>JAQPPZ010016900.1:1290334-2580669 GCA_028583015.1 Wollemia nobilis | reverse complement strand
TACCAGTTCGCTATCCACTAATCCACACATGATAGCATTCTTTTCTTTTGAGTCATTCTCAAATAGTTTTTTACCAACATCATCGGTTGGAGAAGTGGTGGGTATTGTGTATCCACTATCTACTAAATCCCAAATGTTGTATCCCAAAACACAAAGATATGTCTACATCCTAAGTCTCCAAAATATGTAATTAGTTTTTTCAAATTATGGTGCTTTGTTTGATGAGAACCCTTCACCACCTACCATTGTGTCACTTCCAAGATCACCCTAACCGGTTAAGCCTGTTCAGGAACCTTGCCTTGATACCAATTGTAGAACTAATCGTGACACTAAGAGGAGGGGTGAATAAGTGTATATTAAAAAATTAATCCAAATATGAAATCAAATTAAAACAATAAATCACACAAACATGCATCACATAACACTAGATTTATAATGAAAATCCAATGTAGGAAAACCACTATGCCAATGGACTGTTTGGACTCCCATCCAAATCCAGCCTCGAAAATATTTGGTATTATTTTTATAGCACCAACTGCAGGGAATGGCACCATCCAAACCAGACTTTAGCAGCACCAACTACAAGGAGCACTGACCCCAATAACCAAGCACTCACTTGGTAAAAACAAAAATTGTAGTAGAAAATCTGATCTCCGTTCCAAAAGACCCTGAGTGGTCTAGCTCATTGCTTCTCTCTACACATTCACTCTGAATAATATCATCTGATCTGAATCTCTATCTCACACACCTCTATGTACTCACACTGACTCCTTTTAAACACCTTTTTGCAATACCTTTAACTTTCAACACTTCAACTTCCTAACAAATTTTGAGTTGCAAGATGACCATTTCAGCATTCAATAACGTCTCCCTTGGGAGACATAACGTTCTTCTAGATTTTAAAAATATGCATGGGTTGGAAAAATAACAAACTCAAAAGGAGTTATGGATCAAAATTTATGACCTTTTTAAATTTGACTTTTATTTTGGAGAGGCATTTTGTCAAATAGCTCACGAACAATGTGTTATGCACATTACTCATTCTCACACTTGGAGGACTCGAAATTACTCCGACAAAAAAGAAAATATGTTCAATTAAATGATCTATACATGAAACCACACTTAAATTTCACGTTCGAAAATAATAAAATATGAATTTTAGTATTCGAGCACAAAAGCACTTGGCTGCCCAAAACTGGAAAAAGTGCTACAGAGGTATTTTGCAACTGTTTTTGTTTCTTCCTCGGGTCTCCGTTCAAGATGAAATTTAAAACATCAGCTCTCTGTATATCAAAATACTTTCAATAAAATATTTTAAGTTTTATTCCTCACATATTGCTTAATATACCTCCGACAAAGTGGCCTCTGACGCTGATTTGACACCTGTCACATAAACTACAAAAAGTGCTTTAGAGCCATTTTGCAGCGCTCGCCGTTTCTTCCTCTGAACTCAGTTAGGGATGAAATTTAAAACTTAAGCTCTTAGTATATCCATATACCTCCAGTAAAATATTTTAGGTCTAATTCCTCATGGATTTCTTAATATTCCTCCCGTAAAGTGACCTCCGATGTAGATTTTATAGCTGCAGTTTCATGACCAACACTGCATCGACAAAGCAACCGGTTGTTCCAACACTGCAACCATACTTTCTAATGATAAAAAAACCTCCAACTAGTATCTGGTGCTGTCCAATAGATTCCATTGATGTTTTGCCACTTTGACAACTTCCTTTTTTGCTACTTTGACAACTTCCTGATGATTTTTGCAACTTTTACAAATTTGCACGAACAACCTGTAACTTCACATGAACATCACAAACATTATCATAAGCATTGAACACCACTTTACATACCCCCAAAAACCTCCAAACAATTGTCCACTACATCAACCTATCCATCTGAGTGTGTTGACAACAATGACAATATTGTCACTGCACCTTGCTCAACATGTCATTCATATTCCAACTAAATGCATTTTGATTTTGTCTAGTCATCCATGGAGGTGAATTTCCATATGAATTGGGCATGATTTGTGTCCAAGGAGGCATGTTCCAATCTTGATTATATTGATTCCAATTTGACCTATTTGGAGTATTTGATAAATAATTGAGTCTTTGTTGGTTGGAATAGTTATATTTTTACCAATTTGGTGGACCATTAAATGGACCTTTCCTTATTTGATCTATAAAGTATACATCTTCTTCCTCTTCGACATTAGGCTCATAGCGGTTTTGATAGTTGAGATATATTTACAATTTTTAGTATTATGGTTTTTGTCACAAATTTTATAACAGGTAGAGATGTTGAAAATATTTGTAACATTCAAATGGCATTCCCTTGGATTATGTTTCTTTCTTCATATATGACTATATATCTCTTCAATATTTTTCCCCTTTGGTTTCTTATCCATGAGGTTGAGATATGATGTCAATGTGCTCAATAAATCTCTTTTGATATTTTCTAGCATATTACCGATTTCATCTTGTGTTAATCCCCCTCCTGATGATGGGTATTTATTACTTCTTAATGGTTTATTTCTTGAGTATTTTTTACAAATATTTATGATATCTCATAATCCCATTTGATGGATATATCCCTTTTCCATAAGGTTTAGTATGTCTAAGACATCTTTTTTAAGCCCTTTTAGAAAACTTCCTTTTTGGACTTCCTCGTCCAACTTAATGTGTACTCTTGATCCCAAAAATCAAAATCTCTCGAGGTAGTCCTCAAGAAATTCATCATATTTGTGATTCATATGAAACAACTTTGTTTTCTTATCCTAAACCCTGCAATAGACTTGTTATCTTTCAAGGAATATGTCTTTTAATCCTTGTTCTCCATCCCATTGGGTGTAAATATTTTCCCCTAGACCCATGAACCATATCAAGGTTGCATATTTAAGTGTATAAGGGAATAGCCTTATTTTTTTCTCATCTATGGTGTAAAAGTAAGCCTAACACACCACTTCAAATTCAAAGAGAAAGGCATTAGGATCCTCATGTGGTTTCCCATGGAAAGTAGGTAAAACATAAATAGAGACTGGTTTTGGTTCTCTTGTTAGCCTATCTTTGGAAGAAGGGATTGTGAAGGTAAAAGTATTTCTTTGTCCACTCCCCCTCTAATTTTCTACTTCTCCTTGATCAATTGTTATTTTTATTCGATTTTTATTTACTTCCCCTTGTTCACTACCTTGATCATCCATGACTGAATATAGAATTTTAAGAATTGGTTCAGGTATAGGTTCAATCAAAATAGATGAGGGATCGATATGATTATCAAAATTTGGTTTGGGTAGCAAATATGTCTTGGGATCTTGTTCTAGAATTTCAATTTGATCTAAAGATACAGTTTTAGTTTCTTTTAACTTAGAAATTTTAGATTTCTTACTATGGTTTTCTTGGCACTCTACTTTTGGTTTACTGATTTTAATAAATCTACCTTTTGTGTCTCTAGCTCTGAACATGAAACTTTTGAAACAAATTTTTAGTCTTCGTGGAACAACTTATGAATATCATTGATAGGTTTGAGTTGTTCGGGAGTCATATAATGCTCTTCATTAAACCCAACATATTTTTTTACCATAGTAATCAATTGGAAAATAAAAGCATGTTATATAATTAGATTAGGGTTCTTGAACTATAATTCAAAATACAAGTCTTGACACAATTCTCTAAAGTGCATAACTCTAGGTGCCCTATGATATCTTTGACTATATTCTAGGTTTACTTCCCTATCCTCTATTTTTGCTAGGAAACTATGGATGGTAGGGGAATATTCAAAATACTGATCCCATAGGTAGGTTACTGAGTTTACTGTTGTTCTCCTATTCCCTAACCACCATTCACAACTCCTAATAAGTTCAAGGTAGGGTGAGTGATAGTCTAACCCTATAATTTGAGCTATGTTTATCCTCTATATTTGACTTAATTCATCTAATATATATTTTATGGTATCAAGATTTTTACACAGATGTTCCCACTCTTCTCTAGATTTTTGGTGTTATTTTTCAAAAAGAATCTTAACTTCTTGTTCAATCAATAATTTTCTAAAATTATAATTTTAGACTGTTTTAAATTGTTTTCCACCATCTAACAATATTTTCTTTTACCTCTTACTTATGTCTCTTTTTTTTTTGGTTTTGTTTGGGTTCTTATTGGTTTTTGTTTTTGTTTTGTTTTTTTTTCTATATAACCAATTCAAACTAGTCCTACTATTGTCAGTATTAGGTACAACTCATAACAAATAAATTTATAGCTATCCTTTTTTAAATAAAGAGGTAAAAAATTATTGATAAAAAGTTTGGATTATAGAGTACAACTAAGCTTCCAACCAAGACTCAAATAAATAGCCAAACAGGCTAAAACCACTAGATTAGAATGACACCCGAAAAAGACAACAAGAACAAACCACATTAAGTCTGTACATCCTTGTGGATCAACTCCCACAGGTGTTGAGATTACCCAGATGGGAGACTCTCCCAATTATTGATACTCCAAGGATCCAGTAGCTCAGAAGCCCTTTTGGCTAGGTAATCAGCAACCACATTCCATTCCCTTGGAATGTGCACAAAGGATATAAATTTGAACTCTTCACTCATTCTAAGAATATGAATGGCTATAGATGCCAACTGCCAATTAACTTCCTCCATCCTTTTACGGTTTAAAATATTAACCACAATTTGAGAGTTAGACTCACAGATAATCCTATTCCAGAAAAGAGAAAACCCTCTCTGCAAGGCCTAAAGAATTGCAAGAGCTTCCATAAAAATTTTGGAGTGAACACCTTTATAAATGGAAAAGAAAAAACTGACACCACTAGTAGAATCTCCCCCAACACCACCAATGCCAGCATGTCCAAGATTACCCCTGGATGATCCATCAGTATTAATTTTTAAAACTCCTCTAGGGGGTGGCCTCCACCTATTGTCTCTCCTAACGTTCTTGATATCCTAAGGAACCCTACTAGGGCTAGAAGAGTTCACACCATATCCAAAGAGACCAAGGGCTTATTGTAACTTCTCCTCCCTAGAATCCAAAAGAGGGTCCACATCACATTTGCTATGGATGGTTTCCTAAACCATATACATGATCCTTTGCTAGATCTGTTGAACAACCAAATAACTACCCTAAAATATGTGTCGGTTTTGTTCAAGCCAAATTTTCTAGATGATGCAAGAAGGGCCCAAATTCCAAGCCACTCGAAGGAAGGGGGCCTTGGCCGGAGGTCTACCCAGACTACTCCAAAACTCCACTAGGGACAACACATGAAAACATGGATGGTTCCAAGCACTCCACCAATGGTGCCAAATGTCTCTAGCAAAGGAGCATTGGAAAAATAAATGAGAAGATTCATCCTCATTCTTATTGCAAAGGAAACAAAAAGAGGGACCCTGAAATCCCCTCTTCCTCACATTATCCCAAGTGAGGCATTTATTATGATCTACCAACTAGAGAAAGAAGTTACATTTTGGCCAGGTAAATTTGTTCCACACCTTTTTCCACCAAGTGACAGGAAGACTCCCATACTTTTTCTTATCAATAACCTGATAACCATAGGCTACCGAGTAGGTTCCCTTAGGATCAGGGTTCCAAGCCAGAATATCTTTACCCCTCAATTAATAACAAGGCCTCCCTATAAGAATAAGAGAAAGCACCTCTCTATCCTTGGCCAGTCCCCCTTGGGCCATTCTTGCAGATCTTTCCACCTGTACATCTCCATATTTCCAAAATACTATATTTTTTTACATTCCTCCACACGAGACCAGCCTGCTTCCAAGAAAAAGATGCTTAGGGAACGTAACCTAGGATATTTATTCAAGATAGGAGGGTGACCATCCCAAGAATACTCCTAAAAAAGAGTATTTTATCCCTGATTGCAAATCCAAAAAAAACCCTACTTGATTAAATTAGCTCTTCTTTTCATAGTATCCTAGATAACTAAACCTTTCCAAACCAAGCTAACTCTAGGGATCTCAACCTCAAAAATACCTCTCAAGTATTTACAAGATAATATTAGCCCAAATCTAATCTTGAGAGGTACACCATCTCCAATAAAGTTTTGTAGCCAAAGCCTGCCCAAAAAGAGTTGTCTGTTGCAACCCAAGGCCTCCCTCTTGCACCGGCCTACATATATAATCCCACCTAACCAAAATCCATTTAGATTGATCAATTTTTCTAGACCATAAAAATTGTCTTGACAAAGCATCCATGTCCTTGATGAAGTGAGAGGGAGCTATTTGTACAAAACATCTATAAATGGGTAAAGCTTGAACAATAGATTTTAAAAGCAACACTCTACCTGCAGTGGATAGCCATCTAAAAGTCCAGTGATTCACCTTCCTTCTAAACTTATCAAGCATAGACTGCCAAGAAGATCTAGGTAGAGGATGAGATGAAATTGGAATACCAAGATAAATGAAGGGGGAGTCCCAATCTGGAATCTTAGAATGCGAGCAATCCTAGATTGAATAAGAGGAGGGGTATTGAAGAAGAAAATAGAAGACTTTCCTCATTAATCAACTATCCAGAAGAACCAAGATATATTTCAAGATATTGTCTAATATTTCCAGCTTCCTTGATAGTGGCAACTCCCAACAAAGCAGTATCATCAACAAATTGAAGGTGGGAAAGAGGTGGCAAACTACTATCCCACTTCCACCCCTGAATGAGACCCTACATGACTTGAGACTTGAGAAATATTCCCAACCCTTTCGTCATAATGATAAAAAAATAAGGAGATAAAGGATCTCCTTGCCTCAATCCCCTTGAGGCCTCAAATAGCTCTGATGGCTCATTATTAACAAGAACAGAGAATGAGGAAGAAGAAACACAACTCATCACCCATCTAATCCATTCCTCCTCAAATCCAAAAGCAACAAGAACTTTCTAAAGAAAGGACCATCTGACCCGATCATAGGCTTTGGCCATGTCCAACTTAATGAACATAGTTTTCTCCTTAGAAGTTTCCATCGAGTGAATAGCTTCTATAGCAATAACAACCCCATCCAATATTTTTTTACCAACAAAAAACCCTCCTCTCTCCTCAGAGATGATTTTTCTCAACCATATCTTTAGCCTCTCAGCAATAATTTTTGTGATGATCTTATACACAACATTGTAGAGAGCAATAGGCCTAAACATATCCAAGGAATTTGCTCCCTTTTTTTGGGTATAAGCACCACAAAGGTAGCATTTAGGGCCCTTACCATTTTTTTGTTCTTTTGGGACTCATGGACCACCTCCAAAATATCGAATTTGATTAAATCCCAAAACTCCTGATAAAACTCAATCGAGAATCCATATGGGCCTGGGGCTTTTCCTTTTCATCTTGAATACAACATTTTCTAACTCCTCAAGGGAAATTGGACCCATCAAGTGCTCATTCATCTCTCTAGAAACAATCACTAGAATATAGTTTAGAATAATCTTTTCATTCTCATCATCTTATAGGGAGTCCTTGAAGAGAGAGGAAAAATACCTCTTAGTCTCTTCTAAAATATCCCTGAAAGAAGATAACAGGGCACCCTGAGAATTCAAAAGAGAGGTAATCAGGTTACCATTATAGTGAGCCTTAACTGAGTTATAAAATAAGGTTGTGTTCCTATCCCCTTCCTGAAGCCAATCTACTCGAGCTTTTTATTTCCAAAAAAATTCTTCCCTCAGTTCCCATTCAACAAGGTCTTTCACAACCTCAAATTCCTCAACAAGAAGCTCCTTCGTGAATCCCTAATCTCTAATCTTCCTTGAAGCTTCTTCCATCCTCCTAAGAGCTGCCAGCTTAGCCAAGGAAAGGTTCCCAAAATTCAGTCTATTCCATCTCTTCAATTTATGTTTTACAAATTGTAGTCGCTTCATAAAGGAATACATAGCGGTGCCATAAGAAGGTTTGTCAGTGGTCCACTAGCCTCACATGAAATCATGAAGCTTAGGATAACGAAGCCACATAAGTTGAAACTTAAATGAGAAACTATTTTTTTGCCCTAACTCCAAAGTAGAGAGTTTGATAGGCCAATGATCAGATACCCTACCCTCCTGAATCACAGAACTAGCACTTCTGTTATTACCCATCCAATAACTAGATATCAAAAACCTATCTAGTCTCTCTCAGATAGAAGCTTCCCCACACCTTCTATTCTGCCAAGTAAATATCCCATTATCTGGCTTGATGTCAACCAAGTTTAGGGCTTGGATATGAGAACTGATGACAGAAGAAAAAGGCTCGATACGGTCCACCCCACCACATTTTTTCTCCAAACAAGTGATAGAGTTGAAGTCTCCAACAAAAATCCATGGTTACAGGGGAACCAAACTTCTCACAAAGAAAATGTGCTCCCACAAATTTACTTTACCATTGTAATCAATAGGAGCATACACATTAGTAAGTAGGATTATTTCACCAGATTCATTATCATGCCCAACCATCAAAATAGACCATCTGTTGTACATCCAAGGAAGAGGGGATATCTTAATTGGATTCCATAAACAAGCAATGCCACCAGCATATCCACATGCACCAATACATTGGCATTACCCCCTTCTCCACAACTTGGGAGAAATATTTAACATACTATCAATAGCCAATTTAGTCTCCTGAATAAACACCACATCCGGAGAATGCACACGAACCAAATCATGAACAACTTTTTGTCTAGGGATGTTGTTCAACCCCCTTACATTCCATGAGAGGATAATAATTTTTTGGGGTTATAAAAATGAGAGTCCAATGTTCTCACCAAGCCCGACTCAACCAAAGTCTCCCCCATTAACTTAATTTTATCCTGGTCCTTCTTCCCACCCACCTTCATATTCTTATCCGATATATTTTTTTTAATTATTTTCTACTGTAATCCCAACACCATAGGAGTGTTGTAGTCCAAGGATGACTCCATTAGTTCCTGAGTAGGAGAGGGCATAACTAAATTTTTACCACTTTCCAAAATAGTTTCCCTTATATTTCTAGACCCAACCATGTCCCCTATACTCAGATCCAAAGACTTTTGTCCTTCATTTAAACCCCCTAGATTTGATTCCTTAAGTTCCCCCTCAAGAAGAGACATCTGATTCAACCTTGTTATATTTGCATTAGGTAGTGACATTTCAAGTATCTCCATGCACTGATCAAGATCATCAAATATTTCAAAATGGTTGAGTAGAGAATTTGGATGGCTATCCTTAAGGTCTTTGTTTGCCCTTCATCCTCTGTTTCGAGATTTTATCGAAAAAAAACCTTCCTTATCTCGTTCCCCTTCCTTTATCGGGGCTTTTCCTTTATCCAAACTTTGTCCAGACAGAGAGGGCCCAGGATTTAAAGCCACAGGTGAGAAAAACTTAGGGCATTTTCTTTGCAGGTGGCCATATTCACGGCAAATTTAGCAATGAAATGGAAGAGCTTCATAGTCAAGTTTTTGAACCCATGTAGTTGATACAAATTGTATTTCAATAGAATCTGGAATAGGATTATTTAAGTCAATTTCAACACAAATACGAGAAACAAAGATTACCTTTTTATCCATTGTCTGTTGTGATGGTACAACCGACTTCCCAAGCAGAAGCGCAATCTTATGCAAGATATCAGTTCTCTAGAATTCCAATAGGATCCATGGAAGCCACACCCATATTGGAACCTATGACGACCGCTCCTCTAATGGGTTGAAACCCACATGCCAAGGTTTAAGAAAGAGTCCCACTTGGTTATAGAAATAAGGACCCCCTTCAAATGATTTGTTATGATATGCAATACAAGAGAAAACCATCATAAAATAGTTGTTCACACTTAGCATCACCTCCACATCGCCTTCAGTATTCCAAGTCTTCCTGACCCAAGCCTCCACAAAGGGGAGAGAAATTCGGATATCCAAAAATTTTCCAATAAGGGCATGTTTGGTTAAATACTCCACATCTTCCACCATCGAGTCAAGTTGAACCACTAGAACTGGTCTGGCTTCACATCGTTTCAAACATCCATTGTTCTTTAACAAGCAGTTCCCGACATGCACTAGAAAATCTTGTTCCTTCCAGTCATTTTCAGATGAAAAACCATCACGAGCATGCACTCTCTATGTCAGACCCAATGCCATCACGTCATTCCTCCAATTTTTTAGACCTCCTTCGAAAGCTACTGCCATCCCCGTAGAGCAATTTTTCTTCATCAAACCCTAACAGAGTAGTTTTTCCTCATCAAACCCTAGTAGAGTCCTCTCTCCCTAAAAACATCTTATAACTATCCTTATCACAATAGGAAAAATACAATAAAAATTTAGTTTTTCTAAACAATCCTACTATAACTAAAACTAGGTGCAACTCACGGTCTATGAATCCATACAACCAATTTTAGTATAATAGGAAAATAAATGAAATATTACGTTTGAAAAGTAAATTTTCTGGAAATAAAATTATTGAAAGTAAAAGGTTATTTTGCTATCACTTCTTTGATTATTTAGGAATTTTTTTTCACTATGACTATGTCACTCAATCATACTTACTTCTTGTTTTTATAGGGGAACCCAAACCAAATAAAATAATAGCAACCACCCAAAGCTTGGAAAATTTGCAGGAACTAAAATTTTGCAGGAAATGAAATTTTGCAAGAAAAAAAAATCACGAAATAAAATTTTAACTATGAAAGTAGTAAAATAATTCCTCAATAGAAAAGAACTTGGTAACATTGAACAAAGGGGCTTGTTTGGACCATCTCGTACCACTCTAACTTGTATGCATTCCAAGGACTCATACGTACCTCTTTACACATACAATTAAGTCTCTCTTCTTGCGCAGCCAAACAACCTTTCTAATTAGCAATTACAACACTACTCTCCCCAAAAATGATGTCAAAAATGTCTAGCAGTAATGCTTACATTTAATTTTATCAATCCAGGGCAATCAAGGTTAGATATAAAGAGTATAAATCCAACATATATTGTACCATGATAATTAATTCTTAAGCTTGATTTAGATCACTTTTCAGTCTCAGGTTTTGCAAAAATAATAATAATTGTAGTAAATATAAATGATATAGAATTTCAAATGCAATAAATTAAATATGATATTTACCTAAAAATGAAGATTTTACCTATTGGTGAGGATCCTCGTGCAAATTGTTAATTTTTACTATCTATTTTTACTTTATGCTCTATGAAAATGTAATTTAATTTATTTTATAATTCTAAAATTAATTTTACAGACTAACTATTTCTAACCTATTACAAGGGCGAGAGAATAGGGACTCACTATAGGAGTGGGCCCTACCTCCTAGAGGAAAATGTAAGTCTTTCTCCCCTAAACTACTTTAACTTAGTAACTAATATGTATAACTAATACTAACATTACTCTGTTCTATGGATGCAGGTAAAATACAATTACAATTACATAAAGGAAATCAAATAGTAAATGACACAATAAATGATACAGTTACCATAAAAGTGTTGCTTTATTACTGGGAATTCAGGTGTACATAATTGTGTGTTTCTTCAAAGATTGTATAGACACATTGAACATTCGACATTCGACCTTTTCAAAGGTATCCATATGTAATATATAATATGGACTGGATAATTCTAAATACAACTCTTTCACATCTTTTTCCATGCGACATTGTGGGCTTGATAATGCGACAACTATGTACTTAACATAAATAATATAAAATGATATAATTCCCTAACCTACTTGGACTCAATAAATAACCTAAGTGGTCCAAGTGGCACTTCATGAATGAATATAACAAAATAATGCTAAATTAAACATTTTGCAATATATAACATCCTAACTATATGCCCATTTATTCACTGGAAGAACATAACAATCTTGCATCAAAATATAGAAAATTTAACAATATTCTAACTTCATGAATTTATAAAGTAACTTTACAACAAATTTATTAATTATAATAACCTCATGAATAATATTTGACAAGTCAACCAACTATGTTTACTGTAACCATTTGTTGTCGTGTAAGAGAATCATGCTATCACTGATGTGGAATGCAACGTTGATCAATTGACTTGGTCAAATTTCTTCCATAAATTTTTGTGGAAGACATCTTCAGTAACAGTCTTCAACAGATACCTTCTACAACATACTTCAATAACTGTCTTCTGTAATAGTCTTTATCCACTATGTTATGTAACAGTATTTAGCCACTATGTTCTGTAAATGTGTCTATAGACTTCTTGATATGTCATCCTTATGTCCATATTCTTTCATGTCCAAATTCTGATATGAATCTTATGCTTTTGCATCATATGCTTATGAAATATTTTTTAGCATTCTCTTGTCCAATCATACACAACTTTGCACACATTTTGTGTGAAATACATATATTTATCAAATTAATTATATCCATCATTTTAACTGATAAATCACATAATTAAATAGAAATAACCTTTAAAATACATTTCATTCATGGTTTAGAAATGGAAATTTCACAATATATCACAAATAATACATGCTAAATAAATACTCATTAGGCTTCTATTTCTAACCTTGCACTGCTTAGCATGCTTCTAGAATTATCCATCAATGTTCTATTCATATGTTCTACAACTCCATTTTGTTGTGGAGTATACGGAGTTGTTCTATGTCTTTCTATTTCACAGTCTTCATAAAATTACTCAAATTCATTATATCAATACTCACCACCATTATCACTTCTCAAAACCTTTATTTTTTTCTTTGTCTAATTTATTATAAGAGTCCTAAACTCCTTAATATTTTAAAAAACATCATATTTTTACCATAAAAAGTATACCTAGGTCTTTCTTAAGAATTCATCTATAAATATTATAAAATAGATGGATTTACCTAATGATAATAGTCTTGTAGGTCCAAACACATCATTGTGAACTAGATGTAAAATTCCTTCGAATCTTGTACCACTACTGGAAAACTTTACTTTGGCTTGTTTTCCAAAAACATAGTGCTCACAAAAATCAAAATTTAATGGGAAATCATATATTCCTTCAACCATACCTTTTATTTTCAATATTCGAAGGCCTTTCTCACCAATGTGCCCCACGTGTTGATGCCACAACATTGTCTTCACCATAGGAATACTTAGAGCTTCTTCTATCGTATTAATTTGTGCTACAACTAAAGAGTTATTTCAATCAATACTTATAGGGCTAGCCTCAAGTTTTAACAAAGTTCCTATACGAACACCACTTGCCAACACTAAGCATCCATAAACCATATTGTAGTTGTCCTTCTTGAATTCCATAATCACACCTACATCATTCATATTAATAATATATATCATATTCCTTTCCAAACCTAGAATATACAACACACCAAGAAGGGTTTTAACTCGTCCATATTTTAACCTCAATTTGACTCTTCCTCGACCTATTATTTTCTTTTTTGAATTGTCTCCTAATAATACTTCAACTCCATTTATATTTTCATATTAAAAAAACCCCTCCCTATGAGGAGTCATATGAAAAAAATCACCTGAGTCAATCAACCATGAGTCATGGTGTTCACTTGAGCATGTTGTAGCTATGAACAAGTCCCCTGAATCTTCATTTGTGGTCTTCATTTCTATAGTTTTTTTCATCAACTTTTTGAGATATGCAATCCCTTTTATAATGCCCTATTTTACCATACTTCCAACATTTCCTTTTGTTAGGAACAACAAATTTTCCCCTAGATTTGATTTCCTTTCTCCTAATTTATTTTTTCTTCTTTATTGAGAATGACCTCTCACAACCAAGCCATCTTTATGATGATAATCCTTAAAATATTTTCATTACATTTTCTCAAATAGCAATGTTCCTACTATATCCTCTACTTTCAATATATATGTAGTATTGGTGATAGCCATAACTAGGTTATCTCAGGAGTCAGGTAATAAACAAATTAAAGTAATACACTTTTCTTCTTATTCCATTTTTACATCTACAAAGTTTAATTGACTTACCATAGTGTTAAAAGCATTTAGATGTTCAACCATAGAGTCACCATCATTCATCCAAAGAGAATACTTCTTTTGAAGAAAGAGTGTATTTACCAGTGACTTTGTTTTATATAGTACTCCTAATGTTTCCCATAACTTTGTCATGGCATTTGTCAATACATTCAACAATACTGAATTAGATAAGCACAATCTGATATAACTCCTTACCTTCCTATCGATATTTAGCCATTCCTCATCTATCGTTCCTATTGGTTTTACTCCCAATACTACAAACCACTGATTATTATCCACCAATAGATCTTCCATCTTGATTTTCCATAACTCAAAATTCTATCCATTAAATTTTTTTCATCTCTACCTGTGTGCTTCCTATCATTTTTTCTTTGTGCAGATTCTTCCATGCACTGCTCCCACTCAAGAATCGATTTATACCAAGGTTGAAACTCTTACTCCCAAAACAAAGCTAAAACCAAGCTTTAATACCAAATTAATAGAAATAGTACCCTAATAAAGAAAATCTATGAAAGCAGTAATAGAATCAAAAGAAAAAACATATAAGAAGAACATATTACACAAGAATTTATCCTAGGAAATCCTTTTGGGAAAAACCCAGCAACAATATATTCTTATTGTATAAACTTGAACTTATCCAATACAATAATATCCTTTCGCTCACTTTTTTCTTGTGATTACATTTCTTGCAAATTCATTACCAAACCCTCATGCAAGTGTTATTTTATATACCAAAAACATAAGAAGGGTTTTTACAATACCATGGGCACAAAACCATAGGTCGACATTACATTAACCCAAAAATGTACATATGGGTCTAAACATAGCTTAAACCCCCAATGTTATAGGGGTAGAGTGTAAAGTACTTTGAGAGTTAGCCCCACTTGAATAACATGGAAAATATTCAACACAAGTCCAATAGCATTAATAATGAAAATAAATTATCTAGCTCATTGAATTCCTAAACAAATATTCCTATACGTTGAGCCCATGAATTAGTGCTTCCATCTCTACTTCTTTGATACCAGTGTAATACCGTAACTTTAAATGGCATTTCTATAATATTTATCATTATATCCTTTTCTTGAATACCATGAATGAAATCCAAGGATGCTACATCTTGATAATACTCATACATTGTTTTTCTAGTACCATCATAGGTTGGAAAATATTTTAAAGTTGCATAAGGAATTGGGTTATGATTTTATGGATTGAGTGACCTAATGCTATTCCAATTAGAAAACTTTTATTGGGGTAGAAGCTAAGCCATATGTTTAGATTTATTGGAATGAAAGGATCCAGGGGATACAAAATGTGTAGAACCTACACTATATACAAGGGTTGACAAAAGAGATTGAAGAGAAATGAATAGCCCCGATAAATTAAATGTAAAAAATTAATAGTCATAAAATCAAAATAAAAATATTGCAAAAACACACATAACACAATAGTTATCCTAGAAATCCTTAACTGGGAAAAACCAGCACAACATTATATTTTTATTGCATTAACTTCACTATCTCCAATACAATAATATTCACCTTCTATTGCACTGTCTTTTCTCTCAAACCCTAATGCAAGTATGATATAAATAATAAATGCACAAGCATGAATTTTACAATTTAGGGAAAAAATACCAACCTAAATTATATCACACGATCTGTTACCTAATAATAAATGGTCCAAATTTACAAAGGGAAAAGCACATCTATTTAGGGCATTACCCTCAAAACCCCCTAGCGATACAAGTAGGGTGAGTGTTGCCCCTCTGCATGCCTCCTTTGTGGAGTGGATCCAAATGTAGCTAAAAGCAAGACCTTCAAATTACCAGTACCATTTAGAGTTAAGATCTAGTACCTTCCATAGTTAACCCCTTCCGAATAACATGGAAAATATTCAATATAATTCCAACAGAGATGAGGGAGATCTATTTCTTCTAAATCTCAATGGATGTAACTCAAAAATTTATACTGTTTCATCTAGATTTTTAGTTGTTGATCTTGTGATCATAAGCTTATGAGTTAAATGGTAGTTGGGTTCTTTTATGAATATTTAATTTTGATAGAGTTACCATGTGATTGAAAAGTGATATATTAGATAAAAATTTCACCAAGAATTTACTTAATCAAGGATATAATATTTGTGTCCCACCAATCATGCCAAAAAATATTGGTCCAAAATCTACCTAAGTGGATGAATTACACCCTCCAAACCTTGACCAAGATTGGAAGACCAAAAATTTCTATTGGATCATCCTCCATAGTAGGTTGGTTCCTTTGAAACTAGCTAAACTAACAAAAAGGGTTTGTGAACTAAAGAAAGGTATGCATAGAGTAATTTAGGACTTAAAATGACCTAGATTCAACACCAAGAGATATAGTAGCATGATTTTCATTCCCTTAACTAGAAAAAATAGCCTAATAGACCAACCATCATCAAATATTGCAAATTTTAATCAAATAAGCGCATATATAGTTGAGTATTCTACGAATTGAAGTAACAGTAATCTAGGGATAAATCTAGATAATAGAATAAATCTTAATAAAATACACTACCTATTCAATTTTAACAAAAATATTTTTAAAATAAAATCATGCATATATGTTCTACAACATTCCTAGATATAGGTCAAACAACACTTCAATTTTTACTAAGAGGTATACAAGATTCAATCATACATCTTATGCACTTGTAAAAGCCGAAGATTCAACCCTTGAAATGAGTTAAGCTCAAGTATATATAGTTTTATATTGCATTCTATTATCTTAGCAATATTACCTTTAAAACCAACTACAAGCCTATTGAGTTAGTACAACATGTGCATATGCATTTTCAACTCATTCTGGTGTAACTACAATGATGTCCTTATATTGATATTGTTGGCTTTGGTTTCTCCTTAGAACATGATGCTCTACATGTCTCGAGTTGGTTCATGAGATAATCTGATAGATTTTCTTTATTCCACTTTCCTTGATAACTAGTACAACTACATCAGGATAGGTGTTTAATAAGGAAGCCTTTGGTTATTGAGATTCTTTGACAATATATTATTGCTTTATGGGAGTAGATTCAATCTTCTTAGCATGCTATCAAAATATTTTCCTTGACCAAAATTGATCTAGATCGTATTCTACAAGTGCTATATTTTTCTTTTACTTGTGTGATGTTAACCTAATATAAAATTTGGCCATCGTCTTAGCACTTAGCCACATTCTTGATTTATTTTATTGGATGTCAAAATTTTATGCTTGCCTTGATGATGTTAGCACCTTAAAATTTTGATCACTTTCTATCCTTAATTGTTTTTTACAATGTGCATTATTGTATGCTAGATACTCTTTTGGTTCAAAGTCCTTTGTCATATTTCATTGGGCTTCATGCCTTAGAATTTTTTTCTATCTAAGCATGTTTTCTCTCTACTTCTGATATTTTATGCACTATTGATGATGTTAGCTTCTTTTAAAGTCTGGTCATATTTGAAACTTAGCCATATTTTATATTTGGTAAAGGGATGCCTCAATTTCAAATATCCATTTATAAACTTCATCAAAATTCTTGCTGATACACTAGATGTCATACTTTTTATAAGCCTTTGATGATGTTGGCACCTTAAAAATTCAGCCATATTTGATACTATGTAAGCCAAATAATTAATTGTATTAAAATACTATGTATTTATATACAAATAGATGGCTAAGTTTAGCCATATAAATATTCCCCTAACAATAGTGGATCGTTACAACAATATAATGATCTACCTATATGTAGGAATATTGAAAATATCCAAGTAATGTAATAGTAACTCTAAAACCCCCCTTTTACATTATTTGGGATAATGTATATAACTCCCCCCCTTAACGTGAAGGAGATACAAATAAAAGATGCTCTTGTGCTAGCTCTATCTTTGGATCTAGCTCTAGCTCATGGCTCTAGCTCTAGCTATAAGGTTACCTCTAGAATAGTACCACTGGAACTGCCACTCAGTCCATCACTAGATCTGGCTCTAGGTCTACCATAGGTTTTACCTTTTTTATAGAAGCCATACAACATTTATTTCATTTTGGTCTAGTGTGTGAGATATATCCATCCACAATAAATATGAACCTTGTTGGCCAATTTAACTTTTTACCAACAATTTATAGAGGAGTTATTTATACATCCACGTGAGTCATAAGTATGTAGTATCCAACACCTAGCTACTACATGTCCTGTTTTGCCACAATGACTGCAACAATACTTTGTAGGAGTTGTAGGAGATTTAGTTTTTATAAACATGGTTTTACTGGTACTTGCTTGTTCATCATAGCCAATGCCTTCATTATTTAGCCTGACCATGTTTACCTATTCTTTCACCATTGAATCCCATTTTCTTCCTCACCTTGGATCCAATGCCTTTGGTATGTTTTTCAAAAAATCCAAGTTATTCAAATTCATAAGTGATTTTAACAATATGGTATTTGTTACAATTTATGACATTATGGAACTCATTTTGAGGATGTTCATCTTTTAAGTCACTAGTTTCACAAGAAAAATCTACTCTTGTGATGAGATCACTTATGCTATAATTGATATCTACCATTATGAGCATGAGGTTGCCTATATTACAACAAGCATTGGCCATCATGGGCTCAAGGTCACTTGTGTCACAACAAGCATTTTCCACAATGGGTTGAAGATCACTTGTGTCACAACAAGCATCAACCATTAGGAGCATGACCTATAATTCCTCACTTATTTTCCTTTTCTTTTTACGCTGGGCAATGTCAAGTGAAACCAATGACATGTATACTACCCTTACAATATTTATAGGGATTAGAGCACCATTTTTCTTAAGGTCTTCACAAGACTCAAAATATCTGAGAATGGCTCGAACACCACTGCATAGTGTGAGAAATTTGGCATCCTCATAAAAATCCATCATTTCCATCCCTGTTGGAAAGTAAGGACCTTTAACTAATTTTGCACATTCATAAATTTATTTTGGGGTATTCTTTTTATTTTATTTTCCCATATTTTTAAGGTGTCGATCTCCGTCAAAAATACACCTTTTACAATGATATTTTACAAAAACTTTGACTAAGGTATCGATCTCTACCGAAAATGCACCCTTACAAGTTTATCCCCCCTTTTTGCAAAATTTGCTTTGATGGAAGAAATAATGATCCCTTTGTTCCAAAAAATATTTTTACAAGGTTTTTTCCCTCCTTTATGAAAAAATATGTTCTTATGGAAGAAATAATTATCCCCCCCTAATTTCAAGTACTGCAGCAAAAAATGGCTGCTTTACAAAAAATTTCCTCCTAGGCAAATTGTTAGAAAATTCACTCAAAAATTCCCCCTTGTTTCAAGTATTTCAAGAAAAACATTTTTCGTTATGAAGCCTCAAAAGGGTTTTTACAAATATTGTCTTCTAGGGTTTTTTACAAAAGTGTGCAATATGTTGTCCCAAATTTGGAAATGCACTTTTGGTTTGTAATTTTTGCAACAGTAACAAGTTGTGTTCAAGATTATTGATCTCCCATTTTTGCATTGAAAAATTTAATTAAATTAATCTAATTTAATAATTAAATACCTTAATTAATCAATTAAAAAAATAATTGATTAATAAAATAAAAAATTATTAAATTAATTAACTTAAAAAAAATTAATGCAAAACTTAAAAAAATACCTTTTTTTGTTTCTTTTAACAAAAGGATGTCGTCAGGATTTGAACTTAGCACCTCAGAGGGAACGTAATTACTTCAATCAAGTGGGTCCATGATGAAGTGTCTCTGCAAAAACTTAATTCGTCACGGTCACCTGTTGTGATCAGAAATGAGATGTTTGCAATGCAAAGTGTTTCTCTCCCACCGACGAACGTTCTAGGTGCAATTCTACTTGATTTCAGCTGTAAATTTATGCAACATTTAGTATTTCAATTGTTACAACAATGGGAAGCTCACATCCTACAATCTGCAATCATTGCATGTAACCTTTTTTTTATTAAACATTGAGACTATCACCAGAAAAAACACAAATTATGAATTGGAAAATTTGATTGTATGTGCATCGCAGCTTATCGTGTGCGATGTCGAAGAGTCCATCGGGTATCATAAAGAAGTGTGTAAAGAACAATACCTTTATTCCCACATGTTGGATATAGGGGGTGCAAGTGGGGTTTAAAAATTCAAACCCTCAGTTAGTGTGTCGGTCACCTTTGGGTGATCTATGCATCCCTACGTAAAGACCCGTGTCTTCCAATTACCGTCCAAGTATACCCTCTAAATATCTCTTCTCGCCATATCAACAAATTTTTGTCCTCCCCATCAGCCATATTTCATCTAATATGGTTGATCAAAGTTTCTCCCATATCATGTCCACCTTGAATGTTCTCAATTAGCCACATAATTTCACGTCAAAGTCTTGTTCGATTCATCAATAGCTAGTCCTCCACATCTTCATAGATCATGTAAGTTCATCCAATGTACACCGATTGGTCTACAAATGTGTTAGATTCCAGCATGGATCTACATAAATTGTGTGGTTGTGTCATATATAAGAGTCCAATCTTGAGACTACGTTAGGTTCAAGTCACAGTTGTTGGATTCTTTGGTTAGTCTTCGATTGGGTGCAATATCCACATCACGTCCAATAGTGCATCTATCTATCTTACATCAGGTCTAGGATGGTCTGTCATACACATTAGGTCTAGCAATTACCATACATCCACATCACCATGGTCTAGTTAAGGTTTATCCAGATATTCTCGACCAGTCAGATGTCCATATACAAATTGATTATTCTGCATCCCAATCCAGTTGAGTCCAATTAGATTTGATCAACTAGTCCTTCATAGGTTGTGATCATGCTAAATTGCAGTCCTTGAGGCACTATTCAAGGTTGATCTGGGTTGATGAATCAACGGGAGTCTTTGCACCTCCAAATTCGTACCAAGTCTAATCAATAACAGATCTATAGTCTTGTTGCTCTATCAGTGGGAATTTGTGCACCTCCAAGTCTACCTGTGTCCTGCATCACCAGTCTAGTCACCGTTCCACTTTGTCAGATCAGGTCCAGATCTCAGGATCCACCATGATCATCTAAAAAAAGTTGAATTCAGGTATTCAATTAGAGTGGAGCGAGTAACCCACTTTGATACCAATATTAGGTAAGCCAATTAATTAATTGTATTAAAACACTATGTATTTATATACAAATAGATGGATCAGTTTAGTCATATCAATATTTCCCTAACAATAGTGGATCATTACAACCATATAAAAATCTACTTATACGTAGGAATATTGAAAATATCCAAGTAATGTAATAGTAACTCTAGCAAATCTGAGTTTGATATTATAGTAAAATTCTAGACTCTCTTGTCTTAGTCATATTTTAAGACTAAATTATATCAGATGTCAAAATGTTTTATTGTCATTGATGACATTAGTGTCTTAAAAGTTTGGCCATCTTCTACACTTAACAAAATTTTACATTTTAACACTACAAAAGCTTGTTGAGTCTTCATGCCTTAGCTTCTTTTCTATTAACCCGATAGCTATTCAATATGTCCAGCTATGCTTCTATCTTCCCAGCTTGACATATACTAATTCAAAAGAAAATTTTCTCTTTGAAGAGATGATCTATAGATGTGGGTCAACTCTTTCTACCCACATTATTGTCACCTCGTAGGGAGTCTCTGCATGTAGGAACACAAATCCCATATAGCCTTATCTTTTTGGGTGATGAATTAAAAAATAAATAAAAAGGTTGTTTATACAAGTGGATGATTTCTACATACTCCCTATATATGAGGTCCCAATTGTTGTTGTACTAGCAAACTCACCTTGCCTTTCTTGCATCATTGCCCTGTATGTTTCAACATGTAGGTTGGTTCCTTAAACAATTGAAGGAGTTGCCAAAAGCCAAAATACTTTGCAAATATTATTCCATGATTTTTTAGAGGGGACATAAATTACATTGAATTTGTGAAGAACCTCCCTCAATTAAAAATATCTATCATAATATAGATCACTATACTTTTAGCCTAATTTTTATGATCTTGAAATTATCATAAAGAGCCTATGAAAGAGTGTTAAGATCTTATTCATTTTTAAAGGCTTATGTAATGAATTTATCTCACTTTCATTAGTTATATGTTCATCTAGTTGTTGGTTGAGCTAATCCATGGTATAAAATCTACCATCTCTACCCTATAATCATGGGAAAGCAAGATCCATGACCACCTAGACTGAGATGTTTATCTTATATGTACTTTCTCTAAGTGGTTATTATGTCTTCTCTTAAAATTAGGTAGTTTTCATCTACTACCTACATTAAGCAAAATTTTGATTTCCTCAAATATTTTTAGAGCATGCTACCAACTATAGGTATTCCCCTATATTTCTCATGATGTGGATTACTACCTTTGCCTACTTCACTTTATATGTTAGGTCCTCTCTTACTCTACTAACTTCTTCTTTTACCTCTTAAATTAACTTTGAAATGTATGCTATATTTTCCACTAGTGGGAAAGATTTAATAGCTATCTCCTTGATTTTAATCCAATACTGGACTTAGATCTATTTCGACATCTATCAAGGAAGGATAGGATTTTATGGCTTCTTTTTTTCTTACTCAAGTTTTAATTGCACTGTTGCCAAATTTTCTTTCTAATCTTGGAGTCTTTTTATTAGCTCTTGTAGTTCTTTTTGTTATATCGATATATTTATACCTCCTTGTTGCATTTATTCTTCTAGAATTTGATTTTTTCATATTTTTTATAGATTTTCTCTTCAATTAAAGATTTTTCTAGTAGGATATTTAAGTTTTGATCTTCCTTCATCAAATCATTTTTTTCCACTTCTTCCTTTTTATCTTCTATTCTAGGTTTTCAACTTTCTTCTTTGCAGATTTATAATTCACCTTCATCTAGTTTTTCTAAAGACATAGTGTGTCTCCTATTCTGAGTGTATTTTCCACTTCTTCCTTTTTAGCTTCTATTCTAGGTTTTCAACTTTCTTCTTTGCAACTTTATAATTCATCTTCATCTAGTTTTTCTACACCTTAATGCAATAATCTATCATTATCATTTCTAAAGTAGCTTGTTAACCTTTGGTAATATAATTATTTTGATCCACTTCCCAATAAGTGGATGCATACCATCATATGTCTAGGTGGTGGATTTCTTCATCTCCTTTTGAGGTACTTGATCATATGCCCATTTTTAGATGTTTGCTTCAATGTATTGTATTATAGAAAAGGCTTCCAAGAGTTGATAAATAGGAATAGGGGAAGTAGTAATAACATATTGGAAAGGATAAAAATTTGTTAATGAGGGTCTCATGGATAAAATTCTAGTGTTTATAGGGGTATGTGGAAGTGTACTCTTAAAAATTTGTTGACCTTCATATACAAGTGGAAGCCATACTTGACAATGGGTTTTGAGAAGGTGAAACTTCTCTTGCAAGGGAAGGTCGTGGATGAATTTCAAATATAAGAGCAAGGATGGGAGCCATACCTAATCCTCTCACTTTTTATGTCTACTTCTAAGCTATTACATCAAATTTTTGAATTTCTACATTGGTCCACTAAACTTCCATAGCTACCTACTGCCTTCTAGTTTTCTTTGGGATTTTTTCTATGTAGTGTTTGGAGGAATCTTTCTCTTTGATTTCTCACTAGATATTTTGTATTGAAAATATTGACATATATCAAGATTAGGATTATCCTTTCCAAGAACTATTTTAGTATATACTTCTTCTATATGCTTTGTTGCTTGAGCTATTTCAGCTCTTGTGATGTGCTATGTTATCCTTATTTTTTCTCCTATGTCCATCTATTTATTCTAATCCTAAATCTTATTTTGAATCCCCATAGACAACTAGGGGTTTTTCTTTTATGAGAATTAGTTTTGTGGTTTCCTCTATCTCCTCAATAAAATACATTTTCTTCTCTCTATTCTTCTTTTATCAGTTCAAGATATCTTTTACCTCTGTGCTCCTCCATCTAACCTTCATATTTTTCATCAAAGTTTTCTTTAAAATATTTATTCTAAGGGTTGGTGAATGTCTTATTTTTTCTATCTCATTTGCACCTTGAAATCCACCATTCCCAAATTTTTACTTTAATTCATTCCAATTCCTCTATGATTTTCTCCACTAGGTTGTCACTTATCCATTGGTCCCTGTTTCTAACTAGATCACAAGGCCATTTGTAGATATAACACCTTTATAATTGAGTCACCTTTGAATTTCATTAATATCAAGATCAAGAGCTTAATCCTTTAATTTACTCCTAAATTGTTCTATCTTTGATTGAGGAAGATGCTCAAATGTTGGAGGCTTTGATAGCTTTTGAACATATGTGCAGTGGAAGATATCTAACACAAGTCCTAATAAGATGTATAAAATATAAAAGCGAGTCTGCATTATGACTAAAATATACTATAAATAGAAATGATGAAAATACAATGTAATATGGAGGATATGTGTTGAACTAAGTGTGACACTGAGAGGGGGGATGAATCAGTGTGTATTAAAAATTTAATCCAACTATGAAATAAAATGGGCTAAAATTTGAAACATATATTCTTGGTCAAACCGACTACCTCCAGTTTAAATTTCAGATTTTAACTCTTCACGGATTATTCACAGTACCTCCGATAAGATGGCCTTTTACGTAGTTTTGATACCTGTCTAAAACTGCCAAAAACTAGAAAAAGTGCTCCAAAGCCATTTTGCAACTGTCACCGTTTCCTCCTCAGATATTCGTTTGGACTGAAATTTAAAAATTATGCTCTCGGTACATCCGAATACCTCCAGTAAAAATTTTGAAGTCTGATTCCTCATGGATTGCTTAATATACCTCCGACAAAGTGGCCTCCGATGCTGATTTTACACCTATCACATAAAGTACAAAATCATCCTGTTCCAACAAAGTTGTCAAGCGGTCCAACACTGTACCGTCTTTCGTTCAACACTACACTACTACACTCACTACTATCAAAAAATACTCCAAACAATGTGTCGAGCTATCCAACATAGTCCATTGGCACTTATGAGCAACATTTGCAACTTTTGCAACTTTTGTAACTTTTGCAATTTTGCACAAACCACTTGCAACACCTTCACCCGAGCATCAAACATGTCCTCACAAGCTCGAACACCTTACCGTTGCACCAACCAAGTCCAACTGAGTGTGTTGACAACAATGACAACACCTTGCTCAACAATCTCCCCCTTTGGAATTGTTGGCAACACATGAAAATTTTCCTGTAACTCTTCTCCCCCTTTGACAACAATGACAAAGGGATGCTGCAAACTCCCCTTGAGTCCATACACAACATTCTCAGGCAAAAATTAGTACCAAGCAATAATTGCAAATAGGAGCAAAAAGATAAAACAGTGAAAAATTGCTCCCCCTGAGAATGTGGTCCCGATAGCGGTCTAGTGCTTGGGAAGTGTAACCACTCCCAATTTCTTGCGAAGATATTCAAAAACTTCCTTGGGCAATGGTTTTGTGAAAATATCCGCTACCTGCTCTATCGTAGGAACAAAATCCAACTTGACTTCACCTTCTACAACTTTCTCCTTCAAGAAATGGTACCTGATAGCTATATGCTTCATGCGAGAATGCATCACTGGATTCTTTGAGATGTTAATAGCACTTGTGTTATCACACATGACTAAAATAGGCTCGCTGAAATGAATTCCAAGGTCTTTTAGAGTTTGCTTCATCCATAGTACTTGTGTGCAACATGATGCCACTGCAATATACTCTACCTCTGTTGTAGACAAGGAAACTGACTCCTGCTTTTTGTTGTGCCATGCTACAAGATTGTCACCAAGATAAAATGCACCTCCACTGGTGCTCTTCCTGTCATCAACACATCCAGCCCAATATGCATCTGAATATGCAATAAGAGTGAAGTCCTTACCTTTTGGATACCATAACCCATACTCCATTGTGCCTTTAAGGTACTAAAAAATTCGTTTTACAGTTGTAACATGAGTCTCCTTAGGACTGGCTTGAAATCGTGCAACCATACACACTGCCTGCAAAATATCTGGTCTAGTAGCAGTTAAGTACAACAAGCTCCCAATCATGGATCTATACATTGTTTGATCTACGGGTGGTGATTTGTCATCCTTGCTTAACTTACAACCTATTGTCATGGGAGTACTGACTGGCTTGCAATCTTCCATTGTAAATTTCTTTAACATCTCTTTCACATATTTGATTTGAGAAATGAATATGCCCTTCTCTAGTTGATTAACTTGCAAACCAAGAAAATAAGAAAGCTCACCAATCATTGACATCTCAAACTCGTTTTGCATCTTACTTGCAAAATATTTGCACAATTCATCTTTGCTACCTCCAAATATGATGTCATCTACATACACAACAACAACAATTTGATGATCATTTTCAATTTTAACATACAAATTGTTGTCCACCATACCTTTCTTGAATCCTTGTTGAAGAAGATAGTTGTCTAGTCTTGCATACCATGCTCGGGGTGCCTGTTTCAAACCATATAAAGCTTTCTTCAATCTGCAAACCATGTTAGGATCATCTCCTAGCTGAAAACCATCTGGTTGCTCAATGTAAACCTCTTCTTCAAGCTTACCATTTAGAAAGGCTGACTTTACATCCATTTGATAAACTCTGAAATTTTTGTAAACCACTAATGCAAGAAACATCCTTATTGCTTCTAGCCTGGCTACAGGTGCAAAAGTTTCCTCAAAATCAATACCTTCAACCTGTGCATATCCTTTGCATACTAACCTTACCTTATTTCTGACAACCTGTCCATCTTCATTTAGCTTGTTCCGAAAAACCCACTTGGTACCTATCACGTTCTTGTTTACTGGTCTTGGCACTAGCTCCCAAGTCTTGTTCTTTTCAATCTGGTTCAACTCTTCTTCCATTGCCTTTACCCAATTTTCATCTTTACTTGCTTCTGCAACATTTTTGGGTTCAATATTGGATAATAGAGAATAGGCTCTTACAATTTTTCTTCTTGTCTGAACACCAGCTTTGGGATCTCCAATTATTTGTTCTTCGGGATGATCTTTTTGCCAAGTTACGGATTTGGATTTCTTGTCCTTTTCTTTGTCTTCCTCTGATTCCTCCTCTTTTGATTCACTTTTTGTCTCCTCATATTTCTTCTCTTCCTTTTCTCCTTCGATTGTCTCTTCATAAATAGGAAATTTTTCTTCATTGCTTGTTGGTAGTTCTCTCCTTTCATCAACTTTGACATCAACACTTTCAACAATTTTTCTTAGCCTTTTATTGTAGCATTTATATGCTTTGCTTTTTGTCGAATAACCAAGAAAGATACCTTCATCCGCTCTATCCTCGAACTTGCCAAGATTGTCTTCGGTTCTTCTGATGTAGCACTTACTACCGAATACCTTGAAATGTTTCGTTGTTGCTTTTCTACCGAACCACATCTCATATGGAGTTTTGCTTTCATTTGGCCTCAGCATGCACCTATTTTGAATGTAAACCGTTGTATGAACTACCTCTTTCTAGAACCTATCAGCTACTTTGCTCTCGGTTAGCATTGTTCTAGCCATTTCCTGCACTGCTCTATTTTTTCTTTCCACAACGCCATTTTGTTGAGGTGTCCTAGCAGCAGAAAATTATCTCCTGATACCAAATTTTTCACAATACTCTGTAAAATATTCTGAAATAAATTCACCTCCTCTGTCTGATCTCAGGCATTTAATTCTTCTCCCAGTCTGATTCTCAACTAAGTTTTTGAATATTTTGAACATTTCAAGAGCTTCTGATTTATGTTTCAAAAATAGTACCCATGTCATCCTGGAATAGTCATCTATGCACAACATGAAGTATTTGTCACCATTTATACTCTGAGTTCTCATAGGCCCACACAAATTTGTATGCACTAATTCCAAAGGTTTGCCAGTATAATGCTCTTTTGCTTTGAATGAAGTTCTGGTTTGCTTACCTATTTGACATGATGCGCAAATACTGTTTGATGGCTTGGAAATGTTGGGAATGTCTCTAACCGCTTTCTTCGAGCTGATTTTTACCAAATTGTCAAAACTGATATGACCAAGTCTCTTATGCCAAAGCCAGTTTTCATCTTCTTGTCCAAATAAACATGATCCTATTGTTCTTTCCATGAGGGTGTATAAATTACCAGTTGTTCTAGTACTAGTAGCTACCAATTTTCCATTATCTGCATTTCTTATCTCACATCCATGCTTCTTGAAAATCACATCATAACCTCTATCACAGATCTGGCTAACACTTAGTAAGTTGTGCTTCAAACCAATAACAAAGAGTACCTCTTCTGACTTGATATTGTTGTTAACCAACCTGACAGTGCCTTTGCCAATAATTTTTGGCTCCATCATTATTTCCAAATTTTACTGAACCACCTTCATATTCCTCTAGTTTTTTGAATTTCTTCTTATCTCCAGTCATATGTTTAGAACAACCACTGTCGAGTATCCATGGTGTTGGTTTATTCTGTGCCTTGAGTGTTGTCTGCACAATTAGAGACTCTTCATCTTCCTTTGGTTGTTCTTTCTCTTTCCAAACTTGTTTGTCCTTTGCTTTGGGTTCTTGTATTGTCTTATGATTTTTTGATATTTTTCTGTTTTGTCTCATTGCATCTGGCTAAAATCTTCTATCCTGAAAGGGATTAGATGCAAACATACTTCTACAATATTTTGCAATGTGCCCAAAATTATGATATTTATAACATTCCATGGAGTAATCCATCAATGGTGCAAAGGCATTTCTACTCACAAAATTTCTTGGTGCAACATTAAACTTGCAATCTGACATTTTGTGACCATAAGCATTGCATTTAAAATAGTAACCAAAAAAGAAATAGTTGAACCTAGTTTGCGGTCTTTGCCATGTAGTTGTAGGTATCATGAATCTTCTTCTCCTTTGAACATTAGTGAAGCCATCACTATCTACATTCTTTTCATGCCTTGGCTCGTTGTCTTCTCTCACTGGATTTGACTTTGCTTGATCAACTTTCTTGTCTTCTTGTGGTTTCTTTTCTTCTGTCTTCATAGATTTTGCTTTGGTAATCTCTGGTCCATTTGATGATTCACCCTCTTCAAAGCCCAAACCAAATTTGATGCCTGTAGTCTTCTGGTTCTTTATGATCTCATCCAGCTTCATAGAACTCCCTTCAAGTTTGTGATAAGAGCTAATTTTTTGATTCATCTCTTCTAACTGCATCCTTAAACCAGTAATCTCTTCCTCTAACTTGTTGCAATATTCTACTTTCATGGTTAGTTGTACTTCGAGATCTTCAGAGATCTTTTTGGATTCTTCTAACTGCACTTTCAAACTTGCTATGATTTTGTTTGCATCCTCGAGATTTCTTGAAGTTTTCTTGTGCCTTTTTCTTTCTATTTTCAATTCATCTAGAGCTGCAACCAATTCTGCTTCTAGATTAACTTCTGCATCTATTTCTTCTTCATTAAATTCCTCTTCTTCTTTCAACTTTTCTTCTTCAACTGCCATGAAAAGAGCTTCACTTGTTTCTTCCTCAGAGTTCTCACTGGAGCTATCTTTGGATGAACTGACATTCTTGGAGATGAAACTTTTATTCTTGGATTTACCTTTTCTAAAATTTGACATCTTCTTCCTGTCCCCTCTTTCTCTATGTGATCCTTCATCATTGCTATTCCTTTCATTGTAAGGACATTTAGCTATGAAATGTCCAACACTTCCATAGTTGAAGCATTTGAATGGTAATTTTCCTTTGTATTTTCCTTTACCTTTTTTCAGCTTTCTCACAAAGTTAGCTTCCATTTCATCTGACATTTCATCTTCATCGGATTCTGGTTTAGCTTTGATGTTCTTCTGAGCTTTAAATGTTGCTTCTCTATCAGTAGATTTAGCTTTTCCTATTCTCATCTCATAAGCAGTCAAAGAGCCATGCATCTCATCCATAGTAAGACTATTCAAATCCTTTGCTTCTTCTATAGCAGAAACTTTAGAATCAAATATTTGAGGAAGAGATCTTAATACCTTTTTGATGATTACCGAGTCTTTGATTTCCTCTCCAAGTCCTCTGATAGCATTGATGACTTCATTTACTCTTAACAAGTAGGCCTCTATATTCTCATCTTCATTCATTTTCAGCCCTTCAAATTGTGCTCTATGTGTCTGCAATTTAGCTTCCTTAATCTTGTCATCTCCTTCATGAATGCTCTTCAACTTATCCCAAATTTCCTTGGCGGTCTTGCATCCCATAAATTTTACCAGTTCACTGTCAACTAATCCACACATGATAGCATTCTTAGCTTTCGAATCATTCTCAAATAGTTTCTTTGTCGCAACATCAACCGGAGGAGTAGAGGGTATTGTATATCCACTATTTACTGATTCCCAAATATCGTATCCCAAAGCACAAAGATATGTCTGCATTCTGAGTCTCCAAAAAGTATAGTTGGTTCCATCGAATAATGGTGCTTTGTTTGAGGAGAAGCCTTCACCACTTGCCATTGTGTCACTTCCAAGATCACCCTAGCCGATTGAGCCTGTTCAGGAACCTTGCTCTGATACCATTTGTTGAACTAAGTGTGACACTGATAGGGGGGGTGAATCAGTGTGTATTAAAAATTTAATCCAACTATGAAATCAAATCAAAATAAGCAATCACACAAACATGCATCACATAACACCATATTTATAGTGGAAACCCGATGTGGGAAAAACCACTATGCCAATGGACTGTTTGGACTCCCATCCAAATCCAGCCTCAAAAATATTTGGTCTTTACAATATTTTTGTAGCACCAACTATAGGGAATGGCACCAACCAACCCGGACTTTAGCAACACCAACTGCAAGGAGCACCGACCCCTGTTGCCAAGCATCCACCCAAAAAATTTAAAAAGCTCTAATAAAAGTTTGAAATCTTGTCAAAAGACCCTGAGTGGTCTAGCTCACAAATCTTCTCCTCTAAAATATTTTGTCTAACCTTTTCAATCTTCTCAACTCTGCACACTAATAATCTCACACCTTGCACATTGACAGTCTCATACACTACACACTTTTTCAATCAGAATGCCAAAAAAATTCTTCACAACATGCGTTGGCAGTCCTTTCTACAAAAAAATAGTCGTCTCCATTTTATTTTAAAACATATATATTCTTCACATTGAAAAACGTAGCTCTTTATCTTTCAGTTACACAAAAGCACCACTCCACCGTTATATTCTTAGAAACTGCCAAAATTGCCAAAAAAGAGTTGATAGGGCTTTTTGTAACAGTCATAACTACCTCCTCAAATTTCCAAATGGGCTAAAAGTTGAAACATATATTCTTGGATAAACCGACTACCTCCAGTTTAAATTTTAGATTTTAACTCTTCATAGATTATTCGCAGTACCTCCGACAATATGGCCTTTTACGTAGATTTGACACGTCTAAAACTGCCAAAAACTAGAAAAAGTGCTCCGGAGCTATTTTGCAACTGTTACCATTTCCTCCTCAGATCTCCGTTTGGACTAAAATTTAAAACGTATGCTCTTGGTACATCCGACTACCTCTAGTAAAAATTTTGAAGTCTGATTCCTCACGGATTGCTTAATATACCTCCGACAAAGTGGCCTTCGATGTTGATTTTACACTTGTCACATAAAGTACAAAATTGTCCTGTTCCAACAAAGTTGTCAAGCGGTCCAACATTGTACCGTCTTTCATTCAACACTGCACCAACACTATGACTGCACTCACTACTGTCAAACAATACTCCAAACAATGTGTTGAGCTATCCAACATAGTCCATTGGCACTTATGAACAACATTTGCAACATTTGCAATTTTGCACAAACCACTTGCAACACCTTCACCCGAGCATCGAACACATCCTCACAAGCACCGAATATTTCTGTACAAGCTTCGAACACCTTACCGTTGCACCAACCAAGTCCAACTGAGTGTGTTGACAACAATGACAACACCTTGCTCAACAAAATGGTCACTCCATTAATATAAACTAAAGAGCTACATTGTACTCCATACAGGAGCACTACTACTATCTACTACAATCCACTTGATAAGAACTTGATATGAACTTGATATATGATCTACCACTATGAGGCCCTTTATATAGAAAGATAGATTCCTTGGCCAACACTCTACCTAAATGTACAATGGGACACCTTGCAAATTGCCACTTGTGCATTTATTACAATGCTTGAATTAACTAGCTAACTTCCCCCTAAAATAATCTCCTACTCTATGTACTTAAGATGGTACATTTACATGATCTAAATAATATAATATACTCTAACTCTAATAGGTTTAATGTTCAATTATACTAATTTAGCTTTAAATTTTCCCTCTAGATCATAATTCCATATATGTGGCACTATCAACAATTGAAGGCCACAAAGCTTCTAATCTATAATTCTTACTATAGACACCAAAATATAGCCACTTCTCCTCCATCTATGCTTTCCTCCCATTTTTACCCACTATTCATATATATTTATAAATAGTTATTTTATATATATTTAAATATTAATATTTTATATATTATATTATATATATATTTTTAATAAATATATATTTATATAAGTGAATTGATCCTAGCCATCCGATTTCACTCAATCCTATCCATCCAACCATATCAATTCATGCCACACCCTAGTGTTGAGTGGTAATTTTATCCACTTGTAAAACCACACTAACCATAGGATTTTGATAACAAAACCCTCTCTTGCAAAGAAGTTAAAAACAAAGACAATTTTTCATTCCACTATATAAGCATTACACATTTGTATTTATAATCTTGTGAAGATATATCAAATAAGTGCTAGGAATACCTTACAAGTAACTATTAACAAGAGGTCTGTGTTGGTTTATTTTATCTTGCTATGCTAGTAACTATTCATGAAACTTAAAAGAAAAGAAAAATGTGATTGGTGATTGACCCTCATATGACCACGATGAAAGCCTTAGTTCCTTTTATCTTGAAGTATCTTAGATAGATTTTATCTTCTTTGATTAAGCAGATTTTAATCAAGATTTATCTTTTTTATTAAACCCTACTTTGAACATGAAAATAAAGATTAGAATCTATCTTTAAATGTGAATGTGAAATGAAGATTGAATTCCTTCAATATTTGCTTGATGAATGAAAAGGAAATAAACATGCATTACTAACTACAAAATGTAATGGCCTTAAAATGTCATTATAAATTATCCCCCTTTAATGAAATCATAATTTTCATAAAGAAGAAATAATTTAATGCATTAAAAACAATAGCCTTTGATATATTCTATAAATTACCTCTCTTTGATGAAATCAGAATTTTCATAAAGAGAAGCCAATTTATTGCTTTGAAAATGATGGCCTATGGAATGCCATATAAATTAACTCCCTTTAATGAAATTGAAATTTTCATAAAGGGAAGTTCATTTATTGTTTGCAAATAAAACTGCAAAGCTGAAAATTTTGATTTACCTTCAAAATATAAAATAATGAAGAATTCTAAAATTATAAAACTCTCATATAACAACTTTAAATATTTTTTATAAATTTGAAATGGCTTTGAAATGGCTTCGAAATGGGATCGAAATTATTTTAAATGAAATATTGAAGCTCATTCTTCACACCCATGTATTTATTTTTGGTATTTTAATTTTTTTTTTTTTTATTTTAATCGCCAAAGTTTTAAAATAATATGTAAAAATAAAAGTTAGAAAAATAAAAATAAAATCTAGAAATGGACCAGAATGCTAAAAATATAAACATGCAAAGCCTTGAAATCTGATTTACCTTTGAAATACAAAATTATGTAAAATCCAAAATTATAAAATGCTTATAAAAACAAAAACTTTGAATAATTTTTATAATTTCAAAATGGCTTCGAAATGAAATCAAAATTTGTCTAAATGAAGCATTAAAGCTTAATATTTGCATCAATGCATTTATTTTTGGAGTTTTAATTTTTTTCAATTTTTATTTTAATCGTCAAAGTTTAAAACAATCTACAAAAGGGAAGGGTTAGAAAATAAAAAATAATAAAAAATAAAATAACAAAAATGCTGCAACCCAAAAATTCTCCTTCGGCTGCGATGTTGCTTCTTGTCGCAATTTCGCGACATCTCTTCCTCCTTTGGCTACAACGGTGCAACATGTCGCGATATCGCGACATCCTTTCCTCCTTGCTTTTTCCCTATGATGTGGGCCGCGAAAAAATAACTGGTCGCGATATCGCGACACATTCCCTTGGGTGGTGTTTTGCTTTCTCTCTGATCTTCAGCTCTTGGGCCTCCTCGGTCGGCTTGAAAAACATGTAAAACCCTCTTGTACAAGGTTCAGGGACCTTTCAACACCCTTTCAACAAATCAAAAAAAAAAAAAAAATCTCCACAAACCCTACAAGTATTAGCATTATGTATAAAAACCATCATTAGTGTTACTCGAATTCACACATTCAAACAACTAATGCGGTGTAATCTTCTATAGAAATGGTGCAATATATAGAAAATAAAACCAAGTCAACCATTAACATGCATTAAAAATTGAAATATCTCCAATATATTGCATAAAATATGTCTTCAGTAACACACATACAAGTGCTAAAAAATATGCCCCAAATTGATCTCATGTGATGAAAAACAATCCAGTTGTATGGCTTTCTTTTAAAAAAAAACAACCTTGGCCTCCAAAAAGGTCCAACCTCTGTGCAATACTTCAATGGAATATTTAAAACTTTTCTCTGTCTCTTCATTCTCTCTTCCAATGTTTGGTTTCATTTCCCAACATAGTGTTTCATTTTGTGTCCCTTCGTTTAGTTGATAGGTAACGACCCTTCACTATGATAGAAAAATATTCATTAAGCATTTCAAGGACTTATAACACCACAATGCCATTTGTACCCTTTTCCCACTTATTCTCCACATTTTCATCTACAGCCATTCAAAGCACTTTTTAGTAAAGACAAGATAATAAAATTAACCTATACTAAAAAAATAAACTAGAAAAACATTATAACTAAACTATTTAAAAATAAACAAAAGCCACAAGGCACTATGGCTTTATTCACTAATTTTCTTTTTATTGTTTTTATTTTATTTTACTTATATATATATATATATATATATATATATATATATATATATATATATATATATATATATATATATTTTTTTTTTTTTCTTTTCAAATTCAAAAGAAAGGCTTTATTTAATTATTTTTTATTTTCTCCATTTTTTCATTTTACTTGTTTTCTCTTTTATTTTAAACTTGATTTAATTAATTTTAAATGTTTGAAATGGTTTAATTCAAAACATTAAAATTAACCAAAACAGTAAAAAACAAAAGGAAGGACCTAACCAACCCACTAAACACTCAAAACAGAAAAAAATACTTAAACACAAAAATTAAAAGGTGGGTCCCTAATTATTGGGGTTAGTTGTGGAATGGCCACAACAAATGGTAACTCTACTAGAAAATGCTCTTGAGCATTTTGGATGAAGAACCCAATCTAAAATGAGAACATAAAAGATTAGTGAAATATGAATTATTTAGCGATGTCCCAAGAAAGTGGGGGTAAACAACTTCGAATAAATAACAACTAATCCATCTGCATTTGCTCAGTGTGTGACAAAGTGATTCATTTTGTATCCTTGAAAACCATCTAGATTCCATCACCTGAATTGCATTAGGCTATAAAATATTGCTCATAATATTTCATTTTGAATAATATTTTGCAGTCTCTTTTGAGCATAATTTGTTCAAAAAAAGCCCCACTACTGGTCAGGCATCCATAGCCTTGGTGGAGATTTTCTAAACTAGGTGATTAATTTGATCAAGCTTTTCAATGCTCTTTATATATATATATATATATATATATATATATATATATATATATATATATATATATATATATATATATATATATATATATATATATATATATCGAGTTGTGTCTAGATAGAGTCCCACTGCTAGTCAAGCGTCTATAGCCCCAATGGATTTTATTTAAACTTGGTGATAGATTTGATCAATATTTCCATTGCTTGTATTATTCTTTTATAGAGAACTTTGCAAACCTCTATATAAAACTTGAATTTGAGCATTTTAGAATTTAGCCTTAATTTTTAAATCAATATAACTTCATCCTTCAAGACTTCCAAAAATACCCTTTAAAATATGAGTTACATGTAGAGCTTTAGCAAAATGTTTCATTGTTCCACTCTCCACTATTTTAGTCCCAAAATTTGAGCATGGTTATAAAATAATGCATCCCCCTCTTCTCATGTTCACTTGCTTTCAAATTAGGTATTCCAATCTACTTAACAAAGGAACAAAAAAAATGGGCAAAGGCTATAAATTAGCGACCATGAAACATTACCTCAAAATAAGGTAACAACCCAAAATACAAAACTCACAAACCAAACTTAAGGACAAAGCACAAAAACAACAAAACCAAAACAAAAACATGAAAACCAAAGCTATATACAATAATGTACATTAATGTACAATATGATGCAAAATTTAGGTCATTATTTCTTTGGATCCCAAACATGATTAGCACACTTTAATATACACATATCATGATAAGCATGCCAAGATCTACAAAAATTCAACCGAAGTATATTAAGCCATAAAATGCAACAATCATTATTTTACCTCTTTCACCCCACCATTTTAATTTAGTTTCATTAGTAATCCCATAGTGGAGTTTCAAATCATCAAATTGATAAGACAATAATTGATCTTCAATTATTTCTTGTTTATTTCTTAAGATGCAAATTTCACAATTCAATTTATTATCTAGAATTAGGCTTTCTTTTTCAAATATGATATCTTTCAAGTAGGAGCCCATTTCTGAAAATTTTGAAGACATGTCATTTTTCACATCTTTAGGCCAATCATTCTTATGCAATAATTTACAAACATCTAGGATATCTATTAAATTAGGATCATTATAGGTTTGTATCCTAGATTTCAATATTAATTATTGATGAATTTGATTCAACAATTCAAGCACATCAATTTCTATTTCATTCAACAAAGCAATATCATAAGTGGTGTGAGTGGAAATATACTCTAGTTCTTCATTCACCTCTAATGGCACTTCATCATAAATAGATTTTGAATCCATAGACAATTAGGTAAGCTTTCACCTGAAGTTTACATGGTTGCACATAAAAGGTGAGATTCTACCTTTTGTGCACTTTCATTTACCAAGACTTGGATAACCTTTGTAATTTTCTCTTCATCCTCATGGTCTTTATTATTATCATCATCTCATAGCCCTTTAATTTCATGAATTACCTATTCATCATAAACACCAAAATTAGGCATCCAATCAAAAATAGGCTCATAACTTTCAAACTAATAATATTTTCGATCAATGGGGTCTACTTGTATAGGAATTACAAGATCTTCATGTGATATGGCTTTTTTAGCATCCTACATTTTAATAGAAATTTCATTAATAGAGGTGTGAAAAACCAATGATTCTTCATATGTTCCCCAACCATTATAAAAATTGCCATCTAAATTTATAGGATGAAACTCTATTGTATATTTATCATGATCTTTAGATTCCTCTATCAATTTTTTTCTAATTTATCCACCTTAATTTCAATAAATTTGTCTTCCTCATATTCATATTTTGAGGACAATGAAATATTTTGAAACTAATTTCCACTTGAACTTGATTGCGACTGATCAATCATTGGGTAGGTAAGGGAGGTATTAGATGATTAAGAATTATATGATCCAAAACCCATGTCACAATTTTGATAACTCAATTATTGTTCAATTACCATTGCTTGAGTATAAGCTTGGGACAAAGATGTGATCTGAGGCATCCCTCGTAAATACATAGATATTAATGGGTCAATAGAATTGAGATACACTTGGATAGCAAATCCCTCTAGAGGAACATAGGGTACCACCAATTGAGTATATAACCCATGGAACCTTTTAGTGAACAACTCCAAATATTCATTTGGTCCTTTATGAGTAGATGCAAACTAATTATACATAAGGATTGGGTCAACTGGTTTTCCAAAATAACTAATAAAAGTTGCTTCTAGTTGAGCCCAAGAAGTGATAAAAACTACATGTAAACTAAGGTACCAATCATAAGCCAATTCATCTAATATATATGGAAACAAATAACAAGCAACATCTTCATGCATAGTTTGCCATTGAATTAAATTGTTCTTATATGACTAAATATGTTCTTCAGTTGATTCTATTCCATCATACCTAAAATGAGGTAGATTATCCCAAATATCTGTAGGTATAGGATGTGAAGGCCTAGGTATATTTAGAGGATATCCTACCCTAAATTGAGTCAACCATACCATTATTGAACCTTAAATAATACAACCTTAACACCGATTTTGTTAGTCAAAGAAATATGTTGCAAAGAAGCATGAAATGACTAACAATCCTTGAATGTTTTACATGAAAATCATCATGTATATTAATAAAAATTTATCTATCAATTAAACCATGACATTAGAGAAAATTTTCCAATTTGCAAAAAGTTAGCATTAATGCATCATCAATTAGAAAGTTTTTAAATCAATGAAAGTGATCACAAGAAATCAAAACTTCATTAGTCAAGACCAATACTTTCAAATAACTCTTTTAAAGAAACATGAACAATTTAGCATCTAAATAGCAATAAAGTAAACCAATTCAAGCCCTCCTTCTAGCACCAAAATGTTGAGTGGATATTTTTCCCAATTTCAAAATCACAATAACCCTTAGTATTTTGATAACAAAACCCTCTCTTGCAAAGAAGTTAAAAAAAAATACAACTTCTCCAAGGTTCCGCTATATAAGCATTGCACATGTGTATTTATAATCTTGTGAAGATATATCAAATAAGTGCTAGGAATACCTTAGTGGTTTGCAAGTAATTGTTAACAAGGGGTTTGTGTTGGTTTATTTTATCTTGCTATGCTAGTAATTTTTCATGAAACTTAAAAGAAAAGGAAAATGTGATTGGTGATTAGCCCTCATATGACCACAATGAAAGCCTTAGTTCCTTTTATCTTGAAGTATCTTAGATAGATTTTATCTTCTTTGATTAAGCATATTTTAATCAAGATTTATCTTTTTTATTAAACCTTGCTTTGAACATGAAAATAAAGATTAGAATCTATCTTTAAATGTGAATGTGAAATGAAGATTGAATTCCTTCAATATTTGCTTGATGAATGAAAAGGAAATAAACATGCATTACTAACTACAAAATGTAATGGCCTTGAAATTGAAACTGGTCTAAATGAAGTGTTAAAGCTTAATATTCGCATCCATTGCATTTATTTTTAGAGTTTTAATTTTTTTTTTTTTTTTTAATCACCGAAGTTTAAAAAAAAATCTACAAAAGGGAAGGGTTAGAAAAATAAAAATTAAAAAAATGAAATAACTCAAATGTTGCAACCCAAAAATTCTCCATAGACCCTACAAGCATTAGTATTCTGCACAAAAACTAGCATTAGTGTTACCCGAATTCACATAGTCAAATAGCTAATGCGGTGCAATATTCTAAGGAAATGGTGCAATATACCGAAAATAAAACCAAGTCAACCATTAACATGCATTAAAACTTGAAGTATCTCCAATATATTGTAGAAAATAGGTCTTCAATATCACACATACAAGTGCAGAAAAATATGCCCCAAATTGGCCTCATGTGGTGAAAAATAGTCTAGCTGTATGGTTTTCTTTTTCAAATAATTCAGTCTTGGCCTCCATAAAAGTCCAACCTCTATGCAATACTTCAATGGCGTATTTCAAACTTTTCCCTCTATCTTTTCATTCTCTCTTCCAAGTTTGGTTCCATTTCCCAACATAGCATTTCATTTCGTGTCCCTTCGTTTGGTTGATGGGTAACGACCTTTCATTATGATCAAAAAATATTCATTAAGCATTTCGAGGACTTATAATGCCACAATGCCATATGTACTCTTTGCCCACTTATTCTCCATGTTTTCACCCTGCAACCATTCAAAGCACTTTTCATTAAATACAAGATAATAAAATTAACCTATACTAAAAAATAAAGTCAAACTAAAAAAAACAATAAAGCTAAACTATTTAAAAGGAAACTAAAGCCACGAAGCACTATTTATATTTTATTATTTTATTTTTTACTTTTTTACTTATATATATATATATATATATATATATATATATATATATATATATATATATATATATATATATATATATATATATATATATATATCGGGGTTATGCGTAAGGGGTCGGCTCCAAAATGTATTTATAAAAATTTGGTGAATCAGTTTCAAAATCCAGGCAAATAGTGTCCATATACATGTAGAATGTTAACTATTATTAGGGGTAATGTTGGAAATTTAAACTTAAAATGGTCAAATTATTATAAAATTGGGGCAAATCGACCCCCCAAAAAATTTGCACCCAAAATTTTTTGGCTAATGGACCTTGGTCAAGGGTCCCAAATATTAGCCAATTCCAAATTTTGAAAATCCTAATTTTAGCCAATTGGCTATAAATAGTCGTTATGCATAACCCTGATATATATATATATATAAATTTTTTATTTTCATTTTTTTATTTTTTATTTGTTTATATATTTATTTTTTTCTTTTTAAATTAAAAAGAAAGGCTTTATTTAATTTTTATTTTTATTTTCTCCTTTTTTTTTCATTTTACCTGTTTTCTCTTTTATTTTAAATTTGATTTAATTAATTTTAAATGTTTGAATTGGTTTAATTCAAAACATTAAAATTAACCAAAACAATAAAAAATAATGAGGAACCTAACCAACCCACTAGACACTCAAAACAAAACAAAAACACCCAAACACAAAAAGTAAAAGGTGGATCCCTAATTATTGGGGCTAGTTATGGAATGGCCACAACACCCATATTTAATATCCACCTTCTCATATGCTTTTATCTTAGCCACACGATTAGTGTCGTTAAAACCCTAGCATACCCTAGGTTGGATTATTAATAGGAGCTATTTTGATGGCTCAACCCCTAAGTTTTCCTAAGTAAGCGTCCTGAGTTTCCTAAGAAATTTTGTGTCCTAAGTTTCCTTGAGTTCTTGGCTACTTGAGTTCCCTTCTAGTATTTGAGTACTCTCGCCATTCATCCTCGCTCACCATAGCCTTTGTACCTATCATTGCCCATTTTGTCCAGCCAGATCTACTTTTATAGATCTTCACTTTAGGCCCCAAATGCCTTCGGGTGCTTTCCCTCCACTGTAGAGCGCCTTTGGGTGCCTTATGCCATTCTCGAGTGCCCACGAGAATTTCCTATAGCCACCAAGTGCTCGCGGGTATTTTAGACCAGAAGCTCTAAAGCCCTACTAGCTCTCGGGCAACACTGGGGCATCACCACATAGATTCACTACAATAGTTACACCAGATCAAAAAACCACAAGTTTAGCAAAGTAAATATTTATGTTATTTTATTTATTTTAGTATCTTCATATTTTTATGCAATTTCATTTATTAATAACTAGGATTCTATTGACATCTAATGGTATCATGTAGTGGAGCCCTCACAGTTATTACTAACTCTTTGTTATTATCTTATGTGTACAATTTTGGAGATACACAAGTGTTGTGTAGCTATTTAAGTTGGAGTGGCCCAAAATCAGATAATCATAAGTCCACTCACCTCTGTTGGGAGTAGAGATGCACTCTTGAGACATCACCAACACTGTAACTAGGATTTCAAATAACCTTAGCATTGTGTATATTTGTATCAAAGAATTCAAATATTCTTATTGTAACAATGGAGTTTTGAGGCTCCCCCCATTAATATAAAATCATTCATTGTGCAATATTGTCTTTTTGAGTTCAATTTATATCTTGTTATTTGGTGTCACATTTTTGTCTTCATAAATGGTCATCACGGTGGGACCCACTAAGGGTTTTCTTTTCTGATTTACTTTGCTAATTTATTTGTTGTTTTTATCTTGTTTAGCAGGATTTTTAGAGGCGCAAATTGGGCATTTTTTGTTGGTTAGGGTTTCTAAGGATTTGTAGGAAGTTACAGAAGGTTCATGAATGCCCAACGGTGCTAACACCTAGTTGTGTTTTAGAAATTTCCAAAGGCATTTTACATAGATTTGGAGCAAAAATGTAGGCTATTTTGTAAGTTTACTATTAAAACCCTAACTTTTTTGTTTATGTATTCTAGCAATCTTACTTTTGTTTTTTAGGTTTCTAAGGTAAAAATAACATCATTAACTAATCTGGAAAAAACTTTCATACTAACCTACATCTTAGATTGTATATTAGTCATTTGCATTCATCCACAATTTCTATTTGAAGTTTTTGGTTTTTTATTGTATTCACAAATTTAAAAAAATTATTGCATTCTAATTTCATGTGAATTGAAAAATTGCATAATTAGTTTACAGTATAGGGTTAGGGATTCCTATTTTTGTAAGTCTAAGTAGGAACATTATTCAGATACCAAAATTATCCTCGTACTTGGGTGATTCTATACGGAGGAGTAGATGAACCACCCATTTGTTTAGGGTAGGTTTTAAGTGGTGTACTTTACATCCTTCAAAGAAATTGGTATTTTGGGGAGTGGCTTCTGATTTAGACTATCAAAAGTAGTTATCTTTCTAACATTGTATGTACACAATAGCAAATCAGAAATTTTAAAAACAATCACACACTTCACCCTTCACATTAAACAGTAGTGGTTGGATTTCATCACCATCCATTGCTTGAGGTTTGGTTATGGTGGCATTCAACTCCATCCACCAATATCTACCCTTAGAAACCTTAGGTCATCCCTGAATAAACTTGTTGGATTTCATCACTAGCAAGTGTTGGACATTTTGAGCTCATTTAGTTGTCATTGATGTCAAGGTGAGAAGTTGTCATTGATGTCAAGTGAACACATGAAGCTGTCATTAACACCATGGAGTACACCATCATTGAAGCCAGGAGAAATGCAAAGAGTTGAAGAAAAGTTGTCAAAATATTGTTTTATAAGGGTTTTTGTTAAAACCATGGTGGCAAATTAAAAGGTTTTTATTAAAACCATTATGAGGATATAAAGGCTTCATTAAACATCATAATGGTAGAATTAAGGTTTTTATTAAAAACCATGGTGGCAGAATAATTTTCATCAAATCAGTGAAGAACAAATGAAGGTTTAAATTTTACCTAAAGGAGGCTTTAATTTTTATTAAAGTCAAAGGTTTATAAATATAATTTATAAAATTTAAATTCTTTTAGAATTTAAATAATTTATAAATTATAAAGGTTGTAAGAAGTGCCGACGTCATCGAATATTATGGAGCGTCGATGTCTAAGCCATATGGTGAATTCGTGTATAAATAATATGCCAAAGGGGCATTCAAACTTACCCCTCTTCGATTTAATTTTCATGCGACCGAGCTAAAAGTAATTCGTGCAATCATTGATCATTGAGGAAGAAGACAAAGAGTTTGTTTGTCTTTTAGCGCCAGGAAGAAGATGAAAAGGGAGAGCGTAAGGTCTGACCCACATTGGATAGAGTGGTCCATTGGCAGTGCACGTGTTTTGTGAGAGCGTTGGGAGTGGAAGAGTCCACGATCGATTCGCGTGGAGTTGGTGTGTTTGTCTTGAGCACCAAGGGGAAAGGTTTTTGGCATGCGCTCATTTTGAGCGCCAGACTTAGGAGAAAGAGCACGAAGTGCTCTTAAGGTTTCAAATGTGCATCTAGCGCACGTGGTGGGCAAGCTCATGGCTAGGGCGCACGAGGAGGCAATGATTGGGAGTTCGAATCCCATAAGTGGCAAAGGTATTTTTGATTAAAAGAAATTTTATTTGCCTAAAGTTTTTCCTAAAGTATTATTTGGAGTTATAAGGGTATGTGAAAGGTTGTTTGCTTGGTTCATGTTGTTGGAGTTATAAGGAAAGTTAATTTAATTTTTGTCAAAGTCTTTCTTGCCATTAAATTTAATTAAAGAGGTTTTGAGTTAATTTTTGGTGGATGATAAATTTATTTTAGTTGGGAGATTATAAGGTGTTATTGGAAAAATATTTTATGTATGATGATGGTTGTTTTTATAGTTGGAGTGATAAGGTGTAATTGAGTTTTTGCATTACATTGTGAGAAAGATTTATCCTCTAACCTCTTTGAGATTGGCATAGAAGTGTTTGTGGTTGTGGTAGATTTATGAGATCCTTTCATCATCAAGAAAAAGGTATGAGCACATTCTTCCATAGTTGAGTTGATTGATTGGTTTTCTAGAAAATAAGTTTGGAGTGAAAAGGACTTGATTAGGGTTTCCTATTGAGTGTGTTGAGTGAATGCTTCAAGGTTTTCTGGAATAAAGAATTGTTATTAAAACCTTGTTTTATAAGCATTGTTGTTGAAGTGAGTTATTGAGTAAAGAACTTGAACTAGGGTTTGAAAAGAACATGAGTATCATTGTTATGTGAGATTTGTTGTTGAGCATTATTGGAAATATTTTGAGTTGAGTGTTTATATGCTTGGACTAGGGTTTGAGAGCAATAATTATTTCATTGAGTGATTGGTTGAGTAGAGTTGGTTGAGCCTAGTCAAGTGGGAGTGTGAAGTGATTGTTCAAGTTCCATAAAACAAACTATTCTATATTCTGAATTGAGTTGAGAAAGTGATTGAGCATTGAGTTGAATTTGAAGCATATTGAGTCTCTAACAATTCTCCTTATGTTTCTAAGAGAGTGATTGTAAGTAATTGAGCATTGTGATAAGTGTAGAACATATTGAGTCTCTAACAATTCTCTTTATGTTTCTATGAGATTGGACAAGTTCTATGTGGACTTGTTGAGCAGATTTGAGGTAAGTCTTTGAGGAGACTTGTGGACTGATTTTGTGTGAGCTTTTGTGAAAGCTTACAATACAGATTTGGATAAGTTCTTGAGAGGACTTATTGAGTAGATTTGAGTAAGTTCTAGAGAGGACTTGTGGAGAATATTTGAGCAAGTTCTAGAGAGGACTTGTTGAGAAGATTTGAGCAAGTTCTAGAGAGGACTTGTGGAGTAGATTTGAGCAAGTTCTAGAGAGGACTTGTAGAGCATATTTGAGCAAGTTCTAGAGAGGACTTGTGGATCATATTTGGACAAGTTCTATGTGGAATTGTTGAGAATATTTGAGATAAGTCTTTGAGAAGACTTGAGAGCAGAGTTGATTGATTTGTTCAAACCTTGAGTTAAGGTTTAGGGCAGATCCAGTAGAGTTGAGACAAGCCTTGAGTTAAGGCTTGAGGATAGAGATCAAGGATAGATTTGTGCTAGACCGAAGGACTATGTTTAGTGTAGATTTGAGAGTAGAGTTTGGTGTAGATTTGAGGATAGATTTGTGCTAGACTAGAGATAGAGATTGAGCAGATTTGTGCTAGATCGAAGGACTATGTTTAGTGCAGATTTGAGGATAGAGTTTGAGTAGAGTTGTACTAGACTGAAGGACTGTGTTTAGTGTTTTGAGATAGAGCTTTGGAGGTGATAGAGCAGAGAGGATAGTAGTCTCCAGTGGATAGAGATCCATCAGCTAGGGTAGTGAGGATAGGTCTTCTGAGTGGGGATAAGAGTCTTCAGTGGAGAGAGATCCACAAGCCAGTGTGAGTGGAGGTAGTAGTCTTCTAGAGGATCACCAGCCAGAGCAGAGGAGAAGGAGTTCTCCTATGGATAGAGATCCATGAACTTGATTTAGGGGATTGGTGTCTCCTTTGGATGAGAGGTCCATAAACATTGTAATAGGGAAAGGATTCCCAAGAGATTGATTGAGAAAATTTTAGTGAAATATTTTCTTCGTGGAGTAGCCCACATTGGGTGAACCACGTAAATTGTGGTGTCTCTATTGTGTGTGGTGATTTGTGCATTGCTTTGATTACTACTGTTGATATTGCTATCTTTACATTGCATAATATTGATTGGGAAAGAAAAGTAAAAAGTGGTCTTATACTGTTCACCCCCCTCTTAGGTATAAGCTTGTGTTCTTCAATTGGTATCAGAGTGGGTTCCTTCAGAAGAGTTTAACAGCTTGAAGGAAAATCTAACAAGAACACAATGGATTCTAAGAATGTGTCCTTAGATAATTCAGCACCAGTATTTGATGGAAGTGACTATATATATTGGAGTTTGAGAATGAAGATCTACTTGATGGCACTTGGCAATGAAATTTGGGAAGTAGTTGAATTTGGATATGATCCCTTGATTAATCCTCCTACATATAAGGAAGGTAAGCTCCTACAACATTACAATTCAAAAGCAATGAATGCACTTTTGAGAGGTTTGCATAGAACAAAGTCTATGAAAGTTATGCATTGTCAAACTACAAAAGAAATGTGGGATAAATTACAAAATATATATGAAGGAGATAAATGTGTCAAGAAAGCAAAGATGCAAAATCTCAAAGGACAATTTGAAGAATTAAGAATGAAGGATGAGGAAAACATTAGTACTTATCTACTTCGAATTGATGAGGTTGTTAATGCTATGCAAGGACTTGGAATGAAGATTGATGAATCAGATGTTTGTGATAAAGTCTTAAGAACTCTTCCAAAAAGATTCAGTGAAAAGGTTTATGCTATAGAAGTGTCAATGGATGGTGATACTTTGACAAGAGATATGTTTCTTGGTATTCTTACAGCACATGAGATAAGAACAAAATATCCTATTCCCCAGAAGGAAGCAACATTCAAAGCAATAAAAAAGACAAAGGGTAAGAAGTCAGAATCAAGCAATGAGTCATCCAGTGATGAAGAAGCTAATTATGGTAGAAGAGATAAGGATTATAGAAAATCCAGAGATCTAAAGTCTATTAAATGTTTCAATTGTGGAAAGTATGGACATTTTGCAATAGATTTTCAAGAAGCTAAGAATAACAATGGTGAAGAAAAATAGGATCACAGGAACAGGGAATCAGAAAGGTATAGGCACCAAAAGAAAAGCAAGGATGGACAAAGCAGACAAGGAAATAAGTTCTTCCAAAGGCAAAAGAGGAGCTACTATGCGGATAATGCAAGTAAGTACTCAAGTGATAGTGATGCTAGTTTTTCAGATAATGATAGAGATGAAGTCCTATTTATGATTGAAGAAAAAGAACAAGTTAAGAAAAGGACTCAAGTAATTCTCAAGTGTTTTAGATGTGGTAACTTTGGACATCTTGAAGATAGTTGTACAAGGAATGGTTATAGTTTTAGTGATGATGAATATGAAGATACACTTGAAGGACCAGAAGAGAATATTCTAATGGCACTAGAAGAAGGAAAATATGATCCTATAGAAGACAAGCCAATAGAAAATAAATATGTGGACAAAGGTAAACAAATAGAGGAATATTCAGAGAAATATGGATATGATCTCAAGGGAGAACTTATTTATGCTCTTGAAATAGTAAAGAAGGTAAGAAAGCAAAACTCTAAACTTGAAATTTAGTTTCAAGAATGTGATGAAGAGAGAAGATTGCTTATAGAGGATTTAGAAAAATCAAAGGCTAAGACAAAAAGGTTCAAGGATAAGTTAGAAGCAAATATCTTAGAATGTGAAAAGTTAGCACAAGAAGTGGCACTTCTAAGAGAATATTTGGAAGACTCCAAAGTCAAGCTAAAAGGGTTCAAAAATAGCTCAAAGAACTTGGATAAGTTCATCAAGATACAAAATCCTACATCAAGCAAAATAGGTCTTGGATTTGGACAGGATCAAAAGAAATGGGAAGGAGAGTCAACCTCAAGTTTTGGAGGAGAAGAAACTTCAGATGAAGATACTTTAGAAGAAGATAGTGTAAAAGAAAGTGAGACATCTGAGGATGAGTTGGACAATAGAGAGTTCAACAAGGACAGGAACAATGCACAAAGAAGATACAAATGGAACAACAATCAGAATAGGTCAAGAGAGACTAGGAGACCAATGAGGTCAAGACAAGGAAACTTCAATGGAAGATGTTTTTCATGTCACAGGTTTGGGCACATGGCTTCATAGTGCAGGACACATGAAAGATAGGAATATGGGAACAGATAACTTTTCCATGGGTATTGCTACTCATGTAATCAGTTTGGTCACAAGGCAATGAATTGCAGGGTTCATGATAGAAGAAGGTATGGCTTCACTAGGAGAAATCCTAAGACATTTGCACCTCCAAGGAATAATAACATTAAGTGTTATAAGTGCAATAATGATGGTCACACAACAAAGTGGTGTAGAGCAGACATTCCAGAATCAAGTAGGAACAGGAACATGAATAGGAACATGGATATGAATAGAAATAGGAACAGGAACATGGATATGAACATGAACAAGAATAGGAACATGGATAGGAATGTAGACATGGATAGGAACATGGATATGGAAAGAAATAGTCAGAGGAATCAGAAGGATCAGATAAAAAGAAGAGAGGATAAAGGTAAAGAACAGTGCTTTCTAGGAGTAGAAATACTCCCACCCCAGAATTAACCACCTCAAGAGGAGGTGGGGGAGGGGCTAAGCTAAGAGGCTCATTCTTAGCCCCGAGCCCCAAAGGTGACCCTTTGCCATTGATGTCAAAGGGGGAGATATTTGAGTAAGGGGGAGAGATTTGGTATTTGAGAAAAGAGGAAAGAGTATTGAGCCAGGGGGAGCAATGTCCCAGGGGGAGCAGAACAAAGGAAAGGTCAAGTTTTCGGTAAAAAGAAGTTGGGTTGCCATCAATGACAAAGGGGGAGATTGTTGGACATTTTGAGCTCATTTAGTTGTCATTGATGTCAAGGTGAGAAGTTGTCATTGATGTCAAGTGAACACATGAAGCTGTCATTAACACCATGGAGTACACCATCATTGAAGCTAGGAGAAATGCAAAGAGTTGAAGAAAAGTTGTCAAAATATTGTTTTATAAGGGTTTTTGTTAAAACCATGGTGGCAAATTAAAAGGTTTTTATTAAAACCATTATGAGGATATAAAGGCTTCATTAAACATCATAATGGCAGAATTAAGGTTTTTATTAAAAACCATGGTGGCAGAATAATTTTCATCAAATCAGTGAAGAACAAATGAAGGTTTAAATTTTACCTAAAGGAGGCTTTAATTTTTATTAAAGTCAAAGGTTTATAAATATAATTTATAAAATTTAAATTCTTTTAGAATTTAAATAATTTATAAATTATAAAGGTTGTAAGAAGCACCGACGTCATCGAATATTATGGAGCGTCGATGTCTAAGCCATATGGTGAATTCATGTATAAATAATATGCCAAAGGGGCATTCAAACTTACCCCTCTTCGATTTAATTTTCATGCGACCGAGCTAAAAGTAATTCATGCAATCGTTGATCGTTGAGGAAGAAGACAAAGAGTTCGTTTGTCTTTTAGCACCAGGAAGAAGATGAAAAGGGAGAGCGTAAGGTCTGACCCACATTGGACAGAGTGGTCCATTGGTAGCACATGTTTTGTGAGAGCGTTGGGAGTGGAAGAGTCCACGATCGATTCGCGTGGAGTTGGCGTGTTTGTCTTGAGCGCCAAGGGGAAAGGTTTTTTGGCATGCACTCGTTTTGAGCGCCAGACTTAGGAGAAAGAGCACGAAGTGCTCTTAAGGTTTCAAATGTGCATCTAGCGCACATGGTGGGCAAGCTCACGGCTAGGGCGCACGAGGAGGCAGTGATTGGGAGTTCGAATCCCATAAGTGGCAAAGGTATTTTTGATTAAAAGAAATTTTATTTGCCTAAAGTTTTTCCTAAAGTATTATTTGGAGTTATAAGGGTATGTGAAAGGTTGTTTGCTTGGTTCATGTTGTTGGAGTTATAAGGAAAGTTAATTTAATTTTTTTCAAAGTCTTTCTTGCCATTAAATTTAATTAAAGAGGTTTTGAGTTAATTTTTGGTGGATGATAAATTTATTTTAGTTGGGAGATTATAAGGTGTTATTGGAAAAATATTTTATGTATGATGATGGTTGTTTTTATAGTTGGAGTGATAAGGTGTAATTGAGTTTTTGCATTACATTGTGAGAAATATTTATCCTCTAACCTCTTTGAGATTGGCATAGAAGTGTTTGTGGTTGTGGCAGATTTATGAGATCCTTTCATCATCAAGAAAAAGGTATGAGCACATTCTTCCATAGTTGAGTTGATTGATTGGTTTTCTAGAAAATAAGTTTGGAGTGAAAAGGACTTGATTAGGGTTTTCCTATTGAGTGTGTTGAGTGAATGCTTCAAGGTTTTATGGAATAAAGAATTGTTATTAAAACCTTGTTTTATAAGCATTGTTGTTGAAGTGAGTTGTTGAGCAAAGAACTTGAACTAGGGTTTGAAAATAACATGAGTATCATTGTTATGTGAGATTTGTTGTTGAGCATTGTTGGAAATATTTTGAGTTGGTGTTTATATGCTTGGACTAGGGTTTGAGAGAGAGGATTATTTCATTGAGTGATTGGTTGAGTAGAGTTGGTTGAACCTAGTCAAGTGGATGTGTGAAGTGATTGTTCAAGTTCCATAAAATAAACTATTCTATATTCTAAATTGAGTTGAGAAAGTGATTGAGCATTGAGTTGAATTTGAAGCATATTGAGTCTCTAACAATTCTCCTTATGTTTCTAAGAGAGTGATTGAAAGTAATTGAGCATTGTGATAAGTGTAGAACATATTGAGTCTCTAAAAATTCTCTTTATGTTTCTATGAGATTGGACAAGTTTTGTGTGGACTTGTTGAGCAGATTTGAGGTAAGTCTTTGAGGAGACTTGTGGACTGATTTTGTGTGAGATTTTGTGAAAGCTTACAATACATATTTGGATAAGTTCTTGAGAGGACTTATTGAGTAGATTTGAGAAGTTCTAGAGAGGACTTGTGGAGTATATTTGAACAAGTTCTAGAGAGGAATTGTTGAGTAGATTTGAGCAAGTTCTAGAGAGGACTTGTGGAGAATATTTGAGCAAGTTCTAGAGAGGACTTGTAGAGAATATTTGAGCAAGTTCTAGAGAGGACTTGTGGATCAGATTAGTGTGAGCTTTTGTGGAAGCTTGTTGAGAAAGATTTGAGATAAGTATTTGAGAAGACTTGAGAGCAGAGTTGATTGATTTGTTCAAACCTTGAGTTAAGGTTTAGGGAAGATCCAATAGAGTTGATACAAGCCTTGATTTAAGGCTTGAGGATAGATATTGAGGATAGATTTGTGCTAGATCGAAGGACTATGTTTAGTGCATATTTGAGAGTAGAGTTGGTGCAGATTTGAGAATAGATTTGTACTAGACTAGAGATAGAGATTGAGAAGATTTGTGCTAGATTGAAGGACTATGTTTAGTGTAGATTTGAGGATAGAGTTTGAGCAGAGTTGTACTAGACCAAAGGACTATGTTTAGTGCAATTTTGAGACAGAGCTTTGGAGGTGATAGAGCAGAGAGGATAGTAGTCTCTAGTGGATAGAGATCCATCAGCTAGGGTAGTGAGGATAGGTCTTCTGAGTGGGGACAAGAGTCTTCAGTGGAGAGAGATCCACAAGCCAATGTAGTGGAGGTAGTAGTCTTCTAGAGGATCACCATCCAGAGCAGAGGAGAAGGAGTTCTCCTATGGATAGAGATCCACGAACTTGATTTAGGGGATTGGTGTCTCCTTTGGATAGAGGTCCATAAACATTGTAATAGGGAAAGGATTCCCAAGAGATTGATTGAGAAAATTTTAGTGAAATATTTTCTCCGTGGAGTAGCCCACATTGGGTGAACCACGTAAATTGTGGTGTCTCTATTGTGTGTGGTGATTTGTGCATTGCTTTGATTACTGCTGTTGATATTGCTATCTTTACATTGCATAATATTGATTGGGAAAGAAAAGTAAAAAGTGGTCTTATACTGTTCACCCCCCTCTCAGTATAAGCTTGTGTTCTTCAATTGGTATCAGAGCGGGTTCCTTCAGAAGAGTTTAACAGCTTGAAGGAAAAGCTAACAAGAACACAATGGATTCTAAGAATGTGTCCTCAGATAATTCAGCACCAGTATTTGATGGAAGTGACTATATATATTGGAGTATGAGAATGAAGATCTACCTGATGGCACTTGGCAATGAAATTTGGGAAGTAGTTGAATTTGGATACGATCCCTTGATTAATCCTCCTATAGATAAGGAAGGTAAGCTCCTACAACATTACAATTCAAAAGCAATGAATGCACTTTTGAGAGGTTTGCATAGAACAGAGTCTATGAAAGTTATGCATTGTCAAACTGCAAAAGAAATGTGGGATAAATTGCAAAATATATATGAAGGAGATAAATGTGTCAAGAAAGCAAAGATGCGAAATCTCAAAGGAAAATTTGAAGAATTAAGAATGAAGGATGAGGAAAACATTAGTACTTATCTACTTCGAATTGATGAGGTTGTTAATGCTATGCAAGGACTTGGAATGAAGATTGATGAATCAGATGTTTGTGATAAAGTCTTAAGAACTCTTCCAAAAATATTCAGTGAAAAGGTTTCTGCTATAGAAGTGTCAATGGATGGTGATACTTTGACAAGAGATATGTTGCTTGGTATTCTTATAGCACATGAGATAAGAACAAAATATCCTATTCCCCATAAGGAAGCAACATTCAAAGCAATAAAAAAGACAAAGGGTAAGAAGTCAGAATCAAGCAATGAGTCATCCAGTGATGAAGAAGCTAATTATGGTAGAAGAGATAAGGATTATAGAAGATCTAGAGATCTAAAATCTGTTAAATGTTTCAATTGTGGAAAGTATGGATATTTTGCAACAGATTGTCAAGAAGCTAAGAATAACAATGGTGAAGAAAAATAGGATCACAAGAACAGGGAATCAAAAAGGTATAGGCACCAAAAGAAAAGCAAGGATGGACAAAGCAGACAAGGAAAGAAGTTCTTTCAAAGGCAAAAGAGGAGCTACTATGCGGATAAGGCAAGTAAGTACTCAAGTGATAGTGATGCTAGTTTTTCAGATAATGATAGAGATGAAGTCCTATTTATGATTGAAGAAAAAGAATAAGTTAAGAAAAGGACTCTAGTAATTCTCAAGTGTTTTAGATGTGGTAACTTTGGACATCTTGAAGATAGTTGTACAAGGAATGGTTATAGTTTTAGTGATGATGAATATGAAGATACACTTGAAGGACCGGAAGAGAATATTCTAATGGCACTAGAAGAAGGGAAATAGGTGATCCTATAGAAGACAAGCCAATAGAAAATAAAGATGTGGACAAAGGTAAACAAATAGAGGAATATTCAGAGAAATATGGATATGATCTCAAGGGAGAACTTATTTATGCTCTTGAAATAGTAAAGAAGGTAAGAAAGCAAAACTCTAAACTTGAAATTCTAGTTTCAAGAATGTGATGAAGAGAGAAGATTGCTTATAGAGGATTTAGAAAAATCAAAGGCTAAGACAAAAAGGTTCAAGGATAAGTTAGAAGCAAAGATCTTAGAATGTGAAAAGTTAGCACAAGAAGTGGCACTTCTAAGAGAATATTTGGAAGACTCCAAAGTCAAGCTAAAAGGGTTCAAAAATAGCTCAAATAACTTGGATAAGTTCATCAAGATACAAAAGCCTACATCAAGCAAAATAGGTCTTGGATTTGAACAGGTTCAAAAGAAATGGGAAGGAGAGTCAACCTCAAGTTTTGGAGGAGAAGAAACTTCAGATGAAGATACTTCAGAAGAAGACAGTGTAAAAGGAAGTGAGACATCTGAGGATGAGTTGGACAATAGAGAGTTCAACAAGGACAAGAACAATGCACAAAGAAGATACATATGGAACAACAATCAGAATAGGTCAAGAGAGACTAGGAGACCAATGAGGTCAAGACAAGGAAACTTCAATGGAAGATGTTTTTCATGTCACAGGTTTGGGCACATGGCTTCACAATGTAGAACACATGAAAGACATGAATATGGGAACAAATAACTTTTCCATGGGTATTGCTACTCATGTAATCAGTTTGGTCACAAGGCAATGAATTGTAGGGTTCATGATAGAAGAAGGTATGGCTTCACTAGGAGAAATCCTAAGATATTTGCACCTCCAAGGAATAATAACATTAAGTGTTATAAGTGCAATAATGATGGTCACACAACAAAGTGGTGTAGAGTAGACATTCTAGAATCAAGAGAATAGGAACAAGAACATGAACATGGATATGAATAGGAATAAGAATAGGAACAGGAACATGGATATGAATAGGAACAATAACAGGAACATGGATAAGAATGTAGACATGGATAGGAACATGGATATGGAAATAATTAGAGGAATCAGAAGGATCAGATAAGAATGAGGAGAGGATAAAGGTAAAGAACAATGCTTTCTAGGAGTAGAAATACTCCCACCCCAGAATTAACCACCTCAAGAGGAGGTGGGGGAGGGGCTAAGCTAAGAGGCTCATTCTTAGCCTCGAGCCCCAAAGGTGACCCTTTGCCATTGATGTCAAAGGGGGAGATATTTGATTAAGGGGGAGAGATTTGGTATTTGAGAAAAAATAAAAGAGTATTGAGCTAGGGGGAGCAATGTCCCAAGGGGAGCAAAACAAAGGAAAGGTCAAGTTTTCGGTAAAAATAAGTTGGGTTGCCATCAATGACAAAGGGGGAGATTGTTGGACATTTTGAGCTCATTTAGTTGTCATTGATGTCAAGGTGAGAAGTTGTCATTGATGTCAAGTGAACACATGAAGTTATCATTAACACCATGGAGTACACCATCATTGAAGCTAGGAGAAATGCAAAGAGTTGAAGAAAAGTTGTCAAAATATTGTTTTATAAGGGTTTTTGTTAAAACCATGGTGGCAAATTAAAAGGTTTTTTATTAAAACCATTATGAGGATATAAAGGCTTCATTAAACATCATAATGGTAGAATTAAGGTTTTTATTAAAAACCATGGTGGTAGAATAATTTTCATCAAATCAATGAAGAACAAATGAAGGTTTAAATTTTACCTAAAGGAGGCTTTAATTTTTATTAAATTCAAAGGTTTATAAATATAATTTATAAAATTTAAATTCTTTTAGAATTTAAATAATTTATAAATTATAAAGGTTGTAAGAAGCGTCGACGTCATCGAATATTATGGAGCACTGACGTCTAAGCCATATGGTGAATTCATGTATAAATAATATGCCAAAGGGGCATTCAAACTTACCCCTCTTCGATTTAATTTTCATGCGACCAAGCTAAAAGTAATTCATGCAATCGTTGATCTTTGAGGAAGAAGACAAAGAGTTTGTTTGTCTTTTAGCACCAGGAAGAAGATGAAAAGGGAGAGCGTAAGGTCTGACCCACATTGGATAGAGTGGTCCATTGGCAGCATGTGTTTTGTGAGAGCGTTGGGAGTGGAAGAGTCCATGATCGATTCATGTGGAGTTGGTGTGTTTGTCTTGAGCACCAAGGGGAAAGGTTTTTGGCATACGCTCATTTTGAGTGCCAGACTTAGGAGAAAGAGCATGAAGTGCTCTTAAGGTTTCAAATGTGCATCTAGCACATGTGGTGGGCAAGCTCGTGGCTAGGGCGCATGAGGAGGCAGTGATTGGGAGTTCGAATCCCATAAGTGGCAAAGGTATTTTTGATTAAAAGAAATTTTATTTGCCTAAAGTTTTTCCTAAAGTATTATTTGGAGTTATAAGGGTATGTGAAAGGTTGTTTGCTTGGTTCATGTTGTTGGAGTTATAAGGAAAGTTAATTTAATTTTTGTCAAAGTCTTTCTTGCCATTAAATTTAATTAAAGAGGTTTTGAGTTAATTTTTGGTGGATGATAAATTTATTTTAGTTGGGAGATTATAAGGTGTTATTGGAAAAATATTTTATGTATGATGATGGTTGTTTTTATAGTTGGAGTGATAAGGTGTAATTGAGTTTTTGCATTACATTGTGAGAAAGATTTATCCTCTAACCTCTTTGAGATTGGCATAGAAGTGTTTGTGGTTGTGGTAGATTTATGAGATCCTTTCATCATCAAGAAAAAGGTATGAGCACATTCTTCCATAGTTGAGTTGATTGATTGGTTTTCTGAAAAATAAGTTTGGAGTGAAAAGGACTTGATTAGGGTTTTCCTATTGAGTGTGTTGAGTGAATGCTTCAAGGTTTTCTGGAATAAAGAGTTGTTATTAAAACCTTGTTTTATAAGCATTGTTGTTGAAGGTGTGGGGGGGGGGTGTTTTTTTTTGGGGGTGTTTTTTTTTTTTGGTGAGTTATTGAGCGAAGAACTTGAACTAGGGTTTGCAAAGATCATGAGTATCATTGTTATGTGAGATTTGTTGTTGAGCATTGTTGGAAACATTTTGAGTTGGTGTTTATAAGCTTGGACTAGGGTTTGAGAGAGAGGATTATTTCATTGAGTGATTGGTTGAGTAGAGTTGGTTGAACCTAGTCAAGTGGGAGTGTGAAGTGATTGTTCAAGTTCCATAAAACAAACTATTCTATATTCTGAATTGAGTTGAGAAAGTGATTGAGCATTGAGTTGAATTTGAAGCATATTGAGTCTCTAAAAATTCTCCTTATGTTTCTAAGAGAGTGATTGAAAGTAATTGAGCATTGTGATAAGTGTAGAACATATTGAGTCTCTAACAATTCTCTTTATGTTTCTATGAGATTGGACAAGTTCTGTGTGGACTTGTTGAGCAGATTTGAGGTAAGTCTTTGAGGAGACTTGTGGACTGATTTTGTGTGAGCTTTTGTGAAATCTTACAATACATATTTGGATAAGTTCTTGATAGTGTTAGAATATATTATGCATATTACATTATTAGGATAAATAAAAATAGTGCTCATAGGCACTCTCCGGGTTGGTTGATTAACCACCAATGGGTTAGAACCAATTCATAACCACATTGTAACCTTTATATTTGAAATCGGACAGTCGACAGCCAATAGTCGACGGGACCCGAGGACAAAGCAGATAGAATAGACAGGGGACCTGAGGATAGACGAAGCAGACAGACCAGACAAACAACAAATAGAACACGTAGACCAAGGCACACAGGCACACATGGCATGTAAATGGCGGTTCGAGGATGAGGGTCAATGGTTGCGAAGGCCAAAAAGGGCAAGATTGGTCGCCTGAAGGCAACCAAAAGCTTAAATGCTTTCTGCCCAATTTAAAACCTCCCATAGTGGTTGCACAGGCCATGTGAGATTAATGTTTTTTTTTCCTTCTTCACCTGTGACACTGTTGATTAGTTACGAGTTTCCTGAGTGTTTCATTGGGCCGTCTGGATCCTGTCGTAAGCGCGGTCAATATTTGGTGGCAGGTTGCGGTTTTGAATCCCTTAAGGGGTTTCTTTTCCATTGTGATGGCAAGATTGATTTTTTTTTTATGCCCGCGGTTTTGTGATACCCGCACAGCGCGGTTGACGCCCGCACGGTGCCATTGACGCCTATGACGCACAGTTGACACCCAATGTTGTCGGTTGATGCCCACCATGTCCTTTTGATGCCCGCAAGGCCTCTTTGACGCCCCACAATAGCATAATTGATGCCTTGAAGGCTCAAGGGTTATTTTTTTAGGTATTTTTTCCACTTCCTGTCTGTTTTTTTGCAAATTGAAGGGGGGAATATTTCACATGATTCATTTGCAAAATTGTCAGATAAAGGGGGGAAATCAAACCATTTTTGTAGAATAATTTCCAAATTGGTAATAGGTGCTAAAATTTGTGGGCATTTATGATTGTTTTTTATGCATTTAAATATTCTATTTTCTTGCATTCATAATCATAAATTAAACAAAATATAAGACCCCAAATTTATACCCTATTTGTGAAATTTATTGCACAACAGCGTTCGTTATTTGAGATACCTCTGGTCCACACTTACAAGTAATTTTGTCATTCTTTGGACTACTGTATTCATCGCCTAATATAGTTGCAACAATGACGTCTGAGCTTGTTATCTATAAATCATCGAGGAGAAATAAGGCAAACCAATTTTTTTCCCATTTCATACCCACATCGTGATTGTTGTTAGGCATAAATCTTGATGAAATTTTTTTTCCAAAGTGTTTAGGGGAAGTTACGCCCCACACATGTGGAATAAAACTTTCTATGGTAGGTGTTATTAACAACACGATGCCCTTTCAGTATCGCCTATGTTCAATATATTGTGCTTCTCATATGTACTATAGTCTCCCTCACGTAAGGGCAAGTACATATCGAGTAGTATATTGTTCTTATATACCTATAGTTTCTCTCACGTAAGGGTGGGTACATATTGAATGGTTATAGTATAAAGATCTGGTAGGTATATAGAAAGGGAGACCAAATTGGTGATATAAGGAACCTTCATAATGGCCACAATTCATAAGTATCTCTTAGATTCACAATTGTTGAAAGGTCCTAACTTTGTTCCATGGAAGACAAAGATGAAAGCCATACTTCAGTTGGAAGATTTGTGGGATGTTGTGACTGGTACTGCAACACGTCCTCAGACAACAGGGACAGATCAAGATGCTTGGGATAAGAAAGACAAGAAGAGTCTCGTGTTTATCTTGCTTGCTACTACAGATGAGGTGTAGCCTCATATTTGTGATGCAAACACTAGTAAGATAGCCTGGGATGCCTTGATCATAGTATATGAGGGAAAGAATCAATCCACTATTCTCCATCTTCAAACTCAACTACATAATCTCAGTATGAATTCTGGAGAAATAGTTGACATATTCCTTTGCAGAGTGGCTGACTTGAAAGCAAAATTGAATGCTATGGGAAAACCGGTGGATGATGATGTCTTGAACTCTGTCATCTTGAGAGCATTACCAAATTCCTACAAGATGTTGATAACTTCACTCAATGTTTCTGGTAGACAAGTATCATTTGTGGAACTGGTAAACTTGCTTCAGACCGAGGAGGCAACTCAGGTCCCGAAATATGATGTGCCAGATAATGCTCTTTCCACACAACAAAGTGGTAAAAAGCAAGGCCAGTTTCAAAAAGGGGGTGCTTCTTCCAAAGGAAAAGGGAAGCAAACTCAGTAAAAAGATACAAAATATTGCAAAATTTGTGACATGAATAACCATGACACCAACAGGTGTTGGTTCAAAAACAAGCAACCCAATGAAAGAGGTCCACAAAAGAAGGGCAAGAACAAGCAAAAATACCATAAGCATAAGCAATCTAAAGGCCATGTTGCTTATGCTGACTCCAACTCAGAATCAAATTCTCCTAGATCCAATTTAGATTCTGACTCTGAAAGAGCACACAAGGTGCTCATGACTCATACTTCGTCTTCCCAAATAGATGTTGTATGGTATATTGATTCAGGAGCTAGCAAACACATGATTGGGGATAAATCATGGTTTGATACTTTTGTGGAGAAAGAGGGTAAGCCAGTTACTATTGCTGACAATCAAGTATATCAAGTAAAGGGTGAAGGGGATATTTCTGTGTCCCTTCTTGATGGTAATTATCAAATTGAGAAATTTCTTTATGTTCCAAGCTTAGCCAATAATCTGCTTTCAGTCACACAAATGTTGGATAGAAACATGGAGGTCATGTTTTGAGTTTTCAAAGGCAAGAAGAGATGTTTTATCACACACAGTGGTAAACATGTTGCAACCGGATCTTATAAACATGGCTTATTTATTCTCGATGCCCTTTCAACTCCACATGTTGCCTTGGCTACAACTACAAAGGAGGCCACCTCTCTCTAGAATCGATGATATGGGCCCCTCAGTTCTAGATATTTTCTTGAATTACACAAATATGAGATGGTGAAAGGTCTTCCACCCCTCTCATCTATCTTGCCAATTTGCTCAAATTTCTTAGCAAGGAAGCAACATCGAGTACCTTTTGAGGCTAGCTCCTCTCGAGCTAAAAACCCTTTAGAGCTAGTACATACCGATCTGTGTGGTCCTATGCCAACCAGCTATGGTGGGAAAAAGTATTTTCAACTATTCATTGATGATTACTCATGAAAGATGTGGGTTTTCTTTCTTTAGTTGAAATTAGAGGCATTTCTCTACTTTCAACAATTCAAGAAACTTGTTGAGAAGGAGTCGGGATGTTTGACAAAAACCCTTTGCTTAGATCAAGGGGGGGAATACACCTCTGAAGAGTTTTTAGAGTTACTTAAAAAACATGGGATAAAAAGACAACTGACTACAGCCTATACACCTCAGAAAATGGAGTTGCAAAAAGAAGAAATCGTTCCATTATGGAAATGGTTCGATGTATGCTAAAGGGAGCACATCTTGAGGATCAATATTGGGCAGAAGCAGTAAACACAACATTATATCTCCTAAATAGAGCACCCACTAGAGCTCTACAATGAGAAACACCACAAGGAGCATGGAGTGGTAAGAAACCTTCCATATCTCATCTAAGGGTGTTTGGATGTAAAGCATTCATGCACATTCCAAAATAGAAAAGGAAAAATCTGGATGAGAAAACCTTGTAGTGTATCTTTCTTGGCTATGATGAGTACTCAAAAGGTTATTGATTGATTGATCCTAAGACCAATAAGACACATGTAAGTAGAGATGTTATATTTGATGAAGCTCTCACATCAAAAGACACATCCACAACTGTATACCTAGATGAAGAAGAACCTAAGAAGGAGGTTCAACTACCACAGTCAAAATAGAAAGTTCCAAAATGGTATACTAGCACTTTGAGAGATGCTAAGTTGAAATCCCTTCCAGATCTATCTCTTGATAGGCCATGTACTCATAGTATGACTCAATATATGAGAGCAGGGGAATCTACTTCAGAGGTTGACGAACTTTGTCAACACTTTGATGATTTGTCAGTAGGTACAAAAAATGATAGAGTAGAAGATGAGGATGGAGAAAAAATTTATATGTCTACATTGAATACAAATGAACCCACAACGGTTCAATCTACACTTGATAAACCATAGTGGAAAGAGGCCATGGATGTAGAACATAAGTCTCTCCTTAAAAATAATACTTGGAAGTTAGTCGATCTACCCATAGGAAAGAAACCCATAGGCTGCAAATGGGTGTTCAAAGTGAAGTATAAGGTAGATGGATCTATTGATAAGCATAAAGCCAGACTTTTTGCAAAGGGATATGCTTAGAAATAAGGCATAGATTATGAAGAGACTTTTGCCCCTACTGCAAAAATGACTACCATTCGAGTACTTTGTGCCATGGGAGCTCAGTTTGGGTGGAAATTGCATCAGATGGATGTTAAAAGTTCCTTCTTGAATGGTGACTTACAAGAAGAAGTATACATGACTCAACCAGAAGGATTCGTGGTTGAGGGGCAAGAACAAAAAGTATGCAATTTGATCAAATCCTTGTATGGGCTAAAACAAGCTCCTCGAGCTTGGTATATCAAGATAGATAGTCACCTTGTGCAGCAAGGTTTCATAAGAAGTCCTTCAGATGCAAATCTCTATATTAAGAAAAATGGTTCTGATATAGTGATTCTTGTACTCTATGTAGATGATCTGATCATCACAGGAAGCTCAGAAAGAATGATTGACTTAGTGAAAAATGACTTGAAGTAATCATTTGAAATGACAGATCTAGGACTTTTGCACTATTGTCTTGGTTTAGAAGTTACTCAGCAAAAATTTCATATTAGAGTAACACAAAAGAAATATGCCAAGACTTTTATAGAAAAATATCGGATGACTAACTATAAGTCAAAAGCAACTCCAATGGAGCAAGGACTTAAGTTATCCCGATATGATGAGTCACCTCAGGTATATGGTACTCTATATCGTCAGTTGATTGGGAGTCTCCTATATCTGACTAATACCAGACCAGATCTCAGTTTTGCTATGGGATATCTTTCAAGGTTCATGCAAGAGCCTAAGATGAATCACTGGAAAGTGGAAAAAGAGTTCTTCATTATGTTCATGGTAGTACAAATTATGGTCTGGAATATAGAAAGAATAATAATTTTTTTCTTACTGGGATACACAGACTCAGATTATGCTTGGATCTATTGATGATCGTAAATCCACTTATGGATATGTTTTTCATCTAGGATCTAGGCCTATCTCATGGCACAATAAGAAACAACATGTGGTTGCTTTATCTTCTATAGAGGCGAGAATATCATGCAACCAGTGAAGCATTCTATGAGATAATGTGGTTAAGTCGCATTCTTACAAACATGGGCCTACCAAAGAATCTTCCTCTTCATTTGTTTTGTGACAATCAAGGTGTTTTGAATCTTGTCAAAAATCCATTTTTTCATGAACGTACCAAACATGTTGATACCAGATGTCATTTTATTCGAGATGAAGTTCCAAAGCACCACATCCAACTTCAATACATTTCTACTAATGAGCAAGTTGTAGATATCTTTACCAAAGCACTTGGGCATATCAAATATGAAAAATTTCAAGATGCTATTGGGATTTGCCAATAATGTAATATGGGGGGATGTTAGAATATGTTATGCATATTACATTATTAGGATAAATAAAAATAGTGCTCATAGGCACTCTCCAGGTTGGTTGATTAACCACCAATTGGTTAGAACCAATTCATAACCACATTGTAACCTTTATAGTTGAAATCAATGAGAATGGAATTTACTTCGCCAAATTCAATAGAGAGGACTTATTGAGCAGATTAGAGCAAGTTTTAGAGAGGACTTATGGAGAATATTTGAGCAAGTTCTTGAGAGGACTTGTTGAGCATATTTAAGCAAGTTCTAGATAGGACTTGTGGAGTAGATTTGATCAAGTTCTAGAGATGACTTGTGGAGAAAATTGAGCAAGTTCTAGAGAGGACTTCTTTTTTTTGGTAATTAAGGTACAATTTCATTACATCCGGGTTTTCCAGGTTGACCCAAAACCTTTTACAAAAATCAGCACTATGCTATTACGGATCAAAACCTCAATAGGGACAGTCTGTCCTTCGCTACTAGTACCCTTCTGAGGCCACCCTACCAAGAAAGAGCACAACCCCTTACACATATTTACAAACACCTTAGAACATAGGCAGCGGCCCACCGCATTGCTTTCTTGCTGCCCTAGTCACGAAAATGCGATTTGTCGTGAAATCGTGACGTCCTTAAGTCTTCTCCTTCATTTGCTCTGGAGAGTCGCGAAATGGTGACATGTCACGAAAATGAGACATGTCACGAAATCGTGACATTCTGCCTTCGTTCTGCTCCTTTGCCGCTATAAGTCACGAAAATGCGACATGTCACGAAAATGAGCCATGTCGCGAAATCGCGACATTCGTCTCCCATTTTGCACTCTTTCTACTTCCAGCCGCGAAAATGTGACATGTCACGAAATCGCGACGTCCTTAAGTCATTTCCATATTTTACTTTGGATAGTCACGAAAATGCGACCTGTCGCGAAAAAGAGACATGTCACAAAATCGCGACATTCTGCCTACGTTTCGCTCCTTTGCCGCTGCATGTCATGAAAATGCGACATGTCGCGACAATGAGACATGTCGCGAAATCATGACATTCATCTCCCATTTTGCACTCTTGCCGCTTCCATCCATGAAAGTGCGACATGTCACGAAATCGTGACGTCCTTAAGTCTTTTCCTTCATTTGCTCTGGATAGTCGCAAAAATGTGGCATGTCGCGACAGAGAGACCTATCGCGAAATCACGACAATCTGCCTTCGTTCTGCTCCTTTGCCACTGCCTGTCATGAAACTGAGACATGTCACGAAATCGTGACATTCGTTTCCCGTTTTGTTCTCTTGCCGCTTCCAGCCGTGAAGAATCGACAAGTCGCGAAATCGCATCGTCCTTGAGTCTTTTCCTTCATTTGCTCTGGATCATCGTGAAACTGCGACATGTCAAAAATGCGACATGTCGCGACATCGCGACACTTCTGCCTCTTTGTCCTCTTTTGTTGCTTTTGGACACGAAAAGGCAACATGTCGCGATATCGCGACACAATCGCCTCCTTGCTCCTTTTCTTGGCTTTTGCCCGTGAAAATCCAACATGTCGCGATATCGCGACACTTTCGCCTCCTTACTCTTTCTCTTCTCTTTTGGTCACGAAAATGCGACATGTCACGATATCGTGACACTTTTTCCTTCCTACTCTTTCTCTTCTCTTTTGGTCACGAAAATGCGACATGTCACGATATCACGACATTTTTCCTTCTTACTCTTTCTCTTCTCTTTTGGTCATGAAAATGCGACATGTCGTGATATCATGACACTTTTTCCCTCTTGCTCTTTCTCTTCTCTTTTGGTCATGAAACTGTGACATGTCATGATATCGCGACACTTTTTCCGTCTTGCTCAACATGTCGCCAAAATGCGACACTTTTTCCTTCTTGCTCAACATGTCATGATATCGTGACATTTTTCCTTCTTACTCTTTCTCTTCTCTTTTGGTCACGAAAATGTGACATGTCGTGATATCGTGACACTTTTTCCCTCTTGCTCTTTCTCTTCTCTTTTGGTCATGAAACTGCGACATGTCGCGATATCGCGACACTTTTTCCATCTTGCTCAACATGTCACCAAAACGCGACACTTTTTCCTTCTTGCTCAACATGTTGCGATATCGCGACACTTTTTCTTTCTTGCTCAACATGTCACGATATCGTGACACTTTTTCTTTCTTGCTCAACATGTCGCGATATCGCGACACTTTTCCTTTCTTGCTCTACCTATCGTGAAATCATGACACTTTTTCTTTCTTGCTCAACATGTCGTGAAATCGTGACCCTTTTTCCTTCTTGCTCAACATGTCACGATATCGCGACACTTTTTCTTTCTTGCTCAACATGTCGCGATATCGCGACACTTTTTCCTTCTTGCTCAACATGTCGCGATATCGCGACATTTTTCCTTCTTACTCTTTCTCTTCTCTTTTGGTCATGAAAATGCGACATGTCGCGATATCGCGACACTTTTTCCCTCTTGCTCTTTCTCTTCTCTTTTGGTCATGAAACTGCGACATGTCGCGATATCGTGACACTTTTTCCGTCTTGCTCAACATGTCGCCAAAATGCGACACTTTTTCCTTCTTGCTCAACATGTCGTGATATCGTGACACTTTTTCTTTCTTGCTCAACATGTCGCGATATCGCGACACTTTTCCTTTCTTGCTCTACCTGTCACGAAATCGTGACACTTTTTCTTTCTTGCTCAACATGTCACGAAATCGTGACCCTTTTTCCTTCTTGCTCAACATGTCACGATATCGTGACACTTTTTCTTTCTTGCTCAACATGTCGCGATATCGTGACACTTTTTCTTTCTTGTTGTATTTTTCTTTTCCTTAAACTATGACATGTCACGAAATCGCGACATCGGTCCTTGGTAGTTGCCTTTGCCCCTAACCCCATAACATGAGGCCACCATGCCACCTGGATCCTTCCCCCATTGCAAAGAAAACTAAAGCCATCACAAGAAGGACCGAAGCAATACTGACAAAACAAAAATGAAACTCCTCTCCCTTTTTTGAACCCCATAGTTTCATCATCATTGGCGATCATTTTGAATAATTTTGTCCACATCACTTGGGACCCCATGTTCCCAAGTGACCAGCCCATCGGCTTCCACCCCTATATTGGCCAAGATATCAGCTATTTTATTTGCTTCCCTAAACATGTGTTGGGCCTTCCGATCATTCTTGGCTTGGTAGAGGATCCTAGCCTCTTCGATGATAGTCTTAATCCGCCATGAAGGATTTTTCCCATTGCTGAGAAGGTTTATGACATGCATCGAATCTCCTTCGATAATTAGTTTACCTTCAATCTCTTGAGCCAACTGAAGACCCCTCCATAATGCTCTTGCTTCCACCTCATTGTTAGTCCTTGTTCCCAACTGCTCATAAAAGGCCATCACCAGCTTGCCTTGATGGTCTCTCACTGCTCCTCCAGCCCCTGCTTTGCCAGGGTTACCTTTAGAGGCCCCATCGAAGTTGAGCTTGAACCAACCAACCGAGGGTGGTTTCCACTTGACATCTAATCTAGGATTGACCTTGGTAGACACAGGTTTCTCGCCCAGAGTAATATTTAAGGATTGAGCGATCAGCCTCTCCCAAGGGGAAGGATTTCGAGCTTCATGAGGAATAAGGCTGACATTTTCATGGGTGAAGGTAAGAATCTTATTGGTGATGGAGGTGACATCATGGCTCGACTCATGGAAAGCTCTATGGTTTCTTTCTAGCCACACCTACCAAAGAAAATGATGGAGACAAATCTTCCAAAAAAACCTCAGCCTCAGGCTAACAAAGGGATTTGGCCATTGGTGGAAGAGGTCAATGATGGTGGCTGGTCTGACCCAGCAAATGCTAAAGGCTTGAAATAACCCATTGAGGATACTCAGAGAGACCGGGAATTCAAGGAAAATATGGAGGGTGGACTCCCAATTGGCCCTGCACAAAAAACAATGGTTAGCAACTATCACACCTTTCCTTATCAAGTTGTCAATAGTAAGAATCCTGCCTTGGATCACCAGCCACGAGAACATTGCAACTTTAGGAATAAGATTTTTGACCCACACCAGCTGTGTCTGGAGTGTGGGGTCCTCAGTATCTAACATTAGCATGTATGCAGATTTGACTGAGAACTGCCCATTTTTGGTAGCTGCCCATATTACATGATCCTGCTCAGGTCTCATAGAAATGAATTGTTGATGCAGGATGCTTTGGATTTCTTCTGATTCAGCTTCAAATCCTTGAATCCTTATCTATTTCCAAATAAGCCTTCCTCTGTCCTGTCTCATGAAATCAGCTACTTTCCTTCCTATGAGATCCTCTGTGATTCTTTTGATCCTCGCTAGGTGAGGAAACTGAGATAAAGCTTCATCCTTGGCCCACCTGTCATCCCAAAACCTGATCTTCTGCCCGTTACCTAGAACCCATCTTAGGCCTTTCTTTATGACCTCTCTGCTTGTTAAGATTGCATTCCAGAATGCCGAACCTCTACTGTGCACCGTGTCATTTAGGAATTCGGTATCTTGAAGATATTTTCTTTTAATTATGGCAGTCCACTCATTCTCCTCATTGTTAATGAGACGCCAAGCTTGTTTGGCTAGCAAGGTTGTGTTTAGGTGAGCAACTCTTCTCAGCCCTAGCCCCCCATTTCTTTCGGCCTGCAAACCTTGCCCCAACCCACAAGGTGGATCCTCTATTTTTCCTCTGACCCAGACCAGAGAAAATTCTTTTGGAGCTATTCAATTTTTTGGTATACTCTGGTTGGGGCCTTAAACACAGATAGAAAATAAATCGGAATGCTCTGTAAGGAAGCCTTAGTGAGAGTAAGTTTCTCGGCCTGAGATAAAAAATGTCCTTTCCAGCCAGCCAGTTTCTTTTGGATTCTTTCTACCACTCTATCCCACATAGATCTTCTCGGAGAACCATAGAAAAGGGGAAGGCCTAAATAAGAGGTAGGAAGAGTCGCTATCGAACATCCCAAAATATCTGCTATTCTGGCTTGTCTCTGAATTGGGGTGTTGAGGAAGTAAAGCTTACTCTTGTTGAAGTTCACCTTCTGTCCCGTCGCATCCTCGTAGAGTTGGAGAATGTGCTTAATCCTTCTGGCTTCAACCACTGACGACTGGGTCAACATCAGAGTGTCATCAACAAATTGTTGGTGAGTAACTGGGTTGGTGAGAGAGGTGGCTTTAATCCCCAAAATTAATCCAGTAGTGCAAGCTGCTTTAATAGTTCTACCTAATGCCTCTGCTACTATAATGAACAACATTGGGCTAATCGGATCTCCTTGTCTGAGCCCCCTATGGCTCTGGAAATACCCAGTTGTCATGCCATTGACCAAAACTGAGAACCAAGGTTCGGATATGCACTCTTTTATCAGCCTGACCCACTGAGGATGAAAGCCAAACTTCAGAAGAACAACCATCAAAAAATCCCAGTTAATGCGGTCAAAAGCTTTATTCATATCAAGCTTTAGGGCAAAGACCTCCTTGTTGGTTTGCCTAGCAGAGTGCAAAGCTTCATGGACTGTGATCGCACCATCCACAATTGATCTCCCCTGAACTGAGCTTCCTTGACCAGGGTCAATAATGAGGGGCAATATTTCTTTCATCCTGTTAGCAATGGCTTTTGTTAAGATCTTGTAGGATACGTTACATAAACTAACCGGTCTAAAATCTGCCATTGTCTCCGATGTTGGGCCCTTAGGAATCAGGGCAATAAAGGTGGACTTGAACCCTCTCGGGATATGTTTTGAAGCCTGAAACTCTTTGATAGCAGAAATGACATCCTCTCCCACAATATCCCAGAAAACTTGGAAGAACCGAGGAGGGAACCCATCAGGGCCAGGGGGCCTTCTCAGGTTCCATACTAAACAAAGCATTTCTGATTTCTTCATCAGTGAAGGGAGCAAGAAGCTTACCATTAATGGCCTCATCAACCAAGCTAGGAATGAACTGGAGGAGAGTGTCCTTGGCTTCCTCTATACACTGGGATTCATCCCCGAGAAGGGAGCTGAAATAAGCAATTGCTTCCTCTCTGATCTCAATCAAATCCTGGGTTTTGGATCCATCAGCTTTGGTCAACTCTCTGATCTTGTTATTACTTCTGTTCCTCAAGGTTGTGACATGAAAGAACTTTGAGTTCAAGTCACCATCCTTTAGCCATAACGCCCTGGATTTCTGTCTCCAGTATATCTCTTCACAAGCCAAAATATTGTGATATTCTGAAAGCTTGGCTTGCTCCTCCTTCCTAGAAGCTTCATCACCGTTACCATTTTGTATCGAGTTGTCAATGACCTGCAACCTTTCTCCCACTTGTTTCTTGTTCTCAAAAAGGTTCCCAAAAACCTCCTTATTCCAAGTTCTAAGATTATCCTTTACTAATTTCAGCTTTTGAGCAAGTTTGAAACCTGAACTTCCCTGAAAGGGTTGCTTTGCCACCATCTGGAAATATTTTCTTTTAACTCCAGGTGCCTGATCCACATTGACTAGAATCGAAAAGGTTTTTTGAAGGAATTTGACTTTGGAACCTCCAAAAGGATGGGATTGTGATCAGAGGAAATTTTGGGAAGAGTTTGCAGAGTAGAGTCTCCAAACCCAGCAATTGCCTCCTTTGATAAGAAAAACCTGTCAAGTCTTTCCTGGATAAGTTGGCTCCCTATTCGCCTGTTGCTCCAAGTATACTTGGCTCCTCTTAGCCTCACATCCATCAGTTGGTTCGAGTTTACGAAGTCATTGAAGTCTTCCATACTTCTGGTTGGGAGCCCTGTTCCACCCTTTTTGTCCGAGGGGTATAATGGCGTGTTGAAGTCGCCTGCCACCACCCACGGGATGTCATGGAAAGCATCACCCAGTTTACCCAGGTACTCCCACAAAGAAGCTCTCCCTTGAACAGAATTGGGAGCATAGACATTTGAGAAGATCCACGATCTATTGTTGTCAATATCATGGAAAAAACACTCAACACCCTATCATCATCTTGGATAATGTTGCCTTCCACCACCCGAGGATCCCAAAGAACCATGAGCCCCCCTGAAGTTCCTCTAGCTGGTTTGTACACCATGTCCCCTTGACTCCACATATTTTTTGCTATTGTTTTTTATTGGGCTTCGTCTAATTTTTTTTCTTGCAACATCAAAATTGTTGGATTGTATTGCCTTCTTAACGAGCTAACCACCCTCTGAGTGGGTCGGCCATTGAGGCCTCTCACATTCCATGAGAGAACCTTCATTTAGATTGTTTAGAGTTTTTCCCCTTCCCCCTCCCTTGAGGAGGTTTTCTTGATTTGTTATCTTCATGCCCTGGGATAACTTGTTGTATCAGTGTTTTTTGTTTGCCACTGGCAATCTCATTGTCAGTCCTCATTCTGTTGTGCTCTGCATTTGACATCCTCCCCTTCTTTCTCTCACTGCCATAGTCAATAGGTGACTTAGTAGTACTCCTGGTCTACTTGGGGCTAAAATGTGGATGAACTATCTGTTGTAGAACCGGACTAACGCATTCCTCAAAATCATTCATTTCTACCACCTCAATCCTTGATTCTAACTCCTCCATCTGTTTCCTGTATTCTCCTAATTTTTGTAGTGAACCTTCTAGATGGTTTGATGGGCTTCTGGCTATGATGTTGGGAAGGTCTATTTTTGAAGACTCTATCTCCTCCACCCATTTTCTATATTCTCTGGGATTTTGCCTTACCCCTCCTTGGGGGCTTGAGGGGTTCTTGGTTATGGGGTTTGTAGGACCCACCCTTGATGGGGATTCTAGGGTTTCAGGGATTTCACCTTGCAGGTTTCCTTCCTCTAAATCCTCACTCTCCCCTTCTACCATTAGATCATCTAAAATTTTGAACTTATTTGAGCTTGGAATTTTAGGGCTTACCTGATTTTCCTGTTCGTCGGTGAGATGTTGCTTGTCTTTGCTCTGACCTTGCCCTACCCCCTGTTTTGTCTTCTCCTGATAAATGTGGTTATTTTTAGATGGCCTAAACCCTCCTTTGCCCATAGGGCCTCCTTTTAGAGGGAGGTTCCTAGGAAACCCTTTCTCATTTGCTCGTTTGCCTTCCGTCCTTTGGTTTTCTCTGCTAGCTGCTAGATTAGGGCACTGATTTTGCAAATGGCCTTGGGTTTTGCACTCAGGGCAAAAATTTGGCCTATTTTCATATTCCATCACCTATTTTCTTAGGTAGTTGTCATACCCTAGCTCCACAATATTTGGCAGCTCAGAGTCTAAATTAGCGTTGACGCATATTCTTGCATGTGTCATCCTTGTCCTCGCCAAGGTTGCATGATCTATGGAAACCAGTTCTCCAATCGCTCTGGCGATGCCTTGCAGCCAATACTCATTGAAAAACTGAGTTGGTAGGTTAGGAAGTCAAACCCAAATAGGGGCAGTATTGATATTCTATTTTTTAGGGTCGAAATCCTCCCCCCACTTCCTGAGGAATAGACTGCGTTTCCCTAAAAACCAGGGTCCTCTAGTTAGAACGTGGTTCGCATCCTCCTTGTTATTAAATATTATGATGAAAAACCCCCTGGACAGGGCAACAACCTCCATACTCCCCACCGTTCTCCATTTGGATAGAGCCCAGGATCGTATAGTCTCTATATCCGGCCTTCCACCCAGAAACTTACCCACTAAAGAAAACTCTTCCATGGATAAAAAAGAACCCATCGAAGCAGTAGGAGCCATTATCCTATTATTCACCGGAATGAGGGGTGGGAGTGAAAGGAAATCACTCTTTCTCCCCTTAACAGTTTCCGCAAAGGACCGGCCTCCTCTGGGACCCGCATCGCCCTTCTGGGTCCCTTTGTCCGGATCTTTTTGAGGAGGGTCGAGCCCTCTTTGGGCAGCCCCACCTGTCGCCGAAGGCCTCCCTTCCTCTGGATCCTCGCCTGATTCCTTCTCGAGGTTCCTTCCCAAACCCTCCGTGCCTTCTCTGCTGTTCCCGCCCGAAACTTTCAAACTTCCTCCGTTGCTCCTTTCCTCCATTCCTTCCCACCCTTTCAAAGTTCTAGAGAGGACTTGTAGATAATATTTGGACAAGTTTTGTGTGGACTTGTTGAGTATATTTGTGATAAGTCTTTGAGAAGATTTGATTGATTTGTTCAAACCTTGAGTTAAGTTTTAGGTCCGATCCAACAAAGTTGATACAAGCCTTAAGTTAAGGTTTGAGGATAGTGATCAAGGATAGATTTGTACTAGACCGAAGGAATGTGTTTAGTGCATATTTGAGAACAAAGTTGGTGAAAATTTGAGGATAGATTTGTACCAGACTAGAGACAAATATTGAGTAGATTTTTTCTAGACTGAAGGACTTTGTTTAGTGCATATTTTAGGATAGATTTTGAGCAGAGTTGTACTAGATCAAAGGATAGTATTTAGTACAGTTTTGAGACATGTATTTGGAGGTGATAAACCAGAGAGGATAGTAGTCTCTAGTGGATAGAGATCCATCAATAAGGGCAGTGAGGACATGTCTTCTGAGTGGGGACAAGATTCTTCAGTGGAGAGAGAGATTTGTAAGCCAGTGTAGTGGAGGCAGTAGTTTTATAGAGGATCACTAGCTAGAGCAAAGGAGGATTTCTCCTATGGATAGAGATCCATGAAATTTATTTAGGGTATTGGTGTCTCCTTTGGACAGAGGTCCAAAAAAATTGTAATACGGAAAGTATTCCCAAGATATTAATTGAGAAAATTTTAGTGAAATATTTTCTTTGTGGAGTAGCCCACATTGGGTGAACCACATAAATTATGGTGTCTCTATTGTGTGTGATGATTTATGTATTGATTTTATTACTGCTATTGATATTTCTATATTTACATTGCATAATATTGATTGGGAAAGAAAAGTAAAAAGTAATCTTATACTATTCACCCCCCTCTCAGTATAAGATTGAGTTCTTTAGCAAGAATCTCGTTGCCCCATCTTAGCCATAGTTTATACCTTTATTTAGTTAATTCAGATTAGCACATGAAAACACACAAAATTGAAATCTAAAAAAAAAATGAATTCATATTAAAATGAGATAATCAATTAATGAAGTAAGACACATGTGTTAAAAAAACTTACCATTGATTGTTTATTTTTCTTGTGAAATTTTAAATTTTGTGTTTCATTTTATTGCATAATTTGTAATTTTGGTTTATTTGCTTTGTTGTCTTAACAAGAAAACAATAGAAATAACTAAATACAAATAATTCCATGTAACCTTCATCCATGTTCCCTACCTATTTTATTGTAGATTCCCCAAATATAACACATGTAAATTTATCTGCAGGTCCCTCACATTCCTTACCACCCACAATATTTCATATGGTTGTTCCTCAAGTAGATTCAACCTCACCAACCATTGATCACCATATTACTCACATAGACATGGCATGAGTAGAAGATCTTATGAATTCTTCTAACTATACCTTAGAGTTAGTTCCCAGCTCACCTAGACAAGATCCTACTTTATAGCAAGAAATTGCTCAACCACCATCCAAATTTACCTAGGTGTATATTAACCCTATTTTTGAGGCATCAGTTGCACCTTCCTCCCATATTTCCATTACCCAATACACAAGTGCTCCTAGAACTTATATTCCATGTTCATACACCTCCACCTACACTAACACCTTGTATGAAACACATGTAAATGTTGCTTCACAAGTTCCAGCCTCCCAAGTTACCATGCTAAGTTTAACTTATTCCCAGTCATATATTCCATACCCTCTACCTTCGTACCTTCCATTTCTAATAGAGATATTAATGAAGCATGAGAGTATTTTAACAAATTGCTTAAGAAACATCAAAATGCTCAACAACAAGTACAAGTGAACCCTAAGCCTTTACAAAACTCTACTAAAACTATCCCCATTAACCAAGGTCCATCATGGACACCATAGTCTTCTATGATTTCCATCCCTGTTCCTCCACCAAGCCATACTAGTACTAATCCTATTCCTATTGGCCAACCTGGCCATAATCCTCATGCATTGCCTCCATTCCAAGATTACCCATCACTCCATAAAAAATTCCCTCTTCATAAATTTCCATCAAATTTGCCTAGCCATCATCATCAATCCCATCATCATTTGGTCACCCCGCAACATTTTTCCACTTCACATTCCAAAAATCATAAAGTAATTCAAGGATTCCACAATCCTAGGGAAGACCTTAGAATAAAGGCCATGTAATAACAAATAGATCAGTTGATCCAACTCACTCCTGGTTTGCCACACTAGAAGCCAACCCTGTATCAACTAATTAACCAACCCTTTCATCCTTCAGTACCATCACCACCATATCCGACAGAATTTACGGTGCCTAAGTTTGATAAATTCAAGGGGACTAAGGACCCCAAAGAGCATGTAAGTACATTTGTACACTCATGCTTTAGAATTCAAAATGACAATGCTCTCATGCTTAGAACATGTCCTCAAATATTAGGAGAAGATGCCATAGAATGGTATAACCAATTACCTAGTCATAGTATTTATACTTTTGAACAATTGTTTTATCAATTCTTTGAATGTTTTGTCCTTAATTTTAAAAATAATGTCTCATTCTCTAATGTATATTATTTAATACAACATGACGATGAGTCTATCTATGACTATGGAAACCTTTGAAAGGTCATTGTTACCAAATTTTCATTCACCCTACCAATGGATGAGCTAATAAAATTATTCACCAAGAATTGTTTAAAATCCATCTCTTGGATGCTTCAATTATATACATATCATTCATTTGAATAATCTCTAGCACAAACTAGTTTTATCAAGGAAATAAAAATCCAAGAGGGCATACTTAAGACTAGAAAAAAGGAATGGCAAAACAACGACCAATATAAAAGCAAAAATTTTGGCCAATCAAAACCAACACAGGCTACCCTAGCCAGTCAACCCAATTACATTAATCAAGTGGTCATGAGCCAACTGGTAATGGCTCAATAATAATCAGTGTAATAGTCACCGCAACAAATTGCTTATCATGCGGTACCCTCGGTTACTCAAGCCATGCAAAATACAATGTTAGATGTATAAAACTATCCCCAATGATAGTCTATCCGATAGAATCACCAATATACTCCCTTTGTCGAGTCATATGCTTCCCTCTTTTGAAGGTTGTATGACACAAACAAACTTACTTTATCCAAAATCACCAGATGATCTCGCTAAGCGTAGTAAACACTATGAAAAAAATTATTTTATCCTTATCATAGGTAAAGTGGACATGACATTAACAATTAACATACATTTAGAGACATAGTTCAAGACCTTATTGACTTGGGGGCAATCAAGCTTGACAACCCCACAAAACCAAAACCTTGGTATTTTTCAAACACCACTTCCTCATCATGAGAAGATGCAACCAAATATAGGAGGGTCTAACACCAAAAATCCTCCTAATCAGGTCAATCACATTCAAAAATACCAAGTATTTGTAGGGGCCATCCATGTGGTCACTAGAGGTCAAAGAAATAATCAACAAAATTCAAGGCAACAACCTCAAGAAAGTGTGTCATAACCTCCCACATTACCGCCCATTCAAATTTCTCACAATCCTTCACTACCAATCCATATTCCTAGCCAATCAAACCCTCCAATCCATCTAATAAATCATCCCCCATGACCATTCATATCATTAAGTAATCAATTAACCACAAGCCTAAAGATAACTTCTACCAAATTGTTAATATATGAGTTAATTCAACAATATCCCCCACATCATGAGGCACTAATGGATATTATCAAATCCATTGAACTACAATCTCAAGATCATAATGCCTTCAACAACTTTTTAGGGGGTATCCAAACATGCATTGAGCCTTCCATCATATTCTATGACTTTGATATTAAGTTAATCTCATCGAAATTAGTAGACCCTCCATTGCATATCATGGATCTAATTGACAAGAAGACTTTCAAAAGGGTTTTAATTGACATCAGATCCTCTATCAATATCATCGTCACATCTAACCTTCATCATCTTAACCTTCCTCCATATCATATCACCAAGTCATCATTCACCCTAAAAGTATTTAATGATGCTTTATGTTCCATAGTTGGCATTGTTGTTTTGCCCATTGAAGTAGGGGTCAAAATGTTGCACACTATATTTCATATCTTGGAAGGATCCATGGCATACAATATACTTCTTGGAATACCATGGATGAGGTATATGAGATATGTTCCTTCAATATTACATTAATATTTAAAGTATGTTTATTAAGGATAGTTGCATTGCATACCGATGGACATCAAGTCATTTAAGTATTGCAATTTCATTTCAAATCCATATATATCTCTTCGATGTGGATGATATAGGGACTGCTACTAAATATGATGTATGGTTCACTACATAGTCACCATGGGTACCCAATCAAGTGGTGGGTTAGGATAGTGGGGATGATGATGATGTAGATGCTAAGGTGGAGGAGATAGATGAGGCTCATAGACATCAGATACATCATTGACTTAGCAGTCTAGGGATATGGATGAGATATGTAGCAGAGCAACCTCTAGATATTAAAGGTGATTATGGTGTCTAGGATGACATGAAGGAGGTTCCTGAGAGACCTTAAGGTCAAGGTGAGGATGAGTGGATGAGGCTTTAGTATAAGTGGGATCATATCCAGTAGATGGTGGTAGAGCGAGATGTAAATATAGCTTGGTTAGAGGTACGAATAGCTATAGGTGGAAGTGAGGATAGGATCATGAGGCTCTAGGTAAAGCTATCACAAATATAGCATCATAAAATGTAGGATATACTATGTCTTTTATCCTGAGATATATACATCAAGGAGTTGGAAGATCTACTGATGCAGCACAACATTGGGTTTCCAGATTGACCCTCTTCCTTAGTATCTAGGACTATTAGACATAGTGATTCTAGGCATAGTATCTCTAGGTTTAGGGCTCCTTTAGAATAAAATGGGTCCACTTATAGGCATTATTGTTGACCCCAAAATAGTAGTCCTTCTTTTTGGAGTCCAATTCCCCTTTCTCTTAAGGGTGCACAAGGTGGTGCACTCTTGTTTAGCCCCATGCACTCCACTAGAGAGTGGAGTGTATGAAACACCTATGGGTGCATGAGTTATGCATCCCAATACAATACCACACTCCATTAAGAGGAGCATGCAAAGACCCCATTGGATGCATGAATTCGTACACCTGATCCCAACCCATGTACCCCATTAGATAATAGGATGCACAAAGTCCCTAAGGGGTGCATGACTCCGTGCACCTTGTGCTAAGTCTGCATGCTCCATGGGGAGGTGGAGTATGCAAAGGTCCTAAGGGGTACATGAAAGTGGTGCACCCCAAATAAGTCCATGCATTCCACTTGGGAGTGGAGTGCACGAAGTCCCCTAGAGCATGTGCCTTCATGCGCTCGCTTCCACCTCATGCAATCCACGCCCTAGTGGGGTGCATGAAGCCTCATAAGGAGTGCATGCCTCCATGCACTCCCCAAACCTCACCTGCATGCTCCATTCTAATGGAGCACACAAAAACCATTAGAGCACACAAGTTGTGGATTCACTCCCCAATCGGTGTGCTCCAATATTTAGTGGAGCACATAATATCCCATGGGGTGCATAATCTTGTGCACCCCAAACATCGATCATGCGCTCCACTCCATAAAAGTGCATGAGAGTCTAGTCAGGTGCACGAAGTCATGCATTCACCTCCGGTCCTATGCGCTCCATTATAGAACACACAAATGTTGTTTTGGGTGCACAAGCTATGCACCCCATTGGGTCCCCTACACCATACTCTCTTGGGGTGCATGAAGTGTAAGTGGGTGCAGAAGATCATGTGATCGCTTCAAGGGTTGTGTGCTCCAATCCCTCAATTGCGTGTGTAATATTTATTGGGTGCATGAATTCATGCGCTCAACCTTGTTGGACTGTGTGAATAATTAATACAGTGCGGGCCTCACATATGCTCCACTTGAGTGCACCCTACCCCGACCAATATAAAACTTCCACATATCCTTAAAGTTGCTCCCAAGCTACAATTTTATCCCATGAGTACAATGCACTACGAAAAGCATAGGTTATGTGGTGCACCTGACAAATTGGTATGCCTTATCAGATAGAAAAGTGCATAAACTCCAACTACTAGAATTTAATGCATGCACTTTAATAAGAAGGTGTAGACTTCCCCTCATGCCATTCATGTATGTAGAATTGTTTCTCGATGAGGTCGAGCATATAAGAGAAAGGGAGAAGCCTTTCTCATCTTTTGTTGTCTATTCTTATGGCTTCCATGAGTTTTACTGCATCATGGGTACCGAATATTAAGGGGATAATTACTAATATTACTGGAGCATGGTCGATCACAAAGAGAATAGGGTAAGATCAATATCCAAAAGCCCTAACAAATATACCTAGTACAAGCAGAGATATTATGGATGAACAGTAGAAGGAGGTGGATGGGTGACAATTTATAATTTTAACCCCACAAAAGAAGATAGCCATTGCCATCCTATGCTTTTGAGGAGTCTGTTCATGTACATGCAGTGACATAGTATAGAACCACCCCTGGTGTGAAATAAATGGACCACCAATTTGGGATGATTGACTTACCAAAATTTATACCAATATTTCTACCTTATGGTCTAGATTGCAGTAGCCTATTATCCCAAGAACCAGACCATCCATGACCATAGAAATCAAGTTAGAGCCATATTGATAGCAGATAGAATCAGAAAAGTGTTTGGGCTCACTAAGGCCTTGTGGTGAGTTGTGGAATTCTAGATGTTGGCCCTCCAGGCCAATTTCATGCTCAAAACTACATTCCCTAAGATGCTCATGAAGAGGGGAAAATGCAAGCCCTTAGGCTTCCCCATAAAAAAATTCTTGCTTTGGCCCTAGGTGCAAGATTATGCCGATATGATTAACCTGGTGTTGGGTGTAAAGGATTTAGATCTAATTACCAAGGAGGTCATGTTTTAATAATCCAATGTAACAGGATAGATAAGACCCCTCTCTACCATTGGGATGATGTAATCAGTGATAACATGGACAAGGAATTGTAAAATTTTTAGGTCATATTAGATGATAAGGAGGAAATACCACCTTTTTATTATTACTCTTTCCTAATACAACTATTTGTGGCACAATTGGACAAATACCTGATCACCCAAATAGGAGTGACTGTGCCCACCCTTCAAGATGAGTTGCTATGTATCTAGGAGGGATGCTCGAGTTACAAAAGCTTCTTTGAAAGAGTCCTCTTGGTAGTGCACACCCAACTGTGTGGTTAAAATCTTGAGGTTTGGAGTTAGCGTAAGAAATTTTTTACGTGAGGTGATGGCGAGAGCTTTCTTCTATATAGAATAATTCTCCTATATCAAACTGTATGGGTCTAAGTTACCTCCTAAGGCACTACCAGTGCACTGACCAACTTCAATTGCCATCTTGGATATTACTAGATAAATTTTTAAGGAGGTTAAAATTAGATACCTCAGAAAGAAAGGACATGTGCCATGGCTATCAATCCCTTGCTCAATGGGCCCTTATACATACCTCACCCATTTTTCCATGTTGAGGGCCATATGGAATATGGACACCTACTATTTCCAGGAGGTTACTTGGAGGTCTTATGATCCCCATGGGTATCACAGGGACAATGTTTCTATAAAACTTATCCTTCTGCAAGTAACTCACACTGAGGATGATTTTTAGGATGAGATGTATAAGGCTTTTAAAAATATCTAAATGTTGGAGCTGGTGTGGATAATGGAAAAAATATCTTACAATAGGTTAGAAGTCATTGGTTATTATGGATCCTAGTTGAGATTACACCAAGAACTATTAGTCGATAACGTGGTCCCACTGGTCCCAATAGCCCCTCCAAAATAATTTCAAGACCTCAACTTCTAGGTGGTCCAACAAGGTACCAAAATTTTTGAGATCATGATGAAAATAGTACATGAGGCTCAACAAGAACATGCTCAACTCTCCTCTTATTATACTTTTCCTACTGCCATCTTAAAATGGAAGGAGTTGGTGACTTATTCATCTCAGCAGCCACTGAGTCTCACATCATCAGCTTTATCATTGATGTGTCTAGTAGAACATACCGAGGTGGTAGCAACCCAATCCTCATTGTATTTCGCCACCCTGGTGGTCAACCAAGAAGAGCACCCCATTCCCCCAATGTGTTAAAGAGGATAACATAACCTGGAGGGCTCTCTAATATCCTCAAGGAATATGAAGTGCAAGAGAAGATTCCACCACAGTTACCTACCAAGAAAGCTTAAACTGAATATTCTATTGAAGAAACAAATAATATTACATTGGCCAGGGTTACGGACATCTTCCAATTTACTACTGATGAGGACCAAATCCAATATATAGAGGAGCAAATGTCTCCCATCAAGAGGGTAAGCAAACCTCAAAGGATAGTTGGGTATGAGGTAGTTGATGTATCTACTACCACCTTCGAGATACCATTGCCACCTAGCTTGACGAAATCCACTATCGACATGAGTAAAGGTGTCATATGGGGTGCAGCTACACTTGTTGAAATGATGAAATTCTAGATGGCCTCCCAGGCATAGGTGGCAAAAGCAGTTGAAAGGGATATAGAAGGATTGAAGTTGATAAACTAAAGATACCCACTCCTTCTACTACATGGGCTAGTGTTCAACTCTGATCAGTAGAATAACTTAGACAAGATATGAAATACAAGATAGAGAAAATGATGGGAGAGTTGGAGTCCCTCTTCATAGATATTTATGCCACCAGGAATACTATTGGCCTCTTGTGAGATCGACTACAGCAAGGAGAGCAGAGGGTAAATGCCATATTTCCTATCTATCGGATATTTAAAGAATAATACATGCCAAATGATGGGATAACAACCATATTATCAAATGATTCCCTTTATTTCTTTGATGAAGAGTTCACCAAGGTCTTCATATTTTTATAGAATAGATAAAATTGGCTCAAATGGAACCAATAGATAGCAGATGTTGAGCAGGAAGTCAATGATGAGTTGGAGGACTATGGTTTTAAATTAAGTGAGTTCATGCAAGCCCCCAATATCAAGAACCTCATGTTTTAGAAGATCCAAGATTTTGATTTGGGCTCTAGTGGCAAGCTTTCCAAATAATTCATGGCCTTGGTGCATATGGTGGATCACCTATATATCTTCATCAAAGACACCATACAATGGGTAAGGGATAGGGTCAACAAAGTCATGCAAGACCTTGATCTATAAATATTTGTATTAATGTCCCATGATGAAGCATGGGAGTTCATTGATCAGGCCATACAAAATATTAGAGGGGGAGTGGGGTCCAGTTCACCCATAACACATGCACCAAGTGATACATAGCTACCATCCTAGGGTAGTACAGGAGATGATATGTAGTTGCAGCCACCACCTACATAGACAGAAGGCATGGGCTACATGCCTATTTTTTATTACATCTTATTTTTTAGAACCATGTGATTTATCCAACTGGAGTAAGCAGTTATAGCCTCGACGAGTCTACACTATAAGAGGAAGACTGCTACAACGGGAGTTTTTTCATCAAACCTCTAAGAGAGAAAAGTCCAAGTATAAGCTTTGTTTGTTGTGTTATTCATATGTTCCCTGTGTATTTCTATCTATGTTTCTCATCACTCTTTCTCCTATCATTGACCAGGGACTACTTAAGGAGCATTTTTCACTGATATTATTTCTTGTGGAATGCACTAGAGTTGGGAACTCTTACATCACTGGAAACTACCCCTTGTTATGAATATTCAAACTGGGGGTTTATTTTAGTGGAATGACATATAAGGATCAAGCACTTTTCTAGTCTACCGATATGTAAAAAACTTTTATATTAATGAAAATCCCAACTCTGTCATATCTTGTGTATGATTTGTGTCTACTTATTTATGTGTTACCACAATCAAAATATATAGATAACACTTTCCTACATTGGTTAATTTTTTCTTTGCACATTATATTATTTTAATGAGTAAAAATTAACTAGCTCTTATGTCTCTTTCTTTTCTATTTCATTTAATATCAATTTGCTACGACTACCCAATGGACATGGCACCGGTCTAGGCTTAATAATCTTCGTTAATGATAGTTTTGGTCATAAAATAATGAAAATAACTTAAAATAATTGTCTGGTGAAAGTGGGTGATTGCACCATTAAGTCAAATATATATAAACCCACTATCTGGGGTTTCCTTACCCAACCTAGTTTGTCTAGAAACTTACGAATAATCTATTCCTAGGTTAAAGAGGTGGATCCACCAGAATCCATAATACTCATTGTGATTTTTTTGAGATTCCTGTGATGTGATAAATTTTAGAAGGGTAAGTAGTAAATCTCCACAACAATTAGCTAGTGCATAGATGCACTTATTGTATACGAGCTTTGGTGCTCTATTGTATGTAGCCTTCATGCATTCATTGTACATGTGATATTTATATATATATACATGGCTTTTACTTTTGTGTTATGCTTTTTTGTGAATGTTTTTTGTATATGTGTGATGGATGATAATGCAATGATAATGTATGTGAATGTAAATGAATTAATGCTCTAATTATCATTTGTAGTTTAGATTTTACTTGATCATGTATAGCATTATTTTTTAATCAGGGGCACCAAAATTATGGCATGTGAAATGGAAGACTCATGTAATGATATGGATGTTGATATGGAAAACTAATTTTTTTGCAAAGACTTACACATACTAGTTATATAAAACAAACTCACTAAATGTTGTCTAATTTCTCTAAGACCAAATGTGTGTGTGTAATGAATTCATTTACCGAATCATGATTATGGTAATGCCTCGAGGTAATCAAGAATCAATGTATGTGCAAGTGAGTTCTTTAACCCATATTGAGTAAATTGAGACGAAACCTATCATGAAGATGACCAAGAAGCTAGCCTATATGTATGTGTAGTCAAAGGTCTATTCAAGAGAGACGTTTCACCATGCATGAGCATACTCCACTACTAGTCAAGCATTTATAGCCCCAATGAATATTAGCTCCATAGTCCAATAATATTATATTTAAGCTTTGGGGATTCATACTACCTAATAATCTAACCAGAAATGTAAGAACACTTTAGGCGGTCCTGATAAACTCATAAATGCTCTAAAGCATTAACCCACCTTTCATCAAGAAGTGTCATATTTAGGGTTATGCATAAGGGGTCATCCCCAAAATGTATTTATAAAAAATTGGCGAATCAGTTTCCAAATCCATGTGAATAGTATCCAAATGCATGTAGAATTTTCACTATTATTAGGGGTAATGTTGGAAATCTAAACTTAAAATGGCCAAATTATTATAGAATTGGGGTGAATGAACCCCCAAAAAAATTTACACCTAGAATTTTTTGGCTAATGGGCCTTGGTCAAGGGTCCCAAATATTAGCCAATTCTAAATTTTGAAAATCCTAATTTTAGCCAATTTGGTGATAAATAACCACTATGCATAACCCTGGTGAGTTGGTTAAAATGTGCTTGTCTAGTAGCATCATCATCTATGAATTCCTATAATGAAATTTGAAATGAGGGGATCTCAAGCTCAAGAGGCATAATTGCTTTGACTCGGACTAGTGAAAATGGCATTGCCCCAGTATGCATGTAGATATTTTTTTGATAAGCCCATAATGCCAAGGGGATTTGAGTATGCCAATACCGATGATTTTCCTTGACTAGTTTCTTTAGAATAGCAATTAAGGTCTTATCGATAGCCTCCGCTTGTTAATTTGTTTGTGGGTAGTAAGGAGTTGAGAAACTGTGTTGAATATTATATTTCTTGAAAAGTCCTCAAACATCCTTGTTTTAGAAAGACTTATCATTTTTAGAGATGGTTTTCAAGGGAATACCAAAATAAAATCCATAATTTGAGGTCCTATCATACTGGTTAGAGGAATTGCCTCAACCCACTTTGTCAAGTATTTAGTAGCTGTGATGATGAATGTATGTTGTCCCAAGGAAGAAGGTGAGATTTTGCCAATCAAATCATGACCCCATTTTGAAAATGGCCAAAGGCCTTGAATAGTCTATAATGCTTGTGATGGCACATGGGTTAAAGTAGCATGTTATAGATATTTTTGATAATGCTTGATGTAAGTGCAACAATAACATTCCATGGTGGGCCAATAGTAACCCCTACATAGAATGTGCTTTGCAATGGCCTTTCCACTAAATTAACCACCACAAGTGCCATCAATGAGCTTCAACTATGGCTCCTTGTGCCTCTATATGCTCGAGATAATTAAGGAGGACTCCATTATAACCATGTTTATATAATACATCCCCTAAGAGAGTAAAATAAGCTTCATTTTTCTTGAAAGTGCATTTAGCAGTTTGTGACATATCTGATGGGAGTGTTCTAAACTTGAGGAAGTCTATTATTTGGTTGGACCAAGGCTCATACGAATCTATATGGATAAAGAAAATGTCCTTCTCATCCTTAGATTTAGCAAAAACAATTACAAATTTAGAGATAATTGTGATAATAAGTGGTTGTACCTCTCCTATGGAGTTCTTTGGAATTAGTGATCCTAGAGAGGCCATCACATCTACAAATATATTAGTTAAACATGGCAAACTATAAATTTCATACTAGTCAAATTTAGTGAGCAATGTCATTGCTACTTCATGGTAAAGCTTTATTGTTGGTTCCTTGCATTGGTATTCTCTATTTATTTGATGAATAACAAGTTGGGAGTCACCAAATATCTTATTATGCTTTATACCCATAGTTATGGTTGCTTGAAGATATCATATTAAGGCTTCATACTTTGAATTGTTGTTTGTGCATTGGAATTCAAGTTTAAAAGATAGGGGAATAGGTACCCCCTGTGGTGTATGAAACACGACTCCAACACCTTAAACTTTTTTGCACTTAGAACTATCAAATAATAATGTGATATCAACATCTTCCTCCTGAATGCCATCTTATTTTTATTCAGTGATAGTGAAACCGAATCATATGGGATCTCAATAATCAAGGTTTGGTAACTAGGAAGTGGAACTTCCACAAGTTTATCATCTATGACCTGACCTTTAATGGATTTTTGGCTGATGAACTCAAGATAAAATTCAGTGAGAAGCATTATCCATTTTGCAATGTGGGTATTATTGTAAGTGTGAGACATCATGTAACGCAAAGGATTTTTATGAGCTATGACATGTGGTGTGACTAAGCATGTAATATCTAAGTTTTTTAGTGGTAAAAACCACTACTAGGAACAATTTTCCATGTAAGAATATCTGGAATCATAGCTTACCAATGTTTAACTAATGTAGTAGATATCTTGCTCTTGATTGTTTTTATTCTTTTGTGCAAGCATTATCCCTAATGCAAAGTTCATTGTTGGAACCTAAATATGGAAGGGATGAGGAGGATTTAAAATTTGTGGAGAAGAAAAGTATTGATTTATTTCATCAAAAGCTTTTTGGAATTCATATATCCATGAAAATGTCAACCCCTTTTGTAGCAAGTGATTGAATGGCTTGCATTTGTCAAAAAATTGCACAATGAAATGAAGGATCAATTGAATATTTCCTTGTAAACTACATAATTCCTTCAAGTTTTTTAGGGGAGGCATCTCCATGATGGCCTTGAATTTGTTTGGGTCCACCTCAATGCCTGGAGATAATTAATCCTAGTAGATATCTTGAGGTGACACCAAAGACACACTTTTTGTAGTTCAACTTTACATTATTCTTTAGAAGTTGATCAAAGACCTTTTCCAAGATGCCAATGTGCTCTTGTCAAGTTTTGGATTTTTCTAAGAGATCATCAACATAATATTAAATTATATTGTACATGTAATTATGGAATATGTATGTCATGGCACATTTATAAGTGGTACCTATATTTTCAAGGTCAAAGGGCATCACCTTGTAACAAAAATTTCCCCAAAGGTATAGTGAATGTTACTTTGTGTTGGTCATCAGGATTAATTTGAATATGGTTGTATCCTAAAAACAATCCATTAGAGAAATAATTTCATGGCCAAAACATGTCTCAATGAGAGTATCAATGTTTAGTAGAGGAAAGTCTTCCTTAGGACATGGTTTGTTAAGGTCTCAAAAGTCAGTTCAAATGTGTATCACTCTGTTAGGCTTGTGAATGGGTACCATGTTTGAAATCCACTCAAGATATTCAATGCGTACAATAAAACCCACATCTATAAGATTTTTAAGCTCTTATTTGACCATGAGGGCAATGGTAGGATGCATTTTTCTCAATTTTTGTTTGATCAACTTAGCATCAGAGTGCAAGGTGAGATTGTGGACAACCAAGTTAGGGTCAATACCAGGCATGTATTTGTATGACCATGCAAAAATACCCTTCTTATTAAGGAGAGTAATTAATTTATCTTGTTCATCTATGGATAATATTTTTCTAATTTTAATAATTTGAGGATTGTATATGTCTAAACTAAGGTTCACATAGATGGTATATTGAATGTACATATGAGAACCTCAAGCTAATGGGGTATTGGTATTATATGAACATCATCTATGATGTTATCAAAATATTTTGACACACTCTCTTCCATGTCTACCTAGAAAACCTTAGGATCTAAAGGCAAAGGTGGAGGTGACGAAGGAATGTAATTGGCTGAAGCCCTTAACAATTCCTTGAAAAGGATGAATTCGAAAAAGGATGGAGGCAAGGAAATTTGGTCCATATCAATAAGGCTTATGTCAATTGGAATTGGCTTTGCCAAATCATATGGATTATGGAGTGGGGTGAATAAGTCAACAAGATTCATGTTGATTTAAAGGGGAAACTAGTGGTTGCAATGTGAAGTATAAATATATCCTATATGCTGGAACCAATGCAAGAGCTCTAGGAACCTAAAAAATAATGAGCAACACAAATGACTGCAACAAGATAAAAGCCATACACATGCAATGCAACGATGATTTTTTTTGAATTTTTTGTGTGTTTTTAATTTATTTTTTAAATTAATTAATTAATTTTTTTATTTATGTACATATATTACAAAAATGTTTGGTGAGTTGGATCAATGAAGTGGATGTGGTGGTTCACCGGTTGGTTCAGATTGCTTCCTAGGGTGGAGAAAATGAATGATGGGATGATGGATGGGGAAAATTATGAGGTAATACTCATCCTATTTAGTGAATGGAGTGATGGGTTTCAATTCCTCATCAGATTCATTAGAAGCTATTGATATAACATTGTATTCTTCATATATTTCCTCTTCAAAGTCATCCTGTAGACACCTAAAACATGTCATGTTTAGAGGACTACTCATATGGGTATCCTTGCAGGCCATATGAATGATATTGGACATTTCTAAGGCAAAGAATTGGTTCTAACCACTCAATTTAGGTATCTTTTGCCTACTCAGTCTTAGCCATCCATATCTAAGATCTCAACTGTGGCTGACATCCATGGCTAGGATTTTAGTTGCGCTTAGGAGCTACGACTATCTCTACAACTATATCGGACTCTCAAGCCAAGAAAAAATTAGTTACAATAGTCATGGCAATGGATTTTAGATGGTTTCAAGTGGGAAAGCTTATGTATTCTTCCTTCCAACTACACCAACCTCTCAATTCTTGATCTTGGCTTCTCACGGAAGCTAGGATGAGGAATTGAGAGTGCTATAAGACCCCCCTCTAAATTGGAGAGAAAGCTAAAAAGAGTTTTAAAGTGAATGCAGATAAGCCCTATCAAATTGGAGAGCAATATACAACCCTTGAGGAGTGTCTACATGCTATCCATTTGGAGAATCATGATTGCATTTGAAGTAATGAAGATCCTAGGAGCTTGAGGAGCAAGCTTTACCAATTGAACCACCTCCATTGCAAATTCGAGTGAACTTCATCGCCAACCTATTACAGAATGAAGAGGTGACCCTTGATCATCAATTTCTTGAAGGAATTAGTAGTTCAAGCACTTATTGCAAGAGAAAGAGTATTTTCACCTCAGCTGCAATTATTAGCCACGGTTAACAGAGCCATCTATGCTTAAAACCTATGGCTAGGATTAAAAATTATTGACATATTTGAAGAATTATTGGCATCAAATTCCTCCAATCAAGTGAGAAGAAGGCATCCATAAGCCCTTAAGTAGTTCATGTCAAATCTAGAAAACCTACAGATTGCACCAACCCCATTTAGAGTCTTAAAAACATTGTATTCATTGTATCAATATTTTGGTATCCCTTATAGGGTTCTACTTGTAACCGATATTCATTATGATTTAATAAAATAAAGTCACATATTATTGTTAATTCATTGTTTTACATGCTTTAATGTTTTATTTTTGGTACAATGATATCAATAGCTCAGGTGCATGTTTTCTAGGATCATAAAAATGACGATCATAATGGGGACCCACAAAATTCATTGTTATTGACTAATTTTTATATATTTTGTGTTGTAGGTCTTATATGTGCTTGACAATCATGGCACACATTGTCAATCATGTTTAAAACCCATAACTAGCATCTCAACCATGCTTGACAGCTGTGGTTAGCAGAAAATAGATAAAAATATAGTAAACATCCTATCTCTTCATCATATGAGGTATTCTAGGTAATTTTTACTTCTTTGTGATTTCCATTTTTCTATGTTTTTTCTATTAGTAGTCTAATTAGATCATCTAGCCAAAATTTAGAGGGAAAAATAATGAAAATTACCTTATCTACTATTAGTTGTGGCTGACAACAGTAGCTAGCACTGTTATCTATGGTTGTCATCCATGACTAAAATTTTATTTTTTGTTAACTATGGTACATAACAATAACTAGTATTAAATCTCTGTGTTAGGGTTTGATTGCTTGGGGTATATCTAAAAGCCAATATCTTATGTGCTTTTGTATTATCTGATTTGGAAAATAGCATTTAGTTTTGCATCTTTCTAAATTAAAAATGTCAATTTCATAGGCATACAGGAAAAATCATGGGTGCTCTTTGATGCATTTTCCCTTTTTCACAAAGTTTAAAATGAACCCTCACACACCACATAACATTTCAAATTTAGTGAGTTGGAATTCATACCCAACCACTAATATATTTTAAGGATGGTGGGTTTCATATCTATCCATTGGCTCAAATATCATGAACCCATTCTATTGGCCAATATCAACTCCAAGAATCATCCTATCTGTGCAAAATAGCATGCCTTCCTCTTCGGAGGGGTGTATCATTGTGCATGTTGTGTTGGGTGAGGATCAACAGGTTATGTACTCCCTTACTAGGTGTGGGCTTCATATCCACAGTTTGGTGGGTTTACGTGATAGTGACTTTCATTATCATTTGTCAAGCTATGAGCATACAAGTGAAATCTATTAAACAAAAAAATTATATCATCAATAGATATGAAAACATGATGAGAGTTTTTTTATGATTACAACACACCTGAAATACACTAAAATAGTTTAGGGATCACAAAAAAACTTTAAAAGAGATAATCACCCTTGTTTGCTTTGTTTTCTCTAAAATCTATGTAGGAGATAATACACATTATGGTTAGTACATGGAGAGGATGATCTCGATGCATAACCAAGGTTGAGGTTGAAGCTCCAAAAAATACACAAAACAACACATTGAACTATCAACCATAGGATCCTCCTGAATTATGTTCAACAAGTATTATATGGGATAATTCAATGCATGGGGATTCTATTCAGAACATCCTAGTTAGAGGAGGTAATGCACATTCCTCGAGGAATCTATCTAAGGGTGGATCAAGTCCCCCACCATCCCAGGATAGACAACAAGAAAATTTACCCAATCAGGGGCAAGAATAAAGGGCTGCATCAGAGCATATACCCATGAAGATGCTAAACCCTAGTGGACTTGGAAATTTTACTATAAATTTGGCCACATTAGGAGCTAATGGCATACCCCCAAATAAACCTTGGATAACTAGATAGCTAGATGAACTATATCAAGTCCTAGTTCAACTAGGTTACAAAGCCTCAAATACTCTTTCTTGCTTTGCAATATCACGTAGCGCAAGCACACACAGATAAATCATTGAGCCTGGAGAGTGCTCGAAGCACTCCCAAAGTGCATGTACTCCATCCATACAAGGAGACACCGATAATAGACTACTGCAAAATATAAATGCTACCCACACAAAAAATGGTAAGAGTATTACAAATAAGTCTGTTGGGGCTTACACTAACAAAGCCTCTAGAACTAAGTTGAACCACCAAAGGCCACATACTATCGATCTTATAGATTGATCACAAAAACTAGTTTCAGAGGAAGGTAGTGCACCTTCCAATATCAATTATAATATGTGTGCATAGATCATGAACATATAAAAAATGAGGATAATAAATGACATAGGTTGCTAAGGCAATGTCTATATGAGCAGTGCATGTGTAAGCAATGCATCCTTGAATGGTTCAACCAATTAAAAAGGTACAACATAACCAACTTCAAACAACTAGTTAATGTTTTTCTTTAATGCTTCTCCTTCGACATCAAGAAGAAAATAAATTTATCCTATTTAGCTTCTTTAATGCAATACGATTATGAGCCAATCATGGACTATGGAAAGAGATGGAGAAAATTAATGCCTAAGCTACCATTTTCCATTACAACAACAGAAATGACTTGGATGTTCACTAAGAGTTGTGCAAAACACATCTTGCTATTGTTGTAGTTTCAATAATATCAAATATTTGAGGAAGCCTTGGTGTAATCTAAGGTTATTGAGGATATCAAGTTATAGGAGGGTAACTTGAAAAATCTAGACTAAAAAGGATTGGAACAATAAGAAAACTAAAAATCAAAATCACTAAGCCAAGTCGACCCACATGAATAAAGTAGTATTGAATCTTCAAAAAGGGGAAAAGGGCCAACAACAATAAAATTAGCAGGCTCAACCTCCTCTTATGCAATACAATCAATGCAATAATAATAAATAGGGTAAAAATAAGTAACATCACTCTTCTTGCTATTTTATGCCATTGTCAGAGATGATGGCATCAATTTTTCATCAATTGTGTGAGGCTAGGGCCATCACCTTTCCTAAGATTAAATTACTTGATCTAAACCAACCTAGATCGAGAGGATTCAGAGAGTATCAATATTTTTCTTACCATAGGTATAAAGGGCATGACATTTAAGGATGTCATAGCTTTAAAAATTTGGTGTAGAATATGATTGACAAGAACAAGCTAATCATTGACAACCCTTAGGCTCCACACAATCAAAACATGGGGATATTCAAAACTATCTTGTCCAATCATGATCCTCCGAATAATAATGTTGTCCAAGTGAATCAAGTGTGGATTGATACACCTACATAGGGTTTCATAGGTATGGTGAACATTATCACTAGGAATAGGAGGTACAATCGGCTAGGTCCTCCTCTTGTAGCAGTCAAGATTCAAGCTACACCTCCACAAAGTCCATCATAGAATAATATACTAGGCCCACCAACTAGATAGGTGGTGACCATAAGAAATAGGCTTATCCAAATCCTATAGATAGCCTTAGCAAAGTTGTCTACTTATAAAATAATATAGCAGTATCCTAAGCATAGGGAGACACTAATGGATATTTTGAGATCCGTAGAGGTCCAATCACAAGACCCTAAATCCTTTACAATTTTTTTGGGACATGTGCAATAGTGCCAAGAGCCAATGATTCAGTTTTATGATCACAAAATTAAAATGGTCTCCACTATTACAGTGAACCCATCGCTTCATATAATTGTGTGTGTCAACCACACACCTTTCAAGTGGGTATTGATCGACACAGGGTCTTAAATAAATATTATTACAACAAAGGCCTTAGCATATTTAAAACTGCAAAAATTGCATATTATGCCATCGACCTTCACATTATGAGCATTCAATGATGCATTGTGCTCAATATTCGGTACTATAGTCCTTGATGAGCCTAAAAAATGCTCATATTTTTTATGGGTTTTGTAGCACCCTAAAATTGGCGCAGTCAAATTGGAATAATTACATTCACCTTAGTAAATAAATTTAAATTCAAATTTAACCTCCCAAACCGCCCGTTAACCGTCGAGAAACCCGTTTCCCCTTTTTTCGTGCCATTTTTAGAGGTTGTTTTGACCGTTGGACGATATCGTCGCCGATCAGACGATATCGCCCCAGATTTGACGATTTCGTCTGGACTAGAACGTCCAGACGATTTTGTCGCAAAACTGAATTTGCATAGATAGACTCTGTTCCAACGGGTCTCCAATTCGGGCAGAAGCGTGTCTGCGCCATTGGGACCCTTCCCCCGTTGGAGATCTCCCAAATTGGGATGATCTCCAACCTCCCAACAACTCCCCTATGCCTATTTAAACTCTAGGACATTCCCTCCCCAACCCCTGGCTGAATTTTATCTGCAAGTTGAATCCCTCTGCGTCAAGACATCTGAATGTTGCTTCTACACTAGTTCCATAGTATTTTTATTGCAGGTACATCACCAATTTTCAATCGGAGCCAGCACCTATCGCCGTCGACGAACCTGTCAAGATCGGAGGCGATCCCGTACAATTCGAGACGATTTCGTACTGATGCGAGACGATCTCGACTGTAGTCCACATCGAGGCAATCAGTGCCTGGAGTTTGCTTTTCTCGACCTTTTATTTGTCATTTTCTGCTATAAATTAGATCAGTTACTCAGTTTTTATGTTAGTCTGCATCTGGAGTTCACCCATCTAGTCTAGATTGCATGTTAAGATCATATTCTGCCATTAAAGTACCGTAATTTGCTTTAAATTCCATTTTTTAAATATCGTTCAGTATTCATATTGCAATTTCATGTAGTTTGCCTCTGTTTGCACAGTAGAATTCCTTGCATTTTGCACCTATTTTCTGTTTTGCAGGTCTCTGACGAATTTTCCGACGAATTCGTCGGATTGCAGACGATCCTGTCAGTTTAGACGATTTTGTCAGATTGCAGGCGATTCTCGTCGAATCTCGAGCGATCCAGATCGCTTCAAGCATCAAAAACTTCTTCAGACTTTCGGATCAGGTAATCTCCATTGGCCTCCTGCAAATTCTCTATTTTTTGCTTTCTACTCTGTTTGTTGTATTCATTTAAATTGCACTTTCATATAGATTAAGTTAGATTCATTCGGCCAAACCTAGGATGAATGCTTAAGGATAAAACGAACTCATCAAAACACATTCCAAAAACCTAGGCATGGAAACTGTCGCCAAATGTTTCCCTTGAGAGGCGGGACCTTCGTAAAGTCCTCTCGTCCGAGGTACCGCACCATCCTTTTCCCATCCTCCTTCCGGGCGCGGATCCAATAGCCCGAAGGTAGGGATGCGAAAAATTTGGAGCGATACATTTTGGTGAACCCGACGTGAATGCATCATAACCTTTTGAAAACCAAAAACAAAAACAAACAAAAAATTAGAACAACTAAAACTTAGATGCATTTTAAAACATTTAAGGTTCAAAATCATGTTTAGATGGTAGCTCCTAAAAAGAGGTTAGCGAGTTACTATAAACGTAGAAAACCAATTGGCAGCTATAGAAGTTAATTCTGTCCTTAATATCCCTGAAACAAGTAGAAATCAATCCTTGTGGGACGAACTTGTCAGGAGACTTAGGCTTATTTCATCTAGGTCCACACAACTTAAACAGATCAAGAGGCTAGTCTTGGATAGAATCCTGGATCCTCATCAATTAGTGTTCTATCATGAACTTCAGAGAGCCTGCCATAGATGGTTAGCCTATAGGAGAGCTTTAGTATCTTCAGAGTTGTTCAGCTTTGAGGAATACCTCGAGAACGCAGACATTGTACACCGATTCCTAGGCCTTGTAGAAGACCAAGAGGTTGTTCTTATAGATAGGGAAAGATGGAATAGAATTCCACGTGCTGTGCTATATCGAGAGTATTGCCATGAGCTTTACTTCTATCAACCAACATCTGAGACAGACAATATCACCATAGCCCTTTTCATCAAATTCTTAAAAGAAAACTTTCAATTTGAAGAAGAACATTTCATGACCCCTGAACAACTTGAACCTATTAATGATATTCATAAGTTATTCATAGAAGATTAGTTCATTTACTTTGAGTTTTATTATTATTGCGTGCATTTATTGTTTCATTTGCTGTCTTTATTGTATTATTTCAAAAATTTAAAGAAAACTAAAAAAAAAAAAAAATCAACATAGTAAAAACTTAAACATTTCATTTCAAATATTGCATTAGGTATATATAAATATATACCTTTTAATTTGTTGCATATATATATATATATATAAATATATATATATATTTGCTGAAATCAAAACTTAGCACCATGACTAGACTTAGGAATGGTAAAGAAACTTTAGGGGAAGGAGAAGATTGGTTGCAAGATACAACTGAAAACCCAAATGTCCTTCTTGGAGATACAAATCCGGAAGGAGAAACTCTAGGTCAGTCAGATGAAGACTTAGGTGAAGATAAGGAACAAGAAGGAAGTGTTAAAGAGAATGAATCCTCGTCCCCTAGAATAGCTCCCAATGGGGGCATCACTTTTGACAACGCAGAACATTTTCAAAAATTTCTCAATCAGAATATCGACATCCTTAATGTAGCAGTCCGTATTGATAGAGGGGAAGTTAGTGACGCTCAAGCAGCTATAGAACGGGCGCTTGATATACACACTAATCCTTTATCTTTTGTTGATCAAGAGAGTGATAAGGGTGGACCATCCAATACGGATATGGTCACTATAGCCCAAGCCATGTCAAAACAACGAGGTTACCCAACCTCCTAAGGAACTTGTTACTCAACCTAAAACCACTCCTGCACAAAAGAAAATTCCCTTCACTACTTTGTTCCGCCAAACTATTGAACAAAATGCTTTAAATAAACATAAATCTAAAACAAAGCTAAATACAAATTTTCAACAAACTGGAACACAACATAATCCAACTTCAAAATTCCTCCATAACATTTTTCCTACTAAAGTTTTACACAATAGTAACATGGCATCTAATCTGCATGTTCCTCCATCCTATGCCCATAAAACTCATGTCAATGCCCTACCGAATCAATATGGGGGGCAAACTAGTAATCTGGAAGCTATGGTGAAACAATTGGCTTCACGTATGGACCGAGATAGATCCCTACCGTCCCTCGTACAATTATCGAGAGATTTGTAGCCAACCATTGGATCCCATAGTGGTAGCTCAACCATACCCTAAACATTTTCCCATGCCCGTCCCGCCTATATATAAAGGAACCGAAGATCCCATAGAACATCTTCGCATGTTTAGGATAGCATGTCACGACATATCGCATGACGACTTGCTATTACTAAAAATGTTCCCCAAAAGTTTAGGTGGAATGGCATTAGAGTGGTACTATCAATTGCCCACTCACTCCTTAAGAAACTTTGAAGAAACAGTTGAATCATTTGTTCATCAATTTAGTGCCTACATCGAGAGACATGTAACTATTAAAGACCTATACAATTTAAAACAAGATAAAGATGAATGTTTTGCTGATTTCTTGGCTAGATGGAGGCAATTGATAGGAAAACTGCACTTTGTGCTACCCTATAGGGAAATGCTAGACATTTTCATCAATAATTTACAAGAACAACTCTCTTATGAGCTAGCAACAGCTACTTTGACTACCTTCGATCAAGCTATAGACTTAGCTCGAAGAGTAGAAGATGCCCTCATTAGGAGAGGCCAACTTAGGAAGAAGGATGATGAGAAAACATCTAGAAATCAATATAAAAACAAACAGGTTGTCGGTGACGGAGTCACTGACAGCAGAAATGTTGCTAATGTCAATACAACAAAGACAACAGAAAAATTCATATTGAAACCTCCTGATAAGCCTCCTCGAGAATTCACTAGATTAAACCAACCCTTGTCAACCATTTTACCTCAATTGCTTGAAAGAGGTTTAATCCAATTACCAGCTATCCGGGAACCTGACCCAAGTATACCCGGATATAGAGCTGATTTGCACTGTGACTTTCATAGAGGACCTGGACATTCTACCAACGCTTGTAAGAGATTGAAACATAAAATACAAGATTTGATTGACAATAATGAAATGGAAGTGCAAGCCTTCCAACCCAAACAAAACCCTCCTAATAATACTCAAAAGATCTGTTCCCCAAAATCAAAATCAAAATGCCAATCAAACTTTGGACATATTTCAACACCCTTTACCACGACATGGTAAAGAGGTAGCCAATCAAATCGAACATCATAATGTTCCCCCTCCTACCCGATATGTAGGAACCATTAGCGGACAATTACCTGTTCAGGATTCTCAAACATTTGACACAACCTTATCCCTGGTTACAACCAGGCCCTTACATAATTTTCAAACTTCTGATTCTAGTGATATAGAGTCAGATAGTGAAAGTGAAGTAGACACTATTCAATCGAATAGTTCTGAAAACGAATCAGATCCTATTCAACCTATCACAGATGCTAATGTTCCAGAAGAACCATTTCCTAGAAGAGTCACTACTCGACCTTCTTCTAATGTAGTCCTTCCCTATGAACAAGCCATAAATTCTCAACCGAGACCGTTTCAACGTCGGCACTATAACATTGTAGGTACCATCGGAGTCGTTACTCGACAACAAGCTCAAAATTCTCAACAAGAACCAAACCAGAACGATGGATCAGCTCCATTCGTTCTGAAAAATCCCAATAAAGGAAATCATGCTTCTATTGTTCAACCCAAACCTCCTTATAGCATTAATGAGCAATTGTCTAATACCACGGCTAGAATCTCCCTTCTAGATTTATTAAGATCCTCTCCCACACATAGGGATGAGTTGATGCTTACATTGAGCCAAATGATGGTACCTCAAAACATTCAACCTGAAGCTATGGCCAATACTATCATCACTCGAGAGATTGATTGTATTGACTTTCGGGATAAAGATATCCCACAACACACTTTACACAAGGATAATCCCTTGTACATTACTCGCTCTAATTGGAGATGTAGTCATCAAACGAGTCCTGATTGATAATGGCTCCTCTCTAAACATTTGCACCTTTGACTTCTACCAACGATTTGGTTTTAGAAGTGATGAAATGAAGAAAACTGATATGATTATCAAAGCTTTTAATGACGAAACACAAGAAACGTGTGGAGTCATTACCCTCCCATTACAAGTTGGTCCTAGAACCCTAGAAACAACCGTGTTTATTGTACATTGCCCAAAGATCGTACAATATACTTTTGGGTCGCCCTTGGATTAACGCCATGCGAGCAGTCCCGTCAACTTTACACCAATGTGTGAAATTTGAGTTTAAAAATCAGTTGGTCACTATTCATGGTGACCCTAGACCTTTTGATATGTGTGCTTTGGCAGAACCCGTTGGAGTGCAATTTTGCCCTGCTCTGTCATCCACACATTCTAGTTCTTCTTTTTCATCTAAAACTCGTGAAACATAAACCCATAACTTCATCTATTCCTCCTCCATTAACTTCATCTTCCTATAAAGACCAACAACCTTCTAAACAAATTTTAGAATCTCAAAAGGATCTCAAATCTACAACTAATCCTTCAACTATTATTCCTATAAATTTAAAACCTTTAGACACATCCATCATACCTTCCACATCTCAAGACATAAGTAATAAACCTTCTACATCTTATGCCCTTTTTGATGAACTTTTACCAGATTTATCTACAACCTTAATATCAGAAAAAATGAATGCTTTCATGCAAGATTCAAACCTTTTAAATAAATTACCGCCCTCTCCTCGTACTTTGGGCCTCCCACAACCTATGGGAAGTACTTACCAAGTCGGGAGTTGTGCCTTCATTTATAAAGGATATGACTAGGGAAGAATCCCTCGGAATATCAAAACTCATCATGAGGGATACGCTCACTGTTATTTTACCAATGATTATGTTAAAGCTAAACCCATGATGCTTAAAATGGGATATAAAGGGAAAGGCTTAGGACCTTTCCAAAATGGCATGAAAGAACCTTTCGAGGTAGAACCGTGGCCTGCCCGTTGTGGTGTGGGCTTATTTCCTAGTAAAGGACAACCCTTTCCTTTTGAGGATGATGATCACCTCATATGCTATCAAGATTATTTGGATAGGCATGTTGATTTGCCTCTTAAAAATCAGTCATTTTCATGCAACATGCTATCCATAGCCTACCCTGAAATGATTGCTTGACCCCGAGGAAGAGTTGGAAGGAGATATCTTCCATGATGTCTCTGTTGAAGAGATGTTGCACAATGGATTCTATTTTGATGGTTCTATACCAACCATAGCTCAGCTTGAGACCACTAATCCTCAAGATGACTTATCTAAATTAACTTTACAAGAATTACAAGAGTTGGGCGTTTCACCCGCCCCACCTAATTTTGAAAGAGATCTACACATGGAGGTAGAAAATGTCATTAAAATTAATATTGGAACTGAGGATAATCCTCACATAATCAATATTGGAGCAGAACTAAGTCAAGACAAACAAGAACAATACATTGCATTCCTTAAAGAGTATGAAGATGTCTTCGCTTGGACATATGAAGATATGCCAGGTCTAGACCCTTCTGTCGTCATGCACCATCTAGTGGTCCATCCGGATGCTAAACCGGTTAAACAAAAACTTAGAAAAATGCATCCCAAAGTGGCTCTGCTAGTCAAAGGGGAGTTAGAAAAACTCCTGAATGTTATCTTCATACAAGCTATTGATTATGCTGAATGGATCTCAAATGTAGTTCCAGTCACTAAGAAAGAAGCTACCAAAGTTAGGGTTTGCACCGATTTTAGAGATATTAACGCTGCATGCCCTAAAGACGACTTTCCTCTTCCAAATATGGATCAAATTATCGACTTCACTGCCGGAAGTGGGATGATGTCCTTAATGGATGGATTCTCCGGCTATAATCAGATCAGGATAGCTCCTGAAGACCAGGCTAAAACAACCTTTATTACCCCTTGGGGTACCTTTTGCTGGAAAGTGATGCCCTTTGGGTTAAAGAACGCCGGTGCAACTTATCAACGGGCTATGACCTACATTTTTCATGATATGATGCATGATATCTTACATGATTATGTAGATGATATTATAGCTCGCTCTCTTATTGAAAATAATCATTTAGATGATTTAAGAAAAGTTTTTAATCGATTACGAGAATATCTCATTCGATTAAATCCAGCAAAATGCATATTCGGAGTTAAATCCGGCAAACTATTAGGGGTTTTAGTTTCTTTACGTGGTATCGAAATTGACCCTCTTAAAATTGCGGCCATCACTGATATGCCCGCACCCACTAATATCTCTGAACTACGAAGTTTACAAGGTAAACTTCAAGCTATCCGTCGCTTCATTGATAAGTCAGCGGACAAAACTGGTCCCTTTCTTAAACTCCTTAAGAAGGATGTCCCCTTCAATTGGGACACGGAATGTAGAGAAGCTTTTGAACTTCTCAAACAATATCTCCTTAACCCGCTCGGTGCTTTCACCGCCTAAATCTGATCGCCCATTTCTTCTATATATTTCTGCTTCAAATTCTGCCTTAGGAGCTATGTTAGCTCAACTTGATGATGAAAAGCGAGAACGTGCTAATTATTACATTAGCCGAACTTTCGTCAGTTATGAAACCCGCTATACAACGTTAGAGAAGTTATGTCTAGCAGTCGTGTTTGCTACGCAAAAATTACGACATTACATGCTTAGCCAAAAAATGTATGTCATTGCCAAATATGATCCTTTAAGATATCTCATGAGTCGACCTTATTTATCGGGTCGCACAACCAAGTGGGTTCTTGCTCTAAGCGAGTTTGATCTCACCTTCATAGGACAGAAGTCTGTTAAGGGTCAAATCATAGCAGATCAATTAGTCGCTGCACCCTTAGAGTCTACTCATCCTCTCATCATCGAGTTTCTCGATGAATGCCTTCAATTAGAGGCGGACCATCCCGAACAATGGTCCTTATACTTTGATGGAGCCCGATGTATGAGTGGGGTCAGATGCGGGTATTATTTTAATATCTCTCGCAAAAACATCTTATTCCTCCGTCCTTCAAACTGACCTTTGCTTGCACCAACAATACTGCTGAATATGAAGCTCTAATCCTTGGATTACGAGCTGCTTTAGCGCTAAAAATCAAAAACCTCTTAGTTTTTGGGGATTCCCAATTGGTTATAAACCAAATTAATGAAGTTTATCAGACCAGAGATGATAAACTTCGCCCATATAAGGCCTATGTTTTACAACTAATGTCCTTGTTTGATCAAGTTACTTTGGAAGCCATTCCTCGAACTAGCAACCGTGCAACTGATGCTATGGCCGCAACTGCATCCCTCTTGCCCTTGGAGTTAGACGACGAATATGCCACTATCATCATTCGTCGACTCCAGGAACCCGCATCAAATAAGTCATGCTTAGAGCCTTTGGATGTGTTTCTAATCAATGAAACTACTCCTGAACCTTGGTATACAGACATATTTGATTTTCTCCAAAATGGGACTTTCCCTACTAATTCTAATAGAAACCGACGTCGGTTATTACGTCGACGAGCAAGTCGATTTGTAATAATTGGCAATACTTTGTATAGGAGATCTTTTGAAGGTATCCTATTAAGATGTTTAAATTTAGAAGAATCTAAATCAGCCTTGAGTGAAGCCCACGATGGATCTTGTGGAGGACACTTTAGTGGTAGTGTTATTGCTAAAAAGCTCCTTCGGATAGGATACTTTTGGCCTACCATGGAAACGGATGCACATGAGTATGTGCGCCATTGCGACAAGTGTCAAAAACATGCTGACCTTGTCCATGCGCCCGCACAAGAGTCTGCAGGCTATTTCGTCTCCTTGGCCCTTTTCTAAATGGGGCTTGGATATTATTGGTAAAATCAATCCCGTGTCTTCCGATGGACATAAGTTCATCATAACCGCCATCGAGTATTTCACGAAGTGGGTTGAAGCTATGCCTTTAGCTTCTTGCACTGGTTCACAGGGTCTCTAAATTCATTTTTAATCAAATCATTTGCAGGTTCGAAATTCCTGCCAATCTCATCTCTGATAATGGAACTCCTTTTAAAAATAAAGATGTTAAAAAATTATGCCAAAAATACAAGATTCAACACCGCTGGTCCACTCCCTATTATCCTCAGGGTAATGGTCAAGCAGAAGCTTCTAACAAAACTTTAATCAAAATTCTCAAAATATTGGTCAATAAAACTGGCCGCGACTGGCATATTCAATTATATCCAGCCTTGTGGGCTTATCGCACTAGTGTTCGGACTCCCACGGGCACTTCACCATTTGTTTTGGTATATGGTGCCGAAGCAGTTTTTCCATTTGAATTGGAAGTTCCTTCTTTGGCTCTGCTACTTCAAGACACTGAAGTAGGAGATGAATATCGTGCTGGCAGACTCAGTCAGCTGGAACTCCTAGATGAAAAATGCATCAATGCTTTGGAGCATCTCCGTGCATACCAAGACAAGCTTAAAAGAGCATATAATAAGAAAGTTCGTCATCGATCCTTTGAGATTGGCGACCTTGTTCTAAAAGAAAATCAAAAAAATACAAATGCAACCAAAGAACTTAAAGGTAAATTTGAGCCCAACTGGCTCGGACCATACATCATTACTGCAAAATTTGAATCGAGGAGCATATAAATTATCTACCTTAGATGGTAAAGAACTTAAAGAACCCATGAATATTTTGCATCTCAAACGTTACTATGCATAAATTTGGTCATTTCATCCGTGTATATATTTGTTCAAAATTACTCTCTTATATTTCTTTCAATTTATAAAAAAAAAAAAAAAAAAACATCAAAAACATTTATAAATCTCCAAAAATCTTCAAAACTATCTATTGCATTTATTTAAAGCACTTGTTAAGTTCTTTTTGCTCAAAAACAAAAATCTAAATAAAAATCTAAAAACAGCTATATGCTTGACTCTTTCGAAACCAAAACAATATACAGAAGAAAGAGAGAGTCAACATTCTCAAAACTTTCTCCAAAAATCATTTATATATATTTTCTTACAATTATTGCAGTTATATGTTTCAACTTATTTTGGATAAATTAGCATTTATTTGGCATCCCTCACTAGCACACTCACAAAAATAAATATCTTGCTTTTATCTGGCATGATTACTAATCTCTCTTATATCAAAGTTCACAAAATTCAAATTAAATAAAGTTTGAGCATAGAGAATTGATCTTGTTATTTACTTAAACCAAGCACATCTTTTCACAATAAAATGATTATATTTGTAATTTCCATGTTTTGCTACATAGTAGAACTGATTTCTTGGGTGAAAAGTTTCCCCTGCTATCCTATCATGCACATGGTCTAGAATCTTTGAGAATTGGCAAAAGGACAAGCTCACCCCTACCCAGAATAAAAATCCCTTGCTCTACAGCTAATCTGAGCAAGTATCCCTAGCAAAGAAAAAGAAAAAGGAAAAGAAAAGAAAAAATTCAAGAAAAAGAGAAAAGAAAAATGTTATTTCAGCAATGTTCCAAGCATTATCAAGCAAAAGAAATACAAAAGAAAAAGAAACAAAGTTCAAAAGAAAGCAAAAGCAAGAAAGCAATAAAATCCCTTTCCCTACCCTTTGAAAAGAAAAGAAGGGTTGATGAGCTTGAATCCCTGGAATTCTCAATTATTCGAAAACCGTGAGGTAAGCCCCATAACGAGTGGTTTGTGCCCAACCTCGCTTGGCCTTGGGTAACTCCTAGCGTGGCGATATGTCCGTCACATTAGCGACCTTCTTTTGTACAGACCTATGTCTGCTTATGGATTAGCTAGCTCTTGATAATCCGATCTACATAGTAGTCTAATATGGTTATATGCATCTACATCATGGTTAATGAACACTTATTTGGTTTCTTTAAATCACTTGTATCATAGTATCTTGCTCAAACCTGGTAAATGAACCATACAATTGCACACACATTTGTATTTGAGAGATTTTGTTTATCATTCTGATAAATCAAGATCGGAAATGAATGCACATATGCACATGGGATTCCTTATAAATCTAATTTTTGTCTTCAAAATACTTTGAAATATTATTTTTGCAACTTGTTTGGAATAATCAAGTACAATTATTTAAAAAAAAAAAAGACAACTATATAATAGAAAAATCACAAATTTCTTTCAAAACATATCATATATATCATATCAACTTTCGCGATGATGGTATAGTTCTAAACAATTGGAATTTATGCCTAGCGAAGTCCTCATTTTCATATTTTGTTCATCAAAAATCAATCATGCAATAAAACTATCTATTTTCTTTTATTTTCGCGATGATGGTATAAGTCTATACCTAAATATTCTATGCCTAGCGCAAACCATTGTAACAATTTTTATTCCCTCATTTATCAAAACTCATAAAAACCATATGACTTCATTTTATTACACAAATTTTGCTTTTCAAAAGAATGCACATTTTCATTATTTCATGTCATTATGTCCACCTCCAATTTTGCAATGACGGTATAAATCCTAAGGAATTATTCAACAATTTTATCACACTTAGGAATTTATGCCTAGCAAAAATCATTTTTTACAAATATTTCATGCATAATATTTTATGGAAATCTGAAAACAAACCATCATCATCATCATCATTTGCATCATCACAACAAAGTCTTAAGACAGTCTCTTAAGCACTCTTTCACTTTTCACAATATTTCTATAAATGGGATTAGCTTGACGACCGAGTGAGCAGCGACTCCATGAAATGGTCTATAATAGCGACAATGTCCTTTGAAATTATTGTTAAAAGTCCCCTCTTCTTTTATCAAATCATTGCATCACAAACAACCAATTTGTTACATCAGATTATTTCATCAATATCACAGCATGATATCAAAATTATAATATTTCCAACGACATAATTACATCCAATTATTAAATCAATCAATCAAACATAAAAGCATCATAAGCATCACATAATACAAGTCATATGATCAAAACTATATATCATATATATCAACAACATATATACATCATCCAAATTGGATTGGTATGCCACAATCAATACCTCGGCATACTCAATCCTCTATAAAATTTCTATCTCTACAAGTGTCCTCCGAGCAGCTGTCTCGAGAGCCCCTAGAGCTCTCGGCCTCATCTCCTCCCCCGCCCTACGAAGGACGAGGTGGTCCCATTGCAGTATGTGTGGTACCGCGAGTCCTCGTCGTCGATCGGGATGAGCTCCTCGATGACCCTGTCCTGATCGGATCTGCTATGGCAACCGGTAGCTGTACCCTCTGGCCCTCCGGCACCGCCTGGTAGTATAGCGCCTGATAGAATGCGGTCTGAGAAACCGACCGCAGCAGCTCCTGAGTGCTCACCCCTCCACCCCGTGCCCTGAGACGTGCATTCTCGTCTCGCAGCTACGACACCTCAGCCTGGTGTTGTGCGGCCGCATCCTGTAGTGTCTGCACCTGAGTCTGCAGACGATCTCTCTCTGCCCGGAGAGTAGCCATCTCGCTACTCTCTCCTATATCCATGCCCTTGCCCTTATCGGGCGATGGTGGCCTCTATGGAGATGGGGGTCTCGCCTCCCTCCTCTCCCTCTCTCTCTATCGTGGCCGCTCCTGTGCCTGTGGCCTCCTCTGATCTCTCCCGCCGTGACCCTGGGCTGCCTCTATCGCCGCCTGGCGCTGCCTCCCTATCCGACGCACGACTGCGTGGATCGGGCCCTGTGCCCTCGTCATCCGAGGAGGGCGGATGCCTGCATACCAGGCATCGTAGCCGTCAGCTACCCCTGCGTCGTCTCCATCCACTGGCTGGATGGGGGCATCATCTGAGTCCTGGCTCCAGAATCGCTGCATGTCTGGAGCCCCGCTAATAGTGGTGTTATCCCGGACGGTCCGGGAAAACTCATAATCCCTGAGAGATGGGATCCCCTGCTGTAGACCGAACTGTCGCAAAACTCGGTCGTAGCGGTGGAGCTCCACCTCTCCCCTCTCCATCCTCAGCCGCGAGACTCGCCTGATGCGAGCCAGCTCTTGTCCATCCTCTGCCCACCCTGGATGCTGCCTCCATGGCCTCCAGGTGATCTGGTCTGGGACCAAATCATCCAGTAGTCTCCGGGACACCGACAGGTCGATCCGTCGTTGTGCCCCTCTCCGGAGCCACCAGTAGAAGACTCGGGGCCTCTCCCCGTCTACCCCTGTCAGTGGAAGCCCTACCGGCCTCCGCACCGCAATGTGCTCCCAGCACCAAACCTGTAGTAGCGATGTCATCACCAGACATCGCCCGCCCTTGTACACGACCCCGTAAAGGATCCTGTACAACCGACATAGTACAAAGCTGCCCCAAGCAAACCTGTAGCCGTGGTCCCGCATGTCGCAGATCACATCTGCGAGCATCCACGACACCCTGCACCCGCTCTGGTGGCACAACAGAAGTCCACCAACCACCCCGACTAGTACCCGTGTGGGCGTAGATGCCCCAGGCATCTGGCGCAGTGCCTCGATGTTCACTCCGCCCTTCTCCAGGGCGAAGCTCGGGTCACCGCACAGCTCGTCCCATCGCGTGGCCCTGATTGGCCGTAGGTGTGATCATCCGTCCTTGTATGGGGATTCTCAAAATCCTCCATACATCCTCCAGTGTGGGAGTCATCTCCCCTGTCGGTAGCCGGAAACATGAAGACCCCGGATACCATCTCTCTGCTAGGGCTGTCAGTAGCCCCATGTCTGTGGAAACCTGCGGCATCTCTGCCACATGCCGCAATCCGGCTCGTGCCGATAGATCCCGCTCGCCTTGGGTGAGAGCGGCCAAGTCGTCTCTCAGTCCGCCGTACTTCCACTCTCTGCTTTTTAGTAATCCTCTCTGCAAACATAAACAACAAAACAACAAGCAATCATTAATAAACAATTCCAGTAATTAATAATGCAAATTAAAGATCAATTTTTTGCAATTGATGATATCGCCCACTATTGGACGATATCGTCCCAAATTTGAGCATAATCGTCTCCGATTTCGTAGTTCGAAATCGTCTCTAATTTGACGAAATCGTCCCCCTTTCGACGATTTCGCCCTTGGGCGAAATTGCCGAAATTGAGACGATTTCGTCGAAATCGGGACGATTTCGTCCCGACGACGTCGACGGCCAAAAACGGCCGCGATGCTCAAAATTCACTTAAAAATTCATCTAGAAAGCATGTAAAAGCAACTTAAATCAATCTAAATTGAGTTTAGACCCTTACCCGTAGACCGCGTCGGACCTCTGCAGATCTGTGCGCTGTCTCAACCATTTTTGCTCCAGAGCTCTAAAAACAGTAAAATGAACAGTAACAATGAATTAGGGTTTTACCCTATTTTTCTTAATTTTATTCAACAATAATTTTTTGCTTTTTCGCGTTTTTACCTCAAACGTTCGATTTGGGTAAAAACACGGAGGGGGCACCATAGTAAGCTGTCGTACGATTCGACCAAGAATCGTCGCCTAAAAATGGGAATAATTTTTTGCTTTCTCGTAGATCGAGAAGAACTCTTCTTTAACGCATTTTCTTCGGAAAATTCGCTAAAGAGGGGGCAAAATGTAGCACCCTAAAATTGGCGCAGTCAAATTGGAATAATTACATTCACCTTAGTAAATAAATTTAAATTCAAATTTAACCTCCCAAACCGCCCGTTAACCGCCGAGAAACCCGTTTCCCCTTTTTCTGTGCCATTTTTAGAGGTTGTTTTGACCGTTGGACGATATCGTCGCCGATCAGACGATATCGCCCGCAGTTTGACGATTTCGTCCGGACTAGAACGTCCGGACGATTTTGTCGCAAAACTGAATTTGCATAGATAGACTCTGTTCCAACGGGTCTCCAATTCGGGCGAGAAGCGTGTCTGCGCCGTTGGGACCCTTCCCCCGTTGGAGATCTCCCAAATTGGGATGATCTCCAACCTCCCAACAACTCCCCTATGCCTATTTAAACTCTAGGACATTCCCTCCCCAACCCCTGGCTGAATTTTATCTGCAAGTTGAATCCCTCTGCGTCAAGACATCTGAATGTTGCTTCTACACTAGTTCCATAGTATTTTTGTTGTAGGTACATCACCAATTTTCAACCGGAGCCAACACCTATCGCCGTCGACGAACCTGTCAAGATCGGAGGCGATCCCGTACAATTCGAGACGATTTCGTACCGATGCGAGACGATCTCGATCGTAGTCCACATCGAGGCAATCGATTGCTCGGAGTTTGCTTTTCTCGACCTTTTATTTGTCATTTTCTGCTATAAATTAGATCAGTTACTCAGTTTTTATGTTAGTCTGCATCTGGAGTTCACCCATCTAGTCTAGATTGCATGTTAAGATCATATTCTGCCATTAAAGTACCGTAATTTGCTTTAAATTCCATTTTTTAAATATCGTTCAGTATTCATATTGCAATTTCATGTAGTTTGCCTCTGTTTGCACAGTAGAATTCCTTGCATTTTGCACCTATTTTCTGTTTTGCAGGTCTCTGACGAATTCGTCTGACGAATTCGTCAGATTGCAGACGATCCTGTCAGTTTAGACGATTTTGTCAGATTGCAGGCGATTCTGTCGAATCTCAGGCGATCCAGACTGCTTCAAGCATCAGAAACTTCTTCAGACTTCCGGATCAGGTAATCTCCATTGGCCTCCTGCAAATTCTCTATTTTCTGCTTTCTACTCTGTTTGTTGTATTCATTTAAATTGCACTTTCATATAGATTAAGTTAGATTCATTCGGCCAAACCTAGGATGAATGCTTAAGGATAAAACGAACTCATCAAAACACATTCCAAAAACCTAGGCGTGGAAACTGCCGCCAAATGTTTCCTGGTGAACCCACCATCCGTCGAAAAATCACCAAAACACACCTCCCTTGAGAGGCGGGACCTTCGTAAAGTCCTCTCGTCCGAGGTACCGCACCATCCTTTTCCCATCCTCCTTCCGGGCGCGGATCCAATAGCCTGAAGGTAGGGATGCGAAAAATTTGGAGCGATACAGGTTTCATCGATTATTATGTGGCAATATAATAGGAACTATGTACTTTTATGAATGATTATGTAATTATTTAATAGCATTGTGTGTGTTATCTAATTTGTGTGTTTTAGTGTATTTTTTTGGAAATGTAGTTGGTTTTGATAGATTTGGATCAGTCGAGGTCTTTCATGGACCTGGAACTCTATTTCTTTCGGGATCAAGGCATGGTAAGTAGGTGCCTTCCTCTTCAAGGAAGGTGCCAAGAGAAGATAGGCGCCTTCCTGTTCAAGGAATGCAGCAAGAAAATGGTAGGCACATTCTTCTTCAAGGAAGGCACCAATAGAAGGTAGGCACCTTCTATATATAGAAGGCACCTGACATACTTAGGTATCTTCCACATAGGTAAGGCACCCCATACAAGGTAAAGTGCCTTTCGTATAGAGAAGGTGCCCACATTAGTAGGTGCCTTTCACAGGAAGAAGGCGCTCAACATTAGTATACACCTTTCGCATATGGAAGGTGCCTATCAAAAAACACATGAGGAAGGCACCTTACTCATAGAGAAGGCACCTCCATTCATCATCAATTGACCAAGTAAAGCAATGTGGGCAGAGTTAACCGGTGTTGTTCTAGTTACACATCATGCAAGATAATTTTGGGAGTTGCACCAATAGACAAGAATGTCTTACCTACACTAGGTGAAGCATGAACCAATCAGCAAACACATAATCGTTAGGAACAAAGCCTATTTTTAGCAGATGTCGATTATGTTTACCAGATTGTCTTAGTTTAGTTTGGATTAAACTACTACTGTAACTTATTTGTAATAGAAGATCTGTGTGTATGCTATATAAAAACACACAAACCTCTCTGATGCATATCCAGAATCCAGATTGAGAATACATTTGTCATTCTGAGGAGGTAGAAGTGTTGTAATAATTATTTTGAAAATACAATAAAGTTTGAGATTTCTTAACTGTGTTCAGCTAGAAGGGAGTTGCTAGAGCCTGGGCCCACTCCAAGCCAGTATTCCTTCCCTTTTATTTATGCTTTCCTATATTAGTTTCCTACTTTCATAGGTTTATTTTTTGCACTGTTATTTTCATTTTCGTAGGTTTACTTTTATGCACGTATGAATATTTACATTCTCAGTATTTAATTATTCATATGTAAATTATTATGGTGTGGATGAATGATTGACAAAATTTTAAACCCCCCAATAGTAGAATTAGATGGACTTATATCAAAGTGGGTATTGTAAGTGATATTGTCTAAGAAACTTCTGAATTTTATGAATCTCCTTGGGTTGACAATTTAAATGATCGGACAGTGACAAAATATGAGAAAAATTCACCTGTGTTTGGCCTGTAACATTTTGGCATCGTTGCTGGGGAAGTGCCTCTATTATATTAATTACAATACCTGAAAATCTTCTATCTAAATTTGTATGATTTCTTCGAGAAGAAGAGGACCTGATAGTTAGTTCATAAAACAAAGTCCACCAAAATCTAAGATAGTCAAACATTCTGAGTTTGAACTAGATTCACCGACTCACCACCAGTAGTCCAATAGAGTGAGGATCCTCACTTTGTGCAAAGTGCTACCTCATTCCATCAACTAGGAGAAGAAAAAACCATTGTAAAACCATTGTTTAAGAGAACACCTTCAGAGGAAGCTCTGTTGTGGAAAGATATAGAAGATCAGATGATAACACCAGGCGATTTCAGATCCCCAACTCAAAATTTTTTGAATGACTGTGAGGCCATAAGAACTGCATTAGAGACCACATTTCCTAAAAAAATGGTCGATTAATAGGCTTAATATGACTTTAGTTTCCTGATTGAGGAAGGAGTAGGAGAAACAAAAATGAAAAACATATCCCCTGCTCACCTTCCTACCTTAAGAGGATACCCGACCGAGGACCCTAACCTATTTTTATTTAATTTTGATGTTCTATGTAGGTCTGTGGACAACAATTCTGATACATAGAAACTGAAGCTCTTTCCTTCCACATTAGATGATGCAGCTCTGTGGCGGTTCATTGGTCTATAAAACAAACACATTACCACATGGGATCAAATGAAGAGGCTCTTTTTAGAGCAACATCAAGACTTTAGGAGAGCAAGAGAATCTAGAGAGGAGGCCCTGAGCATGATGTAGAAAGAATACAAGTCTCTTGAGGAGTACTAGGAGAGATTCAACTTCTATATTCAATGATCTCTTCATGCGAACCTAGCTAATAAGTCTCTTAAAAGCATATTTTTGAGAGGACTTAACAATGAATCACTAGAAGCTCTCAACATGATTTTCGGAGGTGACATCTACCAGCATGCTATGGAAGATATCTGATAGTTATGTTGAAACTACTCAAGGAGGAGAGGCAAGACCACTTCTAGAACCATGAAAGCAATTGCTTCAGTCACAAAACAAAAATAGGCAACATGCTGGAATATTTGAAAAGTGATATGCTTTCATCTCTGGCACCGTAGATGGACATGCTGCTATTGGAGAAAAAGAAGCAATAAAATGAAGTAGCATTAGCTTATTTCTACCCAAAATTTAGAGGGAATCATGCAAAGAATGCATACCCTAAAAACAAAGTAAGAGTATGTGTGGTCTGTAAACTAAATTACAAGACCCGATTGTGCCCACAATTGCCTAGTTTCAATGAGGATGCTAATGTCATAGAAGCTTATTTTATAGGAAATTGGAGGATTTGGCCACAATCCCCTAGGGAAAATATGCCACTAGGAATGCCATCATACAGGGGAGGACCATACATGCCACAAGGCCAACCTCAACCACCTAAAATGGGGTGGTGGGGACCATTGCCTTGGTCCAACGCACCCCTAGGAGCAACATTTACGAACTAGTAGCCCTGGATGCCATATCAATACCCTGGGCAATAGTGGAGAGGCCATGCTCCATGGAATCTAGCTCCATATAATGTAGCGCCAGATCACCCCTATCAAAACCTATCGGCCTTGCCTGCAGTGAGACCTACGTAACTACTCACACAACCAATAGTAAATCCAAATAACATAGTAAATCAACTAGCATACAATATAGAAGGTGAGATGTACCCAATGTATCATAATAGTTGTAATCCTATTCAGCTTAGATCAGGTAGAAATCTAGGAGTAGAGACACATCTGCTGATAGAAGATGAGGAAAATGTAGAAGAAACACCTCTTATAGATAGGTGGAAGAAGAAGTGGATAAGAGAACAAAGGCTTTGTTTCCTAACCGGCTACACTAACATAGTCAAAGTTTGATATATTTTCTAGCTTGAAAAATATCACAATAAAAATTTCACTTTTTTAAGCTATCCGAGACGTCCCGATATATTCTAAAGCAATAAAGGAGATGTACCTAAGAAATCTAGGATGGAGAGAAATCCAAAATTTTAGTGTCATGGGTAAGTTGGTGGATTTAATTATTGGCAAGACGTGTCATCCTAAGTACACAGACCCAGGCAGTCTAGTGTTGATTGTAAAAATTGGGGAACATTCCTTGACCAATATGTTGGTCGATCTCGGTGTAGCCATCAACATAATGGCTCAGGAGACCATGTAGAGGCTACAAATCATAGACCTAAGACCTACCTCAATGGTACTACAGCTAGCCTACTGATCAATCATAGCACCAAAAGGAATACTTGAAGATATCATAGTTATGATTGATGTGTGGGAATATTCAACCCAATTTTTGGTTTTACATTCTAAAACCAGGTTGGATGGCTACTCACTTATCTTTGGAAGGCCATGGTTGGTGATATCTGATGCATACATTAGTTTCCATGATGGGCTAATGACCATATCCAATAGACAAAATGTAAAATGGTTGACCATTTCACCCCCTGTGCAGTCTATTGATTCATTGGGAGAGTCCATGTTGACCAAGCATGAAAAGAAAGAGTTGTTGATAAACCAGCTGGTGATGGCATTATATGAATTGGTAGAGGAATAATATGAGGATGGTGCTATCATAGAATTCATCCAAGGAGAATCCTCCGACACCATGCCTAAGTCAGAATTAGCTAGTGTCCAAGACCACCACGTTCAATAGATAAATGTTGGGCCAAAAAATATGTTGAATATAAATAGTGGGTTGACCCCCACACAACTAATAAAAGTAGAAGAAGTCTTGGTTAAACACCAATGGGAATTTACATGGGATTACTCAGATATGAAAGGTATTAGACAAAAAATATGTACCCATCGAATATACCTCGAAGAGTAGGCGACTCCAAGGAGAAAACCGCAAAGAAGGATGAATCCGGTAATGAAAGACATTGTTAAGGCTGAATTGCAAAAACTCTTGTTTGTAAGATTCATCTATCTAATTTCTGATAGTGAGTGGGTATCATCGCTTATGGTGGTCCCCAATAAGAACGGGAAGTGGAATATTTATGTGGACTACAGGGCATTGAACAAAGCGACCAAAAAGGATTGCTTCCCACTCCCATTCATCGATCAGGTCTTGGATACACTTTCAAGGCAAAAGTACTTCTCCATCTTGGATGGATTCAATGGATACAACTAGATCTAGATATTAGAAGAAGATCAGGATAAAACGACATTCACATGCCCTTGGGGAATGTTTTCTTATCAGGTATTGTCTTTCAGGTTATGTAACACACATGCCACCTTCCAAAGGGCGATGCTTAGCGTATTCTCAAACATGATAGGATATGTGGTTGAAGTGTACATGGACGACTTCATTGTTTACAAAGAAACCTTTGATGAAGCAATGAAGAACTTGGAAAGAGTGCTCAAAATAAGCGAGGAAAATTTTTTGTCCCTTAGTGATAAAAAATGCTTTATGATGATGCAAGAGGGCATCGTATTGGGACACCATCTCTGCATGGAAGGAATAAAGGTGGACAAAAAAAAAATTGAGGTCATAAAGGACCTACCCAACCCTAGAACACAGTGAGAGGTAAGAATTTTTCTCATATCTAGCAGGTATTACCGATGATTTATCATCGACTTTAGTAAAATTACAAAACCACTGCACACTTTATTATCTAAAGACATGGAGTTCAACTAGACAAAAGACTATGAAAGAGCATTTCAGTCACTCAAGAAAAAGTTGATATCTGCACCTATTCTAAGGGGATAAAATTGGGTGATACCCTTCCATATTTATTGTGATGCATCCAAAAATGCAATTGGAGCAGTCCTCAGGCAGAAGTATGGTGAGGAATTTTATGCCATCTACTACGTCAACAAAAACTTGGCAGGGGATGAGCTCAACTATTTAGTTACAAAGAAGGATTTCCTTGTAGTTGTGCATACCATGAATAAATTTTGCCATTATATCACTGAGTATGAGGTGTTTGTCCATACCTACCATGCAGATATCAGGTATTTGATGAGCAAACCATCTATTGGTAGAATAATGATAAGATGGATTCTACTATTGTAGGAGTTTGACATAACAATAGTCGACAAGTCTAGCAAGGACAACATCATAGCGTATTTTTTGTCTAGATTAACATTAGTAGATCATACGATGGTGGAAGACCAATTTTTGGATGAACATTTGTTCACCATCAGTGAACAAACATCGTGGTATTTAGACAGCCAATTACTTGGCCACCAAAATAACCTCACCTATTCTCTCCTCATGAGAAAATTAGGCGGTAGTAGAGAAGAGTGCCTCCTTTATATGGGTTGATGGCCTCCTATTTAAAATAGGATGTGATCAGATTATAAAAATATGTGTAGCAGAGCAAGAGTTCTCAGAAATACTCAAAGCTTGCCATGATGAACCATGTAAGGGAAACTTTGCAGGGAAGTGAACTGCCTATAAAATCCTACATGCTAGGTATTTTGGCACACTTTATTCAAATATGTAGTCGCTTACGCTAGCAAGTGTGATGAGTTCCAAAGAATGGGTAGACCAACCCATCGGGACGAGATACCCCTTCAACCGCAAGTGCATATAGAGCCCTTTGATAAGTGGGGCATGAATTTTATGGGGCTAATTAATCCACCTTCGATAGGAAGAAGATTTATTTTAGTTTGTACAGACTATGTCACCAAGTGGGTGGTAGTACAAGAATTAAGGGATTCAAAGGAAATAACGATAGTTGATTTCTTATTTTCTCACATTTTTACACGATTTGGGGTCCCCAAAGAGATAACAACAGATCAGGGGCCTCAATTTACCTCTAATTTTATCGAGGAATTGATGAAGTAATATAGAATTCGACACAACAAGACTACGCCCTACCACCCATAGGAAAATGAGTAAGTGGAGGTGATGAACAGAGAGATTGAGAACATCCTAACAAAAATCATGCAGTAACATAGAAAATATTGGGCTACATGGCTTCTAAAGGAAATATGGGCATACAACACCATGTGGAAGTCAACCACCGGCTTCACATCCTTCCATATGGTCTATGGGAAGAGTGCAATGATGCCCATCAAGTTTGAGATTAAGACACTAAGAACTGCTTTAGAATTAAAGTTGAGCTTGGAAGAAGCTCAAAAAGAGAGGGTTCAGTAGCTGAACCAGCTAGATGAAATCTGAATGGATGCTCTACAAATAACAGAGATCATACAAAAGTAAAGAAAAAAATGGCATGATCGACACATCAAGCTGAATCAGTTCCAGGAGTTAGAATGGGTGTTGTTGTATGATTCCAAGTTCCAGGAATAGAAAGACAAATTAATGTAGATATGGATGGGATTGTATGAGGTGGTAGAGCTCATCAAGAATAGTGTTTTCCACATCAGAACCATTGATGGTAGAAAAATTGTATTGACAGTGAATGGACACCGACTACGACCCTATAACACATCCAAAAAATTACTAGTTGAGTCTAGAGCAAGCATGGGGGAGGCCCCATCCTTGTACATTTATTGGTGGAGTCTCGAATAGGCATGGGGGAGACTCTCCACAGGAGGAACGGTGCCTTCCTCTTCGAAGAAGGTGTCTAATGAGTGTGGACGTTCCCACTGTGAAAAAGGTATCAAGCTGGAGGCAAGGTGCCTTCCTTATAGAGAATGCGCCCAACTAAAATAAAGCACCTTCCTTATAAATAAGGTGACCATAGGAGAGTTCCTAAAAAAAAAATTGATAAGGTGCCTTCCATGCAAATAAGGCACCATGAAAAAAAAATGATGATCAAGGCACCTTCCATTCCAGGAAGGTGCATCCATTCAGAAGTGCCTTTCATAGCAGGAGGGCACCACTCTTCAAAAGTGCCTTCCACAACAAGAAGACGCCTTTATTCAAAAGTGCCTTCCATAGTGAGAAGGCACCTTTCTTCAAAAGCACCTTTTGCAGTGGGAAGGCGTTGTTCTTCAAAAGTGCCTTTCATAGCGAGAAGGCGCATTTCTTCAAAAGTGCCTTCTACAGTGGGAAGGCATTGTTCTTCAAAAGCACCTTTCACAGTGAGAAGGCACCTTTCTTCAAAAGTGCCTTCCATAGCGAGAAGGCACCGTTCTTCGAAAGCGCATTTCATAGAGGAAAGGTTTCATTCTTTAGAAGTGCCTTCCACCTAGGGAAGGCACCATTCATTTAAAGCACCTTCTACATCGGGAAGGCATAAAAACAATGCCTTCCATATGCAGCCGATTATTTGGTTTCACGTGTGCCTCGATTCGAATGAGATCAACACATTATTGGGTAGCACCAAATTACCACTAGACCCCACATGATGAAAAATCCACCCCAAACAAAAATATTGTAGATTTATGAGGTAAGATTCTCATGCATGCCCCAAAGATGATAGACAGATGATTTTCAAGCCAATAAAAGGTCTATCTTTGGCATCAAACCTCGAACAACGTAGCAATGAAGTCCAACGTAATCCATACATGTGAAATACCCATCCTCCATGGCATAGACTGATGAATCACTATTTTTTGTGATGCACGAAGCATCCAATTAGGTACGTGCATAATTTTAATTAAATTTTTATATAATCATTTATGAACTATGCAGTACCAAAAAATAACGTTGCCATAAAAATCATGCACCTCCATGGCCGAAACATCATGCTAACGTTATGGCTCGAGATACATACCGTGCCAAATCCAAAATTGAATGCTAGGGTTAGGCACCTTCCTTATAATAAGGTTCCTTCCTGAGAGCGTAAGACAGGAACAAAAGAGCAGTTAGGGAAGGTGCCATGAGAGGGTGATCAAATAATCACACCGTCAAGAAGAATGAGTTGAGTGACACAAAGGGGATCAGGGAGGCAATGAGGACTCAGTTCAAATTCGAGGGATGGCTCTATTACAGTACCCTGGTATTTTAGAACTAGGATATAGAGGTAGCCAAAGAATTTGTTGCCTCCTTGAGAGGTGATGCATATCAGGTGCATGGAAGGGAGATCCCAGTCACCCCGAAATACATATCCTAGGTGACCAACTTGTCTCTCATAGGTGAGTGCACATACAAAGGCGGCATGTTGAAATAGTATGTTGAATTATTGCTGCCAGGAGAAAATGTGCAGGTAGAAAAGGAAGGGCTACCAAAAAGTAGACTTCCTATGAACCTATGAAATATGTTCGAGCAAATTTCTTGATTTTTCACATGCACAGAGAAATATTCCCACCTGCACGTTAACTATGTGCAGTTCTTAAATCACCTGGTTCATGGAAATAAGATGAACATGCCCTTCTACCTATAAAATGCCCTAAAGGATGAAGCATCTCGATACCAGAGGGGTGCACCTTTCGCCTTGGCCCACCACAGGCTGATATCGGTGTTGGTTTGCCATGTAGAAGCAAAAAGGTAAGACTCACATGCAGAGGGAGATTATGACCAGGAAGGGTAGGAAGATTCTACCACTGGGGTAGAGGAAAATGAAGATATCCCCACATAAGAGGTCAAGATATGAGGGGTATATGGGCTCAAATTAGAAGCTACTACCATTACAAGAGAGAATGTAGGGCTTACCCCTAAGGCATCCCAATTACACAAGGCCCAGGTATTTTGACTTGTGACGAATAATTCTGGCATCCCTCTTGCAGTGGTCAAACCTCTAGATGTTGACCTATGGTAGGCTATAGAAGCTGCATTCCAAGTAGTAGGACCTACACTGGCTATACCACCTCTAGGAGCAACTGAGGTGGGAACCTCAAATAGGTGGAGCCAGCAGATTGATCAAAGGTAGACAACAACAACTGGCTACCCCAACACCACATCTTCACATAGAAAAAGAAATACCACACCTCCTAATGTTAGTCCATAGAAGAAATAGTCATAGGTCGTAAGTACAACCAAATCCACTGGAAAATGGTGACGATGAAGAAGTACGAAGAGCTACCTATAGTTTTTATGCCACGATGGTGTGGCATATGTTAGGCATGGGGGGATGATGAGCCTCAAAAATTCTCATATTTTGTATGGGTTTCATCGATTATTATACTGTAATATAATAGGAACTGTGTACTTTTATGAATGATTATGTAATTATTTAATAGAATCATGTGTGTTATCTAATTTGTGTGTTTTAGTGTGTTTTTATGGAAATGTAGTTGGTTTTGACAGATTTGGATCAGTCAAGGTATTTCATGGACCTGGCACTCTGTTTCTTTCAGGATCAAGGCATGATAAATAGGCACCTTCCTCTTCAAGGAAGGCACCAAGAAAAGGGTAGGCACCTTCTTTTTCAAGGAAGGTGCTAATAGAAGGTAGGCACCTTTCGTATATAGAAGGATTCTAACATACTTAGGTGCCTTCCGCATAGGGAAGCTGCCCCATACAAGGCAAAGTGCCTTCCATATAGAGAAGGTACCCACATCAATAGGCACCTTCCGCGGGAAGAAGGAACTCAACATCAGTATGTGCCTTCCACATATGGAAGGTGCCTATAAAAAAGCACGTGAGGAAGGCACCTTCCTCATAGAGAAGGCACCTTCATTCTTCACTAGTTGACCAAGTAAAGCGACGTGGGCAGAGTTGACCGGTGCTATTCCACTTCCACATCATGCAAGATAATTTTGGGAGTTGCACCAAGGGATAAGAATGTCTTACCTACACTAGGTGAAGCATGTACCAATCAACAAACGTGCAACCGTTAGGAGCAAAACCTATTTTTAGCAGATGCCAATTACGTTTACTAGACTGTCCCAGTTTAGTCTGGACTAAACTACTGCTGTAACTTCTTTGTAATAGAAGATCTTTGTGTATGCTATATAAAAATACACAGACCTCTCTAATGCATATCCAGAATTCATATTGAGAATACATTTGTCATTCTGAGGAGGTAGAAGCGTTGTAATAATTATTTTGAAAATACAATAAAGTTCAAGAGTTCCTAACTACGTTTTCAGATCGAAGGGAGATGTTGGAGCCTGGGCCCACTCCAAGCCAGTATTCCTTACCTTTTATTTATTCTTTCCTATATTAGTTTCCTTCTTTCATAAGTTTATTTTTTGCACTATTATTTTCATTTTCGTAGTAGGTTTACTTTTATGCATGTATGAATATTTACATTCTCAGGATGTAATTATTCATACGTAAATTATTATGGTGTGGATGAATTATTGACAATATTTTAAATCCCCCAATAGTAGAATTAGATGGACTCATCTCAAAGTGGGTATTGTAAGTGATCTTGTCTGAGACACTTTTGAAGTTTACAAAGCTCCCTGGGTTAACAATTTAAATGGTCGGGAAATGACAAAATAGGAGTAAAATTCTCCTGTGTTTGACCCACAATAGTCTTGTCCATTCAGGTAGGTTTGAATACCATCCTGATGATGTGTCACATGTTAGAATGCATGATGTAGTATAACATCCTCTTGGGTAGGCCTCAGATCAGAGAGATGTGATGCATACCCTTAATACTACATGAATGTATCAAGTATGTACATGAGGGCCAAGTGCACATGGTTCCTTCCGACGAGGATCCATTCAAATATGTAAATCAAGTAGATTTACCTAGATATTTCATACTCCCTTCAACACATTTGGATATAAGACCAACATCACCTATTAAACATCTAGAAGGTAAATCAAAGGAAGTGTGTGTTGGACCTTCAACATCAGCACCATGACCATATATGCATACAACAACTACTTTGGAAAAACCTACAACATTGATGATGCTTCTAAATGACCAGAAGATCAAGGTAGTAATGGGTGAGAAAGAGTTAAAATAAAATCCCAAATTAGCCACTGCTAAAGTGTCTAATCCCATGGATGAGGGAGATGTGCAAAATTTATATAAGGAGGTACAACATCCTGCTTCACCTATTTCTTCATTTGGGTCATCTGTGTTGAAGGTGACCATTCACTTGGTTAATGTTAGGTTAACAAAGTACATAGTGCAGAATATAATGTTCACACATTTTATTGAAACTACACAAGATATGGTTAGAACTCAAGCCCAACACTTTATTTTAGGGATGGTGGTACCATTGGGGGTTTCATCCAACCAAACTAATTTCATCTATGGAGGCCTTTATCAACTTGCAGATTGTACGTGTATGGATGAAGGTTACGATGAACTGTTCATAGTGAAAGTTCATTATCTATCTAAGCCAGAGTTCACCTTGCAGTATTTTGAAATTTACCATTGGAATGGTTACAAACTCAGTTTATTCAGGAAAGGATGATAAAATCCATATGAACGTCAGTATCAGTTGCTAACTAATCAATTTGGGTTAGGCTATAATATCAGAGGATAGAATAAACTTCTAGTAGCATCTCTTGATCACCTAAATCCTAGCTTAAGGGATGACATGGATTGGAACCCTTACCATCCTAAACCTTATTATTTGCAAAGGGGCAACTAGCCAGTGACCATGGTTGCTATCAAGACATCTGAAATATATCATGATAAAATTGTGGTGGAGGTCAATCTAGAGGATATTATAAGAATCAACTTGATAATTAGAAACCATGAAGATGTCGACAACACTGGCATGCAAATTCAAAATCTAGGCTTAACAATAGATATTGAATCAAAAGTAATTTTTGAGGAGGTTAGAGTAGAATCTATTTTCGAAGGAGGTGGACCAGAATATGATTATTAAAATTATGATGACAAATATTCCTCAAAGAATGAAGAATATTAGGATGAAACAGAGACTGTCTACATTGGACCTCAAAATCTATGTCATTTCAATGAGACAGTAGTTATGGATAACCAATACTTCATAGATGATAGCTATTATGAATATGAGATCAAAATGGTCTACCTTGGGCCACGACACTTATGTCATCATAATGAACCATTCTATATGGATGAAATGTATCGAAGAGTTTATCCTGACCCTCACCTCAGGGGGAGACTAGCTAATGTAGATGAAGTTTATCGCATAGTCTTCCCTAATTTGCCTACATATTCACAACTCCTAGAGCCAAAATATCCCATTTTCCAGTCTATACATAGATTGGATCTTGAGATACCCATACCCCTAGAGCCACATCTTGGGTATGAGAGTTACATTGATAATGTAGAGGTGCACACACATGGTCCTAGAGATCTAATTTATTCTATCGACATGATCTCCATCAATCTAACCACTTCACTCCACAACCTAGTAGATCCTTACAAACCATTGTGTCTTAATTTATATGCTATTTATTGGGATCATGCTGATTCACCTTTAGAGCCTGAATATTTCTTTTCCAATGAATACATGTTAAAATCGTTTGATTTTACACTAGGCTACACACATGATGTTTATCATGCTGAGGGTAATTTCTATGTGGAAACTTTAAACCCAGTGGATGACATCCAATTGATACCTATGCCTCATCATCTTGAGGAGGGATCACACATGTCAGTATAGGAAATCTTTTACGTGGATATAAGTGATGATCCCATAATCCTAAGAAGGTTAAATTTGGAGAAAGTCTATCTCCTGATGAGCATGCCAATATCATTACCCTACTGAAAGAGAGACCTGATAACTTTGCTTGGACATACAAGGATATGCCAGTTATAGATCCAAAAATGGTTACCCATAACCTTTCTCTAGATACCTCTAAAAAACCAATCAAGTAGAAGCTCAATAAAATGCATCAAACCATCGCATTAATGGTTAAATACAAGTTGCAAAAATTGTTGGATGTAGATTTTATCATCTCCATCAACTATCTGTAATGGGTATCAAACATGGTACCTATAGGAAAACCAGACTAAAGAATCTGTATTTGTACGGATTTCAGAGACCTCAATAAGGCAACACCAAAGGATTCACTCCCGTTGCCCAACATAGATGCTCTCATAGACACAACTTCAGGTCATGAGATGCTTTCCCTTATGGATATTTTTTTTAGTTATAATAAAATTTGGATTAAAGCTAAAGACCAACACAAAAACACATTCACAACACCATGGAGAATATTTTTTATAAGGTTATGCCATTCAACCTTAAAAATTTTGGTGCCATATATCAACAAGTCATGTCATACATCTTTCATGACTACATGTACAAGATCCTAGAAAATTATATCGATGATTTTTTAACAAAGTCATTACTATCTTCAGAGCATTCTAAGATTCTTAGAAAAGTATTTTTGATCGCTTGATAGAGCATAATGTAAGGTTGAATCCCCAAAAATGCATCTTTGGTGTAACATTAGGAAAAATCTTAGGATTCATCATTTCTAAATGAGGGATTGAAGTTGACCGAGCAAAGGTCAAGGCCATACTTGAAATACATCCTCCCATCAATATCAAGGAGCTAAGAAGCCTATAGGGTAAAATAGTGTTCATAAAGTGATATATCACATAATTATTGAATAAATTTTGATCCATGAATCGACTGCTATACATGGGGGTACCATTCAATTGTGACAAGGACTGTCAAGCGGTCTTTGCTAAAACTAAGTGATACCTAGCAATGCCACCAATTTGGCTCCACCAAGGCTAGATGTGCTATTATTGCTTTATATATCAACTACTAAATTTGCACTAGGAACCATTTTAGCCCAAAATAATGTGCAAGACAAAGAGAAAGTGATATATTATATCAATCGCACCCTAGTGAGTTATAATCTAGAATTCGCATATGTAGAAAGTTGTGCTTAGTAGTGGTTTTTGAAACTAAGAAGTTGCACCACTAAATTTTGAGTCACACAACGTATGTGATATCAAACCAAAATCCTTTGCAAAATATGATGAGCAAGACATATCATAAAACACGTACTGCAAAGTGGATCATGCTATTTATATAATTCTACTTGGAATTCATTAGCCAAAATTCCATCAAGGGATAGGTCATAGATGATCAACTGGAAGAGATACCTCTGGAAGTTAATAGGCCTATCATAATAGATCTTCCCAATAATGTAGTCTTTGTGTTATCAGAGTCATCCAAACCTAAAGAGCTAGATGAAAAAGTTGACATGACTTTGTTCTTTGATGGTTTAAAGTGTGAGCAACGGGGTGGTGCAGGAATTGTATTTTTTCATTCCAAAAGGTGTTCCAATGCCCTTGTCATTTAAAATAGACTTTTCTTGTACCAATATAAATTCTAAATATGAGGCCCTAATATTGGGTCTCCAAACAACAATCACCATGAAGATAAAAATATTAAACATATTTGGTGACTCCTTTCTCATTGTTAACCAGGTTAAGGGACTATTTCAATGTAGGTGTCATATCCTGAAAGCTTATAAGGATCTTATTGACACTTATCTAGACCAACTAGAATGGTATGACATTGAGGAAATCCCTCGTACATCAAAAAAATTTGTAGATACTATGGCATATTTAGGATCCTTTATCCCTTAGAATTTATTTGCCAATTTCACTACCATTCATGTCAATATGCTCTCATAATATGCGATGCAACATGATACTTTTGACAATAAATAATTAGTCAACATGATTCATATAGAACCAAACCATGAGTGGTTCTATAAAGCTAGAGAATTTCTTAAGAAAACACCCTAGGGGTCTTTTATCTCTCAGGGTCCTACAAGGAATGATACCACCATTCACCACAAGGTTGTCTCCTAGTCTGCTTTCATGCATATCAAATTGCAAAGGGAACAAGTCATCTTATCATTCAAGGCTATAGCTTATCAATATTGGATGTTACAATTGTATGATTTCCTTAAGCTTTATTTAATCCTGCAAGGATTGTCATGTTTCATGAAGCGCACATTCAAATAGAAAGTGATAAAGTATGTCTTACTAGAAGACATATTGTACCATCAAAGCTATGATGGAATTATCCTTCATTGTCTTGAGCCTCAAGAATCATCTTGAAAAATCTCACAAGCTCAAGATGGTACATGTGGTGGATATTTCAATGGCATGACCATCATTAAGTGCATCCTTCTAATGAGTTATTATTGGTCCTCTATGGAAAATGATTGCACCACATATGTCAAGAAATGCATTAAATATTAGCATCATGCTAATCTTACGTACTTACCATCACAAGCCTTATAGCCCATCCAAGAGGCTTGGCCATTTGCTCAATAGGGTTTTTATCTAATTGGTAAGTTCTCTCTCCCATCATCAGGCTAACATAAATTCATTATAATGGTTACTAAGTATTTTATAGAATGGGTGGAAGCAATTCCATTGACAATGACAATAGGAGCACGTATTGTGGTGTTCATACTTCACAATATCATATGTTATTTTGGGATACCATCCAAGATAATATCGGCTAATGGAACATCATTCAAGAATAAAAATATGAGGTCTTTGATGTCCAATTACAATATACAACATAGTTTTGTGACTCCATACTATTCGTAATAAAACAGGTAAGCCAAAGCTTCTAACAAGACTATGGTAGCTATCTTGAAAAAGACTGTTCAAGATAACTACAAAGATTTGTACATCCAGAAACCCCTTGCATTTTGGGGTTATAGGACTAGTATACAGACACCCAATAGGGCAACCCCATTTTCATTAGTATATGGCACTGAGGCCATTATACCCTTAGAGTTGGAAATTCCAACCCTACGCGTCACATTGAAAGAGTTCATTGATGATGACATTGTGTGACAAGCTCACCTTAATCAACTGATGCTACTAGATGAAAATTGTGTGAATGCCCTTGAGTATCTATGAGTTTATTAGGAATGCCTAAAATGAGCTTACAACAATAAAGTCAATTTGAGAGACTTTAAATTTAAGGATTTTGTATTAGAAATAAAACCAACAAAACTCAAACTTGTTGTTGCACTTATGATATAAATTTACAGCTAGTTGGTTAGGTCCATATATCATCTCAGAGCATATAGGACCTGTAACATATCACCTAACATCACTTGAAGGTGTTGAAAAGCCCAAACCTCTCAACATAATTCATCTTAAGGTGTTCCACACATAAATTCAAAAATTCAAAAACATTCAAAATATTCAAAATTCAAAAAAATGGAAAACATCAAAATTCATAAAAATCAAAAAGCAATAAAATCCAAAAATATTGCAAAACACAAAAATACAAACAAAATATTTGCATTATGTATTTTATTTAATTGGATTTCATTTAGGCATTTCCATCCATCGCACTTCAATTAGGATAGATTGTGTTTTCAAAATTACAAATGATACAATGTTTGTATTTCAATCATGCATCTATGCATCATCATCATCCATCACCCTTGCGAGTAATTGTGTTTTTCAATACAACCCACCCTATTGCTATAAGAAATATACTAGGGTTTACCGGTCACTCAGTCATACCTAGTGGTTTTATTACATTTTGTAGAAATCTATCTCCACTTTTGTAGATGAGGTCTAGTTTTGATAGTACCTTGAATATTTCAAAATCCTATCACTAATTAACTACATTAAAAATCCTAATTAGGACAAGGAAGGATGAACACTATAAAGTGGCCTAGTCACCTTAAGTGAAAGGTTTTCACTTACTCATCTTGTGATGCACATGGTCTAGAGGGTTGATCATTGGAAAAAGGACAAGTTCCCCCCTACCCAAGAAATTCCTTGCTTACATAAAAATGAGCAAAATCCCAAAATCAAATAAAATATCTTGCTAAAAAAAAAAATACAAAATAAATAGTGATTTTAATCACTAAGCATGAGCATGTATCCCAATAAATCAAAATAAAATAAGGGTATGAAGAGCTTGAATCCCTAGAATGTTTAGCACTTGAAGACATTGAGTCATCCCCAATATAGCAATGGGTTGAATGAATCCCACTTGACATTGTGGTAGTTCTAAGAAATTTACAAATGAGCTAGCTATGGGTGGCCTATATTACCTAGTGGTCTAGTCTAACTACATCCAAACCTAGGATCAAGGTGAACATTTGGTGATCCTCATTACAACAATGAGCTGAATGAATCCTTCTTGGCAATGAGGTAGTATTATGTCTCACCTAACATATTTATTTGCACACACATAGATAATGAATATCTTGGTCTTCATTACAACAACTTGGTCTTTCAAGAGTCTAGTATAGTGTTTATACATCTTTGATAAGTCAACTAGGATGTTTGAGTCTCATGGAAAATCTTAAAAAATCCCTAATAGAAACAACACAACTCATCTCATAAATCATTACATATATTTCAAACTCATCATTTCATATATGGATGTTAAAATGATTAATTCTTATGATAAGATTTAACATTTGTATTCATGATTTTTATACATTCTGGGGTGTCTTACATTATATTGTTAAACTGGTATTACATTTATTCTTTATGTTTTAAGTGATTAAAGCATACAAGTTCATTTACATTAGATCATAATCATGTAAATAATTCATTACATACATTGCATTCATCATAGCATAACATGATAAATTAGATGCATACAAATAAATCAAATTAAACATGCATTTAACATCTAGCATTGCATCCATACATGCATACATAAGTAGTCCATCTACATGTATAGATCATAACATCTAACAGTACATAAAATCAGCTAGATAGTGCATGTCATAAATACATCACATTGTATAGCAGTAATAAAATCATATGAACATTGCATACATGTGCATCTCATAAACATAAAACAATAAAGTGGACACACATATTGAGTCATAATAAAATACCATATCATATATATATAGTGTGTCCCTATAAAATGCCCTATACCAACGCTCGATGGGCACCCTGCCATGATCTGTTTCCTCCATCGCCTTGTCCCTATGAGCACAAAATATCCTCTAGAAGACTGTAAGCTTCACCTTAGTAGGCAAAGAGGTGATGGCATCTCCATCAATAAGGATGTGAAATATGTGGTAGACATCCTCCAATGTCATAGTAATCTCCCCTATAGGAATATGGAATGTGTTGGTCCATGCATCTCAACGATGGGCCAATGCAGTCATGTAGGCCTGGTTGGATCGGATAGATGGTAACCGCAAAACATAACAAAGGCCCATGATCGTAAACCAATCTAGGTCATCCTAATCTAGCATAGGTAGGATCTTGCAAAGGATATATGAATCCCATGATCTAGCAGTCAAGGTCTAAAAGCAATAATATAAAATTAATTAAAATGTTCAAAAACATCAGAAAACACACTTCAAAAATCCAAACAAAGTAAAAAACACTTCAAAAAATAAAAAACAATACAAAATGTTAAAAAAAATCAAAATTTGCACTTGCAAAAATAAAAAAAATCAATTAAATCAAGTCAAACAATAGAAAAATTTAAAAAATTAAAATTTTTCCCTAATATTGTTTAGCTGCAGTTGGCACCTGTAGCCGACGTCAACGGTCAAATTTTTTATCATTGATGTTTGAACTCAGCCGTGACTAACAACTGCAGCCCCCAATTGGTTAATTGAGATTCGTGGCTACCACACATGACTATGGGAATAACCCTTTTCAAGTTCATTTCCTACCCCAAGCAAACCAAACAAATTTAAAAACCACCCTCTAAGCTAGCCTGGACTAATCCTAACTATGGTGTGGTTCATTACCAATAGTTTAATAAGTTCATTTAATCCATTAATTAATTTGGTTTATTTTATTATATGTTGGTCAAATTGAAGGACGAGGCTCGTAATGCTACCTTAGAAGCACCAAATCCACCACTAGTGGATGCTTTTAGTTTGTCAGCCATCGGGTTAGGTTGTGGTTTTTGGTAGTGTTCTATGTCAAGATCGCAATCTCACCTCTAAGAGATTTCTCTAGAAAATTATAAATTGGAAATAATGAAATTTAAAATACCAAAATTTTCTTATATACTTCTAATGTAGCCCTTAGCCACAACTATTAGCCACAGTTGCAGATTAAGGTTTGGCCTATCACAGGTGTCACCTACGACTAAGTAATTTGCCAAAACTAGCTGCAACTGACAACTGCGACTAGAAGGAAACAATAAATACTTAAAAATTTTCATCGTGGATAGATTTAAAATGCAAAAATAAAAATATTCAATGATTCAAAAACCTAAAAAATTTCAATAAATACCAAAATATTGCATAATTCAAAATTCAAATGTGCCTCGTATTTAGTCATTTATTCTACACACTTGGTGGTTGTAGTGACTAGCACTCCATGCAATCCATCAAGATGAGTAAATAACCATAAGGCCATTTGGGGTAAATTAGTCATCATTGAATTGAAATGTCTTCACTTCAATCCCAAAGAAGGCCATGGCAGCCAGACTACCCCATGGGAACAAGGTGTTCATTTCATTTCTTCTATGATATTTTTAGAAAATCATCGACACTAGTGATTCAACACAAGCCTAATTGGAATTGCTATCATATTTATTTCCTAAGAATACCATTGTAGTCATACTGCTCCATGGAATAGAGATGTACAATTACTATTCATGGTTGAAATTGTGGTTGAATTAGGCCTTACCATATAATAAAATGCAAAATTATTAAATCATCCAAATTATTCATATTGGTCAAGCGACTTGTCACTTGATTTATTTTCCTTCCCTCATCAACTCGTCGTTTGAGAGGGTAATCATAATATCAATAATCATAATAAAATTCAACAAAATATCACTTGATCATGTAAATTATGTTCATCTTATGAATCATTACCAACAACTATCATAAGCATACCCTTTTTTGGGAAAAAATTAAATATGACAGTTAAGCTTGAAGCTCTCCACCTATCAGAACAAGTGTAGCACTGGCTACCCGATCATCGTGGACATGCAAAAGCTTTACAAATTAATCCTTCCATCATATTGGAAGCAATTATTCTAGGATGCGCATCCTTTTGTAGGACTCGACATCTAATGTTGATCAGATCAATGATCATCATTCAACCTACAACATGGATTTAGGTGGTCAATTCTTACTCAACATTTTTTCCCAAAATACATCCCAAAAGGGGCATCTGTAGACACCTAAAACACATCATGTTTAGAGGACTACTCATATGGGCATCCTTGCATACCATATGAATGATCTTGGATCTTTCCAAGGTAAAGTAGTGGTTTTAACCACTCCATTTAGGTATCTTTGACCTACTCAATATTAGCCATGGATGACATCTATAGCTAAGGTCTTAGCCATGGATGACACCCACAACTAGGATTATAGTTGTGCTTATGAACTATGGCTAGCTCTGCAACTATATCAGACTTCTGAGCCAAGCTAAAATATTTACAAAAACCATGGCAATGGATTTTAGATGGTTTCAAGTAAGGAATCTTCTGATTCTTCCTCCCAACTGCTTCAACCTCCCAGTTCTTGATCTTGTCTTCTAATGGAAGCTAGGATGAGGAATTGAGAGTGCTATAAGATCCTCATCCAAATTGAGGAGAAATTTGGGAAGAGTTTTCAAGTGAATGCAATGAAGCCCTATCAATTTGGAGAGCAATATACAACCCTTAAAATGTGTCTACATGTTGTCCATTTGGAGAATCATGATTGCATTTGAAGCAATGAAATCCTAGGACCTTGAGGAGTAAGATTTGCCAATTGAACTACCTCCATTGTAAATCTGAGTGAAATTCACCACCAACCTGTTATAGAATGAATACGCGACCCTTGATCATCAATTTCTTAGAGGAATTAGTAGTTTCAAGCCCTGATTGCAAGAGAAAGAGGATTTTCACCTCAACCGTAGCTATTATACATGGATAACAGAGCCATCTATGCTTAAAACCCATGGCTAGGATTACATATTATTGACAAATTTGAAGCATTCTTGGCATCAAATTCCTCCAGGAAAATTAGAAGAAGGCATCTATAAGCCCCTAAGCAGTTTATATCGAATCTAGAAAACTTGCGGATTGCACCAACCCTATTTAGGGGCTTCAAAACATTTTATTCATTGTATCAATATTTTGGTATCCCTCATAGGGACCTACTTGTAATTAAGATTCATTAATATTTAATAAAATAAAGCCACATATTATTTTTAATTCATTGTTTTACATACTTTATTGCTTTATATTTGGTACAATGATATCAATAGCTTAGGTGCATGTTTTATGGGATCATACACATTGGTGTGATGAGTTTTTTCTTCTGAATTCAAATGGATATTTTGAAAACATTGTTCAAAATAAGAAGTGGAAGAATGAAATTGAGAGCCTAAACTTGAATGATCCTGTGCTTTTCGATATGAAATATTGATAATCTCATGCATTCCCTCTTCATGTCGTCCTAGACCATATCCTTTCCAAATTATCTGATGGAAGTATTGATATGGAGAACCCAACATGTGTTGTATATTGGCAAGGGTTGTTTTTTTAGATTCATCTAGGGAAGATGGATTAGATGATGAATCAATTCCCCCATACATAAAATTTATGCTATCAGGTATTGAACCCTTGTTATACACCGCTCCTATGGATAAGGGTAGGTCATGTGGGTGATCGTAATCCCTAGCGATTTGGATGCTAAGTAGTGTAAAAATGATGTCTTGAACCACGTATTCACCAATGTCAGGACTAGTGAGGTGGACCACAACTTGGGATGATGTGGATGTGGGTGTATTAAGTATCATGATTGGCTTATGGCTCTAATAATGGGAGAAGTGTGGGCTAGAATGGCATCTCACAATCCATTAACTCAACTTATGATACATTAGCTAATGTGGATGAAGCTGGATTTGGTTGAGGCATTTTATGAATGGGTGATGATGTGGAGGGAATAGTGATGGGGGATATTGATGTTGATGATGTGGATAATGTGGATTGTGCTCAACCACATGTACATGTAGTCGATGGTCATGAGGATGGAGGCATGAAGGTGGATGCTTAATGTGGAGTAGTTATGGGGAGCTCCTCAAGAATAGTAACTTTGGATAAAGAGATGGATGGTGTGGTGGACGATGTGATTTATGGAATCAAGAAAATATTAGTGGATGGAAGAGTGGATTCATAGGGATTTAAGATGAAATTGAAATTTTTAAACAGTTCAATGTCCACTGGTATGCAATGAATTTGTACCTCATGTACATATTTTAAACATTGATGAAGTATAGAAGGGACACATCTCATTTCTATAATCTAATGGTATCCAAGGAGTACATTGTACACCATGGATCCTTCCAATATGTGGAATATTGTATGCAACATTTTTACCCCCACTTCGATGGGTAAAACAACAGTGCCAACTATGGAACATAGAGCATCATTGAATGCTTTCAAGGTGAAGGAGAATTTGGTTATATGAGATGGTGGAAGATCAAGATGTTGAAGAGAAGAGGTGGTGATGATATTGATGGAGGAGTCAGTATCAATCAAAACTTGTTTGAATGGCTTCTATCAATTTGAGCCATAATGTGTAATGGAGGGCCCACCGATTCTAATGATATTAATTTGATTTTAAAATCATAAAATGTAATGGAAGGATCTACACATGTTTTTATATTCTCCAACAAATTTCTAAAGGCATTACTATCATGAGATTGGATTTCAATGGATTTTAGAATCTCCATTAATGCCTCACTGCGTGGGGGATATTGTTGTATTAGATCATAAATAGATAGTTTAGCTAAAGCTATTTCAAGGCTGGTGGTTAACCAAATACTCAAAGAGATGATTGGCTATTGTGGATGATTGGAAAGATGAGTAGGTGAAGATGGATGGCTTGGAATGTGAATTGGTTGGGGAGAATTGGTGAGGAACTGAATGGGTGATGATGAATTGGTAGGTTGAGGAGACACAATTGCCTCAGGTGCTACAAGAGATTGGACAATATGTTGTTGTGTATTTTTTTTATTGGTATGTTGTTGACCTTGGGTAACTACATTAATAGCACCCAAAAAATATTTGTATTATTGTACATGGTTGACTTGATTAGGAGGAATCTTGATGTTTAACCTCATGTTTTTTATTGCACCTTCTCATGATGAGGAAGTGGTGTTTGATAAATATTAAGGTTCTAATTTTGTTGATCCAAGGGACTATCGCACTTGATGGCCCCTAGGTAAATTAAGTCTTGCACTATATATTTGAATTGATAGTATTTGTTAATATCATACCCATTTTGTCGATGATAAGGGTAAAAAAAATGTTCCCTGTAATTTTTGCTATGCTTGGTAGGATCATCTGGTTTAAATTTAGGTAAGGTAAGTTGATTTGTGTCATACAACCAATGAAATATGGAATCATATGATTTATATAAGGGTGTGTAATGGAAATTTTATCAAACATATTATTGATGTTGATAATTATACATAGCTGGAACTGTGTTATGAAATTGTTGGGGTGGGCGAACTGCTTGATATGAAATTTGTTATAGTTTTTGTTGCATTGATTATTTTTGTTGAGCCATTACTGGTTGAATCATGACCACTTGATTCACTTGATTCGGCTTAGATTGGCTAGAATAACTTCCTTTTTTTTGGTTCTTGTTCTACCATTCTTTCTTCTTAAGCTTTAGCACACCTTCTTGGATTTTTATTTCCTCAATTATGCTAGTCTAGGCAAGAGATTTTTTGAATGGGATATATTGTTCCAATTGCAATAAGAAGAAAATGGGATTTAAACAAATATTGGTGAAAAATCGAGTTAACTTTTCCATTGATAAGGAGAATGGTAGTTTTGTGATAACATCCCTCCAATGGTTGCCAAAATTATAGACTGACTCATCATAAAATTACTTAAGATTATACAAGTTAGACAGTGTGATTTTATTACGAACATTGAGGGAGATTATTTCTAGGAATTGGTTTACCAATTGTTTAAATGTATAAATACTATGATGAGGCATATGGTTATACCACTCCACAACATCTCCCCCCATTGTTTGAGAAAATGTTTTGAGCATTAAAGCATATTGAGATTAAATTCTAAAGCATGAATGAATAAATGTGCTTACATACTCTCGAGGATCCTTAGTCCCTTTAAATTTATCAAAGTTTGGCACTATTAAATCTATTGACTATGGTGGTTATGGTACCAAAAATTGAATGGTTTGATTTATTAGCTATATTAAAGTAGACTTCTGGTTCATCATACCAAGAGTATGTTGTATCAAGCTATCAATTTATTGTTGCATTACCTAAATTCTAGGATCTTCCATAGGTATGTGGAAGCCTTGTATTACTTGGTGACTGTGTGGAGATGAAGTGGTGAAATTTTGGGGTGTGATGATATTTTGATGGCTTAATGGATTGGATTGCATTTGATGATGTTGGAGATGATATTTAGGGACTGTGAATGTGCTGACTTGAGAGAATAAAATGGGTGTGGACTAATGGATATGTGGGAATGGAAATTGTAGAAGATTGTGATACCCGTGATGAATTTGAGGTAAAGAAGGTAGGTTGGGTTGGAATAGTTTGGGGCTTAAAATATTCCACTTGTATTTGCTATTGGGGATAAGAATGAGCATCTTGTTGACTCATGAGCAATTTTTTGAGGTGTTTCCATGCTTGATGTATGGCAATTTATGAGGTATATGATGTAGGTGTGGTGGATATGGATGAGGTAGGTGGAGGATATGTTGTAATAGAGATTGCAACTAGATGGAGGACATTGGATTGTAGTGGAGACTACCATTTGTGAAGCAACATTAACATGTGATTCATACAATGGATGGACATAGGTGGTGGTATAGGAAAATGGGATGTAAATGTTTTGGCCACATGATTTTTGTGGGAGAGAAAAGTGATTTTAAGGTGCATATGATGCCTACAAAGAGGATTGGTATACACTTGGGTGAAACTGGAAGTTTACAAGTGGGCAAGTTCCTACTAAGAAAAAGAATTATGCCTAGGTGGGCTATTGATTTAATCTAGAACAAGGTTAATGGATCTTAGATAAGATCCAAATTTACCCATATCTATGTAGGTGATGTTAGGGTTTGTAGGAGATGATGGCTCAATTTATAGAATGGGGGTATTGATGGCTCTATGTAATACATCAGCATTTGAGATATACATAGTGTGTGAGGATCCTGTAGACAAACCAAAACAACCTTTCTGTATCATACTTACGAGATTAACCATATAAGTGGTAGGGAAATATGTGGAACACTCCATGGATGAAGTGGTTTGGCTAACAAAGGCTTGACTCAAAATATTTTCTTGGCTTCAAGTTGAAACCATACACTAATGAGTCAGTTAGGGATGGTGAATGTGTTGAATGTATAGAAAATATGCAATGGAAATCACATAGAATAAAACAAGCAACTCAATGCTATGTTTTGTAATAGATTTTCTTTCTTTTTTGTGTGGTTTTGTGTGTTTTACAGTGCAAACCTAAGCTAATATGCAAGGTGGAATTTAAGGCTAGATGGCAAATGAGAATATTTCTAGTAATGAAATCTAGAAATATTACTCATAGGTTACTATGGTTTCTATGAGGCAATATGGTGGATGGAGATGAAGCCCACCATCATCAATCTCGAATAATAGTTGGTGATAAAATCCATCTCACTGTTGTTAAATGTGTGACATGTAGAGTGTGTGATTCATTTTTAAGATTTATGTTGTCTACTGTGTTCATTCAATGCTAAAAATACCCTATTTCACTTGTCTAAGCTATAATCCAAGGAGATTAACATAAATTTCCTAGAAATAAATTAGGGTACACCACTTAAGATACACCCTGAATCATCAAATGATTCCAACAATGGAGGATTCACCCAGTTCTTGCACCTTGAATCATCAAGTGATTCCAAAAATGGGAGTGTACTCAGGTATTATGAACTTTTTTCATATTAGACAAGCAAAAATGGAAGTATTTTATCCAAACATGCAGCTATTTATGATTTTATCATTTCAATTGCAAACAACATACACAATAGCAAATGAAACACCATGAAACAAAAAAAATATGAATCAAATGTGATGATGCAAATACAATGAATGCATACATGCAAATCTACCCTATATGCAAACTATATGAAAGATGCAAATACCTAAAATAAAAATAAAAAAAATGCAACTACTTTAAAATAGAAAATGAATATTTTCATGTTGATTTCATTGTTATAAAGTAGAAAAATAAAAACAAAATGGAGTTAGGGTTTGAACTAGGCTTACCAAGAAGCCTATGTATTTCTTCCCCACTCTTCTAAATATAAACTAGAGTCTCTTAAATGTTGTGAGACATCTCTTAGACTCTGTAGGGCATCCCTCGAATACTGCACGGTGTTCGTGCAACCACTGATCAAACTTTGTTATTCTTAGAAACCCTCATTTTCATGATTTTCACGTGATAAAACTTTTGGAAACCTGCAAAATAGAAACAAAAACATAAATTAGTGACAAGGTAAATCAAAATGAGGAAACCTTTGGGGGTCCCTCCATGATCTCTATTTTGTAAAGCAAAAAATGATAACACTTAAATAATAGATAACATAATCAACACAAAAACTTATTGCACAAATGAAGATAATAATATTGATATTATTATGGTGAGCCTTGATATCCAATGTTACAATATGATGTTGAATTTATACAATGATTATAAATCTAGAGTTTTGAAACTCTTATTCACAAGTGAACATATGGTGTCTTCTACGTCATCTTCTGCTCCAAACAAGTGTGTGGGTGGGCTTGTGTATCCCTACAAGACCATCCGAGCTACAACAACTTCCAAAAATATGGATCCTACACTAGCAAATAGAAAGCAACATAAACGTATTAATAACACTTGCAAGAGATCCACTGTGTGAGGCCATATGAATAGTAAAAACCTACAAACCCTAATGTTGTAATGTTAAACTATAAACTAAATGTAGAAACATAAAGTAATGCAACATAATATCTTACCTTATCAATAAATTGGATGTGATGTTGATTTGTGCTCCTGTTTCTATGTTAAAAAATTATGCGAACACTCGAAAGCAGTCAAGGGCTTACGGATTGCAAATCTGCTACAAAAAATACCCATAGGTCTTAAATGATGACTACGAACACCCAACAACATTCTAGGAATGCTTAGCAGTGTTCTATGAACTATGGACAATGTTCGGGGGTGGATGGGAGTGAGGTAGAACTAGATGTAGTTTGTGAGGGTTTTGTGGTGGCAGAAACAAAAGGTGTGATGGCAACGACAAGGGAATAATATTATATCAAAATGGATAGGATTTTTAAGTAGAAAAATATTCAAATTCAGGACCTTGATTCATCAAAATGAATCATATTTTAAAATCTACCCTTGATCATGTTAGGATTTTTATGACACCAATAGATGGTCAAGATTAAAACATGATGAAGGGTTGAGTTTAAACTTGAGCATGTTGTTGGACATTTTGAGTCCTTAAGTCAAAATTGTCATTGATTTCAAGGAATGAATTCATCATTAATGTTAAGGAATTTATCAAGAAATAAAGTTGTCAAAGTTGTCATTGATATCCAGGGATTGGTCAAGAGGAACAATGCAGAAGTTAAAGGCAAAAGGGCTTCATAATATTTTTTAATATTATGTGGAAGCATAAGTTAAAAGGTTTTTCATAAAAACCCAAGGAAGATTATTGCAAAGCTAAAGGAAGGTTAATATTTATTTGATAAAATATTTAAATTCAAAGTGAATTTAAATTTTATAAATAAATATTACTTATGCCAAGTTGTAAAAAGAAATATGGCTTTAATAAGACCAAAGGGTCTTAAAGAATTAATTTATAAAATTTAAATTCAAATGAATTTAAATAATTTATAAATTAATAATTCAAAAGAAAATAAAAAGGGTCGACGTCTATTTTATTGGAGGAAATTTGAGCACCAAAGTTATGCATGAAGAAGGGAAATCAATATATATACCAATGCCTTAGAGGCATTAAACCTTATCCTTTTGCTTGATTATTGAATGCGTGCAATTATGTTTGAATTCATGAGGAATAAGAAAAGCAACCACTCTGTTTTAGCACCAGTGAATAACATTTAAGGGGAATTGCACCAAAAGATCAAGCACCAACTGGGCAGCATGGCCTAGTGGCAAAGAGGACAACATTAGAGTGTTGGGTGCCAGGAGACCTGTGTTTGAAACATGACGTTAGTATTTTGGTGGTTGCATTGGTGTTGGAGAGTGCCAAAGGAAAGGCACATATTTTGTGCTAGGTGAGCAAGAAATATTTTGGAGCACGTGGAGCTTGTTAGTCCCCAAGTGAGTGCCTAGCTCGCACGGCATTGGGAGTCATGGCTAGGGCACCGATTGAGGATGCACTGTGAGTTTGAAACCCTCCCAAGGTAAAGTAAAAAATTTTGATTTTAATTTTTATGTGTTACCTAAAGTTTGGAGTTAAAAGGGTTGCATGAAAGGATTGTTAGTTGAAAATTAGTTTTGATAATTTGGAGGAATAAGGTGTTAAGGTTTATTTTAATAAAGTGTTTTTGTCATATTGATTTTTTGAAATATTAAAAGGATAAAGGGAGCTTCTTGCTTTGAGTTATTTTTGAAAAGAAGAGTGCATTGAATATTATTGGAAGATTATAAGGTGTAAGTGGTAAATTACTTTTTGTAAATATTGATGAATATTTTCTTAAAGATGGAGTGATAAGGTGTATGTGTGTTTTGATGTTTACATTGTATTTTGAGGGAGTTAATCACCTTATAATTTATTTGATCTTGGAAAAGAAGTATTTGTGGTTTTTGGTAGATTTAGGAGATTCCTTCAACATCAAGAAAAAGGTATGAGCACATTTTTCCAAAGTTTAATTTGATTGGTTGGTTTTCTAGAAAATAAGTTTGGAGTGAAAAGGACTTGATTAGGGTTTCCTTTTGAGTGTGTTTGAGTTAATGCTTCAAGGTTTTCTAGAATAAAGAGTTGTGATTAAAACCTTGTTTAATAAGCATTGTTGTTGAAGTAAGTTGTTGAGTGAAGAACTTGAACTAGGGTTTGAAAAGAACATGAGTATCATTGTTATGTGAGAGTTGTTTTATAAGCATTGTTGGAAATATTTTGAGTGAAGTATCATATTATTGGACTAGGGTTTGTGAGCAAGGATTGTTTCATTGAGTGATTGGTTGAGTAGAGTTGGTTGAGCCTAGTCAAGTGGCTGTGTGAAAGTGATTTTTTCAAGTTTCATAAAACAAACTATTCTATATTCTAAATGGATTTGAGAAAGTGATTGAGCATTGAGTTGAGTTTGAAATATATTGAGTCTCTAAAAATTCTCCTTATGTTTCTAAGAGAGTGATTGAAATTAATTGAGCAATGTGATAAGTGTAGAACATATTGAGTCTCTAACAATTATCTTTATGGTTCTATGAGATTGGACAAGTTATGAGTGGACTTGTTGAGCAGATTTGAGGTAAGTCTTTGAGGAGACTTGTGGACTGATTTTGTGTGAGCTTTTATGGAATCTTACAATACAAATTTGGATAAGTTATTGAGAGGACTTATTGAGTAGATTTGAGCAAGTTCTTGAGAGGAATTATTGAGCATATTTGGACAAGTTCTAGAGAGGACTTGTAGAGTAGATTTGAGCAAGTTCTAGAGAGGACTTGTAGAGAAAATTTGGACAAGTTCTAGAGAGGACTTGTAGAGCAGATTTGAGCAAGTTCTAGAGAGGACTTGTAGAGTAGATTTGGACAAGTTCTAGAGAGGACTTGTAGAGCAGATTTGAGCAAGTTCTATAGAGGACTTGTGGAGTAGATTTGGACAAGTTCTAGAGAGGACTTGTGGATAGATTAGTGTGAGCTTTTGTGGAAGATTACAAGGCATATTTGAGACAAGTATTTGAGAAGACTTGAGAGAAAAATTGATTGATTTTTCAAACCTTGAGTTAATATTTGGGGCATATCTAGTAGAGTTGAGTCAAGCTTTGAGTTAAGGCTTGAGGACAGAGATCAAGGATAAATTTGTGCTAGACCAAAGGACTGTGTTTAGTGCATATTTGAGAGCAAAGTTTGGTGTATATTTGAGGATAGGTTTATGCCATATCAGAGATAGATATTGAGCAAAATTGTGCTAGATCGAAGGACTGTGTTTAGTATAGATTTAAGAAAAATCTTTGGAGGTGATAGAGTAGAGGATAGTAGTCTCTAGTGGATAGAGATCCATTAGCTAGGGTAGTGAGGATAGGTCTTCTGAGTGGGGATAAGAGTATTCAGTGGAGAGAGATCCACAAGCCAGTGTAGTGGAGGCAGTAGCCTTTTATAAGATCACTAGACAGAGAAGAGGAGAAGGAGTTCTCCTGTGGATAGAGATCCACAATAAATATTAGGGGATTGGTGTCTCCTTTGGATAGAGGTCCATAAAAATTGTAATAGGGAAAGGATTCCCAAGAGATTGAATGAGAAAATTTTAGTGAAATATTTTCTCTGTGGAGTAGCCCACATTGGGTGAACCACGTAAATTATGGTATCTCTATTATGTGTGGTGATTTGTGCATTGATTTGATTACTATTGTTGATATTGCTATCTATACATTGCATAATATTGATTGGAAAAGAAAATTAAAAAGTGGTCTTCTACTGTTCACCCCCCTCTGAGTATAAGCTTGTGTTCTTCACATGTGACATGGATTAAGATGGATGAGTGGCTGAGATTAAGTTGTGGTAGATGACTAGAATTTATTCACATAAATACATATATATTTATTAAATATATGTAAATATAAATATAAAATATTAATATTTATGTATATATATATATATATATATATATATATATAATGAATGGCTATGATATAAGGATATGAATGGATGACAAGTGCCTAGATTTTGGTATCTACAACATGTTTGTGTAAAGAAACAATCAAATGAATTTGTGATGCAATAAAAAACTAAGTTTAGGCACTACAAAATGTATAAGAGTCACAAATCAATATGTAAACAATTTCATCAAGGGCATATACTAGAATGAAAACCAAGCAAGAAAAGATACATAATGGAGAAGCATGCATGAAGTGGATGGCAAAAAGTGAGAAGTCACAAGTGAATAAGAGGGCTTTCAGGAGACTCAAACACCCTATTTGACCAATAAAATATTGTATATTGACCATAAAATAATATGGAATATAAAATTCTACTAGGAAGACCAAGCTATTAAATATCCCTATATGTTCATGGTGAAGTTCATTACCATGATTTGGTACTCGGTTGGACTTAACTACTTTGAATGCAAGCTATCAAAAGCTATCTCAACCACAAGTAGACACTAGTTTATACAAAATAAGGTCACTAATATGACAAACATGTCACCACGCATAAGGATAGTCCACTACTAGTCAGGCGTCTATAGCCCCAATGGAGATTACCCCATTGTTTTCAAAAACTAAGAATTCTACATGTTCAAGCTTTTTTTCTTCTTTTTCTTTGGGATTTTGAGAATTTTTCTTTTTTTGGGGACTTGCTAATTTATGGAGGAGCAAGGGGATTTTTTTCTTCTAGATTTTACTCAATTTGTGGAGGATCAAGGAGATTATTGCTTTTTGGGACTTGCTTATTTTGTGGAGGAGTAAGGGTTTTATTTTTTGGGGGGAGGATGAGCTTGTCCTTTTATCAATTCTTAACTTTTTAGACCATGCACATGATAGGAAGAGCAAGGAAAATTGTTTGCTTAAGAGGTAAGACTTACTTTGTAGTGTCATATTTCCTTGTTCAAAATCATAATTAATATTGTGAGAATGTGTTGGGATTTTGAGATAAACAAAGTATGACCAAAGCAAGATCCTATCACCAGACATCAAGATGGTTTGCAATAAAATCTAGAAAAAATTGGGAATAGATGAATGAACGAAAGACCACATTAGACACCTTACAACAACTACTTAGGAGCAAGCAAGCGATGAGTAGACAACATGGAAATGTGAATGTGTATGAATAATAAAATGGGGTGTATACCTAATATAAAATATATTACATCAAGACAAGTGACCCTTGTACAAACATGATGCTACATGACATGTTGAACAAAAATATGAGATGAATGCAACTATGGCAAACAAAATGCCTAATGCAATGCGACAAAACATGCAACTAGCCAAATTATTAAATAAGCGATGATGATAAAATGCCAAATGTAATACATGGTGATATGCAATGCATTAATGATGTGTGATGAAAAATATGGAAAATGGTGGTCTGAAATTTTATCTTATATTTTTGTATTTTTGTTGTTATTATTATTTATTTATTTATTTTTATGCATAAAATACCTGTAGGTGGAAAATATTAAGTGGTTTAGGTTCCTCAACATCTTCAAGTGTAGCTAACTAATAATTTCTTGGTCCCAGCTTATGTGTGATGATGAATGAGCCTAACCAGTTTGGTGAATTTTTTGTGCAAATGGATAGGTATGTTAGACTTTTGTTGGTTCTCCTTTAACACTAGATCACCAACTTGAAATTATCTAGGATGTACATCTATATTGTAGGCTTTCTTAATGCAATTTTAATAAATGCAAATATATTCAAGAGCAACAATACATTATTCAACAAGAAGAGTGAGTTGATCTAGATGAGACTGTCGTGTAGTGTCATCATCAATGAAGTCTTGTAATGAGATTTACAATGAAGGAATTTCAAGCTCTAAGTGTATTATGGCCTCAATGCCATATACTAACAAAAATGGAGTTATCTCAGTTGGTGTCCGAATGCTCATTCTATAAACCCATAGTGCTAGAGGTAATTGAAGATGCCAATTTTTATGATGATCATTAACTATTTTCTTAAGGATGACGATAATCATCTTGTTTGATGCCTCAACCTACCCCTTACTCTATGGATAGTAAGAAGTGGAAAATCTATATTGATTATGATACTTTGTACACAAAGCTCAAACATTCTTATTTTTAAATGGTGGTCCATTATCCAAGATGATCTTTGATAGAATACTAAAACAATATATGATATTATGCAATATGAAATCCACAATGCATGATCGTGTCATAGTGGTAAGGGAAATAACTTCCACCCACTTTGTGAAGTATTCAATAGCCATTAGAATGAATTTGCAACAGACCAAATATGTGGGTGATATTTTAACAATTATATCAAAGCCCCATTGCGATAAAGGCCACAAAAAATGTATTGGTTGTAAAACCTATGAAGTTATGTGCAATATATTAGCATGATGTTGATACTTGATGTACATTTTGATATAAGCATAAAAGAATCTCTCCATCATAGGCCAATAATAGCCCATTTTGAGAATATGCTTTGCAATAGCCATGCCACTAAAATGGCCATCACAAGTACCATCATGAGCTTGAAAAATAACCCAAGTAGATTCTTCGGGTTCTAAACAATGAAGAAGGAGACCATGATAGCTTTGATAGTATAATATATCTCCTAGCAAGACATATCAAGTCATTTTTTATTTAAATGTGTATTTTGTGGCTTTCGACAATCTAGAAGGGAGATTACCAAGTTTTAAGAAATCTTGTATTTGAGAGAACTAGTCTTGATATGGTTCTACTTGTACCAGGTGGATGCTTTGCTCTTCTATAAAAGTCTCTCGTAAAAGTATGGATTGCTTGAATATTTTATCATATATGGTTGTGACATTGTCAAAAGGGTTCTATGGAATTAGGTATCCTAAGGAAGCCATTGTATCTTCAAAATAGTTGGAAAAGTTAAGGATAGCCTCGATGTCATACCATTCTAATTTTACAAGAGATTTATCCACAAGTATTTTGTATTTATTTAAGACTAGGCATTTGCATTGATAATTACCTTTATCTTGGTTTATAATGAGCTCTAAATCACCAAAGATGATTAGTCACTTTAAATTCATATCTAAAGCTATTTGTAGCCCCAAAAAGAGAGCTTCATACTCAACATTATTATTGGTACATGAGAAATAAAGCTTAAATGAATGGGGAATAGGAGTCCCTTGTGGTGTAAAGAACATGATTCTGGCATGCTCCCTTGCTCACACTTGGAACCATCAAAGAGCAGTGTTAGGTCAGCTTTGTGTTTAGGTTATTTTGGCTCTTTCAAGTTAGATAATGTGAATACTGTATCATCAGGCAGCTAGATTGTAAGAGGCTTATCATAAGGAAGAGGTACTTTTGCTAATTGGTCAATGATGACCTAATCCTTGATAGATTTTTGTCCAATAAATTCAAGTTCAAACTCTTTCAAAAGCATGATCCACTTTGCAATACAACTATTATGATATGTATGAATCATCATATACCACACAAGGTTTTACTTGGAGATAACATATGTCGTTTGATTGATCATGTAATGATGAAGTTTCTTGGTGGTAAAGACCACCGCTAAGTAGAGCTTCTAAACATAAGCATATTTTATTTTGTAAGTGACCAAGGTGTGATTGATTTAGTAAATGGCTTACTCCTTATTTATCTTATTATTTTGGGCCAACATAGTCCCTAAGTCAAATCCAATTGTAGAGATATATAGTAGAAAATGGGTACCAAGTCATGGAGGAAATAATACTAGTGTAGAAACCAAGTATTGCTTTATGTTCTTGAAGGCATTTTGATAATCTTGATCCCAATGGAAATTCATCCCCATCTATAAAATATAATTAAATGACTAACATTTGTCAAATATTTGAACAATGAAACATGTATGGTCTATATCTTCCCTTGTAAGTTGTGAAGCTACTTAAGATTGGTGGGGGAAGGTATGTTTAAGATTTCTTTGATCTTGTTTAATTCCACTTTGATGCCTAACTTAGAAATTATGAAGCCTAAGAGTTATCTAGATATTACACAAAAAATACACTTCTTAGGGTTCAATCGAATGTTATGCTCCAAGAGGTGATTAAATACCTTATGCAGAACATCAATATGGTCACAATGCAAAAAATATTTTTCCAAAAAATCATCAATATAGTATTCAAAAATCTTATGCATGTAATCATGAAAAATGAATGTCATTACCCTTTGACAGATAGCACCAACATTTTTGAGATCAAAAGGTATGAATTTGTAGCATAAAGTCCCCCATGGTGTGGTAAAAGTTATTTTGGGATGATCGTTAGGATTGACACAAATTTGATTATAGCTCGATAAGCCATCCATGAGAGAAAACATTTCATGATCTATAGTTGTGTCTATGACTATATCAATGCTAGGGAGAGGAAATTCATATTTAGGGCTCACTTTTTTAAGATCCAAAACATCTATGCATATGTGAACCCCCCCATTCAAATCCTAATAGGTACCATATTTGAAACCCATTCAAGAAATTCAATGGGTTGGATGAAGTCTGTGTCCAAAATTTTTTTTAATTCATATTTTATCATTAGAGCTATTGTTGAATGCAGATTGCAAAGTTTTTGGTTGACAAATTTGATCATTGGATTGAGCATCAAATTGTGGACCACTAAGTTTGGGTCCAGACCTAGAATGTACTTGTATGACCAAGCAAAAACTTATCTATAACTTGTTATAAGAGTGGTGAATGCAACACATTCTATCTCTAAAAGACCTTTTTCCAATTTAATAATTTGAGGATGTTCAGGATCAATGATGATGTCAATATCGATTGTCTCTTCTATTAACATGTGGGATCCCTCTTCCAATTGATGAGGAGTGGGGATCATATGAATATCATCAACTAGATTAAATAAGTTGGATGTGTCATTTGACTCTATCTTAGCTTGGAAAGCTACTAAATATGATTGCAATGAAAGATGATATGATTGTAGCATGTTATCAAAGGGAAGAAACTTGAAGGACGAAGGTAGGAGAGCAACCTGATCAAAATCAATAGCCTTAATATTGAGGGGTAAATATTGTGATGGTTTACCTAGGTAACAAGTGGTGTGGTTAGATCAATGGAGATCCTATTGATGGATGATGGATGATATTCATTCTTATGTGGGAAGTTATGGTTAATGCTATGGTGAAAAATATGTGCAAGGGATGGCTGAGGTGGAATTAGGATGCTAAGGTGTACTCAGGGTGGAATGGGAATGATAGGATCCTCTAATGAAAGAAGTTGTGGCTAAATGGGAAGCTGCCTAGGGAATAAGAAAAGATAAAACTCATTTACACTCATGAGAGGAACAATGGGGAGGAATCCTCCTCTGAGCTATCTGAAGCAATGAATAGCACCTCGAAATCATTTCATACTCATCATATGATGAATTAGAATGATCCATTAATAACATATAAATTTGAAGATGATCAGTACACAAGTGAGTATGGCTAGGATCAACATACTTATTCCCATCTATGTCCCCTTCAAGGCCTAGGTTAAGGCACTAAAGAGAATCTACTAGAATTTCATCAAGCACATGTACAAAGTATCCTAATACTAACTTATCTATTGGTAATTAATAACATAGTTCTAGCAAGGTTTAAGTACCCTACTCATACCAGCCTAAGTCATTCTCATGTTAATGGTAGTGATAAAAGTATCACAAAGAAAAGGATAGGCTCGATAGATAATCTATGTTGGCAAGAAATGACTCTTCCTCTTCTGGTATAAGAGGTGTGTTCATAGAGGCATCAATACCTCCATAGATGAAATTTGTTTGATTAGAAAAGGACCTAAGGAGGATGATGGTACCTATAGGTAGTTGCACATTGTGAGGTTTGCCAAAGTCTTTGATTGACTCAATTAGAGAGATAAATGTAACATATTGCACTAAATAATCCCCAAGGCTCAAATTAATCATGTTTATTATGACCTACGATGGAGGGGTAGATGAAGATGGATTTATGGATTATGATGGGATATGAGTGTTGGAGGGTGGTTTCTTAGGAATGGGATTAATGTGGGTGGATGTTGTGGAGATGGTGGAGATTGAAGGTGTGAGAGGTGGATTGGATGAGTTAAATGTCTATGTGGTAGGTGATGAGGATCCATGTGATGGGGATATCATTAGTGCCTTGGAGAGGTTTCTTATAGAAGAATCAGATGGATCATAAGGGATTCCCATGCAAGATAATGATTTTAGGTATGATGATGGTTGTCAGGCTGAAGAAATGGAGGTTTTGGGTGGATTATTTGAGTTTTGTATGGGTTGATTAGGTTGAATGTCCAAATGAGTGGATGGTAAGGTGGACTTATATGGATTCAAAACCATATGGTAAAGTTTAAATGGTTCCAAATCTATTGGGAAAATTTTGATCTTTATGCAAATATTTGATGCTTTTGTGCAATATAGAAGGTATAGACTTCATATTTTTGATCCAAGGTCAACCAAGAAACAAGTTGTATTGCATATCACCTTCCAAGACATGATAGAGTTTATGAATGATTTTTAGTCCATCTTGGATAGGAAGTACCACTATCCCAATAGTAGAACATAAGGCATCATTGAAGGAACAAAGGGTGAAGGTGGATGATGAGATGTGTAATGGTGGAATATTGATATGTTTAAGGGCAAAGGTGGTGATGATGTTGATGGATGAGCCTATATCAATCAAGACATGTTTATAGGTAATCCCATCCACACTAGCCATGATGTGTAGTGGTGGATTAGATATTTTGATAGGTATTGTATTGATTTCATGATTATGAAAGGTTATTGTAGGCTCTTTGCAATTTTGAATTTGTTGCACAAAGTTGGAAAAAGCATTGAGATATTATGGTTGTAATTCAATTGATTTTAAAATATCCATTAGATCTTCATGATGTGGAGTCGACTATTATAGAAGCTCACAAATGGAGAGTTTTATTGAGGCCATTTTGAGATTTTGAGTAAGTCTATTTCTCAGCGTAAGCACTGGGTGAGGTGAAAGAGGGATCAAATTTACTCGTGAAGGTGCTTGTGATATTGAAGGAACATTGGAAGGATCTACAACTTGTGTATATTAAGTTGGGTATCTTTGATTCCTTATCACAATGCTTATCATTCCACAAAACCTTGGTTAGGTGGGGTGACATGCACCTAATTGACATACTTAGGTTGTTATGTTGTAATGGTAGGTGCTCAGTTTGTTCCACATTGAGGCAAAGGATCTTGGTAGACACATATGTTTTGATTGTTAGAGGCAAGAGGATTGTAAATTTGAATTTCTTGTCTTTCGATCATGTCTTGCACTAAGTTCTTGATTGAGTACCATGAATGAATATCATGATACTTCTATCTATGATGTAGTAATGATCATCCCTATAAGATTTTTATTTTGGTCAATTTGGATCTAGTGGATGAATCTTAGGGAGGAAAATTGCTTGTGCCTCACACAACTGATGAAAGATGTTCACCAAGGGTTCCAACGATGGTGTGTATTGGTGAGGTGTATGATGTGGTTGAGTTGGTGGTTGATGGGTTGGTTGAGGGTAGTATTGAGCAAGTGGAGGTTGAGCCTGATAATTAGGCTGTTGAGGTGGGGTTTAATTCGAGGACCCAAGGGTACTTAAAATGACTTAGTTCATAGGAGCTACCTTTTGTTGGATTTGGTTCCCCTTAGAAATTTTTGTTAGGCCATTATTTATTGTAGATATTTATGTCTCCTTCTTAGACTGTGATATCCTCAACGACCTTCTCTTGGGCTAGGGCTTCCTCGAAACTTTGATATTGTTGAAGTTACAATAAGAGTAAGATTAATATTGAGCAAATTCTAGTGAACATGCAAGTAAGCTCCATGATGGGTAAGGTGAAGGGTAATTTTATTATGACTACTCTCCATCTATTTTCATAATCCATGATTATATTATCTTAAAATTGGTGAAGGCTATATAAGTCAATTAGGGTAGCCTTCTTCTTAGTGCTAAAGGTGAAGCATTCCAAAAATTCATTGGCCAATTATTCAAAGGTGTAAATGATATGGTGTGGTAAATTATTGTACCACTCCAAAGCACCTCCAACAAGTGTTATGAGAAATATTCTGAGAATTAAGGGATCACTATCTTGAAGATAAAAACAAGTATTTATAAAACTGGTTATGTTCTCTTGTGCATCCTCATAATATTTGAACCTGTTGTAACAATATGTGTCTATTCACTTGGTTATACCACACTACAATTTACAAACAAACATTACATTTTTTCTGTTTTAATCCAACTTTATTTTTTATAATATTTCTTTCATGATCACAACAAGCTTATTTCACCCAACTATCATTTATCAAAATTTTATATTAACATAGGTATATTACACCACTTTTGAGTTCAATATTGTTGTAGATAGTCATCCATGTGGACGAGATCAACCATATCTCGTAAATATGCCATTAGTGAAATTGGCTTGTCTCATTTAACATCCTCATGTTCTAGCATGAGAGTCAATCCACGTCAAGGGTTATCCTCTAAGTACCATAACACCTAAAGAAGGGATGCTTGCTTTCCTATTCCTTATCATTCTGAACCTTTGACTTATCGTTGTCCTTGTGTTGAGTGGTAATTTTACGCAATTGTGAAATTACACTCTCCCTTAGGATTTTGATCTCAAAACCCTCTCTTGAAAATAAATAAAACAAAACAACTTCTCCAAGGTCTCTGCTATATTAGAATTTCCACATTAGTATTAGTAATCTCAATAAATATATATCAATTAATGCTAGGAATACCTTAGTGATTGCAAGTAATTGTTAACAAGGGGCATGTGTTAGTTCATTTTACCATGCTAAATTAATGATTTTCATGAAACTTAAATAAAAGCAAATGTGAATTGGACCTCATATGACCATGATGTAAGCCTTAATTCCTTTTATATTGAATGGTTTTAGATAGCTTTTATCTTCTTTAGATTAAGTAGATTTTTTTTTTTTTGATTCTGGTGGGGGGTGGGGGCCCCTGCCTCCTGGGGGGCTTGGCCCGGGGGGGTTTTAAACAAGTTTTTATCTTGCATTAAATCCTACTTAAGCATGAAAATGAAGATTAAAATCTATCTATGAAATGTAATTTTAAATGATAAAGGGTCCACTTGATGTTGCTTTGAGCATAAGGAAATGTCAATAGCCTTTAATATAATAAATAAATTATCCATCTTTGATGAAATTAATTTTCATAAAGATAGGACGATTTATTGCCTTCAAATAATGGCCTCAAAATGTTATCATAAATTATCCCTCTTTAATGAAATCAAAATTTTCATAAAGAGGAAATAATTTAATGCTTTAAAACAATAACTTTTAATGTAATGATAAATTACCTCTCTTTATTGAAATCAGAATTTTCATAAAGAGAAGGTGCATTTATTGCTCCAAAATGATAGCTTATGAAATGCCATTAAAATTTACCCCCCTTTAATGAAATTGGAATTTTCATAAAGGGAAGTTCATTTTATGCTTGCAAATGAAATATAAAGCTAAAAAAATCTGATTTGGCTTCAAAATGTAAAAAAAAAAAATTTGAAATTATAAAAATCTGCATTAAAACAACAACTTTAAATAATTTTTATAAATTCGAAATGACTCCGGAATAAAAACGTAAATGTGCAAAAATAAAATTTGAAGTTCATTATACGCAACCATGCAATTATTTTTGGATTTTGAAAAATTTTCGATTTTTATTTTAATCTCTAAAAATTAAAAAAAATAAAAATCTGCAAAAGAAAAGTCAGAAAAATAAAAATAAAAATAAAATAAACATGAAAACAAAAATGCTGCAACTCGAATTCCTCCACAAACCCTGTAGACATGAATATTCTGCACAAAAACCAGCATTAGCGTTACCCGAAATTACGTAGTCAAACAACTAATGCGGTGCAAGCTTCTAAGGAAAATGGTGCAATAAGCCGGAAATAAAACAAATCAACCATAAAAATGTGTTAAAATCTGATATATTTCCATGATATTACAAATAAAAAGATATACAATGTTCAACAAGTGTGCAGAAATTATAGCCCCTAAAATAGGCATCATGTGGAAAATACAGTCCAAGGTATGCCTTCCTCCGAAAAAATCCCCAAAATATCCAGCACTTATGTCCCCTTTCCATGGCATATTTAAAATTGTGTAAAACTTTTCAACTTCCCCTTTTCACTGTTTACGCCATTTCTGTTTCATCCTCTGTTTGGATGGGCTTCTTCGATTCCACATTCCTCGTTTCCAACTTGTCTTCTCGTTTTCCTTTGCTTTATGTTTGTCTTCTGTTTCATTTTCTATTTTCACTCATTTTAATTATAACCGCTTCTAACATGATGATTAAATGGCTCCCCTTTAATCATTTGTAAATGATAACATTAAAATTTATTCTAGTATCTAGAGTATATCAGGCAATGTCTATTGCCCTACCCACTACTATACTCTTATTCCTTTTTTTAAGGTGCTAGTCGTATCTTACAATGTAACACCATAAAAACTGCCACCAAGGCTTGACGAATTGATACTAAAACTCATATGACTCTAGCATTGCCATGTGATATGTTTGAATCCCCTGGGCATCTTCTGATCGAGTGTTTCTTAACTTATTAACACACTCCATCATAGCATGTGTAGGTAGTCGTATGGTTAAGTCGAGCCCTATCTGGTCTACGTTCTACCTAATTGAGCACTGGTATGTGTTCTACCTAATTGAGCACTACATCACCATTTAATCCTCCATATTTGGTTTCTATCATTCCCATTGTTTGAAACCTCTCAATGCTTTCCATCTATCATCCACCGAGCTCCACATCCAAAATCTTATTTGACTCATCTTGGATAATGGAGTCGTTGTTCATTTGGAAAATGTTTTGTTTCGAAAATATGAAATTCATCAGATATTTATCTTTATTGAGCATCTAAGGTTGTCATATCATCATTGACAGGCCCCATAAACACTTCTGTTTCATTCACCAACCAACCCAATTACCACGTCGGCCATCATTCACTGTATGGATTGTCATCGCTATCATGCTCGCCATTGTGCACTGCTTTGGTGACCCACCCGTTGTCTTCATCACGGTTGTCTCCACATTCGAGTGTCTTATTTGTATATATTTCCTAGAGCCTGAGTAATCAAAGATATTTGTATTCATTATTGTCACTTGTGTACCTGTCCACGACTCTCAAATCTACCATGGTGTGTGCCAATAATCCATGTTGTCACCTGAGACAACATCACTATCGCCATGATGTTGCTACATTCTTCAACTTGTTTACTACTCATGTGCATAACTTTAGGCTATCAATTTATAGATGGATGTCCACACTATTGTAGTCTCTTCCATGGGATGGCCATGGTATTTGATTCATACTTAATCAACATCGATTGGGGCCCCATGACTATTCTCGATCGTAATTTGGACATGAAACAAAAGCCTCCTCTCCACTGTGATTACTATGTATTTTTTTGGAATATCCTCGCATGCCGAGCACTGGTATGAAACCTGTGTAATACATAAGAATGCACTCTCCCCTTTTGCCTCATTGTAGAATCATCATCGAAACTATGCAAGTTTCCACCATGTCGTGAGTGTCCTTGGATTGGGCAATTCAGTATGCCATCAAACTCATCCCTGCATATCCTTTAACTAAAACACGGTCACCTCTACTTTTTTCTCGGTACTTTCAATTTTTTGCCCTCACAGGTTCATTGTTGTACCCTACTTGATTTTGACGTGGCCATCGATACCTTCATCGGACTCCTGATCGTGATGTTAGAAGTTTGCTCTCTTGCCTGTATGCCATTGTGGCTTCCTACATTTGATGGCTTCATTTCGTAATATCGCTCCTATGCTTTATTCTAACGCATCCAAGCCTTTCATCGTCAAAATAGTCCAGTGATAAATTCTCATCATGATTTCATTTGAACCTGGTGCAAACTGCTGCTATGCCTCATTGCCGTCATGTTTAACATTCACTACTCTTTTTCTACTTAGGGTTGCCAAATAGGCTTTTCACCCATAGCCATTTGCCACCATGGGGGCCCATCTCTACTCTAAAAAATTTGTTCTAATATTTTGGTTGTATATATGACGATGTTCATTCCCCAATGCTATTCATTTTCATATTTTATTTCTCTCATTATCATCAGCTACTCATGTGATTACTTACGACTGCATTAATAGGAAGGCTTCTAATTTGTATTCTTTTTATTTTGTTTAGACCTGAATAGGATGGATGCTTCACATCATGTGAATCTATCACACCTTGCTATCACCCCCAAATTCACGTAGGGCATTGTTCTTGTTATATCCATTGGAGTCCCCGAACCTCCTATAACTCTACGCTTGTAAATTTCACCGATGCCTATTTTGATACATGTCTTTAATCCATGCACAATAGTCCTCTGGGCAATATTGGAACCATAGTTTTGATATCTTGCTTACTCCTCAAATAACATGCCTCTTTTGTGGCTCACATTTTTAATCCCTCTGAAACCAAGCCTCGTAGTACTATGTTTAGTGCCTCTCAGTAGGGTTTACCCTAGCAAGTATAGTATCCCATTAATGATTTCATGTCATCGTTGGTGCATACACCTATACCACCATCGAGCATCCATGTAATCAACTATGATTTACAACCTCATCACAATCATTCATGTCTTCTTCTACTCTACCAAGGTTACTGCATACTACTGCTCCACACTGATGTCGTCACTATCGTCAGCCACCATATCTACCCGAAGAAGAATGCCCTAACTTCAGCGATGAAATAATGCTTAAGGTGTTTGAAATTTGACCCATCTAGCTGGTGCCACTGTTGGTTGAAATCCACATTATGTGTTGAAAACCCCGATATTATGTCCCTATTATAACCAGTGACACCATCTCTCGTTGGGTTCATCAAATCAAAAAACCCTTCTATCATAAATATGCACTATCACACCACCAATATACAGCTAGACCTACTATATTTGTCTAGGTCTTCAAGCTATTCTTACCTATCTTTTTTGTGGTTTCCATTGCTGTGATGCCACATTGCTAGTGTCGATGTCCAACCAAGCCTCCATGATCTCAATGTACATTGTACACCTCACTACCATGGCACTTTAAAATGTATTTGTCTAGCATGTTCTGCCTGCATCGTGGTATTTCTACCACATCATCACCTAGGAGCACCCATATCATTGGGTTGCCCTGATACTCTGTCTCGAACGTCGTGTGTATTCTCTCATTACCTGCACATGACAACAATGGATAAAGGTTTTGTAAACCTCATACATCCTTTTATTATAAATGGAACATGACTAATGCAATAAACACACACATTTCTTTATTTTTATTATCATTATTATCATATATAATATATATGATAATAATATTCTCTTTATTTTGGTAATTTACTTTTTATTGAACATAATGCTTTATATAAGTATACTTATATATATATATATAAATATAAAAGCATATTATTTATTTATTTTTGTTTTTATTTACATATATATATTTATTGTTTTTTTTTTTTGAATTTACATGGTGGATTTAGTATCCACCACAAATCCGAGTAGGTTGTCCAGCTTTTTATGGCTGCCACAGTATTCTATGTTGTCCGCCCTAGAAGCCACCACATAGATCTTCATGCAGTCCGCCCCTATAACCACCATGCCACAATCATTTTAAACCTTTTACGCCACTGAAAGCACTAGGAAAGGGACAAGCGTTCAGTCCGACGAGGCCCGAGATTTGAACCTTGGACCTCCGCATCCCTTATGGGGTTTGGATGAACCAATTGGTCTACACCTCGGACCTTATATTTATTGTTATATCATAGTCTTTTACATATATAAAATATTTTGATATTACTATTTTGTATTTTTATTATTTATTATTTTTTTATTTTAAATTTATATATAAAAAATTTGCATCATAAAACTCAAAAGGCTTGAATTATAAAAATTCAAGATAAATGAAAACCACTAAACTAACACTAAAATATTAAAACAAAGCTTGGCTCTATGAAACAAAATAAAAATACCAACACTCATACAATGACTTCCATCGAACAATAAAATCAACCTCTGACAAGATGACAAGACTTCTTGTCGTCTTGTCATAGGTTGATTTTATTTTTTGATGGAAGTAATTGTATGAGTGTTGATGTTTTGATTTCATTTCATAGAGCCAAGCTTTGTTTTAATATTTTAGTGTTAGTTTAGTGGTTTTCATCTATCTTGAATTTTTATAATTCAAGCCTTTTGAGTTTTATGATGCGAATTTATATATACAATATATATATATATATATATATATATAAACAAAGCTTTGCTCTATCAAACGAAATCAAAACACCAACACTCATACAATGACTTCCATCGAACAATAAAATAAACCTCTGACAATATGACAAGAAGACATCGAGCACACTCCAAAACACTAAAGGTGAGAATATAAATGGAAGAGGACACTATCATAATGAACCTTGGATAATACTTTGCAAGATCATGGGTGGAAACCCCTCAACACCATCGCTCAAAGACAACTAAAATCTCAACAAAAACAAAATTTCAAAGGTGGGTCCCCAATTTTGGGTTGCGTTGTGGAGTAGCCACAACAAATGGTAACTCTGTTGGGAAAATCTCCTAAGCATTTTGGGTAAAGAACCTAATCTGAAACAAGAACACAAATATTAGCTAAATAAAATTATTTAGTGATGTCCCGAGAATATGAGGGTAAACAATTTTGAATGAAGGAACCTAATCCATCTGCCTTTGCTTAGTGTGTGCAAAGTGATTCATTTTTACATCTCTAAAAATCCTCTAGATTCCATCATCCCTTTCTACTTTAGGCTATGAAGTATCACTCATAACTAAATCACTATAGAAAACCCCACTACCAGTCAAGCGTTTATAGCCCTAGTGGGGTTTATCTAACTCACCCTTGTTTTGCTCAATTCTTTGCAAAGCCTTTCCTTTTACCTGATCTATATCTAGACAGAGCCTTACTACTAGTTAGGCATCCATAGACCCAATAGATTTTATCTATATCTTGTGACTGATTTGATCAAGATTTTCGATGCTCGTTTTCTCTATTTTTTTTCTTTTTTTCCTTATTTTTTTATATATATAACATTTTTCCTTTTCCAAAAGATAAACCTTGCAAAGCTTCAATCATCACTAGGGTAAGGCAGCCTACAAGTGAAATGTTTTAGATTTTTTTCTAGGGTTGCAAATCAAGATAACTTCATCCTTCAAAATTTACAGGAACACCCTTTAATATGTGTCAGTTATATGTGGAGCTTTAGCGGAATGTTTCATTGTTCTAATCTCCACCATTTTAGTCCCAAAATTTGAGCATGATCACCAAATAACTCATCCCCCTTTTCTTGGGTTCACCAGTTTTTAGATCAGGTACTCCAACCTACTAAATAAATTAGCTTCAAAAGGGCCAGAGACAATTAGTTAGTGACCATGAAACATTACCTCAAAATAAGGGAACAACCCAACACACAAAACTAAAAACACAAACCAAAACTATATACAAATGTACAATATGGTACAAGATGGTGCAAAGTTTGAGTTATCACTTCCTTGGATCCCAAATATGATTAGCATATTTTATAAGGCATATAACATGATACACATGCCAATATTTGCAGGAATCCAATGAAAATAAAATTAGGCCAAACCATGCAATACTCTTCATCTTGCCTCTCTCACCCCACAATTTTAGTATAGTTCCATTAGCAACCCAATAATGGAGTTTCACATAGTCAAATTGATTAGATGATAATTTATCTTCAGTTCTTTCATGTCTATTATTTAATATGTAAATTTCACAACTCAATTCATGATTTAGAAATAAGATTTCATTTTTAAATATAACACCTTGCAAACAAGAGCCTATTTCTAAAAAATTTAAAGCCAAATAATTTTCCAAATTTGTAGGCCAATCAAATTTATGCAACCACTTGCAAGCATCTAGGATATTTATTAGATGAGGATCATCATGAGTTTTTATCCTAGATTCAAAAATTAATTGATTATGAACTTGATTTAACACTTCACACATATCAATTTCTTTTTCATTCAACAAAGCAATATCATTAGTGGTATGAGGAGAAATTAATTTGAATTCTTCATCAACCACAAATGGCATTTCATAATTGATAGCATTTGTGTCCCATAACCCATTAGACAAACCTTCACTTGGAATTTGAATGTTGGAACACAAAAGGTGAGATTTTACCTTTGGCACATTTCTATTTACCATTACTTGGAGAGGATTTGTAACTTCCTCTTTTCTCTCATGATATTTATCATCATCTTCTTGTAGCACTTCTTCTTTTTCCATGACTTGTTTATCAAAGACACCAAAATTAGGTACCCAATTAAATACACATCCCTCCTTTTCAAACCATAAGTCTTGTATATCTAGGTATGGGTCAACTAACAAATATCCATGGTCAATCACTTGGGTTATTTCAGATAATGTGACATTTTCAATTGGATCACCAGTGATATCAAACCCAAACCATTCAGGTTCTAAAATTTCCTCATTTTGAGATGGCATAGATATTGTAGAGCCAATAGGTGAATCAATATTTTTAATTTCTTATCCCTCAAAGGGACCCAAAATAAATGGTTCTCCTTCTTTATCCATGGTTGTAGAATCCTTATCACTTTCCAATACTTGATGAGATCCCAACTCTTCTTCCAAAACTTTCTTAGATTGCACCGAAATTGTAATATATTCATGTGAGGGAAATTTTGTATTATTATACATATCAATTGACACAAAAAGTTCATTATAAGGTTTTGAGTGAGCAAATTCTTCCCATTTCTTGTTAACCATCCATACTATCTCTTCCTCAAAATATTCAAGAAATTCTTCTTCAAATTTTTGCTTGTTATCATCTCTAGCATGTTGAAGACTTTGATCACCAAATTTAATCATCTCATATGAATTTATGGGAGCTTTCAATTCATCACATGTTTCAAAAATAGACCACTCTATGATCCCTCCATTTTCCTAAATAATATCACTTTTAGTATCTTCAACCTTTGTCTCATGAGGATGATCTGGAACATCATCGAGATATGCATCTTGATGCCTTTGTTCTTATAGTTGAGATGTTTCCTTTAAGTTGTAGCACTAGCCTCTGCAACTTATCTTGCATATTGGGTGAAGTGAGTGCTTAATTAGAAAGAGTGGTAAAGTTATCCTATTTATTCCACCAACAACAATCCTCTTCCAAAATTAGGGTGTGGTGCTCAACTATACCTTTGCATTATTCAAATTCATCAATGGATCGATCTTCCAACTCATCTTCACCTTCCTTAGAGGGTTCAATCATTTCCAAAAGTGGGTTACTTCGTGTATTCAAATTTGTAAAGCTATCATAATCCACATTAGTAACCCATGATTCAATTTGATCACAATTTGGAAGGTGTAGGTTTTCTTGGCCATCAGTTTCAACAATATCACCTAAAGTATATTTTGAGAACAAGTGGTGAACTTCTATTATGTCTTTGAATTCATTCATTTATTTTCTTTGAACATTACTTTCAACCACTTTTTATGGCTTAGGTATTTCTAAAATGGGCTCATACTAATCCTCACTTGTAAACCAAAACTTTGATTCACTCATCTCCAATTCATCTCTACTTGACTCATGTTGGCTTTCTTGATCTTTACAATGGTCATCTTCAAAAACTAAGTGATGAGATCCCACCATGTCTTCCAATTCAGTCTCAACCAACTTCAGTGAGTCAAGGGTTTGTTCAATAGGATGAACTCTCGTATCTTGCTCCCAATAGTTTTCCAAATCCTTTGTGAGTAAACATGACCAAATCATATCCTGATGGGTTTGTTCATCCCAATCCTCATTAATGGACCTTGGATTTGATACTTGCACATCCTCTTGGATGAAATCTAAGGTGGTTGTAATATTTGAACATTCAACTTCATCCCCTTGATTGTTCACGCTTGGGTTAAGCAATAATGGTTGGTCCATATTTTCTCTTTCAAAAATAGCCCATTTTTCTAATTTTATCGTGGCCTCATAGACTCTATGCAAATATGGGTTATTTTTTTTTTCCTTTAAAAATGTAACCACTATGGGTTGTATGGCTCTCATGTATATTTCAATATATCTATCTTCTAAAATTATGAAATGGGTCACCACCTTGATATACAACTTATGAAACCTATCATTGAATTCACTTAAGGACTCATTAGGTTTGCTAGAGATAGAGATAAATTGATTTAACATCAATATAGGGTCAACTTGTTTTCCAAAATGACTAGTAAAATTTGCTTCTAGTTGAGCCCAATAAGTGATGGAATGTATAGGTATGTGTAAGTACCACTCATACTCAACCTCATTTAGTGTGTATGAAAATAATCTACAAGGAAGACCTCCTTTCCATAGTTGTAATTCCCTTAAGGTGTCCTTGTATCTTTTAATATGTTCCTTAGCCGAGGTCACATCATGCTTAAACATGGGTAAATTATTTTCTATCCCTTGAGGAATTTGGTGAGTAGGCCTGCCTAAGTGACTATAATATCCAGCTATCCATAGTGAAGTCTCTTCCCTAGTTTGAATATATGAAATCTCAAAGGACAATTTGAAGAATTAAGAATGAAGGATGAGAAAAATATTAGTACTTATCTACTTCAGATAGATGAGGTTGTAAATGCTATGCAAGGACCTGGACTTGAAGTTGAAGAATCATATGTTTGTGATAAGGTCTTAAGATCTCTTCCAAAAAGATTTAGTGAAAATATTTCTACTATAGAAGAATCAAAATATGGTGATTCTTTGACAAGAGATATGTTACTTTGTATTCTTACAAATTTTGAGTTAATAACAAAAGAGGAATTGTTGGAGCCAAATTTGACTCAAAATTTGAAACCCCCAAATTTAAATTTTTGGTTTCATCAAAATAAGCAAGCATTGTTGGTCTCTTTGCATCTTATTAGAAAAGTTGGTTTTCCATAAGTTTAACCTCAAACATTGCTATTATGAGCAACTTTGAAAAATTTTATATCTTAAGAAGGTTGCTAAAGTCAATCCCTTTTAATAAAACCCGACTATTAAAAATACAAGGTTTTAGTCTTTCAGATCAATAATCATGTTTGGACCTAAGTCAAGTGATAAATCATTCAGTCCTAAGGTATTAAAAGGATTTAATCAAGGGCCATGGTCTAAAAACCTGAAATCTAAGCACAATATTAAAGTCTAAAACATAAGGTTTGAAACAAAGGTCTTAATTAAAATCATAAGGGTATGCACCCCATTGTGTTAAAAATTATGCACCTTAAAATAGATCTAAGGGCAGCGCTTCATCAAAGAAGAATCCAATGGACGCGCTTAACTTGATTAAACCACTCTTTAAAATATTGTGGTCAAAGGCATTAAAGTCTATTTAAACATTTCCTGAGGGTATGCGCCCCCATTTAATTAAACAGTGAGCTAATCATGAAAATCCGATGGTAGCGCTCGATCGAGATCTGATCGAATGACGGTGCTCTCATAAAAGGTGCATCAAAAAGGTAAAAGACCACAATATTAATTAAAAATTTTAAATGAGATTAGTGAGGGTCTAATGCATTAGATAATCATTCCCCCTTCGGCTTAATCAAATTTTAAAATCATATGCCCCTTGGTAACTAACCCCGTAGGTTGAAGAAAATCAACGACCGTGTCGACATCGATCGAAATCCAACGGTTGCACCATAATCAAAACCCAAACGATGGGATGGTAATATTATCGGGTAAACATGAAGGTAAAAGCTAATATTAATCATGCATTAGTAAGGGTATAACGCGTTACTAATTATCCCCCTTCGGATTAAACCAAGATTAATCAAATATAATAATGCACCCCTTTCGGCTATAAAGTGTGCAGGTTGTAGGAGATCTAATGGCAACACCTCATCAAGAAAAAATTGGATGGATGCGCTCGACTTAATAAAGCACCCCGATATAAAGTTAAAAGGCTTAAGTACCATGGTCATAAGCATCTGATGGTTGTTCTTTATTGAAAATATGATCCAATGATACGCATTCATCATGAATTATCAAGGACAAAAAAGGCCTATAGGTATGCACCTAATTCACTAATGATCGAGCACATCTATCAAAATCTAATGGTAGCACTCCATCCTTAATTAATCATATGGTGGCACTTAAATGAGCCAATCAAAAGATAGCCGACCAAAACAAAGCAAATTCAATGGTAGCGCTCCATTGAGATTAAAAGGATCCGATGGCAACGATCGAGTCAAAGTCAAAATGATAAGATACAAGTGGATTAATCCAATGGACATCTTCTAATGAATCCAACAGATGCACTCCCTCTCGAAATAATCCAAAAATGGCACATGCTTCAAAGGTAAGTCTAATGGTAAGCCTAAATTAGTATTCCATTAATCAAATTTTAATCACATTAGCAAAGGCTCTAACACATTATTAATCGCCCCCTTTTTGATTAATCAAAATTAAAAGAACAAAAAATGGGAGGTTCGAAGCATGTTTTCTTTCGGTTACCTAACCCACAGGTTATAAAGGAACCCATGGCTGCAACTGCACCAAGACAGATCTGATGGAACTATGATTATCTCAAAGAACGAATCATATACAAGGAAATTGAGGGCCACGTTAAACCTTCCCAGATCCAATGACCACGAACCAATCAGCTAGACCTGAGTGTCGAGACTAGACCGGGAAAAATCATAGAGATCAATGGTCACGTTTTATCCAACCAATTTGGCAGTAATCTGCTTATGAAGTTTAAAAATACTAAAATCATTCATGCAGAGCTTACCTAGGAAACTGTTAGGACCTGTGTTGATCCCAAACTAGCAGAATCAATAGACTCATGTTTCAAAGGGAAGATTTGATAGTCTAAACTCCTAAAAAGGATGATCACTTCACAAAAATGCCCAAAACATATATCGAGGTAGAAAGCAAAGAGGTGACTCATTCACAACAAGGTACATCGAAAGATGCTATGAAGATCAACAACCGAGACGAAGTCAAATAGTACACATAAGCACTGTGAATCCAAAAGGATACCTAAGGAAGGAAAGATTCGAACAATCAAAGTAAATCCCATGGACAGTACCTTAATAAGGATAATGCAGACTAACCAGAAGATAAATCCTGATGCTCAAGCATGCGACCAGATTATGTATATCTCTTGGGAATAATAATGTACCACAAAATAAAATAAGACTGCAAGGCATAGTCACAACTTATAAATAGAGACAGTGAAGGAGAGCTAAAAAGCATCAGTGAGCAAAAAAATGGAGTACAAAGAATATAAATGTATTCATTTTCTATTCTACAAATACTTAAGATGAAGAAAGCACGTGAAGAATAAAATATGGTTTTGACTTGCAGAAAGTCATTTGGTCCGCACTTCGATGGAATATAGTTACAAGGGGAACACTCCAACGGAGTATAGTTATGGAAGCAACTCATAGATGCTTCCAGATCTTGTTTTCCATTCCCACATTCTTCCTACTTATCACTGATTCCCTCTTTCTAAGCATTCTTCCTTAACCATCCTAACATTTTTCTTAACATTGCGCCATCTCATCACCTTCCATTGTGTGAAGCCACCCCCTTCTCTTTTTTCTCCCTTCACTCTATCGCATGATCAGTGCTATTCCATATGTTTTCCACTAGCATGACACCTCTTCTCTTCACCATCACGTCGGGTCCCCCTCCGTCCTTCATCTAAATTTCATGATAACAGCCTGGTCGATTTTTAACAGTAGACCATAGTGACCAGGACAAGTAGAACAAAAGTAAAATATATAATAATGAATCCTTAGTTTATAGGGAAAACAAGAAGAGAAAAAAGGCCAAATTATTTAGCTAAAAATATCCCTTCAAACCAAAAATGAACTACAACATTCAATCCAAGGCCTCGCCAGCTGGATAGCATACAGAAGGAATTCAATCAGATGCTGACAAGTGTAAGGCTAGGAACTGGCCAAGAATAATAGATTCAAGAACCAGAGGCTATAAAAGGAAGCAGTTGCGTTCAAATTCATCATCAAGCAATTAGGGAATAACATTTTTTCTAAGAGGTATACTTGAGTGCCCTTTAGAGTTGTGTTGTTGTATCTCCTTTTTGTGTCTATTTTTCTCATTCATTCTTCTTTCTTCCCTTTACTGTGTAGGATTTTGATAGGAAAGTGCTCAAGAAGCTGAGATTATTTCCTATCCTATTGAGCTTGAGATTCAAAGACTCTATTGTTACCAGATTGGAACAAGGAGAGTAGGAGAGACCTGTTACATTATTTGAATAGAGTCTTCTTCATTGTATTGATGTATTTCTTTGAGAAAAATAGAGTTAAAAGGCATCCTGCCCACTCTGCATGTAATATTTTATGAAATCAATACAATTTTGAGTTTCATTTCTATTATATCTTTGTCTTGGTACTGTGTGTCACTGTATAATGGATTACATTATTTGAATGCATTATATACATTTCTTTCATTGGTCAACTTTTAGTTTTATTACGATATTCGAATAAGTCTAAGAGCACCAATTTTCTTTCCTCCCTTCTCTCTGTTCATGTCAAAATTATTGTTAAATTGCTATAACAGCCCAATGAATCTAGGCACCGGTCTACATAAGGCATAACAAATGGTTATTTTCTTGCTTGGTCATTTTAATACATATAGTGTTACATTAATCTGGAGCGTGTAATCAACGTTTTATCACATAATTATCACTGGGGTTTCCTTACCTGTTCTGCATTTTTCTTTTAGCAATATTCGTGTTTATCATAACAAAGAGGTAGGTTGACCAGAGCCTGTAATAGCTCGTTGGTTTCAAATGGATTTTTGCAGCATGACAATCGAATCCTATGGATGCAAGAATCGGTTCCAATAGTTTTTTGGCACCATTTTCGGGGAATGAACTTATATGTTAAATTCATATATTTTTAATTTGTTTCCCAATGACACATTTTAATCAATAGGCGGCCAATTAAAATAAAGAACCTGTGTTTTGATTTTATGTCTTTATCATTCTTTATTTTCTTTTTGCCCATAGCTTTCAATTGAATTTTGAGTGTTTTTACATTTTCTTGATTTTCTTGAATTCTCCCAAGAACCGACTCTTGTGAGGATGAGTGTTAATATCAAGCATTCTTGATAAAAGTATACGTTGTTCTTTCTGCACCCCGATGCTGGCGACTCTATCTGAACGAACCCAGAAGATTAAAATAAAAAAATGTAAGAGCAAAACGTGCTAGTGAACACCAGGAGAAGTGGCAAGGAGCTATTCCCAAACCTTGAGAATCCAGAGGTATTTATACATAATCAAAAAACTCCACTTTTCAAGAATACTGTGTATAATAGTAGATCAAATTCTAGCGGTAAAAAGTACGTAAAGAAAAATAAAGATCAAAATACTTTTACTGTTGATACCACTATAGATGAAAATTTGAATCCTGTTATAGAAGATACATTTGATTATTTTCATTGTCTAATTAATAGTAATACTAAGGTAGATAATCCCTTAGATTATATTCAGGCTACCCATACCCATATCCCTGTAGGCATTGCTGTTGCAAATCTAAATCCCATTATACCTATAGTAACAATGGCCCAGGAAAATCAGGTAAATCAACAAAATCAGGCTAATGTCCATTTATGGAGGACTAATAGGTATAGGCCTTTTGTGTTACCTACAAATTTAAATGCCTTACCCAGTAAAGCTCACAAATACCTTCCAAAATTCTTAGGAAATAGTGCAATAACTGGAGAAGATCATATCAAGAGTTTCTTGTATGCGATGGATAGTCTAGAGGTTGAACATGAAGATGTAGTCTTAAGACTATTTTTACAGACTTTAGAAAAATATGCTAGAGAGTGGTTCAATTCCCTTCCTGATAATGATATCCCAAACTTCACCAAAATGGAAGCTGTGTTTCTAAAGAAATATGGTGAAAGAAAAAATGAACAATCTCTATTAACTGAGTTAGCCACTATGAAGAAAAAAGAGAATGAGGTTGTTAGTGACTTTAATAGAATATTTTCAAAGACCAGGAACAAAATCCCTACCAACCTTAGGCCTAGTGATATTCAGTCTATTTGTTTTTACAAAAATGCTTTTCAAGGAGAGTTTAACTATGAGCTAAGGTAAGAACAAGCCACTACCATTGATGGTTGTATGGAAAAGGTAATGGATATAGAAAGAAACATGCTTGACAGTGGTAAGATGAAGCCTTATTCTCTGGAAGTCAACCTACCTGATAGAAAACCTAAAAGAGTAGCATTTGATATACAAAGAAGAACTAAAATTGATCCATTGGAGAAATTGACTAGTCAAATGACTGAGATGCTCAATAACATGAACAACAGGATAGCAAGAATCGAAAGAAACAATGGTAATAATGGTGAATCTCCACAAACAGAGTGACCACATGTTGACAACCATCCTCCTTTTAAGAAAAATTTCAATAGGAATTGGGGAAACAACAATGGTTCTGAAGAAGGAAGTAGGAATAGGAATAATGGTAACAATAGCTAGAAAAAAAGATATTTTGATAGAGATCAGAATAATGTTCCTAACCCCATACCATCTTCCAATGTAGTAGAAGGCTTTCCCTATTTTTTCTCTACTTGTGATGCACCTCATAACCCTGATGCATGTGGAATTCACCTAAGTGATCAATGTAATGTAGATTTACATGTTGAATTAGAAGAGGATATAAGAATCAATGCTTGTTGGTCTATTGAAGATGAATCTAGAGAAAGGTTGTTTGAAGAAGATATGGATAAATATGCTTCAAATCATCATCCTCAAATATTAGTAATTGAAGGAACTAAAATCTTGCATAAATCACATGAGTCAAGATATGACAAGATGAAGCAAGGGAAATTAATCCCCACTGCTCAAGAAGTTGAAGAATTAGAGGCTACCCATACTTTGAATTTAAGAAATAGGACTATCCCAGACTGGATAGAGAAAGCCTCTACAAGTGAAACAAGAAAATAAACTTTCACAAATAAGAATATCAGTAAAGAGAAAACTGATAGAATCCTCAAAAATATTACTCTTGAAGTAATAGAATCAGAGGAAGAGATTTCCAAAGAAGAAAGTAATAGACCACTGGATATAAAGAAAATAGAATTTGATGTTGGGTCAGAACTCAGTAAACAAAAGGTTAACATCACATTTGGAGAACTTATGAAAGTTCAACAATATAGAGAACAAGTCTACAGAGCATTTGGATTAGTGGAACAAAAAGAAGACCCAACTTGTCATGTTGCTAGATAAAATCAACATGATACAAGATCACCATCCTATGTCAGACCCTTCTATGTATCATTGAGGTATAATTCAGATGAAGGGGAAAGGTATGTGATTCATAATTGCATGCTAGATAGTGGAGCCTCACACAATATCATGCCCAAACTAATAGCTGATCAAATGGGATTAATCTGTACTAGAGATTCTGCCCCTATTTTTGTAATGGACAGCAAACAAATTCCTTGTGTAGGGGTGATAACTGGATTGTTGGTTTTCTTGGATCAACACCCCAAAAAGGGCATAGTCATGGATGTTGTAGTAGTTGATGTTGACCCATTCTTCTCACTATTACTTAGTAGACATTGGGCAGAACAACTAGGAGGTTCAATTCAACTGGAATGGTCCTATGCTACAATCCCCATATCAGATAAGGAGAATATAATCTTACGAAGAGAACCATTTAACAAACACTCCATAGAGTTAATTCAAATTGATGAAACAATGATAAACTTAGTAAACTCTATGGAAGAAAGAGGGATGGGAGTTTACTCCATATGGCACAACCCATTCCTGGTGGAAGTACCAAAAGCAAAGAACATGGATCCAAAAGTTATGAAAATGGTAGATGCTGAATCAGATAGAGTATTAACCCAAGAAATGTGGACCATGTCTTTTGATGGAGCTAAATCCCAATATGGAGCAGGTGCAGGTGTTAATTTGACTGATATAAAAGGAAATTACCTTGGTATTCCTTATAGACTGGAATTCCCTTGCACAAACAATGTAGCTGAGTATGAAGCTTTACTACTAGGGTTAAGAAAAGTGAAAGAATTAGGCATTAAATACTTGACTATAATAGGGATGCAAAGCTTATTATACAATAAATCAAAGGTAAATATCAGACCAAGCACCCTAGGCTTAAACAATATAAAAATGCAGTATTGGAAGAAATTGATAAATTCTTAGCTTTCAATATCTCATATATTCCAAGAGAACAAAATCATGTTGCAGATATTTTAGCTGTAAATGCCTCAGGTCTAGATCACCCAGAGATAACTACAAAATATATGGATAGATTCCCAACTATTTCAGTCTATAAGCCTTCTGTGCCAGATAACATAGTCTATCTACAGGTCTTTCAAGATGATATAGATATTAAGGATTTTATGACTTTGCAAAATCAGTATGCAGATGTAATCTGTGATGAAAAGGATGAAGACAAGCTAAAATACCAAATAGGAGAGCCAGTAGAAGTAATCCAGTTGAAAACAAATAAAATACCCAAAGGATTGGTTTCTCTAGAGAGTCTATTCGATGATTTTGACAAATCTTATAAGCCTTTAAGCAGAGAAGTAATATCTGAAGACATTAACATTGGTTCAATGAAAGAACCTAGAATAGTGAAAGTAGACATGGCCTTACCTACTAAAGAAAAATTTGGATATATCAGTTTCTTGAAAAAGAACAAAGAACATTTTGCTTGGACTTATGAAGACCTTAAAACTTTCAAAACAGATGTAATGACACACATTATACCCCTGAAGGAAGATTCTAAACCATTTAGATAGAAAAAAAGGAAGTACAATCCAACTCTGCACCCAATAATGCAAAAGGAAGTACAAAAATTGTTGGATTCCAAAATAATCAGAAAGGTAAGATTTTCTTCCTGGATATCCAATTTAGTACCAATCAAAAAAAGAATGGGGATATTAGACTTTGTGTAGATTTTAGAAATTTAAACAAGAGTTCATTGAAATACAATTACCCATTACCCAACATGGAACAATTATTGCAAGCAGTAGTTGGCTCAACTAGATTGTCTCTATTAGATGGATTTTTAGGGTACAATAAAATTCAGATAAATCTAGAAGATAGACATAAGACATCATTCACTACACCTTGGGGCACATTTGAATATTTAAGAATACCTTTTGGACTAATGAATGCAGGTGCTACTTTTCAGAGGGCAATGGATTTTGCCTTCAAAGGATTAATGTTCAAAATAGTAGTTGTCTACCTAGATGATATCATAGTATTTTCTAAAAATCTAGAAGATCATCTAGAACACTTAACTATAGTTTTTTCTTGGTGCAAGGAATTTGGAATTTCTTTAAATCCCAAGAAATACATATTTGGGACTACACAAGGAAAGTTGTTAGGGCATATAGTTTCATAAAAAGGAATAAGCATTGACCCAGAAATAATTGAAGCTATTTCCAAAATTTCCCCTCCCAGAAATTTAAAAGGTGTCAGGTCATTCTTTGGCAAGATAAATTTTATTAGAATATTTGTCCCAAATTTTGCAGAGATGACCAAACCCATAAATGACATGGTTAAGAAAATCGGAGAAATAAAATGGACAATAGAAAATATGGAAGCATTTAACCAGATCAAAGAAGCCATATCAACCACTCCAGCCCTAAGCTTCCTTGATTATGCAAAAACATTTAATATCTTCTCTTATGCATCTAAACACTCCATTGCTGCAGTTCTTTCATAGAAAGATGATGAAAATAATGAAAGGCCAATAGCCTTCATGAGTTCATGCCTGAAAGGAGCACATCTCAAATACACCTTGCTAGAAAAACATGCTTATGTAGTCATCCAATCTTTAGAACATTTCAAAGGTATATTTGGCTCAAATAAGGTTTATTGTTGCATCCCTTTTATAGCAATAAAAGATATTTTTTCTCAATCAGAGCCATTAGGAAGACCAACAAGATGGATGGTAAAGCTTCTGTAGTATGATGTTGAATTCAAAATAGTTAAAACTGTCAAAGGACAAGGTTTGGCTAAACTATTGGCTAACAAAGAAGAAGAAGGATTTGAAAATGTTCTCACAATAGATGAGGCATATGATGTCAGAAGAATCAATAATACTAAATGCAAATGGTATGAAGAAATTTTGTCATACTTACAAACCCTTTCATTCCCTAAAGATATGTCAACAAACAAAATGAGGTCAATCAAGCTTCAAGCCCAAAAATATTATATACAAGATGGTGTGCTATACTGGAAACACCCTGATGGAGTATTATTAGTCTGTTTATATGAAAGTGAAATCCCAAAAATAATTAATGAATTTCATGATGGTTTATGTGGAGGACATTTTTCTCCAAGAGCCACAACTAATAAAATTATGAGAGCAGGATATTATTGGCCTTCCATTTTTAAGGATGTATATAAATATGTTAGGAATTGCCATAACTACCAGGTTTTTGTAGGAAAAAAGCAGCTAGCAGCTATGCCCCTCAAGCCAGTAATTATTGAAGCACCATTCACCCAATGGGGCATTGATTTAATTGGAGAGATCAAGCCTAATTCATCTGGCCAACACAAGTGGATCATAACTGCAACAGATTACTTTAAAAAGTGGGTAGAAGATGCACCTCTGAGAACATCCACTTCTACCACTATCATCAAATTCTTGGAAGAAAACATTTTGACCAGGTTTGGAGTTCCTCAAAAACTGGTTACAGATAATGCACAGTATTTTATTTCATATGAAATGGTAGAGTTTTGTGCTGAATATGGAATTGAACTATCCCATTCTGCTAATTATTACCCCCAAGGAAATGGTCTAGCTGAGTCATCAAATAAGAATGTAATAACTAGAATAAAAAGGTCATTAGGTAAGAACAAAAGAGGGTGGGATAGTGAACTTAAATTTGCTCTATGGGCTGATAGGCTTTATGTAAAAAGAAACACAGGAAGAACCCCCTATGAGATGGTATATGGAGATAAGGCCTTATTACCTTCAAGAATAGAAAAATTGGCACTTTTCCTCCTGTTACAAGACCATGAAGATCCTAATCCCTTGTAGAGAAGGCTTGACCAAATTGTCCTGTTAGAAGAGCAAAGAAGAGAAACCCTTAATAGAATGATGGAACAAACCCAGAAAACCATGAAATTGTTTAATAAGAAAGCCAAGGGTACTCCTTTTTCTCAAGGAGATATAGTCATCTATTGGGATCCTAAAAATGATAAGCATGGTGAAAAGGGTAAATTTGAACCTAAATGGATTGGTCCATACCAGATAGCCCATGTTATAGGGCAGAATACTTACAAGTTGCAGACTTTATAGGGAGAAATAATGGCTATCCCTATTAATGGCCAACACCTTAAAATGTACAATCCCTGTTGAAGGTGAAAAATAAAAAATATATGTAAATATAAATAAAAAAATGGAAAAACAAAAACCCCAAAAATAGAGTGATGTATTTTAAGCTTTTCTTTTCCTATTTGGTTTAGTTCTGAGTTTACTGTTACACATGATATTCTTAGTTTGATGAGTATACATTACTGTTGATTCCACCAAAAATAATAAAGAAAAAAGGAGATTTATTTTAGACTTTGATGAGGTTTACATTATTTTCAAATATGAGTGTTTATGCAATAGTTATTTGATATGAGATAAAACAGGATGAAAATAAAGCTGATTGAAACATCATGTCAAAGCCTCACATTACAAATGATACTTAAGGTGACTTCAAAAGTCCAAAGAACCGAGTTATCTTTGAGAGGGTGGTTAAGCTAAAAATCATTACACTCATCCTTTTAGCCATAAACTAATCCTCAACTCAGGCATACTCTTTGCACAATTTGCTTATATCAAATACTTCTCAAAAAAGAAAGAAAAATTACAATAAAGTAAAATTGAGTCACTACCTGAGATATCTTGGAAAACCTCTACCGGGGCTATAGACGCCTGACGGGCAGTAGGGTAAAACCGGATGGGATTAGAAGCAACTCCACCGGGGCTATAGACGCTTGACTGGCAGTGGAGCCCTACAGAATGGTGAAATTTTTTAAGAGTGAAATCACATATTAGGCTTAACTATTTTGCTCAGATATGGCAAAGTTCTGAAAGACTTAGAAATAAAAATGAATACACAAACACACACATGGGCCAAAGCATGATGGAACGAATAGCTTTGACAAATTTTGTGTAATCATATCCTATGACTTAGCTAAAACAAACATTACAATATATCTAAAACTCTCATCTGTTCCTAAAATTCTGACCCTAGTTTCCAAATGTGAATAAAAGGAATTACAATTTTTCAATACTCTATTACTTTGATGTCCTATTGTTTGTACAGTTTTTAGTTTAAAAATTGTTATGTTTTGTTTTTCAAGCTTTGCTTAATCAGTCTTGATGATTTGAATTTTTGCCCAAAATTGCAATAAAACCAGGAGATTTTGTGGTTCTCAAGTGCCTCATGTTTTCAGCACATTGTCCCAGATAGAGCCTATGTTGGAGCCAAATTTGACTCAAACTTTGAAACCCCCAAATTTAAATTTTTGGTTTCATCAAAATAAGCAAGCATTGCTGGTCTCTTTGCATCTTATTAGAAAAGTTGGTTTTCCATAAGTTTAACCTCAAACATTGCTATTATGTGCACCTTTGAAAAATTGTTATATCTTAAGAAGGTTGCTAAAGTCAATCCCTTTTAATAAAACCCGACTATTAAAAATACAAGGTTTTAGTCTTTCAGATCAATAATCATGTTGGGACCTAAGTCAAGTGATAAATCATTCAGTCCTAAGGTATTAAAAGGATTTAATCAAGTGCCATGGTCTAAAAACCTAAAATCTAAGCACAATATTAAAGTCCGAAACATAAGGTTTGAAACAAAGGTCTTAATTAAAATCATAAGGGTATGCACCCCGTTGTGTTAAAAATCATGCACCTTAAAACATATCTAAGGGCAGCGCTTCATCAAAGAAGAATCCAATGGATATGCTTGATTTGATTAAACCACTCTTTAAAAATATGTGGTCAAAGGCATTAAGGGACTTAACAAACCTTGGGTTATGCACCCTCATTAATATAAACATTGAGCTCATCTGATCCAAATCCAATGGTAGCGCTCGATCGAGATTTGAATCGGACGACGACGCTCTCATAAAAGGTGCATCAAAAAGGTAAAAGACCACAAGATTAATTAAAACTTTTAAATAAGATTAGCGAGGGTCTAATGCATCGGATAATCATTCCCCCTTCGGATTAATCAAAGTTTAAAATCATATGCCCCTTGGTAACTAACCCCGTAGGTTGAAGAAAATCAATGATCGCATCGACATTGATTGAAATCCAATGGTTGTGTCATAATCAAAACCCAAACGACGGGATGGTAAGATTATCGGGTAAACATGAAGGTAAAATCTAAGATTAATCATGCATTAGTAAGGGTATAACACATTACTAATTACCCCCTTTCAGCTTAAACCAAGATTAATCAAATATAATAATGCACCCCTTTCGGCTATAAAGTGTGCAGCTTGTAGGAGATCTAACGACAGTGCCTCATCAAAAGAAAATCATATGGATGCGCCTATCTTAATAAAGCACCCCGATATAAAGTTAAAAGGCTTGAGTACCATGGTCACAAAGATCTGATGGCTATGCTTGATCAAAAATTTGATCCAACGATGCGCGTTCATCACGAATTACCAAGGATAAACAAGGCTTGAGGGTATGCATCCCATTCACTAATGGTCAAGCACATCTATCTAAATCTAACGGTAGCGCTTCGTTCTTACTTAATCGGATGGTTGCACTTAAATGAGCCAATCGAAAGATAGTCGACCAAAAAAAAACAAATACGATGGTAGCACTCCATTGAGATTAAAAGGATCCAATGGCAACGATTGAGTCAAAGTCAAAATTATAAGATACAAGCGGGTTAATCCAATGGACATCTTCTAACGAATCCAACAGATGTGCTCCCTCTCAAACTAATCCAATGACAGTGCACACTTCAAAGGTAAGTCTAATGGTAAGCCTAAATTAGTATTCCATTAATCAAATTTTAATCACATTAGAAAAGGCTCTAACACATTATTAATCGCCCCCTTTTTTATTAATCAAAATTAAACAAACAAAAAAAAGGGAGGTTCAAAGCATGTTTTCTTTTGGTTACCTAACCTGCAGGTTAAAAAGGAACCCATGATTGCAACTGAACCAAGACAGATCCGAAAGCTGTGATTATCTCAAAGAATGAATCATATACAAGGAAATCGAAGGCCACGTTAAACCTTCTTGGATCCAATGACCATGAACCAATCAGCCAGACCTGAGTGCCGAGACTAGACCAAAAAAATCATAGAGATCAATGGTCACGTTTTATCCAACCAATCTGGCAGTAATCCACTGATGAAGTTTAAAAATACTAAAATCATTCATGCGGAGCTTACCCAAGAAACTGTTAGGACCTGTGTTGATCCCAAACTAGCAGAATCAGTAGACTCATGTTTCAAAGGGAAGATTTGATAGTCTAAACTCCTAAAAAGGATGATCACTTCACAAAAATACCCTAAACATATATCGAGGTAGAAATCAAAGAGGTGACTCATTCACAACAAGGTACACCGAAAGACGCTATGAAGATCAACAATCGAGATGAAGTCAAATAGTACACATAAGCACTATGAATCCAGAAGGATACCCAGGGAAGGAAATATTTGAACAATCAGAGTAAATCCCATGGATAGTACCTTAATAAGGATAATGCAGACTAACCAGAAGATAAATCCTGATGCTCAAGCATGCGACCAGATTATGTATATCTCTTGGGAATAATAATGTACCACAAAATAAAATAAGACTGCAAGGCATAGTCACAACTTATAAATAGAGACAGTAAAGGAGAGCTAAAAGGCATCAGTGAGAAAAACAATGGAGTACAAAGAATATAAATGTATTCATTTTTTGTTCTGCAAATACTTAAGATGAAGAAAGCGCGTGAAGAATAAAATATGGTTTTGACTTGCAGAAAGTCATTTGGTCCGCACTTCGACGAAATATAGTTACAAGGGGAACACTCCAACGGAGTATAGTTATGGAAGCAGCTCATAGATGCTTCCAGATCTTGTTTTCCATTCCCGCCTTCTTCCTACTTATCACTGCTTCCCTCTTTCTAAGCATTCTTCCTTAACCATCCTAACATTTTTCTTAACATTATGCCATCTCATCACCTTCCATTATGTGAAGCCACCCCCTTCTCTCTTTTCTCCCTTCACTCTATCACGTGATTAGTGTTATTCGATATGTTTACCACTAGCATGACACCTCTTATCTTCACCATCATGTTGGGTCCTCCTCCGTCCATCTAAATTTCACGATAACAACTTGATCAATTTTTAACAACAGACCATAGTGACCAGGACAAGCAGAACAAAAGTGAAATATATAATAATGAATCCTTAGTTTCTAGGGCCAACAAGAAGAGCAAAATGGCCAAATTATTTAGCGAAAAATCTCCCTTCAAACCAAAAATGAACTGCAAAATTCAATCCAAGGCCCCACCTGCTGGACAACATACAAAAGGAATTCAATCAGATGTTGACAAGTGTAAGGCTAGGAACTGGCCAAGAATAACAGATTCAAGAACCAGAGGCTATAAAAGAACGCAGACAGGTTCAGATTCATCATCAAGCAATTAGGGAATAACATTTTTTCTAAGAGGTATACTTGAGTGCCCTTTAGAGTTGTGTTGTTGTATCTCCTTTTTGTGTCTATTTTTCTCATTTATTCTTCTTTCCTTCCTTTACTATGCAGGATTTTGATAGGAAAGTGCTCAAGAAGCTAAGATTATTTCCTATCCTATTGAGCCTGAGATTCAGAGACTCTACTATTACCAGATTGGAACAAGGAGAGTAGGAGAGACCTATTACATTATTTTAACAGAGTCTTCTTCATTGTATTGATGTATTTCTTTGAGAAAAATAGAGTTAAAAGGCATCATGCCCACTCTGCATGTAATATTTTATGAAATCAATATAATTATGAGTTTCATTTCTATTATATCTTTGTCTTGGTACTATGTGTCACTGTATAATGGATTACATTATTTGAATGCATTATATACATTTCTTTCATTGGTCAAATTTTAGTTTTATTATGATATTCGAATAAGTCTAAGAGCGCCAATTTTCTTTCCCCCTTCTCTCTAGTCATGTCAAAATTATTGTTAAATTGCTATAACAACCCAATGAATCTAGGCACCAGTCTACATAAGGCATAACAAATGGTTATTTTCTTGCTTGGTCATTTTAATACATATAGTGTTACATTAATCTGGAGCGTGTAATCAATGTTTTATCACAAAATTACCATTAGGGTTTCCTTACCCATTCTGCAGTTTTCTTTTAGCAATATTTGTGTTTATCAGAACAAAGAGGCAGGTTGACCAGAGCCTGTAATAGCTCGTTGGTTTCAAACAGATTTTTGCAGCGTGACAATCGAATCCTATGGATGCAAGAATCGGTTATATTAGGAACCTAATCATCAAAAGGAAGCAGTATTCAAAGCTACTAATAAGATAAAGAGAAAAAAGTTAGATTCAAGCAATGCATCATTCAATGATGAAGAAGCTAATTATGGTAGAAGGAATAAGGATTCAAGAAGATTTAAAGATGCAAAATCTGTTAGATGTTTCAATTGTGGAAAGTATGGTCACTATGCAACTGATTTTCAAGAAGCTAAAAATACCAATGATGAAGAAAAATAGGATCACAGGAATAGGGAATAAAAAATATACAGGTACCAAGAGAAATACAAGGATGGACAAGGAAAACAAGGAAATAAGTTCCTTCAAAGACAAAATAGGATCTACTATGCAGACAAGGCAAGTACTCAAGTGATAGCGATGCTAGTTGTTTAATTAATGATAAATATGAAGTCCTATTTTTGATTGAAGAAAAGGAAGTTAAGAAAATGCCACCAATAATTCTCAAGTGTTTTAGATGTGGTAATTTTTGATGCACCTTGCCGAAGCCATAACTTGTGAACCGTACGCCCATTGGCCTTGAAATTTAATAGGTGGTTCTGTGTGCATGTTATGCATAAGGTGAATCTCTAATTGGCATGACTCTCCAAAAAATATGTTTTCAGAACCTAAATCCTCCATCTAGTGTCCCAAAATTAGCTTTTAGAATAGGTTCTCAGGTTTTTTGGGTTTTTTTGAATGTTAGAAATTTATTATCTTTTGTTATACCTTAAGTTGAGACCTAATATTTTAAATTAAGGTTTTTTATTGTAAGAGGGATGTGTGCACCATATTTTTATGCAATACGGCTCATTTATATTTTTAGTATTTTTAGAAAAATATTTTTTTAGGGTTTCTTTGGTTTTCGGTTGCTATATGATGGATTGTAATCTTTTGGAGAAGGGGTGTGAATTCAGGAATGAGAAGAATATTGATTTGCAAGTTTCTTCAATTATATTGCATTTGTGTTATGTGATTGGAGTTCATTTAGTTGGTCTCTTGCAGCTGAGTTTACACCATTTGGTATTAGAGTGGGTGTGATCTCGCTAGTTAAGGGAAGATTTCGCCTAGAAGATATGCCTAGATGAATAGGTAGATCAAGGATCTGAATACAAAAATAGCATGGCTAACTGATGTGATTGATCATATGGGAGAGAGAAATCCTAGGGTACGTGCATATCAAGGATTTGATGATGAAAATGTACTTGAGGAACATGGATCTGAGGTCCACATAGAAGCAAAACCAAGGGGCCTAGAGGAAGAAGGGCACGATTTTGAAAATCGGCTGATACGAGCTCTAGAGGGGCTTAAGGGTAATCAATATGGGATCAATATTGAGGATTTTGAGTATGCTGATGGGTTGAAACCAGAGGAATTTATCGAATGGATTAATAGCCTAAAAAATTATTTTGAATGGAGTAACCTTGTTGAAGAGAAGAATGTTAAGCTTGCATGCACAAAGTTGAAGGGACATTCATTGATTTGGTGGGATAATTTATAAACTACACAGCAGAGGAATGGAAAGGAAAATATCAAGGACTAGACAAAGATGAAGAAGAAGTTATAGGAAAAATTTATACCTATAAACTACTCCCAAACCTTATTTCATAGATTTTAGAATCTTTGACAGAAGGATCAAAGCATTGAGGACTATACTAATGAATTCTAAAAGCTATCCATTCGAGTGGAGCACAATGAGATGGAGGACCAAAAGGCTTCCAGGTATGTAAATGGCCTAAGTTTTGTTGTCCAAGATGAGATGAGCATGCATCACACTCTTATAGTGGAGGGTGCATATCAAATGGCCCTCAAGGCAGAGGATAAATTGAAAAGGGTTAGAGGTAAGAAGGGATTCACACCCTCTTCAGGTTGGGGTCTACGTGGATCTAATTTTCTCAAGGGAGAATCCTCAATACTTTATAAACAAGAAGAAGATGGGTAGAATATGAGAGAAAGAGGATACCAATGAGGTAGAGGTTACGATGGTGGATGAAATGGGAATGATCGAAGAAGGTCGTATACCTATTATGGATGCGATGAGGATGGGCACATAGTATTTGAGTGTCCCCAATGTGATGTACAAGAAATGGGTCAAAGAGGACAAGGAAGGGTCAATATAGTTGAGATGGAAGAACAGGATGAGGATGAAGTTGTTGATGACATGGGGAAAGCACTTATGATAAGGAGGACATTGATTGTTCCTAAGAAAGAGAAGGTGCAGAGCAAATAAAAGAGGTAGACCATAGATGGTGATGATTATGGGTTGTGAACGAATATCTTTCGAACAAGGTGAACATCAAGAGGGAAGGTATGTAACATTATCATTGAGGGTGGTAGTTGTGAGAATATGGTGTCAAATGTCATGGTTGATAAAATGAACCTAGAATGTAAAAATAATCCTTATCCATATCTCATATCATGGATTACGAAGAGAAATGAGGTAACAGTAGATCAGATGTGTTTAATCAAATTTTCAATTGGGATTACTTACAAGGATGAACTATGGTGTGATGTGATCCCTATGGATGCATGTCACATTCTATTGGGAAGACTTTGGCAGTATGACAAGGATACTATCCATAATAGGAGAAATAATAATTACACATTATAGAAGGATGGTGTAAAGGTAGTTCTTGTACCTCTTAAGGAGGATGGGCAGAGTGAGATCTTGTTGACGATGAAGGAGTTTCTTGCAGAGATCAAGGATGCTAACTTTTGCTATGCCTTAACAACTAGGAAGCTAGAAATAGAGGAAGTGGTTGTACCTACAACAAAAGCTAAGTTGCTAAATGACTATAAATATGTCACATTAGAGGAGTTACCGGATGGGCTACCACAAAAGAGGGATATCCAACATCACATGGATTTGATTCTAGGATCAATGCTCTAAAATTAGGCAGATTATCAGTTGAACCTGACACAGAATGCATAGTTGATTATGCAAGTGACAAAGTTGATAAAGAAGGGATTAGTTAGGGAGAGTATGAGTCCATGTGCGAATCCAATATTACTGACCCCAAAGAAAGATGATGACTTGTGGATGTGTGTGGATAGTAGAGCCATAAACAAGATCACAATAAAGTATCGATATTCAATGCAAGAATGGATGACATGATGGATGGATTAGCTGGAGCTAAATACTTCAATAAAATTGATCTATGGAGTGGTTATGACCAGATCAATATTAGAGAAGGGTATGAATGGAAGACAACTTTTAAGATAAAATATGGATTGTACGAGTAGATGGTGATGCCATTTGGGTTGTCTCATGCACCAAGTACATTTATGTGGTTGATGAACAGAGTACTGCGGGAATATAATGGTAAGTTTTTGGTTGTGTATTTTGATGATATTTTGATTTATAGTAAAAGTGAAGAAGAGAATTTGTTACACCTAAAATTAGTGTTAGACGTAATGTAGATTTCTTCAAGATAGTTTAGTGTTTTTAGGATTTGTAATCTCAAGAGATGGCATGAGGATGGATGACGAGAAAGTGAAGGTGATTCTGGAATGGATTCTTCCATGAACTATAACAGAAGTAAGGAGCTTTCATGGCCTAGCTACATTTTACCATAAAGTTCATCATGAACTTTAGTAGTATAGCTATCCCTATAACTGAGTGCACGAAGGGGAAAGAGTTTGTATGGACTATGCCCGCAACAAAGAGTTTTGAACTCTTGAAAAAGAAGGTGTCATAAAACCCTATTCTATTTTTACCAAATTTTAGTAAGGTGTTTGAGGTTGATTGTGATAACTCATTTGTTGGAATTGGTGGTGTTTGAAATCAAGAGGGCCAACCTATAGCATTTTTAGTGAGAAGCTGAATGATGCAAGGAAGAATTATTCTACATATGATGTGGAATTTTATGCAATTGTGCAAGCATTGCAACATTATAGGCACTACTTACTCTCAAAGGAGTTTGTGTTGTTTATTGATCATAGAGCATTGAGGTATGTCAACTCTAAAAAAATTAAATAGCACGCATGCCAAATGGGTTTCATTTTTGCAACAGTATACATTTGTCCTGAAGCACAAATTGGGTAAACAAAATAAGGTTGTTGATGCATTGAGTAGGAGAGTCTTGTTGTTGACCACTATGGAGAATGAAGTGGTAGGATTTGAGGGGATTAAATATCTGTATGAATCTGATATAGATTTTGGGAATATTGTGCAACAGTGTAAAAGTATGGTAGAGGGTGACTCACATACTATTTTTTAAGAGTATTTTTAATAGAATGGTTACTTGTTTAAGGATAATCGATTATGCATTTCCAATGACTCTATGAGAGAGAACATCTTGAGGGAATTACATAGTGGGATTTTGGCTAGTCATTTTGGAGCAACCAAAACAACCACTCTTGTAGAGGAGAAGTACTATTGGCCAAAAATGAAGAGAGAAAAAATCATGTTTGTCTCTAGATGCAGAGTATTTCAAATGGCTAAGGGCCATGCAAAAAATACAAGGTTGTATATGCCACTACCAGTTCGTACAGGACCATGGACCGATTTGAGTATGGATTTTGTGTTGGGGTTGCCCAATACACAAAGGGGTAAGGATTTAGTTTTTGTTGTGGTAGACATATTTTAAAAATGGTGCATTTCATTGCCTTCCAGAAAAATAATGATGCAACTAAGATTGCAATATTATTCTTTGATGAGATTGTGTGGTTGCATGGTGTTCCAAAGACCATTACTTCTGATCAGAATATTACGTTCTTGAGTCACTTTTGGAGGATGTTGTCAAAGAATTTGAACACCAGGATATAGTTCAGTAGTGCTTACCACCCATAGACCGATGGGTAAACAAATGTAGTGAACAAAATCTTGGGAAACCTCTTACGATACATAGTTGAAGAAAAACCAAAACAATGGGATTTATCCTTGTCACAAGCCAAATTTACATACAACAATTCAGCGACAAGTAAATCTCCTTTTCAAATTATTTATGGTCAAAATATTACAGGTGTATTAGATTTGGTTGAGTTACCAATTGGAGAACAAGTTAGTGATGATGCATAATCATTTGTTGATAATATCTAGAAAGTGCAAGAGTTAGTGAGGGAAAAATTGTAGATTAGTAATGCTCACTACAAAGATTCTATTGATGCACACATAAGGGTGAAAGTGTTTTAAGAGGGTGATATGGTTACGGTTCATATTAGGAAGGAAATATTTCCTAAGGGTATGCATAACAAACTAAAACTTAAGAAAATTGGGCCATGCAGGATTTTGAAGAAGATAAATGATAATGCCTATAAAGTGGAGTTACTTTATGAATTTGATATTTCACACAATTTTAATGTTTTTTATTTATTTTAGTATCCTGGTACTACTAAGGATGGCAAATTATAGGAGACGGTAAATTGGGCATGATAGATGCTTAAGAAGAAAAAATATAGAGTTGCATAGGTGCTCGATAAAAATGTGATCACCACCATACATGGGAACTACAATAGATACCTAATTAAGTGGTAAGGATTACCATAGTCAGATGACACTTGGGTTTAAAATTCAAAGCTAAAGAAATTTGATAACCAATAGCTACAGTATTTCAATTCAACTGAATTCGCAGGAGCTGAGTTCTTTTTCACCAGAGGAGAATGATGCACCTTGTCGGAGCCATAACTTGTGAAACATACGCCCATTGGCCTTGAAATTTAAAAGGTGGTTCTGTGTGCATGTTCTACATCAGGAGAATCTTTGATTGGACTATCTCTCCAAAAAACATGTTTTTGGAACCTAACTCCTCCATCTAGTGTCCCAAAATTAGCTTTTAGAATAGGTTCTCAAGTTTTTTGGGTTTTTTTGAATGTTAGAAGTTTATTATATTTTGTTATACCTTAATTTGAGACCTAATATTTTAAATTAAGGTTTTTTATTATAATATGGATGTGTACACCGAATTTGGGTGCAATCCGACTCATTTCTATTTTTAGCAGTTTTTAGAAAAATATGTTTTTAGGGTTTCTTTAGGGTTTCTTTGGTTTTTGGTTGCTATATGATGGATTGTAATATTTTGGAGAAGGGGTGTGAATTTAGGAATGAGAAGAATATTTATTTGCAAGTTTCTTCTTTTATATTACATGTGTGTTATGTGATTGGAGTCCATTTTGCTGGTCTCTTGTAGCTGAGTTTACACCAATTTTGGACATCTTGAAGATAGTTGTACAAGGAATGGTTTCAGTTTTAGTGAAATGTGAGGATGCACTTGAAGGACCAGAAGAGAATATTATAATGGTACTAGAAGAATAAGGAGGTGATCCTATAGAATACAAGTCAGAAAAGAATGAAGGTGTTCTCAAAGGTAAAAAAATAGAGGAAGGATCAGAAAAATGAGGAGTTGATCTTGAGAGAGAGAGCTTATTTATGCTCTTAAAATTTTAAAGAAGGTATGAAAAAAAAACTCCTAACTTGAGATTCAATTTCAATAATATGATGAAGAGAGAGGAAAGCTTACAGAGGATTTGAACAAGTCAATGGTCAAGACAAAGAAGTTCAAGGATAAGTTAGAAGCAAGGGTCTTTGAATGTAAAAAGTTAAAACAAGAAGTAGCCCTACTAAGGGAAGAAGTATATAATTCTAAATACAAGCTACACAATTTTGGAAGAACAAAGAATTTGGATAATATTATCAAGTCACAAAAGCCTACATCAAGCAAAATAGGTCTTGGTTTTGAACAGAGTCAAAAGAAATAATAAAAAGAGTCAACCTCAAGTTCTAAAGAAGAAGAAACATCAAAATAAGATAGTGTAAGAGAAAGTGAGACTTCTGAGGATGATTTGGACAACATAAATTTCAACAATTAAAAATGCACAAAGAAGAAATAGATGGAATAAGAACCAACATAGAGAAAAAGAGACTAAGAGACCAATGAGGTCAAGGAAAGGAAATTTCAATGGACAATGTTTCTCATGTCACAAATTTGGGCACATGGCTTCATAATGTAGGACACATGAAAGACAGGAACATGGAAACTTTAAAATCAAGTAAATTTTTCATGGGTATTGCTACTCATGTAATCAGTTTGGTCACAAGGAAATTAATTGCAAGGTACATGACAAGAACAAGAATATGGACATGAATAGGAATAGGAATATGGACATGAACAGGAACAAAAAAAGGAATCATAAGGATCATATGAGAAGGAAATAGAAAAAAGGTAAAGACCAGTGCTTGCTAGGAGTAGAAATGATCCCACCCTAGAATTAACCACCTCAAAAGGAGGTGGGGGAGGTGCTAAGATAAGAGACTAATTCTTAGCCCCAAGCCCCAAAGGTGACCCTTTTCCATTTATGTCAAAGAGGGAGAGATTTGGTTTAAGGAGAGAGCATTGAGTCAGGGGGAGCAATTTCCCACGGGGAGCAAAACAGGAAAAAGGTCAAGTTTTGGTAAAAATAATTTGGGTTGCCATCAATGACAAAGGGGGAGATTGTTGGAAATTTTGAGTAGATGAGTTTTCATTGATGTCGAGAGTGAGTGGTCATTGATGTCAAGTTTTCAGCAATAATTAGTGGTAGTTTTAGTGGGCAACATCAGTTTCAGGTTCTCTAATAAGTGCAAAAGGATAGTCCACCTTCAGTTGATCAAGACCTGATTCCAGGCAGTCAGATGATGACCAAAGGGCAAATAATAGGCCCAAGAAAATAATATTATAATAGTTTATTATAATATTAAAAAGGAAATTTAAATTAATTATAAATTAATTAATATAATTTTATTATAAATTAATTTTTATTAATTTAGTAAACCTTAAAAAGGGTTATAAATCTAAGTTTAAAAATCAAATTTAAAATTTGATTTGAGCACCGACGTGTTATGGTAATAAGGCATCATGTATAAATAAAGTTAAAACCTTTGCCTTAGATACACCCAACATTTTTTTATTCGAATGCCTATGTTCTAGATTATGCGTAGAAAGGACGCAACAATTTTCATGTTGAAAATATTTGATAGTAGAAAAACAAATAAATAGGATCAAGGCTCCTCTCACCTCGCACAAGAGCTACGCAACGTAGTTGGCGATGATGGAAGGTGATAAGACGTGTTGTTGGAATGAAGGACACGATTCGAATCCTGTGGGGTTCATGTTTTGCAAGGGAGGAAGGTTTTCATTTTGTGAACAATGCCTAGCACAGGGAACAAAGGTAGGCTAGCACCTTCCCATCCTTGTGGGAGTGCTTTGTCCACGTGGTGGGCTAGTGCCTTGGTAAGGCACTTAGTAGAAAGTTCTCTTGTTCGAAACCCACAGAGGTATTTTTGTGGTTGAGACAAAGGTATGCGTTGATGATTGTTATGTTGGTCACTTAATTTGGAATGTGCTAAGGTTGAAGGAAAATAAAATTATTTTTTGTGTGCCTAAGGTTGAAAAATTAAAATTTTATGGTTTATAAGATTTAATTTTTGCCCAAATTAATATTGGTTATAATGTGCTTTGAGGGAGATAAAAAGGTAGGCAATTATTATTTCTGAAGAGTTATTTTTGAAATATTGATTTATCAATTTGGAGATTATAAGGAGCAATTTGAGTGATTATTTTTATGTGTGATTTGATGATTGCTAATTTCAAGGAGTAATAAGGTGTATTTGGGATTGATTATTTTTGTGTTAGAAAAATATTTTGAAAGAGAGTTAATGTGATATTTTGCCATCTAACCATTGAAATTGGCAAAGAAGGAAATTGTGATTGAGACAGGTTTCCTAAGGGCACTTCTACATCAAACAAAAGGTATGGGCACATATTCCTAGTGAGTGATTATTGAATGTTCTGAACGCATAGTTGGAGTGAAAATGATTGTTGGTAAGCATTATTGAGTGTATTTTGAATTAATGCTTCAATGTTTTCACGAATAAAGACTTGTTTTTAAAACCTTGTTTGATAAGCATTGTTGTTGAAATGATTAAGTTGAGTGAAATTGAACTAGGGTTTACAAAGATCATGAGTATCATTGTTATGTGAGATTAGCATTTTTGTTTAAGAAATTAGTTGAGTGAGGAGCTTGAACTAGGATTTTGCAAAGATCATGAGTATCATTGTTATGTGAGATTTATTGATAAACATTGTTGGAAATATTTGAGTGAGTGTTCATATGCTTGGACTAGAGTTTGTGAGCAAGGATTATTTCATTGAGTGATTTTTTGAGTAGAGTTGGTTGAGCCTAGTCAAGTGGATGTGTTAAAGTGATAGTTCAAGTTCTATGAAATAAATTGTTCTATATTCTAAATTGATTTGAGAAATAGGTTGAGTGTTTATGAATGTGAAACATATTGAGTCTCTAAAAATTATCTATATGTTTCTGTGATAAAAGAGAGATTGAAAGTGATTCAGAGTTTATGAGTGCGAAGTATATTGAGTCTCTAACAATTCTCTATATATTTTTATGGTAAAAAGAGTGATTGAAAGTGATTGAGCATTGTGAAGCATATTGAGTCTCTAAAAATTCTCTTTATGTTTCTATGAGATTGGACAAGTTCTAGTGTGGACTTGTTGAGAAAATTTGAAGCAAGTCTTAGAGAAGACTTGTAGAAAAATTTGTGCGAGATTTTGTGGAAGCTTACAATACAGATTGAGAGCAAATTTGAATAAGTTCTAGTGAGTACTTATTGAGAATATTTGGAAAAGTTCTAGTGAGGACTTGTTGAGAGAAGATTGGAAAAGTTCTTTAGAGGACTTGTGTACATATTAGTGTGACATTTTGTGGAAGCTTACAAGGTAGATTTGAGACAAGTATTTGAGAAGAATTGTGAGCATAATTGATTGATTTATTTGTTCAAACCTTGAGTTAATGTTTAGGGCGGATCTGGCAGTGTTGATTTGTAATTAGATCAAGCTTTGTGTTAAGGCTTGAGGACAAATATTGAGGATAAATTTGTGCTAGACTGAAGGACTATGTTTAGTGTAGATCAGAGGATAAATTTTTGCTAGACCAAAGGACTATATTTAGTATAGATTTGAGGATATATTTTGGTGCAAATTTAAGGATAGGTTTGTGCTATACTAGAGACGGAGATTGAGCAGATTTGTGCTAGATCTAAGGATCGTGTTTAGGGTAGATTTTAGAAAAATATTTGAAGGTGATAGAGTATAGAGGATGACAGTATCCAGTGGATAGATATCCATTATCCAGGGTAGTGTGAACATGTGTCTTCAATGGATAGAGATCCATTAGCTAGAGCAGTGGGGGTATCATTTATTCTATAAGATCACCAGTCAAAGATAAGAGAAACGAGTTCTTCTATGGATAGAGATCCATGAACTTGATTAGGGGATTGGTGTCCTTTGTAAAATATACAACAACATTGTAATAGGGAAAGGATTCCCAAGATATTGATTGAGAAAATTTTAGTGAAATATTTGTCTCTATGGAGTAGCCCACATTGGGTGAACCATGTTGAATTGGTGTCTCTATTGTATGTGGTGATTTGTCCATTGATTTGATTATTGTTATTGTTATTGCTATATATACATTGCATAATATTGATTGGGAAAGAAAAGTAAAAATTGGTCTTATACTGTTCACCCCCCTCTCAGTATAAGCTTGTGTTCTTCATCTATTACACAAGTAATGAATGCACAATTTTCTATTCAAACAATTGATTTATCATTGCTTAAACAACCATAGACAAAAATTAGTCCCTTGGGATAAATTTGTCAACATAATCATAATTACCTTGCACATATTCCACATAAATCATAATGTGTGCTTTCACCAGTTTCAACTAGAACTTGTAAAATTAATTCGAGAAACTCTAATAGTACACAATTTTTATCCTTTACTTGGACACATGACTCAAAGATAAGGAAAAATACAACATAGTTTTGCTAATTTGAAAACCTATCAAAATCTGTTTGCTACATAAATGTGCACCACTCTCAAGTATAAAATTAGGCTTTCAATTTTTGTCATATACAAGGAGAACCTCTAACATCGGATAAGGTGTTAGTCCAACACTTTCCACTCAATACAAGCATATCTTGTACATTTATGTATACAAAAAAATTTTGTTGTTTTTTTATTTACGATAAGTTAGTTGTGTTGTCATATTTAAAAACTAAGCATATTGACAACTTTTGACTTTCACTCGACTACTAACATCCTCGCTGGATTTTTCCATGTTGCTGTTAAAACTTCTCTCTCAATTGAGGTGTTTTGTAACTTAGGGATAAAGGGATTATATTCTGGATCTACAATACATGAATGCATTTCTAATTCATGTACCATACATACACACAGATGTTCACCTAAACTCACGCTGCATTCTAAAATACTAATGCATGTAATTCTCCTAAAATATCTTCCTTTTTTTTTATAATAACAACATTCATAATTTAAAAATCATGCATCTAATTATGAATATCATGAATAATTCACATATGTGCACACTCATCATTGCCCTTTTAATTTCATTTTTTCACAAGAAAACAATAATATCAAATAGGTGCACATTCAACTTATCTCCTTTCATTTTAGTTTCACACGGGAAAACAATACATTCCAATTCAAACATAATTTCTCTTTAAAAACAAAGTAACAAAAGCAAGAAAGAGTAATTCACTATGAATGATCTACCTAGAGCCTCCGTAGAATTTATCCTTTCCACAAGTGGTTCGAAACTTCCATATTCTCTCCAATTCGTTCACCTCCATTCCATACACAATTTTTTCTCTCTTAAATTTTTTTTCTTCTCTCAGTTCTCTTTGTTTTGCCTTCACCAGTTTCCTCCCAACTGAAGAACACAAGCTTATACTGAGATGGGGGTGAATAGTATAAGATCACTTTTTACTTTCTTTCCAAATCAATATCAATTAATGTCCTTAATTATAATAACCAAATATAGCAGTGTGCAATAATAACTCAGATAGAAATAGTAAGCAAGAGCACAAGTCACCACACACAATTGAGACACAAGATTTAACGTGGTTCCCCCAATGTGGGCTACTCCACAAACTGATATCCTTATAATATTTCACACAGAAATATCCAATACAATGATTTATTTCATCTAATCAAATCTAGGCAATAAGAAGTTCACATAGAACTTGTCCAAATTTGAATAACAAGCTCACATAGAACTTTTACAAAGCTGAATAACAAGCTCACATAGAACTTGTCCAAATCTGAATAACAAGCTCACACAAAACTTTTCCAAAACTGAATAATAAGCTCACACAAAACTTGTCCAAATCTGCTCTAGCAAGCTCACCAAGAACTTGCCCAAAACTGCTCCAACAAGCTCACTAAGAACTTGTCCAAATATGCTCTAGCAAGCTCACCAAGAACTTGCCCAAAACTGCTCCAACAATCTCACTAGGAACTTGTCCAAATCTGCTCTAGCAAGCTCACCAAGAACTTTCCCAAAACTATCCCAAATCTATCCACAAATCTGTCCCAAAATTGTCCACAAATCTGCCCACAAATCTACCCCAAAACTATCCACAAATCTTTCTCAAAACTATCTACAAATGCCTTCTCAAAGGCTCAATCAATCATGCTCAAGTAGCACTCAAATATCATCCACAAATCTCAACTCAACAATGAATGGCAATGTACTCTTCAATGGATCACAACAATGATTCACAATGATCTCAACTCAACTCAACTCAAATCAACTCATATAATCATAAATATAATTGTTAGAGACTCAATATGTTCTAGCTCAATCTCAACTCAACTCAAATCAACTCAACTCAAATCAACTCATAGAAGCATAAAGAGAATTGTTAGAGACTCAATATGTTCTTAATCTTAATCTCAACTCAACTCAAATCATAATAATGGAATAGTTTGTTTCATAGGACTTGAAAAATCATTTCACACATCACTTGACTAGGCTTATTCAACTCAACTCAACCCAAGTCTTATAGAACCATAAAGAGAATTGTTAGAGAATCAATATGTTCTAAACTCAATCTCAACTAATCACCATAAAGGACAATTCTTCCTCACACAACCCTAGTCCAAGTATGTATCAACCAACTCAAAATTTTCCAACAATGCTCAACCACACATCTCACATAAAAATGATACTCATGTTATTTTATAACTCATGTTCTTTCACAACCAATGGGCTTCAACAACTATGCTTATAAAACAAGGTTTAAACACAACTCTCAATTCAGAAAACCTTGAAGCATTCAACCAACCACTTTCAAAAAGGAAACCACAAACAATAATTTTCCCTCCAATGATATTTTAGAAATCAACCACCATAGACAATCAATAGGATAATGTGCCCATACCTTTTATGAAGATGAAGAAACCCATTTGCAAAATCTACCTTACTTAACACACTTTGAAAATAACAAAACAACCTTCACTTGAACCCTTTTACAAAATAGAAATATCTCTTTATGTACACCTTATTTCTCCTTCTAAAAAAAATAATCAAATAGCCCTCGAAATAAGCTTTCCAACGATATATAATATGATATACTTCTTAAAAGGAAAATCACCAGAAATATATCATTTTCACAACATGCACCACAAACCTTATATCTCCTAGGGCAACCTTAGAAAAATAAAATATTTGAAAAAATTAATAACTTACCTTTAACCTTAGTGGGATTCAATCCCTTGTCACTGCCATTCCACCACTTAAACCATGGTGCCAACAACCACATGAGCCAACCACTCACATAGAAACCAAGAGTGCAAGACCTCCTTCTTGCTTCCTCTGAACTTGCCTTCAAAAACCACGTGTGCAAAAGGTTATCCCTTTTTACCTTGCAAAAACCAGAATTGGTGGGATTCAAACTTCGGATCTGTTGGCGCTTAAACACCTTACGTGCCTTCCTCTTGCCACTAGGCCAAAAGTGCCTATGATGATAGGTAAGGAACCTCCCTTACCTTTGTTCCCTCTTCTCTTTGTAGGTTTTTGAATGAATACGACACTTCTGCTTCCTTAGCGCTTCGAACGGATTATCTTCATCGAGGACTTGGGGAAAATAAAAATTTTAGTGGTATATTTATATATGCCCACCTTTTGCTTTTGATTTCAGCTATGACTTAATATTATTTGCCTCCTCCTTTTGACGTTAGCAATAATAAAATTTTAATTTTAATTTTAATTTTAAATTTAAATTTTAAATGATTAAAATTTAAACTTAAATATTTAAAATTCATTATCTCCTTCATTAGGGCACCTTTTTCAATGAAAGGAAAATCCAACCTGGGTTTCAAGAAAAACCCATTTCAAATATGCCATCCATGGTTTTAAATAAAACCTTTTATTTTGTCTACCTTGGTTTTCACAAAAACCCTATAAATAGCCATGCTTTCCAAAATATCATAAATTCTTATTTATAAAATATTTTGACCACCAAAACTCAATGTGATCCATGTGACATCAATGACAACATAAAACACCTCAAATTATTCAAATTTCCAACAATCTCCCCCTTTGTCATTGATGGCAACACCTCTAATGCAAATCACCACAATCACTGCAAAAACCAATTCTAAGAATCAAAGTTGCTCCCCCTAACTCAGTACTCTCTATGGAGGCCATAGGAACTTTGGAAATTTCCTCACAAATATTAGGTGCTTTCGAATCTTCCTCTTCTTTCTCTTCATTTGTGTCAAGTAGAAAATTGACATCTATCTCTATAGCCTCTGAAATACATGTTTCCTTCTTAGTGAAAATATCTTGACCTTTTGAGTCATGTGATGGATCAAACTTCTCACGTATAGAACATCTCAATTCTTTTATATTTTCATTAACCTCTTGTAGTTGCTCATGGATAACATTAAAGTCTTTATTTAGATCAATTGAGATATTATCCTCTTGTTTAACTTCTTTTGTTTGGAGTGAATGTTCTTCTTCTACTTCTATTATCCCATAGAAAAACCCTTCTTCATATTCACTATCACTAAGATCATTATAATCTTCTATAACAAATAAACTCTCAAGATTTATTTGACCATGCCTATTTCCTTGATGTGTCATCTCATCTTCACTATCACTAAAACCATTGCAATATCCTGATCTGTGATCTCTTTGACCACACATAAAGAATTGTTCTCTTTCACCTTCTATTCCTAAAAATAAATGTTCTTCCTTTTCATCATATGATTTATCTCTATCACTATGATATGAGCTATCACTTGCTTCTACAATGTAGTAAGATTTATTTACCTTACAAAAAAATTTCTTCTTCTCATACCTGTTTTGCTTGAATCTATCATCTTTGTCATGCTTATGCTTTCCATATTATTTTATTTTGTGACCCTATTTTTCATCATCACTATTTTCTTCATGTGGAAACTTGTATTCATAGTGAACAATATCACCACACTTGTAGCATCTAACTTTCCTTATATCCTTGAAATTCCTTGAGTCCTTATTCATTTTGATGAATTTAGCTTCCTTATCATTATCTGGAACTATACTTGTTTTTGAAAATTTCTCTTTCTCTTTTTATGAAGCCTTGAATGCAATCTATTTTATTGGAACCTGATGCTTACTTACCCTCATCTCATAAGTTGTGAGAGTACCTTGCAATTATTCCATTGTTAGCTTGTTGATATCCATTGTCTTTTTTATTTTTAGAATCATATTTCATGGGAAGTTATCTAAATACATTTTGAGTAACTTTTGATTCTTTCATCTCAAAACCTAGGCCTCTCATGGTGTTAGTGATTTCATCAAATAAATGTAAAAACTTTGTAATATCTTCAAAATATTCCATTTTCAATTCCTCAAATATTTTTCTATGAGTTTGTAGTTTTTCCAACTTTACCTTGGAATATCCTTCATAAGTATTCTACAACTTGGTCCACATTTCATTAGCTAAAGTACATACCATGAATTTTGTAAAATTTATCTCATGAAGCTTACTCAAAATACAATTCATTGCTCTTGCATTGATATCAACCAATTTCCTAATAGTCTTATCTGCCTCAAGATCATCTTCAACCCTATACTATTTTTCAAAAATTTGCCATACCTCATATCCTTGTATTATCAAGTATTTATTCATTCTCATGCTCTAGAAAGCATAATTGTTACCATCAAATAATGGAGCCTTATTTGTAGATGATTCATTCTGTGAAGCCATATGTGTTATTATAGAATATTCCCTCAAGCTATTAGCCTTTATGAAGGAACCTGATCTAAAAGCAATTGAAGAACACAAGCTTATACTGAGATGGGGGTTGAATAGTATAAGACCAATTTTTACTTTCTTTCCAAATCAATATCAATTATTGTCCTTAATTGCAATAATCAAATATAGCAGTGTGCATTAATAACTTAGATAGCAGTAGTGAGCAAGAGCACAGTTCACCACACACAATTGATACACAAGATTTAACATGGTTCCCCCAATGTGGGGTACTCCACAAGCTGATCTCCTTATAATATTTCACACAGAAATATCCAATACAATGATTTCTTTGATCTACTCAAAGCTAGAAAATAACAATTTCACACAGAACTTGTCCAAATTTGAATAACAAGCTCACATAGAACTTGTCCAAAGCTGAATAACTATATAACATAGAACTTGTTCAAATATGAATAACAATATCAAACAGAACTTGTCCAAAACTGAATAACAAGCTCACATAGAACTTGTCCAAATATGCTCTAGCAAGCTCACCAAGAACTTGCCCAAAATTGCTCCAACAAGCTCACTAAGAACTTATCCAAATCTGCGCAAGCTCACCAAGAAATTACCCAAAACTTCTCCAACAAGCTCACTAGGAACTTGTCCAAATCTAATCTAGCAAGCTCACCAAGAACTTGTCCAAAGCTGAATAACAAGCTCACACAGAACTCGTCCAAATATGAATAACAAGTTCACACAAAACTTGTCCAAAAATGAATAACAAGATCACACAGAACTTGTCAAAAACTAAACAATAAGCTCACACAAAACTTGTCCAAATTTTCTCTAGCAAACTCACCAAGAACTTGCCCAAAATTGCTCCAACAAGCTCACTAAGAACTTGTTCAAATCTGCTCTAGCAAGCTCACCAATAACTTGCCAAAAACTTCTCCAACAGTCTAACTAGGAACTTGTCCAAATCTACTCTAGCAAGCTCACCAAGAACTTGCCCAAAACTATCCCAAATATATCCACATATCTATCCCAAAACTATCCCAAAACTGTCCATAAATCTGCACCAAAACTATCTACAAAGCTTTATCAAAACTATTCACAAATGCCTTCTCAAAGGCTCAATCAATCATGCTCAAGTAGCACTCAAATCTCATCCATAAATATATCAAGGCAAATATCAAAGATGAACTCAACAATTAATGGCAATGTACTCTTCAATGGATGACGACAATGATACACAATGATCTCAACTCAAATAAACTCAAATCAACTCATAGAAGCATAAATATAATTATTAGATACTCAATATGTTCTAGGCTGAATATCAACTCAACTCAAATCAACTCATAGAAGCATAAAGAGAATTTTTAGATACTCAATATGTTCTTAATCTCAATATCAACTCAACTCAAATCATAATAATGGAATAGTTTGTTTCATAGGAATTGAACAATCACTTCACACATCACTTGACTAGGCTTATTCAACTCAACTCAACCCAAGTCTTATAGAACCATAAAGAGAATTGTTAGAGACTCAATATGTTCTAAACTCAATCTCAACTAATCACCACAAGGGATAATTCTTCCTCACACAACCCTAGTCCAAGTATGTATCAACCAACTCAAATGTTTCCAACAATGCTCAACCACACATCTCACATAACAATCATACTCATATTATTTTCTAACTCATGTTCTTTCACAACCAATGGGCTTCAAAAACTATACTTATAAAACAAGGTTTAAACACAACTCTCAATTCAGAAAACCTTGAAGCATTCAACCAACCACTTTTGAAAAGGAAACCAAAAACAATCCTTTTTCCTCCAATGATATTTCATAAATTAACCACCATAGAAAATCAAAAGGAGAATGTGCCCATACCTTTTATGAATATGAAGAAACCCCTTTGGAAAATCTACCACACTCAACACACTTTGAAAAGAACAAAACAACCTTCACTTGAACCCTTTTACAAAATAGAAATATCTCTTTATGTACACCTTATTTCTCCTTCTAAACAAAATAATCAAATAGCCCTCGAAATAAGCTTTCCAATGATATATAATATGATATACTTCTTAAAAATAAAATCACCATAAATATTTGCTTTTCACAACATGCACCACAAACCTTATCTCTCCTAGGGCAACCTTAGAAAAATAAAATATTTGAAAAAATTAATAACTTACCTTTAACCTCAGCAAGATTCGATTGCTTTTCATTGCCCCTACACCACTCAAACCATGGCACCAACAACCACATGATCTAACCGCTCACATAGAAACCAAGAGCGCAAGACCTCCTTCTTGCTTCCTCTGAACTTGCCCTCAAAAACCATGTGCGCAAAAGGTTCTACTTTTTACCTTGTAAAAACCAGTGTCGGTGGGATTCGAACTTCGGATCTACTAGCGCTTAAACAACTTACACATCCTCCTCTTTTCGCTAGGCCACAAGCACCTATGGTGATAGGTAAGGAACCTCCCTTACCTTTGTTCCCTCTTCTCTTCGCTGGTTTTCGAATGAATACGACACTTCTGCTTCCTTAGCGCTTCGAATGGATTATCTTCATCGAGGACAAGGAAAATAAAAATTTTAGTGGCATATTTATACATGCCCACATTTTTATTTTGACGTAGGCTATGACTTAATATTATTTGCCTCCTCCTTTTTGACGTCAGCAATAATAAAATATTAATTTTAATTTTAATTTTAAATGATTAAAATTTAAACTTAAATATTTAAAATTAATTCTCCTTCACCGGGGCACCTTTTTCGATGAAACGAAAAGCCAACCTAGATTTTAAGAAAAACCCATTTCTAATATGTCATCCATGGTTTTAAATAAAACCTTTTATTTTTCCTGCCTTGGTTTTCACAAAAGCCCTGTAATTAGACATGCTTTCCAAAATATCATAAATGCTTATTTATGAAATATCTTGGCCACCAAAACTCAATGTGATCCATGTGACATCAATGACAACATAAAATTCCTCAAATTACCCAAATTTCCAACACCAACTCTCTCCTCCCCACTACGTTCAACATAATTATTTTTTTATATTTTTTCGTTCCTTCCTTATCATTTCTCGGTTATGGAGAAGGTTAAAATCATTATTGCAGCTAACACCTTGCACCAATATATTCAGGTTGACTGCTATTCCACCATGATCATCCATTCCATGATTAAGAAAACCACACTCTTTTATTTTACATATAATTTTTACCTACTCTTTTACAATTGACGTCCACTAAAAATACATTTTTACTCAGACCTTTTAAACCATGCATTCATCCATTTATTTGCATACCTATTTAATATCTACTTTTTATAATTAAAACTATATGCATGTAAAAACAATTAGTGGATCTCATCATCATCGCCACTCAACTAAGCATAACACTCAATCAAACATGGAATCTACATGATATGCAAGCATGAGAGTATCCATGTACTTGCGATCTGAATAATAACTTCCCTTATTACATTTTCCGTTGACTAACTTCCCTTCCCCAATTATTTTGAACCTAGTCTTGCATTCATAGTAGCTATCAATAGTACCATAATTCACAAGAAACGGTGGGGTTATTACCAATTTGCTTATCTACTAATATCTATGTGAAAAGAGTTGTTACACTTATCCAATTTAGGTATCTCAATGTGAGGTGGATACGAAGGTTATGGAATGGATCGATGGATGGGTTGATTGTTAAGTTTTCTTAATATGGATTTTTGCTAACCCACACCCAAGGTTTGTTTTTCCAATGAATTGATTTCGTCATCAATAATTTATAGGATTTCAATGAGATGATGTTTTTGGCCCGTCTTTGTTCTTGATGAGGTGGAAGTGGTAGATTTTGTTATTGATAAGGTGGTGGATAGGTGTTATCAACAAGAATTTCACCATAAGTTAACTCAAGATATGTATCGACTTACTCTTGATATACTTGTTCATGGTTATTCATAGGTTGCTTATTCATGTTGATAAGGGTATGGTTGGTATTGTTCGGATGAATTAAGTTCTTGATGATGAATGGGTGGTGGTATATGATATTGGGTGTGAATTGGATATGGATGCATCTAGAGTGGAAGGTTTTGATTCAAGCAAGGTGGAATATTATGGTGTTGTGTTGGGAATTCTAGGTGATGTTGAATTGGTTGCTTTTGATGCATAAGCATGGGTAACCTTTGATATATTATCTATCATAACTGCTATTGGTGACCAGAGTTTGGATTGCATTCCTGATGAGAGAAATTCACTTGGTTAGTTGTTTTAGGGTGGTTCACACGTGTATTGATAATGTGAATGGATGTGACTTGCACTTTAGCCATAGAAAGATTGAAAAATTATTTTCTAGGATAACTAAAGGGTACATTGACTTGATTTTGATGGTGCATGATGGGTTTTGCATAGGTAGGTGGCACCAAAGCACAACGTACTTGAGTGGGTTGTTTATCGTAAGATATAGAGGGATGATTAAGATCATAATATCTTGATGCATGAGCTGACATGGTAGGCTATTTATGATGTTGAATGATGTACATGTCAATATGATCATACAAATGGTTCATACGTGGGTGCTCAACTATGGTAGCTTAAGAATCCTTGTCTTAGTGTGGACTATACACTTGAGATTGATATAATGGAGTTGTAGTATGATCTAATATGCAAATGTACAATAACAAATTCCTAGGTGATTTAGTGTAAAAATAATTGTTCTTATAGAAAGTATGCAAGGTGGCATGGTTCGGATAATCAATATCATGATTGTCATCAATATTTGTGGGTGTATTTTGAATAGTGATGCCTAACATATCAAGGGTAGTGGGATGATAAATAATGTTTGAGTCAAGGGGGATGCGTTGCCACTTAGGTATGGCGAGGTCTTGTAGATCAACTAAAACATAATCCATGACTCTTTGACTTGACTCAACTGTGTTTTCTAATGATTGAGGTCAACTACATGTTATGATCATAAGCTATAAAAATTGTGTGCACTTTATAAACTACACAAGAAAAGCAATTAAAGTAAATAAGCAATTTTATTTTATTGTTAATTTTATTGTTTATTTGTGAAATCTTTTCTTTTGTTTTAATTTTAATTTTAATTTTTCTTTTGTGTTTTTGAAGTGCTTGTTTGAAATCCTATTCGTAAAATGACTAAGGTGGATTGAATGAACACTATAGAAAAGGTAACTTGTGCACAACCTCCTATTAGAAAATTTAACAAAAATAGTCAATATAGCTTCCTAGGATGGTATATGGGTTATAGGTATCCTTATGGGAATAAAATACCCCCCCAAAGAAGGAGTCATGCTATCTAAATCCTGCTACTTGCCCAGTTGGGATTTTGCTTCATCCTTGGGTGGGCTTGGATATAAATTATAGTTGTGTTCCACTGATTATTAAGACCCATGGTTAAATGTCATCTAAATTTGATCTACTTTCAGACACACCTAAAAGTAAGGGGATTTTCGATGATAAAATCTAAAAGACCTCTTATAAGGATTTGTATGGCTTTTAGTGGGCCAATCCACAGTTGGAGATAAAATCCCATGTTGCATGATTGCTATCAATAGTTGGTGATGAAATCCAATTGATCGATAGTTGGTGATGAAATCTAACTAAAATACAACACAATGATTTTGATTATGCAAGCTATGAAGAAAAAATACATTATTTTCCTAAATGATGATTAGTATTTTAATTAGGTAGCAATGCAACAAAATCAACAAGAATGCAAATATTATCTCTTACTAAGACGGTCACAAATTGGAGACTATCTCGACTTGAGAGGATCACAAATAGGGGACCATATTGACCTAATATGGTCATAGTTTGATAGATTTACAAACTAAAAAATAAAATGCATGCAACTATGCTATATATATTATTTTTATTTTCAAAACATGAAATAAAATGATAAGGAAGTATAAACCCTAACCTTGAAAATCTTTGTTCGATGTAAACTTGCAGATTTGTGACTGTTTTGACTTTGCTTGAAGATTATCTTAGGCTAAGATAATTTTGATATAGGGACCATCTTGGCTATATATGGTTAAGTCTAAGTACTTGCAACCACAAAAGAAAATAAATAACTAGTCATATTTATCAAACATGCATTAGAAAAATAGGGACTAGGTCCCACCATGATTGCCATTTGGAGGACAAAAATTTTCATCATAGAAGATAAAAATGAAGGAAACATAATGATTAACAAATAAAATAAATCTTTTATATATTTATATTAATATTTCAAAGTGTTACAACTAAATCCCCTGAGGAGATTTCACCAATGATACAATAGATACAATATCAAAAATATTTTTTGGACAAGTAGGTTTCTCTTCGGATCTCTATACAAGAGTTAGATCATGAACCTTTTGTTGTCCTCACATCCTATGACCTGCACATAAAGAAAACAAAATTAAATCAATAGTATATAGTGTTTGAGATATAAACTAACAGATGTAAGATAAATGGATAGATCCAAGATTAGATGAATAGAAAATAAAAAACTAGTCACCTGATTGAGACTATCTTGGGTCGAGATGGTTTTTTTCTACAGACCATCTTAGGGTGAGATGATCACTATTGTAGATCTATTTTTCGGCATGACTAGGTCTAAGTAATATTTTTAAATGACACAAAGTGTTTTAATTGATGAGTTTCTTGCAAGAAGTTTGCAAAGTGGGTGTGGAATATCAATGAGACATTGAAAAGTGAACTATCCAAAGTAAACACAAGTGACATCGAATTCTTGGTAATGATTCGATAGCATATCGATTTGCAGTAGGATGGTTTGGTGGATTCTCAGTAGCACTTCATTGCATGAATTCAAAATTTGGAGATCTTAAACAAAGGGGGGAGAGCACAATTTTATATGCCTATTGACAAGGAATGAAAGTGGTAAGTGTCAATCAAGGGCAGCTTGATTAGCTTCCACTTAATAACTACAAGTGGTAAGTGAAATTTGTTACCAACAAGTTGAATGGCATCGATGAGAAATTAGGCACGGTGCTAAAATATAGTTTTTATTACCCATTATTTTTTAATTTTTTATTTTGTATGACTATCTCAGGTCAAGATGGTCATGGCCCTAAGACCAACTCAGGTCAAGATGATTAGGCTTCCTATGGGAAAATTTGCCTATTTGTCAGAGAAAACCATTGAATTAGCCTTGAGGTTGTCGAAGGTGGATCACATGAGCTAGAAGAGAGGCTTTTTGAGATTCTCCTCGCGATGACGTATTTTAGGTGTCTACACTCATATATTGATGCCATGACTCAAGTGACTAAAACACTCTATAATCAAGTGGATTATAGAAATATACAAAGCATTATAATACTAAATAATACAATATGATTTGATACTTGTAATCTTACATTTCATCCTTACACATAGCCTTTACATAAAGTCTCTTGATATTTCATCTTTGATTATCTCGTCATATCCTCTCTAAGTCACAAGAGATGTGTCCCTTCATATTTCTCATTCAAGAAATTTTTTATTAACCTTCTAATAATGACAAAAACCTAATGATTACATGAAAACAAATATTGAAAAGATATTTACAAGGTACTTACAAAGTATTTACAAGGTACACAACAATATTTTCTAACATATTTATTATACACATTATCATATACAATTTGGTATTTGAGCACTACTTGCTCTTCCTTACCCACGTAAAATATGTCGTAGATCCACCTTACCATGTCAATACCTCCTCTAAAATAAACCTATCCCATGACTTTCTTGTCATTATCCAACTCTAACATCACCTATCCAAAGCTATACATATCAAATTTTATCTCTATGTATTTGGAAAAAATAAAATATTATTTTATCCTAAGGAAGATACAAAAATAAAAATAAAGCTAATTATATAGAGAAAATGATACTTGGGCTCTATATTCCCAAAATAAGACATAACTATACCTATACTTATTCTCAATAATTTTATTTTGAAAATATATGTTCAATAGATTGATCACACATTTTTAAATAGAATGGAAGGGAAGTGATTATAATGTGTATACTTGAACCCGTGAGCTTGACAATAATGTCATAGCATTTGAGCCACTAAAATACCTTACTCAGTCTTTGTACATGATGAAGCCTATTGAACAAACTAGTGTATGCCAAAAATGGCCACATCCTTAGAAAATTTTGAAAATTTTAATCTAAGGCATGAAGTTCTCATTTCGCACATGTTACAGTGCATTTTGGAACAGATTCATGATAAAGGTTCTCAATCCACTCAACACTTGGTGTATTCTACACTTGGAGCAATTTCGCATGGTTTCTAATACTTTTTGTAGTGGACTAGCGATGCATCTTGAATCCGCAAAAGTTTTTGAGAAAAGATGACATCAGTGCAAAAGAAGTGTGAATTGGCAACCGCTTATTATTTTCAACATGCGATAAGCGGCTAAGTGTTGGCAAGCACGATTATGGAGATTTTATAGAGTATTTTTGCTTGGAATGGTGACAAGGGGTGGAAAGCAATGGAAAAGAATACAATTTATTGACAAAGGCTAATTTTGACTCACTTCCTTCCCGATTGGCAACAAGTGGTACTTTACACTATTTTTTGTGCAGAATGAAGGAAGATCTACTTTACACTGCGGTGGGTCTGGATTGGTGACATGAGTATTTGCACTTGATTAGTTCTGGAATGGTATTCTGTAAATATTTTGAAGGAAATATGACATCAGTGACTTTCAAGTGCAAATTTTTGAATGCTTCATTGCAAATAAAGAAAAACAAATAATAATGAGTGGATTTCATCCTGCTTCACTACTAGTGCATTTTGTGCCGGATTGGCATTCCATAGATTCAGAGACATAAATATGATGTCATTAATTTTAAAAAGCATAATAGTGCTTTGGTATTTCCCTGTCATTTTACTAAGTGCATTCCAAAACAAATCATAGCCGTGTGATGGGGAAGATAGACAATTGATATTTTTTCAAATATTTTGAAGTATATAAAGACACTTTCTCATTCGATTCAAAAAATAGTTAATTAGGGACTGGAAGCTGAAGTGCCAAGGGTTTCAAGAAAATAATAACTAGAGACAATTGTAGATCGACGGTGATGAAATATTCCAAGAAAGGTTAACGATGCAGATGTAGTATCTAACGACCCAGACTCTAGTTGAAACTAACCAACCAGTAAGTTGTAGAAGCTTTGAGCTTCCATGGTGGTCTACTTACAACAAATTTTCTAGAGACCAAACCAGTAAGAAAATGCCAGTGAGAACTCTCTATTGAGCTATTGAAAATCAAATATTTGTAATGTTCCTTGTTATTTTTTTAAATTTTAAACTATAAATAGAGGTCGAACCCTCATTTTTAAGGGTCGGATCTAGTGTGTTTGCCTACACTATTGTAAATTTTCCTATGAGCTAATGAAATGAGCATTACATTGATTTTTGCCTCAAATTTGTGTCTTCATTATTTCGTATAAGAGGTTCAAATTTTGGAGTTGCATTTTTATCAATATTCAAATCGTTAGTTTTTCCCAGTTTATTGGATTACTAGCTACTAGGGTAATTGAAATCTACTTTTGATTAGATCTATATTTGTAGAGAGTGAATTTCTATAAAATATGAGTATTGATTAATTATGTTATTTGGATTATCATTTTTAGATATTGGAATTGTTGTCTACAATATTTCTCTATTATGCTTTAATGAATGATGGTTCATTTGATTTGAGATAATGTTGATATGAGTAATGTGCATTTAACATGTTTTATGGGAGATTTTTGCTGTAGTAACAATGTTGTTAGCCTATTCATCCACTATTGTTCAAATTTTCTAACCCTAATCTCTTTCTCAACCCTAATCTCCAAAACCCTAAGTGAGCATAATTGTGTCAACACCCTTTTAAGTTGACAAGGAACCAACCTACTCTAGAGGTTGGATTTGAAACCCCGTTTTGGTCCATCCAATATTGAGTGCAGATCTATAGCTATCGAGTGCATGCCTGGACAAAAATTAGGAATATAGAAAGTCGTAGTATTGAGTAAAACTTATTGCAATTTAGTGTTAAATAATTTTTGGTACGCTCGGTGGAAACAATTCACAAGAAACATGAAAACTCATCACAAGATTTATTGTTTATCTCTACCCAGATAAATCAAGATTTGGTGAATTGTCTTGTCCTTGGTAAGTGAATAATAGTAAATTCACTTGGCAACTCCCTGGTCTGTGATCCCAAAAAATAATCATCCCTATAGACCAGTGCCATTTCATGTATACCAGGTATTTCAAGAGAAATAATCTAGATTATTTCTTATTTTATGAGTTACATTACATAGGGACAACTATTATAGAGTTTGCTTAGAGATTTTCAAGTAGAAGTGAATTCCACTGAAGAAAATTCTTGTAGTTAATAAGTCTCAAATTTTAACTTAAGGTTTAGCAAAACCTAGAAAAGAATCTCCCTTGCAACTAGACCAACTACAAGCTTAGTCTATATGTATTATATCAGAGCTCTAGGATTAGAGCTAGGTTTGAAAACCTAGCAATCTAGAATAGAGGACTTTCCCCAAGTTTATAATGCTATAGTTCATACAAAGAATGTTTTGATCAATGTAGGGAGGTTACCCCCTAAGACTGTTGTGCCCTAAAATCAATATATTGGTAGTTTCTAAGGTCAATCAGCAACTACATCATATATAGATACACCTACATTATTATCCTCATTTCCATAAATGACCCCCATTCCTCAACCAAAACCCACATCCACTACTATCCCTTTTCCTCCACTTCCTGCTCAGATTTATCAAGAAACCTTCGTTATCCTAGACATCCAAAATACCTTGAAAATCCTTAGTAACAAGATTTAATTCTATGGATAAAATAGAAATGGAGAGATCTCAACAAAGAAGGTTCTCATATATAAATAAGGATCAAATACCTAGTCTTAGCAATAGTTTAGGTATCAAATTAAATGCAATATATGAATAACTTGAATGTTCTTTGGATACTACTCTTGCAAATATTTGGTGCTTGGTGTGTAATGATCCACATGATTCATAGTCTTGTGTTATGTACCAAAATCATGTGTAAATGGCCATGGATCAAGCTGAGAGAAATTAGAAGGGGAGATTGAACATGCTCTAGTAGCAAGATCAGATTATAGTGGAGAAAGAGTCATATGTGGATGACCCAATCACTGTCATGACAAGGTTTGGAAAGAAAGCCTTGCAGGTAGATCCACAAAAAATGGGACAATTCCAAGTCCCATATCAAAAGAAAAATGACCAACTTCCCAAAAGCAGTGATACTTTTCCTATTCCTCAGGCTAAAGGGAAAGATAAGACAAACAATCTTCCTAAGAGGTTGTAAAAGGAAACTGAAGGAGACCATATGAGGTCTAAATATGAGGTACAAGAAAGGCTTAGATTCCCTTCTATTACCAAAAGGTAAAGAATAGAATCCACTCAATATTATAAAATAAAATATGGTAAGCCAAAAAGGAGGCTTGAAAATCCTACCTTGGCTAAGTCTAAGTATAATATTGTTGAAGATATGAAAAATATTCCATCAAAAGCCATTTTATATGATACTCTTTTCATTCCTATCCAAATAGACCTGCTTAAGACTTCTCTCAACAATTGCCCATAGTGGAAACATGCCACCAAAATTCTTAGTATGCCCTTAGAGAAGAAAGAAATGTCCCTTACTATTTTTAAAAATAAACCCTCTCCTTTCTATATCTTCCTAAGAATGGAAGGATGGGTGGTCTGAAATTGTATGATAGATTCAAGAGCATTAACTACAATTATGCCTAAAGCAGTTTGTGAAGAGATGGGCATGGAGTATACCCAATCTTGTACTAGAGTGTTACAATTGGATGGGAAACATGTTATGAAAGTAGGAGTCATAAATGATGTTTTAATGAGGCTACATATAGCCGTTGAGGTGACAATAATACAAGAAACAGTAGTGGTTGATCTTGAACCTTATTTTGGTTTATGCCTTTCAAGGGAATTTATTGAAAAGCTAGGAGGATGTATGTATATGGAATATTCCATTATGGTAATTTATTTCAAAGGAAATAGAATAAGGATAACACCTAAAAAGCCAATGTCTTATCATATTGAAATGATTTAGGGGGATATGTGAAATCTTACTCCCCTGGAAGAATTTGAGCTAGTTGAAAATTTTGAAGAGTTGCATATTGAGGATGAGTTGCCCTTTAGAGAAGATTAAAATCAGTTTGGAACTAGTATGGAAACATATAGCATTTCCTATGAATCAGAGAAGAAAATACCTCCTATATCTAATCAATATTTGAGAGAAAATAAAACATGGATCACATACTTTGATGGTGCTAAATACAAAAATGGTGCAGGTGCTAGTGTGGTACTACAGTCCCAATCAGAAGGGACAAAGAGTTTTGCCTATAGAATAACAAGGTCATGTACAAATAATGCTGTAGAATATGAGGCCTTATACCTCAGACTGATACAGGTAGAAAGCATGGGCATTAATATTCTAAACATATATGATGACTCTGACTTAATCATCCATCAGGTAAGGGAGAGGTGCAGTAGAAAGTACCATTACTTAAAAGCATATAGGAATAGGGTATGGGATTTGATGGAATCCTTTGATACCCTAAAAATAAATTTTGTTCCCAAAGAAAAGAATACTTTGGAATATTCCTTAGCAACGAAGGGAGCTAACTTCAACCCTTATGCAGACTATAGAATCAAGAAATAAAAGATAATAAAAATGATTTTTAGACCTGTAGTACCAGATAATAAAATTTCCTAGCAGGTTTTTGAAAGTGATGAGCAGCTAATTAACTTTATGGTAAGATAAGCATGTCTCTCCACTGTTCAATAAGAGAATCTAGAAGAGTTAAATCAACAATATGTTATTCAATTGAGGAACAATCATATTCCTAGAGGATTGGTCATCTTAGAGAGCTTATTTGACAATGAGGACAGAAAAAAGACTAGAGCCATGAAATTCAATGAAAATATTTATGAATAAGTTGAATTCAATACTGAAAATAAGCTCAATGTTGGAGTTTGATATTCACTAGAGGAAGTAGAAGATATCAAAGTCCTATGCCTAAAATACCAAGATATTGTGGCTTGGTCATATGAAGACCTCAAGGTATATGACAAGAAAGTTATCCAACATACTATTAAGCTAGAGCCTGATGCAAAGCCTTTTAAGAAGAATAAAAGGCTAGTAAATCCAAGTATTGAAGCCATTATGAGAGAGGAGCTCTTAAAGTTATTTAAGGCTAAGATCATCTATCAAATAAAATATTCAACCTAGGTAGACAACTTGGTACCCATGAGGAAAAAGAATGGTGATATTCATTCGAGTGTAGATTTCAGAAATCTTAACCAAGCGTATCTTAAGGATCACTATCCCCTCCCATACATTGATCAAATATTATAGATAGTGGAAGGGGTAGAAAGGTTCTCATTATTATATGACTTCTATGGATACAATCAGATTTGGGTGAAAGATGAAGATCAATATAAAACAACATTCACCACCAAATGTGGCACATTTACTACTAGAGAATGCCCTTTGGGCTGTCCAATATGAGAGCCATATTTCAAAGAGCCATGGATTATGCCTTTGGATAACTTATCAATAAAGTCATTCTGATTTATTTGGATGACATGAATGTGTTTTCCCATAATAAGCATGACCACTTAGCACACCCGGAGCAAGTTTTTCAAAAGTGTAGAGAGTTTGGTATTTCACTCAATCCTAAAAATAATTCTTTGCAGTACATGAAGGTAAAATGCTATGTCATATGGTCTCAAAAGAAGGTATGTTCATAGATATAGACAGAATCAATTCCATTCTTGCTCTCCCATTGTCTACAAACAAGAAGGTCTTATAGTCCTTTTTTGGTCAAATAAACTTTGTCAAGAAATTTATTTCTAACTTTGCACAAAATGTGAAGCCCATATATGAGTTACTAAAGAAGAGTGTGGAGTTTAAATGGACTGAGGCTAGGAAGTAATATTTTGAGACTATCAAGCAGTCCACTACAACAGCCCCAGTACTAGTAAATCCATATTTTAGTAAGGATTTTATCCTTTATGCTTATGGAGCTAAAGAGATTTATGTCTAAGTGCTCACTCAAAAAGATGATCAAGGTGAGGAAAATTCTGTATTATTTTGGAGCTAGACACTCTATGACTACAAGGTCAAATATAACTTTATTGAAAGATAATTTTTTGTTGTGATGAAGTCACTGAAGAAGTTTAGGCAATACTTGGTCCAGAGTAAAACCTTGGTATATGTTCATCTAGATGTAAGAAGCTTTATTATTTAGGGTGAACTAGGAGATAAAAGGGCTGGTTGGATTACAAAAATATAATAATATGATGTAGAAATACATCCCACCAAGTTGGTGAGAGGTAGGGCCCTATGATAGGATCTAATAGAGGTAGCAACATTAGTAGAAGTAGCAGCTTTCTAGACGTAGAAGAGGATCAGGTAGAAGGAGTGCAGCCAATAGACTCTGATTGGGTTGATCAGATGATTAAATACTTTCAAAATGGAGTATACTCTCCTAACCTAAATACATCCCAAAGAGAAGATACAGGTTGCAAGATTTGAAATATGTATTACTACTAGAAGGCTTGTATAAAAGAAATTTGGATGGAGTCCTTTTGAAATGCTTAAAATATGATTAGAAACAAAGGGTTATTGAAGAGTTCCACGGAGGACCAATTGGAGGACATAGCTCAGGAAGAGTTACAGCTTTGAAAAACATAAGAGCTGGCTATTACTGGCCTATTGTGTTTACCAATACTTTTAGGGTTACTAGGGCATGTGACAAATATCAACGATATGTTGGAAGGACAAGGAATGTTTCATTCCCCCTCAAGACAATATAAGTTGAAGAGCCTTTTCAACAATGGGGGCTAGAATGGTCATCAACCCTCATTCCTCGATAGAGCATAATTTTATTCTAACTACCACATATTACCTCACCAGGTGGGTAGAGTCTATTCCTACAAAGAAATCATATTAGGAAGTTGTGATCAATTTTATGGAGAATTTGATTTCAAGGTTTGGATTTCCAGAAGACTTGGTAAGTGACAATGGCCCAGATTTCATAGGATCCAAGTATATTGAGTTTTCTAGTAAGTATGGCATCAATCTTAAGAATAATTCAAATTATTACCCATAGGGTAATGGACTTGTTGAATCTACCAACAAAAACATGTTAAGGATTTTGAGGAAGTCACTTTAAGAGAATAAAAGAAGTTGGCACCTACAGTTGGACCAAGCTTTGTGGGAAGACAATATTACTATCAAAAAGTCCATTAAAACTTCACCTTATGCTCTAGTGTATGGCAAATAGGTAGTGTTAACTGTCCATTTGGAAATTTCAGCACTCAAGCTGGCAAATAAAGAGGAAGAATCTGAGGGAAATCCAATGGAAACAAGGTTGAATCATTTACTTTAGTTGAAATAGAACAAAACTATGGTATATGAGAATTTTTAGAAACACACAACATACATCAAAATATGGTTTGATAAAATGTAAAGATTCAAGAAATCCTAGGTTGGAGATTTAGTTCTCAGGTGGAATGTTGATAGAGAAAACTTGGGCAAACATGAGAAATTTGATTCCTTTTGGGATGGCCATTTCAAGATAGTGGATATAAAAGATACCAATGTGTTCCAACTTAAATATATATAGGGGAACATACAACTAATTTCATTTAATGATTTTCATCTCAAACTCTACTATGATTGAAATATAAACTCATTGTAACATATGTATATACATTGTATCATATTTCCCTTTCTTTCTACACTTTCTATTAAGTTTTTCTTTGACATGTTAAAAGGAGAAAAATAGTTGCAAAATGGCTAAGTGTTCAAAAGGATATAGTGAGGATCCATTACGCACTCAAATACAAGTAAAGTGGAGTAGAACGGTGAGCATCCCTATTTCACACCAAAATGAACTAAAGTCTTAGCTGAATAGAACAAGGGTTATTTTTTGTGTGTGAAAAGAGCCAAGTGTTAGTGAAATCAAACACATATTCAACCCACTAGATTCAAGACTAAGGTGGAGAAAATCAAGGATTTTGCAAGTTGTGCCACATGGAGAGAAAGGAAAAAGCTTACATTCAATGCTAAAGGTCCCATGCTCGAATCAAAGAGTAGACAAAGTGACACTATGAGGTGGTAGCCAAGTTTGAATTTTTAACCAATGAGAGATCCGAATGCCACCTTCAAGCCACCAAAATAAATGAGTGGGAGTTGAGAAGCATTCCAATAGGAAAATCATGCAGTAGCCACATTAATGGTGGAGGACATGCATGTACCAAAAGATAAAAATGCCAAAGCACAAGCTATGTTCATTCGAAGGTAAACCACATTCAAAGAGAAAAAAAGAGTGAGATAGTACTTAGAAGTATTCGCTATGAATTTTAGAAAGAACACAAGATTATTGTTGGTAAAATTACATTCAAGGATACTCAAGAAGCTAAAACCTCAGAGAGGAGGGTAGTGGGTCCATACATTGATAAAACAAAAGCTATGGTGGATACTAAAATGGTCTTGATGGAGAGAACAAAGCTCAGGAAAAATATCAACAAAATATTTATGCAAAGACTGGCCCTTTCGGTTGAAGGTAGATGTGTTGTGCTCTCTCTCTTGTCTTTTTATATTTGTGATTCTGTTAATCCATATTCAAAGTTGATAGCAACTATAGTTAAGTTTTATGATCCCATGGCCAAAGCAGTGAAAACCACTAAAGGCAAAACCCTATTTAGTGTCACCTCTACAAATTATCATAAACTCTTCACCTTAGGGTCAGAACCTCCTTTGAAACCCAAAGAGTTTAACATGACTACCTAGTATGGGTATTACTCTCTGGAGAAGCAAGCTAATGATGGTGAGTCATTTAAGAAATGGGTTTATAAACAGCTCGATGCCAAGCCTAGGAAGAAATTGCCTGAAGTTCCAATTCCCATTGATGAATTTGCAAACCTTGAGCTATTTTCTATGTTGGCCTGCATGGAGGGTTTAGACTCTAATATAATGGTACATGGTTGGAAAATTACCGCAACATATTGTATTTCAAATGAAAGAATGTATGAGGAAGGTACAAAGAAAAATGGAACTAGGGTTATCTATTTTTATTGGCCAACCTTTCTTACCCAAAGGATTCACGAGCAATTAGTAAGAATGAAAAGGGACTCTAATGCACCTAGTTTTAGGCATTGCTCGAGCCTGGTTTAGATTATTTATGCTATCGTGAAAGATATGATGCCATGGATCTCGGTTAAGGACAAAACCAGTGATGGGGAGCCCTTACCGGTTTATTATTGGACAAGTCACTTAAGGAGTAGTGAGTCTTTTTACCATTTCAACTTGGAATTTCTAGGACCTGCATTAAAAATAATGTATGGAGAGTACCCCAGATTGCCACCTTTGGCTAATAAAATACTCAGGACAGAGGGTATCAAAGAAGGATATTGGTATCTTCTAACTGAGAGTATAGTAATAAAATTATATGGATTCATGGGAAATCCTTTTCTCCTACCCCTTTTGATGCAGAACAAAAATTTGCAATCTACCAAATCTAGATTTTCATTCAATAAACTGGAAATAAATTTTACAACACTAGCCCGCAGGCTTAGTTCCTCTTTTCACTATTGCAATCTCTAATCTGCGCTCCTCTCTCATTTTACATGCCTGGGTTTTTATAGAGGCCCCGACCCTCTGAATCTGAAAAACAAAATTTCAGAACAATATCCGCAGCCCTCTCGTCTGCAACTCTCTTGCTTCGCGTACTCCATGCCGGTCCAGGATGGATCTCTGCCCTCGATCCTGCAACTCCTCCGCCCATGCTCTGAATAATCATCGTAGCCTTACTATTCAGGTTTTTTGTCTTCACTCTATAGATTAATAGTGCCACAGCCTTCTGTCTTCAAATATGTAGGTCAGTCTTCCATCTCAAAGGATCCTAGTGCAAACTGCCTCACGTTCAGCGCATCTGTCGACACTACCCAAGAATCCTGAGCTCTCCTTGGAAGACACTCATACAGCCAAGCAGGTTGTATAAATAGTGATGTAGCCTTCTATCTTCTCATCATTTATAATTTACTGATGCGGCTCTTCGTCTCCCACCTAGTGGTCCCCTCATTTTATCTCTTGCGTCTCTTGGCCTTCACTTGCCATTCAAAATCATCATCACATGAAATGGCAAAGTGCTCTATAACCACCTGTAACTTGATGCCACATGCCCCTGTAATGGCCCTGCAACCATCGCCTGACCTCTGTCACATTCTTCTTCCAGCTGCACTGTATCGGCTCCTGCATCCGCCGCCTGACTTCCATGAGCTATCACTGTCACTCTATCGCGGTCCCCTCAAAAATGTAGCATGTCACGATATCACGACATCTTCTCCCTCTTGCTCATCCTTTTCTCTTTCAGTCGTGATATCATGACATGTCGCGATATCGTGACATTTTTCTCCTTTTCCTCATTTCTCTTTTTCGAGTTGCAAAATCGTGACATGTCGCGATATCATGACATTTCTGCTCCATTGCCTTCTCTCCTTCTTCGGGTCACGAAAATGCGACATGTCATGAAATCATGACATTCCTTCTCACTGCCTCCTTCTCTCGCCTTTTCATCATGAAAATGTGACGTGTCACGAAATCATGACACTTCTTCTTTCTGGCTCCCTCTCTGGCCTTCTTATTGCGAAAATGTGACATGTCGCACTATCACGACATTTTTTTCTTCCTCGGCTCCTCATTTCTCTTCGGGTCATGCAAACATGACATGTCACGAAATCGTGACATTCTTTCACCCTTGCCTTCGCTTTCCTCTTCGAGTCACGAAAACATGACATGTCGTGAAATCGCAACATTTCAGCTTCCTGGCTCCTTTCTCGCCCTCTGGTTGCGAAAATGCGACATGTCATGAAATCGCAACATTTTCTTCCTTGGGCTCCTTCACTTGCCTTCTGGTCACGAAAATGTGACATGTCGCGAAATAGTGACATTTTCCTCCTCAGGCTCCTTTGCTTGCCTTCTGGTCACGAAAATGCGACAGGTCACGAAATCACGACATTCTTCTCCCTTGCACTTCTTCTTGTTTGTAGGTCACGAAAATGCGACATGTCATGAAATTGCGACATTCTTCTCTTCTACTCTTCATCTTGCCTTCTGGTTGCAAAAATGCGACATGTCACGAAATTGCGACATCTTCCTCCGCTTGGCTTCTCCTTCACCTTTTGGTCACAAAAATGCGACATGTTGCGAAATCACGACATCTTCCTCCCTTGGATTCTTCCTCACCTTCTGGTCATGAAACTATGACCTATCATGAAATCATGACATTTCTTCCTCCTAGATTTCTCTCTCCTTGGTGGGTCGCAAAACTGCGACATGTCACGAAATCATGACATCTTTTCCTTCGTGCCTTCTCTCTCCTCTGTGGGTCATGAAACTGTGACATGTCATGAAATCATGACATATTTTCCTTCATGCCTTCACTCTCCTTTACGGGTCATGAAACTATGACATGTCATGAAATCACGACATCTTTTCCTCCTTGCGCCTTTTCTCCTTGGCCAACTTGTCACGATATCGTGACAGTTTGTCTTCTTTTGCTTTCTACTGGATGCTCCTACATCAGACAACCGAGGTGGATTGAGAAGTGGCCCCCACTTCTGCACTACAAGAAACCCCCCCACAAGCACTGCACAAAGTGCCAAATTCTTCCTCTGAGGCTTCATGCAAGAAACCCCCTGCAAGCACTGCACAGAGTGCCAATTTTTATTTTTTTGAGGCTTCATCCATGAAACCCCCTGCAAGCACTACATAGAGTGCCAAACTCTTTCCTCTTCCACAGATCCTGGTGCAAACTGCCTCACGTTCGGTGATCTATTTGCACACTCAAGAACTTCTGGCTCTGATACCACTAATGCAGAACAAAAATTTGTAATCTACCAAATCCAAATTTTCATTCAATAAACTGGAAATAAATTTTACAACACTAGCCCGCAGGCTTAGTTCCTATTTTCACTATTGCAATCTCTAATCTGTGCTCCTCTCTCATTTTAGATGCTTGGGTTTTTATAGAGACCTTGACCCTTTGAATCTGAAAAACAAAATTTCAAAACAATATCCACAGCCCTCTCGTCTACAACTCTCTTGCTTCACATACTCCATGCTGGTCTAGGATGGATCTCTGCCTTCGATCCTGCAACTCCTCTGCCCACTCTATGAATAATCACCACAACCTTACTATTCAGGTTTTTTGTCTTCACTTTGTAGATTAACAGCACCACAACCTTCTATCTTCAAATTTGCAGGTCAATCTTCCATCTCAAAGGATCCTGGTGCAAACTGCCTCACGTTCGGTGCATCTGTCTACACTACCTAGGAATCTTGAGCTCTCCTTAGAAGACACTCATATAGCCAAACAGGTTGTAGAAATAGCACCACAACCTTCTGTCTTCTTATCTACAACTATTCCTGGGGCCGGACTTCGACCCCTCGTGCATGCCTCAGCTTGCCATTTTATAATTTACTAACGAGGCTCTTTGTCTCCCACCTGGTGGTCCCCTCATTTCATCTCTCACATCTCTTGGCCTTCACTTTCCCTTCAAAATCATCATCACACTAAATGGCAGAGTGCTCTGTAACCACCTGTAACTTGATGCCACGTGCCCCTGTAATGGCCCTACAACTGCCGCCTGACCTCTGTCACATTCTTCTTCCAACTGCACTGTATTGGCTCTTGCATCTATCGCCTGAATTCCATGAGCTGTCACTGTCGCTCTGTCGTGGTCCCCTTGAAAATGCAGCATGTCACGATATCACGACATCTTCTCCCTCTTGCTTGTCCTTTTCTCTTTCGGTCGCGATATCGCGACATGTCACGATATCGCGATGTTTTTCTCCTTTGCCTCATTTCTCTTTTTTGGGTCATGAAATCATGACATGTCATGATATCGTGACATTTTTGCTCCATCGCCTTCTCTCCTTCTTTGGGTCACGAAAATGTGACATGTCACGAAATCATGACATTTCTTCTCGTTGCCTCCTTCCCTCACCTTTTCATCACGAAAATGCGACGTGTCACAAAATCGTGACACTTCTTCTTTTTGGCTCCCTCTCTGGCCTTCTTGTCACGAAAATGTGACATGTCATGCTATCGCGACATTTTTCTTCCTCGGCTCCTCTTTTCTCTTCGGGTCACGAAAATGTGACATGTCGTGAAATCACGACATTCTTTCACCCTTGCCTTCGCTTTCCTCTTCAAGTCATGAAAACACATGTCATGAAATCATGACATTTTAGCTTCCTGGCTCCTCTCTCACCTTCTGGTCGCGAAAATGCGACATGTCATGAAATCATGACATTTTCCTCCTCGGGCTCCTTCGCTTGCCTTCTGGTCGCAAAAATGCGACATGTCACGAAATCGTGACATTTTCCTCCTTGGGCTCCTTTGCTTGCCTTCTGGTCGTGAAAATGTGACATGTCACAAAATCATGACATTCTTCTCCCTTGCGCTTCTTCTTGTTTGCAGGTCGTGAAAATGCGACATGTTGCGAAATTGTGACATTCTTTTCTTCTACTCTTCATCCTGCCTTCTGGTCGCGAAAATGCGACATGTCATGAAATCGCAACATCTTCCTCTACTTGGCTTCTCCTTCACCTTTTGGTTGCAAAAATGCGAAATGTCACAAAATCGTGACATCTTCCTCCCTTGGCTTCTTCCTCGCCTTCTGGTCATGAAACTACGACCTATCGCAAAATCATGACATTTCTTCCTCCTAGATTTCTCTCTCCTTGGCGGGTCACGAAACTGCAACATGTCACGAATCGTGACATCTTTTCCTCCGTGCCTTCTCTCTCCTCTGTGGGTCACGAAACTGTGACATGTCACGAAATCGCGACATCTTTTCCTTTGCGCCTTCACTCTCCTTTGCGGGTCGCAAAACTGCGGCATGTCACAAAATCACGACATCTTTTCCTCCTTGCGCCTTTTCTCCTTGGCCAACATGTCACGATATCATGACAGTTTCTCTTCTTTGTCTTTCTTCTAGATGCTCCTACATCACATTTTTATCATAGATAGGCTATTTGCCTTGGAATATTTGAGGCAAGCAGAGTACATAGACTTGAACTATGGATCTAGAAGGAAGATAAAATCTCTGCTAACCTACCACACTGTAGATGACATAACTATTACAAAAAAGGTGCAGAGTGATAAAATTGACCAATACCTAGATAGTTTAGGTCTATTTTATATTCCTCAGAGATGGAGCTATGATCTTGATGATATTTTCAGCAAAAAAATATTGCCCTAAATGGAGACAAGGCCTACAATTTTAAAAAGAGACCTAGGTCCCATTTTAAATAGGGTAGAAACAATAATGAAAATGCTCTTATGGAATAGAATATGTAAAATATGGATTAGCTACCTTCATGGCTAGACTTTTATGAAAAAATCATGGATTTGATCTAGATAAGAAGCCAAAACATTAAATAACAGAGGCTATCATCAGTGATATAGAAAAAAAATTGAGAAAAATAAGGACCCACAGTCTCAGGATTACACAACAGAAGAGGTTGAGAAAGGAGAAAAATGGAATGTAGCCAAAAATAATATTGGTGGAGATTGAGAATTGAAATTGGAAAATCGAAATCTAGGTTTGGAATGAAGATTGATAATGAATTTTCTAAGAAATATGATGAGAAATTAGAGTCCGGAAGTCTAAGGATAAAAGGAACATAGTGCTAACCATGATGAAGTAACATTCTGGGATTGATTCCTCCTCTCCACCTATAGACCAAGAGGTTCCAGAAGATGAGCCTAAAAATCCTTTGACAGTTGCTGAGGTCTTGAAGACATTTCAGCCTACCACAAAACAAATAGAAAAGTTTCCTAAGAAGCACAAATTTTGAGCAAAATACAATATTCAGATGTAAGATCTATCAGCACTCCAGTCATATAAGCAGTAGTTAGGCCTCAATGCTTAGCCCTTTGGGGATAACCTCAAGATACAAACATTGACTATAGAGAGAAATATAAAAGCTTCAAAATCATGCCTCTCATTTCCACCACTGTAGTGACAGTGGAGTTGAATCCTATTTATGAGCAATTGCTGTTAGAATAAATAATACAACAAGAGGTATCTTAGGAAGATATAGAGAGAGGATATTTCCTTTCAATTGTTCCATAGAAGAGCTAAAAGAGCTCCCAAAAGAGAAAAGAGGGTTTTCAAAGAAATAGAGGTTGGACAAAGAGGATATTGCTAAATATGTAGCTATTTTAGTTATAGAAGAATTTACACAACAAGAGCAAAACTAGAGTAAAAATATAGGATAAGAACACCCTACATTTGTAGGTAAAGGTATGGTCTCTAATCTCTCTTCTCTTCCTCCCTCTGAATCCCAAAGGAAGTCCCCCTCCCCTTTTGGTCAAGTAAATCTGATAAAGGTACCTCCTCTTCCTCATAGTTCACCACATGTTTCATTGGTCACCACTGAGGTAAAATTCATCCCTTCTCCTCCAAAGTCACTCTAGATTTCACTTTCATCGTTCGAGGTTTCCACTTCATCATCTCCCATAATTTCATCTTCACCATTAAAATCGCCATCCCATCAAAGGTGCAAATTGTTCCAAGAACCCCCACTCATCCAGTTGTTAGTCTTGCTTCAATTATATGAGTTTACTAGTAGCAACCACAATAGTAGTTACAAATTCCACTATTGTCACATAAACTACTGTAACTACTTCCACACAACCACCATCGAAAATTTATTCCACCCTTGCATTCCTAGTGTCTTCATATCCCTTGGCTGCCATTTATACAAGTCATGTATCTTTGAAAAAGGAGCAGATAGCCACACAAAGACTCAATGATTTTTGGATAAAAAGGCTATCTAAACCTTCCAACAAGATGGTTATAAGAAGAATAAGCATGTTTTTATATCTATTTTCAAGGCAAATGATATCAAGATCCATGATCCCACTTGTAAATAAGTCTAAAACTGAGATGACTGTCCAAGATTATCAAGTTGAAGAATTCATAGAAGATATTGAGAAGTTACCTGAAGAAGATGAATTAGTAATGGCTAGAGCCCATTTGGAGACTTTTTATGTGAAGAATTATATATTCAAGCAGAAAGTGGGAAAGTTGGAGAAACAAATTAAAAAGCTTCAAAATACTATGAATAATCAAAAAGAGGTGTAAAAGACTTTGAAAAAGGAGGCTAAGAGCTGGCAAGAAAAGTTTCAAGAAGCCACTAAGCTCAAGGAGCAACTAGAAGAGTAGAAGAAGCTGAATGATGAAAAAGCTAAAGATATACAAAGTTTGAGACAAAAATTTTAGATTGAGAAAGCTAAGTTTGCTAGATTTTCTAAGGCTAGATTAAAGAAATTTATAAAAGAACTGCTCTCTGAAGTCCAAGATAAATGCTCAGGGCTTCGACTTATGATTGACTATCTAGATGATGCCATCCGTTTACTCTCGAATGTTTAGAAAGATTTAGATCAAATCACTGGAGAGCTACAACATATGGTGATTCTAGCAAAAAAAATGTACAAGCTGGTTGATAACAAACTCGGTAATTTTTCTAAGACGATTTCCAATAAGAAATGGAATCTTTCCAAAGTTACTGCCAGGACTATGGTCAAGAAACATAAAGCACTTCAGAAATCCTAGCTATTATTTAATAAAATTGAAAGAGTGGTTATGGATGTTGTGGATGTAAACAAATAAATGATTCAAGTTGGTTTTAAATGTTTGTGGATGGAGGATCATAGCTTGCTATCTATGGAAGAGATTCAGAAGAGTACTGATGAAAATATACAAGATGAATCTAAGATTGACTCTTTTGAAGAGCCATTGAACCAAGAGCAAGCTGCTTTATTGATCATTGATTTTATTAGGTTGAGATATCTTATGGAGGATCTAGTGAACAGAGGGAATGTTGCTAATTATGAAGATATTGGAAAGTTACAATATATTTACAAGTATCTAAAAGAAACATTAAACCCCTCTGAAGCTACCTAGAATCAAGTCTTGCAAACCTTGAAATTAATGGTTTAGTTGTTTGGTGATGATTCTTGAGGAATAAATCAAGGACAATCTTCTCTAGAGGAAGAAGAATAAGAATAATTTGAAGAGGAGGTCGAAGAGGAGGCCCATCAAGAAGAAGAGCAGGATGGAACCCCAACAGACCTGAAAGGGGTACACACTTAAGTTGTTTTTTATTTTGTACATATACACAATTTTGGTATTTTTGTTTTTTACTTAGACATTGTCAAAAATAAATAATAAAGGCATGAGCCTAGGGAGCCACAGAGAGCAACACATTTTTTATGAAGGTATTTTTTGTAAGGAGGCTTTATAAGAAGAGTAGAACAGTATTTTGCAAGAACAGTGAAGTAGTTTTGCTATAAGGGTACATATATTGATGTTTCTAGCATAGTCTCAATATGAATGTTTATCCTTGGAATATTTTCACCAAGCATTCTAAGGGTAATGTTCTTATTGAAATTATTTTTAGAGTATTTTTTGGAATAGTGGTAGAAGAGTTGTGTTTATTGCATAGTCTTCATATGAGCAGTTATCCTCTATGTTGCTTGAAGTATGGTCTCAATGTGAAATTCTACTCTCTAAGAGGACTATTTTTAAAGGGTAGTGTTCATATGAAAATTATTCTTTAAGGCATATTTTTGAAGATGAGTAGTTTTGACTCTTGTGGCCCAATGGGTAAGACTCTGAGTTCTATAGCTTTGCAAGAAAATCTACCTGGGAGGCACCAGAATGTAGGCCCAAAATGGCCACATCCTTAGAATTTTTTTTTAAATTTTAATCTAAGGCATGAAGTTCCCATTCCATATATGTTCCAATGCATTTTGGAGTGGATCTGCGACCAAGGTTCTCAATCCCCCCAACACTTGGTGTATTTTGCACTTGGATCAATTTTGCATGGTTTCTAATACTTTTGGCAATGGACTAAGGATGCATCTTGAATCCATAAAAGTTTTTGGGAAAATATGATGTCAACGCAAAAGAAGTGTAGATTGGTGATCGCTTGTTATTTTCAACATGTAACAAGCAACTAAGTGTTGGCAAGCCCGATTTCGGAGAGTTTATAGAGTATTTTTACCCGGAATGGTGACAAGGGGTGGAAAGCAAAGGAAAAGAATGCGGATTCATGACAAAGGCTACTTTTGACTCACTTCCTTCCCGATTGGTGACAAGCGGTATTTTACACTATTTTTGGTGTGAAATGAAGAAAGAGCTACTTTACACCGCAATGGGTCCAGAATGATGACATGAGTATTTGCACTTACTTAGGTTCGGAATGGTATTTCGTAAATATTTTTAAGGAAAGATGATGTCATCAACTTTCAAGTGCGGATTTATGAATGCTTCATCGTCAATAAAGAAAAATAAAGGATAATGAGCGGATTTCATCTCGCTTCACTCCTAGTGCATTTTGTGCCAGATTGGCATTCTATAGATTCAGAGACATAAAGATGACATCATTAATTTTAAAAAGCAAAATAGTGCTTTGGTATTTCCCTGCCATTGTACTAAGTGCATTCCATAACAAATCGTAGTTGTGCGATGGGGAAGATCGATGATTGAGATTTTATCAAATATTTTGAAGTATATAAAGGCACTTTCTCATCGTTTCAAAACATAGTCAGTTGGCGACTGGAAGCCGAAGTGCCAAAGATTTCAAGAAAATAAGAACCAGAGTTGGTTACAGATCGACGATGATGAAAGCTTCCAAGAAAGGTTAACAGTGCAGATGTAGTATCTAATGACCTAGACTCCATTTGACACTGACCAACCAGCAAGTTACAAAGGCTCTGAGCTACCATGGCGGTATACTTACAATAAATTTCTCGAAGATCGAACCAGTAAGAAAATGCCAACGAGAACTCTTTGCTGAGCTGTTGAAAATTAAATCTTTGTAATGTTCCTTACTTTTTTCTTTTTTTAATTTTAAACTATAAATAGAGGTTGAACCCTCATTTTTAAGGGTCGACTCTAGTGTTTTTTCTTGCACTATTGTAAATTTTCCTATGAGCTAATGAAAGGAGCATTACATTGATTTTTGCCTCAATTTTGTGTCTTCATTATTTCTTATAAGAGGTTCAAAGTCTAGAGTTGCATTTCTATCAATATTCAAATGGTTAGTTTTTGCTAGTTTATTGGATTACTAGTTGCTAGGGTAATTGAAATCTACTTCTGATTAGATCTATAATGGTAGAGAGTGTATTTTTGTAAACTCTGAGTATTGATTAATTCTATTATTTGGATTATCATTGTTTAGATATTAGAATTGTTGTCTACAATATTTCTCTATTGTGCTTTAATGAATGAAGGTTCATTTGATTTGAGATAATATTGATCTGAGTAATGTGCATTTAGCATGGTTTATGGGGATTTTTTTTTTGTAGTGACAATGTTGTTAGCCTATCCATCCATTATTGTTCATATTTTCTAATTGTAATCTCTTTCTCAACCCTAGTCCCCAATACCCTAAGTGAGCATAATTGTGTCAACACCCTTTTAAGTTGACAAGAAACCAGTATACTCTAGAGGTTGGATTTGAAACCCTATTTTGGTCCATCAAATATTGAGTGTTGAGTTGTAGCTACCGGGCGCATGCCTGGACAGAAAGTAGAAAGATAGACAACCGCAGTATTGAGTAAAACTTGATGCAATTTAGTGTCCAACAACTATCATAAAAAATGGAGTCATATACCAAAAAATTATAGTTAACCTCTTCACTTGAAATGCAACACAAAAGCCTTAAGTTGTTGACATGTTGATTCATTCTTAATGTATCTACCTCCACTCCAAATTAATTATTATCCTACTTAGCATTGGTTCTAGAGTTGATTGATCTCATGATATTCTAAACCTTCTTAATTTCCATAGCCTATTTAATTTAGGTATGGACATTGTAAACTTTGTTAGTGCCTCATGATCCTATCACATTAGCTTTTGTCAAAGTTTTGAAGGATGTCTAACTCATCAAACTCCAAGGACAACTATAACTTTTTAGTTTCCATATTAGATTGTCTATTAGTTTCTTGTGACAAAAATTCAAAAAAGGTAAAGATAAATGGAGAGCAATGTGGTGATTGCAAAAGATGGTGTCAAATTGTATCCAATCATTGAGATAATAACTTGCATAAAAATTTTATTTATTAGATGCTAGAATTGCTTTATCATATCAATTTCTATTTGTTAATTATAAATTTGCTTTTTTACATTAATAACATGTTGCAAGTGAATGCTTTATCTACAAATTTCTAGGAAGAAATGGAGAAGAATGACGAAGCTAAGTGCAAAAACCATACTATTATTTTGGGTTGTATTGGGACCGATTTTAAGATCAATAATGACACGATTGAGAACCTTAAAGAGGAACTATTTGTTAATATGGATTTAAATTATGACAACTAGTTGGATAATATAAAAGTTTAGATACTAGAAATAATATATTTTTTTTGGAATTTGAGAATGTAAAAAATGGTCTTGTAATTAACACATTCTATTTGATATTATAAACAAGATCATTACTAGTTTTAGACATAAGTTTTATAAATTTTATACATTTCTTTTAGTTATGAAATACAAAGCCTTATAATATTTTACTAAATTATAAGATCATTACTAGTTTTAGACATAAGTTTTATAAATTTTATACATTTCTTTTAGTTATGAAATACAAAGCCTTATAATATTCTACTAAATTATATTTTTTTTATAAAACTTGTGACAATTATTTTATCTCAGTATTTTCTAATCAAATTATTAGTATTTATAATTGCTACATAAAATAGATTAATGGAACATTATAATATATATTAAAAAAATAAGAATTCACATGGTAAAAACCAAAATATCATGAAAAGAGTATAAAAAAAAAATCATTTTATAATTGAAAACCATTGTAATTTAATTTTATTTGTGTGCTTAATATTTTCTGATACGAATGCAAAATAATGACAAAGACCGAAAAGCGAAAAGTCATGTCATGAAATTGTAGATTCCTTACCACTCTGACACGAAACTATTTGGAAAAGATCCGACGCCACCAGAACAGATGCTGCGAGTTTGGTCAAGCAAAGCAATTTGGAAGTGATTGATTCGCATCCTACATCCAATTTCACTTGGACGGGGACTGGACTTTGAATTCATGCTGACAACTTGCATCCTAGAAATTTGTCTTGAGGAAAATTCTGCTCATCAAAAACATCTGCTCATAAAAAGAAGAATATATATGCAAATTACAAAGAAGACACCTCAAAGAGTGTTTGAAAGCCGCCTTACTAGAAATTTGTCTTTAGGAAAATTCTGAATCTGGGCTCTGTAGACACAATTGAAAGATTGCTACCCTTCTTCTGCCGTCATTGACCCGCAAAAGAATATGAGCTGAATACACTCTCTAAATTTCCCTAAAGGAGCACCTTATAAACCATTACACGATAACTCTATGTTGCTTTTATAATATCTCATTTACATTTACATACGAAGGTGTTAGGAAGCGACCTTTAAATGATTGTATCTATTTATGACCAACCATTTACAACCCGTTACTATTAATACATATATAATACTTAGGGTGTATTTATAATTATCCTTCTAGTTAAATCAAATACTTGATTACACACTATAACTAATGTTATTACACTTAACCTCAATCATAAAATTGATTTGCTTAATAATCGTGTATAAGGTGAGTCATTATTCAGATTCATAGACATGGCATGGCTATGGGGTAGGATTATAGATAAAGTTAAAAGGATGTATGTTATAAAAATAGAATTTGAATTGGCGATGATAATCTGGTAGTTCACTTTATTAATTACATAATTTAAGCAGACAAGACAACTTCTTCATCATTTTAAAATTAAAACCATTGCTTAAAATTAATACTATTAAAAATAATTAATTATTTAAATTACTCATGATTTTAGTAAAGTAGTAGTTTTAATAACTAATGTCATTAAACAAAATTAGTACTGAATAAATTAATGATAGGTTCAACATGTTTAATATATATTTTTTTGATAAACATACACCCATCTCTTCACACACTCACCCATGCCACGGTTTGAACCTTGGACTTCCTAAAGAAGAGTCAAAGCCCAAACCGTTGTACTGTCCCTGTAGACTGTTTAATATACTTTTTAAGATAATATCCATAGTTAGTTACATTGGATACATTTTTCAATGGGTAATAATGAGGTGAAAAATAGATTAACAAACAACTACATTGATTAAATGATCAAATATGTTCTAAAATGATTTAAGGCAATCTAGGAGAGATGAATAGTCTAATAATATATTCTTTATGCATCCATAATTATATATTATGCTTATGGAGAAATGCATATCATGGAGATTTATTATATACCACTTCAATATGGTTTAATTTTAAGTGCATATACATATTGCATGATACCTCACCTTGGTAATATAGACAAAAATATGCACTTGAGGGTGCAACTCAACATTTTAGCTTTGGATCTTTTTCGAGAGGTCCAAGGTTCAAACCGCGGTGTGGACGAGTGTGTGAGGGGGTGGGTGTGTGGTGGTTTTGTGTTAAATTCTCTATTGATAAGTATAGCTCTTGAATTTATGAGGGGTCATGGTTGGGAGGAGACTGCTCATCCCTGTGCGTTGGTCATAGAGGTTTCTCACAATAACCAAATCCAAAAAAAAAAAATAGATAAAAATATGTACAATGAGTTCAAAAATATATCCTATCACATTACTTATAACAAAAAAATTAGTCATGTTTTTCCACTCATTATCAAGTTATTATATATGTTAAATAGCATTCTATCTATGGTAATTATCAAGTTATTATATATGTTAAATAACATCCTATCTATGGTAATTATTAAATTATTATATATGTTAAATAACATCCTATCTATATATTATTGATATTGTATGAGAAACTTTTATGACAACACATAGGGAACTCATAATAAATTATACAAATCTTAGAAAAATTGTTTTTCATAAATAACCATATAAATTTCAAGTTAATTATTTTATAGGTCTGATAATAAATTTCTAGTCCATATAAAATATTTAATTTTTAAATAATAAAAAATGTGGATACATTTTTCGGTTATGATCTAAACCATGACTTACAAACATATTATCTAACCTCTATTACACATAAGCATAATTAAATGATACAAAAAATTAGTACTATTTAATAGGCATCAATGCATAAAATATTCAAATCATACTTCATAATAAATAAATTTTGGTTTGAATACATAGTTATTCATCATTTATATTATGTATTTCAAATTTAAGATCTAAATTGATAATGTGCTACACAATTGAGATGTATTGTCAAACAAAAAAAAATATAGAGTTATTTGTTAGTTTCTCCTAGAGGACATGGTTAGCTTTTCCCAAAGTGCTTGGTTGGATTTACCTAGATGACTTGGTTAGCTTTGCCTAGAGACCTTGGTTAGTTGTTACAATACAGAGATGTATACAAACATAAATAAAGACTTACCTTTAAAAAATATCTAATGGACTTCTACCTTACCTATAGGACTTATAATTTGATATTTAAACAAATTCTTAAAGGACTTATACTTTTTCTTTAAGTAGATACCTCATAAATAATTTTTTAAATGAATTCTACCTTTTCCTTTAATTAGATGCCTCTTCCTTTAAGAAAATTTTGCTTAGAGTAATTTTCCTTTTAGATAAGTCTCATAGACGACTTATGATTGATTGGTTTAGAAAAAAATATACCCCTAGTTGGAAAGAAAAAATTATTACTGATAATTTCCCCCCACATAAGGTGGCACAAAAGGATAATAGATAATAATATTATTAGATTTATTAGCACCTGCAAATTTTGTAGTGTTCATTATTAACTGATTTATGAGATAGAAGTTAATTTGAATTTTCCATAAATACCTATGAACTTCAAAGTATTAGTCATGCAACAATGAATTGTTAGTTTGGAAGACTTATTAAATATGGTTTGAAGTAAACTTGATTAATAAAGATAAATATTTAATAAGAAATATGGATGTTTATGATAGTGATAGATGGTTGTGCAAACCTTAATTTAATTTACCAATATGGTATTGAGAGGATCAACTTGCATCAATCATCTAGTACAATAAAAATGTACTACCTAATTAGGATCATCATTTGCATGTCATTATATATCCTTGATTCAATACACAATAAGCAATCTAGACATAGAAAATCATGTGCATACAAATAAATATTAAATGAGGTAATATGCAAGCAAAAAATTATATGTAACTAAAATAAATAGGTAGTCAATATAGAATCAAATATAATACCTTTAAATATGCATTATATTTATTATTTTCAAATATAATACCTTTAAATATAAAGATCTATTTTAGTATAAACTTATAGACTTTGGCTCTAGTGGTTGAAGGTAAAGGTATGGATTAGATCCATTTAGCAATGTACTTAATAGACATGATAATGATATTATATCCATAAGATGCTATTGGGTTGATCTTCTCAATGGTGTCTAAGCCCAAAATAGAAAAATGCTAAGGAGAAGTCAAGGGTTAGAGAGTTTGATATGGATCATGGATAAGGTTTTCAAACTTCTAATACCTATAACACCTCTAAAAATAGTTGTAAGTGTCCTTTTCCAAGGAGGACTAAGAACAACATCTCCAAAGGATATTTTTGACAATAGAAACACCACTATAGTGACCATTACGTGATCCATCATAGGTGTCTTTTATTATTACTTACAATTTGGATGAAGTTAGGTATATGAGGATAATTCCATAAAAGGAACAATGGTATAAGACATCAACAATGGTGGCATACCTATAAGCACACCTTTTAAGGTTCTTATCCTCATTATGGTTCAAACCATCAGACAACATTCCATATATAAGGAAGATAAGGATATCCTTATACTAAGGATTAGAGGAAGTAGATGCTTCTTTGAAAAAGACATCAAGAGGAAGATGACTAGAATTTAAGGTTGATGGATTCCTAATTTTTCAAATAAAAATATTGGCTTGTTTGAAATCTAAATATAAGGGCATAAGGGATCCAACGATGGACCTAGAATTGACATACGTATTAGTAGACCTATACATAGCCTTAACTTTGGAATATATTGCATTATTTAGAACATGCCAATGTACCGCCATGGGTACATATTTACATTAGGAGTTTGTCTTAGATTATGGATTTAGTATTTAATTTATTCAATGTAATAAATGCATAAGTAATATTAGAATGTGAAAATTATTCAATAATGTAAATCTGCATCATAATCCATGTGCACATGAGTCCATAGAATAGGAATTAGAAGAGACATAGGAAGATGAAAGACCAAGAGTCACATCACACTATATATTGATCTTTGTGTGAGAAAGTAGGAGGGTCACTCCATATCAAGTAGAGTATAGTAGAATACAAGTTTGAAACAATGTAGAACTTGTGTGATGAATGGAGTCCTTGAGATTTCCACATTTTGTATGAAGATCCTATTTTTGTGAGTTTCCATTAATGGTAATTTTATGAGTTATTTCAAAAGTTTATCATGATATTTAAATTCTTAGTATGTTGTCATTATCATATATTTAATATTGCATGCTCATTTTATATCTTGGGGTTGATTTTTTACTAAGTATCTAGCATCAAAAGCTAACGGTGATATTAGATCACAATGTAGATCGATAGGAGATAGGGACATCCATAAGATATATTGAGAGGATATGGTGAGATATAATTTTAGAATTTCAAGAATTACATTTTGGCTATATTCTTTCCACAAGGTTACAGAAAAACTCATGAAGACTAGGAATCAACATAGATCTCTATTCCACTAGATTGAAGGATAACTAGTGATGTTTATTGACATATATAAATCTAGATATTTACATGGATTTGCTTCCTTCCATATAATTTTTTTTGTTGCAGAAAATTAGTTCTAAAAAGTTGAGCAGCTTCCTACAATTGATAGAGAAGAATTTCATCTTCAATTGCTTGAAATTCTATGTCCTTTTATCATATAGGAATTAGTTTTTTGTTGCAAAAATGTAGAAATTGAGAAAAAAAGAGTCTCAAGAGAATAATTCCTCATTGAATATTGAATATTATAGATTGAATATTGAGAAGAGAGAGAGAGGATAAAGAAATACTATTGAATATTGAAGAAAGAGGAGACTCAAGGAAAAGATCCCCATTGGATTTTTGGGATAGAATATTGAGAAGACCCAGGAAAGAGGTCTTTATAGAAGATTGAAGACTAAAAATTGAGAAAGAGGAGACCCAATATAAAGGTTCCATTGAATAAATTCCATATTTGGAAGACAGAAGATTGAAAATTAAAGATAGATTTGGACTAGGAAAAGTCCAATAGAATATTTGAGAAGTTGCAAAATTTGAAGACCCAAGAGAAGAGGTCTCAAGAAAACTTGAAAGGATAAATAAGAAGGCTAGAAAAATCCTTATTGAAAAAATATGAATAAGTGACCATTGGAGTATATTTAAAGAAAACTAAATAAAGAAGAATAAATCAAGGCAAAGCTCCTGATAAAGAAGAATTTGGGAAAATTTATGAAATCCAAAAACAAGTCCAAAAGAAAAAAATATTTGGCAAGAAGTTTGTCAAATTTTGAAAAGGATTCTAGAAGAACTCAAGAGGAGGCCAAAAAATAGGCTAAGTTTAAAGTCAGAATTTGACAAGAGCTAAGGAGAAAAAAGAATATAGAAGAGACCACTAATTTGAGGAATTGAAGACTACCATTGGAAAGGAGAAGATTGATTTTTTGTAGCAGAAGTTGAAGTGTCGCAATAAAAAAAGTTGAAGGAGGAGATGGAATTAAAATAATGCAGTAAATCAAGGAAATAGGGTAACATTAGAAGGAGAAAATAAAGATACAAATTTGAGAGAGTTAAAGAAAGAAAGAGGGAAGCATTTAGGGCAAAAATAATAGCTACAAATTTCATAGTTTGAGAGAACAAATTTTGAGGAGAATTGGAGACATAAAAATTAGATATTTAGACATTAAATTAGAGGCTAAAAAGAAAAATATTTAGGCAGCAATTAGAGCTGTAAAATTGACAATATTGAAGAAACAATCAAGTAGAAAAGAGAGCTGTAAACATTAGAAATACGGGGTAGAAAATAGGTGAAGCAAATCACCAAGAAAGCTTGCTACAAAGGAGGTCACTATAAGGTTTGAAATTTGACATTATTAAATTTTTTTATCGAAGTATTATTTAAGTCTTTTGAAAACACCATTTTTGAGTAGAAAAAGAAAAAAGTCTCAAGTTTATATCTTCAAATATTGAAGAATAATTAGCTATAAAAGGTATGACACATTAGTGGTATAAATATTTTTATAAGAGCACCATTTTAGATCTATTACAGTTAGCAAAATAGATATCTAAAGTTTAGTGTATAAAGGTGAGTAAGGAGGCATCTTGGTTATCTTCAAACCTGCAAATTTTAACAACTTAAAGCAAATTATATATTGCATAAAAGAAAGAGCTTTAAGGTAGGAAATAATTAGTTTCAAAGCATGATATAGAGTCAACAAAGTGTAATTTTTTTAATACTAGTAAGAGGTGATTTTACAAAGAGAAATATCACCCAAAGAACAAGGTATATTACCTTGATTTTCTAAACATCAAATTATTGCAATATTAAGCCAAATAATACTTGAATACAAGGTAGAACATACAAATAAAGCAAAATAAGGTTTTGTTATTTGAAATAAGAAGCCAAGGATGGGTATTTAGAGTATCTATGGGTGAAGAATGTAGTGCATACTTCTTTGGGGAGTATCAATTCAAGTGAAGATCTGAGTTAGATAATCCAACTATTAAAACACCACCCAGGTATAATGAGACAGCAACTAGCAAAGCACCAACAAAATATCCATAGAATAACATCATTAGAGGTGTCTCAATATAGTGTCACAAATAAATAATCTTAAGCATCATTAGCGCCACCATAATGCCACCAAGAAGTCAATGTGCCACCACATTTAAGAAGGAGCCACCACAACCAAGAACAAACACCATTTCCAAGAAGTGGAGAATAGTTAAATCCATAAGGTATTAAAATAAAACCTAACACCATTTACTATTACAAATGTATAGAAGAATTGAGTAGAGATATTTGAGTAAAAAAATTAGGCTATTGGCAGGTGTAGAAGATAAGTAGTATGTTATCAAGTTAAGATATAATTACAAAAGGAAGGAATCATGCTACGTAAAGGTGGACTAGAGCATTATTGAGCAAGGAATATTTTAAGAAGCGTTACAAAGAAATAAAGTAGATATTACTTGGAAGAGGAGTGCCACCAGTTGGAAGGGCTAAATACAGTTTTAAGAGAAGTGAAGAGTCTCATTACCAAGAAGGTAACTCCAAGGGAAGTGAAACATCTTCGATGCATGTAAGACAAGTCATACAAGTTTACTCTTAAGATAAGAGTGTAATATAGGTGAAGGGAGTGCAACATATATGTAAGTTAGTGAAACCAGCCAATAATTTGAAGTGTAATAAACTTCTTAGAAGGTTCTCAAGAAGGATCATTAAATGTTGTAAGAAATGTGCCATAGTGCATTGAAGTCGATGAAGAGGAACACACCTTAATCAAAGTGTAAGCTACATAATAGAGAAGTCAAGAAGAAGCAAACTGCATACACAATGCACCATAATCAAGAAGGTACTAAAAGCATTCAATTTAACTTGAATTTTTTCATAAAGGTAAAGGAGAAATAAGGAATATTAATGCTAAGGGTAAACTTGAATAATATTTTGTGCTTGATATTAATTGAGTAAATGAAGGTATAAGGAATTGCATTGATATAGTATTGCTTTAGATGCTTTATTAAAAGACTTGAAAGCCTTTTCGAAGTAAGAAATATTTAATTGGAAAACATTGGGAATTACTTTATTCAAGCATAATAAATATTTAAAAATAACTTAATTTGGAGGAATAAGGAATTCTACATAGAAAATTGAAACATTAAATTTGAAAATATTAATATTTTCTAAATTTATAATTAGGGAGTTATAAGGAGTTCAACACCAAAATAAATATTGAAATTTAAAAATAATTTTATTGAGAATTGAAAGATACGAGAAAAAAAATATAGAGCTATTGAAAAGTTGGAAAACTACATTGGAATTAGTATCTTACTTAAATTAATGAGATATAAGGAATCCAACTTAAAGGTCTTGAAAAATAGAGAATCTTCTCAAAATTGATAGTGCATTAAAATAATTTCTAGCCTTCTATTCACAAAAAGTGAAACATATGGTGAAGAATAGTATTTGAACATTAGGGAGACAAAAGGGATTCAACTTAAAGAAAAATAAGAAAGCTAAGCACTTTATCAAGACCATAAGACCATAGTATATTCAAAACTCTTGGGAGATTCAAAATATTCTATAAAACACAAAAAATTAAAAATATCATATTAAACTTGATCATATACTCAAAACTAGGGATTCATAAGGTAGAAAACTTCAAAATTTTTGAAAAGTAAAGTAAAATATTATATTGAAGTTGATCTCAATATTTAATAATAAAGAGCTAAAAGGAATTATATTTAGAAATTTAATTATTGATTGATCATTTACTACAAGAATTGAAGGTTAGAATCTAGAAGTTGGAAAGATTGAGAGATATAAGGAATACTAAAATTTCATAAGATAATGGTTAAGTTAGAAAGAGGAACATACCATCACAATATACGCCATGATAGGATTCAAGATCAAAATACATACAATATTCCATATAAAATATGTAAAATTACTTAAAACACAAACAATTCTATAGGTCAAAATGAAAAGTACATTTGGATTATTGACCCTAGTGCAAGTCATCACATGACAAGAAATTTACAATGGTTTGATGGCCTTGAAGTCACTAACAATTTCAGGCTGAAAATTTTAAATGGAAAAACCTATATTAGACATGGATATGGGTGTGTAACACCAAGTACATAATTTCCAAATATTTTGTTATATGATGTAATGTATGTTTTTAGATTAACATCAAATCTTATTTTAGTAACCAAGTTGGTAGAGAGAAAAATGATGGTTGATTTTAGATATATAAATGGATTCAATAAATGTCTCATCATAAATCAAAATGAGATATAAGCTACAGGATCAATCAAAAATGATATATATGCTTTAGAATCAATTGAGATTTCACAAGATTCACTCTCTATATGTTGTTCATTATACTGTGCTAATACATCTCCTAAACATGAATAAAGTATTTCTGATATTGTGCTAATAGACTTATTAATTGAAAAAAATGTTACTAATATAGAAGTTGACTCACTCTCTATATGTTGTTCATCATACTATGCTAATATATCTGCTAAACATGGTCTATTATTGTTGTAAATAGTACCAAGATTCAGGAAATATTAGGATGCACAAGAACATAAGAGGATAAGATGTAGGAAGGTGTAGGGTTTAAGAGTATCAAAGGATGAATTAGAATCAATGTCCCAATTGAAGAGCACATCCTTTATCAAATGCTTGAAAAAGAGTAAACTCTTATCAACAGACTAGGAGATGAATCTTTGAATGGCCTAGAATTTTCCCTAGAGACTCTAAAGATAGGTTAAGATTTAAAGGGGCAGAATATCAACAATAAGCTATATCTTATTAGGATAAACTTTGATGCTACATTAGATACAATGAATCCTAACAATTATTTTTATGTAAGCCCAAAGATGTATTCTTGAGGCTCTAGATGTAACTTGTACTTCCACAACCTCTCAAAGGTGTGTTTTAAGTATCAAACATAATATTCCCAATTTATAGAGTAACCAAGTTCATTGACATAGTCTTTCATGATGTCATGCATCATTTCATGAAAGATGTGTCATGTCTCATTGGTAGGTAGTTCCTACATTTTTAATCCAAAAGGCATGACTTAATAGTAAAATTTTTCCATAGGGTGGTGAAAATTATTTGGGCTTGCTCCTCATGAGTGCTTCTGATGTGATTATAGCCTAAGAATTTTCTTATTAAATATAACATTTAACATACTACAATGAAATTGATTATCATGTCAATATTGGATAGAGGGAATTTATCCTTTGGACATGATTTATTGGTGCTATTAAAATCTATGTAAAATCTAGCACTACTTTTTTTTTCTTGGAATTAGGTACAACATTAGAGATCCAACTAGAATAGTTAATGGATTAGATGAATCTAGAATTGAGGAGTTTCTAGAGCTCCTCTTTGAACAGTAAATAAAATTTTGGATGCATTTTCCTTAATTTCTACTTTATGGGCTTTAAATTAGAAGTTACAACTAAATTGTAGAAAATATATGAGGGATCAAGACCTAGTATATCAATATAGAATGAAATAAATATGTTGAACTTTATAAAAATCTTGGTACATTCTTCACACTTAATTAGGGTCAAGAATTTTCCTAGCTTAAATATCTTAGGAATCCCAATATTGGTGTTGATGGTTTGCTCAATTAGAATACAAGACACATGTTCCAATTAAGGTAAATTAGGAAACACTCATAGTCTCTCAAGATGTACAAAATCTAGGGATGGTGTAGTGCCATCAATCAACTATGAGATAGTGACATTTATAATTTTGTAAAAAGGTTCACTAAAATCTAAGTTGATTTATCTTGGCTATTTTAAGAGACTACCTTGAGGAGGATCATTGAAAACATCTTTTATCTCATAATTATTTGCATCAACAAGTACCTTAGGATAGGCTAGGGTTAGGATATTTACATTGGTGAATGTTGTAAATTAAGAGAAGCTAGTATCTATGAGAAGCAATCACCCATTATCCTTCTCCTCATCCCAATCCAATCCATTTAATAAAATGATATCATCATGGGACTTCTTATCAGAAATATTAAATTAATATTTTCTATTAGTGTTAGCTTTTGATACTAAATGCTTAATGTAAAATAACCACAAGATCTAAAATAAGAATACTATATCAAAAATAATATAATGTCAATATTCTATACATATAAAAATCATGAATAACTTCTACAACTACACATAAAAATACCATTAACAAATGCTCATGAAAATAATATTTTGATATATAATGGAGATCTCAAATACTCCATACTTAATTCATGCTCAATCTACATTGTGTCTCTTCAGTATGCTTTCACACTCACATATAGACCTATATAAAGAATGTAATATGACTCTTCATACGGAGTATTCTTTGACTTCACTATTGTTGAGACTCTTTACTTTATTATGTCCCATGTGGACATGGACTGTTATGCACATTTACATCATTAAATACTTTGCACACTTTAATATTACTTATGCATTTAGTACATTGCATAAAGCAAATAATCATACTCTAATCTAAGACACACTCTTAATATAAATATGTACCCAATGTGTTACATTAGCATATACCAAATAATATAATATATTCCAACACCCCCTTGTATTACATTATTTGGTTATTGAATACTTTAGTTTTCAATATGGATCTTCATCTTTCATAAGTCCTTCAACTTGATCAGGTTCCTATTCTTATTTTTTAATCTGTAGATGATCAAAGTAGTCTACAATATTGTTTTCTTCTCATATTTCTCATTCTAAATTTTTGATTTTCCCATTGACTTTTATAATAAATAGATTTTCCATTTTCTGCAATCTATTCCTAATAAAATCCATTAGTATTGTTTTGAACTACAACAATATCTTGTGAAACACCAATTGAGTATAGAGCATATATATAATTATCAATTGATATTGTAGCTTCTATCTCATTTTTATTTATAATGAGACACTTATTGACTCCATTTATATATCTAAAATCAATCTTTTGTTTGGTCTCTACCAATTTGGCTACTAAAATAAGATTTGATATTAATCCATGAACATACATTACATCGTGTAACAATAGATTTAGAAAATATGTACTATATGTTAAACACCCATATCCATGCACAAGATAGGTTTTGCCATCTGCAATGTTTAACCCAAGATTGTTTGTGACTTAAAGGTAATCAAACCATTGTAATTTTCTTGTCATGTGATGACTTGCACTAGAATCAATAAAAAAATATATAATTACCATTTTGACTTTATAATTATTTGTGCCTGAAGTAATTTTATATTTTTGGTATGGAATATTGTATGGAATTTGATTTTGAATCCTTTTATAGTGTACTTTGCAATGATATATTCCACTTACTAACTTATCCATTACTGTCTTCAAAAATAATTTTATTATTGTATTCCTTATGTTTCCCAAGTGTTTTGAATATAATATAGCTTTGATAAAATAATTAGATTTCTAATTTATCATTTGATTTGAATCCATTTTGTCTCCCTAATTATGAATAGAAAGCTAAGGAAAGTTTTGATGCAATTTCAATTTTGATAAAATTCTCTACTTTCAAGAACTTTAAGTTGGATTCCTTATGTCTCGTATTTGAACAAGAGACTAATATCAATGTAGTTTTCCAAATTTCCAATAACTTTATGTTGTATTTATTATATCTCTCAATTTTCAATAATATGGTTTCTAAATTTCAAAAACCTATATTGGTGTTGAATTCCTTATAACTCCAAAATTAGAAATTTAGAAAACAAAGATATTTGCAAATTCAATATTCCTATTTCGATGTAGAAATACTTATTCCTCCAAGTCAAATTATTTGAAAATATTTTTATGCTTGAATTTCAAATAAAGTAATTTCAAAAACTTTCAAATTAAATTATCTTCACTTCAAAAGTCTTCCAAATAATTCAATAAATATTCTAAGGTTATAATTTATCAATTGACAATTCATTACCTTATTCCGCCATTAATTTAATTAGTCTGAAGCATGATGGATTAATTAATCTTAAAATTAGTATTGATATTCCTTATAACTCATTAACCTTTGTAAAAAGCAAATTAATTTAAATTTTTTATGTACCTCCTTGAATATGGTGTGTTACGTTTTCAGCTCGCTCCTCATGAGACTTTTCGGCTTTGCAACCTTCACTCTATTATAAGTGTTGTTCTCCAAAAATGAACTTCCAAAAATTTTCTCTCTCTCCAATGTACTTAATGTTCCTCATTGTGTATGGCACTCATTAAATTCAATCTTCAAGACTCAAATGTTCCTTTGTGTTCATGTTGGCTTAATGATTAATGTGTAGTGCTCCACTAACTTGCACCACTCTTTGATCTCACAAATACATTTGTATAACTTATCCCTCATGCACTTATGGATACAAGGAGATGTTTCACTTCCCTAGAATTGGTTGGAGCTATATTTTATGCTATGATACTTGGAAAATATATTTTTCCTTCTAAGTGATAATTAGATCAAATGGTTGGTGCTTCTCCTCTAGGTAACATCTTTTAATCCTCTTGGTAATTATCTTATTATTATCTACACTTGGTAACACACTTCTTCTCATCTACACTTGGTAGTAACTTCAATTCTTTATCTCTAATGCTTTTACTCTTTAGTTCCCCAATACTCAACATCTTATTTCCAATGTATCTTCAATGAAGTAACAACAAATGACTGTTTGAATTTCTTATAATGGTGTTTGGATTTTTATCAATTATTCACTCCAAACATCCCATGATTTTTATCCTCAAAACATCTTAGTAACATTTATTTCTCTTTTCTTTTATGGCTCTTCAGTTTTTGGTGCTCAAGCTCTACTCAACAATGTCTCAAAACCTCTCAAATAATGTTGCCTTGTATGGTGCTTAAAATATATTTCTAATTATGTTATGTATTCCTCTTTTACGTTGCTTCCTCCACCCAACGTGGTGGTTCTTATTTACTATGTTGGCTCTATCACTCCTTTGGTATGATGTCTTTGGAAACTCTGCCTTGTTCTTGTGTACTATTTGGTATCTTTATTTTATTCAATAATATTTAAAAATTTTACACTTCCTTGGATTATAAAAACATCATATATATACTAATTTTCCTTCTCCTTATTACTCCTTTTCAATCAATATTTAACTTTACTTTTTTCGTTGTGTTTTGTATATTCTAGGATGATAATGATGCCTCCTTCCTTTGATTGGAGACACTTAGCTTAAACTATAATTTTTTGGCTTTCATAACTTCAATATGGTTCTTTCAAAAAAATTATAATAAGCTAATTTGTATGTTTGAATAGTGAACTTTTATAGCACAAATATTACAAACCTCTTTGTCCTCCTTTTTGAAGCTAGTCTCCTTGGTGATTTGATTCACCTTTTGTTTTCTTGAATTTATGAATTTTGTAGCTTCACTAACTTTTACTTTTATGCCCCAAAAACAACTTTTATCCTCTTGGAAGTAAGTTGTTTGAATATTCTCTTTATCCTTTCTAAACAACTATTATGGAATGATTAAATTTTCAGCCTTTCTTCCTCTTCAAATTTTGTTTGAAATCAGCCTTCTTTATTTTCAACTTCTCTAATTTTTGTAGCTCCAAATTTTGCCTTCTTGCTGTCCAAATAATCTACAATTTTCAGATTCAATTGCTGAAAAATATTCCTTCACTTTTGATGTCCAAATCTGTCTCAAATCTGCCCCAAAATTCTTCAAATCGTAACTCTACTATCTCCATTTAATGTTGCCCAAATTTGCAGTCCAAATATCTTAAATTGCTACTCCATAAATATATTTTCTTCTCATGTATCTTGCTATTAAAATATAGTATCTTGTGAGACAAGCAAAGTCTCCCCAAGATCGAAGAATGCTCCACAAGATCAATCACACACAAAAGAGGTAAACCCACAACACCAATATTAAGTGGTAAAACCCTACTTCAAATGAAGAAGGGAAACATCCACTATGAAGCTCACTATATTACTCATTGATTCAACAATACAAGAATGCTTCAATGTTATGCAACAATATGCATCAACATGATATGACAACACAAGTCAATATGACAAGATATGATAATATGTAGTAGAAAACACCCCTATTTAAAGAGAAGCTTTTCTACTACAACCCTAAATCTTATCACAATCTAGGGGAAGGGTATCAAATATTAGAAAGTGCTTTAGTTACTTTCTAATTTTATCACAATCTAATATTTGAGATATGTGATAAGTGGCATCTATCAAATATTAGAAAGTGATTAGTTACTTTCTAATATTTTCTAGAAAAGGGAAATAACTTTTTTCCAAGAAATTAAATATTCCTAGCACCCTTATTTTATTTATTAATTGGGTGGGAATATTTTTACATAAGATAGAATTATTTTCTAATTCAAATATTATTCTTTAGACTTTATATTTTAGTCTAAGAATAATTTACACAATGTTGCATTACATATTCCAACACTCCCCCTTAATGCAATATTGGGGAAAGGAATTATGAGACAAAGAAACATTCTCCCCCTAAAGATACAAACGGGGATGAGAATCAAATGAGTAATATAGTTACAATGAGCTTCTATGACCAAGAATGGTCTACAATAAGGCACCAATACAAAATGGGCCAAAATGAGACTACGTAAGCCCCCAACGGAGTAGCTTCAGATACAAGCAGCTTACAAAGCCATCCATCAACCACAAGTGGTTGCAAATGACAAGAAGAAAACATCACAAGGGTGTCTTTAGTAAGCTTGCAAAACCCCAAATGGAAGTACCTACAAGCTACAAGCAGCTCAACATAAGATCAGTTAGATACATCATCATAAATATATTCACCACAACATATATGAATATCCAAAGATGATAACAAAATTGATCTAACAAATAGTGAACTATAAGTCATCACAAAAAGATGCCAAGCCATACTTATAGTCACGTGCTATATAGTTGATCAAAAAATATCATGTACAAAGTTGCATAAAGCAAACAAGGAGTACCATGATAATGCAAACTCTAAAGTACCATGTACAAAAGTAGCACAAGGCTAACAAAAAGTACCATGTACAAGAGTTGCATAAGGTATATGAAAATAATAAAGTGTGCACACTGGTTGCATAAAGCCAACCATAAAATATCATGTACAAAAGTAGCATAAATGCTAACAAGAAAGTACCATGATAAACCAATTGCATAATGCCAACTACATAAAAACATGTACAAAGTTGCACAAGGCAACAAGAAAGTACCATGTAAAAGAGTCGCATAAAGCAATTGCATCATATACCATAATTGCACAATGCCATCTACAAAGTAACATGTACAAAAGTTGCACAAGGCAAACAAGAAAGTACCATGTTCAAAAGAGATGCAAAAAGCAATTATACCACCAAAGATCAACTCATATATATAGCACAAAACACCTCATAAGGATGAAGTTGTCATCACACAAGTGTAACTACACTTCATTCCCCCTTGAGGACAACTTCACCAAACCAAGTGAGTCCCTCAACTTACAAAACTGCTCCTTGGGAAGAGGTTTGGTGAACAAATCGGTAGAATTAGAAGATGATGGGCAATACTCCAACTGAATAGTCCCATCCAATACCTTCTCTCTGATAAAGTGGGCTTGGATTTCAACATGCTTTGTCCTTTGATGCATTACAGGATTTTTAGCCAAGGCAATAGCTGATTGATTATCGGAGAGCAAACGTGAAGGACCAAATTGCTCAAAGCCAATTTCCTTCATGAGGGTATGAAGCCAAACCGCTTCTTGTGCAGTTGTTGTCGTAGCCTTATACTCTACTTCCATTGTAGAAAGAGCAATTGTATCTTGCTTCTTGGAAGACCAAGAGATAGCTGCAGACCCAATACTAAAAACATATGTTGTGGTAGAATTTCTATCTATTCTATCCCCTCCAAAATCAGAATAAGCATAGCCAAAAAGAGCAAAGGAAGGAAGCCTAGAATACTTGAGTGCCAAATCTCTAGTACCTGCAAGGTACTTCAGAATCTTCTTGGTAGCTTGTAAGTGCTCAATATAAGGTTTTTGCATGAACCTAGCCATCATACCAACTGCAAAAGCAATATCTGGCCTTGTGATGGTAACATAAAGAAGACTACCAATGAGCTGCCTATACAATGTAGCATCAGCCAACTGAGATTTTGTACTTACTTCCAACTTAACCCCTATAGAAATAGGAATGGAAGTAGGATTGCCATCCTCCAAATCAAACCTCTTAAGAAGATCTCCAATATACTTGGATTGACTCAAAAAGGTACAATCCTCATGCTGATAAACTTGCATGCCAAGATAGTAGTGTAGAAGACCAAGGTCAGTCATTTCATACTCTGACTTTAATTTGGAGATGAAATCAAAAATGGCCTCATTCTCATTTCCAGTCACAACAAGGTCATCAACAAATAGAGCAATTAAAATGACCAAGTTATCCTTCCTAAGCACATAGAGATCTGTATCTGAATAGCATTTATCAAAACCAAGAGACAAGAAGTAACCTAAAATCTTCATGTACCATGCTCTAGGTGCTTGCTTCAGACCGTACAAGGTTTTCTTTAGTTTACACACAAGTGTTTCCTTACCTTGTACAACAAATCCTTGTGGTTGACTCATGTAGATATCCACATCCAAATCACCATTTAGAAAGGCACTTTTCACATCAAGCTAAAAATTCTGCCAACCTTGAGCAGTAGCAATAGCAATGAGAAGCCGAATGGTGGGCATTTTGGCAACTGGTGCAAAGGTTTCATCATAGTCAATGCCATGTTTTTGAGCATAACCCTTAGCAACCAATCTAGCCTTATACTTTTCTATCTCTCCATTAGAATTGTACTTGATTCTATAGACCCACTTGTTCCCAATAACATTTCTCTTATTAGGATAAGGCACTAGATCCCAAGTTTTATTCTTTAGAAGAGAATCCATCTCAACCTTCATGGCATCAACCCAACAAGAGTGTTGTGAAGCTTCTTGGTAAGAAGTAGGCTCATGATCATTCTCTATCTTAGCTAGAAGAGACATGTTAAGGGTCATACTTCTAGTTATCCTTTGGCTAACTAAATTTTGCTCTTTAGGACCCCTAGAATGATCCAACCACTTGGTCCTTTTGACACAAGGCCCACCCTTTTCTAACTCAAGAAGGTCTTCATTGAATTTGACATCTCTTGAAACAAATACAATGCGTGAAGAAGGTGAGTATAACTTGTAGCCCCTATGTTCTGCATCATAGCCAACAAAGATGCATTTTTGAGACTTTTTGTCCAATTTCTTCCTCTTTTCTGAAGGAATATATGAAAATGCATCACATCCAAACACTCTTAAGTGTGACAAATTTGGCTTCTTACCATTCCAAACCTCATAAGGAGTCTTCCCCTCAACTGATTTTGAAGGACACCTATTAAGAATGTAGATTGTTGTACTGGTTGCTTCACCCCAAAGAAATTGAGGTAAGTGGTCACCAAGCATGCATCTTACCATCTCCATTATTGTCCTATTTTTCCTCTCTGCAACACCATTTTGTTGAGGAGTGTATGGACAAGTAAACTGCCTTTTGATCCCATGAGAAGAACAAAACTCATTGAAATCATTGCTATTGTACTCCCCTCCATTGTCACTTCTAATCATTTTGATCTTTGCTCCCTTTTGATTTTCTACCAAAGCTTTGAACTCCTTGAATGTCTCAAAACAATCTGATTTATTCTTAAGTAGATACCCAAAGATCATTCTTGAATAATCATCTATAAAGGTGAGAATATAGGATGCACCACCAAGTGATCTAACATGTAATGGACCCATAATATCCGTATGAATGAGTTGAAGAATTTGTGTGGCCCTTGTTGACTTGTCCTTTGCAAACTTTTGTTTGCTCATCTTGCCTAAGATGCATGTTTCACACAAACCATGAATAGGTGAAATGTTAGGCAAGCCTTCAACCAAATTTTTGGACTTCATCATTTGAATATTTTGATAGTTTGTATGGCCTAACCGTAAGTGCCAAAGCTTGCTACTAGGAGAAACATTAGTTGCTAAACACACTTTAGGAGGAGCATCACCTAACACATAAATATTATTCTTCACATAACCTGTAATGATTGGTAGCATGCCTTTCCTAATGCTCCATGAAGTTGCATTGAACTCAATAGTGTGACCACTTCTAGCAACTTGCAAAACTGAAATTAAATTTCTCCTAAGGTTAGGCACATATAGGACATTATCAAGTAATTTCCCTTCAATTACAACATTGCCAACACCTTCTACTTGAAGTCTAGTATTATCACCAATGACAACTGAATCTGAAGAGTGCTTATGAAAGTCCACAAACTTATCCTTTTCAAAACACATATGGTTAGTGCATCCAGAATCTAACACCCATTCATTAGAAGTAGATGAGTCAATGGAGTAGAGGGCACAAACAAAGGCATTTTTATTAGAATTTTGCTTTACATTGTTGTTCTTTTTCTTTCCCTTGCCAAACCATTTCTTAGGTCCTTGTCCCTTAGCCTTTTCTTGCTCTTCCTTTTCTGCAATCTTCTTCTTCTTGAAACAATTTTGTTCCTTGTGGCCTTTCTTGCCACAAAAGTTGCAAGTGAAATCAACTCTAGGCTTGTTGGGTTGGAAATTTTGATTTTTCCTTCCCTTGTATTTCTTCTTGAAGGAAGCCTTAGTGGCACTCAAGGCAACATTCTTCTCCTTGACAACTTGACCATTCACTTTGTCTCTATTAAGAGACTCTTCATGTTGAATCAATAATTGTGAAAGAGTGTTGAGAGGAATGCCATCCTCTTCTTGCTCTAGCCTAGTCTCAATAATGGTGATAAAATTCTTGAACTTGCTTGACAAGTTCCTCAAAATGATAAAGCTTAAGAGCTTCTCACTTATCCAATCACAATTACAAGCCAATAGTTGAGTTCTCATGTCTTTCATCTTTGAGAGGAAGATCAAGGCACTTTCTTCTTCACCTTGCATAGTGCTAAGAATTTTGGACAATAAAGTGAATTTCCTTGATGTGTTGGACCCTAGATGGACTTGTTTTAGCAAATCCCATGCATCTTTAGCATGCTCACAATGGCTTATAGTGAGCAATATCTCATCACTCACACTATTGATAATCATGGAAAGTGCAAGGTGACTCTTGTTGTTGTATGTCTCAAGTGCCCTTGCCTAGGTTGGGATTGCTTCATCTCCATTCACAATGGGCCATAACTTTCTTGCTTGAAATTCAGCCCTCATCCTTGGTTCCCATATTCCAAAATTTGATCCATCAAGGATGTGCTTAGGTGTGAAGGAGATTCCATGATCAACCATTCTTAATGGGTTTTTCACCTCAAAGGATTGAAGACACTTGATGGAGATCCCAACCACTCTGATACCAAATGTGAGACAAGCAAAGTCTCCCCAAGATCGAAGAATGCTCCACAAGATCAATCACACACAAAAGAGGAAAACCCACAACACCAATATTAAGTGGTAAAACCCTACTTCAAATGAAGAAGGGAAACATCCACTATGAAGCTCACTATATTACTCATTGATTCAACAATACAAGAATGCTTCAATGTTATGCAACAATATGCATCAACATAAACTACAACACAAGTCAATATGACAAGATATGATAATATGTAGTAGAAAACACCCCTATTTAAAGAGAAGCTTTTCTACTACAACCCTAAATCTTATCACAATCTAATCTTATCACAATCATCTATCAAATATTAGAAAGTGCTTTAGTTACTTTCTAATTTTATCACAATCTAATCTTTGAGATGTGTGATAAGTGGCATCTATCAAATATTAGAAAGTGATTAGTTACTTTCTAATATTTTCTAGAAAAGGGAAATAACTTTTTCCCAAGAAATTAAATATTCCTAGCACCCTTATTTTATTTATTAATTGGGTGGGAATATTTTTACATAAAATAGAATTATTTTCTAATTCAAATATTATTCTTTAGACTTTATATTTTAGTCTAAGAATAATTTACACAATGTTGCATTACATATTCCAACATCTCTAACTCCTCCAATCCACTACCTTAGTTTGATGTTAATTCGTCCTTCAATTGGTTGTTCAAGGGCACTTCAAAATCTGCCCAAATATTCTTCAATTTGTAGCTCTATGCCACCTTCAATATTTTGTCCTGTAAGCCTTCAAATTCTATCACAAAAATAAGAAATATTCTCTTCTAAAAATCAGCCTTCAAATTATTTATGGTTGTCTTAAAATTTCTCAAATTGGTGGCCTCTTCTATCTCCTTTCTCCTCCTTAGCTCTTGTTGATTTCTGTCTTCAAATATGACCTATTTTGCTAGTCTCTTCCTCAAGAATCTGAATATCTTGAGGTCTTTAAAAATTATTTTCAAAATTTGGCAAAATTATTTCCAAATCCTTCTTCCTTTTGGACTGCTTGTCATATGGTGATAATTATCACAATTCTTCTTTTTAGGAGTTTATCCTACTTGTAATATTCTATCTCGAGATTTCTTAAAATCTCCTCCAATGACTACTTCAAATTCTTCAATAGGGATTCTCTAGCCTTCTTATTTCTCCTTCCAAGTTTGCTTGAGACCTCTTCTCTTGGGTCTTCAAATTCTCAATCTTCTTTCTCAAATATCCTATCTCCTTTCTCAAATCTACAATGGGGACCTCTTCTCTCAAGTCTCCTCTTTCTCAACCTTCAATAGGTCTTTTTTGGCTTCTTTCTCCTTCCTTCAATATTCAATATTCAATATTATATGTGGACCTCTTTCTTGGGTCTGATCAATATTTAATCTTCAATATTTTATGGGGACCTCTTTCTTGGGTCTCCTCAATATTCAATATCTACTATTTTGCTGTAACTCAAAAACTAATCCTTGCACAAGGAAAACACACATACTTTTAGATAATCAAAGATGAAATTCTTCTCTATACATTTTAGGAAGATTCTCAACTTTTGAGAAATAATTTTTGCAATAAAACTTAGATAGTAGCAATCAAATAAATCAAAATATCTAGATCTCTAAAATCATTAAATTTCACTAGTTATATTTCAATCCAATGGAAAAACAATATTTGTTGAGTCCTAGTCTTCACTAGTTTTCCTACAACATTGTGGAAATACTCTAGAAAAAAGTAACTTTAAAAAGTCTAGAAATTAAATCTCTCTATCTCCTCTCAATATCTCTTGTGGCTCTCCCTATCTCCTCTCAATATCTCTTGTGGCTCTCCCTATCTCCTATCAATATCCCTTGTGACTTTGATACCAGTATTAGCTTTCGATACTAAATTCTTAATGTAAAATAACCACAAGATCTAAACTAAGAATTCTATATCAAATATACGATAATGAAAATATTCTAAACATATAAAACTCATGAATAAATTTTTGAAACTACATAGAAAACTATCATTAAAAATGCTCATGAAAATAGTATTTCGATATAGAATGGAGATCTCAAATTCTTTATACTTCATAAATGCTCAATATACATTGTGTCTCTTCATTATGATTTCACACTCACATATAGACCTATATATATAATGGAATGTGACTCTTTATATGTAATATTCTTGGCCTTCACTCTTCTTGAGACTCTTCACTTTCTTATTCTATGGACCCATGTGCACATGGACTATTATGCACATTTACATCGTTAAATACTTTTCATACTATAATAACACTTGTGAATTTATTACATTGTATAAAGTAAATACTCACACTCTAATATAAGACACACTTCTAATCTAAAGATATACCCAAGGTGGTACATTAGCATGTACCAAATAATATAATGAACTCCAATAATTATATGAAGAAGAATTGGAATAGATTAACTATGACAAGGGATATAATGCATCCCATAGTTTCATGGCTAGGATTTAACCTATAAGAGCTAATTTATGATGTTCTCATATAGGCATAGTCCTATATTTTATATCCCATATTGGAAGGCATCTATTTTGGAATGAAATACGAGTTTAATAAGAGGTATGCAACATATTATCATTCAACTAGGAAAGGGTTACTACCATGGATTTTCTCATTGTTAGTAGCATCAATGTAGATAAAGGATCAACATTCAATTTAAATTATTTTACCTTTACTAATAGAAGTAAATCCTAAGGGTCAAATATATGGAGGAAGCTTAACTAGGTCCATTAAAGATTGATTATTATTTTGATTTCTAATAATAATATTGGTTATTTGAAAGGTTTGACCTTCAAATTTATTGTCTGATGGGTTAAATAAGGTGAGTTAGATTAATATATTAATGATTAAAATTTGATACAAAGAAAAATATGGCTCAAGACATGAATTGATATAAGAGAAAATATGAGTGTTAAGTTTCTTGACCTTGATCATTTGACAAAATAAAAAGTTCTTAGGATCAATAGGAATATGATATGTCTTGCACCTATATTAATATATATAAAATTAATAAATATTTCAAGGAACAATAAACATCTCATGAATCCATCACCTCCCAATAATAATGTTGTATATTAAGTCACAAGGCATGACATAATTTTATTTTTTGAGAACGCGGGGTCTGACTATGTAGGGTAAGACTATTGTTCTACTACTCACACACTCCCTATTATTGCATGGGATATTAACAAGATGATAATTTTTAAATTCTTATTTAGTTATACTAAATAAACTAATAAATCTTAGGATACAAACATTGATACTATAATCATTATCAATTAGGACTCATTTGATGAACCTTTCATCGATGGTGTCTATGATGTATAATAGGAAATATTTGACCATAAAGGATTATAGATTATCATACTCATGTAATGAAATAGTTGCATGCTTAATATTGATATATTGTACCATAGAAGTCATATAATTGGGATTGAGCTCTTGAGAAATAACTTTCTCACATAAAAATTTTTGTGAGATGTCCCCATGGATCATAGAGGTCTCAATAAGCTAAGGAAGAGAGATTTTAGTTGAGTTGATTTTAAGTTGATACGGTAAATAAAAAGTGTTTTATACTTATCTCTTGATTGAATATTTAATGGAGGTCCTTTGGTATGAGAAGTTATTTTTACACAAAGGAACAAAGAAGAAGTAAAAGGTTGACAAAGAAAAATATTCTTGTGTCATTGTCTAGTTACAACAAACATAGGATTAGAAGAATAGATTGTCCCAATAATTCATTACTCCAGAGATGGTATGTTCTTGTAATGAATATTGTTTTATACATTCTAATTTTATCTATGATTGGAAAATATATTTTGGAATATCCTAACATTCTGATAAGAAGAGATTCAAGACTCCTAGTTGTTGAGAATTACATGACCTTTATCGATTAGGTCTTGGATTAGGTACTTAAGGTACATCCATTTATCATCACATGATCATTAACTAAATGGAAGACATATTTCTTATTAGGATAAAACCAAGAAGTATTTTCCCTTTCAAGATCTAAAATCTTGGTTGGTATAAACTCCAACATTTTGGCTTTTAATATTTGTTATAAGATGTCTAAAGGAGGTTATTATAGTAAAGAGGATGCCCTCATATGTTTTATTTGTTAAGGATTACCTAAGAAAATATTTTTTAGGTTCATCATAGCATAAGAATTATTGGTTTGGTGTTAGTACATACCTCCATTGCCTAAAATATGTTCATTTTTGTACCATCCCTTTGAATGGGAGGAAGAATTTTCTTCCTCCTTATGATATTGGTGGTATCTAATCTCTTAGACATGTCAATAATATTTTAAAATGAAGATACATTGACCATGTAAAAATAGAAATCCAATTTCTTATTAAGGTCACCTATGAAGATATGTCAAAGGTATCTTGATGGGGATACATATTGGATTCTCATAACTAGGGTTTGCCATATTTTTAAGAAGTTAGTAAAGTTCTCATGTTTTATTTGTTTGATATAATAAATATCACTAATAATAACCTCATTTTCAATATAGATAGAGAATTATTTGAAAAACATTTGTACAAAATTCCTAAAACTCTTAATAAAATGCTTTAGAATATGATAATACCATTCAAAGGTAGGGCCACAAAGGATATTGAAAAATTATCTTAAGTAGTAATATTTCATCATAAAATATATTGCTATAGCTGGTTCAAAATATTATCTGGTGGTATGGGATCTTCCTTCCCTTTATATATTTATAACTTTTGGGGTTTTAAAGTTGGGAGAAAAAGGGATACTAGCTATAAAGGGATATTATGGTTGGTTGTACAATTCATCATAAGAGTATTTGTTACTAGAGTAAAACCCTTTTATTATGGCCATTTATTGTTTCAATAGATATACTTGAAAGGTTAAAGTCTAAAATCAAGAGGAAACGAAATTTGAATGTACAAAAGGAATCTCCTTAGATACTAGAAGAAATAGATAATTGAGACAAAAAAATGAGTGATACACTTAGGGGTATGATGTTGAGATTGGCATTGTATGATTTTCTTCCAAGGTATTTGAATTGAAAGGGTAGAATATGGAGGATGATAAACCCATTCTTGCACGTGGGAGATTAGAATAAAGGTTATGAGGATTGGAAGCTAGGACACTAAAGGGTATATTTAGGTTATGAATGTAACTTGTATCTAATTGTTGAGATAGAGGGAAATAAATTTCTCCTATAACAATTCTATGAGATAAGACAAAGATAAATGATATTATAATGAACATTATAGATTTTGCATACCAATACCAATGAAAGTGGTGATGATAGGGGATTAGAATCAATACAATTATAATTTGATGCATTAAGGTCTATATTTAAATATCCGAAGGATAGATACACTTGATTTAAAGATAAAGGATATAATATAGGCTATTGGGGATAATCCACGGGTGAAATTTTTCCTATAGAAGTTCCAATATTATCATGATATTTCTTAAGAAAGGATTCCATGGCACTCCTATGATTATACAAAATAAAGCCATGTGATCAGGGGATTTAAAAACTACTCTCCATTTTTCACCATGGATAGGAGTTAGAGAACACATGGATAGATTACTTATCTTTATATTCAAATTAGGGTTCTCAAAGGTGAGTTGGTCTTAGGACCTTCCATTTGAGGTTTAGGGTCGATGGCCAATTGATTGGCAACATTATGGAGTAGGTAGTATCTATCAACCATGGGTTTGAACAAAAAAAGTATCCAATTAATTAAGTTTTGAATTTTATAGAGTTGATTATAAGAAAGTGTAACCACGGAAAAGGCTCACACCTAATAGTGTCTATTGCAATTAAAGAAAGATAACAACTAAAAATGCACCAATTGACAACAAAAGGGGTTGAAAATACAAGAATCCTTTATTAATTCCAAATTAATTCAAGTTACATATTCATCCCTCTTAGGGATACCCATTTTGATACTTTAATTACAATATATCTAATTACATTTTAGGGTATATGTGAATCAAATGCCTTCTAGGGTGACAGGAACTGCTCTAGGATGTAGATGATCCTCTTCTCCATGATTGGAGGGAATGGAATGTTTTGTCTCCTTCCATATATGTTCCTTGCGATCTAGAAACAACAACAACACATCAAAAGCAAATGTAGCCTCTCTTGATGAGGCCTTTTGAGAAGATTTCACAAAAATATGCCATAACAAGCACGTAATAAAAAAAAATGAATAAAACAAGGTAAACCTATGTTAATCATGAAATGTTGCCATAAAACATGTGCAAGAAAACAAGTATTGTCTATCTATTGGATTAGTTTATCAAATGGAAAGCATAAACACATGAAATAACCATAATTGCACTAATTACCAAATTGACAATATGAAGGTAAATCTACCTTAAATGCCTAATTCAACAGATTATAAATCTCTAAAATGCAAATTAAACTTAAACTAAGCATAATATGATCTAACTAATTAATATAAAGAAAAGAGCACAAGGAGATCTATCATTGTTTGCTCACCATGGGTTTGATGTGCGGATGGCACTATTCATAATGGATGACATCCATGATGGGGATTTGAATAGGTTTACCCTCCAAATTCGGGCTTAATATCTGATCCACCTTGCAAAATTGATGGTCAAGAATCGCATTTATGTCCTCTGACATATTTGGCGGTTGAATTGATTAGATGGTGCATGGATTGCACAAATTGGTGTTTCTTGGCTCTTTTAGGCTCCTAAGACCTCCATGGCAATGTGATATTCAATTGAGTGGAAAAAGCATCCCTTTCAATGCACCTAGGTGAGTATGCAATTTGGAAGGGCTTCGTTGTGTTCAATTGAAAGCTTCTCTCTCTTTTCCCTAATTCAAAGGGATATTATTTAGCTATTGCAAAGGGGCTAGGAGTGGCTTCCTCATGAAGCCAAGATCAATATTGGGCAGTTGAGTTTGTTGGATGGAAGGATCCAAAGCCTTCCTCACTCAAAAAATTCTAATCCACAACCAATTTCCCGTTGCAATCAACTTTGGGTTGGATGAAGGCCAACTAATTTTGAGTGTTGATCGTGGATGATAGGAATAGTGGGTACTACTAATCATGGGTCTCAGTAGCGGCTACCATTGACTAGGAAAAGATACCCAAATGAGTGGTAAAAACCATTGCTATACCTTGGATTTATCCAAAGGTCTTTCATATGGTCTTCTAGCATGTCCCATATGAGTAGTCACCTTGGCATGATGCATTTTAGGTGTCTATAGATTCCCCTTTTGAGATGCATTGTGATTTTGAACAAAAATGAGAAAAACTAGACCTCCTAAAATGATGTCATAGGTTGCATGATGATCATTAGTCTAATCAACATTAGATGCCCTAGGTCCAGCAAAATGACGCGCATCTTAGAATCATTTCTTCCAACTCGATGAAAGGCTTAATTTGAAAGGGTTTACACTCATCATCAGACATTCCAATAGCATCAATTCCAAGTAGTTTTTCATTCCTATCAATTCAAAAGGAAGAGAGATAAAAAAAACCTATAATATATGCTATTTAACCCAGCAGAAGGGTAATCTTATGATAGTATTTGGCAATGATTCGTAAGACGAACGTAATTTTGATAATATCAAGGGATCTACGATCGAGGGATCTTCTATTGACTTTGATTATGATTTGATATTATGACTACCCCTTCAAGCAATGAGTCGATGAGGGTAATGACAATAAATAAAGCAATGAGGTCGCTTGACCACTATGAATGATCTTGAAAAAATTAAGATTTAGCACTTTAATTCTTGGTAAGTCCTAATCTGCTATGATTGCAACTATTAATAGTAATTGCAGATTTCTATCCCATGGAGCGGTCTAGCCATGAAGGCCTTCTTAGGGAATCAAAATGAAGACAATCCCGATTAGACTTGTGTTGAATCATATTGTTGATGATATGCTGAAAATATCACAGGATAATTGCAATGAGTATCTCATTTCCCTAGAGTAGTCCTACCTTCAAGGACTTCTTAGGGATTTAAATGAAGCATAACAAATCCACGATGATGAATTTTCCCAAAATATCCTTATTGTAATTTACTCATCTTATCGTATTGCATGGATCGCAAGTCACTACAACTACCAAGTGTATAGGATAAATGACTAAATATGAGGCATGTTTGGCTTTTGATTTTTTTGATTTTTTTGTTAATTTTGAATTGAATTTATTTTATTGGTTGTGAGGTTCGATGCTCTAAGGAAGGATTTCCATAGTGATGACCTCGGTTGAATGTACTTTTTAATCTCAACTAATTATTTTGTTTTGCCTTATGATGACATTTTCCAATGTCGTTGTGCTTTGTTTTGCTTATTTTGCTTATTTTATATTTTCTAATGCAATTCTAGTCTGATGAACAATTTTATTTTGACCTTTTAAGGCTCTCCACAATGGGAATTGGGAGCATTTAATGTAGCTCACTGACCATGCCTGTCAACTACAGGTAAATTTCTTGACTGTGGCTCAAAGCCATGATTACAAAACCCTAATTCAGGGACCGCGAGTGTCAGCCATGGGCCGACCCGAATTCAAAAAGGATAAATAAGAATTTGCTTTTGAAAAATTCATTATTTACCTGATAGTAATAGTAAATCTAAGAGCTTTGAGAGGTAAATAACAAAATTTTACCTGTAACACTGCCTAAAACTCGACTCATTCCATCCATTCCACACCAATGATCGATCAGCCAGAGGCTTCTACCAACAAAGGAGTCGATGCCTCAAAGGTAACTTGAAAATTGAGACTTCGCTTGTAAATTACTGGATTAAAATTAACCACATTAAAAAATTGGTAAATTAACCTCATTAAACTATCGATAACGAACCTCACCCTAGCTAGGTTTATCATAGGTTAGATTAGGGGGTGGGTTACTTTTTATTATTTTTTTTAGGGGTTTTTTTGGTAAGGGCGGGACCGAAATGGGTCTCGCTCCCTAGCTACAGGTGGTAGCTACAGCTTGTAATTGGTGTATTGGGGGCCATGACTGTCAACCACGGTAGGATTTAAATCCCAATAGTCAAATTTCTGATCATTGGGACGATCGCGGTTCCAACCTGCGGTGCCCAAATTTCTCAAAATTTTACAAATTTTTTATTTTTGTGATTTTTTTGGGAAATTAATGCCTTTTATTGTTGTTTTTACGTGCTCTTTTGATGTTTTTTAAAAATTTTAATCATATTTTACATGTTTTTGTGTTTTTATGAGATTTTATGATTTGTTTGTCATTTTTTAGTGATTTTAATTGTTTTCCTATTTTCACTGGATTGCTTTTATCGGTCCTTGATGAATAGAGTGAGGGGGACCGATCTCCTTTGCAACCTTTGCCACACACTAACTGACACAAATCGGGCTTGGTTTAGTTCTATGGAGTTCAATTTCATCTTAGACCTCCCCACTATCTGAGTGGACCAGGCATATCTGACTGCACTGGCCCATCACTGAGATGCGAGGACCAATACATTTCACCTGCCTACGGGTAAAATGAATATCATCATGGAGGACGTATACCGCATCTTTTGACTGCCCATCGATGGTGAGGCCATCACTTATTTTCCTATCGGGACAAAGAAGACCATTTTTTATGTTATCTTCGATGATCAAAGCGTGGAGGCATAGGGCCACATTGACCAGGAGGCATCCATGTGTAGGAGTGGTATGAGGTCAGATTTTTCTCTTAGAGGGAGGCAATATTCATGCATCTCATCATTCAGATCACCATCCTAGATTCTTTAGATGTGAGGTTCCCTTAGAACCTCTTGGTTTGGACCAAAGATTTCATGGTTAGCTTGACCGCACAACCGCTTATCTTGTCCTGGGAGAGCACTCTCTTAGCACATCTCTACCATGAGCTATTCCATATTACCCTCTGCAATAGAGTGGGCATCAACTACAACCTCCTTTTACATATCTAGAGCTAGCAACATATCCTAATAGAGTTCCTCATTGACTTACCTCTATAGATCACTACCCTTGTGGATGATCAATAGTGCTATACCACCTACTGGCCCTGGGAGCAGGAGGGCTTCAGGAGTAGATCTTATGTAGGAGACCTAGATAATTACATTAGTTTCTTTGCATAAATGTGTCCTGAGGATATAATTTGGTGACCCTACATGGACTATCCACCATGGACTGAGGTAGACAGATACATGCACTAGACACGTAGAGACATATGGATCATCGACCGTAAGGCTGATTGGTGTATCACTACTTCTATCACATCCTATGGTAGTTTAGGATTTGACAAGATATTCCATATATGTTGACCATTTATAGATGCCTAGTCCTAGAGAGGGACCTAACCTATCCCTAGGTCACTCCACTTGGGGAGGATGATGATGACTTCTAGGATTCGGGGCTAGCAGACGCTAGGACTACTCTAGATTATGATGGCTGGTGGGCCAACTTCCAATGGCACGATGAGGGTGCTAGATCATAGAGGACCCATAGGGATGGAAAAGGTGATGATGGTGCCTCATAGGTTGGGGTTGCATGCCCTATTTAGTACAGATCTTTAAAGATGCTATTGTACCATTTTTTAGTGTAAGGTCAAGGACCTACACATATGTAGCCTACGGGCATTTTGATGTACCCCACTATGATGTACATTTCACACACACACACACACACACACACACACACACACACACACACACACACACACACACACACACATATATATATATATATATATATATATATGACAGTTCATCTCATTACATGTGTACTTTATTTTTGGTATTTTATGTTTTATGTTATACATATGGATGCAATGCATTATTGATTTGATTCTATATGATGTGATGTATGGATGACATGCACTAGATAGCTATGCGATAGATGATAAGATGTTATGAGTTATCTATGAAGATGTACTACTGATGATGGATTCATATGGATGCAATATTTTGATGTTACATGCATGTATATATTTGCTTTACTTACACTGCTATGACATAATTTATGTCATGTATGTATTGCATGTATTTCTTTGTTTATTTTATAATGTTTTTTCTAAAATGGGCATGTATGCTTTAATTACTTAAAAGATAATGTATGCAATATGAGTTTTAACAATCTAATGGATGACACCACAAAATGTATAACAATCATCGATTGTAATTGCTTTATGTCTTTGTGAAAGATAGTACACCCATATGTGAGATGAAATTATTTATTGCTTTCTATTCATAAGATTTTGTAAATTAAAAAGATATGTATAATATAATCAGTGGCCATCTAAATATCATTTCTGATATCCATCCGATATCTAACATTATTACAAATAGTTCTAATAAAAAAACTCTCATAAAAGAATTGATGTTTTGATGATTGCATTAAAAATTGGTTGTTGTTATTTGGGAATTTTTGAGGTTTACCATGAGACTCAAACACCCTAATTGACTTATCAAAAGTTGTATACTAACCATACTAGACTTATGAAACATAAGGCTTTCGCTAGGATAGGCCCTAGTTGTTAATTATCCCTATGTGTGCAAATGAGTATATTAAGATAAGCTATAAGCATACCCCGATGTCAGGCAGGATTATTTTAGCCCATTACTAAGATCGGGGATCCGCAAATGTCTTACCCAATACAAGGTTTAGATTTTAGTTGGACTAGACCACTAAGTGATACAGGACACCTAAAGCTAGCTCTTACACATTCAAACATTGGTTTGCACATAGGCGAAATGCTAATGCATCAGATATATCGTCATGTGTAAGGTACAGTAATGCTGAAAATTCCAGGGATTCAAGTTCGCTCCATTATTTTCTTCAATTTTTAAAGATACTTGCTCATATGTAGTGATGAAAATCACTGTTTATTTTGTACTATAGTGATAAAAATCACTATTTATTTTGTACTATAGTGATAAAAATCACTGTTTATTTTGTACTTTTTTTTTTTTATTTTGAGCAAGGGATTTGATATTGATTTGAATCTAAACTTGATTTTGATCTTCATTTGATCTAAATTTTTGGGATTTATATTTGATAATTTGATTCAGAAAAATCCTTTAGGGATTTTGCTTTATGGAACTGTTTCTAGGATATTAATCTAGGATATCAATCTTATGATATCAATATGGGATATCACTCTAGGATGTCGATCTATTATATCGATCTAGGGTATCAATATGGAGGATTGATATGGGATATCACTCTAGGATATTTCTCATTTTAATGTAATCAAGGGATTCTGGGTAGGGAATAAACCTATCCTTTTTCCAATTGCCAACATTTCCCATACTGTCCACATAAGGGGATAAGCAAGAACAAATATTTTCACCTCAGGATACCTGGTCCTGCTTCGTGGCTTTCATATTCCCTTAGTCCTTATTAGGATTGTTTAATTTGTTTATTAGTGATAGGATTTTGATATGCTAAGGGCTATACTAACTAGATATCAACTACAAAAGCTAAGCGAGCTTTTTATCAACTCTTGAGAAGACCTCTAGGTATGGTTGAATGACCAACAAACCCTAGTATATTATTCATCGCAACAATATGGGTTGTGTTGAAAAACACAATTACTCACAAGGGTGATAAATGGATGAAAAATAAAGTGCATAGATGCATGATTGAGATATAAATGTGGTGTCGTATGTAAGATTGTAAACACAATTTATTCTAATGCAATGGTGACGGGTGAATATGCTTAATGTAATGCAATAAAATGAAATGCAATGATGCAAATGTTCTTGATTTTGATATTTTTCCAAAAATAATTATGCATTTTAATATTTTGACCAAGGGATTTTTAAAAATCCTTGGAGCCTTTTGGGATTGACCAAGCGGTTTTGATAAAAACCCTTGGAGCCTTTTGGGACTGACCAAGTAGTTTTGAGAAACCCTTGGAGCCTTTTGGGATTGACCAAGAAGTTTTGAGAAACCCTTGGAGCCTTTTGGGATTGACCAAGCAGTTTTAAGAAACCCTTGGAGCCTTTTGAGATTGACCAAGTGGTTTTGAGAAACCCTTGGAGCCTTTTCAGATTGACCAAGCGATTTTGAGAAAATCTTGGAGCATTTTTTGAATGACCAAAGGACTTACAGATGCCTTTGGAGCCTTTTCTAAATGACCAAAGGGCTTATATATGCCTTTGGAGCCTTTTTTGAATGACCAAAGGGCTTACAGATGCCTTTGGAGATTTTTATGAATGACCAAAGGGCTTACAGATGCCTTTGGAGCCTTTTATGGTTCTTAGGCATAAAACACTTTAATATGAAGGATACTGAGAGGTTTAGGCTCTTCAAATCCTCTAAGCAATTTCAAGTGATATGTCATAGGTCCAATCTTCTTCGAGTTCATATAAGGACCCAACCAGTTAGCCATGAATTTGTCTCGCATTTTCGATAGTAAATTTGAGTTATGTTGGTTCTCTTTTAGAACAAGATCACCAAAATCAAAGTCTCTTAGATGGAATTTGCTATTATAAGCTTGTTTTAAGCACTCTTGATAAACATGGAGCTGCTCGAGGGCATTCATGTGATGTTCATCAATTAGCATCAATTTATCTAGGCAAGATGTTCGTGCAGTGTCATCATATATGAAATCTTGCAATGCGACACACAACATTGGAATATCCAACTCTAAGGGCATAATGGCCTCAATACCATATACTAATGAAAATAGAGTTGCCCTAATGGGCATCCAAATACTAGTCTTGTAAGCCCATAATGTAAGGAGCATCTAGATGTTCCAGTATTTGTGGTGCTCTTGTACCATATTTTTAATATGGATACCACTATCTTCTTTGAAGCTTCAGCCTGGTCGTTTGGCTGCAGATAATATGGAGTCACAAAACTGTGTTTGATTCTATACTTAGACATCAAAGCTCTCATATTTTTGTTCTTAAATGACGTTCCATTATCCAAAATTAACTTGGATGGTATTCCAAAATGACTAATGATATTTGTGAGTATAAACTCAGTAATACGGGCTCTAGTTGTCATTGTTAATGGAATGCCTTCCACCCACTTAATGAAATACTTAGTAGCCGTGATAATAAAAGTATGTCGACCTGATGACGGAGGAGAGATCTTGCCTATGATATCAAGTCCCCATTGATCAAATGGCCAAGCTGCTTGAATGGGTTGTAAGACCTATGATGACAGGTGCATAATATTAGCATGATGTTGGAATTTAACGCATTACCTAACATACACATTGCAATCCTTCTCCATAGTGGGCCAATAGTAACCCATATGTTGGACATGATGAGTCCCTAAGCTAAAAGTTATCATTGATGTCAAAAGGACCTATGTAAGTAAGCACTATGATTTTTCTCCACAAAGATCTTCATGATAAGCCAAGGTTTTTATCAAAGGTTCTAGAAAGGATGCATGGCATTTGGTTCGAAAAGGAGCTTCAAGAGAAGCTTAGCAAAATGTTTTTATGAAAACCAAGGAATGCAAGGAAATATTTTATTTAAAACCAATGGATGGCATATTTGAAATGAATTTTTCTTAAAACCCAAGTAGGCCTTTCGTTTCATCGAAAAAGGTGCTCCGGTGATGGAGAAATTTAATTTTAAAGGTTTAGTTTAAATTTTAATTTTAAAATTTTAATTTTAATTTTAAAATTAAATAAAAGGTTTTTCCCTCCTTTCTTATTGGCACCATCGATGTCATGAGGGAAATGTCAAAAGGTCCGATGTATTCACATTGAAGGATGGCTTATATAAATAAGCCAAAGGTTTTCCATTTAAAAAACCTAAGTCGTGTTGCATGATTTTCAAAAACCCAAAGTATTTTTGCATCCGAATAGTGTGTAGTGAATTTCGTGGAGTGTGACGTGGGCAGTCAAGTCATGGACGGTCAAATTTTTTGCACCTTGTGAGGAAAGCTCATGAAATTTAAGGAATAGGGTGCCCAAGGCACTCACATGGGCAGTCTTAGCTCAAGCGGCTTAGGTGCCACTTGGCAGCACGATGGGCAGAGGTTTGAAATGCCAAGGCCCTTCGAGGGCTCCTTTGAGGTATGCGCTCTAACTTTGATATTTGAGGGGTCACCATTTTAATTAAAATATTTGCTTACTATGGTTTTATTATGTTTTTGTGGGAGATATAAGTTTGAGCAAGCTTTAATATTTTAATAATTTTTAATATTTGATTAATGTGGGATATTGCCTGAGAAAGCTTTGTGATTATTTTTTAGTGTAGAAGTGTTGAAAGGAAGGATATAAAATATTTGATTTATTTTATGGTATAAGTGGTTTTTGGAGTGACAATGTTATGCAATGTTTTGATTTATTTTATTTTATGGTATAAGTGGTTTTAAGAGTGATAAGGAAGATGTGCATTAATTCTTAAGAAGGTTTTCTAATTAAAAGCCTTGCTAAATATTATTATGAAGTGGAGTAATTTTGATTATTTTGTGATCTTCTAACCCTTATGAATATTGGCAAAATAATATTGTGATTATGGAAGATTTCCAAAGAGGCTTCTTCATCTTCATAAAAGGTATGGGCACATTATCCTATTGATTGATTATGGTGGTTGATTTCTGAAAATATCTTTGGAGTAAAAAGTATTGATTGTGGTTTCCTTTTTGAAAGTGATTGGTTTAGTGCTTCAAGGTTTTCTGGATTGAGAGTTATGATTAAACCTTGTTTTATAAGCATTTTTTTTGGAACCCATTGGTTTTGCAAATATCTTGAACTTGAGTTAGAATAGAACATGAGTATCATTGTTATGTGAGATTTGTTGTTGAGCATTGTTGGAAATATTTTGAGTTGGTTGACACATGCTTGGACCAGGGTTTGTGAGAAAGGGTTGTTCATTGAGGTGATTGGTTGAGTTGAGTTTATTGAGCCTAGTCAAGTGGATGCATGTGGTTGTTCAAGTTCCCATTGAGTAAATGGTCAAGCCGCTTGAATGGGTTGTAAGACCTGTGATGACAGGTGCATAAGATTAGTATGATTTTGGCATTTAATGCATTTCCTGACATACACATTGCAATCCTTCTCCATAGTGGGCCAATAGTAGCCCATATGTTGGACATTTTGAGTCCCTAAGATAAAAGTTGTCATTGATGTCAAAAGGACCTATGTAAGTAAGCACTATGATTTTGATCCACAAAGAGCTTCATGAAAATCCAAGGTTTTGATCAAAGGTTCTAGAAGGGATGCATGGCATTTGGTTTCAGAAGGAGCTTCAGGGGAATCTTAGCAAAAGGTTTTATGAAAACCAAGGAAGGCAAGGAAAATTTTTATTTAAAACCAATGGATGAAAAATTTGAAATGGGTTTTTCTTAAAACCAAATTTGGCCTTTCATTTTATCAAAAAAGGTGCCTCGGTGATGGAGAAAGTTAATTTTAAAGGTTTAGTTTAAATTTTAATTTATTTAAAATTTAAATTTAAATTTTAAAATTAAATAAAAGGTTTTTTCCTCCTTTCTTATTGGTTTTGCCGACGTCATGAGGGAAATGTTAAAAAGGCCAATGTATTCACATTGAAGGATGGCTTATATAAATAAATGAAAGGTTTTCCATTTAAAAAACCTAAGTCGTGTCACATGATTTTCAAAAACCCAAAGTATTTCTACATCCGAATATTATGCAGTGAATTTCATGGAGTGTGACATGGGCAGTCAAGTCATGGACGATCAAAGTTTTGGCACCTTGTGAGGAAATCACATGCAGTTTAAGGAAGAGAGTTCCCAAGGCACTCACATGGGCAGTCTTAGCTCACGCGGCTTAGCTATCGCTTGGCAGCACAATGGGCAGAGGTTCGAAATGCCAAGGCCTTTCGAGGGCTCCTTTGAGATATGTGCTCGGACTCTAATATTTGTGGGGGTCAACATTTAATTAAAATATTTGCTTGCTATGGTTTGATTATGTTTTTGTTGGAGATATAAGGTTGAGCAAGATTTAATATTTTAATAAGGTTTAATATTTGATTAATGTGGGATATTGTCTGAGAAATATTTGTGATTATTTTTTAGTGCAAAAGTGTTGAAAGAAAGGATATAAAATATTTGATTTATTTTATGGTATAAGTGGTTTTTGGAGTGATAAGGTTATGCAATGTTTTGATTTATTTTATTTTATGGTATAAGTGGTTTTCGGAGTGATAAGGAAGTTGTGCATTAAATCTTAATAAGGTTTTCTAATTAAAAGCCTTGGTAAATATTATTGTGAAGTGGAGTAATGTTGATTATTTTGTGATCTTCTAACCCTTGTGAAGATTGACAAAAGAATATTGTGATTATGGCAGATTTCCAAAGAGGCTTCTTCATATTCATAAAAGGTATGGGCACATTCTCCTATTGATTGATTATGGTGGTTGATTTCTGAAAATATCTTTGGAGTGAAAAGGATTGATTGTGGTTTCCTTTTCGAAAGTGATTGGTTTAGTACTTCAAGGTTTTTTGGATTGAGAGTTATGATTAAACATGGTTTTATAATCATTGTTGTTGGAGCAAGCATTGTTGTTGGAGCCCGTTGTTTGTGCATATATCTTGAACTTGAGTTAGAATAGAACATGAGTATCATTGTTATGTGAGATTTATTGTTGAGCATTGTTGAAAACATTTTGAGTTCGTTGACACATGCTTGGACTAGGGTTTGTGATAAAGGGTTGTTCATTGAGGTGATTGGTTGAGTTGAGTTGATAGAGCCTAGTCAAGTGGATGAATGTGGTTGTTCAAGTTCCATAAAACAAACTATTCTATATTCTATATTTGAGTTAAGATTGAGATTTTAAAATAGAACATATTGAGTCTCTAACAATTCTCTTTATGATTCTATGAGATTGGACAAGTTCTTTGTGAGCTTGTTAAGCAAATTTGAGACAAGTCTTTGAGAAGGCTTGTGGACTGATTTTGAGTAAGATTTTATGGAATATTGCTATGCATATTTGAGCAAGTCCTAGAGAGGACTTATTGAGCAGATTTGGACAAGTTTTGTGTGGACTTGTTGAGCATATTTGAGTAGGTTCTATGTGGACCTGTTGAGAAGATTTGAGCAGGTTCTGTGTGGACCTGTTGAGCAGATTTGGATAAGTTCTGAGTGAGCTTGTTGAGCATATTTGAGAAGGTTATGAGTGAACCTATTTACATAGCTCTAGATGTGACAGAGTATAGAGGACATAGTCTCAGTGGATAGAGATCTGGTAGCTAGGACTATTGAATATAGATCTAATTGAGGAGTCTTCAAGTGGAGATAGATCCACCAGTCAGTGCAGCAGAGAGACAGTCTTCTAGAATATCACTAGTCAGAGTAGAAGGGGAAAAATTTCTTCTATGGAAGAGATCCCTGAAATTGATATTAGGGGATCAACATCTCCTTTGGATAGAGGTCCATAAACATTGTACTTGGGAAAGATTCCCAAAATATTATTTGAGAAATATTTAGAATAGATATTTTTCTGTGGAGGTAGCCCACATTGGGTGAACCACATTAAAAATAATGTCTCTCATGTGTGTGATGCTTTGTGTGATGTTCACTGTTTTATTAATGTTGATTCTACTATTTGGGGAAATTTTTTATGTTATACAGTTCAACCCCCCCTCTCAGTATAAGAACATGTTCTTCAATTGGTATCAGAGCGGGTCTCTCCGTGAAGAGTCTAATATATTGGAAGAGGATCCTTCGGTAGCACACATGACTTAAGAAAGTGAATAAGAGAGTAAGTTTGATATAAAAGAAGAATTTTTTGCTACTATTAGAAAATTGGAAAGACTTAGAGAGAAAAATTCAAACTTGAAAGAACAAATTCAGGTAGATGAAGAGGCAAGAGTGGAACTTATAAAGAACCTTATAAAATTCAATATTAAGGTAGAATAAGGAAAGAATATTGAGCAAGATATGTCAAATCTATTAAGATCCAAGGAAATATAATGTGGACTATTGGAAGTAAAAATTGTTCTCCTAAGGAACAAACTGGAAGGGATCAAGATACTACAAAATACAGAATATGTGAAACAAAAGGAGGAATCAAGCTTCCAAAAGGTAGAAACTTCAAACAAATAAAAGCAAGCAAAGGACATCAGAAAGGAGGAAAGCAAAGAGGAACCCTGGATAAGAGTTCATTACAAGAAGAGGATGACTACTTCACAATATCCAAGGTCTCCAAACATGTTACATAACTTCTTTCATGGTCATTGTTTTTCTTGCAATAAATATGGCCATATATCTACACATTGTATTCATCATGCAAGATATAATAGAAATTTCAATTCCTTTACACCTCTCATGGATGATGATGTTATATGTTACAAATGCAATAATTTTGGGCACAAGGCTAGGTGGTTTAAAATGATATTTCTTGAGTATAGAAAAAGAATTCCAACAACTAGGAATGATGAAAGAAAGAATGTCAAGGCCAGATCTATGTTAGTCCAAACAGCCCTGCATGCTCAAAATAAAGAAGAACAATGGTATCTGGATAGTGGTTGCTCTAGTCACATGATAGGAGACAAAGACAAATTCATTGTTCTAAAGGAAACAAATAGAGTATCAGTAAGTTTTGGTGATAATAGATTAGATAGAATTGTTGGGAGATGCACTCTAAGTATAGAGAATGGAAAAACAAAAACAGAGAATGTTTTGTATGTCAAAGGGTTAAAACACAATCTATTGAGTATAATTCAACTTTACGATCAATTATATATGGTTACCTTCCATCCAGATAGATGTGAGATAAGGAAGGCAGGTGACTTCCTATGGAAGTCCTGTTCCACTTTCCTGCATCCCTTCCTCGGCCCTGTCCCAGGTCCCTGATCCTTTTCCAGTTTCCCTGGCACCTCCTTTTCCCATCCTTTTAGGCTGGAAGGTGTTGTAGATGATCTCCTTTTGGGGGGGATATCACTGTTCCATTGTTCTACCCCTTTCCTTGCCCTACGATGGGAAAACCTATGTTCCACCTTTGCTCCACTGTCCTGCCTTTTCCTCTGGTGTCTGGGTTCTGGGTTGGGGTTAGGATTTTTTTCTTAGGACTCTTCTTGGGTTTTATCAGGTTGTTTTTGGAAGTCTTCTTGACATATTATCATTGAGGATATTTAGTGGTGAATGGTTTTCTGAGGAATTCTGACTTCTTGAGCAATTTTGCACAACATCCTTTTGGTTAGAGAAGGGACCACATGATTGATACTGTAACTCTGCTCTTTGTATTTGAATTGGTGGGTCTTGTAGAATTTTAGTTTCTTTTATGGGTTTGCAACCTATGGTATTTTTACTACTGAATCCTTGTGGGTTCTCCTTCTTGTTTCCTTGAAGCTGCTTTTGGTGGGTCTGAGGAATTCTAGCTTTATGAGCAATTTTGCACATTTTTTTTGGTTTTGAGGTTTGCCCATATGCTTTCTATTGTGACTCTACTATTTGAGTTTGAGGTGGTTGTTCCTATAGGATTTCAGTTCCTTTCATGGCTGGCAGGGGCCTCTATTTTTATTGTTACTGATTCCTTGTGAGACTTCCTCTTATGTGGCCCTAAAGCTATTGAAGGTTGTCTAGGATGCATGGCTGTTATTTTCTATTTTATGCTTTAATGCCTATAGTCATGCATCTTCGGGACTCCTTTATCTTGAATTCCTATGGCACTTTCCCGTCCTTTCCTTTAGAAGTGTTGTTTTATTGTTGTTGCTTCCTTTGCTGGGTAGGTGTTCTCAAAGGCTTCCTTTTTTGCTAAAGGACCCTGTGGCCTAGGGTGTTCCTTTGTTGTTGAACCACTATAGTTCTATTTTATAGGATTTTGTTCCTTCTATGTTTCTGCTAGGGCTCCCCTACATGGGATGCTTGTTTTCCTTCAGTTATCTGTTTCCCAAGGGTGGTTTCTAGTTTTCCCACCCTTGGGTTGTTTCAATTTTTAAATTTATGGCTTTGTTTCTTTTCTTGCCTTTGGGAAAGGTTCAAATTATCATTTAGTGGTTGGGGTAGTCTAGCACTTTCTCCCACCCTTTGTGAGCTTCAAAATATTGTTTGGTGCCTTTTTATTCAAATTTGGTTTCTGGTGGGCCTTCCCTTCCTACTCATTTTTCCTTTGGTGCAATGGAAGATGTTTTCCTCTAGCGCAAAGGAAAGCGCCTTCCTCTGGTGCAAAGGATGGCACCTTCCTTTTTGGTCCTATTGCATGCTCCTTATTTGTTCCTTTTGGTTGTCCTTGCATTGATTTAATCTGATGTACTTTGATGCAATCTATTCCATTGTAATCAGGTTTTGGGATCCTTGACAAAAACCCACTTTTAATCTACCAAAAAAAAATATGTGAGATAAGGAAAACATAAACAGGAAGAATCATTTCAAATACAATAAGAACCCCAAACAACTTGTACATGCTCAATGAGATCAAAGGGGAATGTTTTATATCACAAGAAGATGAGATCTGGTTGTGGCATAGAATATTGGGTCATTTGAATTTTGACAACATAGTCAACATAAGCAATAAACAGACAATCATAGATTTACCCAAGATAAGAAGACCTCAAAACACAATTTGTGCACCTTGCCAAAATGGAAAGCAAACTAGGACAAATTACAAACCAAAAGGGTATATGTCATTTTAGCCCTTGAGTTTAATACATACTAATTTGTGTGGTCCTACCAAAACACAAAGTATTCAGGGTGAGAGTTACTTCATGTTGTTTTTAGATGATTATTCCAAAATGGTTTGGGTAAATTTCCTAAAAGAAAATTCAGAAGCCTTCAAAAAATTTAAAGCATTCAAGAAGTTGGTTGAAAATGAAATAGGCAAAAGGATTAAGTTTCTATGATCTGATAGAGGAGGAGAGTTTACTTCAGATGGGTATGTAGAATTTTGTGAACAACATGGAATCAAGAGAGAATACTCATCAACAAGAACTCCCAAACAAAATGGAGTAGTTGAAAGGAAAAATAGGACTTTTGAAAACATGGCTAGAGTTATGTTAAATGAATTTAAATTATCATATGGTGTTTGGAAAGAAGTATCTACAGCTGTGTACATAATTATTAGGGGTCAATTAAGGGTAAATCATCACAAGACTCCTTATGATATTTGGAAGGGAATACCTACTACTGTAAAACATTTCAATAGTTTTGGAAGCAAATGTTACATAATATGGGAAGATCAAAATTTAGGAAAATTTGATCCAATATGTGATGAGGGAATATTTCTTGGTTGTTCCACAAAAAACAAGGCTAATAGATGTTACAACAAAAGAACATGCACTATGGTGGAAAGTATGAATGTAATAGTTGATGAGAAGATAGATTCTAGAGAGCCAATTCAACAAACGGTATACCAAGAATATGGATGTTGTCAAGAAGAATTTTGTGAGGAATCAGATAATGATGAAGAATAAACACAAAGGCTTCTTCCTAAGACTCCTTCTAGGTATTTACAAAAACATCATCCAAAAGATCAGATCATTGGGAATCCAGATGAAAGATAGACAAGGAGAAGAATAATAAAACCATCTCAACAAGCTAATTTTTCTTTGCTATCTAAGATTGAACCAAAATATTTCTCTCAGGCTAGTGAAGATGAATTTTGGGTTAAATCAATGAATGAATAATTAGATCAGATTGAGAAGAGCAAAACATGGGAACTTGTTCCACGACCAAAGGATAAAAATGTGATTGGCACAAAATGGATCTTCAGAAATAAATTGAATGAAGATGGACAAGTTGTCATAAATAAATCAATGTTAGTATGCAAAGGTTATGCACAAGTAGAAGGAATTGATTATGATGAAACCATTGCTCCAGTTGCATGACTTGAATATATAAGGATGTTTTTAGATTTTGCAAGTTTCAAGAACTTCAAGGTATATCAAATGGATGTTAATTCAGCTTTTCTAAATGGGATTCTAGAAGAAGAGGTCTACATTGAATAGCCAAAGGGATTCATACTGGTAGATACACCAGATCAGGTATGCAGATTCAAAAAGGCATTGTATGGTTTAAATCAGGCTCCTAGAGCATGGTACTCAATATTGGATAAGTATGATATTCAGGAAAGGAATACCAGATAGTAATTTGTATATTATAATTAAAGGAAATGATCTTCTAATAGTGGTTGTTTATGTTGATGACATAATTTTTTGGGGAAACGATGAAAAAATGTGCAAAGAGTTTTCTAAGAATATGCAAAGTGAATTTGAGATGTCAATGCTTGGTGAATTATCCTTCATTCTTGGTCTTCATATTTCACAATCAGGTAAGGGAGTGTTTTTATCTCAAGCCAAGTACATCAAGGAGATGTTAAAGAATTTCATATTAGAATATTGTAAACTAGTAAGTACTCCTATGGTTATAGGGTGCAAGTTGAGTAAGGATGATGAATCTCCAGAGGTAGATTAGAGACTATACAGGTCCATGATTGGCAGCTTATTATATGTCATAGCTACAAGACAAGACATAGTATAATCAGTGATATTAGTGGTAATGTTTCAAGCAACACCTGAGGAAACACATGTGGCAGTAGTAAAAAGAATTTTAAGGTATCTAAAAGAGACTATGGATTTTGGACTTTGGTATCCCAAAACTGACAGTTGAACACTCACAACATATACAAATTTAGATTGGGCTGACAACGTTGATGATAGAAAAAGCACAAGTGGAGGAGCTTTCTTTCTTGGAGAAATTCTAGTCTCCTGGTTAAGCAAGAAGCAGGTTTCAATATCACTATCTACAATAGAGGTAGAATATATTGTAGTAGTAGCTAGTTGTACATAGGTGTTATGGATGAAGATAACTTTAAAATAATTAAATATAAATTATGACCAACCCATTCCTATACTATGTGATAATACCAGTGCCATATGTATCTCAAAAAATCTAGTAATGCACTCTAGAATGAAGCACATTCCAATTAAGTATCATTTTCTAAGAGAACAAATGTTAGATAAATAGGTTAGATTAGAGTATGTCACTACAAAGGAACAAATAGAAGATATTTTTACTAAGCCACTCTCAAAGGAGACATTTGAGTATCTTCGGGGAAAATTGGAAGTGATAATCCCACCACAGAATTAACCACCTCATGTAGAGGTGGGGGAGTGGCTAAGCTAAGAGGCTCATTCTTAGCGCTGAGCCCCAAAGGTGACCCTTTTCCATTGATGTCAAATAGGTAGAGATTTGTGTATTGGGGAGATATTTGATATGATATTTGATATTTGAGAGAGCATTGAGCCAAGGGGAGAAAAGTCCCAGGGGGAGAAAAAAATAAGGTCACATTTTAGTAAAATGAATATGTGTTGCCATCAATGACAAAAGGGGAGATTGTTGGACATTTTTAGTCCCTAAGATAAAAGTTGTCATTGATGTCAAAAGGACCTATGTAAGTAAGCCCTATGATTTTGCTCCACAAAGAGCTTCATGAGAAGCCAAGATTTTGATCAAAGGTTCTAGAAGGGATGCATGGCATTTGGTTCCAAAAGGAGCTTCAAGGGAAGCTTAGCAAAAGGTTTTTATGAAAACCAAGGAAGGAAATGAAAGGTTTTATTTAAAACCAATGGATGTCAGATTTGAAATGGGTTTTTCTTAAAACCCAAGCTGGCCTTTTGTTTCATTGAAAAATGTGCCTCGGTGATGGAGAAATTTAATTTTAAAGGTTTAGTTTAAATTTTAATTTATTTAAAATTAAAAGTTAAATTTTAAAATTAAATAAAAGGTTTTTCCCTCCTTTATTAGTGGTGCCACCCATGTCAAGAGGGCAATGTTAAAAGGGCCAATGTTTTTGCATTGAAGGGTGGCTTATATAAATAAGCCAAAGGTTTTCCATTTAAAAAACCTAAGTCGTGTCGCATGATTTTCGAAAACCCAAAACATTTCTACATCTAAATATTGAGCAACGAATTTCATGGAGTGTGACATGGGCAGTCAAGTTATGGACGATCAAATTTTTTGTGCCTTGTGAGGAAAGCACATGTAATTTAAGGAAGAGAGTGCCCAAGGCACTCACGTGGGAAGCCTTAGATCACACGGCTTAGATGTTTCTTGGCAGCATGGTGTGCAGAGATTCAAAATGCCAAGGCCCTTCGAGGGCTCCTGTGAGTTATGGGCTTCGAATCCGATATTTGAGATGTCAAAATTTTAATTAAAATATTTGCTTACTATGGTTTGATTATGTTTTTGTGGAAGATATAAGGTTGAGCAAGCTTTAATATTTAATAAGGTTTAATATTTGATTAATGTGGGATATTGCCTGAGAAAGCTTTGTGATTATTTTTTAGTGCAAAAGTGTTGAAAGGAAGGATATAAAATATTTGATTTATTTTATGGTATAAGTGTTTTTTTGAGTGAAAAGGTTATTCAATGTTTTGATTTATTTTATTTTATGGTATAAGTGGTTTTAGGAGTGATAAGGAAGTTGTGCATTAATTCTTAAGAAGGTTTTCTAATTAAAAGCCTTGGTAAATATTATTGTGAAGTGAAGTAATGTTGATTATTTTGTGATCTTCTAACCCTTGTGAAGATTGGCAAAAGAATATTGTGATTATGGAAAATTTCCAAAGAGGCTTTTTCATATTCATAAAAGGTATGGGCACATTCTCATATTGATTTATTATGGTGGTTGATTTCTAAAAATATCTTTGGAGTGAAAAGGATTGATTGTGGTTTCCTTTTCGAAAGTGATTGGTTTATTGCTTCAAGGTTTTCTAGATTGAGAGTTATGATAAAACCTTATTTTATAAGCACTATTGTTGGATCCCATTGGTTGTGCAAAGATATTGAACTTGTGTTAGAAGAGAACATGAGAGTAATTGTTATGTGATATTTTTGGTTGAGCATTGTTGGAAACATTTTGAGTTCGTTGATACATGCTTGGACTAGGGTTTGTGAGAAAGGGTTGTTCATTGATGTGATTGGTTGAGTTAAGTTGATTGACCCTAGTCAAGTGGATGCATGTGGTTGTTCAAGTTCCATAAAACAAACTATTCTATATTTTGGATTTGAGTTGAGATTGATATTTGAGAATAGAACATATTGAGTCTCTAACAATTCTCTTTATGATTCTATGAGATTGGACAAGTTTTGTGTGAGCTTGTTAAGTAGATTTGAGATAAGTCTTTGATAAGGCTTGTGGACTGATTTTGAGTAAGCTTTTGTGGAAGCTTGCTATGCAGATTTGAGCAAGTCCTAGAGAGGACTTATTGAGCAGATTTGGATAAGTTCGGTGTGGACTTGTTGAGCAGATTTGAGCAGGTTCTATGTGGATCTGTTGAGTAGATTTGAGCAAGTTTTATGTGGACCTATTGAGTAGATTTGGATAAGTTATGAGTGAGCTTATTGAGCATATTTTAGAAGGTTACGATTGAACCTATTGACAGAGATTTGGAGGTGACAGAGTACAGAGGATAGAGTCTTGATGGATAGAGATCTAGCAACTAGGAAAATGAAAGACAAATCTAAGTGAGTCTTCAAGTAGAGAGATATCCACCAGTTAGTATAGCATAGAGATAGTCTTCTAGAATATCACTGGCCAGAGCATAAGGGGAAAGAGTTCTCCTGTGGAAGAGATCCACAATATTGAGATTATGGGATCAACATCTCCTTTGTAAAAAGATCCATAACATTGTACTTGGGAAGGATTCCCAAAATATTATTTGATAAATATTTAGAAGAAATATTTTTCTGTGGAGGTAGTCCACATTGGGTGAACCACATTAAAAATAATTTCTCCGATATGTGTGATGCTTTGTGTGATGTTCACTATTTTATTAATGTTGATGCTACTATTTGGGGAAAAGTTTTATGTTATACTATTCACCCCCTCTCTTAGTATAAGCACATGTTCTTCAATTAGTATCAGAGTGGGTCTCTCCATGAAGAGCCTAACAACTTGGAAGAGGATCCTTCGGTAGCACACATGACTTTAGAAAATGAATAAGAGAGTAGGTTTGATATAAAAGAAGAATTATTTGCTGCTCTTAGAAAATTGGAAAGAATTAGAGAGAAAAATTCAAACTTGAAAGAACAAATTCAGGAAGATGAAAAGGCAAGAGTGGAACTTATATAGAACCCTACAAAATTCAAGATTAAGGTAGAAGAAGGAAAGAAGATTGAGAAAGATATGTTAGATCTATTAAGAGCCAAGGAAACAGAATGTGGAATATTGGAAGCAAAAAAAAATTTCCTAAGGAACAAACTGGAAGGGATCAAGATACTACAAAATACAGAATATTTGAAATAAAAGGAGGAATCAATCTTCCAAAAGGTAGAAAATTAAAACAAAGAAAAGCAAGCAAATGACATAAGAAATGAGGAAATCAAAGAGGAGCCATGGATAAGATTTAATTACAAAAATAGGATGACTTCTTCACAATATCCAAGATATCCAAACATGTTACATAACTTCTTTCATCGTCATTGTTTTTCTTGCAATAAATATGGTCATATAGTTGCACACTGCATTCATCATGCAAGATACAATAGAAATTTCAATTCCTTTGCACCTATCATGGATTATGATGTTATATGTTACAAATAAAATAATTTTGGGCACAAGGCTAGGTGGTGTAAAATGATATTTCATGAGTCCAGAAAAAAAATTCCAACAACTAGGAAGGATGAAAGAAAGAATGTCAGGGCCAGATCTATGTTAGTCCAAATAGCCCTGCATGCTCAAAATAAAGAAGAAAAATGGTATCTGGATAGTGGTTTCTCTAGTCACATGATAGGAGAAAAAGACAAATTCATTGTTCTAATAGAGGATTAGTAAATTTTGGTGATAATGGATCAACTAGGATTGTTGGGAGAGGTACTCTAAGTCTAGACAATGGAAAAACAAAAATAAAGAATTTTTTGTATGTTAAAGGGTTAAAACACAATCTAATGAGCATAATTTAACTTTACAATAAAGGATATATTGTTACCTTCCATCCAGATAGATGTGATATAAGGAAAACAAAAATGGGAAGAACCTATATTAAATGAATCTAAATTGTTAGATGGTTTTTGGAAAGAAGCATTATCTATAGCTATGTACATAATTACTATAGCTCAATTAAGGGTAAATCGTCATAAGAATCCTTATGAGCTTTGGATGGGAAGACCTACTACTGTAAAACATTTCAAGATTTTTGGAAGCAAATGTTACATAATATGGAAAGATCAAAATTTAGGTAAATTTGATCCAAGATGTGATGAGGGAATATTTCTTAGTTATTCCACAAAAACCAAGGATTACAGATGTTACAAAAAAGGAACACGCACTGTGGTGGAAAGTATGAATGTTATAGTTGATGAGAAGATATATTCTAGAGAGCCAATTCAGGAAATGGTATACTAAGAAGATGGATGTTGTCAAGAAGAATTTTGTGAGGAATAACATAATGATGAAGAAGAAACACAAAGGCTTCTTCCTAAGACTCCTTCTAGGTATGTATAAAAACATCACCCAAAAGATCATATCATTGGGAATCCAAGTGAAAGACAGACAAGGACAAAAATAATAAAACCATCTCAACAAGCTAATTTTTCTTTGCTATCTAAGATTGAACCAAAATATTTCTCTCAGGCTAGTGAAGATGAATTTTGGGTTAAATAAATGAATGAATAATTAGATCATATTGAGAAGAGCAAAACTTGGGAACTTGTTCCATGACAAAAGGATAAAAAATATGTGAGATAAGGAAAACATAAACGGGAAGAATCATTGCAAATACAATAAGAACCCCAAACAACTTGTACATTCTCAATGAGATCAAAGGGGAATGTTATATATCACAAGAATATGAGATCTGGTTGTGGCATAGAAGATTGGGTCATTTGAATTTTGACAACATAGTCAACATAAGCAATAAACAGACAATCATAGATCTACCCAAGATAAGAAGACCTCAAAACACATTTTGTGCACCTTGCCAAAATGGAAAGCAAACTAGGACAACTTACAAACCAAAAGGGTATATGTCATTTTAACCCTTGAGTTTAATACATATTGATTTGTTTGGTCCTACCAAAACACAAAGTATTTAGGGTGAGAGTTACTTCATGTTGTTTTTAGATGATTATTCCAAAATGGTTTGGGTAAATTTCCTAAAAGAAAATTCAGAAGCATTCAAAAAATTTAAAGCACTCAAGAAGTTGGTTGAAAATGAAATAGGCAAAAGGATTAAGTTTCTATGATCTGATAGAGGAGGAGAGTTTACTTCAGATGGGTATGTAGAATTTTGTGAACAACATGGAATCAAGACATAATACTCATCAACAAGAACTCCCAAACAAAATGGAGTAGTTGAAAGGAAAAATAGGACTTTTGAAAACATGGCTAGAGTTATGTTAAATGAATTTAAATTATCATATGGTTTTTGGAAAGAAGTATCTACATCTGTGTACATAATTACTAGGGCTCAATTAAGGGTAAATCATCACAAGAATCCTTATGATCTTTTGAAGGGAATACCTACTACTGTAAAACATTTCAATAGTTTTGGAAGCAAATGTTACATAATATGGGAAGATCAAAATTTAGGAAAATTTGATCCAATATGTGATAAGGGAATATTTCTTGGTTGTTCCACAAAAAACAAGGCTAATAGATGTTACAACAAAAGAACATGCACTATGGTGGAAATTATGAATGTAATAGTTGATGAGAAGATAGATTCTAGAGAGCCAATTCAACAAACGGTATACCAAGAAGATGGATGTTGTCAAGAAGATTTTTGTGAGGAATCAGATAATGATGAAGAATAAACACAAAGGCTTCTTCCTAAGACTCCTTCTAGGTATTTACAAAAACATCATCCAAAAGATCATATCATTGGGAATCCAGATGAAAGATAGACAAGGAGAAGAATAATAAAACCATCTCAACAAGCTAATTTTTCTTTGCTATCTAAGATTGAACCAAAATATTTCTCTTAGGCTAGTGAAGATGAATTTTGGGTTAAATCAATGAATGAATAATTAGATCAGATTGAGAAGAGCAAAACATAGGAACTTGTTCCACGACCAAAGGATAAAAATGTGATTGGCACAAAATGGATCTTCAAAAATAAATTGAATGAAGATGGACAAGTTGTCATAAATAAAGCAAGGTTAGTATGCAAAGGTTATGCACAAGTAGAAGGAATTGATTATGATGAAACCATTGCTCCAGTTGCATGACTTGAAGATATAAGGATGTTTTTAGATTTTGCAAGTTTCAAGAACTTCAAGGTATATCAAATGGATGTTAAGTCAGCTTTTCTAAATGGGATTCTAGAAGAAGTGGTCTACATTGAATAGCCAGAGGGATTCATATTGGTAGATACACCAGATCAGGTATGCAGATTAAAAAAGGCATTGTATGGTTTAAATCAGGCTCCCAAAGCATGGTACTCAATATTGGATAAGTATCTACAAGAATAGATATTCAGGAAAGGAATACCAGATAGTAATTTGTATATTATAATTAAAGGAAATGATCTTCTAATAGTGGTTGTTTATGTTGATGACATAATTTTTTGGGGAAACGATGAAAAAATGTGCAAAGAGTTTTCTAAGAATATGCAGAGTGAATTTGAGATGTCAATGCTTGGTGAATTATCCTTCATTCTTGGTCTTCATATTTCACAATCAGGTAAGGGAGTGTTTTTATCTCAAGCCAAGTACATCAAGGAGATGTTAAAGAATTTCATATTAGAATATTGTAAACCAGGAAGTACTCCTATGGTTATAGGGTGCAAGTTGAGTAAGTATGATGAATCTCCAGAGGTAGATTAGAGACTATACAGGTCCCTGATTGGCAGCTTATTATATGTCATAGCTATAAGACAAGACATAGTATAATCAATGATATTAGTGGTAATGTTTCAAGCAACACTTGTGGAAACACATGTGGCAGTAGTAAAAAGAATTTTAAGGTATCTAAAAGAGACTATGGATTTTGGACTTTGGTATCCCAAAAGTGACAGTTGAACACACAACATATACAAATTCAGATTAGGCCGACAACATTGATGATAGAAAAAGCACAAGTGGAGGAGCTTTCTTTCTTGGAGAAAGTCTAGTCTCCTGGTTAAGCAAGAAGCAGGTTTCAATATCACTATCTACAATAGAGGTAGAATATATTGTAGTAGTAGCTAGTTGTACATAGGTGTTATGGATGAAGATAACTTTAAAATAATTCAATATAAATTATGACCAACCCATTCCTATACTATGTGATAATACCAGTGCCATATGTATCTCAAAAAATCTGGTAATGCACTCTAGAATGAAGCACATTGAAATTAAGTATCATTTTCTAAGAGAACAAATGTTAGATAAATAGGTTAGATTAGAGTATGTCACTACAAAGGAACAAATAGAAGATATTTTTACTAAGCCACTCTCAAAGGAGACTTTTGAGTATCTTCGGGGAAAATTGGAAGTGAGAATCCCACCCCAGAATTAACCACCTCATGTAGAGATGGGGGAGTGGCTAAGCTAAGAGGCTCATTCTTAGCACTGAGCCCCAAAGGTGACCCTTTTCCATTGATGTCAAATAGGTAGAGATTTGTGTATTGGGGAGATATTTGATATGAGATTTGATATTTGAGAGAGCATTGAGCCAAGGGGAGAAAAGTCCCAAGGGGAGCAGAAAATAAGGTCACATTTTAGTAAAATGAATATATGTTGCGATCAATGACAAAGGGGGAGATTGTTGGACATTTTTAGTCCCTAAGCTAAAAGTTTGCATTGATGTCAAAAGGACCTATGTAAGTAAGCCCTATGATTTTGCTCCACAAAGAGCTTCATGAGAAGCCAAGGTTTTGATCAAAGGTTCTAGAAGGGATGCATGGCATTTGGTTCCAAAAGGAGCTTCAAGGGAAGCTTAGCAAAAGGTTTTTATGAAAACCAAGGAAGGAAATGAAAGGTTTTATTTAAAACCAATGGATGTCAGATTTGAAATGGGTTTTTCTTAAAACCCAAGTTGGCTTTTTGTTTCATTGAAAAATGTGCCCCGGTGATGGAGAAATTTAATTTTAAAGGTTTAGTTTAAATTTTAATTTATTTAAAATTAAAATTTAAATTTTAAAATTAAATAAAAGGTTTTTCCCTCCTTTATTATTGGTGCCACCCATGTCATGAGGGCAATGTTAAAAGGGCCAATGTATTCGCATTGAAGGATGGCTTATATAAATAAGCCAAAGGTTTTCCATTTAAAAAACCTAAGTCGTGTCGCATGATTTTTGAAAACCCAAAGTATTTCTACATCCGAATATTGTGCAACGAATTTCATGGAGTGTGACGTGGGCAATCAAGTCATGGACGATCAAATTTTTGGTGCCTTGTGAGGAAAGCACATGTAATTTAAGGAAGAGAGTGCCCAAGGCACTCACGTGGGAAGCCTTAGCTCACATGGATTAGATTTTTCTTGGCAGCATGGTGTGCAGAGATTCAAAATGCCAAGGCCCTTCGAGGGCTCCTTTGAGGTATGCGCTTCGAATCCGATATTTGAGATGTCAAAATTTTAATTAAAATATTTGCTTGCTATGGTTTGATTATGTTTTTGTGGGAGATATAAGGTTGAGCAAGCTTTAATATTTTAATAAGGTTTAATATTTGATTAATGTGGGATATTGCCTGAGAAAGCTTTGTGATTATTTTTTAGTGCAAAAGTGTTGAAAGGAAGGATATAAAATATTTGATTTATTTTATGGTATAAGTGGTTTTTGGAGTGAAAAGGTTATGCAATGTTTTGATTTATTTTATTTTATGGTATAAGTGGTTTTAGGAGTGATAAGGAAGTTGTGCATTAATTCTTAAGAAGGTTTTCTAATTAAAAGCCTTGGTAAATATTATTGTGAAGTGGAGTAATGTTGATTATTTTGTGATCTTCTAACCCTTGTGAAGATTGGCAAAAGAATATTGTGATTATGGCAGATTTCCAAAGAGGCTTCTTCATATTCATAAAAGGTATGGGCACATTCTCCTATTGATTTATTATGGTGGTTGATTTCTAAAAATATCTTTGGAGTGAAAAGGATTGATTGTGGTTTCCTTTTCGAAAGTGATGGGTTTAGTGCTTCAAGGTTTTCTGGATTGAGAGTTATGATAAAACATTATTTTATAAGCACTATTGTTGGAGCCCATTGGTTGTGCAAAGATATTGAACTTGAGTTAGAAGAGAACATGAGTATAATTGTTATGTGAGATTTTTTGTTGAGCATTGTTGGAAACATTTTGAGTTGGTTGATACATGCTTGGACTAGGGTTTGTGAGAAAGGGTTGTTCATTGAGGTGATTGGTTGAGTTGAGTTGATTGAACCTAGTCAAGTGGATGCATGTGGTTGTTCAAGTTCCATAAAACAAACTATTCTATATTTTGGATTTGAGTTGAGATTGATATTTGAGAATAGAACATATTGAGTCTCTAACAATTCTCTTTATGATTCTATGAGATTGGACAAGTTTTGTGTGAGCTTGTTAAGCATATTTGAGATAAGTCTTTGAGAAGGCTTGTGGACTGATTTTGAGTAAGCTTTTGTGGAAGCTTGCTATGCATATTTGAGCAAGTCCTAGAGAGGACTTATTGAGTAGATTTGGACAAGTTCTGTGTGGACTTGTTGAGCAGATTTGAGCAGGTTCTATGTGGACTTTTTGAGTAAATTTGACCAGGTTTTATGTGGACCTATTGAGTATATTTGGATAAGTTATTAGTGACCTTATTGAGCATATTTGAGAAGGTTACAAGTGAACCTATTGAAAGATCTTTGGAGGTGATAGAGTACAGAGGATAGAGTCTCGATGGATAGAGATCTAGCAACTAGGACAATGGAAGACAAATCTGAGTGAGTCTTCAAGTGGAGAGAGATCCACCAGTTAGTACAATAGAGAGATAGTCTTCTAGAAGATCACTAGCCAGAGCATAAGGGGAAAGAGTTCTCCTATGGAAGATATCCACGAATATTGAGATTATGGGATCAACATCTCCTTTGTAAAAAGATCCATAACATTGTACTTGGGAAGGATTCCCAAAATATTATTTGATAAATATTTAGAAGAAATATTTTTCTGTGGAGGTAGTCCACATTGGGTGAATCACATTAAAAATAATTTCTCTCATATGTGTGATGCTTTGTGTGATGTTCACTATTTTATTAATGTTGATGCTACTATTTGGTGAAAAGTTTTATGTTATACTATTCACCCCCTCTCTTAGTATAAGCACATGTTCTTCAATTAGTATCAGAGTGGGTCTCTCCATGAAGAGCCTAACAAATTGGAAGAGGATCCTTCGGTAGCACACATGACTTTAGAAAATGAATAAGAGAGTAGGTTTGATATAAAAGAAGAATTATTTGCTGCTCTTAGAAAATTGGAAATAATTAGAGAGAAAAATTCAAACTTGAAAGAACAAATTCAGGAAGATGAAAAGGCAAGAGGGGAACTTATATAGAACCCTACAGAATTCAAGATTAAGGTAGAAGAAGGAAAGAAGATTGAGAAAGATATGTTAGATATTTTAAGATCCAAGGAAACAGAATGTGGAAGATCAGAAGCAAAAAAATTTCTCCTAAGGAACAAACTGGAAGGGATCAAGATACTACAAAATACAGAATATTTGAAATAAAAGGAGGAATCAAGCTTTCAAAAGGTAGAAAATTAAAACAAAGAAAAGCAAGCAAAGGACATAAGAAATGAGTAAATCAAAGAGGAGCCATGGATAAGAGTTAATTACAAAAATATGATGACTTCTTCACAATATCCAAGATATCCAAACATGTTACATAACTTCTTTCATCGTCATTGTTTTTCTTGCAATAAATATGGTCATATAGTTGCACACTGCATTCATCATGCAAGATACAATATAAATTTTGATTCCTTTGCACCTATCATGTATTATGATGTTATATGTTACAAATAAAATAATTTTGGGCACAAGGCTAGGTGGTGCAAAATGATATTTCGTGATTCTAGAAAAAAATTTCCAACAACTAGGAAGGATGAAAGAAAGAATGTCAGGGCCAGATCTATGTTAGTCCAAATAGCCCTGCATGCTCAAAATAAAGAAGAACAATGGTATCTGGATAGTGGTTTCTCTAGTCACATGATAGGAGACAAAGAAAAATTCATTGTTCTAAAGGAAACAAATAGAGGATTAGTAAATTTTGGTGATAATGGATCAACTAGGATTTTTGGGAGAGGTACTCTAAGTCTAGACAATGGAAAAACAAAAATAAAGAATTTTTTGTATGTAAAAGGGTTAAAACACAATCTAATGAGCATAATTTAACTTTACAATCAAGGATATATGGTTACCTTCCATCCAGATAGATGTGAGATAAGCAAAACAAAAATGGGAAGAACCATTGCAAATGCAAGAAGAACCCCAAACAACTTGTACATGCTCAATGAGATCAAAGGGGAAAAGTGTCTTCTATCACAATAATATGAGATTTGGTTGTGGCATATAATATTGGGTCATTTGAATTTTTATAACATAGTTAGCATAAGCAATAAACAGGCAGTTAGAGATTTACCCGGGATAAAAAGATCTCAAAACATATTTTGTGCACCTTGCCAACATGGAAAGAAAACTAGGACAACTTACAAACCAAAACGTTATATGTCATATGAGCCCTTGATTTTAATACATACTAATTTGTGTGGTCCTATGAGAACATAAAGTATTCAGGGTGAGAGTTACTTCATGTTGTTTGTAGATGATTATTCCAAAATGGTTTGGGTGACTTTCCTAAAAGAAAATTCAGAAGCCTTCAGAAAATTTAAAGCATTCAAGAAGTTGGTTGAAAATGAAATAGGTAAAAGGAATAAGTGTCTACGATCTGATAGATGAGGAGAGTTTACTTCAGATGAGTTTGTAAAATTTTGTGAACAACATGGAATCAAGAGAGAACACTCATCAGCAAGAACTCACCAAAAAAATGGAGTAGTTGAAAGAAAAAATAGGACTGTTGAAAATATGGCTAGAGCTATATTAAATGAATCTAAATTGTTAGATGGTTTTTGGAAATAAGCATTATCTATAGCTATGTACATAATTACTATAGCTCAATTAAGGGTAAATCGTCATAAGACTCCTTATGAGCTTTGGATGGGAAGACCTGCTACTGTAAAACATTTCAAGATTTTTGGAAGCAAATGTTACATAATATGGAAAGATCAAAATTTAGGTAAATTTGATCCAAGATGTGATGAGGGAATATTTCTTGGTTATTCCACAAAAACCAAGGATTACAGATGTTACAAAAAATGAACACGCACTATGGTGGAAAGTATGAATGTTACAGTTGATGAGAAGATATATTCTAGAGAGCCAATTCAGGAAATGGTATACTAAGAAGATGGATGTTGTCAAGAGGAATTTTGTGAGGAATAATATAATGATGAAGAAGAAACACAAAGGCTTCTTCCTAAGACTCCTTCTAGGTATGTATAGAAACATCACCCAAAATATCATGTCATTGGGAATCCAAGTGAAAGACAGACAAGGACAAGAATAATAAAACCATCTCAACAAGATAATTTTTCTTTGCTATCTAAGATTAAACCAAAATATTTCTCTCAGGCTAGTGAAGATGAATTTTGGGTTAAATAAATGAATGAATAATTAGATCATATTGAGAAGAGAAAAACTTGGGAACTTGTTCCACAACCAAAGGATAAAAATCTGATTGGCACAAAATGGGTCTTCAAAAATAAGTTGAATGAAGATGGACAAGTTGTCAGAAATAAAGCAAGACTAGTATGCAAAGGTTATGCACAAGTAGAAGGAATTTATTTTGATGAAATATTTGCTCCAGTTGCATGACTTGAAGCTATAAGGATATTTTTAGCTTTTACAAGTTTCAATAACTTCAAGGTATAGCAAACGGATTTTAAGTCATCTTTTCTAAACGATATTCTAGAAGAAGAGGTCTACATTGAATAGCTAGAGGGATTCATACTGGCAGATACACCAAGTCAGGTATGCAGATTAAAAAAGGCATTGTAGGGTTTAAAGTAGGCTCCTAGAGCATGGTACTCAAGATTGGATAAGTATCTACAATAATAGGGATTCAGGAAAGGAATACTAGATAGTAATTTGTATATAAAAAAATAAAGGAAATGATCTTCTAATAGTGGTTGTTTATGTTGATGACATAATGTTTTGGTAAAACAATCACAAGATGTGCAAAGAGTTTGCTAAGAATATGTAGAGTGAATTTGAGATGTCAATTCTTGGTGAATTATCCTTATTTCTTGGTCTTCAGATTTCACAATTAGGTAAGGGAGTGTTTACATCTCAAGCCAAGTACATCAAGGATATGTTAAAAAAATCTAGATTAGAAGATTGCAAACCAGTACGTACTCCTATGGTCAAAGGGTGCAAGTTGAGTAAGGATGATGAATCTCCAAAGGTAGATCAGATACTATACAAATCAATGATTGGTATATTATTATATGTCACAGCTACAAGACCAAATATAGTACAGTCAGTTGGATTAGTGGCAATATTTCAAGTAGCACCTAAGGAAACACATATGGCAACAGTGTTGGTCACGAATCTGCCATAGGAAAGGATTTTAACATAAATGTGCCTTAGACTCGACCAACATTGAAAGGCCGAGAGAAATAAATGTCTCCCGGACCAATCTCCAGAGAGGGCTGGTCCCCTTGCTAAATCTTAACTTTTAAAGACTAAAGTTGCAGGAAAGAGAGGAAATGTGCAGAAAGAAATGGGAAATATAGCCACAGGCTGAATTTTTTAGATCAGGGAAAGATTAGCAGCAGATAACCTCAAGCACAAAAACAACATATAGCAAAATATAGCGACGTAATCTACTTACAACCTTGCACAGATAACCTCCAGAATCGCATTCCAAAACTCACTTCCTCACTAGCAATATTCAAACTCAGATGCAAAATTTAAATCTAGCAGCAGATAAGAAATACGAGCATAAAGAAGAAATGCATAAGATAAAAGGAAAATCACGCAGAAAGTTGCTTGTAAAACCAGAGGCCAAATATATTTTATTCATGCAAATAACTTGAAAAGTTTTTTAGCAAAAGTCTCTCTCTCGATGCCTCTTTCTGAGATATACATTGATATTTATAGAGGTCTTGCCTCTTTGTAGCATTTAAAACATGAAACGGACTTCCTCAAGATCCACAAATTATACAAAAAAAATAAGGAAATGATCCCCTTAAACCAGCCTCAAAGAAATCAAAAATTGAATGGTAACAAGGAACCGGTCGTCTTCATTAAATGGTCGTTCTCAGAGCATGCTTGGACCATTAGAAAATCATGAACAGAAGCTTTGAATAATGGAGGCATCTTCAATTCTGGTGGCTTCGAAAGCTACAGACCTGAGCACGTTCTTATATCTTACAAACATTGGAAAGCAGCAAAATATTAAATTCTGGAGAGCTTTTAATCCTTGGAAATCACAATACCTCATCATGTCGTTGAACTGCTTTCTAGTGTGAAATCGTGACGGGTCACGAAAATATGACATGTCACGAAATCGTGACATTTTCCCTCTCTATACGCTTTTTCCATTTTCGATCGCGAAAACCCAACATATCATGATTTTGCGACATTCTTTCCCCATGTTGTCCTTTCGCTGTTTTGAACCACGAAAACGTGACATGTCACGATTTCGCTACATATTTCTATTGTTCGGCTTTGTCTTCCTAATATGTCACTAAATCATGACACTCTCCTTTTTTTGGACTTCTTTCCTCAACATGTCACGAAATCGTGACGTTTTCCTTCACCTGCCTTCTTCACTACTCCAAGTCACAAAAACTTCACCATGTCGCGAAATCGCGATAGTTTTACTGTTTTGCTTCTATTGACCACTTTGACCGTGATTTTGGAACACGTCGCGATATCATGACATTCTCTAACTTTGGCTTCTCTCTCCTCTAAAAACCCGTGATAGAGCGACATGTCACGATATCGCGACATTTTTGAAGCCATGCTCTCCATGCTGCTTTTTGTCGCGATATCACGACAGTTTTCGAACTTAGCTATTTTGGAAAAAAACTCATAGAGAAACATAGAGGAGTGAGAACTTCAAAAGTTTATGCATGAATAAGCAACAATCAAAACAATGTGGCAAAAATGCCAAAATTCTTGGCAGCTCATGGGGTATATAGTTCTGTTGTATGCACGAACTCCAGACCTGAATTCATTGGGCACAGAGTTAAGAAAAATTGGAGGAACAAAATGCTGACTGATGGGAGACATCTCTGCGAACTATTGCATAAAACTCTCATTGATATTTGACACTCAAGTGGATCTGCATTGCACCTAGCTTGGTCAAGCTGGGTAATCACCAGGTGTTGTAAAAGGATCTCCATGACAGTGATGAAAGCACCTGGGTTGCAAAAATGAAAATGAACGAAATGAATGGAGTGATGGCTAGAAAATGTGTAGGCCATGGAATGGGAATGGTGAATGATGGAATGGTGGAAGATGGAGGAGTGGAAGCAGTAGATACAACAACTGAAGAGGGAGCTATTGTGTCACCAGCTGTGGGGATGGAGGAAAAATGAATAATGGAATGAAAGTAGGTGGGATGACGAAAGCGGTGAGAACCGTGGATAAATGCTGAAACGACAATGGATTAGAAGAAAAGGAAAAGGAGAAACGAGAACATCAGAGAGGAGAGAAGAAACAATAGAAGTGGCTAGATTATAGATAGAGGGAGAAGGAATGGAAGGGGAAGGAAATGAAAAATAAGGAAGTGGAAGGAAGAGAGAAAGGAAAGCCACTATCTGTTGGGAAGGAAGAGGAAAAAAGAAAGAAATAACGTACCTGCGGGCTCGCATACAAAAGAGCCAAAGTTGGTAATCTGTGTACACAGAGGAACTCAACAATTTTTTTTTTTCTTTTTCTGTTTTCTCTTTTTTTTTTTACAAAAACAAAATAACTGTACAAGGTAATACTGGACTCATATTTCATGGAGTGTAGGATTTCAGATGAAAGTCGTTCACTGAAATAGGAAGTGGGCTACCATCCAAATCTTCCAGATGAAACGAATTTGCTACACCTGCACTGACAATGCGGAATGGACCCTCCCATAGAGCGTCAAACTTCTTGTGCATTCCTGGCTTGGCTTTCCTTTCATTCCATTTCAGGACTAAATCACCTACCTTGAATGTATGACCAGTGGAATTTCTATGGAACCATTTTGAAACTATCTGTGTATGCTTAGCAAATTCCTCATAGGCCAAAGAACGTTGCTCTTCCAACTGCAACAACTGAGCCAACCGCATATCCATGGAATCCATATTTGCTTCATCATCCAAAAATCCCTGCAACTATTGTAATACTGACAATTCTAGATGAATAGGCAACCTTGCCTCTTTTCCATATACCAGGGCATATGGTGAAGTTTTGATAGACTTCTTTATTGAAATCCTATCTGCCCATAAGGCTTGATTTAGCAGAAGGTGCCACGATCTCTTGTTATCCCCCAAGGATCTATTCAAAATCCATAGCAAGTTCTTGTTTGTGGACTCCACCAAGCCATTCCCTTGAGGGTAATAGTTAGAGGATGTCTTCAGGAAAACACCATACTTGTTTGCAAATTCTGCTAGCTCAGATCCAACGAATGGAGTTCCGTTATCTGTGATAATAGCATCAGGAATGCCAAAACACGTAATCAGACCTTCGATGAAAGAGATCACCACATATTGATTTGCGACCCTGGTCGGAATAGCCTCAGACCATCTTGTGAAATAATCTATAGTCGTCAAGATATACTTGTGTCCAGCTAAAGAATTCGGATCGATGATACCAATAAAGTCTAGTCCCCACTACTAAAAAGGTGCTTCAACCTGAATTGGATGCAGGGAGAATGATGCATTTCTAACCCTTCCTGTATACCTATGACATTTGTCACATGCTTGGACAATCCTGAAAGCATCTGTGAACAAAGTTGGCCAATAGTAACCAGCCCGAATAATTTTTAAAGCCATAGGCCTACCTGCATAGTGTCCTCCTGATATGCCAGAATGAAACTCCTCCAGGAGTCTAGCCTTCTTTGATTCCTTGACACACCTTAAAAGAACGCCATCAATATTCTTGAAAAACAATCCTTCAGGCAGCAACACATACCTAAGAGCTTGCAGGTGAAACCTTCTTTGTTGTGAGGCATTTAACTATGAAGGGCATCTGCCAGTTGTGAAATAGTTAACCAGGTCATCAGCCCAATCTTGTCCTTGTGCTAAGAGGTTTACCTGATTCCTATCTTCAACAAAATCATCCGCTTGATAATCAACTATCCTAGATGCTGCAGTCTTTGCTAAGTGCTGGCATAAGGCCTTACCTTGCACCAGCTTGGTCGAATGAATCTCAACATCAAATTCTTGAATTTTGGTGACCCAACCAATGTCGTTTATCACCCATCTCACCTTGAATGATGAAATTCCTTACATCGGGATGTATAACATAGATGACTATCCTACTATGAGATATGAAGTGCTTGAATTTCTTAAGAGACTTCATGACAACATATACCTGCTTTTCAATGAAATTATATCTTGCCTCATGAGGTAAGATAACCTGACGAAGGAAAGTAATGGGCCTTTCATTCCCATCATCTCCTTTCTGTGTGAGTACTGCAACATAGCTTTCATATTATCCAACTACATACAGAATGAAATCTTTCGAATAATCAGGATTAATTAATACGGGAGCCTACGCGATTCTGTCTTTAATCTCCTAGAATGCCTCCTTCCTCTGAGTCGTCCACTTATATTCTACGTCCTTCTTCAACAACTCAGTCATGGGCTTGACGACTTGGGCAAAGTCAAAAATGAACTTCCTAATAAAATTAATCTGCCCGAAGAAAGACTGCAACTCTTTCTTATTGGTAGGGAGTGACAGTTTCGTCAATGCTTTGGCTCGAGATGGATCAATTGCTAAACCATATTCTGAAATGACATGCCCCAAGAGTTTACCTTCCTTCACTACAAAAACCAACTTCTTTGGATTAATGGAAATACCAAAATCTCTACATTTTTCAAAGATTTTTCTCAAATGAGAACAGTGATCTTCCCGTTTATGTGAAAAGACAGTCATATCATCAAGATAAATGACAATAATCTTGTTCAAAAGCTCCTCGAATGCAATGTCCATGGCTCTTTGGAATGTGGCCCCAACATTGGACAATCCGAATGACATGTGCTAATAAGAAAAAGTGCCCCACTTGGTTGTGAATGTAGTCTTGTAATGGTCTTCATCCCTAACCCAAATCTAGTTATATCCAAAGAAATCGTCTAGCAGTGAGAAACATTAAGCCCCAGCAACAACATGGAGTATCTGATCAATGTGAGGCAAGGGATAGTGATCTTTCAGAGATGCACAGTTTAGGTTTCAAAAATCTACACATAGTCGTATGTATCCATTTTTCTTTCGAATCAGAACCATATTAGCAACCCAAGTCGAGTGCTTAACCGGATATATAATCTTGGCCTGCAACATTTTTACAAGTTTGGCCCTCATGAGAGTCTCAATCTTTGGGTTCACTGGTCACTGCTTTTGCCTGAAGGGTTTGAATCCTTCTTCCAACTCAATAGTATGCTAAATAATATATTTGTCATATCCCCTCAGATCCTCGTAGCTCCAAGCCACGATATCAAAAAATTATTAACACAGTTTCCTGATGGATTGCAGTTCATCAGGAGTAGAATCAGTCCCAATCTTAATGACCTTATTGGGTTCCAACTGTAGCTCCATATACTATTTCTTGTCGATATCAATCTGATGTTTCTTGGACTAATCATGCTGATCAAACAAACTTTCTAGAGTGATAAGACCCTTCGGAATATGATTATTCCGCAACTGAATCAGACCATCGATTTCTTCGTGCTCCAAGGTTCTTCCTTTGATAGTGGCAACTTCTTGAATCAAAAAGTTAACGATTTGCTCATCGCTCTCGAAGACTTGCCAAAAAGTGTCCTTGTCTAGGACACTAGGCCTATACACCATTCTTACTATTTTTTATTTCTTCACTACCTGCTCAATTGGAGAAAAATTTTCTCCAAGAGATGCTAGAAGATCGGCATGTTTATTCAGCTCTCATGAAATGGCTTGAATACTCAGAGCTAAAAAATCCTTGAACAGGTCCCAAACTTGGTTACGGTATGCTTTGAGATAATGCTGCTTGGAAATACACCTATTTGTTACTTGGTTTACAATCAACTCAAAATCACCAAAAATCTACAATTATTTAATTCCCAAATTTTCTACCTTTTTCAAGCCTAGGTATAATGCTTTGTACTCAGTAGCATTGTTAGTACAATTCCAAGTCAGACGGTATGAATATGTTTTTTGTAAGAAATAGGGATAAATCAGAACAATACTTGCTCCTACACCATTTTTGCATCTTGCCCCATCAAAATACAACTTCCATAATTGATCGGGGACAGAGCTCTGATCATCTTGGTTAAGGGGTACCTTCATTGCAACCTCTTCGGGCTTTGTGATAGAATAACAAATGATTTTGATCTCCAGCATAGCATTGAAATCAAGCATTGAAAACTCATCTTCCAACTGAAGCTCATCCAAAACCTCATTCATCAAATCAGAACCTTCTAACTCTTCGGTTAGCATGTTGACAAATTGCATGATCTTTCCTGCTTCATCCAACCTTTCAATATGAAAAGAGGAAGGTTTTTCATTATGAATCCAGATTCTCTTTCCTTTAAAAGGGATCTCCAAGTGAGAATAATCTAGTGAAAGATAGCCTCCCAACTTAGCAGTAAATTCTCTTGATAAGAACATACTGAAATACGGTTCAAGATCGACCACAACTATCTCTTGAATGACTGTAATCTGAGGCATACTGTGTAAAAAAATCGAGACATCCTTGATTACACCCACCATTTTCATAGGAGTACCATCCAACTGCAAGACTCCAGGGCTACTTCGTGTGTATTCCATACCCATAACTTTGCAAACTGCCTTTGGAATGACAGTTGTAGCGGCACCGGAGTCAATCATGCAGTTATGCACGATCCAACCCTCCATTCGAAGTGACAGATAAAACGGGGGGGGTGTATTCTTGCCAGTGACTGAAGTGGTTAACGTTTGAGCATAAATTGTTTGGGTAGGGCTCTTCTCACTATCTTTCATAGATTTCAAGGATTCTTGCAATAAATCTACCTGCCCAGGCAATTGTAATGCATCATAAATACTAACCTTAGCTGAGATCTTCTTCATTTCTTCAACAATGTTGTATGCAGCCTCAACAAATTCCTTATTTTCATCGGGGGGGTCATATCTGCTCTGATACTACAGAGTGGCTTCTACCCTCAGCCTTTTAGTCAATGATGGGTACTTCAGCTTTTATCTTGCTTGTTCCTCTATTTTTGATCTTGCCTGTGTAGCTGAGGTTTTTTCTTTCACTATGTGTGGAACATGATATTTCGATAGAACAGGCCCATCTAGCTTTGATACTGACACAAGAGTTTTCACTTGTTTTCTTGAATCATCTAGCACTTTTAATGGCTCTATCTCGGCAGGATCTACTGTGATAGTCCTCTTTCCAGTTCTCATGGGAACTGAAACTTGTTCTTTAGATGGAACCATTAAATTATGATCTACCTCAGAGATCATGTTGACTTTCCCTCTCGAAGAGCTAGCGGCCAACGTCTGCACATAATTCAAATGAACCATGCAACTTTCTTCGCCATGTGGATCATTACATGTTGAACACCAATATGTTCTTTCCGCAAGGACTGCAACTTCATTTGCCAAAACAGTCAGGTTCTTCTTGGGAACTTTGCTTGTTGAAGTAGCTTGTTCTCTAGTAATCGGTGGAGGCTAAAATCTCCTCGGTTGGAAATCTCACTCAGCCTGCTTTCTTTCAATAAGTGTGATCTTATTACCCATTGCTCTTATTACAGAATTGGCAGATTTTACCTCTTGCAAGAGTGTGGTATAAGGATCAGGATTTACAGGCATAAGAGGTGCTGGTAATGCTGGGAACGGAGTGGAAGCAGGGAATGGCAGAGTGCTAGGTGCAGGCAACTAGGGATTTGTTGGAGTAGGGAGCTGAGGAACTGGGATGGATGCAATCTGAGGTGCACTTGAGATCCATGATGGAATAGGGTACATGGAAGACATAGATTGCAAAAATGAACTAGGATATAAATGTTGTGGAATATCAGGTAAAATGGGTATTGTTACCTTTGGAGGAAGCCTGTCGATTGAAATCAAGTCTGCCTTCGCATTTTGTGCTTGTTTGAATAGTTCTAGAAATGTAGTCACATTGGACTACCGGATCGCCAAGCCAATGTCCGTGTTGAACACTCAAAGATAGTAGAACATAGCTTGTTCATGGGTAGGCTGAAGACCTTCAGGCACTCAGTACCAGCTTCTGGTAAATTGAACATTAAAATATGCTATTGCCTCCTATGGGTGCCTCTGAATTGTGTTAAACTGATGCAGAAATGAAAATGGATTAGCCTGTTCATGAAAATTCTTAATTAATAGTTCTCCTAGCTGATCCCATGACGCAATAGTGCCTGGTTGTAGAGATCGATACCAGTACAACAATTTTCCTCTCAGGGATAATACTAATAACTTTACCATCACATCTTTGTCTGTTATATCGTGAATGGCTGCCAAAGAAGCTACATCATGAATATGTTCATATGCAGTCTTACCAGTACCATCATAGGTTGGCAAGGCTTTCAAAGAAGCCTGGGGAACTATATTTTGAGCCTACAAATTCAAGGCTCCTGAACTATTCCATGCTAAAAATTGCCTGGGTTGAGGATACTGGGCCATTGGGACAAGTGTATATGACTGAGAAGATGGAAAAATAGTAACAATACCAGGAATTTGTGTGGATATGACAGATGATGCAAGCGATGGGGAAACCAACCTAAAGTGTTCACCTATTTTTGTGCTGTCAAGTTCAAAAAACTCAACAAGATTTTCAACTTTTTTGGACTTCGATCTCATGATCATGAAGTATAGCTTTCACTGTATCCACAACCAGATATTTTTGGGTACTGTAGATTCACCAAATGTTCTAACTATATGGCATGAAGGCGAACATTAAACCCTCAATACTATGGGATCTTTTTGAGACAGAAACAGTTTTTCCCACCGGGTGTGCCAAAAACTATTGGTCATGAATCTGCCACAAGAAAGGATTTTAACATAAATGTGCCTTAGACTCGGTCAACATTGAAAGGCCGAGAGAAATAAATGTCTCCCGGACCAATCTCTAGAGAGGGCTGGTCCCCTTTCTAAATCTTAACTTTTAAAGACTAAAGTTGTAGGAAAGAGATAGGAAATGTGCAGAAAGAAATGAGAAATATAGCCATAGGCTGAATTTGTCAGATCGGGGAAATATTAGCAGCAGATAACCTCAAGCACACGAACAACATATAGAAAAATATAGTGGCGTAATCTACTTACAACCTTGCATAGATAACCTCCAGAATCGCATTCTAGAACTCACTTCCTCACTAGCAATATTCAAACCCAGATGTAGAATTTAAATCTAGCAGCAGATAAGAAATATGAGCGTAAAGAAGAAATGCATAAGATAAAAGGAAAATCACGTAAAAAGTTGCTTGTAAAACCAAAGGCCAAATATCTTTTATTCATGCAAATAACTTGAAAAGTTTTTCAGTAAAAGTCTCTCTCTCGATGCCTCTTTCTGAGATATACATTGATATTTATAGAGGTCTTGCCTCTTTGTAGCATTTAAAACATGAAAAGGACTTCCTCGAGATCCACAAATTATACAACAGAAATAAGAAAATGATCCCCTTAAACCAGCCTCAAAGAAATCAAAAATTGAATGGAAACAAGGAACAGGTCATCTTCATTAAATGGTCATTCTCGAAGCATGCTTGGACCGTTAGAAAATCATGAACATAAGCTTTGAATAATGGAGGTGTCTTCAATTCTGGTGGCTTCAAAAGCTACAGGCCTGAGCACGTTCTTCTATCTTGCACACATTGGAAAGCAGCAAAATATTAAATTCTGGAGAGCTTTTAATCCTTGGAAATCACAATACCTCATCGGGTCGTTGAACTGCTTTCTAGCGTGAAATCGTGATGGGTCATGAAAATATGACATGTCACAAAATCACAACATTTTCCCTCTCCGTACGCTTTTGCCACTTTCGGTCGCAAAAACCCAACATGTCGTGATTTCATGACATTATTTCCCCATGTTGCCCTTTCACTGTTTTGAACCACGAAAATGCGACATGTTGCGATTTCGCTACATCTTTCTCTCATTCGGCTTTGTCTTCCTGATATGTCATGAAATCGTGACACTCTCCTTTGTTTGGACTTATTTCCTCAACATGTCATGAAATCGTGATGTTTTCCTTCACCTACCTTCTTCACTACTCCAAGTCACAAAAACTTCACCATGTTGCAAAATCGCGACATCTTCTTCCTTCTATGTCCTTTTCTTTTGTATACCCGCGAAACTGCAACATGTCATGAAATCACGACAGTTTTCTCTTCCTTGGCCTTCATCCTCTTGCAAGTAGCGAAAATGGAACATGTCACGAAATCATGACATTCCGTACCATTTTGTTCTTTTCATGCTTTCACATTGCAAAAACAAGACATGTCACAATTTCGTGACATTTCTTGTGTTCTCCTTCATTGCCGCTTTTGCCCCGCAAAAATAGAACATGTCACGAAATCATGACATGCTTATCTATTTAGCATTTTCTCCATAATATGTCATGAAATCGTGACATTTCCTTGCTTTCTCTAGTGTTGCCGCTTTCTGTCGCGATATCGCGACGTCTTCCTCTTGCTTGGCCTCATCTTCAAAAATGTCGTGAAATCACGTCTTTCATGCCTTATGCTTTTCTTTCAACCTTACCGCGATAACGCAACATGTCATGATATCACGACCTTTCTACATTTTGTTCCTTGTTCACTTTTCTATCACGATATCGCGACGAGGTTCATTGACATTGCCCTTTGCTCAATTATGTCGCAATATCACGACATTTTCTATCACTATGCTCCATGGCCATCGCAAGTCACAAAAATGCAACATGTCGTGATATCGTGACAGTTTTACTGCTTTGCTTTTGTTGACCACTTTGACCGCGATTTTGGAACACGTCGTGATATCGCGACATTCTCTGAATTTGGCTTCTCTCTCCTCTAAAAACCTGCAATAACACGACATGTCGCGATATCGTGACAATTTTGAAGTCGTGCTCTCAATGCTGCTTTTGGTCACGATATCGTGACAGTTTTTGGACTTAGTTGTTTTGGCACAAAACTCGTAGAGAAACATAGAGGAGTGAGAACTTCAACAGTTTATGCATGAATAAGCAACAATCAAAACAATGTGGCAAAAATGCCAACAAGCAGTAAAAATAATTTTTAGGTATCTAAAAGAGACTATGGATTTTGGACTTTATTATCCCAAAAGTGATAGTTTCACACTCAAATCATATACAGATGCATATTGGGCTAACAAAATTGATGATATAAAAAGCACAAGTGGATGAGCATTCTTTCTTCAAGAAATTCTAGTCTCCTGGTTAACCAAGAAGCAGGTTTCAATATCAGTATCTACAACAGAGGCAAAATATATTGCAGTAGTAGCCAATTGTACTCATGTGTTATGAATGAAGATAAATTTAGAATACTTCAAGATAAAGCATGATCAATCTATTCCTATACTGTGTGATAATACATGTGTCATATGTATCTCAAAAAATCTGGTAATGAGCTCTGAGATGAAGCACATTCCAATTAAGTATCATTTTCCAAGAGAACAAGTGTGAGATAAACAGGTCAGATTGGAGTATGTCACTACAAAAGAATAGATAGCAAATATTTTCACTAAGCCACTCTCAAAGGAGAATTTTGAGTATCTTTGGGGAAAATTGGGAGTGAGACTCCCACCCCAGAATTAACCACCTCATGTGGAGGTGGGGGAGGGGCTAAGATAAGAGGCTCATTCTTAGCCCCGAGCCCCAAAGTTGACCCTTTTACATTGATATCAAATGGGGAGAGATTTGTGTATTGAGGAGAGATTTGATATTTGAGAGAGCATTGAGCCAGGGGGAGAAAAGTCTAGGGGGAGCAGAAAAGAAAGTCAGATTTCAGTAAAATGAATATGGGTTGCCATCAATGACAAAGGGGGAGATTGTTGGACATTTTGAGTCCTTAAGCTAAAAGTTGTCATTGATTTCAAAATGACGTATGTAAGTAAGCACTATGATTTTTATCCACAAAGATCTTCATGAGAAGCCAAGGTTTTGATCAAAGGTTCTAGAAGGGATGCATGGCATTTGGTTCGAAAAGGAGCTTCAAGAGAAGCTTAGCAAAAGGTTTTTACGAAAGCCAAGGAAGGCAAGGAAATATTTTATTCAAACCAATGGATGACAGATTTGAAATGGGTTTTTCTTAAAACCCAAGTTGGCTTTTTGTTTCATCAAAAAATGTGCCTCGATGATGGAGAAATTTAATTTTAAAGGTTTAGTTTAAATTTTAAAATTAAATAAAAGTTTTTTCCCTCCTTTCTTATTGGCGTCGCCGATGTCATGAGGGCAATGTTAAAAGGGCCGACATATTCACATTGAAGGATGGCTTATATAAATAAGCCAAAGGTTTTCCATTTAAAAAACCTAAGTCGTGTCACATGATTTTTGAAAACCCAAAGTATTTCTACATCCAAATATTGCGTAGTGAATTTTGTGGAGTGTGACGTGGGCATTCAAGTCATGGATGATTAAATTTTTGGCACCTTGTGAGGAAAGCTCATGCAATTTAAGGAAGAGGGTGCCCAAGGCACACACGTGGGCAGTCTTAGCTCATGCGGCTTAGCTGCCACTTGGCAACATGATGGGTAGAGGTTTGAAATGCCAAGGCCCTTCGAGGGCTCCTTTGAGGTATGCGCTCTGACTTTGATATTTGAGGGGTCAACATTTTAATTAAAATATTTGCTTGCTATATTTTGATTATGTTTTTATGGGAGATGTAAGGTTGAGAAAGCTTTAATATTTTAATAATGTTTAATATTTGATTAATGTGGAATATTGCCGATGAAAGCTTTGTGATTATTTTTGAGTGCAAAAGTGTTGAAAGGAAGGATATAAAATATTTGATTTATTTTATCGTATAAGTGGTTTTTGGAGTGACAAGGTTATGCAATGTTTTGATTTATTTTATTTTATAGTATAAGTGGTTTTAGGAGTGAGAAGGAAGTTGTGCATTAATTCTTAAGAAATTTTTCTAATTAAAAGCCTTGGTAAATATTATTGTGAAGTGGAGTAATGTTGATTATTTTATGATCTTCTAACCCTTGTGAAGATTGTCAAAAGAATATTGTGATTATGGCATATTTCCAAAGAGGATTCTTCATCTTCATAAAAGGTATGGGCACATTATCCTATTGATTGATTATGGTGGTTGATTTCTGAAAATATCATTGGAGTGAAAATTATTTATTGTGGTTTCCTTTTTTAAAGTGATTGGTTTAGTGCTTCAAATTTTTCTGGATTGAGAGTTATGATTAAACCTTGTTTTATAAGCATTTTTGTTGGAGCCCATTGGTTGTGCAAATATCTTGAACTTGAGTTAGAAGAGAACATGAATATCATTGTTATGTGAGATTTGTTGTTGAGCATTGTTGGAAATATTTTGAGTTGGTTGACACATGCTTGGACCAGGGTTTGTGAGAAAGGGTTGTTCATTGAGGTGATTGGTTGAGTTGAGTTGATTGAGCCTAGTCAAGTGGATGCATGTGGTTGTTCAAGTTCTATAAAATAAACTATTCTATATTTTTTATTTGAGTTGAGATTGAGATTTGAGAATAGAACATATTGAGTCTTTAACAATTCTCTTTATGATTCTATGAGATTGGACAAGTTATGTGTGAGCTTGTTAAGCATATTTGAGACAAGTCTTTGAGAAGGCTTGTGGACTGATTTTGAGCAAGCTTTTATGGAAGATTGCTATGCAGATTTGAGCAAGTCCTACAGAGGAATTATTGAGTATATTTGGACAAGTTGTGTGTGGACTTATTGAGTAGATTTGAGCAGGTTCTGTATGGACCTATTGAGCAGATTTGAACAGGTTTTGTGTGGACCTGTTGAGCAGATTTGGATAAGTTCTGAGTGAGCTTGTTGAGTATATTTGAGAAGGTTCTGAGTGAACCTATTGACATAGCTTTGTATGTGATAGAGTACATAGGATAGAGTCTCAGTGGATAGAGATCCAATAGCTAGGACAACTGAAGACAGATCTGAGTGAGGAGTCTTCAAGTAGAGAGAGATCCACCATTTAGTGCAGCATAGAGATAGAGTCTTCTAGAAGATCACTAGATAGATCAGAATAGAAAAGAGTTCTCTTGTGGAAGAGATCCATGCACTTGAGATTATGGGATCAACATCTCCTTTGGACAGAGGTCCATAAATATTTTTCTTGGGAAGGATTCCCAAAATATTATTTGAGAAAATTTAGAAGAAATATTTTTTTGTGGAGGTAGCCCACATTGGGTGAACCATTTTAAAAATTATGTCTCTCATGTGTGTGATGCTTTGTGTGATGTTCATTATTTTATTAATGTTTATGCTACTATTTGGAGAAAAGTTTTATGTAATATTGTTCACCCCACTCTTAGTATAAGCACATGTTCTTCACCATACAAAGGATGCGCTTGACGATAGCCATGTCACTGAAATGGCCACTACACGTACCATCATGAGCTTGCAAAATTTCCTAATATGACTATTGGGGCTCAAGAAAATGAAGGAAATCTCCATCGTAGCTTCATGGTACAATATGTCTACTAACAAGATATACTTTTTCTCTTTCTGTTTGAATGTGTGTTTTGCGGCACGTGAAAATCCCTGAGGGATTACACCAAGTTTAAGGAAGTCATCTATCTATGATGTCCAATTAGGATAAACTTCGACCTCAACTAACAAAACATCATGCTCTCATTATGGTTCTACATTTGTAAATGCAAACTAGGAAACAACCCTATGGTGAATGGTAGTACCACTCCCCGTCGGATCCTACAAGATCAAAGACCCCCAAGATGCTCTCTTGAGAAAGTCTCTGGATTTTTAGAACCACTCATGGTTTAGTTCTACATGAATCATGTTTTTTGACTCTTTGTTATCCAATGCTTCACATTGAACAATAGAATGTGACAACATTTTTACATGGATGGTAGTGAAATCGACATATGAATTCTGAGGGATTAAATATCCCAAAGATTCCATTGTATCTACAAATCTACTAGATGAATGAGGGATTGCCTTGATGTCATACCATTATAGTGGATCTAGATAAATGTCAAAAATATCCTTGTAATATTTCAATACCAAACATTGACATTGAAATAATCGCTTAACTTGGTTAACAATGAGAATGGAATCGCCAAAGATATTTAACCTTTTTATCTTCATGGTGACAATTTTTTGGAGACCGAAAATTAGGGCTTCATATTTAGCATTTTTGTTAGTGTAAGAAAAGTCCAACTTGAATGACAAGGGCATTGGAGCTCCTTGTGGTGTGAACAACACTATTCCTTTACCACCCCCTTGCTCACACTTCAACTGTCAAAGAACAAGGTCATATCAGATTTGTTATCTAGTTCTTCAGGTTCAGATGCTTTTGATAAGACAAATATTGCATCATCAAGAAGCTCTATGGTGAGGGGTCTACTATTTTTGAGAGGCACCTCAACCAGTTGATCTGTTATGACTTGTCCCTTAATGGAATTTTGGCTTATGAATTCAAAATAGAATTCTGTCAGTAGCATGATCCACTTTGTAGTACGTGTATTATGATGTCTTGCTCATCATATACTACAAAGGATTGTTTTTGAAAATGACATATGTTGTATGACTAAAAATATAGTGTTGCAATTTATTTATAGCAAATACTACTACTAAACACAACTTTTCAATGTATGCATGTTAGAGCTCATAACTCACCAAGGTTCGACTAATATAATATATGAACCGCTCTTTGTATTGCATGTTCTTTTGGGCTAACATGGTTCCCAGTGCAAATTTGGTTGCTGATATATATATATATATATATAGCAGAAATGGCACATATAGGCTTGGTGGAGCTAGCATTGGTGGTGTCACTAGGTAATGCTTAATTTCAGCAAAGGCTTCTTGATAATCCTCATCCCAATTGAATGGGACCCCGTGTGTAGTAGTCAATTCATGGATCGACATTTATCTGATAATTGGGCTATAAATTACTTTATGGATGCTACTTTGCCCTAAAGGCTTATTAATTATTTGATGTTCATGGGGGAACACATATCTAAAATATCCTTGACCTTTGTTGCATCAACTTCAATGCCTCATTTTTAAACGATGAATCCTACTAGCTTTCCTAAAGTTACACCAAACATGCAATTATTAGGATTCAACCTAAAATTATGATCTATAAGGTGATAGACGACCTTCCTTAATACCTCTACATGCTTAGAACACAATAATGACTTTGCCAACAAGTCATCAATATAATATTCTAAGGTCTTATGAATTTAGTCATGAAATATATATGTCATAGCCCGCTAATATGTGGCACCAGCATTTTTAAGACCAAATGGCATAAATTTATAGCAAAATGTTCACCATGGCATTATAAACGTGGTTTTATGTTGGTCTTTGGGATTAATTCAAATTTTATTGTAACAAAAAAAACTGTCCATTAAGGAGAGCATCTCATAACCTACAATTGCATCTACAAGAGCATCAATATTTGAAAATGGAAATGAATCTTTTGGTGTTGCCTTATTTAGATCTTTGAAATCTATACAAATATGAATCCTTCTATTAGGTTTTCCTACAGGTACCATATTGGATACCCATTCTAGATAGTCAATGGAGATGACAAACTCTATGTCCAAAAACTTTTGTAATTCGTCCTTAACCATTAAGGCTATTTTTGGATGCATCTTCCTAAGTTTCCACTTGACTAGATTCTTTGACAGATGTGGTAAAATGTTATGAGTAACCAATTTTGGATCTAGACCCAACATATCCTTGTAAGTTCTAGAAAAGAGATAAGGTCTCTCTCTCAGTAGAGGGATGAGGTTAGCATGCTCTTCAAGAGTCAAAATTTCTTTGAATTTAACCTTATTTGCATTGGTGGATCATTATTGATAGCCACTTCAAAGGTTTCCTCTACTGACATATGGGATACCTCCTCAAGTTTATGAGGCATAGGGATCAAGTGGATGTCATCTACTAGGTTTAGAGGTTCCTCATTGGAAGCCTCCTTAGTGTGATAGACATCATGTATACATCCTGGCACAAAATTTAAAGGCTGTAGCATTTCTTCATTAGGGAACAAATATTCAGGCTCTAGAGGTGAATTAGTGCAATCCCAATCAATATAATCCAAATTTAGATGAAACGGTTTGGACGGATCGGCTGGATTGTGGAGTGGAGTGGTCAAATCAATGTATATCATGTTGATGGAATGGATTATGTCTCTAGGACCATGTGCAAGTGACTCAAAATTAATAAAACTACCATCCTCAAGATGTGGTTTTGGGGGTATGGGGATCTCCAGATCCATTCTATGAATAGATGGTCGGATGGGATCATTGGGTTCAAGGAGCTCCATGTGCATTAGTGGATCGAGAAACACCATATGATAAATTACATTAAGACTCGATGGTATCCCTCTAAGAAGAGGATGGAGATTGATCTCTCTGCACAAATCCTCCATAGTGTAAGGTGCATTATGATAGCGTAAGTATAGAGGTCCTAAATAGGCTCTCTCCATATCATCCTCATCATAACTATCATAATAGAGACCTTCATCACTACCAAATGGAATTGGGAGATTAGGAAGATGAGGTCCCATGTACACCCACACCTGATAACTGTTATCACTCATGAAGGATTGATCATCTTTTATGACCATTTCCTCTAGCAATAGATGACGTAAATTACGAGGGCCCAGATAGGCTACCTTAGTCTCATCATCATATAGCTCACTATTTGATGACTCATTGTCATCATCGCTCTCATATATGCAACTTGATCCACATATCTCATAAATGGACTCTGTTGTATCCTCATCAGAATGATCTTCTAACTCAGAATTTATCACTAAATTATCATTATGAACTTGCATGCTTGTATCACCGGCTGCCTCATGGATTTTTTGGCCTAATTTTTCTCTTGGTGTATGATCTGGACCGGTTCCCACCAAGATATCCTTGTGATATGTCTTGGATGGTTCTATAGTGACATACGACACTATTCGATTACCCCTATGTAACATAGAAGGATTAGGGTGATAAGGATTGAAGTTAACTTCACCTCCCAAACTGAGGTATAGGAGGTCTAGAGATGTCATGAGGATTTTAGCCTATCCTCTGCTATAAAATTCTAACCTGAACCTATCAGCAGGTAACTGATACTATGTTTCTATATGCCTCTTATGCCCTTGCTCAAATAGTTTGAGATCATAACCATGCCAATGGTGACACTCGAAGTATCACATGGCATAGTTCAGGTTAGATAGATAAAGAATATTCATAGTGAACTTTTCATTATCATACTCATCCATGGATATGGGAGATGCAATATTGTCTAAACCTCCATATCTAAATTTGGTTTGGTTAGGTGGTACCCCTAATGGTTCCACCATACCTATGGGAAGGCGATGGGCTTACGGTCAGACCATATCATGTGTAGTGTCGATAATAGGCATGAATGTCACGTTTTGCATAATATATTATCCTAATCCATGATTAACCAAATGGACGGTCACCTACGGTGTAGATGACCCCGCTAAAAACATAGGAAAAACAGGCTAAGGTGCATCTTCAAATCCTCCTTGAACTTAATCTACTTCCATGGGAGTAGGGGATTCAAAAATAACTAGCTTGGGTGTTTACTTTATCTTATTTTCATCCACCTTTTCTTTCAACTTCCTATCACCCCATTGTATCATGGACGCATTCGGTCTAATAAAAGTAGTTGTGTGCTTCGATCATTGAGATATGGATGTTGTAGGTCTATAACACACTTATTTAACTTTATCTCCTAGATATTTGATTGGATACACTAGTCACACATCTAGGAGCATTGAGGGGAGCACAAATTCCCTCAAAAAATTTACTAGATTCACATATTTAAAGGGTTCTTAATCCAAAGGCACCACGTGAACCTATCCCTCATGAATGTATTTGATACACTGGTGTAAAATAGAAAGGATGTAATGCATCTCTCTGATCCAAGGCCTCCCTAGAACTATATTATACTACATAGCACCTTCGATTATGTGACACATCACCAGGATGGTCTTCAATCATACATGGATAGGTAAAAATATAATATCGATCATCGAGCATAATGCATCATTGAATGCTCTCAAAGTGAAGGTAGAAGGAATGCTATGCATCTTGGGTAACTTCAAGTGAGTTAATGCCTTGGTAGTTATGATATTGATTGATGACACCATGTCGATCAAAACCTGCTTGAATGGTTTGTGATTCATACAAGCAATAATATGTAGCGGCGAGTTTGCTATAACAACAAAAATTGTCTTGATTTCATGGTCATGAAATTGAATGACCAATTTCTAACATTGTTGTATGTGCTACACGAAGTGTGTAAAAACTTTGGGATCCTGAGGCTCCACTTATATGGACCTTAAAATTTCCATGAGTATCTCTCTATTCTTGGGATACTACTAAATTAGCTCATAAATCGAAAACCTTTCTAGAGTTATCTGTAGGTTTTGAATCAACTTACCTCTGATGGTTACCATCGGTCTAGTTGGTGGGTCGGGCACAGACTGGGCTGGTCTTGGAGGAGGTGCAACTTGGACCCTAATAGGTTTTGGAGGTTGATTCATTCATTCACACCTCACATTTCTTATGACAATGTTGACCATACAGATGAACCCCTTGGTTGGTGGTTTGATTCACACCTATTTGACTTGACCAATATTATTCTTCGGCACCTCATGATTCGGTACAGGATTTTTATAAATCCCCATATTTTGGTTTTTAGGTGCTTGTGGGTTTTCTGCAAGAGGCATACCTCCCTAAATCATATTTTGTATAATATGTTTGAAAGATCAACATACCTCAATGTCATGGCCTTTAGATCAATGAAATATGCAATAATGATCATCTTTATAGCCTTTAGGCTTAGGTTGATTAGGATCCATCATCTTGACATCGGGTAATTTTATAGCTTTAGCCTTGCATAACTGATGAAAAATTGAAGTCAACAACTTCGATAACTAAGTGAATATGCGAGGTGGGTGTTGTTACTTATTTTTACCCTTATAATTGTTGTTGCATTGCTCATACTACGTAGGTAGAGGTTGGGATTGATAGTTTTGCTTTTCCTACCCCTTTTCTCCCTTTTGAAGGTTCAACACCACTTGATTAACATGGGTCAGCTTGACATGATGTTTCTCAGTACTCTTCTTGTGCCCTCCTTCTTATTTCTAATATTCAATTTACCCTGCTATAACTTGATGTCCTCAATAACTTTGGCTTGCACCAAAGACTCTTCGAATGTCTGGTATTGCTGCAACTGTAGGAATAACGAAATGTGCTTGGCACAAATCTTTGTGAACATTCATGTTAATTCAGAGGATGGGATGGATAATGGTAGCTTTGCCATCATATTCCTCCATAATTTTCCATAATCCATCATTGGCTCATTGTCATGTTGTATTAGAGCGGCCATATTAGATAATTTTACCTTCTTCTTGATGTCGAAGGAGAAGTGTTCATGAAATGCATCAGGTAGTTGTTTGAAACTAGTAATAATATGCCTCTTTAATTGGTTGAACCACTCTCGATTTGGTCCTAAGAGGGTTGTGATGAATGTACATAGGAGAAAAGCATCACTGCTCTATATCTAAAAGCACATATCTAGTAAACTAGTCACATGTTCTTGTGTGTCTTCCTATCCTTGAAAATTTTTGAGTCTAGGCATCTTGAAATGCTCAGGATATGCTGGAATAGGCACTAATGTGCATAGAGTTTCATTGTGAATTTTATTCAATATAATATTTTGATAAGTTTTTCCTTGCTTCTCTATAGCTTGGACCTTATCTTCTAAGGTCTTGTAGGCTTGCAATAAAGGAAACTCCTCCTCTCGAGATTGTCTTGGTGGCAGCTTCAGAGGTAGGGTTTTCCTAGGTTGATGCAGGGGACTAGGCTCGCATTCCTCCTCAAATTGGGAGATTTTAGGATATTCTTATTTTAATTCCTCTCCCAATTATTTCTCATACTGCCTATGCTCATGTTTTTTGGATTCTAGACATTGATCTCTATGTTGAGTTGCATGGCGAGTATGTGTGTCTATTTGCTCAGGGTGTAACTTGGGATGTGAAGCCAATCGTCTATTGACATACTCACTGATCTCACTATGAGTATGTAAACCAGTGCTAAAAATTTGATCCTCCCTCTCTACAAGCTCCTTATGATCAAGAATGCATTGTTCACGCATGCACTGTTCATACAATTTTTTCTTGATGAACCTTTGCCTCTGAGTATTCTCATTTTTGAGGCACTCTTTCTCTGCATAAACATCCTTCAATTGATCTTGGATTATCTATCATATTTTCTTTGACATCATTTTGTGAGCCCTATCAATATGATCGGCCATCTGAGGCCTTTGGGTATTGCACTCTGTTCAAGTAGCTTTATGGGTATGTCCTCCAATTGATTGATTTACCACACTCTTACCTCAGTCTATAAAGATGACATTCGTGTTAGGTTATCTCCTATACTAAGTGCCTGCATGTGATACAGCAGCACGCATGTCTCAAGAAAACTTGGAGCACTCTAAAGGTTCTCGGGTGGTCCTATTGGTGCTTCTGCTACACACGCTCGTATGTCGAGAGGGTGCAGGCATAGGCTTATATCCTAGATGCCCTAGGACCTTGTCTATATCGTCCAAATGTTTGATATGCCATGGCTCATGAGGTGGCATACTATTTTCTCCCACTTTGGATATATCTATGGTAAAATTGGTATGTTCACCCCTATAGGGAGTCTGTGCAGGACTGTGCTCAAAATTATCCCTCTCCATTCACCCCTGAATGGGTAGATCTTGGGCATGTCTATGCTATAATAATGGAGGTCATGAGCCTCCCTTATATATCGGTCAAAGGGATACCAATATGGATCCCTCGATGACATATTATTTGGCAGAACTTGTGGATCCATACGAAATGTGGTCACAGTAAATTCTACCATATGTGGAACCCCCATGCTAGGAAGTCCCATGCTTTGATCTATGTCTAGAGGGATGTCTAATACTTCCTCTAATTGGGGTATTCTCAATGGAATCCCTTTGCGTAGAATTATCCCCTCTAATGCTTGCTGAACAATGTCCAAGAGGATTATGTTATTGAGGGTATTCTACATCATGTTGTGCACTAGGTGGAGCTTGGGATTTGATATCAGGTCTATGCCCAGATCGACCTCTCTGTGTTTGTACCATTGTGTATCCTATGTCTATATTTAACTTTTATTAGCATGCAGAGAATAAAATGATGATTATATTTTTTAATAATTTAAAAATGATCCCTAAACTATTTGATGTGTTTTCAATTTGTTGTATCAATAAAGTAACTCTTGTCATGTTTTGAAAAGCGTTGATGATTTTCTAAATTGTTTAATGGCTTTAACCTATATGCTCAAATCTCGATAACCTATCTATGAAATCCAAGTCACGTAATCCCCCGAAGTACGACAATGAAAGTCCACATTCGGGTAGGGAGCACAGGTCCTCCCAGATCCTCACCCATTTTCACCCAGTCAGCGTCATACCCTCATAAGAGGAGTATATGCAAATTTTTTGAGCTATGTAAGGTTCTTGGATCCGGTACTGGTCTAGAACATAGGGTACTTGGGAGTTGGGCCAACGAATGGAAATCACCTCCATTGTCGTTGAAACTCTACTAGTGGTTAGATGTGACTCCTAACTCACTAGTGTTTACTATGAAATGTGGTGTGTGTGTGTGTTTTTTTTAATTTGCATAAAGGAAAGATGCATAATACAACATTCACATGATCATTTCCTACATGATATGCAAAAAAATAACATTTGATATTTAGAAAGTATGGATGCTACATACTACATGACCTTTCAACAATGCAACTTTACGATGAAAATGGCCTTTTATTTGGTCTCAAGCATACACAATCAACACAAAAATTATTCTAACATGCTAGAATCTAGGGCAAACTGTAATTAGAGGTCCACTATTCCTAGCAATGCCTAGCATAAATTAAGAAATAATAACCCTAAGGACCTTAGTTTATTTTATCCTTCTCTCATAGTTATCCTACTTAAATTTCATTTTTTAGTCTCTAGAAAAACATAGACAAATAAATAATGTATAGAGAGTGAAAATGGGGCCTACCTTAGGTACTCATATGATTAAGCTTTGACTCCTTGATATGTGACTGATCTATTGCTAACCACGGCTCTGATGTGCGGCTGTGGCTGTTGCTTGTGCCTGTAAACCACAGGTTAAATTTTTCTCATGATTGTCAGTCATGGTGAGTACCTACCACAAAAACACAAACCATAGTCAGTAAATCATGGCTAAAATTGTGGGGTGCTGCCATGATCACCTTTTGTAACCACCAAAAAGGCTCACACCTAATAGCATCTATTGCAATTAAAGAAAGATAACAACTAAACATACACCAATTGACAACAAAAAGGGGATGAAAATATGAGAATCATTTATTAATTCCAAACTGAGTCAAGGTACATATTTTTCCCTCTTAGAGACACCCATTTTGATACTTTAATTACAATAGATCTAATTCCATTTTAGGGTAGATGTTAATCAAATGCCTTCTAGGGTGACATGAACTACTCTAGGGTGTCGATGACCCTCTTATCCATGATTGGAGGGAATGGAATGATTTGTCTCCTTCAATATTTGTTCCCTATGATCAAGAAACAACAACAACACATCAAAAGTAAAGCTAGCCTCTCTTGATGAGGCCTTTTGATGAGATTTCACAAAAATATGCCATAACAAGCACCTAATCAAGAAAATGAATAAAACATGGTAAACCTATGTTAATAATGAAATTTTTCCATAAAACATGTGCAATAAAAAAAGTATTGTCTATATATTGGGTTAGTTTATCAAATGGAAAGCATAAAAACGTGAAATAACCATAATTGCACTAATTACCAAATTGTAAATATGAAGGTAAATCTACTTTAAATGCCTAATTCAACAGGTTAATCTCTAAAATGCAAATTAAACCTATACTAAGCATAATATGATCTAATTGATTAATCTAAATAAAAGAGCACAAGGGGATCTGTCATCGTTTGTTCACTGTGGGTCAGATGTGTGACTGACACTATTCTTCGTGGCTGATATCCATGACAGGGCTTTGAATAGGTTTACCCTCCAAATCTGAGCTTAATCTCCGATCCACCTTACCAAATTGATGGTCAAGGGTCACCTCTCTATCCTATGACATATTTGGTAGTTTAATTGATCGGATGGTGCATGTATTGCATGAATTGGTATTTCTTGGCTCTCTTAGGCTCCGAAGACCTCCATGGCAATGTGATCTTCAATTGGATAGCAAAAGTGTCCCTCTCAATTCACCTAGGTGAGTATGCAATTTGGAAGGGCTTCACTGTGTTCAATTGAAATATTCTCTCTCTTTTCTCCAATTCAGAGGGGGATTATATAGCAATTTCCAAGGGGCTAGGAGTGGCTTCCTCATGAAACCAAGATCAAGATTGGGAAATTGAGTTTGTTGGATGGAAGGATATAGAGCCTTCTTCGCTCAAACCGCCCCAATACACAACCAATTGGTCATTGCAACCAAATTTGGTTTAGATGAAGGCCAACTGATTCTAAGTGTTGACCATGGATGACAGATGCAGTGAGCATTGCTAACCATGGGTGTTAGTAGCGGCTAGCACTGACTAGGCAAAGATACCCAAATGAGTGGTAAAAACCACTGCTATACCTTGGATTTGTCCAAAGGTATTCCATATGGTCTTCTAGCATGTCCCATATGAGTAGTCGCCTCGGCATGACGTGTTTTAGGTTTCTACAAAAAGAGAAGATGTTTTATAAACCGTATATTTCCTTCCCTTGATATACCAACTTTGACCTATATACCTCAATGGTATCTCTATACTAAAGGTCCCTTTATACTTGTATTAATCCTATATAATCATCAATGCATAAGAGAAATTTAATATGTGGATTATCAATGATATGTGGAAGTGACCAATTGGATATGTTAACAAGATGGTATTTGAGGATTAATAGTATTCCTCTTTATGACTCACACTAGCCCACTACAATATACTCCTTACTAGGCATAAGTATGCATGATAATGTATATGGAAAATTGGTGGTCCTAGCTTGTTATATACCCAATATAGCCTAGTAGCTCATATGATAGCTACTCAAAGTATCATAAATACCCTTAGTAATAGTAGTCATTAGTTATGTTCCTATTCTCTATATTTAATTTATTTAATATAGAGAAAATATATTTGATGGTCTTGATTAAATTTTGAACAAATTTTAGTTTTATTAAGGCTTAGTTTAGATAAATAAGGATATTTGGACCCATGGTGGAGTTCACATTTATTTATGAAAATTGTGACAAGGGAAAATATGAAAGGCATCATGAAGAGCCTCTTCATAATGATTTTTCATTCACATCTCTTCTCACATTGAGACTAGGGAAATTTTGTTAGCTTAAAGTTTAGTTTTATTGGATTAGATAAAGAACACCTATATTTTTCCTAAGCTACATATTTTTTATAAGATTGATCTTCATCTAGCCCTAATTCAAATACAAAGACAACAATTAAGGCTTAAAACTAAGATGATCTATTAAATTTGATGAGGAAGGAAATAAAAAATTTTATTTAAAGAGGTAAGGGCATAAGAAGATGCAACAAAAAATATTAAGGTGTATGTATATATAATTTTTATTTAGTTCCAAATATTAAAAATTAAGCTGATTCCCTACATGATTCATATTAAGCTAGTTATTTCTTTCCCTTTTATCTATTTTACCAATAATAGAAAAAATAACTTAATTTAAACAGACAACAAGTAGAATCTAAATTCTAAATTACTAAATGATAAATATTAGGGGTAGAATGACCTATTTCTACCATAGTATTAAAATTTTCACTAGAGTGTAAACATTTTGGTGGTACTATTGACTATCAATGGTTCTATTACTTGACCTACAAAATAGATAGAAAAACATATAGTCAATGATAGAGGGGTCTATAAGAGTTGATAGAGGAGGTTATAATTCCTTGAGTAGAATTCAAGCCCCTAATTAGATATAAAAGATAGTAAAAATGATAGAATGTAATAAATAAATGCTATGTGATGAAAATACCATCAATACTTTCACCTAGTGCTAATGCTTTTGCTCTTTGTAAACTAGAGATCGACAACACTATTGACCTATCATTTGGTAATGTTTTCACTTCTTAGAGTGGAAAAAATATTAAATACAATATTATATAATATTTTAATGACTATGATGAAGGTCACTAATGTAGGAGTACAAAGGCCCTTTCAATAATAAAAGAACTCATATTTTATTTGCTTAAAATAAAGATTAAATAAAAAATGAAAGGTTAACTAAATGCAAATACAAAATGCAAGATTATATTTAAGTGTAATAAGTCAAAATACATGAATCTACAAGGAGAAGGAATATACAAAAATAAAATATAAAAAATAGCACAACCCAAGACACAAGGTTGTTTTCCCTTGTTGTAATCTTGTTGAAAGGTTATTGGCTTGTTTGCTTGCTTGTTGATTACACTTGAATGATTGAGCTTCAAGGCTTGATGCTTGAAGATTTATCTTTATGATTGATGATTCATTAGAGATTTTATTTGATACTTGTCTAGATGCTTGCAATAATGATATATTTATGATTTATGATTGATTAGAGACTTACTTGGATGCTTGCAAGAATGAGAGATTAAGTGCTTGTAAGGTTGAACTTCAAAATACTATGGGAATATTTGGCATAATTTTTCCATGAAAAGTACTAAAATATGTATTATTATAGAGATAGATATTATAAAACTTTATTACTCTAAATTTTTTGATGAAAATTTCATTTGAATTTGGATAGAGTTTTACTACCACAAACACTATGATGAAATGGTCACCCTAAGTGCTTGTTTTATAGGCATCAATGATTTCTTAGAAAAATAATTACATTAAATATGACAAGATTGGAGAAGGTAATAATTTGAAAAGGAATGAAGAATCCCTTAATGGAAGATTATAAGAATGGAAATTCTTGGACTTGGGATTTCTATAGAAGTTACAGATCAATTTTTTGGAGATTTGGTTCATTAATGGTGGGTACTTTGAAAGAGATAATAAATCAAACTTATTGATTATGATATATGATAGTCAAAATCATTGGCAAATGATAGCAATAGTAATGCTTTTATAGTAGCACTTTCACCTCATAGCCATTGGAAGTGAAAAATAGATAGGAAAGATCAAAGCTAAAATATTTAGTAAAATATCTACTAGGTCCCCATAGCATCGCTAGTGGTGTTGCTCATGCCCCATCACTATTGTTTTTGAAGCAATAAATGCTCCAAATTTGGTCCTAAGGGAGGTTGATTTAGATTGGTTTATTTATGAAGGTATTGATAAACATGAAGATTATCTGTACATAAAATTGAGTGTCTTTAGATGTCTTCTATTATGTTTTAAAGTGCTTTTCATTTTTATCATGCTAAAATATTTTCAAGCTATTTTTTTTATGATTTAAAAATATTTCAACATGTCCAATATTTTTTCTTGTTTATCACATTCATACAAAAAGTAATTTCATTTTTTCCAAAGTGTTATATTTCTTAACCTGATTTTTTATTTTTGATTGAGGTTAGTGTGAGAAACCCCTACAACCAACACTCAAGGATGGGCATACCCATCCCAACCATGATATTTGATAAGGGTGAGATCTAAGCTTATCAATAGGGGCCAAACACATAGCCATACATACACACCCCCTCACAAATGCATCCACGCTTTGGTTTGAACCTTGGATCTCCCGAAGAAGAGCCAAAGATTGAACTGTTGCGTTGTCCACCTAGGAATTTGTAATCAATTTATTATCAGATTGTATTAAAGTGTAAACCTTTATCTACAAAATAATAACAATATTTGTTTAAATTTTTTTTACAATATCATTATCATAACATAAAAAATGTACTATATAAATTTAGTCTTCATTATATTAATAATATTTCACAACATAATAATTACATAAAAAAAAATTCCCTTTACATATCTCCATCATTTATTACTACTTATAAAAAGCATAAATTGTTTTCTATTGAGTCATCTTACAAAATTCAATGCAATTGTTAATGTAAAATAGGTTGGACTATTAATTGATATATAAATGCCTAAACATGTGCACTTAAATTTTAAAATATGCATGTGAGTCTACATAGATGCAAAATGTCAATAGGTACAAGATTTGATCTATGTTATTCTCTAATATGGTTGAGGCCTTAAGCCTCATTGTTAAGACATACAATATGGCATCATAACTACTTTTTGCTAATTATAATTATAAGGCCATATCTAGTTACACAAAGCACCCCTTCATCATCCATGATTATCATAAATACATTTTTAAAGTGTTTAATGATACAAGTACCTATTCAATATGCACATCACTCTTTGATATTACCATAGTATGGTAAATATGAGAAGTGATTGTAGGGAATCTTAAAATATAAGCATTTGTAATAGATTAGAGAGAACTTGTAGACCTCACATATGGATGAACAATGCATGTACCATGTTGTACATTGAAGGTTCAACATTATCTGACTTATTCATGCACATCATAACCATGCACAACATATGCAATATTTTATTTGGAATGGGAAATATTCAATGTTAAAATATTAATGCAAGCCTAAATACTTTATTAATATATTAGGTAAGAACTCAGACTAAGTAATACAATTCTCATAGACAATATTTCATATAGGAATGAAACTAACATATTCATGCCATGACTCAAATGAATAAATAACTCTATATTCAAGTGGATTATAGAAATATACAATGAATTACAATACTAAATAATGTAATGCAATTCTATACCTACAATATCCCTTGACATCCCTACATATAGTTTTTACATAGGGTAAGTTAACATTTCATCTTCTACTAGCTCTTCATATCCTCTCAAACTCATAGGAGATACGACTTTTCATATTATTTGTAGGAGAAATATGTTATTAACCTTCTAATAATGATAAAATTATAATTATTACATGAAGACATATGAAGACAAGATATTTACAAGGTAGTTACAAAGCATTTACAATGTACCAAAAAATGTAATATTATGTAACACCACCATGCATTACATTATTTGGTATAAAGATCAATCTCTAGCTCTAGATTTTGCTGGTATTGGTTTCCCTCACTCTAGCTATTGCTTTTCTAATTCTAAATTTTGTATTTTTTATTTGAATTTATATATCTCTCAATCATTGAAATATTATATCTCTTATTTCTTGCATGTCCATATGTTATTTCCTCTACAAGGTCAACCACTATAGGTACTATTTATACAAAAAAAAATATTTACAAATGAATCGTTTTTTTATGCTTAACAAACTCTTTTTATTTTTGTAAAAATAGTTCAAAATTTCTACTACCCTATTCCAATTTACCATATTTATCCATCCACAATTTACATCTATTGTATTGTTTTTCATTTCTTCATACTAGGATTTTTTTGGAAGTGATTACTTTCTTTAGAAAGTAACACAATAATGAAGGTCCCACAATTTTCCTAACACGTTTCCATATTTTCCATAATGACTACAATTGATACCTTCCATAAATATTTTATCTCCAACAAATATGGCCTTTAAAATATTAATGTCCATTTTTTATTTTTTTTTTATCTCAACTCTATTTTGTCTTCCCTTAGCTTTTATTTTCAAATTTTATCCACTTTAAAATTTCTTATGGACCCAATTACATTTTCCTTCTTTTCACTTTTCAATATTTCTTATAAAAATTTGATCTTCTGAATATTTACCAACTCCCCTTTATCTTCTTTTAAATTTTCTTCTTCTCAAATAATCCCTAAATTTTTTTCCTTTTTAAATGTCAATTTTCCAAAAAAATGTTTGCTAAAAAAATTTACCCCTAAATCCTTATAAATCCTAAAAATATGTTTTCCATTTATGACAATATTACCATAGTCTTAGAAATATTAGAATAACTATAGGACTTCTTTAAACAATGATCATTTTATATTTCCTATTTAAAACATCTTCCAATTTTCCTTCTTGAAAAAAATTAAAGCAATGACCCATTGTAAATATTTTCCAAAAAAAAATTATTTGCTTTCTCTAAACAACATCAATTTTTTATTTTTGCAAGAAATATGTTAACTTAAAATGTAGTTTAATAATGTTTTATTTTTTAATACCCCTTTTAACTCCCTATGACTAATCAAATTTAATATCCTTTTTCCTTTTTAATCTTATTAAAAATAAAAACTTTTAACTCCTTTTAACTTTAAAATTTCTAAATTTTATTCTTTAAAGAAAATAAACCATTATTTTAAAATAAAATGTTTTATTTATTTGAATAAATTTATTTTTAAATTTGTACCATGTGTTTTACAAAATAAAATTGAAAATAAGTTACTTTAGATAGATGTACCTTATAATAGATGCTTAGCAATTTATTTAATTTTTTAAAGTTAGCTACATTCCAAACTTAGCTCTTTGTTGATTGGCTAAATACTGTCTAACATATCTCAAGCACTAGAACTTCTCCTTCCAATTTAGGTATGCCATTTTAATTTTTTACATGCTAATTGTTACTTTGTTCTCTCCTTCTTTTGGTTGCAAATAGACGATTTTCCTCTATATGTTACACCAAAGTACAATATTATTCTCCACAATGTATGAATTATATTGTTTCTTTTACTAGAACATGGTGTACAAATATTTTCTTACTTTCATAAGACTTGATGTGCTTAGAATAGACATATTTGAACAATAACAAGGTCTATTGGTTTATACTATATTTGAGTATGTTAAGAATGAATGAGTTCAAATATTAACAAAGTCCTAAGATTTGCTATCTAATAGAGGAATTCTCAATTGCATGGATATTGGAGTTTGAACATGGAAAATGTTCCTTGCATGAATTTACAAACAAAAAGCATTTGAACACAATGTAAACTAGATAAAAAAAATGACTTTATATTACTCCAAAGGTAAATTGAATATAAAATATTTGAGACCCAATGAGTATAAACAAGATAACTTAGCTTGTTTTTGGGGCTTCTTCCATGTTAATGCTACATAAATTTGACTCTCTTGGAAATTTAAATACTGTATTCAATTTACCTTTGGAGTAATATAGAGTCACTTTTTAAATCTATTTTACATTGTGTTAAAGGCTTTGTTTGTAAATTCATGCAATAAAATATCTTGTCAATATTTGGTTTCATGTAATAATTAGATTTTTGTAATGGTTAATAAAAAAAAAATTCAATGAAGATACATATATCTTGTGACTTAGAGAGGAGATGTTGAGATAGTAGAATATGAAATGTCAAGAGAATTTATGTAAAGGCTATGTGTAAGGATGTCAAGTAATATTACAAGTATCAAATCACATTGGATTATTTAGTACTATAATGCTACATATATTTCTATAATCCATTTAAATATAGAGTGTTTTATTCATTTTGTCATGGCATAAATATGAGAGTTTCATTCTTGTACATAGTTGTTTAAAAAAATTAATTTTTAATCTGAATTCTTTGTGAAAGTCTTTAGCCTTGAAATAAGATTTGAACTAAAAGAGATGAATTGGATTGAGACATTGACACATCAACAAAAGAAAGAGAGGATGCCAAATATGTGGTAAGAGTGAATAGAATGAAGCATGATTGCTACATGTACTTCACAAGAGAAAAATCATACTCCACTACAAAAATATCATAAAATCTCTTGGACATTTAAAGACTGTTTTCAACTCATTTTCTTTTTTATAGTCATTGGGTCTCACTAGCATTAGCATCACTAGCATTAAGATAACTTTAACTCTCTTTCTTCTATTTATGCACCAATATGAAATTCTTATTTACCTAAAAGAGGTGAACTGAAATGTCACACCTAATACTACGAGATATTGGAATGCCTCTCACCAAAGCCCCTTAGGAATGGTGTCTCCTACAATAAGTGGTATCTGAATCTTAAGGACCCATTGTTGTCAACATAATTATTATTGTTCCAACCTAGAATGAAGAAGTGATGCCATCTTCCTTACTCATGTGCAAAACTATTACATTTATTTTCCTAAGAAATTTTTTGGCATATGACAATCAATCTCATAGAAGTGAATTAAAACATTATGCCCAAAATTATTTATATCCACCAATAATATCTATGTCACTAATACTACATTATTACATTCCATATCCTAGTTTAGTATAATAAGGAATACAAGTAATGGAGCACCTTATAAACCATTAAACTATTTTATTTTACTTTTATAGTATCTCATTTACATGTCCATACGAAGGTGTTCTTTGAAGGGAGTGACCTTTAAATGATTGTACTATTTATGACCAACCATTTACAACCTATTAATATTAATACATATATAATACATTACTTAGGGAGTATTTATAATTATCTTACTATGTAGATAAAATATGTTAATACACTTAACCTCAATCAAAAAATGGTTTGCTTAATAATTGTGTACAAGGTGTGTTATTATTCAGGATTCATAGACATGATATGACTATGGGTTACGATTATAGATACAGTTAGAAGAATGTATGTTATAAAAATAGAATTTGAACTAGAAATGATACTAGAGTAGTGTACTTTATTAATTACATAAATTAAGTACAAATTTTAATATTTATGATTTAGGAGGTAAGACAAAATTTTCAATATTTCAAAATTTAAACCATTCCCTACAATTACAACCATTAAAAATAATTAATTGTTCAAACTACACATGTCATGATTTGGTAAAGAAGTAGTTGTTTTAATAACTAAGTTCAAGAAATAAAATTAGGATCGAATAGATTAGTGATAGGTTCAACATATTTAAGATACTTATCATGATAATTTTCATAATAGTTACATCAAATGCATTTCGCTATGGGTAATAATATGGTGAGAAATGGACTAAGGAACAAATACATTGACTATCTGATAAATTATGTTCTAAAATGACCTAAAGCAATAAATGAGAGACGCATAGTCTAATAATGTATTCTTTATGCATCTCATATATGCTTATGGAGAAATGTGTGTCACTCAAATTTATTATATATCAGTGCATGAGACCTCACTTTGTTAAGATAGAAAAAAATATAAATATGAACAATGAGTTCATAAGTATATCCTATCAAATTACGTATAACAAAAAATATTAGTCATTTTTTTCCACTCATTATCAAGTTATTATATATGTTATATAACATCCTATCTATATATCATAGATTGGTTCCATTGTTTGAGAAATTTTTATTACAAAAACATAGGGCACTTATAATAGAATATAGAGAATTTATAATTTTTTTTATATAAATAACTATATAAATTCCAATTTAATCACTTTATAGGCCTAATAATAAATTTCTAGTCCATATAAAATATTTAATTTTAAACAATAAAAAATATGGATATATTTTTTGGTTATGATGTAAACCATGACTTACAACCATATACATTAGATGGAAGTCTCATCAATGGAACCAATATTATCTAAAGTCTATTGCAAATTAGCATAATTAAATGATAAAGATATTTTAGTGCTATTTAATAGACTTCAATGCTTAAAAATATTCAAATCATAATTAATAATAAATAAATTTTGCTCTGAATACATAGTTATTCACCATTTATCTTATTTATTTTAAATTTAAAATCTAAATTGATAATGTGCTACAAAATTGAGATGCATAGCCAAACAAAAAAATATGGGGATATTTGTTAGATTCTCCCAAAGGATATGGTTATATTTTTCCAAAGGACTTGGTTAGATTTTCCTAGAGGACTTGGTTATATTTTCCTAGAGAACTTGGTTAGTTATTATTATACAAATATGTATACAAACATTAAAAAAAAGGTCTTACCTTTAAAAAATATCTAAAGGACTTCTACCTTACTTGTAGGACTCCTAAACTGTCCTTTAAATCAATTCCTAAAGAAATTTTACTTTTTATTTAAGTAGATTCCTAAAGAACTTTTGCTTTACCTTTAAATAAATACATAAATAATTTTTTCTTAGATTAATTTGCCTCACAGATAAATCTCATAGAGGACTTATGATTGATTGGTTTAGAAAAATATTATGCCTCTAGCTGGAAATCAAAGTTGATTACAAACCTTTCCCCCCATTCAAGGTGGCATAAAAAGACAATAGATGATAAGATTATTAGATCTATTAGCACGTGAAGATTTTTTAGTGCTCATCATGTAATCAGGGTTATGCATAAGGGGTTGGACTCAAAATGTACTTGTAAAATAATTGTGAATCCTAATTGAAATCAAGGAAAATCAAGGTGAATCCTAAGCAAATTAAATCAATCATCTTCACACAAAAATTTGGGGTATTTGAAGCCCTAAAAAGTAAAGTCATATTTGGGGTTAAATTTGACCTATTAAATCACCTTATAACTTCATAAAAATACCACCATTAGATCAGGCTTAAAAATATTTTTCCAATGAGTACAAATATGCCTATGTTTGGATATATATTGTGGCAAATTAACCCGAAGAAAAAATTAGTATTAAAAATTTTAAGCAAATGGGCCAAAATCGTGGGTCCTCATATTCACCAATTTCCAATTTTGCAAATCCTAATATTCGCCCAATTTGTAAATATTTGTTACTGTGCATAATCCTACATGTACTGACTGATGAGATAGAAGTTAATTTGAATTTTCCATCAATACCTATGAAATTCATAGTATTAATCATACAACAATAAATTTTTAGTTTGAAAGAATTATTAAATATGGTTTAAGGTAAACTTGATTAAGAAAAATAAATTTTTGATGACAAAGATTGATATTTATGATAGATACATGGTTTTGCAAACCTTAATTTGATTTACCAATATGGTATTGGGACGATCAACTTGCATCAATCATCTAGTACAATGAAAATATACTATCCTAATTAGGATCATTATTTGCATGTCATTATAGATACCTAACTCAAGATACAAAAAGTCATTTAGATACAGACAAGCATGTGTATGCAAATAGATATTAAATAGATAGGTAATATAGAATCAAATATAAGTAATATAGAATCAAATATAACACCTCTAAATATTAATTATGTTCTTTGATTTTTTAAGTTCTTTTCCATTGAGTATGGTGAGGTGGTAAGCACCTGATTTGAACATGGTGATTATGATTAATGGACCTAGCCATTAGCCTCAAAATTACCTTTGAGTTTGGTTTTTGCATTGATGTTCTTTTGATTTTATTTAAAAATGAGCACACCAACTTCAAAGAAGTGGTATAATACCCTTTTGCTATAGTAATACTTAAGCCTTTGTTGGTAGACCCATAAGTTTTGTACGACATGGATCTACATTTTGTCAAGAAGTTCTAACTAGATTAGTTATGTGAGATGATATTTATATCTAGAAAAGAAATCTTACAATAAAATATTCAAGGAAGGTATCTCAAACTCGAAAAGGAAAATGAATTTAGTTCCATAAAACAAAACATAGTTCATTACACCTAAAGGATTTTAGTTAGAAGTGCATTAAGCCCAAAAGATGAAAAAAATCTAAAGATGCCAATATCAACTAGTTTTCTTGATGAGCTTCTTAAAGATCTTGATAGAAGTCTTGTTAGAAGTTTCAACTTGGCCATTTTATTGAGGATATTAAGACATCAACCACTTGTGCTAAATATTGTACTTAGCATAATGTTTTTGGGCATCCATATTCTTGAAGGGTTATCCATTATGAGAGATTAGCATAGAAGAGATGCCATAATTACGAAGGATCTAGCTGAAGATAAACATAGAGACTTGGGCTCTAGTGTTTGAGGCTAAATACATGGATCCAATCCATTTAGAAAAGTACTCAACAACCATTATAATGATATTATGTCCATTATATGCTACTGGGTTGATATTCTCAATGGTATCTAAACCCAAAATGGAAAAATGGTAAGGAGAAGTCAAGATCTAGAGAGTTTGAAATGATGCATGGATAATGTTTTCAAATTTCTAACACCTATAAAACCTCTAAATATAGTTGTAAGAGAACTTTTCCATTAAGGACTAAGAACAACCTCTTCATAGGAGTTTTTTTGCAATACAAACACCACTAAAGTGGCCACTACATGATCCACCATAGGCCTCTTTGATTACTACATATAATTTGGATGAGGTTAGACACCTAAGGAAAATACCATAGGATAAACAATGGTATAAGACATCAAAAATGATGACATAACTATAGGAATACCTTTTAAGGTTCATATCCTCATTCTGATTCAAACCATCAGATAACATTTCATCTGTAAGGAAGACAAGGATATCCTTGTATTAAGGATTAGGGGAAGGGGATGTTTATTTGAAAATAAATAAATAGGAAGATGAATAGAATTTAAGGTTCATGGATTCCTAATTTTTTAAATGAAAATAATGGCTTTTTTGACATCCAAATCTAAGGTTTTAAGAGATGCAACCATGGCCCTAACATTGATAGGCCTATTACTAGACCTAGGGATAGCTTCAATGCTAACTTTTATAAAAGTACGAATTAACTTAGTGATGTTATATTTATATGGATTAATAATCTTCTCTTTCATTTGATAAACATAATTGACTTGGTTTACCAGAAGCTAAAAACCTTCAAAAATAGAGATGATTTTGACTGACAAAGATAAAGTTGTGCAAAGCCCTAAAATAAGAGATTCATACTTAGTGGTATTGTTAGTGCAAGAAAAATTAATCTTAAAGAACAAAGGGTAAGCTACTATTGAATATGACTCCTACCCTTGCTCCTCTAACAAATTAAGTATCATCAATTTATAGGTTCAAGAATTAGGTTGATTGGCTTCTAGGCTAAAAATTGACACATATAGGAAATCTAGAAGTAAGGAATGAGTACCTTCTAAGGGCATGTATAATAATCGGTAAATTATGAATTGACATTTTATAGAATTTTGGATAACAATCTCAAGGTAAATTTTTCTAAGGGTGAAAACCCACTTAGTGGTTAATCTTGAGAGTTGAGGCTTAAACATGAGATATCAAAAGGGATCAATCTTTAATAAAAATATCTTATGGTTGAGTATGTAGTTTCTATAATTTTGGGAAGAAAACACTACTCGAAGTTGAATATTTTATAAAATGGTATAATAAAAATCTTAACTGAACATAGTGTTGCTGCTAATGTAGAAGATGACTCACCCTCTATATGTTGGTCATAATACTATGCCAACATATATTGGACCATAATGGAAATTCCATATTTGCTTTCGTTGAATATTTGGGAGAAAAATCCAACCATATAGCTGAAGCTAAGGCATTATGGATGGGTCTACAATTAATAAAGAAATTTCCAAGGAAAATCATCATTGAGAGGGACTCCTTGAATGAATAACATAAGCTTATATTGAGAGGGGGGGTGAACAGTATAAGACCACTTTTTAACTTTTTCCTTTTACTTTAGAAAGCAATGCAATGAACCAATAGCAAAATCAAAGTAGTAATCAAACCAGTGTACAAGTCATCACACAATTGAGACACCAATATAATGTGGTTCACCCAAGGTGGGCTAATCCATAGAGAAAATATTTTACTAAATTTTCTCATTCAAATCCTTTGGGAATCCTTCCCAATTACAATGTTTTATGAACTTCATGTCCAAAGGAGAATCCTTCCCCTAGTCAAATATTTATGAGACTCCTGCCCAAAGGAGATGCCCTATCCCCAAAAGAAGTATTTATGAGACTCCTAACCAAATGAGATATCCTATCCCCCAAAGATCTGGAAATGATAATTAAGATCACTTCCTATTCTGCCACTAGCAGGTGGAACTCCTTTCCATAGAAGATGTCTTGTCCTCCTTGCTCTATATCTAGAGACTACTATCCTCACTGATCACCTCCATAGTTGCTCATAAAAACCTATACTAAACATAGTTAGTCAATCCAGCACAAGTCCTCTCAAACTCTATCACAAATCTGCACCAAACTCAATAATTTGCTCTCAAATATCTGTTAGATATGTCCTAAGCTTAAGCCAAAAGATTGAACAAATAAATCACAACTTCTCACAAGTATCCACAAAGACTTCATCAAATTTGTCCATAAGTTCTTCAACAAGAACCTGTCCAAATCAGTCCACAACCTCTCCACAAGAACATATCCAAATCAGTCCACAAGTGCTCCACAAGAACCTTTCCAAATCAGTCCTAGCAAGCTCACCAAGAACTTACCCAAATCAGCTCAAGCAATTTTACCAAGAAACTTGCCCAATGTGAACACACAAAGAGAATTGTTAGATACCCAATGTATTTCTTCCAATCATATCAAATCAATCTCATAGAAGCATAAAGAGAATTGTTAGAGACTCAATATGTTCTATCCTTCAACTTTCAATCTCAACTCAAATCAATCACATAGAAGCATAAAGAGAATTTTTAGAGACTCAATATGTTCTATCCTTCAACTTTCAATCTCAACTCAAATAAATCTCATAGGAGCATAAAGAGAATTGTTAGAGACTCAATATGTTCTATCATTCAACTCAAAAACAAACTCTTTCTCAAATTAGAATAAATATAGAAGTAGTATACTTTCACAAGATCTTGAACCACAACCCAACAATTGTCAATAATGCAATATCAAGGAATCAACTCCTCCAACATAGAACCATAACTTGCTATCAAACCCTAGCCAAATTAGTTTTCAAAACTCAAAGAAATCTCTCTCTAAGCATCAAAAAGGGGTTCAAGATATTTTGAACTTCTCTCGAATGGGAATTTTCAACTTAACCACACAACCAAGTTTATCAAGCAAAGTACAACTTAATAAAATCAAATCTCAAAGGAGCAAGCCCAAATCATGTATCAAGTAAAGCATAACTTGATCAACTCAATCTCAATGGAAGCAATCTCAAAACCAAACTCTCAACAACAAAACAACTCAATTAGGGTTTCAAAAACTTATAGCAATGGCATAAGCTTCTCACTCAAAAACCCTAAAGCAAACTTCAAATGCTTCCACTCTCATAAACCAGAATTATGGAATAACTCATAAACTCATCATGATATCATAATGCATAATCAATACTCAAAAAATAAGATCCACTCCAAATAAGGAAAATTAATTTAATCTTTTTCACTCCAAACTTATTTTCAGAAAACCATAAATCAATAATAACCATGGAATAATGTGCCCATATCTTTAATTTTATGAAGAAGGAGAACTCAAAATCTATCACAACACTAACTCTCAATTTACCACAAATTAGATTTAGCAACAATGGAATAATGAACAATGATAAGAGTCCTAATAACACCTTATCACTCCAACTCATCAATAATCAAAACTCACAAATATACATATCAACAATTTTTATTTACACCTTATAACTCCTACTTAATATATCACAAATTAACTTCAACCTCAAAAATAAATACAAGAGAATATCCACTCAATAACTCTAAAGGCTTTCTAACCCCAATATGACATTAAGCACAATTATTCCTTAAATCCTTATAACTCCTAAAATACATTTAGTTCTAGATGCATTTACCACATGAACATTAATCATCAATAATAACAATGTCAAAGCAATATTTCTATTTAACCTTATACCTCCATTAAATTACCAACAATAATTTACTAAGTCAAATCAAATATTCCACATTATCAACAAAATATCTACCTTGGCTAAAAATCAATTCTCCAACCTTAGGAGAAGTGTGGAGACACCAACATAAGCGCCAAAGCGCTTCCTCCTCCAAACTCATGGCCCAAGGCAACTATGTACCACGTGCACAATAATCCATGACCAAAAATGAAACACACCCGACGTGAATCGATCTCGACACATCTTCCTAACGAGCACCTTCGCCCACTACCTCCACCATTGGAGCACAAGTGCCCAAGCGCCACTCGTCGTTTTACCTTCCCTTTTATTGTAGAAATTAAAGACAAACAAATTTGTCTTCCTCATAGGTGTACAAAATTGAAACTTAAACACAGAGCAATATGAAACTCAAAAATCACAGAGTAATCCAAAATCAAAGGTCATAGAGCAATACGAAAGTAAAGGTCACAAAGAAATATGAATTTGAAGGTAATCGCGCAAATCGGAGGTGTATTGAACCTTAGGAATTAATGCCCTTTAATAGTCTTTTGCATCCCATGCAAGTTGACATCGACGTTGTAAGTCTTCCACATGAGCACCACTAAGGGTTTAGAAACCCTTTCAATAATAATTATTAAATTAATAATTATTATTTTATTAATAATAAACTTAACTTAAAACATTTTCAAAGGTTTGAGTTAATTTATTTATTAGTAATAAAAATGGACTTTTAAGGTTTTTCAAGGAGCAAAACATTTTCATTAAGCCAAGATGGTTTTAATAAAAATCCTTAATGAGTCCAGATGGTTTTAATAAAAACCTTTAACCTTGTCACCATGGTTTTAATAAAAACCCTTAAAAAAACATCATTGAACTTTCAAGATATTTTTGGCACCAAATTTTTTTTGACATCAGCACAAATTACTTTTGACATCAACACAAACTCCTTTTGACATCAATGACAACTCATAAACTTGAAGCTAGGCAACTTACCTAAAATTGCCAAAAATATCCCCCTTTTTCATTGATGGCAAACCACTACTGAAACCACTGCCAACTGTCAAAACTGAAACCAACTTAAAACCATACTCTGAAGCTTTGCTCCCCCTGACTCAATGCTCTCTCCCTTACTCAAATATATCCCCCTTTGTCATCAATGGAAAAGGGTCACATTTGGCGCTCAGGGCTAAGAATGAGCCTCTTAGCTTAGCCCCTCCACCACCTCCTGTTGAGGTGATTAATTCTGGGGTGGGAGTAAAACTCCCATTAGGCACTAATCATCATCAGTGTCCATAGCTGCATTTCCATGATTTTTATTGATATCCTTGTCCATGTTCCTGTTCCTATTCTTGTTCATATCCTTGTTCTTGTTCCTATTCAAAACCCTGTTCCTGTTCATGTTCTCATCCCTATTTCTGTCCAAGATATTATTTCCATTCTTGTAATTATTCTTGTTCCTGCCATTATTCCTATTCTTGTTTATAGCCCTAAACCTGTACCTTGGAACTTTTGATATACACCATATGGTTGTATGTCCTTCATTATTGCACTTATAACATTTGACAATGTTATTCCTTTGAGATGTATCTATTTTTTGAATCCTCTCTATTGGAGCAAAGTTGTTCCTGTTGTTAACCCTGCAATTAACTGCCTTGTGCCCAAACTAATTACAAGAGTAGCAATACCCTTGAAATAAATTACCATTTATAGAATTTTCATTAACCTATCTTGCTTGAGCCTTGCACTGTGAAGCCATGTGTCCAAACCTGTGACATGCAAAAAATCTTCCATTAAAATTTCCTTGCCTTGACATCATAGGTCCTTTAGTATTTCTCCCCTTATGCTGATTCTTATTTTTTGATTCTATGCTATCTAAATTACCATATGAAAACTTAATCTCTGAAGTACTCTCTTCATCTGAACCATCTTCTTCTTGGGAGCTCATACTAGATTCCTCAACCTGTTCCTTTTGTTTCTTTCCAAAACCAAGACCTGTTTTATCTATTGTCCTTCTTTGATCCTTGATGATTGATTTTACCTTCTTGGAACTTTCTTCAAACCTATAAAGCTTCTCCTTGTACTCTTTAGTTTCCTTTTTAAAGGAATCTACTTCATGTTTTAACTCTTTACACTCAAGAGACCTAGCTGCCAAATCTTCTTTGAGTTATTGTGTCTTTGCTATAGAGATATCAAGATTCCCTATAAGCTCATCTATTTCATAATGGTATTCATCAAACCTATCGATGAGTCTAGCATATTTCTTTCTTTCTTTATTTAACACATCAAGAGCATTAACAAGTTAAGCCTCAAGATCTACTTATCCCTTTTTTGAAACATCCTCTATTTGTTTACCTTTTGAAACATAAATATCCTTTTCTAATTTCTTACCACTAGAGGTGCTACCTTCATTTGAAGCCATAAGAAGATCTTCCTCATTATTTTATGAAGCATCCTCATACATAGTATTACCATAATTCAAACCATCATTTGTACAATCATCCTCAAAGTGACCAAAATTTCCACATCTAAAGCACTTAAGAAAAACAAATCTATTCTTTTATTTTCCTTCCTTTTCTGTTTGAAACAACATCTCATTTCTATCATCACTTGAAGAACTTCCATTATCACTACTAGAAAACTTACTTGCTTTGTCTATGTAGACAATTTCCTTGTGTTTTTGGAAGTACCTCTTCCCTTGACCATTTTTCTCATTTTTGTTCTTCCTTTGATACCTATGGTTCTCAGATTCCCTATGCTTATAATCCTATTTTTCTTCATCACAATCATCCTTGGGTTCCGGACAGTCGAGTAGCATAGTGACCAAACTTTCCACAATTGAAACATTTAACAAATTTCATACCTTTGTGCTTTCTTGAGAACTTGCATTTCCTGTTGTAGTTTGCTTCTTCATCACTAGAAGACTCATCACTGTCTTCTTGTTGTTTACCCTTGGACTTATTGGTAGCTTTGAAAGTTGCCTCCTTCTTAGGATCAGGTACCACTTTAGTTATTAAATCAAAAGCTACAAGTATAGTATGAAGCTCATCCTTTTTCAATTTATCTAAATCCTTGGCTTCCTCAATAGATGAAATATTTTCACTAAATATATTTGGAAGAGACCTCAAAATTTTATCACAAACATCATTTCCAGCAAGATCAAGACCTAGTTCCTTCATGAAATTAACAATCTCATCCATACGAAGCATATAGTCACTAATATTTTCTTCATAATTCATCTTGATTTTTTCAAACATACCTTTGCAATATCTCAATTTTTCTTTTCTGACATTTGCATCACCTGTATGAACCACTTGTAATTGATCCCACATTTCCTTTGATGTATTACAATGAATCACCTTTGTAAGATCTACCTTTTGTAGACCTTTCAGAATTGCATTCATTGCCCTTGAATTTTTGTGGTGTAGAAGTTTCTCATATTTAGTAGTAGGAGGGAGCTTTGGAATAGTGTACCCAAACTCAACTGCTTCCCAAACTTCATTTCCAAGAGCCATTAGATGAACCTTCATATTTATGCTCCATAGACCAAAATCTGTCCCATAAAGAATAGGTGCTGAATTACCACTTGTAAAATCCATTGTGTTCTTTTCAAGATTTTCCTTCAAGCTATGAAACTCTTTCAAAGTAACCTGCTCTGATAGGAATTGAAGAACATAAGCTTATATTGAGAGGGGGGTGAATAGTATAAGACCACTTTTAAAAAATTTCCTTTTAATTTATAAAGCAATGCAATGAACCAATAGCAAAATAAAAATAGTAATCAAACCAGTATACAAGTCATCACACAAATGAGACACCAATATAATGTGGTTCACCCAAGGTAGACTAATCCACATAGAAAATATTTCTCAATAAAATCCTTTGGGAATCCTTCCCAATTACAATGTTCTATGGACTTCCTGTCCAAATAAGAATCCTTCCCCTAATCAAATATTTATGACCCTCCTACCCAAAGGATATGTCCTATCCTCAAAAGAAGTATTTATGAGCCTCTTGCCCAAAGGATATGTCCTATCCCCCAAAGCTTTGGAAATGATACTTCAGAAGATCACTGCCTCTTCTACCACTAGCAGGTGGAACTCCTTTCCATAGAAGATGTCCTATCCTCCATGCTTTGGCTCTAGAGACTTTTGTCCTCACTGATCACCTCCATAACTGCTCATCAAAACTTGTACTAAAAATAGTCAGTCGGTCCAGCACAAGTCCTCTCAAACTCTGTCATAAATCTACATCAAACTCAGTCCTCTGGTTCAACATAAATCTGCTCTCAAATCTCTATCAGATCTATCCCAAGCTTAAGCCAAAATCTTGAACAAATCAATCACAACTGCTCACAAGTCTCCATTAAGACTTCATCAAATCTATCCACACATTTTTCAACAAGAACCTGTCCAAATTAGTCCACAAGTTCTCCACAAGAACCTGTCCAAATCAGTCCACAAGTTCTCCACAAGAACCTGTCCAAATTAGTCCTAGCAAGCTCACCAAGAACTTGCCCAAATCAGCTCAAGCAAGTTTACCAAGAAACTTGTCCAATGTGAACACACAAAGAGAATTGTTAGAGACCCAATGTTTTTCATCAATCATATCAAATAAATCTCATAGAAGCATAAAGAGAATTTTTAGAGACTCAATATATTCTATCCTTCAACTTTCAATCTCAACTCAAATAAATATCATAGAAGCATAAATAGAATTGTTAGAGACTCAATATGTTCTATCCTTCAACTTTCAATCTCAACTCAAATAAATCTCATAGGAGCATAAAGAGAATTTTTAGAGACTCAATATGTTCTATCTTCAACTCAAAAAACAAACTCTTTCTCAAATCAAAATAAATATAGAAGTAGTATACTTTCACAAGATCTTGAACCACAACCCAACAATTGTCAATAATGCAATATCAAGGAATCAACTCCTCCAACATAGAACCATAACTTGCTATCAAACGCTAGCTAAGATAGTTTTCAAAAACTCAAAGCAATATCTCTCTAAGCATCAAAAAGGGGTTCAAGATATTTCTAACTTCTCTCAAATGGGAATGCTCAAACTAACCACACAACCAAGTTTATCAATCAAAGTACAACTTGATAAAATCAAATCTCAAAGGAGCAAGCCCAACTCATGTATCAAGTAAAGCATAACTTTATCAACTCAATATCAATGGAAGCAATCTCAAAACCAAACTCTCAACAACCAAACAACTCAATTAGGGTTTCAAAAACTTATAGCAATGGCATAAGCTTCTCACTCAAAAACCCTAAAGCAAACTTCAAATGCTTCCACTCTCATAAACCAGAATTATGCAATAACTCATAAACTCATCATGATATCATAATGCATAATCAATACTTCCACTTTCAGAAAATAAGATCCACTCCAAATAAGGAAACTTAATTTAATCCTTTTCACTCCAAACTTATTTTTAGAAAACCATAAATCAATAATAACCATGGAAGAATGTGCCCATACCTTTACTTTGATGAAGAAGGAGAACTCAAAATCTATCACAACACTAACTCTCAATTTGCCACAAATTAGAGTTAGCAACAATGGAATAATGCACAATTATAAGAGTCCTAATAACACCTTATCACTCCAACTCATCAATAATCAAAACTCACAAATATACATATCAACAATATTCCTTTACACCTTATAACTCCTTAATATATCACAAAATAACTTCAACCTCAAAAATAATTACAAGAGAATATCCACTCAATAACTCCAAAGGCTTTCTAACCCCAATATGACATTAAGCACAATTATTCCTTAAACCCTTATAACTCCTAAAATACATTTATTTCTAAATGCATTTACCACATAAACATTAAGCATCAATAATAACAATGTCAAAGAAATATTTCTATTTAACCTTATATCTCCATCCAATTACCAACAATAATTTGCCAAGTCAAATAAAATATTTCACATTATCAACAAAAGATGTACCTTGGCCAAAAATCGATTCTCCAACGTTAGGAGAACTATGGAGACACCAACATAAGCGCCAAAGCGCTTCCTCCTCAAAACTCGTGGCCCAAGGCAACTGTTGTATCATGTGCACAATAATTCATGACCAAAAATGAAACACGCTCGATGTGAATTGATCTCGACACCTCTGCCTAGCGAGCACCTTCACTCCACTACCTCTGTCATTGGAGCACAAGTGCCCAACAAAACTCTTAAGAACCACTCATCGTTTTACCTTTCCTTTGCTCACAAAAATTAAATACAAACATATTTATCTTCCTCACAGGCGTACAAAATCAGAACTTAAACACAGAGTAATACAAAAAATCATAGAGCAATCCAAAATTGAAGGTCACAGAGCAATACAAAATCGAAGGTCATAGAGAAATACAAATTCGAAGGTAATCATGCAAATTAGAGGTGCATTGAACCTTAGGAATTAATGCCCTTTAATAGTCTTTTGCATCCCATGCAAGTTGACGTCGGCACTGTAAGTCTTCCACATGAGTACCACTAAGGGTTTAGAAACCCTTTCAATAATAATTATTAAATTAATAATTATTATTTTATTAATAATAAACTTAACTGAAAACCTTTTCAAAGGTTTGAGTTAATTTATTTATTAATAATCAAAATGGACTTTTAATGTTTTTTCAAGGAGCAAAACCTCTTCATTAAGCCAAGATGGTTTTAATAAAAACCCTTAATGAGTCCATATGGTTTTAAGAAAAACATTTAACCTTGTCACCATGGTTTGAATAAAAAACCTTAAACAAACATCATGGAATTTTCAAGATATTTTTGGCACCAAAATATTTTTGACATCAGCACAAATTCCTTTTGATATCAACACAAACTACTTTTGACATCACTGACAACTCACAAACTTGAAGCTAGTCAACTTATCCAAAATTGCCAACATTGAATGTGGTCAATTATTTAAAAAACTCCAAAACTCCAGCATGGAAGGTGAAAAGTATAATTGAAGAGGCTCGTAGCCTAATACTTTTTTAGTAGGAAGTCATCATCCAACATGTCTTCAAGGAAGCCAATGGTGTTGCAGATAAGTTGGCTACTATTGGAGTCTCTGCCCCTGAGATGAGGACATGGATTGACACCCTTCTGCGAGAAGTTGAAGAAATTGCAAGGTTAAAAAAAGTCCAAAATTCTCAAAATGCATAACAATGTTTTCTCAAATTTCATGGAATGAAAATATTATTCTCCATAGATATTAATATCTCAATTGCTTTGCATCCCATAAAGATCATATTTAGCAAACCTATCATATAAATGATGAGTTTCAACTTTTCAAGATACTCATTACTCGGGACACTTGGTGCGGATTGGCTCTTGTGGTATGTTCTTCTCATGTTTTTCTTGAACCTTGTACCATTTATCCCTATCACCTCTTGTGGTTTTAGTCCCAATTCCCCCATTTTCACCATTTCTTACACTATCCACTTAATGTGCTTCTTCTCGATTTTATATTACATTTTGCTCCCAGTCCACGTGCTACCTTTTCATCCACGCTCATCGTCTTACTCATTTTTGGTTTATTTACCTCTTCTATTCCTTTCCACATTCTTATCCTTTCCCACTTTTTGTTATTTTCCAAAGCCCTCGATGTTCGGTTTCCTCTACAAGTTAACTAAATATGCTAAGGTTCGTCACCTAATAGTCCAATCTTCACAAGGTATGACACACTTTTATATTTCTATGAGGGATGCTAATTTTAGAACCTTAAGCTGCATAAGGAATGCTGGTTTGTTCTCTGTAATTCGATGATTTTTATTTTTCCTAGGATTTGCTTCATCACAAGGAGTAGGAATAGATGGTTCCAAAAAAATTATTTTTTCATCAATTTTTTACAAAACCCTCCCTACGAATGGATCTTGCACCTATTATATCAGTTTTTCTCGACTCATAGAGGTCTCTACTATCCTGTTAGGATCCTCAATCCTAAAATTATTAGTTAGTATTATTAATCATTTAATTATTATATTATTAACTTATAAAGTGAACCATCACAACCCTTCATAACGTGAACCATCACGTCTCTTCATACGTGAACCATCATTTCTCTTCACCAACGTAGCTTTAGGGTAGATATATATATTAGGTTGGCCATCTATATCAAATCATCCATGAATAATAATAATAAGAATCATAGATTCCAAGGAGGGAGCCCCCTATAGTGGCAAAGCGATTACAAGGGAGCCCCCTTTGAGTGGCCTGCGATTACATTTATAGTAAGACCTTGAGGTCTTACCATTTGGTATCAGAGCCATGTGGAACCCAACCATGTGGGATTTGCTCCAAAAAATTTGTCAAATCACTTTCGTGTATGAGTATCAAAATCGGTTTGAGGATATCACCAAACACAACACAGGGTTGGATGAATCAATTCTCATCAATAACTTCATTAGTGGATTGAAAGAAGAAATTAGAATGGAGGTGACAAGGTTCAATCCCTATACCATGATGCAAACCTATGGACTAGACAAATTATCCGAAGACAAAATCAACGGACAACATCGATTATGGAAACCACCTCTGGAGAATTCATCAACCACTTACATCACTCCCAAGCCGATGCATAATGCTAACCTCGATAAGGCAATAGAAGAAGAAAATGATATAGAGGTAGACATAGTGATGGATACACATGAAGATAGCACTAAATATGGTAACAATGAGGAAGGTAAGGAATATGAGGAAGCCACAAAAGATAAAAAAGAAAAGGAATATGTGGAAAACAAGGACAATGAGCAAGAAATATCTCAAGACATTCCCAAAGTGACTCATTATGTCCAAACATGCAATTTACAAGAACTACACTCAAATTCCTCTCCAATAGTGAGTTATCACCATAGGGTCAAACCTATTCAAAAACAAGGCAAAAAAGTGACTACACACTCCTCCATTGCCTCTCCCAGGGAACAACAAGAGAATGTAGAAGTTTTATCACCTTTTTTTATGCATCATTCTAAGGTGTATGAAGAACCTGAAGGATTGTCCTTCCCTCATCATCACATAGTTACTAATATTTCTGGCAGTCCCCCGCTAATGCTTCATCCTTCTTGATATCCTTGCCTACGAAAGGATGCCATTAAAAGAGTCCAAGAACTTACACAAATCCTTCTTGGAAAAAAAAGGACAAAGCTTCTCACTTTGAGCTTTGAGGACAAATATCTTTTTAAGGAGGGTGGCATGTTAGGATCCTCAATCCTAACATTATTAGTTAGTATTATTAATCATTTAATTATTATATTATTAACTTATAAAGTGAACCATCACAACCCTTCATAACGTGAACCATCACGTCTCTTCATACGTGAACCATCATTTCTCTTCACCAACGTAGCTTTAGGGTAGATATATATATTAGGTTGGCCATCCATATCAAATCATCCATGAATAATAATAATAAGAATCATAGATTCCAAAGAGGGAGTCCCCTATAGTGGCAAAATGATTACAAGGGAGACCCCTTTGAGTGGCCTGTGATTACATTTATAGTAAGACCTTGAGGTCTTACCATATCCCTGATTACATGTTTCAATTTCCTATCATCATGTGCTTCGTGGAGCTACAATCAATCTCTATCGAACCGATGGCAGAAGCTATCCTTAGTGCTAGAGGATTTATGTCATTCCTAAAGAGATTTTTAGGTTGGGACTGGAATATCAATTTGGATTTCATGTCCACCTGGGAGAAGGGCATTTTCATCATTCATGGCATTGATTTCCAGGTGGATGTCAATATCCTAGTCGAGCTTACAGGGAAACCATCAATGGGAAGAAAAGTACATTGGGACAAGCACAACTAGGACATTGAACTTAACCAATTCGATTCAAAGTCACCTATGAGGAGGATTGTCAAGCCAGGGATGGTTTGTGATGACTTACCCATGAATCCATTTATAGAATACATAACAGTAGATGACCCTGGTTCTCAACTTAGGAGCTTTTATATTTTGTTTGTGAACCACTTCAGGGAGGTCATGCTGCTAAACATTCCTAGATTCCTTTACTTGTCAATGGATTAATACATCACATCGACATGTTCAAATAAGGAATAAGCTTGGACCTCTCACTAGGGAATTTTCAAAGTCTTGTATACTTATATTTTGGAGAATTTTCCAAAGGAAATGTGTTTCCTCAGGACCAACAGGAAGAGAAAATAGAAGAGGATATGTCCTCCACTCCTATATCCAAGGTTTGTGGTGCTAAAAGGAATAATACAAATGCTAGAAACAAGGATGTTGATTTATTACCAATAAAGAAGTTAAAATTTGAGGCTAAACCAATGAGGAGTTCTCAATACCTCAAGAATAAGAAAGTTTAAAATCAAGGAAAGACGTAAGGTGCGGCTGAAGATGATCCTAATGATCCTGGGGAGAATATCTCCAAGAATATGTTATTAAGACCACCACTAGCATGATTGTATATCTGGAGAGCACCATGGATGCAATTTTGAGGGCAATTACCCAAATGAAGGAACATAGGAATACCCTGAACCTTTTGTTATTCTATGACAATTTTGTAGAGGATACTCCTATCAAGTTTGTTGCTGAAGCCAAACCAAAAGTCAAGGATGATAAAGTCATGGAAATTACAAAGGATGTCTTCAAAAAAATCCCCAATGTTGCTCCAAAGGATGTCAAAAAAAATGACATCAAAGACTCTGTAATTTCCTAAATGGTTGCTCTTCTGTGATTTTTCTTTTTTGTCTAGTTTGGGCTTTCCCTAGTTTCCTGCTAGTTTGTTTACATTTTTCTTTAAGTTTTTAGGCATTTAAGGATGCTTTGTAGTTTTTTGAGGTTTGTGCATCCTTTCCTTCTATTAATGTACTAAGGAATTTGGGCACCTTTCAAAAGCCCACACCAATATAAGAATACAAGATGTAGAAAGATGTAGGATTTGAGAGTATCAAGGGCCGATTAAGAATCAATATCCCAATTGAAGACCACATCCTTTCTCAACTACTTGGAAAAGAGATAACACTTGTCAACATGCCAGGAGATGAATCTTTGAATGGCTTGGAATTTTTCCTAGAGATTTTGTAGCTAGGTTAAGATTCAAGGGGGTGAAATATTAATAATAACCTATATCTTCTTAGGATAAACTTTGATGTCATATGAGGATACAATGTATCCTAGAAATTATTTTGATGTAACCCCAAAGATGTATTCTTAAGGATCTAGATGTAACTTGTACTTCCACAACCTCTCAAATGTTTGTCCTAGATCTCAAACATAATATTATCAATTTATATACTAATGAAGTTCATCAACATAGTCTTTTATGATAGCATGCATCATGTCATGAAATATGTATGTCATGTCTCACTATTAGGTATCTCCTATAATTTTTAATCTGAAAGGCATGAATTAATAGAAAAATATTCCCATAGGGTGGTGAATATTATTTTGGATTACTCCTTAAGAGTGATTTTGACATTATTATAGCCTAATAATGTGCTTATTAAATACAACAATTCACATCCTACAATGAAATTGATGATCCTGCTAATGTTGGATAGAGGGAATTCATCCTTGGGACATGTTTTATTCATGTTACAAAACTTTGTAAAATCTAACACTACTTGTTTTCATTGAAATAGGTACAACATTATAGATCCAACTAGAATAGTTAATGAATTTGATGAATCTAACATTGAGAAGATTCTGGAGATCCTCTTTGAATTGGTTATATTTTCCATAATTTTTACTTTACAAGATTTGAATTAGGAGTGATGAGTAAATAGTGGAAAATATGGGAGGGATCAAGACCTAGTAAATCAACATAGAATGAAATAAAGATGTTTTTGAATTCTATTAAAAGTTTGGTGCATTCCTCATACTTGATTATGGTTAAGACTTTTCCTATCTTAAGGATCTTAGGAATCCCAATATTGATGTTGATGGTTTCATATATTAGAATACAAGATACATGTTCCAATTGAGGGAAATTGGGAAACACTCCTAGTATCTCAATATCAACAAGATCTAGGGATGATTGAGTGTCATCAATAAACTATGAAAGTAACATTTATAATTTTAGAAAAGGATTCACAAAAATATATGTTGTTTTATCTTAGCTAGTTTAAGGGACCACACTGAGGAGGATCGTTCAAAATATTATTTATCTTATAGTTATTTGCATCAAAAATTAGATTTGGATAGGCCTAGGATATTTACATTGGTGAATGATGTAAATTGAGATAAAATAGAATCTATGAGGAGTAATCACCTATTATCCTTATCCTCATCCCAATCCAATCCATTTAATTAAATTATGTCATCATGGGACTTCCTATCAGAAAGGCTAACTTCATATTTAGTATTAGGTGAATAATAATAGAGAATATACTAACTACAACTAGGGATGTAATGTATCTCATAGCTTCATAGCTAGGATTTGGCCTATAAAGGCTCATTGACAATGTTCTCATATAGGTCTAGTCCTTTATTCTATATCCTATATTGTAAAGAATCTATTTTAGAATGGAATATATTTTTTATAAGAAGCATGAAGCATACTATCGTTCATGTAGAAAAGTGTTACTACCGTGGATTTTCTCATTGTTAGCAATATTGAAGCAGATAAATGATTAAATTTCAATTTACATTGTTTTACCCTTGCTACTAGAAGGAAAGCCCAAGGTTAAAATATATGGAGGAAGCTTAACTAGTTCCAATAAAGGTTAATTCTTATCTTGATTTCCAATAGTAATATTGGTCTATTTAAATGCTTGACCTTCAAATTTATTATTAGATGGGTTAACTAAGGTGTGTTACCTTAATACATCAATGATTGATATCTAAGACAAATAAAAATATGGTTCAAGACATGAATTGAGAAATGGCCAAATATGGGTTATTGACCTTGATCATATAGAAATAGGAAAAGGTAAGACTATAGTTCTACTACCCATGCACTCCCTATTATTGAATGGGATAGTAACAATATGAAAAATTTCTAAATCTTATTTTGTTATTGCAAAGTAATAAATAATTCTTAGGATGCAAACATTAAGACTATAGTCATTATCAATTATGATTCATATGATGAACCTTGCAAAGTTATCTTGATGGAGATATATATTGGAGTCTCCCCAAAAGGGCTTGCCATATTGCAAAGAAGTTAGGAAAGTTCTCATATTTTAATTTTTTAAGCTAATATTATTAGAATAAGTAATTATTCTCTTAAGTTCTACTAGGATAGACTTACTTGAGTTTCCAATCCTTCATAATTCAGGTGAACTCTTAGTTATAGTCTATATCATATTTTATGAGTTGTTGTAATCCAACGACTCTCAATGATCAACTTTGTTATTTATACAAAATTGATCAATGGAATAATAAATCAGTTCTAGTATTTCTTCATATTTTATGTAATGCTTTGCATGTCTATTTTGGGAAATTCTAACATGGTACCAGATCTAGATAGATTATGCTAACATTATCTCTTGACGGTTCTAAGAGCTGGTTCTTTGTATCTTTTGTTGGCTTCTCCTCTTTTTTTCTGGATTTAAGTCTTCAATAAGATTTTATATATAGTTTTTTTTGCTATATTTTTTAGATATATGTATGTGGTTTATTATGAATAATACTTGTTCCCTTCTCACGTTAAAAGGGAAAAAGAAGATTCATTGTATTTTAGTGTAAATGATTTTTATTCAAAAAAATTGCCCATAGTATTTTTTTCATATTTGTTATTTAAAAAAAAAGGGGGCTCTTTGACTAGTTCATATATATTAAATTTTTTTCCTTAAAAAAAAGGAACACCTTTTTTCAAGCAAATATATATATTTTTTATGATTATTATTAAAAAATTTATTATCCTAAAAGCTTGATCGATAGGAATTTTATTTCCTATATTTAGTGTATTATTTTTCGTTGCTCTCGGAGAAGCCTAATTGAGGCTCTCAAAACGTGTGTTGGGCACCCAATCTTGGGTGCCAACGACACTCTTCGTAATGCCTCTCAATCAATTTTGATATCTCCTTCACTGGATATCTAAAGATGCTCTTCGTTGCATTCTCGTTTGGCACAACTAATATTTAAGTCAATTGTTGTTAAGATAACCCTTTTTTTTAAATTTCATTTGATCTAAAGCTTCATCAACTTTAGTTGCGTTATAATCATTTTCTAACATTTCATCTCATGTGGTCCTTTTTTGGCATCACTTTAATGCATCGGAGAAATATGTAGGAGCCCAATTAAGCTGGAGTATCTTCAATACCATTGATCTCTTCTCTTCTCGGTTGGTGGATTCTAACGGCTCTCACTTAGCTCCTATAAAATTTATTCCACCTCTCTTCCTTTGGCATTCCATTCCATTTCTTTTATGTTCATAAGATTGTTTTTTTCTCTAACAAGTTCTTTGTGTAGAAAGCTATTTTCGGTTTTCTCCTCAAGTGAAGTGTCATGGTGCTAGATAGAGGCATCTATGATTTTTTTTTATATATTTCATTTTTATTAACTTTATATCAAATTATTGCAAATTTAAATCCGTTTTTCTGTTTTATGCCTCTCCTATTTTGTGTTTGATATGCAGGTTTCAAATGGATTTCATAGCCAAGGCACTGGATCTTATGTCTTCTTTGTGAACCTTAACAAATTTCAAAATGAGGTGCTAGGGTTTGCAAAATTTTTTGAAGAACAAAAGACTTCATCGAAGTGTGAATCTAGGACTTCGAGGTGTTGGCTCTTCTATTTTTTTGAGAGGCATAGGGTCTGCAAACGACAACCTTCTTCCTTTGGCACTAGGCACGTTATTTTAGAAGAAGTGAACGACAACCTTCTTCCTTTGGGGCAGAAATTCAATTCGCATCTTTCGTTTAAATCCTGAACATAGGTGCCTTGTACTGGTTATTTTGTATTGTTTTTTTCTTTTGTTCCTTCATTTTTGAAGGTAAAACCTTACAAAATTTCTCCTTACCTTTCTATTTTTTGTTATTCATTCTAACTCATTTCTTCACTAAAGCCTTTTCCTTTTCAAAATGCTATCCTCTTAAAAAGTGAAGGAGTCATTTGTAACCTAATAATACAAAGGTCTTTTTCGAGGGGGTTAAGGGTGCACAATATTGCACCTTCTTTTTGTTTTATATTTTGAGGGGGGTTTTTCTTTTTTTGGTGTCTATCTTCTTTAAGCTCTCTTCTATTTCCTTTTATAGTGGATTTTATATCTAAAAGGTGTATATATTTTTATCTCATTAAACCAAAATATGTTTAAAGAAGGTACTCAATATTTTATACAAACCCTCATAAATATCAAAACAAATAATTTTTTATATCACATATTATAAATTTTTAAGTGGCATCTATTGGTGTATAAAATATATCTTCATCAATTTTTCTGCCTCTTCTTGCTTGTTACTTTCTCCTTCTTATTTAACCTTTTTTACATTTAAGAAAGTTCTCTATATCTTAAAGCAAGACCTAAATATAAGAAGTCTATATCAATACAAGCTCTCATAAACTTCAATTTTTTTTTTTTATTTATAGGAATATTTTTTTACCTAAATCATTTAAAATTTATCACCTATGTTCCTAGTGTTGGACTTCTCAATAACTTATAGTTTCCCTCTCGTAAGGGAGGGTTATTAAGAATTTGATATTAAGTTCTAGATGATATAAAAAATAGCCTATGTTCCAAGTATCAATTCTCCTATTTACTTATAATTTCCCTCTCGTAAGGGTGAGATATTGAGAAGAAAAAATATATAGGCCTAGCTTAACAATTATTTCATTGGCTTTATTAATTTATCATACCTCCTCATTTACTTATAGTTTCCCTCTCGTTAGGGTGGGTATTTTGAAGAGATTGGTATTTCCAAAAGTCCATTGTTACATTAAAAATTATAAGATCCATTAATTCATTTTTCATTACCCTAATATATTTAGCAAATATCCTCACTTTACTTATAGATTCCCTCTTGTTAGGGCGGGTAATTTAGGAGCTTGGTATCTCTTAAGGGTTTTGTTCCATTCTCTAAAAGAACATTAAAATTGAAGTTGGGGGGTGGGGGGAGGAGATTGTTGGTTTACTTCAATTTTTTTTAGCAAAATGAATACAATTGATCCACTCACCCCTCATAACTATCATACCTAGAAACCTAAAATATTAAATCTCATTTCTCAAAAAGGGCTCACACACCTACTAGAAGAGAAACAACCTAAATTTGAAAAATAATATGAAATATTTGTTCATAAAGGGAAAATGTATGAAACAATGGGTATTATAAGCACTAATGTAAATGAAAGCTTATGGTTTCACATTATGGATTGTAAAAATCCTTATGAAATTTGTGATAAACTAAAGAACTTATTTGGAAAAGTAGATCAAATAAGGTCAATGCAATTAGAGGCAGAATTAACAACATTATCTCCTAAAGAAATTAGCAATATTGCTGACTTTCTCACCAAATTTAAAGAAGTCCTTACTCAATTTAAAGGCAGTGGCAAGGATTTAAAATATGAAGAATGCATCTATATAATTATTTCTAAATTAAATGGTGTATTTCAAATATTCGCAACCACCTTTCTATCTACAGAATATGCTCTTGGTGCAAGTTTCAAAATGCCCTCCTTAGAAGAATTTTGTGAGAGATTAACTAGAGAAGGAAAAAATTGGAAAGTATGAGATCTCTTCCTCTTACTCTAAAGACTTAGTAGCATCCACCTCCACTAAAGAAAAATTCAAAAAGAAATAAAGAAGTCCCATAACTTGTACTCACTGCAAAAAGAATGGTCATTCTACAAATAAACACTGAAAAAGATTACAACAACTAGAGAGAACTACAAAAGATCAGAATATAGACAGTAAAAAGCAGATAGGAAAAGTCCTAAATGTTCAAGGGAAGACCAGCAATACTTCATCTAATTACTAGGTCCTAGAACTTGGAGCAACTCATCACATGATTGCTTCAGATGAGTCATTCTCTTCTATCTCTTCAAGTTCAACATGTAGCATAGAATTTGGTGATTCTTCCTTTATCCCAGTCAAAGGAAAGGATGACATATCCATTGATGGTGGCTCTATAAATAATGTTCTCTATGTTTCAAACATTGCAACAAATGTCCTCCCTGTATATCAGATTTGTACTTCTGGAAAGGGTAAAATTGTTCTCTTCTCTTCAATAGGAGTTGAGATAAGAGACTTTCAAGACCCGCACTCTCTTATAGCCAAAGGAGATATTAATCACAAAACTCACCTATTTCACTTCAAAGGATTCAAAAATCTAGAAGGTGTTGAGCAAGGTGCAGCGACAGTATTATCATTTTTGTCAACGTAGTTAGATAGATTGATTGATGCAGTGGATAGGAGTTCAAAGGTTACTCAGAGTATGTACAGTGGTTTTCCAAGAAGACTGAAGTGGCCCATATGCTAAAGTTCAAAAGAAAACCAAAATACAGTAAGCAAGAAAAAGTGTCACGATATTGTGACATGTTCAGTAAGACAGAAAAAGTGTCATGATTTTGTGACATGTTGAGCAAGAAAGAAAAATTGTCGCGATATCACGACATGTTCAGCAAGATAGAAAAAGTGTCATGATTTCGTGACATGTAGAGCAAGAAATAAAAAGTGTCGCGATTTCGTGACATGTAGAGAAAGAAGGAAAAAGTGTCGTGATATCGCGACATGTTGGAAGAGAAAAAGCAAGCAAGAAAAAGTGTCACGATTTCGCGACATGTTAGAAGAGAAAGAGCAAGCAAGAAAAAGTGTCACGATTTTGTGACATGTTGGAAGAGAAAGAGCAAGCAAGAAAAAGTGTCACGATTTTGTGACATGTTGGAAGAGAAAGAGCAAGCAAGAAAAAGTGTCACGATTTTGTGACATGTTGGAAGAGAAAGAGCAAGCAAGAAAAAGTGTCATGATATCGCGACATGTCACATTTTCACGACCAAAAGAGAAGAGAAAGAGCAAGAGAGAAAAAGTGTTGCGATTTCGCGACATGTCGCATTTTTGCGACCAAAAGCAAAGAGAAAGAGTACGAAGGCGAAAGTGTCGTGATATCATGACATGTTGTATTTTCACGGTCAAAAGCCAAGAAAAGGTCAAATATGTAGAAGTGTCATGATTTTGTGACATGTCACATTTTCGTAATGCAAGAAGAACCTAGCTAAAATAAGAAGATTGAAATGAAGTCAGTACGACAGTTATAGGGGCAGTTACAGAGTGAGATCATGCAGCTAAAATAATAAGTGTGACAAAAGTCAGTACGATGGTTATAGGGACTGTTATAGAATGAAATATTTGAGTGGTGGATATACTAAACATCTTCATTGGTTGATAGGTGGACAAAGTCTACAGTGGAAGCATTGATCAACACATGGCACCAAGGTGCAATGAAAGCAGACAAAGACCAATAGTTGGAAAGAGAATTATTTTGAAGATCAAACAAAGAACCGTTACAACTAATAAGTTGCATGTGAAAATATTGTTATACTGAACGTCATCAGACGTAGACCAGGAGTTAACAAAGAGAAAATATTGTTATAAAAGGAGTGTTGCGTTAAGAATTCAATGTGAGTGGAGAGAGCTAAAAGTGTGTGTTTCGTGAATTGTGAGAAGGGTTGGGTATGCAATAGACAGTCAGGGTCTTGTAAAATTGAAGGTATTTTTATGTCAATATTCTATTTCCAGAATAGAAGTCCAAGTTTGTGCTTGGCATCAGGGGTTGGTGCTCCTTCCAGTCGGTGCTGGTAAATCAAGGGTCGATGTTCCTTTCTGTTGGTGCAGATAAATCAGGGGTTGGTGCTCCTTCTAGTGGGTGCTGGTAAATTGATTGTAAAGTTGGTGCTTGGAAAAGGCTGGATTTGGATGGGAGTCCAAACAGTCAATTTTGAGGAGTAGACAAATCGGTGAACCTCATTACATCTTGTGTTGTGTGATGTTCTCTTTTCATACTTGTTTTATTTGGTTTTAATTTTTTATCATTTTGGCTTTAAGAGTTGTAGATTTAAGTTTAAAGAACTACACTGATTCACCCCCCCATCTCAGTGTCATTATGAGACTAACAATTGGTATCAGATCCAAGTTCCCTTTTTAGGCTAAATCAGTCAAGGTTGATCTTGGATTAGTATGCAATGGGTAAGAAGAATAGATCCTCCTCCAAAAAAGCATCTCAGTCAGTTTCAGTTCCTGTGGAAGAGAAAATTGAACCAAAAAAGGTAGAAGGAGTGATTTCTGAAGTATGTGATGAAAACCTTGAGGCTGAAGTAGATCTAGAAGGTGAGTTGATCGCTGCACTTAAATATTTGAGTATAGAAATGAAAAAGAACAAAATATTGTCCAAGAATTTGGAATAATATGGGGATAAGATTGAAAATCTCTTCTTACAAGTTCATAAAGCCAAAGAAGCCTTGGAGTCACACCTGGATGATAAAGTTGATGTGTGTAGCAAACGTGAAGAGGAATCTAACAAAGTTATTAGTGATCTAAAGCTACAAGTAGAAGAGTCCAAAAGGATTGAAGAAACTCTTAGGTCACAGATCAATGAGAAAGAGATTGTTTGCTGCAAACAAGAAGAAGAGATTGTTTTATTGAAGAAACAACTAGAAGAGGCCAATACAAATCTCAAATTTGAGAAGAGAACAGAGTTGCTAGATAAAAAGATAAAGCAACAAAGAAGCTCCACGGCTAAGCTTGGTCTTGGATATGAAGCTAAATAACCTTCATCTTCCAAATATGTAGAGAAAAAAAAGTTCACTGTTGAAGGATCAAAGCAAGAAAATTTTGAAGCTGAATCTTCAAAAGGAATAAAATATCAAAGGAGATCTATAGCAAAGCAACCACAACAAAATAGGTTTTATCACTCTCACTCTATTCATAATAATACTTTTAATGGCTATTGTTTTAGATTCAACCATTATGGTCACAAGGCAATTTATTGTGGATTGAATAATAAATCAAAGAGTTATGCTGGTAGAAATACATCTGCTTTTCTGAGTGAACACCATGTGCAATGTTTTAAATGTAATGGTAATGGGCACATAGCAAGGTTTTGTCCAAGCACTTCTGTATCTAATCTAAGGCAAGACCGTAGATTTCATCAGACACAAAGAATGCAATACAGACAGGGAATAAATCATGTGCATAAAAGAAAGGAAAATAATCATCCATCAAGGATGCACAAGAGACAACCACACAAGAGAAATGTTCAAGTTCACAAAAAGGTGCAAAATAGGGATGTAGTTGAAAAACTCAAGCCCAAGTTCAAGAAAGTTTGGAGAAAGACAGAAGAAAGGAAATCGTGTCTCCTTGGACTGAAGGAGACTACTCCGCTATTGCACTAAGCAACTCCAGGTAGCACATCCTTAGGGGGAGAAATCTTAAAGTTTTATTTTAATTCTCCTATGTATTTGTTTGGTTATATGAGGATGAAAGACAAGTAGTCAGGGAGAGTTGTCGTATAGTTGTCAAAGTGTGTTTCAGTTCATGTAGTTGGTTGTGGAGGTGCCATGAAGGGTGGTGATTAAATTGAGAGTTGTCACCATTGGTAGTATTGCTATATGTCATTGTTGTACTGTTGATGGTTCTTACTACCACTGTTCAAAGCTATGGATTATAACAGTTCAGATAATTTGGTTAGTGAAAGAATGTTGCCCTAGCTGCATATATGTGTTTTGATAAAAGCAGTGTGTATTTGTACTACACATTGATGTGAATATTGTTAGATATTTTATGATGCTTTGGTGAAAAATATTGAAGTCTAATTATTTATTCAAGTTTAGCTCATCAATATGAGCAACTTTTCTTTGTGAACCATGCAAATCCAAGGTCCAGAAATATGAGTTTGAGTAAGGTGCACTAGAGTTGGCCATGAAGTGTTTGACAAAATGTCTTCTCCTGATTTGAATAGTTGAAAGTAAGGTGTGACCAGCGGTGACTGTATAAAACATGAATACGGGTTGTAAGTTGAGCAAGGATGAAAAATCTCCACATGTTGATCAAACCATGTACAAATCTATGATTGGGAGCTTACTATACTTAACAGATGCCAGACCAGATATTTTGTAGGTAGTATGCATGGTGGCATGATTTCAGGCTAGTCCCAAGGAGACTCATGTGACAGCAGTGAAGAGGATTCTTCAGTACCTTAAGGGTACTATGGAGTATGGGTTATTGTATCCGAAAGGTAAGGACTTCACCCTTATTCCATATTCAGATATAGATTGGGCAGAATATACTGCAGCGACAATGTGTTGTACGCAGGTATTATGGATGAAACAAACCTTGAAAGATCTTGGTATTAACTTCAGTGAGCCAATTTTAGTTAAGTGTGATAAAACCAATGCCATTAACATCTCAAATAATCTAGTTATGCATTCTCGCACAAAACATATTGCTATCCGGTATCACTTTTTGAAGGAGAAAGTTGCAAAAGGTGAGGTTAAGTTGGATTTTGTTCCAACAACAGAGCAAGTAGTGGATATCTTCACAAAACCATTGCCCACGAAATTCTTTGAGTATCTTCGCAATAAATTGGGAGTGGTCACGCTTCCCAAGAATTGACTAATTATCGAGACCACATTCTTATGGGGAGCATTTGTGTATTTGTTTATCTTTTTGCTCATGTTTGTGATTTTTGCTAAGTGTAATAATTTTTGCCTGAGAATGTTGTGCATGGACTCAGGGGCAGTCTGCAGTAGCCCTTCGGTATTGTTGTCAAATGGGGAGAAGAGTTACAGGAAATTGCACGTGTGTTGCCAACAATTCCAAAGGGGGAGATTGTTGAGCAAGGTGCAGCGAAAGTATTGTCATTGTTGTCAACACAGTCAGATAGATTGGTTGATGCAATAGACAGGAGTTCAGAGGTTACTCAGAGTATGTACAGTGATTTTCCAAGAAGATCGAAGTGACCCATATGCTAAAGATAAAAAGAAAAGAAAAATACAACAAGCAGGAAAAAGTGTCACGATATCACGACATGTTCAGCAAGACAGAAAAAGTGTCACAATTTCGTGACATGTTGAACAAGAAAGAAAAACTATCATGATATCGCGACATGTTCAGCAAGACAGAAAAAGTATCACAATTTCGTGACATGTAGAGAAAGAAAGAAAAAGTGTCACAATTTTGCGACATGTAGAGCAAGAAGGAAAAAGTGTCGCGATATCGCGACATGTTGGAAGAGAAAGAGCAAGCAAGAAAAAGTGTCACGATTTCACAACATGTTAGAATATAAAGAGCAAGCAAGAAAAAGTGTCACAATTTCGTGACATGTTGGAAGAGAAAGAGCAAGCAAGAAAAAGTGTCATGATTTCATGACATGTTGGAAGAGAAAGAGCAAGCAATAAAAAGTGTCATGATTTCGCGACATGTTGGAAGAGAAAGAGCAAGAAAGAAAAAGTGTCACGATTTCACGACATGTTGGAAGAGAAAGAGCAAGAGAGAAAAAGTGTCGCGATATCGCGACACGTCGCATTTTCGTGACCGAAGAGAAGAGAAAGAGTAAGAGAGAAAAAGTGTCGCGATATCGCGACATGTCGCATTTTTGCGATCGAAAGAGAAGAGAAATAGCAAGAGAGAAAAAGTGTCGCGATATCACGACATGTCACCAAAAGCAAAGAGAAAGAGTACGGAGGCGAAAGTGTCACGATATCGTGACATGTTGTATTTTTGTGGTCAAAATCCAAGAAAACTTCAAAGAGGTAGAAGTGTCGCAATTTCACATGTCACATTTTTGTGATGCAAGAAGAAGAACCCAGCTAAAATAAGAAGAGTGAACTGAAGTCAGTACGACAGTTATAGGGGCAGTTATAGAGTGAAATCATGCAGCTAAAATAAGAAGTGTGACAAAAGTCAGTACGGTAGTTACAGGGACTATTACAGAATGAAATCTTCGAGCGGTGGATATACCGAACATCTTCATTGGTTGACAGGCAGACAGAGTCTACAGTGGCAGCACTGATCAACACGTGGCACCAAGGTGCAATGAAAGCAGACGAAGACCAAGAATTGGAAAGAGAATCATTTCGAAGCTCAAACAAAGAACCATTACAACTAATAAGTTGCATGTGAAAATATTGTTATACTGAACGTCATCAGACGTAGACCAGGAGTTAAAAAAGAGAAAATATTGTTATAAAAGGAGTGTTGTGTGAAGAATTAAATGTGAGCGGAGAGAGCCGAAAGTGTGTGTGTTTCATGAATTGTGAGAGAGGTTGGGTAAGCAATAGACCAGTCAGGATCTTGTAAAATTGAAGGCATTTTTATGTCAATATTCTAATTCCATGATAGAAGTCCAAGTTGGTGCTTAGCATCAGGGGTTGGTGCTACTTCCAGTCGGTGCTGGTAAATCAAGGGTTGGTGCTCCTTTCTATTGGTGCAGATAAATCAGGGGTTGGTGCTCCTTCCAGTGGGTGCTGGTAAATTGATTGTAAAGTTGGTGCTTTGAAAAGGCTGGATTTGGATGGGAGTCCAAACAGTCATTTTTGAGGAGTAGCCAAATCGTTGAACCTTGTTACATCTTGTGTTGGGTGATGTTCTCTTGTCATACTTGTTTTATTTGGTTTTAAGTTTTCATCATTTTGGCTTTAAGAGTTGTAGATTTAAGTTTAAGGGGCCTCTTGTTTTGTGGTTCATGGAGATATTGAAAGCAAAATTTGGCATGAAATGTTTGGTCATATCAGTTATAACTACCTAAATAAATTGAACACGCATGAAATGGTAACAGTTTTACCTCAAGTATCTTCTATTGATGGAGTATGTCTTGGATGTGCTCTTGGAAAGCAATATCAAGATCCTTTCCACCCAAGTGGTTATCTAAAAGCCTCATCATCTCTAGAATTAATCCATAGTGACTTGATGTTTTTACTAGAGCCTTCTTTCAAAGGAGCAAAATATGCTCTAACCTTCATTGATGACTTTTCCAGAAGAACTTGGGTCTACTTCCTAAAATACAAAAGTGATGTTTTGTCCCACTTCAAAATATTCAAAGCCTTCGTTGAAAATTAGGCCTCTTGCAACATCAAGCAAATTTTCACAAATAATGGGGGGAATACTATAGTAATGAGTTCTTAATATTTCTATCAAGTCATGGCATCATTCATCAGCATTATGTCTTCCATAATCCATAGTAAAATGGCATTGTAGAGAGGAAAAACTAAACATTGAAGGAAATGGCAAACTGTATGCTCCATTCAAGAGATATTCCAAGAGTTTTTTGAGTAGAATATATTAATTGGGTAAACTATATTCAAAATCGCACACCTCATAAAGCTCTTGACCATTTAACTCATGAGGAAGCAAGGACTGGCTCAAAACCAAATTTATCCTTCTTCAAAAAAAATAGGGTGATATTAGGCTTGGGAAGGTCAAGTAGATGAACCTAACCCTCATTGCCAAGCAAGGATGGTAGATCCTTCAAAATGAAAAGTTATTATGGATTGATATCATTAAGGCTAAATACCTCTGACATCAACAATTTTTTTTATGATCCTTCACCTATTCAAGGTTCTACCACCTAGAATTCCATTTTGTGTATGAGGGAGATCATCAAAAAAACTATTAAAAATTTAATGATGGCTAGAAGATACACTTTTGGAAGGACAAGTGGCTGGGTAACAACCCTTTTCAAAATTTTCTTGATCTGATTTACCTCAAACCTATGACTGACATATTGTTTGGTACATAGGTGTGCAATTTCATTGATGTTGGTAGGAAGCACTAGAAAAACATTCCTCATGGTAATCTGAATGAAGACAATGAAAGATTTAATATTTTTTTGTCTAACATGTTGCATCTTTGTGTTATTCCCAACTATTTCGTTGAAGATGAACTCCTATGGGCACCAAATGAAAATGAGTTTTTCTCTATTAAAATAACCTATTTCCTTAATGAAACCCCGATCATCCATGGTTTCCTTCTAAGATCATTTAGAATAAGTACCTCATTCCCAAATTTTATTTCTTCTTTTGGCTTGTTGTTTAGGACAAAATCCTCTCCATTCCAAATATCTAGATTCGAGGGCTACCCATTCCTAACTATTGTTACCTTTGCAAGAAGGTGTGCAAATCCACCCAACATATCTTCCTCTATTTTCCTTTCTCCCTCAAATTTATTTGCTCTTTATCTTCCTTTGTAGTTATTTTCCGGGTTCCTCATTTTTCTTTGAATCATCTATGTTTACAATGGCCTAATCCCTTTAAAAATTTTCATGTAAAAACATTTTATACCTTATGTTTCCCCAATTTTTTGTGAAATTTTTGGTGTGAAAAAAATTCCAAAGCCTTCAATAACTCCATCCATGATACCAACTATGTTTTCTCTAGATTTATCCACAAATCAGCTAAACATTTCTCTATTATTTAGGGGACTAGGTGGTCGGAGTCCCTGAGTGAAGCTTAGTTAGCCATGTTCCTCCATATCTCTTCCTGTAATTTTTTCTCCCCCTCTTTTATGGTTGATAACTTGATTATCAAGTGGTCTCGTCCACATTTAGGATGGATCAAGTATAATTTTGATGGTGCTACCAAGGAAAACCTCATACTAGTTGGAGCAGGAGGTATATTTCAAGATCATATAGGGAAGATATTACTAACCTTTGCAAAAAATATTGGCATCTAAACCAACCATTTTGTTGAAGCTTGAGCCCTCTTCCAAGGTCTATCTCTCCTATCTAGAATAAATTTCCCTAACCTTATTGTCAAATGTGACTCTATGAACATTATTAGAAGTATTGTAGGCATCCAGTCAACATCCTAGAACATCTCTAATTTAATCTCTGAGAAAAAAGTTTTTTTGAGCTCTTCTCTTAATGTCACTATTTGACATGTATTTAGGGAAGGAAACCAATCCATTGAATTTCTATATTACCTTAGGGTTTCTTTGCCTAACCTCACCATTTGGAATGAAATTTCTCCTCCCCTATAGTCGATGACAATCCCATGCTTGTATCTCTTTTGTGAGTTTTCCCAATATTTGGATTTCTTTGGTAGCCACATCTTCTCCATTTTATGGTAATACACCTCAGATTGGATAGCTTTTTTAGGACACATCATTGGATGTTTCATCAAATTGTGGAAAGTTTGTAAGTTCACAGGATCTATTTTCAACATACAATTTCATGCATGGCTTCACCTTGATAAAATGAATGTTCAAGGTACATGGATCTTGTGGTTCAACATGGAGAATATCTTTGTAAGCCATGCATGGAGATATTGTTCCACACTATCTTCAATGAACACCTTCTATAAGTTTTTATTGTGTGATGGATGATAAAATGGAGCCATCTCCTTTTTTACTTATACAAGTGAGCAGGCTCTACATGAGCCCATTGAGACTTCCTCTTTTGCCCCTAAGAGGTTTTATTTGTTTTTTTTTGTCTTTATTTGTGGTTGTTTTGAATAAGGTGCTTATTTTTTGTTTCAAATGGTTGGAAGCATTTTACCTAACTAGAATTTTTTTGTAAAAGGTTATGAGATCATTTCAAAACCCCTCTTACCAATCAAAAAATATGTATTTTCTCACATAGGACTTGTCATCGAATGAAAACGATTATCCCTAAAACTTAAACAATACCCTCAAAAGCTATCCATATCTCCAATACCGCATGTTTGAAATGAGCTATATTTATTAATTTTCAAATATTAACACAAGTTTAAATACTTTTGCAATATATCAAGGAAGAATTTAGATTAAAAATTAAAATTTTCATAGGCAATACTTCATACAAGAACGAAACTCACATACACATACCATGAGTCAAGTGAATAAAACACTCTATAGTCAAGTGGATGATATAAATCTACAAAGCATTACAATAATAAATAATGCAATGTGATTTGATACTTGTAATCTTACTTGTAATTCTTACACATTGCCTTTACATGAAGTCTCTTGGTATTTAATCTTCTACTATCTCGTTATCTCCTATCTAAGTCGCAAGACATATGTATCTTCATATTTCTCATTGAAGAAATATTTTATATCATTCTAATAATGGAAAAACCCTAATGATTACATGAAACCAAATATTGATAAAATATTTTCTTGCATGAATTTACAAACAAATCCTTTAAACATGATGTAAACTAGATAAAAATAAAAGTGACTCTATATTACTCCAATGGTAAATTGAATACAAAATATTTGATGCCCAATGAGTATAAACAAGATAACATATATTATTTTGGGGGCTTCTTTCATGCTCTCGAACAAAGTCTAAGAATTTATTCTAAAGCTTAGGCACAATATTTCCTCACATAGGACTTGTCATCGAATGGAAATGATTGTACCTAAAACTTAAACAATGCCCTCAAAATTTATCCATATTGAGATTGAGCTATATTCAATGATAAAATATTAATGCAAGGCTAAATAATTTCACAATATATCAAGCAAGAATATATATTAAAAATTAAAAATTTCATAGATAATACTCTGTACAAGAATGAAACTCACATATTCATATCATGACTCAAGTAAATAAAACACTCTATAATCAAGTGGGTAATAGAAATCTATAAAGCCTTACAATACTAAATAATGTAATGTGATTTTATACTTTGAATCTTACTTTCCATTCTTACACATAGCATTTACATAAAGTCTCTTGATATATCATCTTCTACTATCTTGTCATCTCCTCTCTAAGTTACAAGAGATATGTCTCTTCATATTTCTATTAACCTTCTAATAATGACAAAAGCCTAATGATTAAATGAAACCAAATAATGACAAGATATTTACAAGTTGCTTAAAAAGTATTTAAAAGGTACATAAAAATGTAATATTTACTAACATATTTATTATACACATTTATCATCTACTATTTTGTAGTTGAAAAATCCTTGTTGTCCCTTACCCATGCAAAATATGTTTTAGATCCACCTCACCATGTAAACACTTCCTCTAAACTAAACCTATCCCATGATTTTTTTTGTCATTCACCAAATCTAACATCACCAATCCAAAGCTATACATATCACATTTCATCTCTATGTATTTGACAAAAATAACATATTAGTTTATCCTAAGAAAAGTACAAAAATATAAATAAAGCTAATTATATAGAGAAAATGATACTTGGGATCTGTATTCCCAAAATAAGACATAATTATACCTATACTTATTCTCAACAATTTTAGGTTGAAAATATATGTTCAATAGCTTGATCACACATTTTTATACTAAAATGGAAGGGAAGTGATTATAATGTATATACTTGAACCCATGAGCTTGGGAATAATGCCATATCATTTAAGCCATTGAAAAACCATGTTCAATCTATGTACATGATGAAGCCTATTGAATAAACTATCATCAAGAATGTAGTCATTACCAAAAACTTATAGTTAACCTCTTCACCTGAAATGCAACACAAAATTGTTAAGTTGTTGACATGCTGACTCATTCTTAATGTATCTACCTCCACTTCATATTCATTATTCTACTTCTTAGCATTGGTTCTAGAGTTGTGTGATCTCATGATATTCTAAACCTTCTTAATGGCTATAACTTATTTGCTTTAGACATGGACCTTGTAAAATTTGTTAGTGTCTCATGATCCTATCATATTAGCTTTTGTCAAAGTTTCAAAGGATGTCTAACTCATAAAACTCCAAGGACAACTAGAACTTTTTTAGTTTCCATATTAGATTATCTATTAGTTTCTTGTCACAAAAATTCCAAAAGGGTAAAGATAAATGGAGAGCAATGTGGTGATTATAAAAGATGGTGTCAAATTGTATCCAACAATTGAGATAATAACTTGCATAAAAGAATTTTTTTGTTAGATACTAAAATTGCTCTGTCATGTTAATTACTACTTGTTAATTATAATTTTGGATCTTTACATTAACAACATGTTGCATGTGAATTCTTTTTTTACAAATTTCTATGAAGAAATGAAGAAGAATGATGAACCTAAGTGTAAATACTATAATACTATTTTGGGTTGTATTGGGACTGATTTTAAGATCAATAATGACAAGATTGACAACCTTGAGAAGGAGGAACTATTTTTAAGATGGATTTTTTTTATTTTTGGAAAACATCCCAAAAGGGATGCCACTTTCGGGTAAGACCCAAGGAGGCAGGGGTATCCATTCCGCCAAATACGCCCAGAACTCGGACCTGGCCTACCACCTTTGACATACTCAAGGAGCAAACAAACACACAAAACCAATATAAAAATAAGTAAATAACAACCAAAAATAAAAATAAAAATAAAATAAAATAAAAAACATGCTCCTTGAGTGTGTCAAAAACAAAAGCATAACCAAACATGCACAATAAGATAAAAGAAACCACAACACAAACCACATAGAAAAACACAAGAACCACATAACAAAACACAAATAAGACATAAACAACAGAACACTACAAATACATAACCCATAAAAACATGAAAAATAAACACAACCAAAACCTAAAAAATAAAATAAATAAAATTAAAATTAAAATTAAAAATTAAAATAAAAAGCAACCAACAACAGACAATAAACAAAAACAAAAAACATAGAAAACACTCACACATAAAAACAAGAAATAACACAAACAAAGAGAAACCCAAGAACAAGAACAAAAAAACACAAGAACAATAACAAAAAACATATATAAAAACAAAACAAAACAAAACAACAAAAAACAACACAAATAACACAAAAACAAAACAAAACAAAAGAACCCACCCACCATAAAAAACTAAAAAAAAAAACAAAGAAAAAAAAAATGAACAAAACAAAGACCTATCTAGACCAGAAGACTATTAAGGCAAGAATCAACAGAGGAAATAAAATAAAGAATAGAATGAGCTAGGGAACCAAAAAAAATTGAATGAACCAAAGAGAAGCAAAAAAAAAAAAACAAGAAGAAACTAGGTACCTTCAGAACTGGAGCCATCCAAAGAAATGATAAAAAGAAGAGCTTCCCTAATTTGAGAAGCCCACCGTATAGGAGGGTGGCCATAACAAGTAAGATCACCTTTGTCCAAAGCCCAATTAGCTAAAGCATCAACACTCTTGTTTTGATCTCTGACCACATGATTGTAATCAACTTTCAAAAATCCCTCTGGATTAACTAAATCTTCTCAATAATTCTTTTTATTCTCCAATCCACCTTATGATTCTTAGAAGGATTCTTCAAGAGATTAATCATAAGTTGAGAGTCAGACTCAACTAACACCTTTTCCCATCCAACCTTAGTAGCCTCTTGAAGGCCTCTCAGGATACCATACCCCTCAACAAGGTTATTGGAAAGAATACCCAAATTCTCAGCAAAAGTAAAAACCAGGGAGCCATCCAAAAGTCTACCAATTCCTCCCACACTGGCTTTTCCAGGGTTCCCTCTAGAGGCTCCATCAATATTGACTTTTCCAAAATCCTTAGGAGGAGGTTGCCAATTTCTAGTCCTATCCATCTTACTAATACTCACATTCCCTTTAATTTGGTTGTCCTTGGAAGGTTTAATCTTCAATATTTGCATCACTTGATCCCATCTTTGGTGGGAGTTTTGGGGGTGATTAAGGAGTTGATGGACTGATTCAACTAAGTTGGCTATGGTCTTTTGCCAAATATAGTGAATATCCTTCCTATCTTGATTAAAAATTCGGTTATTCCTTTCATTCCAAATATTCCAAAGAAGAATGGTAGAACCCATCCAAACTAATCGCCTAATAAAATGATCAACACCCTCTTGATTAGGCCAATCCCTCCAAATCTGTTCAAAAGTAAAAAAATTGGACCATTGTAAGCCAAGTAAAGTGGCCATTCTCCTCCATAGCTCGGAGGCTAAAGTACACTCAATAAAAATATGGTTGATATTTTCTACATTCTCTTCACACATTTCACATCTAAAAGGGCCATGAAAACCATGCTTCATAAGTTGCTCACCAAGTAAGCACCCTACGATGCAATAAAATCCAATTAAAGAACCTCACCTTAGGCCGCAGCTTTTGAGCCCACAATTGAGAAAATATGTTAGAAGCATGGTTGGGATTATTATGGCATAAGGTCAAATAACCTTGAGCAACTGAATACTCACCCTTAATAGTGTTGTTCCATCCAAAACAATATTTTCATGGGACCAAGAGAGGGATCTCATATGAAGGATGCCTTGGATATCTTGTCTTTGCCTTTCTGGGATATGAATATTTTTAAGATGGATTTAAATTATAATAAGTAGTTGGCTAATTAAAAAGTTTAGATACTAGAAATAGTGTAATTTTTTGGAATTTGAGAATCTAGAAACTGAATTATGGTCTTGTATTTGTATTTGATATTATAAGCAAGATCATTGCTAGTTTTAGACATAAATTTCCATAAATTTTATACATTTCTTTTAGTTATATAATACATAGCCTTATAATATTTTATTAAATTATATTTTTGTAAAACTTGTAACAATTATTTTATCTTAATATTTTCTAATCAAATTATTAATATTTATAATTAATACATAAAATAGATTAAAAAAACATTATAATATATATTTTTAAAGAATAAGAAAGATTACTTCACATGGTAAAAATCAACTATAATGAAAGTGACCTAAATACAAATATCATAAGAAAATGAAGAAGGAAGAAACAAACCAAAAATTTATTTTATAATTAATTTTTTTGGGTTACATAGGGAGTTGTTTATAGTTATTATTTTTAGTACTTGTCTTTTTGTACGGTCATCTTGGGTCTGGCAAATATTTAGAGAATTCAGCAGGGACGGACTATTATCTTTGTTAAAGTTGGTGGCAGCATGCTCCAGGTTTAAACCTAGGTCTTTTCTTAACAAATATTTGACCAATCAAACTTTTACCAATCCACTGAAGCTTGAGAGCCTATATTTTATAATTAAATATCATTACATTTGTTTGCTTAATATTTTCGGATACAAATGCAAAATATTGGCAAAGACCGATTGGAAATTCGTTAATACTGTCTGTCTGCTTGCTATAAAAAAGCGAAATTGTACCGAATAACTTTATAAAATAGCTTTTAAGATTCGTCGACGAAACTATTTGAATAAGATCTGACACAACCAGAACAGATGCTGAGAATTTCGTCGAGCAAAGCAACTTGGAAGTGATTGATGTAGGAAGCAATCCCACATCCAATTTTTTTTTTAAACCCTTTCACCGGGATTGGACTTTCAATTCATGATGACAACTTGCACTAAAGACAACCCAAAAAAAATAAGTGGCAACATATGCCTTTTCAATAATTTCGTTCATCAAAAACATTTGCACATATATCAAAAAGAGAAAATTTATATGCAAATGACAAAGAAGACACCTCAACAGTGTCTGCAAGCAGCCTTAGATTTTGCGACATTTACCTAGTGGAGTATGTCTTTTTTTCTCTTGCGAAGTACATGCAGAAATCATGCTTCGTTCTATTCACTCTAGCCACATCTTTGGCATCCTCTCTTTCTTCTGCTGATGCGCCAATATGTTTTTTCCAGCTCTCAAGAGGCAAAAATTCTTCTTCGCCTAAAAGAGGTGGACTGGATCGGCACACCTAATGCTGTGAGTCATTGGAATGCTTCTCACCAAAGCCCCTGCCTTTGAAGTGGTATCTCCGGCGATAAGTGGTATCTGAATCTTAAGCACCCATTGTTGTCAACATAATTATCATTGTTCCAACCTAGACTGAAGAAGTGATGCTACCTTCCTTACTCGTCCAAACCTATTACATTTATTTTCCTAAGCAAAATGTTTGCATGTGACCATCAATCTCACAGAAGTGAATTAAAACATTACGTCCAAAATTATGTCATATCCACCAATAATATCTATTTCACTAATAATACATTGTTACATTCCATCTCCTAGTTTAGTGTAACGAGGAATACAAGTAATGGAGCACCGTATAAACCATTACACTATAACTCTATGTTGCTTTTATAGTATCTCATTTACATGTCCATACGAAGGTGTTCTTTGAAGGGAGTGCCCTTTAAATGATCATATCTATGTATGACCAACCATTTACAACCCGTTAATATTAATATTAATATTCAAATCACGTTGTGGGTTATTGTGTCGAGGGGTGGGTGTGGTGGCTTTGTGTTAAGGATTATAGTTAGGAGGAGACTGCTTAACCCTGTGTACATCCCTCATAAAAAAATTTCACAATAACCAAATAAAAAATAAAAAATAAATATATTTTTTAATATTAATAGGGTGTATTTATAATTACGTAGATCAAATATGTTAATACACTTAACCTCAATCTTAAAATTGATTTGGTTAATAATTGTGTCTAAGGTGTGTAATTATTGAGGATTCATAGACATGATATGACTATGATATGACCATTGCTTATGATTATAGATATGACTATGGGTTATGATTATAAAGTTAAAAGGATGTACGTTATAAAAATAGAATTTGAACTGGCAACGATACTAGGGTAGTGTACTTTATTAATTACATAATTTAAGCACAAAGTTTAATATTTATGATTTAGAAGGTAATATAACTTCTTCAACATTTTAAAAATAAAATTATTGTTTACAATTACAACCATTAAAAATAATTAATTGTTTAAATTACACTAGGAAAAAAAACTAGTACCAAATAGATTAGTGATAGGTTCAACATATTTAAGATACTTGTCAAGATAATTTTCATGTTAGTTATGCCGAATACATTTTTTTTATGGATAATAATATGGTGAGAAATATACTAAGGAATAACTACATTGATTTTCTAGATTAAATATTTTCTAAAACAATCTAAAGCAATCTATGAGAGATGAATAGTCTAATAATGTATTTTTTTGTGTATGTTATAAATATACACTATGCTTATGAAGAAATGTGTGACATTCAGATTTATTATATACGAGTGTATGGGACCTCACTTTGCTAAGATAAATAAAAATATAAATATAAATAATGAGTTCATAAGTATATCCTATCACATTACTTATAACAAAGAAATTAAGAAATTAGTCATGTTTTTCCACTTATTACATATGTTAAATAACATCCTATCTATGGTGGTTCCATTGTATGAGAAAATTTTATAATAAAAGCATAACGCACTCAAAATAGAATATAAAGAGCTTACGAATTTGTTTTTAAATAAATAACTATATAAATTTCAATTTAATCACTTTATAAGCCTAATAATAAATTTCTAATCCATATAGAATATTTAAGTTTAAATAATAAAAAAATATGGATATATTTTTAGGTTATGATCTAAACCATGACTTACAACCATATATATCAGATAGAAGTCTCAACAATAGAAGCAATATTATCTAAAGTCTATTGTAAATTAGCATAATTAATTGATATAGATATTTTAGTACTATTTAATTGGTATAAATGCATAAAAATATTCAAATCATACTTAAAAATAAATAAATTTTGTTTGAATAAATAGTTTATTTTTTTAATAATTCTCCAACTTATTACAACAATTGCACCAGGGAGATACACACCCACACGCTCACCCATTCCACGATTTGAACTTGGACCTTCCGAAAAAGAGCCAAAGCTCAAACCATAAAATGGTAATATTAAGAAGTGGGGGTTTTGACGGGATCCCCCAACCTATTTCAACAACTCCACCAAGAGATTTTTTCTTTGGATTTTAATCCAAATGTATATCCTCCTTTGTATCGCCGAGGTTTGAACCGTGGACCTCCTGTTCAATAGGGCAAAGCTTGCCTTCTCCTCACCATTTGCACTACAAAGGTGAATATAAGGAAAACCGTTCCCAATGCTAGTGGTAGGGGGTTTTGTATCCGGCGTAGGCCGCCAGGCTTGAACCGGACCTCCTTTCGAGGATTGAGGGAATTCGACCTCCTGTTCAATAGGTCCAAGCTCGCCTTCTTCTCACCATTTACACTACAAATGCGAATAAAAACCTTTATATTAAGGAAAACCGTTCCCCAGGCTAGCCGTGCGGGGGGTGCGGGGGGTTTGTATCTGACGTAGGCTGCCATGCTTGAATCGTACCTCCTTACGAGGATTGAGGGAACTTGCCAGTAAGGTACCTAGTGCGGATAAAAATTTATCTAATATTAAAAAGTGGAGGTTTTTATCGGGAATCCCCCAACCTGTTACAACAACTCCACCAAGAAGTTTTTCTTTGGGTTTTAATCCAACCGTATATTGCCTTTTGTATCATTGAGGTTCGAATCGTGAATCTCCTTTTCAACAATGCCAAGCTCGCCTTCGCCTCACCACTTGCCCTACAAAGGCAGATACAAATCTATCTAATATTAATATGTGAGGGTTTTGACGAGGAATCTCCCAACCTGTTACAACAACTCCACTAGGGAATTTTTCTTTGGGTTTTTTATATTAAGATCTAAATTTATAATGCACTACAAATACATGCATCGTCAAACAAAAGAACTACGGGGACATTTGTTAGCTTTCCAAGGGATTTGGTTAGATTTTCCTAGAGAACATGGTTAGCTTTGCCTAGAGAACTTGGTTAGTTGTTATTATAAAAATATGTATATAAACATTAAAAAAAAATGTTTAAATGACTTCTACCTTACAAGTAGGACTTCTAATTTGTCCTTTAAACAATTTCTTAAAGGAATTCTAATTTTTTTTAAGTAGATGCCTAAAGGAAATTTAATTTACCTTTAAATAAATACATAAAGAAATTTTGCTTAAAATTAATTTACCTCATAGATAATTCTCACAAAGGACTTATGATTGATTGGTTTAGCAAAATATTTTACCCTTATTTAGAAATAAAATTTGATTATTGACCCTTTCTCCCCACACAATGTGGCACAAAAAGATAATAGATGATAAGATTAGTATATCTATTAGCACCTACAAATTTTGTAGTCTTCATCATGTAGTGACTAATGAGATAGAAGTTAATTTGAATTTTCCATCAATACCTATTGACTTTATAGTATTAATCAAACAAATATAAGTTTTTAGTTTGGAAGAATTATTAAATATGGTTTAAGGTAAACTTGATTAAGAAAGATAAAGATTTGATGATAAATATGGATATAAATCATAGAGATACATGATTGTGCAAAACTTGATTTGATTTGCCAAGATGGGATTAGGAGGATCGGCTTGCGTCAATCATCCAGTAAAATGAAAATATACCATCCTAATTAGGATTATTATTTGCATATCGTTATAGATCCCTGAATCAAGATACAATAAGCAATTTAGATATATACAAGCATGTGTATGTAAATAGATATTAAATTAGACAAGATGCAAGTAGACAATGATAAGCAACTAAAAGAAATATTATAGTCAATATAGACTCAAATATAATACCTCTAAAGATTCATTATGTTCTTTGGTTTTCTAAGTTCTTTTCCATTGTGTATGGTGAGGTGGTAAGCACATGATTTGAACATGGTTATTATGATTAATGAACCTAGATAATTAACCTCAAACTTACCTTTGATTTTGTTTTTGGCATTGGCATTATTTTAATTTTATTTAAAAATGAGAACACCAACTTCTAAGAAGTGGGTTAATACACTTTTGCTATAGTAATTATCAAACCTTTCCTAGTAGATCCATAAGTTTTATATGACATGGATCTACATTTTATCAAGAAGTTCCAACTAGATTAGACAGGTGAGATGATATTTATTTCTCGTAAATATATATTACAATAAAATATTCAAGGAAGGTATCTCAAACTCGAAAAGGAAAATGACTTTAGTTCCATAAAACAAAACATAGTGTATTACACCTATAAGAGTTTAAATAGAAGTGCAATAAGCCCAAAATATGAAAGAAAGTTGAATATGCCAATCTAAATTAGTTTTCCTAATGAGTTTCTTAATGATATTGATAGGTTTCTTGTTAGAAGTTTCAAATTGGCCATTTTATTGAGGATAGTAAGGCATAAATCACTTGTGCTAAATATTATACTTAGCATAATTGTTTTAGGTATCCATATTCTTGAAGGATGTTCTATTGTGAGATATAGCATAGAAGAGATGTCATAATGGCTAAATATCTAGTTCAGGATAAACTTATAGACTTGGGCTCTAGTGGTTGAGGCTAAATATATGGATTTTATCCATCTAGAAAAGTACTTAATAGCCATGATGATAATATTATTTCCATCAAATTCTACTGGGTTGATCTTCTCAATGGTGTCTAAACCTAAAAGGGAAAAATACTAAGGATAAATCAAGAGCTAGAGAGTTTGAAATGGAGAATGGATAAGATTTTCAATCTTCTAACAAATCTAAAACCTCTAAACATAGTTTTAAGAGTCCTTTATCATTAAGGACTAAGAAAAACCTCCTTATAGGATATTTTTTACAATAGAAACACCACTAAAGTGGCCATTGCATGATCCACCATAGGCCTCTTTGATGACTACATATAATTTGGATGACGTTATGCTCCTAAGAAGAATTCCATAAAATAAACAATGCTATAAGATATCAACGTTGATGACATAACTATAGAAAAATCTTTTAAGTTTCTTTTTCTCATTATGATTCAAACCATCAGACAACATTCCATCCATAAGGAAGATAAGAATATCCTTTTACTAAGGATTAGGAGAAGGGGATGTCTCTATGAACAAGAAATCAAGAGGAAGATGAATAGACTTTAAGGTTTAGAGATTCCTAATTTTTCAAATAAAAATAATGGCTTGTTTGACATCCAAATCTAAGGGGATAAGAGATGCAGCCATGGCCCTAGCATTGACATACCTATTACTAGACCTAGGGATAACTTCAATGCTAACTTTTCTAAAAGTAGGTATTAACTTAGTGATGTTATATTTATATGGGCTAATCCTTTTGTCTTTCATTCAATAAACACAATTGACTTGGTTGACTACAAGCAAAAAAACTTCAAAAATAAATGGATTATGACTTACAAAGCTAAAGTTATGCAAAGCCCTAAAATAAGAGATTCATACTTAGTGGTATTTTTAGTGCAAGAAAACATAAGCTTAAAGTACAAATGGTAAGCTACTGTTGAAGGTGACTCTTACCCTTGCTCCTCTATCAAATCAAGTACCATCAAATTTTAGGTTCAAGAATTACATTGATTGGCTTCTAGGCTAAATATTGACTCATCTAGGAAATATTGAGCTAAGAAATGAGTACCTTCTAAGGCCATGACTACTAATTTATCCATTATAAATTGAACTTTTATAGAATTTTTAGTAACAAAATCAAGGTCAAATTTGCTAAGGGTGACAACCCACTTAGTGGTTAATATTGAGAGGTGAGTCTTAAAAATGAGATAGAAAAGGGGATTAAACCTTAATGAAAAACATCTTATGGTTTTGTATGTAGTATCTGTAGACACCAAAACAACACCAATCTGATTATGTTACTGCAAACACTGATCGCATTGACATGCCCAACCCCCAGGGTAGCCCTCAAAGGTTAAACAGTGGTCCTAACCACTTTTACAACAATTTTGGAAGGTTAGGAATCAATTTGGCACCTTCAAGCACTTTCCTCAGTATCCATCTCGCCCTGAGATGAATTCAAAATAGGATTCGTCCCACCTAGGGACAAATTCTGAATTCGCTCCTAGGTAGGATGAATTCTAGGTTCAATGAGAAAAAAGAAAAATATTGACAAGTAGCAACTAGGGATAGTCCATTAATGCCTCCTGTATTGCATGCGCGTGTAGGTGGGCAGAGTGAGTGTTAGAGGACTATCACAAGGGCAGTCATGGAAGCCCAAGTCAGGGAGGAGTCTCCTCCCTCTTGGGAAGGCATGGCCACCACGTGGCACCCCTGCATGCCCATCCAAAAGAGACCCCTTGGGTCTATAAAATGGTGAAATTTCTCACCCAAAAATATAGAGGTTGGAAGCATTTTCAAGCAACGAAGTGCTGCCCAATTGATACCACGCCTTACCCCTTTTGATTCATCTCTTCCACATCCTTGATCTCTTTTGCAAGGGAGGTCATTGGGTGGCTATTGGAAGTGTGAATCCGGATCCAAAGCCTGAAACTTGACCACATTATCCCACCCATTCGATGACAATGCATTACAAGAGATTTTGGGCCCATCCCAAGTGGATTGGTTCCGAAATCAGGTTCCAACGATGGGCGGCCCACCCGAGCGTCCCGCACTGCAGCAAGCCTAATATTCTTTTTTAAGAACAATTAGGAATTCATGGTAGATTGTATTTTGTCATTTTTTTACTTAGAATTCTATATTATGTTGCTTAAATAGCTTCTAATTCTGATTTCACAATGCTTTGATCAATTTTTATCATGTTTTGTCGCTTTTTTTGTTCTCACTAACTTGCAGGTAGCGACATCAAATTCTCGTTGATGGAGGCCAAATTGGGGAAATCAAACCATCTGGGTCTTCCCAAAATGTCTCCAATTAGCTAACCCCCAAACTTGCAGGTCTTTTGGAGTTCCCAAGATGCGACATTTGGGCAGCATCACTTCAACATTTTGTTGCAGGCAAATTCGTCCTACCCAAGGATGAATTACAGTAGAATCCATCCTACCCAGGGATGAATTCAAATCGGTGGCCAATTTCTAGACTGTTTTGATGGCAGTGGCCCTTTGGTGATGTTCCCTTGTCTTTGTGAAATTTGCAGGTCATTTGGAGTCATTTTATTTATCGATTTAGCTAATCTTATGCATGCATCCTCCATTGGTTTTTAGGATCAAACGCCTTATCTTTTGTCATAGGTGCTACTAACGATTTGTTGTTTCTTTGAACATAGGAGGAGCAGCAAGGATCAAGGATTCATTCACACCAGTGGTGGCAACACTTTGGCCCGCCCATTTTACATGTGGGCACGCGGAAGGAAGATCACTAGTCACTTTTGTAATGGAAATATGTTAACGCTCCTAGCCCCTTAACAAGGCAGGAGGCGTATTTGTAACCGATATTGAGAGAGTATAAATAAAAAGGGTTGTGCTTTCTATACTTCTTTCATTTCGTTTCAATTCATCTCTTTTCCCTATTTCATGCATTTCAAGTTCATAGGATTAAAGTGTTACATTTCATTTCACATTGCATAGCTTTAGTGTTTCTTTTCAACTTTCAAAATCTTGTGTTTTCAGTGGCGATCATGGTGGGACCCTATCCCCTACTTTTGAGATCAAAAAACTAATCAAAATTTGTGTTTTTGTGCTTACAGGTACCCTTTTTCAAGCATTGACTGTTATTCGTTCCAGACTGTGGCGAATACAGTACTAGAATTCATCTGACCCTAATATGAATTCTAATTCGTCTGAGTAGGACGAATCCTATTCTAGAATTCGTCTCACCCAAGGATGAATTTTTGTCTGTGCATTTTCAAGGCCGAGAGTCAGAAACATCCTTTTAGGCAGAGAAGAGGTAGGGGTTTTTAACAAGCTTCTATCAAATTTTTGTTTTCTGTTTTCTAATTTTTAGTTTTTGTATGGCTTAGGGAAAGTTTCCTTTTGTTTGCCTATTTCATTTTTGCAAATTAAAATAAACCACACACACATCACTTGGCATTTTTAAACCAAGGATCTGGTCATAAGACCCCAGCCCTTGATCAAGACCAACGGTGGGTTCATCACCACCTTGGCTTGAATTTTGCATTCATTTACCCTGTTTGTCACTGTTGCTCAACATAAATCCTGACAAAAGCTGACCAAGTGTCGTTGGGGTGATTCCTAGCATGCGAGGATAAGTCTTCTATGGTAGGTGTCATAAACAGGACAATCCCCCTTTCATACAACATACGTTCCATGTACCATCTGCTCTCACATACCTATAGTCTCCCTCTCGTAAGTGCGAGTATATAGAGAGGTTGGTATATCAGCCTGGCATGGTATATCGAAGGGGTGACCATTTATGGGAGTCATATGAGCCTTCATTATTTATTTAAAAATTCTTCAAAACTTTTAAAAACAAAAAAAAAAATCATCAAAACGCACTAAAACCAGTTTAGGACACACCATTAATCTTTAAAAAAGATAATCACCGTTTGTGTATGTGTGTGTTCATTTCTTCTTAGTGTAACAAAAAAAAAATCATAAAAAAAAGATAAAATCTACATAGCTTGTAGGAGAAGCACCACTATGGTGTACACACATAGCCAAGCCCAATCAAGGGTGGAAGCTACAAAAAGTTTACAAGGGGGGGCACAGGTCACCTCCGCTATAGTCCTAAGGACTTAGTTATACCGCCTTGGTAGTCTAACCTGCAAGAGAGTCCGCATCAGTCTAGGTCAAGATGGAATTATAAGGACACCCCATTGGGGGACACACCCGTCTGTCATAGCCCCTTTCGGGAAGAGGCCTTACATGTGGCACTCAACATAGATACAAGGCCTCCCTTAGAAGTTCGATACGAGTGGCCACCATGCAATGAAGTGCTGGAACGATGGAGGGTCCATGAGGAGAGGCTTCAAGATAATATCATCCCTTCATTGCCTCCTCTCATTGTTAGAAACAATAGGACAAATCTGGAGCACAAGGCTCCTCTGACAGGGCGAGCCAACTCTGCCTGCCCCTTTCACACTTATGAAAGGGAGAATGAGGAATACCCTTATCTTCCTTGAGAGCAATATACAGCATGGGAGCAATGCGCCTCCGCACCTACTATGTACCAAAACCATCCTTCGAGGCCAGAGCCTCGAATAAATGCCACCAACCTCGATAGGGGGAAGCGACCCATAGAGATCTTGGATCATCGTGACCGAGATAGGTACATGGGAGAGGCATCTAGGCCTTTGAAACTCAAGATGGTGAAACAGATCGACCTGGCAGTCACCAGACATGCCGCCTGCCAAGCACAGATTACACAGCTTGAGCAAGATCAACAGCAACTGGAGCATTTATATTGCCTCAGTAAAGAGCGCATTAGGCACAAAACAGATGAGCTATTGAATAACACTATGCCAGAGAGGGTTTCGACCCCTTGCACCTAAAGGGTAGAACCATACGAGAGGTGTAACCCCTTGGTACAAGACAGGTCCCTGCGACCTAACCAAGCACTGCCTCCAAGACCTCTTAGACCGAAATGAGAGGCCACTCCCCAAAATAATGATGGGTTCCCTCCGTGAGGACCCACTCATGGTCGTAGGTTTTGCCCAGAGACTCCTCAAGAAGCATACAAGGAGTATGAACATGAAGAAGAGCGAGCTGAAATGCCCTATCTAGGAAGAGGGGTTGTTATCCGACCACCTCTCCACAGGCCTCAAGTCTACCATAACCCACAACGAGAGAAAATTAGAGAGGATGAGATTAAGTCTTCTGATGCATACAAAGCATTGTTAGATCATTTGGAGTCTGTGGAAACCAAAGCTATTGGGCCCCAAAATCCCACATTACATTAACTTCGTAGTCATCTGGTGCATCCGTCCATGCCTGCACCTACCTATCCTGAGCACTTCAAGTTGCCTCAGATGGCACTCTTTAAAGGTGATGAGGATGCCCAAGAGCATGTGACGAGGTTCCTAAGCCAATGCTTTGGCATTCAGGACAATGATGATCTATTTCTGAGGACCTTTATAACCACATTCATAGGCCCTACCTCGAATTGGTTCACCCAATTTCTGAAGCACAACATCAGCAACTTGGATCAGTTAGTGGATGCGTTCCTCGAACGCTTCACCTTCAACACCAAGAAGAAGGCATCACTGAGTGATTTGGCTAGCCTCAAGCAATACGAGGAAGAGACTATGGCGACCTATGGGAATCGGTGGAGGAATCTACTTTCCAAGCTACCCTACCTTCCCCCTATGTCCGACCTTACAAAAATGTTTTCAAGAAGTTGTTTAAGATCGATCTCTATGCTATTGTAGCTGCAGCAATATGCCACCTTAGAAGATGCTCTGGTGCAAGCCAGAATAATTGAAGAGATCAAGATACAGGATGACGAGATTACCAAGCCTAAGAAAAAAGAATGGAAAAAAAACACCAAAATCAAAACTACGGAACAAAAACCCGCTACAGTTAACCAAGTTGCTATAAATGTTCCCAAGCCTGCACAAGAAATATAGCCTCAAAAGGCTAATTATCAAGCAGTTCCCCCCAATAACTATGAAAGAGAAAACCAAAAACAGGTGCAAAATTAGCAGCGTCACCCTAGGCGATAGTTTACACCCTACACGAAGTCTAGGGACTCCCTATTTGACCGCTTGTCAGCGATGAATTTGATAAACCTCCTAGAAATTCAAACCATAGATCCCAATACACCGAAGCCTAGGGGGTACTGAGAGGATTTGTACTATAAATTCCATCGACGATAGGGACATGAACTTCATGCATGTTGGACATTCAAAGGCTTGATACAAGACTTGATTGACAATAAGACATTTGGTTGTAGAAAACCATATAGTGCCAAACAACCAAAAATTTGATAAAATTGCGAACTAGATGTTTATTGAACAACAATGTTTAAATAGCGATTACAATAGCCGAGAATAGTCACCGGCTGAACGGATCTGTTACAGGAGTTGTAACAGTAAGCTTAACAATGTAATAGAGACAAAATATATATTAGTACGCTAACATCCCCCTTTATTACATTATTTGGGTAATGTAATAACTAATAGCTATACTAACATCCCCTTACATCATTTTGCAATACAAAGAGAGCTGCGAAACAATTCAAATTTGACACGTCCAAGTGCCTTAGTGAAAATGTCTGCAACTTGAGCATCGATGGGAATGTGTTGAAGCTGAATTCGGTGCTTTGGAACTTCATCTCGAATGAAATGACATTGTGTGTCAATGTGCTTTGTTCTTTCATGATGGATTGGATTCTTGACGAGGTTCAGAACACCCTGATTGTCGCAAAACAAGTGTATTGGAGATTTTTATGGATGGCCCATACTTGTCAGAATGCGACGTAACCATATCACTTCACACACAGCTTCACATGCGGCACGATATTCTACCTCTGTTGATGAAATAGCAACCACCTGTTGCTTCTTGCTATGCCAAGAGACAGGACCGGATCCCAGATGAAAAATGTATCTAGAAGTTGACTTGCGATCATCAAATGATCCGGCATAGTCGGAGTTCGTGTATCCTTGCAAGAAGAATTTGTTGTTCCTCTTGTATTCTAGGCCATATTCCATAGTACCACGGACATAGTGAAGAACACGTTTTGCTACTTTCCAATGAGTGGTCTTAGGCTCTTGCATGAACCTCGAAAGATAGTTGCAAGCAAATACGAGATCTGGCCTAGTATTGGTCAGATATATGAGACTCCCAATCAAGCTGTCGATAGAGAGTACCATCTACCTGAGGTGAATCATCATATCACAATAACTGAAGTCCATTCTCCATCGGAGTTGCCATTGGATTGCAATCAGTCATGCGATATTTTTCCAACAATGTCTTGGCATATTTTTTCTGAGACACTTTGATGGAGTGCTCCTTCTGGCTGAATTCCAGACCAAGACAATAATGGAGAAGTCCGAGATCTATCATCTCAAAAGATTTGCACAAGTTTCTTTTGACAGTAGAGATCATAGTTTATGAACTCCCTGTAATGAGCAGATCATCCACATAGAGTACAAGCAACACTATCTCATAACCCTGTTTCTTGAAATAGAGGTTTGCATCTGACGGACATCTCTTAAATCCATGCTGCATAAGGTGATTGTCCATTTTTATATACCAATCTTGAGGAGGTTGTTTCAGACCATATAAGGATTTGACCAATTTGCAAACTTTTTTCTCTTGGCCTTCCACTTCAAATCATTCTGGCTGAGTCATGTAGACTTCTTCTTAGAGATCACCATTTAGAAAGGCACTTTTGACATCCATCTGGTGAAATTTCCACCCATATTGTGCTGCCATAGCACACATAACTCGAATTATGGTCATCCGAGCAGTAGGTGCAAAAGTTTCCTCGTAGTCAATGCCTTCCTTTTGAGCATAGCCCTTTGCAACAAGACGGGCCTTATGCTTATCAATTGTTCCATCCGCCTTGTACTTGACTTTATATACCCATTTGCAGCCAATGGGTTTCTTTCCATGCGGCAGATCAACAAGCTTCCAAGTTTTATTTTTCATCAAAGACTCATACTCCGTATCCATAGCGGCCTTCCACCGAGGCTCACCGAGAGCATCTTGCACCGATGCGAGGTTCAAGATCATCTATGGTAGACATGAACGCCCTGTCATCATCAATATCCATATCCTCTACTTCTGTACTTGGATTTATAGAAAGTTCCTCAAAAGATTGACAAAGATCATCAACCTCACCAGTTTCTTTGGCTTCTTTTTCCTTTTGAGCCATACTGCGTGTACGAGGTCTATCCAAGTTCAAATTGGGAGGAGTGGATAAATTTGCGTCTCTGATTGTACTTGTACACCATTTTGGATTCTTCTTCGATGGTGTTGAAGAAGATGTATAATGACCTCCTGTCTGTGTTGACGAAGGAATCTTCTCTTCCTTCGATTCCATAATATCTAGGTGTACTTTAGATGTGCTCTGTGATGTGAAAGCTTCATCAAAGACAACATCTCTACTGACATGAATTTTCTTGGTCAAAGGATCTATCAAACGATATCCTTTAGAGTGCTCATCATACCCAAGAAAAATACATCTCAGTGTTTTCTCATCTAGCTTCTTCCTTTTCTCTTTCGGTATGTGCATGAAAGCGTGACATCCGAAAATACGAAGATGAGATATGGAGGGTTTTCGACCACTCCATGCTTCTTGTGGAGTCATTCCTTTTAGGGCCTTTGTGGGTGCCCTATTCAACAGATATCTTGCAATGGTGACGACTTCGCCCAATATTGTTGCCCAAGAGTAGCTCCTGTGAGCATACAACAAACCATTTCCATGATAGAACGGTTCCTTCTCTCAGCAACTCCATTTTATTGAGGAGTATAAGCAGTTGTTAAGCTGTCTCTTGATTCCATGCTTATCTAAGAATGCAAAAAATTCATTAGAGGTAAACTCTCCCCCTCGATCTGAGCGGAGGGTTTTAATAGAAGCTCCTGACTCCTTCTCAATGGATTTCTTGAACTGATGGAAGAATGTGAAAGCTTCAGATTTCAGTTGGAGAAAGAAAACCCACATATTTCGTGAGTAGTCATCTACGAATAACTGAAAGTACCTCTTCCATCCACAATTGTTGGGTGTGAAAGGACCGCACAGATCGGTGTGAATTAACTCCAGAGGTTTTTGTGCTCTTGTTGAGCTCTTCTCAAATGGTACTCTATGTCGCTTTCCCGCTAGCGGTCGAGCACACTGGCAATGTGGAAGAAAGGGAAGGAAGACCCTTTACCATATCATACTTACCGAGCTCAAGTAAGTAGCCAGAACTAAGATGCCCATATCTCTTGTGCCATAGGGAAGTTGCCTCCTTGGTAGAGACAGTCATGGCAACATGTGGAGTAGAGATAGCATCTAGTGCAAATAAGTCGTGCTTATATGAAGCTGTTGCAATCTGCTTACCCTTCCTAGTAATAGTACAACACTTCTTGCCATTCTCAACACGAAAGTTGACAACCATATTTCTATCCAATATTTGTGTGACTGACAACAAATTGTTAGCCAATCCCGAAACATAGAGGACTTTGTCAATCTGACACTTTCCATCAGGAAGAGTGACTGAAACTATACCCTCTCCCTGAAACCTATAGGTTTTATCATCAGCAATGGTGACAGGTTTGCCCTCTTTGGCCACAAATGATTCAAACCACGATCTATCGCCAGTCATATGTTTGCTAGCTCCAAAATCGACATACCAAACATGATCCCTCTATGTGGAATCTGTGGTAGTCATGAGCACCTTGTGTGCCCATTCAGAATCTGAGTCAGATTCTTCAATAGCAACATTCACCTGGGGTTGCTTGTTTTTATTTTGTGGTTTGTTTTGGCCTTTTTGCTTGTTCTTATGCCAACACCTATTGGTGTCATGGTTGTCTTTCTCACAGATCTTGCACCACCTCTTCTTCTGTTGAGGTTGTTTGCCTTTTCCTTTCGTATCTTGTTGAGAATTTCCTCCTTTTTGAAATTTGCCTCCTTTTTTCCCATTACCTTTCTTCCTAGAACCCTGCCTGTTGGTGTATAGGGTTGTATTGGAAGAATCATCCTTGTGAAGTTGGCGTGCCTCCTGTTGTTGAAGTAGATTGACCAACTCGATGTAGGTAATTTGTCATTGAGACACCTGGATGGAGGTTATCAACATATCAAATGAAGAAGGTAAAGCTCTCATCATAAGTGAAATGAGAAGCTTTTCATCCACATTATCTCCCAAAGAATTCAATTTCTCTTTCAATTCAGACACTCTGCACAGAAAGAGTTCAATTGTTTCACCCTATCTCAAACTCAGGTTATGAAGTTGTTGTTGAAGATGAAGAATGGTTGAATCATTATTTCCATCATAGATGGTTCTAAGGGCATCCCATGCCTCTTTACCACTTGCTTTGTCAGCTATATGAGGTTGCACTTCATCTGAAATAGCAAACAAAATGAGCACCTTTGCTCGAATGTATTTCTTGTCAAAAGCTATCTGATCTGCGGAAGGACCTGTGGATCTTGTTGTTGGTGAAGGCCTAGTTGCTACTCCAGTAAAAATATCCCACAAATCTTCCATTTGGAGAATTGCCTTCATCTTATGTTTCCATGGTGTATAATTTGGACCTTTTAATAACTGATGCGGATTAGTCATCAACTTTGCAACAGCGGCCATAGTGAAGGTTCCTTATATCACCAATTGGTCCCCCTTTTGATATACCTTTTGCTAGGCCGTTATACCATACAAAATACCTGCCCTTACGTGAGGGAAACTATAGGTATTTATAAAGATAAAAAAAAATCACCCGCCCTTACGTGAGGGAGACTATAGGTGAGTTTTAGAGATCATACGATACGTGGAACATAAGCGGTACTGAAAGGGAATCGCCTTGTTGATGGCACCTACCATAGAAGATTATTCTCATGCGTGGGGCGTAACTTCCCCTAAACACTATGAAGAATACTTCTTTAGGATTTACGCCTAAACACAAGTGCGATAAAGGGTAGTGGATGGAGTAAAAAAATGCAAAAAAGGCTAACTTATCTCTCCCCGACGATTTATAGAGAACAAGCTCAGACGTCATTGTAGCAGCTATATTAGGCAACGGATACAGTAGCCAAATCATGACAACTTTACCTATAATTGCTGGCCAGAGGTATCACAAATACCGAACGCTGCAGTGCAATAAATTGCACGGATGGGTTTTAATTATTTCGGGGACTTAGGGAGTGTATTTGATTTTTTTAACTTTTAATGAAGTAGTGCAAAAAATGAAATATGCAACATACAACATAAAAAGTTCCCACAATAATAACCCACAAGGTGTCGGGCGCAGCCGAAAATGCACCTTTTACAATTCGCCAAATTGCTTTTTCAGAAAATTACTCACATTCCCCCTTTGATTTTTTGAATAAAATATCCCCCCTTAAAAAAAATCTTTTTAAAAAAGCATTTTAATAATTATTATATATTTAAAGTTAAAAAATAATAATTTTAATTTATATAGTTTTTAAAACTTAAAAAAAAAAAAATTAAAAATAAATTTTAATTTATAAAGTTTTAAAACTATTAAAAAATAAATTAAAATTAAAAAATTTTAACTAAAAAAAATAATAATTAAAAAACGTTTGAAAAAAAAATTTATACCTTGCAAGGGGGGAGTCGGCGGGATTTGAACCCCCGACCTGCAGGCTCCCTGAGCCTTACCGCACAGCTCACTGCCAAGTGAGCTAGCGGGCTGATCCGAAGGGATCACTGGAGCCCTTCGTATTTGACCTGCTGCCCGAGCGCAGGTTCCTTCTCTGCAAATCGCGGCCTTGCCGCTGCAGCTTCGTCGCGCGCCGAGGATTTAAAAAAAAATGCGCGCTCTGTGCATTCCCCCCTTTTTAATTTTTGCGTGGACGGGGGGGCGGGGCGGGCGATTTCTCTTTTTTTTTTTTTGTTTCCGCCCGGACAATCCGCTCGACCGGGGGGGGGGTGGATTTGATTTTTCACCCCCGTGGCTCGTCGCCTTCAATGGGGGGGGCGATGGAGCGAATGCAGACCGCGTCCCTCCTGGACGTGGCGTTGCGTCCTCCCATCCGTGCTCTGTCGCGGCATAGGGGGGGACGTCTGCGTCCTCCCGTCCGTGCTCTGTCGCAGACATCGCGGAATAGGGGGGACGTCTGCGTCCTCCCGTTCACGCTCTGTCGCGAACTTCACAGCATAGAGGGGGACATCTACGTCCTCCCACGGTAGCGTTGTGTCAGGGATGCGTGCTGCATCCGCGCAGAGCATCACGGCTCTATGTCGCGGATGCACGCTGCGTCCACGCTCTACGATCGTCGCGGATGCGTGCTGCGTCTGCGCTCTACTATGTCACGGCGTTGTCCATGAAAAAAAAAAAATTAATAATATCACGCGATGGCATGAAAAAAAAAAAAAAACGCCGCAACAGCAACCTTCAGCACAACAACCTTCTCCAGCCACCTCTCACTGCTCCCTGCATTCTGGCTCTGATGCCATGATAAAATTGTGAACTAGATGTTTATTGAACAACAATGTTTAAATAGCGATTACAATAGCCGGGAATAGTCACCGGCTGAACGGATCTGTTACAGGAGTTGTAACAGTAAGCTTAACAATGTAATAGAGACAAAATATATATTAGTATGCTAACACAAATGGGAGTTTTCAGAGACCCCTTGCCTGCCCATGAGGCGCAGGCAAAACCCCTCCAAATCAATGAGGTGCAACAGAACTTCCCCATGCAAGGGTATGTGGGGATGATCTCCATAGTGACTAGGAACAAGAAATACCCAGGAGCTACTCCCGCGGCAGCCACAAAAGAAGTTCCATCAATGTCACAGTCTCAATAGAACCCTACGCAGCTGCCTCCACCTAGACCCGCGGCCACGATTCGGACTAGACTTACCCAAAGTCTACGGACCACGTCGGCTAGGCTCTCCATATATGAGCTTATTCAACAATCAAAGCCCCATCGGGAGGCTCTTATGGAGATATTGAAGGCTATCGAGTTGCAGCCCCAGGAACCAAATTCTTTCAACAATTTTGTGGGGCATGTCAAAAGATGCACCGAGCCAGTCATCACTTTTTGGGAAGATGAAGTGAAGTTAGTGGTTGATGACATAGCGGATCCACCCCTGCACGTTATCTCATGGGTCAACGGGATCCCCTAAAAGAGGGTGTTGGTAGACACTAGCTCGTCTAGCAACATCATTACTACAACGACATTGAAACATTTGAAGTTGCTGGCATCTCACATCATGGCCTCCACATATACACTACGAGCATTTAACGATGCAATCTACTCGACAGTCGACACAATCATCCTACCCATTCAAGTGGGACAAAAGACAATACCAACATTGTGCCATATTTTGGAAGGTGAGATGGCTTACAACATCTTGTTGGGCCGGCCATGGATAAGGGACATGAAGTGTGTCCCGTCAATAGCACATCAATGCCTAAAGTATACATTTGAAGGGGAAGTACATGTGGTTTCGGCTGACTTGGAACCCTTCAAATACTGCAATGCAGTGCAGTTGATGCCGTAGTCGACCCTCCCATCAACGCATCTGGATTTCCAGTTGAATCCAGCTCGATAGGGTCCGATTTCGCGAGCATCCCCAAAGGTAGATCCACCAAAACCCTAGTCAGGTCCATCTTCATCAGTTGGTCCTTCATCAACAATGCCACCTATCATGGCCAAATAGAAGGACAAAGGGAAGAAACCCCTGGAGGAGGCACAACCTCTGGAAGAGGCGCCACAATCAGTCTCAAACATCTCTATTGAAGAGATGCCTAGTACAATGGAAGTGGAAGCTCCTAGCCCACCCCACATGGAGTGGAGTCCGGAAGAGCTTCCGTTCCCTCCCCCTCAGTCGCCAACAATCACTGTTGAAATGGCCAATACGGGCCTGGGGGAGTATCTGGTGTGGAATGTCATAGCAACGCCCGCACTAGAGTCCATGCAAGACATGGGGAGACCTCGCCTCCCCATTGGTACAATTGTTCCTCTAGGCTACCCGCCAAACCAGACTAACTTTGTGTATGGGGGCCTTGATCATGGTACTGAGCCATACATTCGAGAGGATGAGGATGAAGAGCCTTTCACAGAGGATGTAAATTATCTGTCCAACCCGAACTTCGCTCTGAGATATCTTGGCCAATGCAATTGGCATGGATACGAGTTAGGCCAATATGAGCAAGGAGTGCGTGTCCTTTGTCAACCAAGATACCAAATGCCTTATGACAAGTCAGGTGTAGGGTTCAATCACCCCCTACCCTTAGACATCTTGGTCGATGACATGCAAGGCCTAAAGATAGGCCACAAGGGTGGATTGGCATCAGATCCATATGCCAACCCAAACACAACATACACATTGGGGGATTATCTCCCATGGTCAACAACCACCCTTGGTAACCTCAATCACCCTACCCCTTTGCTAGAAAGAGGCAAAAGTTTGGGGACCCACTTTCAGGGTGGATATCAACAATGTCAAGAAGGATCTTTGAGGGATGAGTCAGACTATGAGCCAAAATCATATGACCCCTTCGACTCAGATAACAATGTTTCCTATAGAGGCTCCAACCGAGCCAGTGATACGTCAAGAGAATCGGGTCCCCCCACAGAGAGTGGCACAACCACAGTGGGGCCAGATAAATTTTCTTAAGTAAGGCAAGCCCTCAATTTCGCAAGCAGTCAAAGCCAATGAATGAGGTTGGATCTCCGATAGTGATTATGAAGACAAAACAGAAATGGCATACCTTAATCACATGCGGTAGATGCAGCATCGGTGTCCCTTGGAGATTAATGACATATTTGATCAGATGGGCATACTGCAAGGGCATGAGTGGTACATAGACCCAGCAGGGTGGGACCAAGTGTTGGATCCGTGGCTCCAAGTTTACGATGAGCACCGTCCACCCTGAGACCCTATAATGACATCAGTGCCAAGGGAAGACCCTGTCTTCCTATCCACACATAGGGCTGATCCATTCATGCCCGTCCCTCTAGAGCCATATCCAGAGCATAAAGAGCATCCAAGATGTTCGAGTAACTACACCTACGGTAATGGAGACCAAAATCATTCCATCAACATGATCTCCATTGATTTAACCACCCCCATCCACAATCCGGTCGATCCGGCATAGTCATTGTATCTAGACATAGATGCCATAGACTGGGATCGCGTCGATTCCCCTCCATCCCCATCTAAGTACTGGCTGTTTGGTGAAATGCTTCATTTTACCCCTGGGCCAACTCAAGATATCTTCCATGCTGAAGAGGAACCCGAGGTTCCTAACGATGATCTTAACTTAGCAAATGATATCCATTTGATCCCAACTCCACACCAGTTGGAGGACGGATCCCACATGTCGATCGAGGAGACGACTGACGTAGACATCGGCTCAGATCCAATGAATCCACAGATTATCAAGTTGGGGGTAATTTTATCCCTCGAAGAGCAAGCCGACTACATTGCCCTTCTCAAAGAGAAGAAGGAGGTTTTTGCATGGTCATACAGAGATATGCCGAGGCTAGATCCGTAGCTAGTCACGCATAATTTAACGCTTGATCCGACAATCAAGCCTATTAAGCAAAAACTATGCAAGATGCACCCAATAGTGGCCTTGATGGTCAAAGATGAATTGCAAAAATTGTTGGATGCACAGTTTGTCATCTGCATGGATTATCCACCATGGTTGTCCAACATGGTGCCCGTCAAGAAGCCTGACGGGAGGATTCGCATATGCACTAATTTTTGTGATCTAAACAAAGTGAGTCCTAAGGATGATTTTCCCTTGCCTAGCATCGACGCATTGGTAGACGCTACAACAGGCCACGAAATGCTATCCCTCATGGATGGTTTCTCGGGATACAATCAGATTCGTATCAATCCCGAGGACCAACTAAAAATGGCGTTCACAATGCCTTGGGGGACATTTTGTTACAAGGTCATGCCTTTTGGCCTTAAAAATGCTGGCACCACCTACCAACGTGCCATGACGTACATCTTCCATGATTACATGCATAAAACTTTGGAAGATTACATGGATGATTTGTTGGCCAAGTCTCTCTTACGCCCAAATCATCTCGATGACTTAAGCAAGATCCTCGATCGCCTCATGGAGCATAAATTTAGACTAAATCCCAAGAAGTGCGTTTTTGGCGTCACATCTAGAAAGCTCTTGGGTTTTATAGTCTCAAAGCGAGGCATCGAGGTGGACCCAAACAAAGTCAAGGCAATCCTTGAAATGCTTCCCCCAACTACCATCAAGCAGCTCAGAAGTCTATAGGGTAAGGTCACGTCGATCAAGTGCTTCATAGCACAGTTATCGGACAAGTGCCGACCCATGAACAAATTATTGCATAAGGGGGTAGCATTTCATTGGGATGATGAGTGCCAGTCAGCCTTTGATGACATCAAACAATACTTGGCTTTGTCACCAGTATTGGCACCACCTAGACCAGGAGTGTCATTCTACTTATACATCTCAGCTACTGAGGTGGCATTGGGTGCCATGTTGTCCTAGAAGAATGAACTTCACAAAGAACAGGCTACATACTATCTTAGCCGCACCCTGGTCAGTTATGAACTTAACTATGCATACGTTGAAAAGCTCTGCTTGGCAGTGGTGTTTGCTACCAAAAAGCTATGCCATTACATGTTGAGCAACAAGACATATGTTGTGTCTAAGGAGAATCCATTGCGATACATGATGAGTCATACTTATCATAGTAGCCGCACGGTGAAATGGATCATGTTGTTGATGGAATTTGACATAGAGTTTATTGGACAAAAATCTATCAAAGGTCAGGTCATAGCCGATCAACTAGCAGAGGCTCCTATCAAAGACGATCAGCCTCTAGTCATAGAACTACCCGATGATGGGGTCTTCCATGTCTCGAAATCACCTGATTCGGATGAGCCTGAGTCAGAGGCCGACATAACCCTATTTTTCAATGGTTCTAAATGTGAGCAAGGTGGTGGCATAGGAATAGTATTCTTCACACCGCAGGGTGTTCCAATGCCCCTATCATTTAAATTAAATTTCCCATGCACCAAAAACAATGCAGAGTATGAAGCCTTGCTCATAGGTCTTCAGACAACAATCACCATGAACATTAAATGATTGAACATCTTTGGTGATTCGTTGTTAATCGTCAATCAAGTCAAGGGGATATTCCAATGTAAATGCCTAGTTTTGTAGGCCTACAAAGCCCTTGTGGACAAATTCTTGGCAAAGCTTGAATGGTACGACATCGAGGCACTCCCTCGGTCATCGAATCATTTTGTGGACACTATGGCCTCTTTGGGGTCACTAATCCCGTAAGACCTTTCTAGTGATATGACAACCATTCAAGTCAAAACATTATCGCAATCCGTGATGGAGCGTGCAAGCTCCAATGTAATGCCAGGACTGTTTGAAGCATGCCAACTGGGGGGCCTTGTTCTCCCCTACTCCCCTTAATAGCAACACCACGCTATTCTTACAAGTTCTTTCCCGCTCAGCTTTTGCTAGGGATGAACTTCAAGAGGGATTGGCTATTCATACCGTCGAGGCTTCTGATCAGCAGGATTGGTATTCACCCCTCAGAGACTACCTCAAGCTAGGTAACCTCCCACCTGGATTGACGCTCACTACAAAATGAGCATTCAAGCAGAAAGTGGCAAAGCATGTCTTGTTAGGAGACATTTTGTACCATCGCAGCTATGAAGGGATCCTCCTTCGATGCTTGGACCAGCAAGAGTCCACTTGGGCAATCGCCCAAGCGCACGATGGTACGTGTGGTGGCCACTTCAGTGGTATGGCCATCGCCAAGCGCATTCTTCGCATGGGCTACTATTGGCCATCTTTAGAGCGAGATTGTTGCGCATATGTGAGGAAGTGCATGAAGTGTCAACATCATGCCAATTTGACACATGTACCTTCCCAGGCCTTGCAGCCGATCCAATCGGCTTGGTCATTTTTGCAATGGGGCTTAGATCTCATCGAAAAGATCTCCCCTATGTCGTCCGACCATCATACGTTTATCATAATGACCACAGAGTATTTCACCAAGTGGGTGGAAGTGGTTTCGCTAACCTCTATGACTGGACCCCGCATTGTGGAGTTCATTTTGCATAACATCATATGTCATTTTGGTATTCCATCCAAGCTAATCTCGGATAATGGGACGTCATTCAAGAACAAAGATGTGCGTGCTTTGACCACAAAGTACAAAATTCAGCATAGTTTTTTGACACCCTATTATCCGCAGGCAAATGGGCAAGCAGAGGCGTCAAACAAAATGCTAGTTGCTATCCTTAAAAAGATAGTCATAGATAGTCATAAGGATTGGCACATTCAGATCCCACTTGCCCTATGGGCTTATCGCACTAGCATTCGAACACCCACTGGGGCAACTCCATTTTTGCTTGTGTATGGCTCCGAGGTTGTCATGCCTCTCGAGTTGGAAATTCCCTCCCTGCGCATATCAATGCAAGAGTTCATCGATGATGACACTGCACGGTAGGCCCGATTAGACTAGATTACGTTGCTCAATGAATGACGCGTTAATGCTCTTGAGCATTTACGTATCTATCAAGAGCGACTGAAGAAAGCATACAACATGAAAGTTCACCTAAGGGACTTTCGGATTGGTGACTTTGTCTTAAAGGAAAACCAACAAAACTCTAGTTTGCCGCCCCATCTCAGGGACAAGTTCATGGTAAATTGGTTAGGTCCCTATGTAATTGATAGCAAGATAGGACCTGGAACATACCGGCTAGCCTCTCTTGATGGATTCAAGGAATTAGAACCCTTGAACATCAGTCATTTGCGACCATTCCATATCTAAAGCAGCCAATCCCAAAAGGCTCCAAGGATTCTCGTAATCGCTTGGTCAAACCAAAATGCTCCAAGGATTCCCGCAATCGCTTGGTCAAACCAAAAGGCTCCAAGGATTCTCGTAATCGCTTGGTCAAACCCAAAATGCTCCAAGGATTCCCGTAATCGCTTGGTCAATCCCAAAATGCTCCAAGGATTCCCGTAATCACTTGGTCAATCCCAAAATGCTCCAAGGATTCCCACAATCGCTTGGTCAAACCCAAAAGGCTCCAAGGATTCTTGCAATCGCTTGGTCAAACCAAAATGCTCCAAGGATTCCTGCAATCGCTTGGTCAAACCAAAATGCTCCAAGGATTCCCGCAATCGCTTGGTCAATCCCAAAATGCTCCAAGGATTCCCGCAATCGCTTGGTCAATACCAAAATGCTCCAAGGATTCCTACAATCGCTTGGTCAAAAAAAAAATAAAATCATCAAAAACAACAAAAACTTGCATCTCATCCCCATGCATGCTCAAAATCATCACAAAATTCAAAATATCTTTTACATCTCATTTTCATACTCACCAAAATCAATCCATCAAAAACACAAAAATAATAGTTGCATTAAACATCGCATCCATACATTTGCATATTTGTGGTCATACAGGTCAAGGCACCATAGACTGTCATTACTTGGCAAAATCCATCTTCATTCCATATATCTCCGCTGTATAAACAATCCATCAAAATAAAATGCTATCCATATTTCCACCATACTATAATCAGTTGTCTTCTAATGTATCAAGAGTTTTCATCATTCAGTCGTCATTAGCTGTCTAGCCACATACTGTACCAAGTCAAACAGATTTTACACAGGTAGAATTCTACTTGGATCACACCTTGTTATGTAGCATCCCAACACAAGTTAAAACATATAACAAAATTCCCAAGTTGTGTGACTGAAAGATGAAACCTGCAAAGCAATCCAGGTCACCATAAGTGAAACGGCTATCTTGCTCATCCCCCTGTGCGAATGACCCCAAGAATGCTGAGAGTTGGCAAAAGGACAAGCATCCTCCCTACCCAATTCCCCAAGAATCCCAAAGTTCTCAAAAGTTGCAAAACATAAAAAATTTGCAAAAATCAAAACTCCAAAATTTGATATCCCAAAGTGCACACATCAAAAGGCACAAACAATAGTGATTCTCGTCACTCCACATCCTAATCCCTTGCTCAAAAAAAAAACAAATCAAAAAAAACAAAAATAAACAGTGATTTTTATCACTATAAAAGAGCAAGTATCCCAATACAATTGAAGAAAAGAAGGGAGTTGAACTTGAATCCCTAGAACTCTCAGCATTCCGACAGGTCATGAGGCAAGCCTCAGTATCGGTTTGGTTGATAGCCTATCGGTCACTGGTGGTAAACCTCCCGCATGATGATATATCTATCACATTAACTTGTGTGCAGATCAATGTTTGCATGTGGATGAGCTAGCTTATGGTATCCTAGATTGCATCGTAGATTAATCTGACTAAATACAACAAAGGAGTTAGTGGAGCTAATTAGGTGATCCTCAGTACAAGTTTGGTTGATAGCCTATCTGGCACTGGCGGTATCCTGACAAATGCCACATAAACGAACTCAATTGCACACACAGGGATGTGAAATAACTTGGTCAAAAACAAGTCCGATTCATACCTTGGTCAAAATTCTTGTGAGATGAAAATACAGTCATGGCTAGACAGTTAAAACATCTGAATCTCAAGAAACCTTAACTACATTCGAAACCAACTTGTCATCCTTCATTCTCCCATTGCAAAAAAAAAAAGAAATAAGCCATACAGTTCTGAATAGTCTATGGTGCGACCTCCAAACATCACAAATTCACATCATCCATTCCATTTTTGCATATCACAATAAAATAAAAAACATTTGCATTCATCATAAAATATGCATCCATCAACATAAATTAACATGCATACATCCATATTCATCAAACCATCATGCATAAAATCAAATCATCACATGTGCATAAACAAAATAAATCTGGTATATATATATATCATCAAAAATGCCCGCAGGCTACAAAGAGTTGGTCCTCTGACCCCGCAACAAAATCCAAAATCCAAAATCCCCAACCTAAGGCGTCGGCCACCATGATCACGCAGGATCGGTGCGACGGGAACTACCCCTCGTGGTGTGGGTCCTATGGGACCCCTCAGGGCGACTACTGCTAGCCCCCGCATCATGCCTACTACCACCTCCCTCATCCAGTCACCTGTGATGAGATGATGCCGACTTCTCAGTATCACAACCCCTCGTTCGACTTGACGAGCCACCTCTAGAAGGCTCAGGTATTCACCCACCAAGGCGGATAATCTCTCCCTCCATCTCTAGCCGATGCCACTACAAATCTGACTCCCGTCGGCCCTAATCTGCCTCTCGCCACAACCACTCTACCTCTCGCCAATGATAGTAAGCTAATGCATCATTGCACTATGCCAAAATCCTATCCCTCTCTGCTAGTTGTGTCTGTAGGAGATCTCTCTCCCATGCAGCATCAGTATCCCCCTCCTATCGATGAGATGCAAGCCATGCGCTCTCCCACTTTGCCAACTGAGTCCGTAAGAGATCTCTCTCCTGTAAGGCCTCTACCAGCTCCCCATCTCACCTCTGTAGCACCTCTGTCAATCGTGCTACCTTAGCGTGCATCCCCGCCTCTGTATCCCCTAACATGGACGATTGCATTGGCCTCTCTGGAGTACTGGCCTGATCTGGAAAATCTTGCATCTCTGGCTGCTTCTCCTCACCAAAGTCCTCTCTCGCATCTGCCACCTCCACCATGTCCGCATCATCCAAAGGAGCTCCCCAATCATCCCCTGGTGCCTCAGCACCCTCCCCGCCCGCCATTGCCACCTTCGCGCCTCCTAGTGGCCCCTCTCCCCGCCATCACCGTAGTACCCACCACTGGTCATACTCTGCGGTAGTCCCGACGTCATCCATGTTCGATATGTCGATCATCGCGTCTAAATCCTCACCCAGTGGTGCGATGACCGGTCGGTCCAGAGTCCTCTCATCCCCCCGACGTCGATAGACCACGGGTTCACCAGGCAACCCCTGGTGCACCCCAAACTATCATGTCACCCGGCTATACGAGAAGAACTCATGCTCGGTCCCATGCCACCCAATCAGCCATCGCTCTCTACGTACCTATCGGAGCCACTCTCCAACCTCCGGCCAGGTTGGATAGTCCCGATAAGGGTGCCAAACCACCTCCCCTGGAGTAAGCCGAGAGAAGGTATCGGCATAGTGCCCTACGACACCTACCCACCGTCGACTCTGTCCCTGCTCCCCGGACCACCGCCATAGAACTGCATAGCCAATCTCCCTATCCTCCATCTCTACCCGAGTCATCCATGGTAACCCGACTGGCCTCTCCACTACTATGTTTTGCCAAGCCCAACTCTGCAATAGATAGCTACAGCTAATCCCCTTCCGCTATCGACAGCGGACCTCGTACAGCTCCCCATAGAGCTATGCCAATAGCGTCTGTCCCCATCTCATGATTAGTGGTGCCTCTGTCGGGCACTCTACCAACCGCCAAACCAAATCCAGTAGGTTCCATGGGAACCTCACGCCTGACGAGTCAGGTAACAACATGTTGGAAATGAGGCCCATAAGGAATGCGTGCCTCACTCCCAACACCCCCCTCTCCAGCCACCATCGGACCAAAATCTTGCCAATCTGACAGTCCACCTCGGCCGTCTCCACTGGGCTCTCTACACCCAGCTGCTCCCCATGCTCGAAGCATCGTGTCATTACTGTTGTCCGCTGATCATGCGGTGATGTCCTGATCGGCAATCCATCTATCGAAATTCGTAGAAGCCGATAGATATCCTCCAAGGTCACAATCATCTCCCCTGTTGGGAGATGGAAGGTGTTGGTCTGCGGATCCCAAATATTGATCAGGGCCATCAAATAGGCCCGATCCGTGACCACAGGCTCCAGTCGAGCCACTTGCTTGAGCCCAAGGGCATCAAGCCACTCCCAGTCAGCCACAGTCAACGCCCCTCGCGCTTCAGTAAAAGTAGTGGGTACACGGTACCGGCTCCTAACAACCTGCAAAAGAAAACAATTCAAAAACATTAAAATCATGAAAAAGAACTGTACAACAATAACATGAACATACAACATTGCCTATCAATGTACAGCAAAAACAAACACAAAAAAATTCAAACAAAAATTAATTTTTTAGTTCTAGGGTTTCTAATCCTAACTGATTAATTTAAAAAAATAACAAAAAATTCAAAAGTCAAAAATTAATTTTTCAGTCCTAGGGTTTCTAATCCTAACTGATTAATTTAAAAACAAAACAAACATAAAAATTCAAACAAAAATTAATTTTTTAGTTCTAGGGTTTCTAATCCTAACTAATAAATTCCAAAATTAAAAAAAAAACAAAATTCAAAAATTAATTTTTCAGTCCTAGGGTTTCTAATCCTAACTGATTAATTTAAAAAATAGAACAAAACTTCAAAAAATAAAAAAACAACAATTAAGTCTTAGGGTTTCACATTTTAAATCCTAGGGTTTAGTTATAAGCAAAAAAACAATTCTTTACCTAGGTTTTTCGCTACGTTTAGTCGTACACTAAGTCTTAGTTGTCTTCAGCTCAGTTTTAGGGTTTTAGTTTTAAAATTTTGAAAAACATCATCACAAAGAAAATTAAACAAAACACTTGCAGTTTTAAAACAAAACAAAATCAATAACTCTAGGGAGCACTTACTGGTCTCACTTCGGATCCGCCGCTCGATCCGGTTTGTGCACTCATGATGGCATGGAAAATCTGGTAGCGCTTCGCTTCGTAGAATTAACCTCCTCCTCCCCAGAGCTCCAAATCGCAAGAAAATTCAGATGCAAATGAGCCCAAACCCTAGTTTTGGCCTTTAAATAAGCCTTTTGAGCTGAAATTCATCCTCCCCTAGGACGAGCGCTCTAGTTAGCACTTGTCCCACCCTGGGACGAATTCTCAGTTGGTATTCGTCCCACCCTGGGACGAATTCAGGGCAAAAATTTCAAAAAACAACAAAAAATGAACAAAAATACACTAAAAATAGCTAATAAACTTGCCCGATGAGAGTGCTTTTGCACTTGACATCCCAGGCATGCAAAATAGATGTCGGGGTCACAAATCCTCACTATCCTACTCCCTAAGAAGGCTACCATAGCCGGACCGCTCCACGGGAAGACGGATTTTTGAGAATTTCATCCCCAAACGGCATCAGCAAAAGGGTCAAAACCCACCCAAAAATAGTAATAACATTGCCGAACGAAGGCGCCTTCATGCTTGACATTCTTGGCATCCAAAAAGATGTTGGGGTCACAAATTTTCACTATCCTACTCCCTAAGAAGGCTACCATAGCCGGACCGCTCCACGGAAGGAAGGATTTTTGCCAATTTCAGCTCCAAGAAGCGTCGCAAAAAGGGTTACCACCCACCAAAAATAGGTCTAAATGTCAAAAAATTGCACATGCTTAACACTAAACCATCTAAAGGCACCCTTGCACAAGTCATCTTGGGTCAAGCGACTCATCGTTTTTCTCATGAAGGTCATTCCCTCATCGATTCGTCGCTTGAGGGGGTAGTCACACTTAGTCGCCAATCAACAAATACACACCCAATCATGGAAAATGGCATGCATTCAAAGGATCATTGACAAAGACAATTACGCTCCTACTTGGGGTAGTAAACAAGCAATAATCACAAGCTGATCAATCACTTGGCATTCCTGAAGCATGAACACAAGGTTCCCCCGTGGACAAAAGGTTGCGCCCTTTGCCTATTCATGACTGATCAATGTCCAAGCTCAAGTAACACCTCACCGAAAAAGGTTAACACTTGAATTGAGTTCCTTCGCTCGTCAGAAGCAAGGATTCAAGAATGCATTCCCTTTCCATGCTTGGGGCATCAAGAGTTGGTTAGGTTACTAAGAAACCCTAATCATTAGTGCTTTGGTTATCTATTTTTGCTCGACGTTGTGCCATGCACAGTGCATCCCAAAAATGGGCATCTGTAGACACCAAAACAGCACCAATCCAATTATGTGACTGCAAACACTGATTGCATTGACACACACAGCCCCAAGGGCAGCCCTCAGAGGTTAAACAGTGGTCCTAACCACTTTTACAGCAATTTTGGAAGGTCAGGAATCAATTTGGCACCTTTAGGCACTTTGCTCAGTATCCGTCTCACCCTGAGACGAATTCAAAATGGGATTCGCCCCACCCAGGGACGAATTCTGAATTCGCTCCTGGGTAGGATGAATTCTAGGTTCAACGAGAAAAAAGAAAAATCTTGACAAGTGGCAGCCAGGGACATTCCATTAATGCCTCCTACCTTGCATGCACGTGTAGGTGGGCAGAGTGAGCGTTAGAGGACTGTCACAAGGGTAGTCATGGAAGCCCAAGTCAGGGAGGAGTCTCCTCCCTCTTGGGAAGGCATGGCCGCCACGTGGCACCCCTACATGCCCATCCAAAAGAGACCCCTTGGGTCTATAAAATGGTGAACTTTCTCACCCAAAAAAAGAGAGGTTGGAAGCATTTTCAAGCAATGAAGTGCTGCCCAATTGATACCACGCCTTACCCCTTTTGATTCATCTCTTCCACATCCTTGATCTCTTTCGCAAGGGAGGTCATTGGGTGGCTATTGGAAGTGTGAATCCAGATCCAAAGCCTGACACTTGATCACATTACCCCACCCATTCGACGACAACACATTACAAGAGATTTTGGGCCCATCCCAAGTGGATTGGTGCCGAAATCAGGTTCCAACGGTGGGCGACCCGCCTGGGTGCCCCGCACTGCTGCGGGCCTAATATTATTTTTTAATAATGATTGGGAATTCATGGCAGATTGTATTTTCTCATTTTTTTACTTAGCATTCCATATTATGTTGCTTAAATAGCTTATAATTCTGATTTCACAATGCTTTGATCAATTTTTATCATGTTTTGTCGCTTTTGTTGTTCTCACTAACTTGCAGGTAGCGGCGTCAAATTCCCATTGATGGAGGCCAAATTAGGGAAATCCAACCATCTGGGTCTTCCCAAAATGCCCCCAATTAGCTAACCCCCAAGCTTGTAGGTCTTTTGGAGCTCCCGAGACACGACATTTGGGCAGCATCACTTCGGCATTTTGTCGCAGGCGAATTCGTCCTACCCAGGGACGAATTACAGTAGAATCCGTCCCGCCCAGGGACGAATTCAAATCGGTGGCCAATTTCTAGACTGTTTTGATGGTAGTGGCCCTCTGGTAATGTTCCCTTGTCTCTATGAAATTTGCAGGTCATTTGGAGTCATTTTATTTATCGATTTAGCTAATCTTATGCATGCATCCTCCATTGGTTTTGAGGATCAAACACCTTATATTTTGTCATAGATGCTACTAACGAGTTTGTTGTTTCTTTGAATGCAGGAGGAGCAGCAAGGATCAAGTATTCATTCACACCAGTGGTGGCAACACTTTTGCCCGCCCATTTTACATGTGGGCACACGGAAGGAAGATCACTAGTCACTTTTGTAATGGAAATATGTTAATGCTCCTAGCCCCTTAACAAGGTGGGAGGCGTCTTTATAACCGATATTGAGAGAGTATAAATAAAAAAGGGCTATGCTTTCTATACTTCTTTCATTTCGTTCCAATTCGGATCTTTTCCTTGTTTCATGCATTTCAAGTTTATAGGATTAAAGTGTTACATTTCGTTTCACAATGCATAGCTTTAGTGTTTCTTTTCAACTTCCGAAATCTCGTGTTTTCAGTATCTATATTTTTGGGAATAAAACACTGCTACAAGGTGAAAATTCTCTAAAAGGGTATAATATACTTCTTAATTGAACAAAGTGTTGCTAATGTAGAATATGACTTACACTCTATATGTTGGTCATCATACTATGCCAACATATCTCCTAAATCATGGTCTATTATTACTATAAATAGTACCAAGGGTCAAGAAATATTAGGAGGGACAAGGACAAAAGGAGACAAGATGTAGGAAGATGTAGGATTTGAGAGTATCAAGGGCTGATTAAGAATCAATGTCCCAGTTGAAGACCACATCCTTTCTCAACTACTTGTAAAATAGCTAACACCTTGGAATTTTTCCTAGAGACTTTACAACTAGTTTAAGATTCGAGGATGTGGAATATTGATATTAACCTATATATTGTTAGGATAAACATTGATGCCATATTAGGATACAATGAATCCTAACAATTATTTTGATGTAACCCCAAAGATATATTCTTAAGGCTCTAGATGTAACTTGTACTTCCATAGCCTCTCAAATATGTGTCTTAGTTCTGAAACATAATCTTCCCAATTTATAGACTAACCCAGTTCATGGTTCACTAGTAGGTAGATCCTATATTTTTTAATCCAAAATGCATGACTTAATAGACAAAGGTTCTCAAAATGTGATGAATATTGTTTTGTATTACTCCTTATGAGTGATTTTGATATGATTATAGCCTAATAATGTGCTTATTAAATACAACATTTCACATCCTACAATAAAATTTATGATCCTATCAATGTTGGATAGAGGGAATTCATCCTTGGGACATGTTTTATTGATGTTCCAAAGCTCTGTAAAATATAACACCAATTTTTTTCATGGAAATAGGTACAAAATTAGAGATCAAAATATAATAGTTAATGTATTTTATGAATATAACATTGAGGAGATTCTAGAGGTCCTCTTTGAATAATAATGTAAATTTTGGATGCATTTTCCATAAATTTTATTTTACAGGATTTGAATTAGGATTGCTGACTAAATCATGGAAAAAATAGAAGCAATAAAGACCTCGTATATAAAAATAGGATGAAATAAAGATGTTTTTGAACTCTATCAAAATCTTGGTACATTCCTCATACTTGATTAGGGTCACTACTTTCCTAGCTTAAGGATCTTACGAATCCCAATATTGATGTTGATGGTTTCCTAAATTATAATACAAGACACATGTTCCAATTGAGGTAAATTGGGAAAAACTCCTAGTCTCTCAAGATCTACAATATCTAGGGATGATTGAGTATCAGCAATCAACTATGAGAGAGTGATAATTATAATTTTAGAAAAAAATTCACAAAATTATATGTTGTTTTATCATAGCTAGTTTGAGGGACCACCTTGATGAGGATCATTCAAAATATTCTTTATCTCATAGATATTTGCATCAACATTTAGCTTAGAATAGGCTATGGATAGGATATTTACATAGGTGAATGATGTAAATTGAGATAAGCTAGCATTTATGAGGAGAAATCATGCATTATCCTTCTACTCATCCCAATCCAATCTATTTAATAAAATTATATCATCATGGGACTTCCTATGAGAAAGGCTAACTTCATCTTTACTATTAGGTGAAGAAGAATAGAGAATAGGCTGACTACATCTAGGGATGTAATGTACCTTCTAGCTTCATGGATAGAATTTGGCCTATAAAGGATCATTCAAAATGTGCTCATATAGGTCTAGTCCTTTGCTTTATATCTGATATTGGAAATCATCTATTTTGGAATGGAATATGATTTTAATAAGAAGCATGAAGCATATTATCATTCATATAGAAAACTATTATTACTATGGATTTTATCATTTTTAGCAGTGCTGATGTAGATAAAGGATCAACTTTTAATTTACATTGTTTTACTCTTTCTACTAGAAGTAAATCCTAAGGTTCAAAGATATGGAGGAAGCTTAACTAGGTCCAATAAAGGTTAATAATTATCTTGATTTCTAATAGTAATATTGATACATTTAAAGGTTTGACCTTAAAATTTATTATTATATGGATTAACTAAGTTTAGTTACCTTAATACATCAATGATTGAAATCTACAACAAAAATAAAAAGATGCCTCAAGACATGAATTGAGAGAAGGCAAAAGATGATTTTTGACCTTGATCATCTAGAAATAGGAAAATGAAAGACTATAGTCCTACTATCCATACACTTACTATTATTGAATGGGATGGTAACATGATTAAAATTTTCTAAATCTTATTTGGTTATCCCAAAGTAATAAATAAATCTTAGGATACAAACATCGATACTATAGTCATTATCGATTATGATTCATTTGATGAACCTTTCATCTATGGTGCCTATGATATATAATGGGAAATATTTAACCATATGGGATTAAGGATTATCATCCTAATGAAATAAAATAGTTGCATTATTAAGCATGATGGATTCCACCATATAACTGATATCATTAGGATTGAGGTCTTGAGGAATAACTTGCTCACTTAAACTTTTTAGAGAGATGTCCCTATGGATCATAGAGATCTTGATAATCTCAAGAAGAGATATTTTAGTTGAGGTGATTTCAAGTTGATGGGGTAAATAAAATGTTTTGTTAGCCTTATATATTTATTGAATTATTCATGGATGTCCTTTGGTAGGATAAGTTGCTTTTACACGAAGGAATAAATAAGGTCTAGAAGGTTGATCAAGAAAAATATTTTTGTGTCATTGTCTAGTTACAATAAACATAGGATTAGAAGAATAGAATTTCCTAACCATTCATTGGTTTTTAGGAGGGATGTTGTTGCACTGAATATTATTTTATACTTTTTTATTTTTACTATGATTGGGAAACGTATTTTGAAAAATCCCAATGTCTTTATTAGAAGAGATTCTAGAATCATAGTTACTAATAACTACATGACCTTTATCAATCAGGTCTTGGATTAGGTACATAAGGCACATGAATTTATCACTACATGATCATTAATACAATGTAAGACACAATTCATATTGGGATGAAATAAACAAGAATTTTACCTTTCAAGATCTAAAATCTTGGCTGGTATAAGCTCCACCAGTTGTGATAGGATGTCTAAAGGAGTTTTTTCTAGTAAATAGTATGCCCTCCTAGGTTTTAGTTGTTGTAGACTCCCTACAAAAATATTTTTAAGGTTCATAATAGCATAAACATTATTGGATCTATGTGAGTACATAACTCCATTGCCTATAATATGTTTGCTTATGTACCACCCCTTCAGATGGGAGGAATAAATTTCTTCCTCTGTATGGAATTTGGATTTCAATTTTCCTCTCTTGAGGAGGGTGGTCTTTACTCTCATAGATATATCAATGAAATTTTAAAATGAAGATATATTGGCCATGTACAATAGAAATACAATTTCTCATTATGGTTACCTATGAAGATATGTCAAAGGTATCTTGATGGGGATACATATTGGAGTCTCCCCAATAGGGCTTGCAATTTTACAAAGAAGTTAGTGAATTTCTCATATTTTGATTGTTTGAGCTAATATAGGTCACTAATCATGACCTCATTTTCATTATAGATAGATAATTATTTGAAAAACATCTTGACAAAATACATAAAGCTCTTAAGGGAATGATTTTGGATTTGGTAGTATCATTCCAAGGTAGGTCCATAAAATATTTTGAAAAAAAATTTAAGTAGCAACATTTCATCATAAAATATATTTCTATAGCTAGTTAAAAACATCCTTTGGTGGTATGGGATCTTCCTCCCCTTTATATATTTGTAGTTTTGGGGGTTTCAAATTTGGGAGAAAAAATGAGACTAACTATAAAGGGATATAGGGGTTGGTTGCACAAGTCATCATAAGAGTACTTGTCACTAGAGGAAAACCCTTGGATTATGGTCATTTATTAATTTAGTAGATCTAATTGAGAGTTTAAAGCCTAAAATTAGGAGGAATCCATATTTAATTGCATAAAATAAATCTACAGAGAGACAAGAAGAAATTGATAATTAAGACAAAGAAATGAGTGATACACTTAGGGGTATGATGTTGAGATGGGTATTGTATGAATTTCTCCCAAGGTATTTGAAGTGAAATTGTTACAACATGGAGGATTATAAACCTATTCTTGCACTTATGATATTAGAATAAATATTATGAGGATTTCAAGCTAGGACACTAAAGGGTATATTCAAGGTATGAATGTAACTTGTATCCACATGTTAATATATAGGGAAATAAAATTTCCCTATAAAAATTCTATGAGATATGAAAAATATAAAAGATACCATAATGAGCATGGCATTTTTTACATCCTAATTATCAATGAAATTTGTGATGATAGGGGATTAAAATCAATAAAATTGGAAGTTGACTACATTTAAAGATCGAAAGGATAGATCCACTTGATTTAAAAGTAAAGAATATGATATAGGTTGTTGGGTATAATCCAAGAGTGAACCTTTCCCTATATAAGTGCCAATATTTTCATGAGATTTCTTAAGAAAGGATTCCATGAGACTTATATGATTATACAAAAATAAAGCTAGGTGATCAGTGGATTTAAAAACAATTCTCCATTGATCATAATGGATAGGTTTTAGAGAAAACATGAAGGATATTACTCATATTTATCTTAAAAATTTGGGTTCTCAAATACAAGTTGGTCCTTAGTACCTTCCATTGGAGGCTTAGGGTTGATGGACAATTGATGAGAAACATTATGAAGTAGGTAGCGTCTATCAACCATGGATTGGAAGGAAAGGGATGTTCAATTAATTAAGTTTTGAATTTTATAGAGTTGATATAATAAAGAGAAAATGTTTTAGCAACCTTATATCTCCTTCCCTCAATATATAAAATATGACCTATATACCTCAATGGATTCCCTATATACTAAATGTACCTTTATACCTGTCTTCTCCCTATATAATCATCAATACATGAGAGAGATTCAATATGTGAATTATCAATGATATGTGGAAGTGACCACTTTGATATGTGACCAATATGGTATGTGAGGATTAATGGTATTCCTCCTTATAACTCATGATATCCCACTACAATATACTCCTTACTAGGCATAAGCATGTGTGATACTATATATGTAAAATTGGTGATCCTAGCTTGCTATATACCCAACATATCCTAGTAGCTCATAATATAGCTACTCAAAGTATAATAAATACCCTTAGTAATTCTAGTCATTGGTTATATTCCTATTATCTATGTTTAATTGATTTAATATATAATTTTGATTTAATTTGAAATCTTAAAATTAAGTTAATCCCCTATATTATTCATACTTAATTAGTTTTTCTTTTCCTTTTGTCTATTTTGCCAATAGTTAGAAAATTTAACCTAATATACATAGACAACAAGGAGAATTTAAATTCTAAATGCTTAAATTATGAATATTAGGAGTAGAATGAACTATTGCTACCATAGTATAAAATGTTTCACTAGTTTATAGAAGTGTTGGTGGTACTATTACCTATCAATTGTTGGAATATATTACATTATTTTGTACATGCCAATGTACCACCATGGGTATAGGTTTAGATTAAGAGTTAAGAATTTAATTTATGTAATTTAATAAATGTACAAGTATTTTTAGAATCTGCAATAATGTAAATGTTCATGTAGTCCACATGCACATGAGTCCTTAAGAATAATAAAATGAAGAGTCATAGGAATATGCAAGTCCAAGAGTTATGTATCATTATAAATAGGCCTTATTAGGTAATAAATAAAGAAAAAAGAGATATCATTGAGTATAATAGTAGTAGATACAATGTAGAACATGTATTCAATATGGAGAGTTTAAGACTTCCATTTCCATCAATGTAATATTTTTGTGAGCTTTCATTAATGTTTATTTTTTGAGTAGTTGTAGAATTTTATCATGTTTTTTACATGCTTAGTATACTACCTTTATCATATACTTAATAGTGTATGCTTATTTTATATCTTGTGGTTTCATTTCCTTAAGTATATAACATCAAAATCTTATAGTGGTATCGGAGCACAAGATAGATTGAGAGGATATAGAGAGATCCACAAGAGATATTGAGAGGAGATAATTTTTTTTTTGGGTAGAGTCTTTCCATAGAGCTGTAGAAAAACTCATGAAGACTAGGACTCAACATTGATTCCACTAGATTGATAAATAAACTAGTGAAGTTCATTTTATTTAGAATAAAAAAATTTCCATTATCATATTCTAATATTTTGTTGTATAAAATATTCAAAGAGAGTTGAGAAGATTTCTACAATAATCTAGGAATAATATATTCTTTGAAATAAATATAGTACCTAAATAAATAAATTTAATATTGAAATTTTTGGAGGCCCAAAAAAAAGATCCCATTGCAAAATTTGTAGATTAAATATTGAATATTGAAGATTGAGGAGACTCAAAAAGAGATCTTCATAGAATATTGAAGACTCCATATTGAAGGAAGAATATAATCAGGATAAGAAGTTCTTATTTCATATTGAAAATTATATATTTAAAAGAGAGAAATAAGGCAAAGGAACCTATTGAATATTGAAGGAAGAAGAGACTCAACGAAAAAAAAGTATCATAGAATATTAAATATTGGAGATCAAGGAGGACCAAGAAAGATGTCCCATTGAATAAATTCCATATTTGGAATATTAAAACAAGGAGAAGGCTAGAAAATCCCTATTTAAAAAATTTGGAGAAGTGGCCATTGGATAAGGTTTGGATAAAACACAAGGGAGAAGATTGATAGCAAGGATATGTTCCTTAAAAGAAGACTTTGGGACAGTTATCACAATCCAATAACAAGCCTAAAAGGAAGAAATATTTGGAAAACGTTTGCCAAATTCTAGAAAGTTATTTTGTAGATCTCAAGACATTAATATGCTTGAGGAGAAGGCCAAAAAATAGGCCCATTTTAAAGTCAAATTTTGACAAGAATATTGAAGGAGAAAAGATCTAGAAGAAGCCACCATATTTGAGAGTTTTTAGAATAACCATAAATTATTTGTAGGATGATTTTTAGAAGATAATATTGTTGGTTTTTATAGTAGAAATTGAAGAGTCACAAGCTAAAAAAATGAAGGTGACATATAGCTGTAATTTGGAGAAGTTAGGAGAAGCATTGGACAACATAGACATTGATCGTTAGGCAGCATTAATAGCTGCAAATATTTAGAGTTAAATGCAGAATTATAAGGATTAAATTTATCTATAAATTGGGGAAACTCATAGCATGTTTGAAAGGAGGATTGGAAAGAATTTGTTCGAGGAAAGTTGCTGCAAATTTCAGAAGTTAAGAGCAGATTTTAGAGCTACAAAAGTGATAAATTAAGGGCAATAATTTAAAGGAGTTATAAAGCTATTAATTGAAGGAGTTTATAAGTTGATTTGGACAACAATAAGAGTTGCAAGATTAACTAGTTGAGGGCAGCAAAGTAATAGAAATTGAAGCAACAAGTTACACAAAATCAGGGCAGCAAATAGGTGAATCAAATCACCAACAAATCTAGCTATAAAAGGAGACCAAAAGGTATGCAAAATTGGTGCAAATTTTCATTATTTGAACATTCATATTTATTATATTATTAAGTACTTAAAAACACAAAATTTAAGGGTTGGAATTTGAAAGAGGAAAAGTTTCAAGTTCATGTCTTCAAGGGTGCAAAATATTGCATTTACAAGAGATTAAAACCTGCACAAAAGAAAAGATAAGTTAGATATATTACAAGAGAATATCAAATTCCTACTATCTATTGGAAAGAAATAAGATAATATTGTATAGCAAATATTGGATATACTAAGCTATCCAAAAGATAAAAGTTTTGACATAGAAGCTTGGAGTCACCACTGGAAATATCACCAAGCATAGAGCCAAGAAAGGTTGAAATAAAGTGTAGAAAAGTGAAGGTAAAGCAGTCACAAAGAGGAGAGCTCAAACATTGTTGAAGAGCCAAGTTAAAGCTGCCAAGAGGAGTGTTTCTCAAGGAAGAGATACCGAGTTCAAGGAGGATCCACCCAGGTTAAGAAGAAGCGTTGCTAGAAAGGATCCAATATCATGCATTATTTGGAGGATCCAAATTGTTTGTATTTGCATAGTTGAAGAGTCAATTAAAGGTAAGAAATAGTAGAGCTGAGAGACCTAGAATTATATGTATAAACTAGTAGCCAAGCATAGGAAAAATCATTGTGTTTGGATAATTCATGCCACCTTTGAAACCACCAAACCAATGTATCCACTAAAAGGAAGAAAGAGTGTTAGGTTTGAGTGACGTTAGAGAGAAGCTAAAGAGACGTGCCAGTTAAAAAGTGAAATATTGAATTTGATATTAATTAAATCATGTAGCCATCAATAAATAAAAATGGTGTAGTTAATATTTGGAATGTTAGGGCAAATAAGACTTGTCATCTCACAACACCATTTGGAAACACCATCCTGAGCAAGTGAAGAAGCCACTCACCACTTGTCATCTCATAGAAGGAAGGAGAGGTGAATATAGTAAATTCCACTCATTATTGCATGTTTTTTTTTTTTTTTTTTTGGTTTTTTTTTGTTTTTTTGAATTTACATGGTGGAATCGGTAGCCGCCACGAATCCAGGCAAGCTGTCCAGCTTTTATGGCTGCCACAAAATTTTGTGCTGTCCGCCCTAGAAGCCGCCACACAGATCTTCACGTAGTCCACCCCTATAACCACCATGCCACAATAATTTTAAACATTTTACGCCACTGAAAGCACCAAGAAAGGGACAATCATTATTGCATGTTGCATTGCAAATAAGAGCATTGATCAACACACCTACAAGGTTGGTAAATAGAAGTAGTGAATCAATTACTTTCCACTTGGTATGATAGAGGGCCAATCACTATAGTGTAGTTTGATTGCAAGGGAGGTCCAACCATCACTGCAGAGGAGCACAATGAAGAGGATTACAAAAACATAATCAAGGAGACTTTACAATTCACTAGAAAATGTGCATACATCGAGGAAGTAAAAGAAACCAAAGTTAATATTTGAAGGTTTCTTTAGTACCTCAACTCAAACCCACCTATAATAATGAGAGTTACATTTAAGAATGTAGATGTGTTGAAAAAGTGTTGGAAAACAAGGTTTTAAAGCTATGAGCGAGAGCAAGAATATAAGTGTCAAATATCCACATAAAAAGGAAGTGCCAACTAAATAACACAAGCTTATACTGAGAGGGGGGTGAACAGTATAAGATCAACTTTTACTTTTCTTTCCCAAACAATATTATCCAATATTATCAATGGAAATATCAACAACAATAATAAAATCAATGCATAAATCATCACACACAATAGAGACACCAATTTAACGTGGTTCACCCAATGTGGGCTACTCCATGGAGAAAATATTTCCACTAAATTTTCTCAACAAATCTCTTGGGAATCACTTACCTATTACAATATTTATGGACCTCTTTCCAAAGGAGACACCAATACCCTAATGCTCTGATTTGTGGATCTCTCTCCATAGGAGAACTCTTTCCCCTCTTCTCTGGTTCATGGAACTTGACCCAGGAGAAATATTTCTCCTCAAATGGTTTTTGGATCTCTCTCCATAGAAGAAATCTATCTTCCAAGTTGGTTCGTGGATCACACTCCATAGGAGAACTCTTTCCCCTTGCTCTGGTTCATGGATATCTATCCACAGGATAACTCTTTCCCCTCTTCTATGGTTGATGATCTTCTAGAAGACTTCTACCCCCACTGCTCTAGCTTATGGATCTCTAGAAGACTTTTGCCCCCACTGATCTAGGCTTATGGATCTCTCTCCATAGAATACCTCTATCCTCACTACCCTGGCTAATGTATCTCTATCCACTAGATACTATTATCCTCTGCTCTATCACCTCCAAAGCTTTTTCTCAACTCAACTCAAACTCTATCTCAAATTTACACCAAACACTATCCTCGGTCTAGTACAAATATGCTCCAACTCTGTCTTAGGTCTAGCACAAATCTTCTCACAAATATGCACCAAAATCTATCCTCAAGCCTTAACACAAAGCTTGATCCAATCACAAATCAACTCTTCTTAGATTTACCCCAAGCCTTAACACAAAGATTGAACAAATCAATCAATCAACTATGCTCTCAAGTCTTCACAAATACTTACCTCAAATCTACCTTCAAGTCCTCTCTAGAACTTGCTCAATCTACTCTCAAGTCTTCACCAAGACTTGCCTCAAATCTGCCTTCAAGTCCTCTCTAGAACTTGCTCAATTTTCTCTCAAGTCTTTACCAAGACTTGCCTCAAATCTACCTTCAAGTCCTCTCTAGAACTTACTCAATATGGTCTCAAGTCTTCACCAAGACTTACCTCAAATTTACCTTCAAGTCTTCTCTAGAACTTGCTCAATTTGCTCTCAAGTCTTCACCAAGACTTACCTCAAATATACCTTCAAGTCCTCTCAATAACTTGCTCAATCTGCTCTCAAGTCTTCACAAAGACTTACCTCAAATATGCTCAAACACATGCTCAAAACAGCTCACAAGATATGCTCAATAAATCTCAAATCTTGCACACAATGCTATCAAATACTTTGTCTAATATTCAAAGTAATTCCTTTAACTTGAAGCAGTTTAGACATATTCTATTCAGAATTCATTTAACCTCTGGAACATATAGATAATGATGTACTCTATCAAAAACTCAATATGTTCTACTCAATCATTAAGTCTATCGCTTTCACAAATCTGATTTCTAATGTTTGCACATTCACTTTCAATATCACTCAAAACCAATGCTCAAGAATTTCACTCAATCATTCAACCAATGAAACACAACTTGTTCACTAATCCTAAACAAGTGTTTTCATACTTCTTCAAATAAAGTGCACAATGTGGGTCTCAAACCCTAACTCAAATAATCCTCAATATCTATCTCAAATGTTCTCTTAAACATTCACCAATGAAGCATATGAAAACTCACTCAAATATTTCCAACAATGCTTATCAAACAATCCTTTTCACTCCACCTTGTATTTCACAACATTCAATCCAACAACACTTTAATCAAAATATGATGTGCCCATACCTTTTTTTTTGATGGAGATATGTCTTCAAAACTTGTTTTACTCACAACCAAATCCTTTTGCCAATTCTAGGTTAGATAGCAACAATCTATCTCAAAATCTCCACAAGAATATTTACCTCAACAAATATTTCACCATACAAGAAATACAATAAAATGTCAAGTCACAAATACACCTTATTACTCCTTCCTTAAAAATAAATCCTCAATCAATAGATCATACACTCACTCAAGCAAAACAACTATAATGACAATATCCCTATAGCTCCTTTTAACTCCAACTCAACATAAAATATTTCATCCCAAATTTCAACCTTCCAAACACTTTAATATTCTAACTCAAAATAGATTTCAAATTACAATAATAAAATCCTTTTTTTACACCTTATACTCTTCAAATATTAACCCAACATACATTCCAAATTATAACAATAAAATTCCTTGCTTACACCTTATAATCTCCAATTCTTAATCCAACATACATTCCCTGTTACTAATAAATTCCTTGCTTCCTTTAATTTCCAATTCTTAATCCACTATACACTTTATCTTTTCAAATTACACAATAATGATAAAAATTTTGAATCATACCTTAGCCATGTAATAAAAAAATTGTGTGCCTCAAAACACTAACATGCACTCCATGCGAATCAAACTCGCGTTCACCGCTTGCCTAGCGCCTTAGCCTTGGCTAGGCTGCCACTTGGGCTGCGCGCCCACACAAACACCATGATGTGCTCATTGCCCTTTGTACCTTCCATTGCACAAAATATTTGAAACAAAAACACTTCCCTCTGCTACCACCGGGAATCGAATGTGAGACTTGCTTTCCGCCAATGCCTTACGCTGCCAAGCCTTGCCACTAGGCCAATCGTGTGGTTGGTAATAGGGACATGCACCCTTCTTCCTTTATGCATCCACTATTCTCCTTTAGCTTTAAAAATAAAAACCTTCATCTTTCTTTGCTCATGAAATTTGCATCAAATAATTTTATTAACCCTTCGCATGTGCATTTCGGAGACTTAACTTTTGTCTTCAAAACTTTATGGTATAAATACCATTTTTCTTCCTTGCTTGGATGTTGGCGGAAATTAGATATTTAAATTTTATTCTTGGCGCCAAACCCACTTAGGGTTATAAAATTATTATAATATAAATATTATAATTATTTTATAATTAATATTTAGGCTTCCTCTTAGCACTTTAATATTATAATAATAAATATTACAATATTATTTCCTTTGGGCCTAGTCCTTTCTTTGGGGTATTTAAACCAAATATCTTGGGCTTAAAATATAAATATTTTAACCCTCCTTTTTTCAATTCCTTTGCATTGAGATGAACTAACTTTTGACATCAATGACAACATAACTACTCAAAATTTCCAACAATCTCCCCCTTTGTCATTGATGGCAACCCTTTTCCTTAACCATTCCTTTTTCCTTTTTCCAATTCTTCTCCCCCTAGGAAACTCTGCTCCCCTAACTCAATTCTCTCCCCCTAAGTCAATGCTCTCCCCCTAACTCAAATCTCTCCCCCTTTGGCATCAATGGCAAAGGGACTCCTTTGGGGCTAAATATAAGACTCTTAGCTCAGTCCCCTCCCCACCTCCTCTCCTTGAGGTGATTAATTTTGGGGTGGGAGTATCTCTACTCCCAGCATACACTACTCTTTTCCTTTTTCCACCTTCTTTCTCAATCGATCCTTCTGATTCTTTTGAATATCCCTATTCTTGCTTGTCTCTAGAAATTTTATTCTACACCACTTAGCCATATGCCCAACATTATTGCACTTATAACACTTAATTTTGTGGTTCCTTGAAGGTGCAAATATCTTGAAGTTCCTCCTGGTGAAGCCATACCCATTCCTTTCATGAACCCTACAATCAATTGCTTTATGACCAAAATGATTACAAGAGTAACAATACCCTTGAAAGAGATGCCCATTTATGAAATTCCTCTTAGTGAAACCATATTCCTTATTTTCATGTGTCTTGCACTGCATAGCCTTGTGACCAAACCTATTACATGATAAGAAACAATGTCCTTTGAAGAAATATTTCCTTGAACCCACTAGTCTCTTAGTCCTTTCTTCCTTGTGATGTTTCCTATTCCTTTTTTTTATTTGTGCATTATTTCCTTCCTTGGTGAACCTTCTATTTTTCAACTTATCCTCATAAGTCTCACTTTCTCCTTCACTCTCTTCTTCTGAAGCTTCTTCTTCTTTGGAGCTTGAGCTTGACTCCTCTCCTTGTTCTCTTTGTCCTTCAAAACCAAGTCCTGTCTTGTTTGATGAAGATCTTTGTACATTGATAATCTTATCCAAGGTCTTTGAGCTTTTCCCAAACCTGTGTAGCTTGTCTTTAGATTCTTTCACTTCCTTCCTTAGTGAAGCTACCTCATGCTCTAATATTTCACATTCTAAGACTTTTGCTTCTAACTTTTCTTTAAATCTCCTTGTCTTAGATATTGAGTTTGTCAGATCTTGTATAAGATTTCCTTTCTCTTCATCACATTCTTGAAATTGAACCTTGAGTCTTGAATTATGCTTTCTTACCTTTCTTAATTCCTTAAGAGCAAAAATAAGCTCACCTTCTAGATCTACTACTCCTTCCTCTTCATTTTTTGATTCTTCCTCTACATCTTCAAGAGCATCCTCATCTCTTTCTTATTTATCTCCAATAGGAACACTTCCTTCTTCCTCTATTGCTAAGAAGATAATTTCTTCTTCTTCATTATCTGAGGATCTTCCATTACTTTCACTTGAACTCTTGACTCCCTTATCTACATAGAATCTTTTCTTATGTCTTTGAAATAATTTCTTTTCATGCTTATTTTATCCATGCCTATTTTTATTTTGATACCTAGATTTTCCTACTTCCCTGTTCTTATGATCCGGTTTCTCTTCACTACTGCTCCTTCCAGCTTTTGGACAGTTAGATGCATAGTGATCATATTTACTATAATTGAAATACTTAACTATTTTAGTTACCTTTGTGCTTTCTTGATTCCTTATTATTTCTTTTTCCATAGTTTGCTTCTTCATCATTGGATGACTCATCACTTGAATCTGGCTTCTTATCTTTTTTATTCTTTGCTACTTTGAAGGCTACCTCTTTCTTGGGGATAGGATCCTTTCCTATTCTCATCTCATAAGTTGTGAGAGTTCCATGCAACTCATCCCTAGTCAAAGTTTCAATATCTCTTATTTCTTCTATGGCTGAAACCTTTTCACTATACCTCATAGGGAGTGACCTTAAAACCTTTTGACAAACATCTGATTCTTCAACTTTAAACCCAAGTCCTTGCATGGAGTTAACAACCTCATCCACACAAAGTAAGTATGTAGCAATGTCTTCCTCATCCTTCATCTTCAAGTCTTCAAATGTTTTCTTGTGATTTTGTAATTTTTCCATCTTGACCTTTTTGTCTCCCTCATATGTTTTCTTCAACTTTTCCCAAATCTCTTTTGTTGATGTGCAATGCATAACTTTTACAAACTCTACTTCATGTAAACCACTCAAGATTGCATTCATTGCCTTTGCATTATACAGATGTAGGAGCTTACCATATTTATCTATAGGAGGACTAGTTGGAGGTGTGTATCCATCCTCAACTTCTTGCCATGTCTCATATCCTTGTGCCATCAAGTAAGTCTTCATTCTTATGTTCCAGAAAGCATAATTGTTCCCATCAAACAATGGTGCCTTATTTTCTGAATATCCACTTTGAGATGCCATCTATGTTCCTGTATACTTTTCCTTCAAGCTATTAAACTCTTTCGAAGGAACCCACTCTAATACCAATTGAAGAACACAAGCTTATACTGAGAGGGGGTGAACAGTATAAGATCAACTTTTACTTTTCTTTCCCAAACAATATTATCCAATATTATCAATGGTAATATCAACAACAATAATCAAAGCAATGCATAAATCATCACACACAATAGAGACACCAATTTAACGTGGTTCACCCAATGTGGGCTACTCCACGGAGAAAATATTTCTACTAAATTTTCTCAACAAATCTCTTGGGAATCACTTCCCTATTACAATGTTTATGGACCTCTATCCAAAGGAGACACCAATCCCCTAATGCTCTAATTTGTGGATCTCTCTCCATAGGAGAACTCTTTCCCCTCTTCTCTGGTTCATGGAACTTGACCCAGGAGAACTCTTTCTCCTCAACTGGTTTGTGGATCTCTCTCCATAGAAGAACTCTATCTTCCCATCTGGTTCATGGATCACACTCCATAGGAGAACTATTTCCTCTTGCTCTGGTTCATGGATCTCTATCCATAGGAGAACTCTTTCCCTTTTCTCTGGTTGAATGATCTTCTAGAAGACTTCTACCCCCACTACTCTAGCTTATGGATCTCTCTCCATAGAAGACCTCTATCCTCACTACCCTGGCTAATGGATCTCTATCCACTAGAGACTATTGTCCTCTACTCTATCACCTCCAAATCTTACTCTCAAATCTATCTCATATCTACACCAAACTCTATCCCAAGTGTAGTACAAATCTACTCTAACTTTATCTTAGGTCTAGCATAAATCTTCTCACAAATCTATACCAAAATCTATCCTCAAATATATCCTCAAGCCTTAACACAAAGCTTGATCCAATCATAAATCAACTCTACTTATATTTACCCCAAGCCTTAACATAAAGCTTGAACAAATCAATCAATCAACTCTGCTCTCAAGTCTTCACAAAGACTTACCTCAAATCTACCTTCAAGTCCTCTCTAGAACTTGCTCAATCTGCTCTCAAGTCTTCACCAAGACTTACCTCAAATCTACCTTCAAGTCCTCTCTAGAACTTGCTCAATCTACTCTCAAGTCTTCACCAAGACTTACCTCAAATATACCTTCAAGTCCTCTCTAGAACTTGCTCAATCTGCTCTCAAGTCTTCACCAAGACTTACCTCAAATCTACCTTCAAGTCCTCTCTAGAACTTGCTCAATCTGCTCTCAAGTCTTCACCAAGACTTACCTCAAATCTACCTTCAAGTCCTCTCTAGAACTTGCTCAATTTGCTCTCAAGTCTTCACCAAGACTTACCTCAAATATGCTCAAACACATGCTCAAAACAGCTCACAAGATATGCTCAATCAATCTCAAATATTGCACACAATGCTATCAATTACTTTGTCTAATATTCAAAGTAATTCCTTTAACTTGAAGTAGTTTAGACATATTCTATTCAAAATTCGTTTAACCTCTGGAACATATAGAGAATGATGTACTCTATCAAAAACTCAATATGTTCTACTCAATCATTAAGTCTGTCACTTTCACAAATCTGATTTCTAATGTTTGCACATTCACTTTCAATATCACTCAAAACCAATGCTCAAGAATTTCACTCAATCATTCAACCAATGAAACACAACTTGTTCACTAACCCTAAACAAGTGTTTTCATACTTCTTCAAACAAAGTGCACAATGTGGGTCTCAAACCCTAACTCAAATAATCCTCAATCTCTATCTCAAATGTTCTCTTAAACATTCACCAATGAAGCATATGAAAACTCACTCAAACATTTCCAACAATGCTTATCAAACAATCCTTTTCACTCCACCTTGTATTTCACAACATTCAATCCAACAACACTTTAATCAAAGTATGATGTGCCCATACCTTTTTTTTTTGATGGAGATATATCTTCAAAACCTATTTTACTCACAACCAAATCCTTTTGCCAATTCTAGGTTAGATAGCAACAGTCTATCTCAAAATCTCCACAAGAATATTTACCTCAACAAATATTTCACCATACAAGAAATACAATAAAATGTCAAGTCACAAATACACCTTATTACTCCTTCCTTAAAAATAAATCCTCAATCAATAGATCATACACTCACTCAAGCAAAACAACTATAATGACAATATCCCTATAGCTCCTTTTAACTCCAACTCAACATAAAATATTTCAACCCAAATTTCAACCTTCCAAACACTTTAATATTCTAACTCAAAATAGATTTCAAATTACAATAATAAATTCCTTTGTTTACACCTTATACTCTCCAATTCTTAACCCAACATACATTCCAAATTACAACAATAAAATTCCTTGCTTACACCTTATAATCTCCAATTCTTAATCCAACATACATTCCAAATTACAATAATAAAATTCCTTGCTTACACCTTATAATCTCCAATTCTTAATCCAACATACACTTTATCTTTTCAAATTACACAACAATGATAAAATTTTTGAATCATACCTTAGCCATGTAATAAAAAATTTGTGCGCCTCAAAACACTAACATGCACTCCACACGAATCGAACTCACGTTCACCACCTGCCTAGCACCTTAGCCTTGGCTAGGCTACCACTTGGGCTGTGTACCCACATAAACACCATGATGCGCTCACTACCCTTTGTACCTTCTACTGGTGCCAAAATATTTGAAATAAAACACTTCCCTCTACTACCATCAGGAATCGAATGTGAGACCTATGTTCTTCAAATGCCTTACGCTGCCAAGCCTTGCCACTAGGCCAATCATGTGGTTGGTAATAGGGACATGCACCCTTCTCCCTTTATGCATCCACTATTCTCCTTTAGCTTTTAAAAATAAAAGCCTTCATCTTTCTTTGCTCATGAAATTTACATCAAATAATTTTGTTAACCCTTCGCATGTGCATTTCGGAGACTTAACTTTTGTCTTCAAAATTTTATGGTATAAATACCATTTTTCTTCCTTGCTTGGACGTCAGTGAAAATTAGATATTTAAATTTTATTCTTGGCGCCAAACCCACTTAGGGTTATAAAATTATTATAATATAAATATTATAATTATTTTATAATTAATCTTTAGGCTTCCTCTTAGCACTTTAATATTATAATAATAAATATTATAATATTATTTCCTTTGGGCCTAGATATTTCCTTTCTTCGGGGTATTTAAACCAAATCTCTTGGGCTTAAAATATAAATATTTTAACCCTCCTTTTGTCAATTCCTTTGCACTTGAGATGAACTGACTTTTGACATCAATGACAACATAACTACTCAAAATTTCCAACAATCTCCCCCTTTGTCATTGATGGCAACCCTTTTCCTTAACCATTCCTTTTTCCTTTTTCCAATTCTTCTCCCCCTGGGAAACTGCTCCCCCTAACTGAATGCTCTCCCCCTAACTCAAATCTCTCCCCCTTTGTCATCAATGGCAAAGGGACTCCTTTGGGGCTAAATATAAGACTCTTAGCTCAGCCCCCTCCCCACCTCCTCTCCTTGAGGTGATTAATTTTGGGGTGGGAGTATCTCTACTCCTAGCATACACTGCTCTTTTTCTTTGTCCACCTTCTTCCTCAATTGATCCTTCTGATTCTTTTGAATATCCCTGTTCTTGCTTGTCTCTAGAAATTTTGTTCTACACCACTTAGCCATATGCCCAACATTATTGCACTTATAACACTTAATGTTGTGGTTCCTTGAAGGTGCAAATATCTTGAAGTTCCTCCTGGTGAAGCCATACCCATTCCTATCATGAACCCTGCAATCAATTGCCTTATGACCAAAATGATTACAAGAGTAACAATACCCTTGAAAGAGATGCCCATTTCTGAAATTCCTCTTAGTGAAACCATATTCCTTCTTTTCATGTGTCCTGCACTGCATAGCCTTGTGACCAAACCTGTTACATGAGAAGCAACATCCTTTGAAGAAATATTGCCTTGAACCCATTGGTCTCTTAGTCCTTTCTTCCCTATGATGTTTCATGTTCCATCTATTCCTTATTTGTGCATTATTTCCTTCCTTGGTGAACCTTCTATTTTTCAACTTATCCTCATAAGTCTCACTTTCTCCTTCACTCTCTTCTTCTGAAACTTCTTCTTCTTTGGAGCTTGAGCTTGACTCCTCTCCTTGTTCTCTTTGTCCTTCTTCAAAACCAAGTCCTGTCTTGTTTGATGAAGATATTTGTGCATTGATAATCTTATCCAAGGTCTTTGAGCTTTTCCCAAACCTGTGTAGCTTGTCTTTAGACTCTTTCACTTCCTTCCTTAGTGAAACTACCTCATGCTCTAATATTTCACATTCTAAGACTTTTACCTCTAACTTTTCTTTAAATCTCCTTGTCTTAGCTATTGAGTTTGTCAGATCTTGTATAATCTTTCCTTTCTCTTCATCACATTCTTGAAATTGAACCTTGAATCTTGAATTCTACTTTCTTACCTTTCTTAATTCCTTAAGAGCATAAATAAGCTCAGCTTCTAGATCTACTACTCCTTCATTTTTTGATTCTTCCTCTACTTCTTCAAGAGCATCTTCATATCTTTTTGATTTATCTTCAATAGGATCACTTCCTTCATCTTCTATTGCCAAGAAGAGAATTTCTTCTTCTTCATTATCTGAGGATCTTCCATCACTATCACTTGAACTCTTGCCTGTCTTATCTACATAGAAACTCTTCTTATGCCTTTGAAAAACTTTTTTCATGCTTGTTTTGTCCATACCTATTTTTCTTTTCATACCTGGATTTTCCTGCTTCCTTGTTCTTATGATCTTGTTTCTCTTCACCACTACTACTTCTAGCTTCTGGATAGTTAGATGCATAGTGACCATATTTACCACAATTGAAACACTTAACTATTTTAGTACCTTTGTGCTTTCTTGAGTCCTTGTTCCTTCTGCCATAGTTTGCTTCTTCATCATTGGATGACTCATCACTTGAATCTGACTTCTTATATTTTGTCTTCTTTGCTACTTTGAAGGTTACCTCTTTCTTGGGGATAGGATCCTTTCCTATTCTCATCTCATAAGTTGTGAGAGTTCCATGCAACTCATCCCTAGTCAAATTTTCAATATCTCTTGTTTCTTCTATGGTTGAAACCTTTTCACTATACCTCATAGGGAGTGACCTTAAAACCTTTTGACAAACATCTGATTCTTCAACTTTAAACCCAAGTCCTTGCATGGAGTTAACAACCTCATCCACATGAAGTAAGTATGTAGCAATGTCTTCCTCATCCTTCATCTTCAAGTCTTCAAATATTTTCTTGTGATTTTGCAATTTTGCCATCTTGACCTTTTTGTCTCCCTCATATGTTTTCTTCAACTTTTCCCAAATATCTTTTGCTGATGTGCAATGCATAACTTTTACAAACTCTACTTCATGTAAACCACTTAAGATTACATTCATTGCCTTTGCATTATACAGATGTAGGAGCTTACCATATTTATCTATAGGAGGACTAGTTGGAGGTGTGTATCCATCCTCAACTGCTTGCCATATCTCATATCCTTGTGCCATCAAGTAAGTCTTCATTCTTATGTTCTAGAAAGCATAATTGTTCCCATCAAACAATGGTGCCTTATTTTCTGAAGATCCACTCTGAGATGCCATCTGTGTTCCTGTATACTTTTCCTTCAAGTTGTTAAACTCTTCCGAAGGAACCCACTCTGATACCAATTGAAGAACACAAGCTTATACTGAGAGGGGGTGAACAATATAAGATCAACTTTTACTTTTCTTTCCCAAACAATATTATCCAATATTATCAATGGAAATATCAATAGTAGTAATCAAAGCAATGCACAAATCATCACACACAATAGAGACACCAATTTAATATGGTTCACCCAATGTGGGCTACTCCACGGAGAAAATATTTCTACTAAATTTTCTCAACAAATCTCTTGGGAATCACTTCCCTATTACAATGTTTATGGACCTCTATCCAAAGGAGACACCAATCCCCTAATGCTTTGATTTGTGGATCTCTCTCCATAGGAGAACTCTTTCCCCTCTTCTCTGGTTCATGGAACTTGACCTAGGAGAACTCTTTCTCCTCAACTAGTTTGTGGATCTCTCTCCATAGAAGAACTCTATCTTCCTATCTGGTTTATGGATCACACTCCATAGGAGAACTCTTTCCCCTTGCTCTGGTTCATGGATATCTATAAGAGAACTCTTTCCTCTGATGAATTCTAATGGAGATTTTTCCCCTCTACTCTAGATGATGATCTTCTAGAAGACTTCTACCCCCACTACTCTAGCTTGTGGATCTCTCTCCATATAAGACCTCTATCCTCACTACCCTGGCTAATGGATCTCTATCCACTAGAGACTATTGTCCTCTACTCTATCACCTCCAAATATTGCTCTCAACTCTATCTCAGATCTACACCAAACTCTATCCCAAGTGTAGTACAAATCTGCTCTAACTCTATCTCAGGTCTAGCACAAATCTGCTCATAAATCTATACCAAAATATATCCTCAAATCTTTCCTCAAGCCTTAACACAAATCTTGATCCAATCACAAATCAACTCTACTTAGATTTTCCCCAAGCCTTAACACAAAGCTTGAACAAATCAATCAATCAACTCTACTCTCAAGTCTTCACAAAGACTTACCTCAAATCTACCTTCAAGTCCTCTCTAGAACTTGCTCAATATGCTCTCAAGTCTTCACCAAGACTTACCTCAAATCTGCCTTCAAGTCCTCTCTAGAACTTTCTCAATATTCTCTCAAGTCTTCACCAAGACTTACCTCAAATCTACCTTCAAGTCCTCTCTAGAACTTTCTCAATCTGCTCTCAAGTCTTCACCAAGACTTACCTCAAATCTGCCTTCAAGTCCTCTCTAGAACTTGCTCAATCTGCTCTCAAGTCTTCACCAAGACTTACCTCAAATCTACCTTCAAGTCCTCTAGAACTTGCTCAATTCTCTTAAGTCTTCACTAAGACTTACCTCAAATCTGCTCAAACACATGCTCAAAATATCTCACAAGATATGCTCAATCAATCTCAAATCTTGCACACAATGCTATCAATTGCTTTGTCTAATCTTCAAAGTAATTCCTTTAACTTGAAGCAGTTTAGACATATTCTATTCAGAATTCTTTTAACCTCTGGAACATATAGAGAATGATGTACTCTATCAAAAACTCAATATGTTCTACTCAATCATTAAGTCTATCACTTTCACAAATCTGATTTCTAATGTTTGCACATTCACTTTCAATATCACTCAAAACCAATGCTCAAGAATTTCACTCAATCATTCAACCAATGAAACACAACTTGTTCACTAACCCTAAACAAGTATTTTCATACTTCTTCAAACAAAGTGCACAATGTGGGTCTCAAACCCTAACTCAAATAATCCTCAATCTCTATCTCAAATGTTCTCTTAAACATTCACCAATGAAGCATATGAAAACTCACTCAAACATTTCCAACAATGCTTATCAAACAATCCTTTTCACTCCACCTTGTATTTCACAACATTCAATCCAACAACACTTTAATAAAATGATGATGTGCCCATACCTCTTTTTTTTGATGGAGATATGTCTTCAAAACCTGTTTTACTCACAACCAAATCCTTTTGCCAATTCTAGGTTAGATAGCAACAGTCTATCTCAAAATCTCCACAAGAATATTTACCTCAACAAATATTTCACCATACAAGAAATACAATAAAATGTCAAGTCACAAATACACCTTATTACTCCTTCCTTAAAAATAAATCCCCAATCAATAGATCATACACTCACTCAAGTAAAACCACTATAATGACAATATCCCTATAGCTCCTTTTAACTCCAACTCAACATAAAATATTTCAACCCAAATTTCAACCTTCCAAACACTTTAATATTCTAACTCAAAATAGATTTCAAATTACAATAATAAAGTCCTTTGTTTACACCTTATACTCTCCAATTCTTAACCCAACATACATTCCAAATTACAACAATAAAATTCCTTGCTTACACCTTATAATCTCCAATTCTTAACCCAACATACATTCCAAATTACAACAATAAAATTCCTTGCTTACACCTTATAATCTCCAATTCTTAATCCAACATACACTCTATCTTTTCAAAATACACAACAATGATAAAAATTTTGAATCATACCTTAGCCATGTAATAAAATAAATTTGCGTGCCTCAAAACACTAACATGCACTCCACACGAATCGAACTCGCATTCACCGCTTGCCTAGCGCCTTAGCCTTGGCTAGGCTGCCACTTGGGCTACGCACCCACACAAACACCATGATGCACTCACTACCCTTTGTACCTTCCATTGGTGCCAAAATATTTGAAACAAAACACTTCCCTCTGCTACCATCGGGAATCGAACGTGAGACCTATTGTCCGCCAATGCCTTATGCTGCCAAGCCTTGCCACTAGGCCAACCGTGTGGTTGGTAATAGGGACATGCACCCTTCTCCCTTTATGCATCCACTGTTCTCCTTTAGATTTTAAAAATAAAAGCCTTCATCTTTCTTTGCTCACGAAATTCGCATCAAATAATTTTATGGATTAACCCTCGGGTTGGAGACTTAACTTTGTCTTCAAAACTTTATGGTATAAATACCATTTTTCTTCCTTGCTTGGACGTTGGCGAAAATTAGATATTTAAATTTTATTCTTGGCGCCAAACCCACTTAGGGTTATAAAATTATTATAATATAAATATTATAATTATTTTATAATTAATCTTTAGGCTTCCTCTTAGCACTTTAATATTATAATAATAAATATTATAATATTAGATATTGTAATAATATAATTACAATAGGAGAAATATGGTGATAACCTTAGCAGAGTATTGAATGCTTCAAATTTTTATTGAATAAAGTTCTTTGAAAAGGTATTTTAAATTACTCTATTCATGCATGAAATTAATATTGCATTGAAATATTTGCAAAAGATTAACTTGGAGAAATAAGGACTTGCTACACCAAAATTTAAATATTATTTGCAAATATTATTGTTTCTAAATTTCCAATTAGGGAGTTATAAGGAGTTAATCAAGCTATTGAAAAATATTACAACATATATTTTAGAAATGATAGATTCAATGAAATTTAATGATTCACAATGAGTTTTGAGGGGAAATGCCAAGGGATGTTTTAGGTGCGATATTTGAATTCTTGAAGAGTTATAAACCAATGGAGGATGATCCTAGTGATGGTGATGGGTCTACCAATCCTGATAATGTAATATTTGGGTCCCATGAACCCTTTAATATTGAATTTTATTCTACAAGTATTGGGAATACCCATGCATCTCTCAATAAGAACTATAGAAGTGTAGGAACTGTCAGAGTTTTCCCCAATGGTGATCCCAAAATGACTTGTCTTCCTTTGCAAATAAGTTTTGAAGTGCAACCAAGTGCACCCAATCCTAAGGTGCATCTATGGTTCCCAAGGGGAATTATCTCATCATCCCTAAATCCTCATGGCTAACTTCATATCCATCAAATCCATGTCCCTAATTGGAAAATTTAGTAGTGGTAGATTGAACATGAAATCCATCCAGTAATGGGTTGCCATCAAATGACATCCCTTGGGCAACATGGAGCTAATTGCTATCCCTAGAGGATTCTTCCAAATTTGTCTCAATAAATTGGAGGATACCAGTCGTATCTTTATATGGATACCATGGTTCTTCGATTGAAGAAGATTATTTTTGAGAAAATGGGCTGAGGATTTTGATCCTGAGATGCAAAGTATAAATTTTACCCCTATCTAAATTCATACTCAAGGACTCCCAAGTTAGTTTTAGCATGAATAAATATTCCATGAGGTTTCTTGAACTATCAAAGAAATTATTACCATCAATCCATCTACCAAATCTAGAATTTGAATGGTTCACGCTCACATCTGCATCAACACTAACCTTGACTCTGAGCTTCCTACTCACATCAACCTAATCTATGGCTCTTACCACTGATGCCAAGCTATAAAATATGAAAACAAATTATATTTATATATTGAATATCATACTAAAGGATACTTAATATCCCAGTGTCCATCCCTCAAGCCTTCCAAAGAAGTCAGCAAAAAGGAGCCAATCAATCCTAAGAATCATACTGTAGGTCCACCCAAGTCCTATCTTGCACCCCCCAAGATAGGGTAGCATGATACCAGGTTCATCTAGAGATCCCATGCTACTTGTAATGATCTAGATCATTCACCCTCTTTAGATAAAGGTAAACAAGTCATGAAGTAGTCTCAATATATCTCTCAGGAATAGGTATGCTCTTTATTTACCTTCCCTAACTACTTTGGCATTTTATCTAACTCAAATAACTTAGACCCCTTTGATAATTATCCAAAATATAGGTTTGACCTCCCCTTTCCTAAGTCTATCATTCCTTGTGAGCTGGTTTCCTCCTCCCTAACCAGATTCGATCCTTCCTCTCCCCCACTCCCTTTATCCCTTCTAGATGAAACCCTTTGGTCATCCCTCATACCCAACCTATAAAACCTAATATTTGTAGTCCTCCCAAGACCTCAAGCCTCTCTAGTCCCTCTACATCCATGAACCTTTTGAGCCCCTTTAAAACCTTGATACTTTCAAGCCCCTATAAGCCCTTGTGCTTTCCAAGCCCCTATAAACCCTTAGGACTTTCAAGACCTGCTAAATCCTCTAGAATTTTGAGCCCCACTAAGCCCTTATCACTTTATAGCCCCTATAAAACTTTGACCTTTCACAATCCTTCCAAAACCTTGGGACTCCAAAAACTTCTTTTATTTTTAGGTCCTCTTAGCCCTCCTAAGCTTAAAGGCCTCCAATTCCCCAAGACCCTTAGTCCCATTCATACCAAAAATTTCAAAAAATCCCCTATTGATGTTGGGAGTGATAAAAAAATAGGAATATCATGTACCAATGATCAAAGGAAAAAGGAGAATTATGATGATATTTCCAATGGCATGCAATCAACCCTCTTCTCATCCCGATCTGATTAGTTCAAATAAGAAATCAAAAGAACCAAACCCACCTCGCACCAAGGTAGAGGAGGGAAAAATCATCCACCAAGAATAAAAAATGAAAGTCCTCTCATGGAATGTGAGAGTCCTTAATGTTACTACCAAGCAAAGGCTTTTAGAAACCACGAGGAAAGAAATCAAACCCACTATCTTCATGCTTCAACAAACCAAATTTGAAGAAAGCAATTCCAAGAAGGTAACTAAGGTTATCTGGAAGACTAGTGATTTCATTGCAATTATGGTCAATGGATCCTCTAGAGGACTCTTATCATTTTGGGATCCCACTAAGGTAGAAGGGAGACTCCTATAAATTTTAGATAGGATCATGAAAGTTTTAGATAGGATCATGAATGTCATATTCTACAATAGGGATATCAAACTCATCTGGGTTCTATCTAAAACTATGCCCCCAATACCCCCTAGGGAAGGAGTAACCTTTGGAGCACTCTTAGTTAGACAAGGAACATCTTTTCAAACCAACCTTGGGTCTTGGCTGGAGACTTCAACTTACCCATATACCCATAATATAAGAGTGGAGTTACCATCATCTCCCCAAAGAGTTACCAATATTTCAATGAATTTATGGACTCTAATGAGTTTATGGATGTCCACATCAAGGGAACTAAATACACCTAGAGCAATAGAAGGATTAAAGCTATGCACAGTCAATTAAGATTTGATAGATTTTTGTTATCCAAGGAAGCTATCCACTTTTTTGGGTATGCGACACTCCAATTGATTTCTAAAGTTATATTGAACCATAATCTTTTTATATTTTAAGCCTTCAATCAATCTCCAATATTTAAAACCCCTTCCATATTCAAGGTAATGTGGATCCAACATCTTGACCTCAGGGAGCGCATTTCTGAATGGTGGAACCAACCTTTTCTAGGACATCTCATTTCTCAAATTTCTAACAATTTGTTGTTCATAAAAAAACCTCAACATTTGGAACAATGAGGTCTTTGGCAACATTTTTGAAAAAAAAAGTCATTAAAGAATGACCCCACATAATTGAAAATAAAATCTAGAAAGAAATATTAGACAACAAGACCAGGGATGAAGAAAGGAAACTTATGGTAGATTATCATAATATCATTGCAAGGGAAGATACCTTTTGGAGAAAAAATTCTAGAGCCCTTTGGTTGAAATATAGAGATGTGGATACCAAAACAATTCATGCCACCACTCTTAGGCACCCAAACTCCAATAGAATCAAAGAACCGGTTAAAAGGGATGGCACTATCACCTCCAACATTCAGGATATTATGCTCAAAGCGGTCAATCACTTTCAATCCTTCCTTCACACTTACAATTCCCACTCCAACTTGTCTCAATATTCCCTACTACACCACATTACTAATATTATTCTCCCTAAGATGAATCAACACCTTATCCAAGCCCTTTCTCATGATGAAATCAAAGCTACCCTATTTTATATGCATCCTTGGAAAGCACCTAGAACCGATGGTTTTTCCCTCATTTTTTCCAATGCTACTAGGATATTTTTGGGAAGGACATCTTTGAAGCCATACAATAAGTTTAGAGGTCAAAAGTTATCCCTAGGAACATTAATTCTACCTTCCTAGCCCTCATCCCCAAGCATGCAAACTTAAGATCTCTATCTAAATTTTGTCCCATCAGTTTGTGTAACGTGCTTTACAAAATTATGACCAAAGCCATGACCATAAAAATAAAGGAATCCCTCCCTCTCATTATTGTCCCCTACCAAGGTAGCATCGTTCATGGTAGAACTATCACTGATGGGATTATTACCATTTACAAACTTCTACATTTTGTCTTTCGTAGTAAGAATTATGGCTTCCTACTCAAACTTGACATGAATAAATATTTTGATAGAGTCTCTTAAGACTTCCTCTTTATAGTCCTCCTAAATTTTGGTTTCGTGTTGACCTCATGAAAGCTTGCATAACCTTAGCCCGGTTTTATATCATCATAAATGGATCCATTGCAAGATACTTTAGAATAACTAGAGGGATCAAAAAACGTAACCCTTTATCTTCTTGTTTTTTCATAATTCAAGATGAGTCCTTGGGAAGATTACTCAAAGTTGCTTGTGAAATCTCAAGAATCAAACTTACTTCCCTCCTTTAACCTGTAACCCATGAGTAGTTTTTTGATGACACTATTTTGGTCACCCTTGCTTTTGTTGCTGAAGACAAAGTGATCAAGTCAATTCTTGACCTATATGAGGATGTGAATAATCAAATGGTGAACTATATTAAGAGTAAAATTTTCTTCATAAACACCCCACTTTCTTTCAACAATGTATAGCCTAGGTCCTTCAGTGCTTGATTAGTGAACTGGCCTCATACTGCCTTAGCCTCCCTCTCTTCTCTGGTACCCTTTTTGACAACATGTGGAACAATGTCCTTGATAGACTCCTCAAAAATATTACGGGATGGAAGGGAGCCCTCCTTATCCAAGCAGCAAAAGCTACCCTTGTCCACACCTACCTCCAAATCATTCTTGTTTACTTATTGTCACTGTTCAAAGCCCCTGCATCTATTTGTACCAAAATTGAATAAATCCATAAGATATTTTTATGGTGAGGAGTGGACAACAAGAAGAAGTTCCATTTGGTAGTTTTGGATAAATTTTACAATCCCAAATTGCAAGGAGGTTATATTTTTAGAATAATTGGTAAAATGAACTTAGCCCTCATTTCTAAGAAATCTTGAAAAATTTTCACCAATGCAAATTTGAAATGGGTTTCTATAATCAAGCGAAAATATTTGCAGAACTATAATTTTTTGGAGGAAGGGATTCCTCTTTCTGGATTAGCATTCTAGATATCTATCACTAAATCTAGAGATATCATTAAAAATGATATCATATGGCAACTTAGCAATGGGTATTCCATTGTTTTCTAGCTTGATCCTTGGGTTTATGACCACCCTCTCATTTATGAACCCTCCCTTGCTACCCTTAAACCCATTAATGACCACTGCCTTAGTAGCAAGGTTTCCCACTTCATCACCTATACCCTTGGTAAACCCTCTTAGAAATCCATCCCATCCACATCTATCCCCACTAACCTAAATATCGATGGTAGTTCCTTGTCCTCCATCCTTAAGTCTTTCATTATTCCCATATCTATTGATATGCCTAACTTTCCCATTTGGAGAGATTATGACGATGACCTTTTCTATGTTAAAACTACTTATATTTTGCAAGACCACCCCGATGCTTTCTCAATCCCTATAAAGCAAATCTAGCACAAGCACCTTATCCCAAAATTTAGTTTCTTTTCCTAGTTGAATATTTAAAATTAAATCTTAACCTTTGATAATATTATAACCAGAGGGTTAATACTAACTAATCATTGTTACCTTTGTAAGATCGGATGGGAGTCCACACATCATATCTTTCTAGAGTGTGCTTTCTCTAACTTTGTCCTTAGATTCATCCTAACTCCTTGGTTGACCTTTTCACTCAATGTCCAATCTCCTTTAGAAAAACCAGAATCAAATCCCTTTGGTTCATTTTCTTGCACCATTTCTTGTGGCAAATCTAGCTTGATTGCAATAATAGAGCATTCTAAAATTTTTCTAAAGACCCCGTATCTATTTGTAATAATATCCTCTATTTTACCACTAAAAATGCTTATTTGTGCCAGTGTTCTAGATCCCTTGATCCTAAAATTGAATCCTCCATATCCTTGTCCATTCAAATTTCCATGTATCCTTTTAGGCTGTCCACCCACACTAATAATAGATCCAATGCCAAGTGGACCCCACCCTGGAAGAATGGGTAAAACTAAAATTTGATTGTTCCTCTAAAGGAAATCCTTGAATGGCTGGAGGTGGAGGTATTGTTAGAGATCACAAAGGTAGAATCCTCTTAGCCTTTGCTAAAAACCTAGGCACTCAAACTAGTCATGTTGTTGAGGCTAAAGCCCTTTTTCATGGCCTTTCCATTATAAACAACCTACATTGCAATCTCGTCATTGAATGTGATTCTCTAAATTTCATCAACTACATCAAAAATAACAGGGCTTCTAATTGGAGAGTAAACAACATCATCTCTGAAGTTAGAAGACTCTTCTTCATCAACCTATAGATATTAGTCTAGCACATCTTCAGAGAAGCCAATCGGGTGGCTGACTCCCTTGCTAACCTGGGTCCCATCCATCAGTCCCTTAGTGTGTGGCATAATGATTTCCCCCAAACCCTTATTGATGCTATAACTCATGATTGGCTAGGGTTCCTTTGAACCCTAGTACTCATGTACCCCTTTGCATCAAATGACTCCTACTCATCTGTAAATATTTATCCATATTACTAGCCTCACCATGTTTCCTTTGTCCCTTCCCCTACTCTATGTCCTTCATGCCCACCCTATCCACCTTGTCAACCTCACCCCTCCATTTCCTCTTCCTCGTCATCCATCACCTCACCCCACTGTCCACAAAATTTTCACCATTCACCATAACCCTTATCCCTCCTTTCACCCCGTCTCATTTCTCCTCCATAGAACCTCTCATCCTTATTACCAGCCTCATCACATGTTTGGCCTATGGAACTCATTTGAATTTCTTGGTGCAATCATCAGTTCCACCCTAGTTATTTTTAGTTGAATAACTTCTCACGTGCTTGGTGTGCAAAAATTTCTTAGTTATCCTAGTGTGATCATCAATGCCACTTTAGATTATTTTAATTGAATTACCTCTCACATACATAGCCTTCAGATATTGCTTGAGTTTATCAGTTTATCATTAGTGCCACTATGTATTTTCCAACTAATTCACCATCTTGAGTGTTGGTCATTTTCAAAGTGGTATTTTATCCCTTACCATCATCACCAACCTTACCCCTCTAACTCCTTCCTAATGCAAAAATCATATTTCACTAGTTAGCACATGACCCAAGCTCCATCATCCTTCAAAAGTAGCAACGGTACCTATCAAATCTTTAGCCACCTTCTTTGGCATGTAAGCTAAATACCCTTTTATTCCCAATAACTGCATGAGCCTGAACCATACCAATTACCCTCTCACCCTTAGCCCTCACTTAAGGTTTTCCAACATCCATCCCTATCCATCCATGGCTTTGCTCGAGCCCACTTCTCTTCACCTCAACCCTATTATTGAGGATATTTTAGGGAGCTACAAATTTTTACCCTTCCTAAAGAAATTTTTTGGTAATGATGTCAAATTTTTTGATGAAATCATCAATTCTTGGTATGGGGGCCATGTCACTATTAGGGACCTTGATTTCTTGATCAATGTCTAAATGCTAGTTGATGTTACAGGTTTCTTGATTGACGATAAAATCATCAAGTGCAACAATTACACTATGCTGAGGAGAAGGACTTCTTTATTGATAAAGGTAAGGATCTCATTGTGGTTGATGGTGGAATCAATAGACTTTCCCTATCTATCCCCTGGTATCATGTTATAATTCCAATTTTACAATAATTTACCTTTGAAAAAATCCACATTCCCCTCTGTAGCTTCTATTGAACCTTCCTAAATCATCTCAAAGGCATAAAAAATATCAATATCCTTGATTATCTATTCAGGTCCATCGAGTTGTTTATCAACAATACCAGGAACAAGAAATCCACTCATTCCATCCATTAGGACCTACACCTTATTTTGTATAAGCATACTCTCGAATTATACTCCAACAAAGATGTGGTCACTACCTGCACTACCCCTCCCAATCCCACCCAAAGCCCTAATTTCCTTAACCCACTTGAACCCACCAAAAGCCATAACCATGAAAATCCTACCCATAAGGTCCCCAATGATGATAATGACCCTAATTTTTCCTCCTCATATACCCTAAATAAAACCCTTGGTTCTAAGCTCAATGAGGAGTCTTCATTTTTTTATTTTGAGTTCAAACGTTGGTCTGTTAGGTACTCATCATCCAAGTCTCAATGCAATCCCAACCCAACTTACGTTCAGGGTTTCCATCATCTCAAAATTATGAATACAGATATGTCTTTCTCTATAAATTCCAGTGACGTGATTCCCCCTAAGGAGCTAACACCCAAGTGCACCGATCTTCCTTTAGAAATTGTTCTTCAAAACTCCATCCTCAACCACATCACCAACATTGTTGTCACCTTGTTAGTGGCTGTTATTTCATCCAAGGCAGCATGGTCACTCTACAATCAAACAGTAAATATGATGGATGAAATCCATGGCCACCTCAAGAATCTCTTCAAGGAATTTGATGGTCCTTCGGATGTCAACATCGAAGATTAATACTACAGTCCTCTGGTTTATAAGGGTCTCCTTCCTAAGAATACCCCTCTGTTCGTTCTTTTTTTTGGTTGAGATCATACCTACTAGATCTCTGTGTTTGGCTCTTTGTTTCTTTGTAAGGCTGGTTCTCCCCTTGTGGTTCCACCCTCTATTTTTGTTTTTTGGGTCTACTAACCTATTATTTTTGTCCTTTTTGTAAAATGGTTTTGGGTCCCCTTTCAAAACCCACTTTTAATTAAATCCTTTTCTTACTGATAAAAAAATAGAAATTATTTTATTGAAACTTGAAATAAGCAAAATATAGAAATGATTTAAAGTTAGAATAATTATTTTCATATTAGTATCTCATACAAAATGAAGGGGCATAAGGAATCCAACTTAAAAAAATATAAAATCTTGTCAATTAAAATTGCATCAAAACTATTTTGGCTTTCTATAAAGAGAAATAAAGTGATTGTCTTAAAATAATAGGAGTTTAACACTATATTGAAACTGTCATCAAAGAATTAGGGAGACAAAAGATATTCAACTTAGAAGAAAACTTAGAAATCTAGGTGTACTATCAAATCCATATTCAAAATATTTGGTAGACACAATGTATTCTACAAAACTTTATAAAATGATAAGATATTAAGTTTCATCTCTAGACTAGGAGCCAAAAGGGATACTACTTAGAGATTTGAAAGATTGCAAATAAGATATTACAAAGCTGAAGAATTGAAATAAAATATTTAATCATATACTTATAACACTAGGGAGTCATAAGGTAGTCAACCTCAACAATATTTTTTTGAAGGATTCCATCAAAACTACTCTCAATATCAAACACTAAGGAGTAAAATGGATGTCTACTTTAAAGAATATAATGAATAATGATATGGAAAATATCATTGGAAATAAAAAGGCAAGTGTCATAAAAATGGAATCAATAATTTACTTACAAAATTTGAAGGAAACTTAGATCTTACTTCAAAATTGATCTATAGTGAAGCCTTAGAAGAAAACTTTAAAACTCTAGAATATTATCTACATGCTAGAATCATTGAAGCAATTGATAATGGAAAATATGATATTCTAATTCCTTTAGATATTGGTAGTGTATTATATATGGCATTAATTGCATTCAAATATTACAAAGAAGAAAATATGAAGCTTACTTAAAGAGAAAATAGAATTAGACGAATCCTTCTTAGAGAAGATATTTAATTCTTCATGCAATATTGATACTTCAAGTTTTTCTAACTCAATATCTTATCATGATGTTTTAAATGATTATACAGAAGATTGTATACTAAAGAAGACTTGTGGTAAGAAGGAAAATATTCAAAGAGGAAGTATATTTGTAGGAATCTGATGATAGCATGATAGTTCATGAAAACACAATGAATAACTCTAATGATGAGGATAAAAGAAAAGAAGAGGAATTTGACCAAGGAGGCATACGATGCAAAGTAAATTGAAGATCATATTGAATACTAAAGTCTTCAATACCTAAAAATGTAATACAAGGGGTGTTGGAATATATTATATTATTTGGTAGATGCCAATGTACCACCATGGGTACCTATTTAGATTAGGAATTGAGTATTTACTTTATGTAATGTAATAAATGCATAAGTATTGCTAGAATGTGTAATGATGTAAATGTTCATGTTGTCCACATGTACATGAGTCCTTAAGAATATGAAGATGAAGATTCATATGAATATGAAAGGCCAAGAGTCATGTATCATTATAAATATGCCTTCTTGGGTAAGAAATAAATAGAAGGGAGATAGCATTGAGTAGAATAGAAGCATATACAACATAGAGCATGTATTCAATATCGATATTTCAAGACCTCCATTTACATAAATATAATATTTTTGTGAGATTTCATCAATGGTTTTTTATGAGTAGTTGTAGAAGTTTCTCATGCATTTTATGTGCTTAGTATATTGGAATTATCATATACTTAACATTGCATTATCATGACCCTCCCTTGGCAGAATTTTCTTTGGATGAATTTATGTTTTGCTATGTTGTTTTATTGATGGAATAATTGGCTATTTCATGACTAGTTATGCAAGACATGTATTTTTATGGAAAAATGAGATATAAGTATAAGTGGAATGATTGATTATTTTATGATTTAAATCTACAAAATACTTGTACATATGTTTATATATCTCAAATAATGTGATGACACTAATAAATCTGCACTTTGTAGGAATAGGTTTATCTATGAGCAGAAGGATGGATTAACCATCAAAGCCGAGAAACCAGAAAATGTTCAATTGTTCTTTTATCGAATAAACTGGACTAACATGGATGAATGTCCAAACATATATAATTGCATATTATAATTTTTGCATGAAAGAAATATATTTAAATAGATGGATTATGGTGTTGCATCATAATTTTATTTGTATAAGGTTTCATGGATAGTTTAACCATGAGATGAATAGATGCTTGAGTTACTATGTCTTTCAACTCTTAAAAATATTTTAAGAAAACATAGCTCTTGATAGATATCTAAGTTTTGGGTGCGTAAAAAGGGCAACGACATTCAATTATGTTTGATTAGAAACAAGTAAATAAACATTTAAATTTCTAGTGAGATTTTTCATTCTCATGCACCACAAAATAAATGAATATTTTGAAGAAGGATGTTGTGATGAAGGTTTTTAGCACCTTGGTTATTCGACAAGTGACAACACCTTACCTTAAGAAGGATGAGTTGTTAATTACTCAATGTGTGCATTTGAGAAGGACAATAAATGATCTCAGGTGAACTACCACATTGGATACCAATGGAGGTTATGGAGAAAATAATGCTTCCACTAACTTACCAAAAGATCCGGATGAGTGGGTGGAAAGGAAAAATAAGAGAAGGATTCAGTGAATGAAAGAAAACAAAAGGAAAACAAAATGTTGGTTAAGGAAAAAGAGCAAAGGCCTGATTTCAAAAGTGATTTTTTAGGTCAACTATCAGTTTGACTTGTATTTGAGGTAAGTTTTACCATAGCAATCCTTAGTGTTTTCTTTTTAAAAGAATTTTAATAATTGTTTTGAAATGATAGCTTTACTATAATGGGTTAGTTTCAAGGATTGTCAATTTAAGACTTTATCTATGGCTATTAGAAGACTTGTCGGTTCTTGTTACCATGAGGTCTAAAATGAGTTGAGAGTTTCAATAGAATTTATTTTAAATTAAGGAAACCATGATATCTTAGAGCGTAAGATCTCAAGTTTTATTATTAGAACAACTTGTGAAATTTTCAATTCAGGTGTAGTTGTAGTAGTGTTGAAACTGAAGTGAAGAACTCTCTAGGGATACCACTCTAGTTCTTACTAGTTCATGGTAGTCACCTCTCAAATAGGTGGTTGAGTAGTTATGTTTGTGGTCTATAAAACCATAGGAGAGAAGATAGAAAATATTAAATGAGTTAGACATGGTGTTAGGTCATTGAGTAATAGGACTTAGATGGGTGAGGTTGGGCGTTCATTAAGGAATACAAGTGTTTGTGTTAGTCTAAATTCTAGTTAAGTCAACCTGTAAGGGCAAAGTATAGCGCTTATTGATGTTTGAGTCATGCGGTGGTCATCGTGGTCTATTATTGGTAGAAAGTCTCAGGTTAGAGATATCGATAGCATGATTGGTGGTAGTCAATAGCAAAGCATTAGTTTAGTTTACTTTTGCCTAATGTGGGTGCTTGATATTTTGAATGGCAGGTGTTTCCACATAGGAGAAAGATTAGATCTGTGTGGAACATGTATCAAAGCTACCAAGTAGGTATAGGGACTCAAAGATGAGTAAGTATATTTGTTAAATAAAAGTTATTCCTTTGCTACAAGTCTAGTTATATTATTGGGTACAATTATAGAGATTTCAAACTCCTTTGAGCTATGGCTTGTGAATCCATAATCAGAATATCTACAACTAGAGAAAGGGTCAGTTTGATCCCAATTTAACTGAGGATATTGAATTCTATGAACATTAAGCTCTATGGGATGTCGTACATAGTCTTGGTATCTAAGTTGCACCATTATTTTATCAATAAAGTTGAGTGTTCAGTGGGTGCACCTATGTGTAGCTGCACCCTATTAATTAAAAAAAATATTGGTCATGTACACTACTGTAGATGGTATTCTATTTTTGTATAGAAATATTGATTTCAGGGATGCTTTTGTAAGAAATCACTTATTGGATTTTGTTCGACACCATTGGTGTCATTATAGGAATGAAATACTTATTGCAGAAATCAATCTTCAACAATGAGTTTACAAAAATATTAGGCTTTATTGATAATTAAAATATGGAATGGTAGAGGACACTATGAGCATCCTCGTAAAAGGGAATGTTGTAGAATGCTTATTTACATAGGATTATGTTGTGGTCTTGTACCCACATAAGATAAGTGAATTTCTTATGTTTGGACAATGGACACCATGGTGGGTATTGTGTTAATTAGCTTGTGTATCATTTTTGAAAAATAGGAAGCTATTTTCGAATTGTAATAGACTCAAAGGGAAAGAAATAAATCCCATGAGAAAATAGAGAATTGTATGGAACACTCAGTCAATGTATAGCACCATACATCTTGAGATTAATAAAAGAAACATATTTTTAAGGCTGGGTTTCTTCCCATTGAGGGTTCCTAGGATAAATAAGTTGTTATGTGGATTTGTGTGATGAATCTATTTCTATGTATTTATTTGTTTACTTAATGAATAATTAAATGTTCCAAAAGTAAGCTATACTTTATGGATGTGGAATAATTAGTTATATTGATTACAAGAGTAAGTTGTATGATCTATGTGGGTCCTTGGTTATGAATATTTCTTAATTAAATTAGATAAAGGAATTATTTCATTCATTTCAAGTAATAGAAGCTCTTGGTTTAAGTTCAAGATTTGAACCCTCTTTTTACTCTTATTGTGTATCATATTTGGTATAACATGCTTTAGTTAGAGTAAGGAATCTAGTAAACTAAACTTAAACCAAGGATGGAAAATGACTTATTCCTAGGAAACTAGCTCATTAAGGTGATGAGAGGGATAGTTTGGAATATTTTGTGCTTAGTTCACCTACATAACAGGAATTGTGTAAGTTAAGAGATAAAAATTACCCATTCAATGGATAGAAAATGGGATGGTCTAGACCATTGAACAAATGAATCTGATAGCTATCATTGTGGGTTACCTAGTACACTTGCATAGAATGATTTATGCAAGGGTAAATATGGGTGTACCTTTTTCAAAGAATTCTAGGAGGATAAATTGTTGAGACCAATATGGATAGTGGTCCACAATTGAATATGAAAATAAATATATAGATATATAAAAAAAAGTGTTGTGAGAATGGGTTGTGATATTTGGTATCAGATTGCTTGGTTCATAGAGATACAAGTTTTCTTACGCAAGTATAGATGAGTGTAGTAGGATAGTACCCCATGTAAAAATTAAGTACAAAGAAAGTGGATCTAGCTCAATTATCTAGCTAGGATAACTAAGAATATAGTTTCTAGTAGGAGAAGCAATTCAAGGATGAAATTATGAACTGATTCCTACTATCTCTCTTATGTGTGGTCAAGGATAATGCCACCCAAGAGAAGGAGAGGAAGTGTTACCCCATCGATGAGGTAGACATGGCAAAATAATATAGAGGTCAATGATGCAAATGTAGGTGTGGAAAACCCTAGTATAAAAAGGGAAGATCTCACTACAATAGTTGCCTTACTAAGGGAACAAATGGAAACACAAAAGCATATGTTAGAAGCTATAGTGAATCGAGATTCACAAGTTGGAAATTCTAGGATGGGATGAGAGAATAAAATTCATTCGAAGGCTCAATAGGCTAGAATTCGACTTGAGGCAGAATTGAGCAAGGACATGAAACACCTAAAATCCTCCAAGTTCAATGGAGAAGAAGATGGTGATAAAGTCAAAGCTTGGTTGAAGGAGATAGAGACTTTCTGTAACATGAAGAACTATTCCACTAGCACCCGAATATCCTATGCTACTTTGCATTTACAAGGGGTTGGTTTGGATTGGTGGGAAATGTATAGTGGGGAACTAGGGATTGAGGCTATAGTTGATTTGAAATGGGAGAACTTTGTGATAACTTTCAAAGAAATATTCCTCACTGAACACTTCTACACCAAGAAATTTGAAGAATTCACCAACCTTAGACAAGGGACTAGAACTGTGGAAGTTTATTATCAAAAATTCATCAAACTACTAAAGTATGTGCTTGCATATAATGAGAAAATGAAGGTACATAAGTTTATTCTAGGGGTAGATCCCAGAGTAGGGTATGAAGTGAATATGTGGGAACCTAGTACCCTCTAGAAGGCCTATGATCTAGCTAGGAAATTTAAAACTTATCTCAAGCCCTACTTTGACTATGAAGGGGCATCTAAGCAAGATAAAGAGGCATTGAGAAAAAGAAATAGTGCAGGGTTTATGAAATGGGAAAGTGAACAAGCAAATAAGAGTCCCCCTAGATAGGATAGAAGGAATGATAGGAAGCAAGGAAATTTTAGGAAGAGGTTCAAAGGGAAGAACCATAATCCTAACAATCGCAACAATGGTGATAATCGATCATCAACACAAGGTCAGGCCAATCCTTCACATGCAGTGAAAATAGAAGATGGATAGAAGTAGAAAACACATCTAAGACCCAAAGTAGGATGTTATGAATGTGGCAGTTTGCATTACACCAACAAATGTCCACTTAAAGTAGGAACAAGTTCGAAAGGAAAGGAACCAACCTATAAAGAACCTACACACAAGATTTATATAGCAATAGGGAGTCAAAATCTAGAAGGACAAGCCACTCCACTACTGATAAAAGGTAAGATATTTGGTAGAAATGTTAGAATTTTGATTGATAGTGGTGCCATAGATAGTTTTGTTTCCACTAGCTTAATTAAAGATATACTAGAAAGACCAGGAATCTTGGCACATGGGTGGAAGGTCGAGTATGGCTCAGGATAAACCTACTCTGTAGATCAGTGTTACCCTATGGCTAAAATTATCTTACCTAGTGGTACAACTATAGGTTACCTTTATGTAGCACCACTACATGCTTTTGATGTAGTGCTAGGAATGGATTGGTTGCAAGCACATAAGGTTGTAATCAATTTCTAGGATAGATGGATTGAGTACTCAAAAGATGGTAGGAAAGTACAGAGGGTGTACAACTTGCAAGGGGCTTTTCAACCCTAGATCCTCTCCGTAATGCAACTTAAGAAGGCAATGAAGAGAGGAGGAGCAATTTATGTAGTGAAGTTAAATGAATTAGAAGGTGAGAAGAAGGAAGAGGTGTTTGAGAGACACCTAGTACTTCAAAAGTTCAGAGATGTATTTCTAGAGGATTTACCTAGATTACCCCTAAACATGAATTTGATTTCACAATTGAACTTCAGCCTGGAACAGAACCTATTCATAGAGCTCCTTATAGAATGAATCCAATTGAGATGCAAGAACTAAAAGTATAGTTGCAAGGATTGCTAGAAAAGGGATTGATTAGACCAAGTGTGTCACCGTGGGGTGCACCAATGTTATTTGTCAAGAAAAAGGATGGTTCCTTGCAACTATGTATAGACTATAGGATGTTAAACAAGGCAACCATTAAAAATAGATATCCTCTACCCAAAATCGAAGACCTCTTCGATCAACTTAAAGATACCACTATCTTTTCAAATATTGATCTAAAGTTTGGATACCACCAATTGAGGATTCGAGAAGAGGATACCCATAAGACAACTTTCAAAACTTGATATGGACATTATGAGTTTATTGTCTTGCCTTTTGGTCTATCGAATGCTCCAACAACATTTATGAAATTTTTTTAGAAATTTTGGACCAATTTGTTCTTGTATTCTTGGATGATATTTTGATATATTCCTAGAATAATATTGAGCATGATAGACACCTTGAGATCATGTTGGAGCTGCTAAGGAAGAATCAGTTGTATGGGAATTTATTGAAATGTGAATTTTATGTGTTAGAAGTGTAATATTTAGGGTATATTGTATTAGTAGAAGGGATCATGGTGGATCCTAAGAAAATAGAAGCTATTTTGAATTGGCCACCACCCACAAATGTGATAGAAGTTTGAAGTTTCATGGGTTTGACTAGATATTACAGGCATTATGTGAAGGACTACACCAAGATAACCGCTCCAATAACTAACCTTCAAAGGAAGGGAAAATAATTCAAGTGGATGGATAAATGTGAGGAAGCTTTTGATCTGCTCAAACAAAAACTCACTACATCTCCCATACTAAAGATACTAGACCCTCAAGGTAGTTTTTTTGTATGTATAGATGCATCATTGGAAGGTTTGGGAGGAGTGCTCTCACAATATGAAGTAGTAATAGTTTATAGATCTAGGAAGCTAAAATAACATGAGGTCAATTATGCAACCCATGATCTGGAATTAGCAGTAGTAGTTTTTTCTCTCAAAATTTGGTGATACTATTTGATAGGGAGACCCTTTGAGTTGAGAACAGACCATCAAAGTTTGAAGTACATATTTACTCAACCTTTTCTAAATGCCATATAAATAATATGGATGGAATTTCTCTTTGAATATGATTTTGGTATTGAATACATCAAAGAGAAAGAAAATAAGGTTGTTGATGCACTCAGTAGGAGAAGACACATAGTTGTCTTGTCTCGCATCCATGTGGACTTGATGGAACAAGTTAAGGAAATGCAACAACAGGATGTGTTTTGCAATAAAATCTAGGAAAGGATGGAAAGGAAATCTGATGATAGTAAGGATTTCAGCATCAAGGATGGGTTCTTGTGCTTTAAATATAGGGTAGTAGTTCTAGAGGCCGATGGTTTGAAGAAAATGATCATGAATGAAGCTCATAGATATCCATATTTTGCTCATCCAGGAGGGGAAAAATGAGAGAGAATATGAAGAAAATTTTCTTCTAGCCAAGAATGAAGAGGGACATAACTAAATTTATCGCTCAATGCCTTGAATTCCAAAAAGTAAAGGCAAAAAATAGACATCCTGTAGGACTATTGTACCCTCATGAGATACCAACATAGAAATAGTAGGTGATTTCGATGGATTTTATTGTAGGGTTGCCTAAGACCAGATTCTAGCATGACATAATCCTAGTTGTGGTCGATAGACTGACCAAGGTTGCGTACTTTATACCTAAAAATACCAAGGATGATGTCGTGGTTGTGGCTAATATATTTTCCAAGGAAATATTTAGGCTTCATGGTTTTTTAGAAGTGATCATTTTAGATAGGGACTCAAGATTCACATCCGAGTTTTGGTAAGCTCTACATCGAGCCATTGGCACTAGGTTAAACATCAATTCTGCATATCACCAAAAAATCGATGGGTAGATTGAAAGGGTAAATCAAGTTTTAGAGGATATGCTTCTCATGTATTGTATGGATCAAAAAACTTGATGGGAAGATTACTTACACTTGGTAGAATTTTCCTACAACAATGGTCATCATTCGACCTTAGGCATGGCACCATTTGAAGCTCTATATGGTAGAAGGTGTAGGACACCATTATCTTGGGATAATCTAGAGGATAGAGTTGTGCTTGGACCTGATATGGTCAAATAAATGGAGCAAAAATTAAGGACAATCAGAGAAAGACTTAAAGAAGTTACGGATCAATAGAAAAGTTATGTCGACCTCAAGAGGTCACCAAGAGAATTTGTAGTGGGTGATAGAGTGTTTTTAAGGGTGAGACCAAAGAAGAGTGCTATTAAATCCACAAAACTTAATCCACATTTTGTGGGACCCTTTGAAATTATAGAAAATATCAGTCCTGTGGCATATCGACTTGCCTTACCACCCAGTTTGTCCAAGATTCATGACACCTTTCACATTTCTTTTCTTAGGAAGTACATTGCTAATCCTGAATATGTGTGGGATTTTTCAAACTTGTAGATGGTGGATCCAGAGGCTATAGAGGTTTGACTAGTAAGAATCCTTGAGTTCCATTCCAAATCAATGAGGAAAGGGACTCTAGAGCAATGCAAGGTCCAGTGGGACCATTACTCTGAGAGAAATGCTACTTGGGAGAAAGTAGCAGATATGCAAAGACACTTTCCATTTTTGTTTGAAAATAATATGTAATTGTTATTTCATGATGGACTACTTGTAACACAGAGGATTGTGTTAAGCCTAAGGGGGGTAGGATGTCATGACCCTCCCTTGGCAGACTTTTCTTTGGATGAATTTATGTTTTGCTATGTTGTCTTATTGATGGAATAATTGACTATTTCATGACTAGTTATGCAAGACATGTATTTTATGGAAAAATGATATAAGTATAAGTGGAATGATTGATTATTTTATGCTTTAAATCTGCAAAATACTTGTACATATGTATATATGTCTCAAAGAATTTGATGACACTAACTAATCTACACTTTTGTAGGAACAAGTTTATCTATGAGCAGAAGGATGGATTAACCATCAAAGCCGAGAAACCAAGAAATATTCAATTGTGCTTTTATCCAATAGCTTGGGCTAACATGGATGAATTTCCAAACATATATAATTGCATATTATAAGTTTTGCATGAAATAAATATATTTAAATAGATGGATTATGGTGTTGCATCATAATTTTATTTGTATAAGGTTTCACAGATAGTTTAACCGCAAGATGAATAGATGCTTGAGTTACTATGTCTTTCAACTCTTAAAAATATTTTAAGAAAATGTAGCTCTTGATGGACATCTATGTTTTAGGTTTAAATGCAAAAAAGAGGCAACGATGTTCATTGATGTTCGATTAGAAACAAGCAAATAGACATTTACATTTCTAGTGAGATTGTTCATTCTCATGCACCATAGAAGAAATGAATATTTCTTGAAGAAGGATGTTGTGATGAAGGTTTTAGCACCTTGGTTATTCGACAAGTGACAACACCTTACCTTAAGAAGGACGAGTTGTTAATTACTCAACATGTGCATTTAATAAGGACAATAAATGATCTCATGTGAACTATCACATTGGATACCAGTGGAGGTTATGGAGAAAATAATGCTTCCACTAACTTACCAAAAGTTTTGAATGAGTGGGAAAAAAAATAAAAAGAAGAGAAGAATTCAAAGGATGAAAGGAAATGGAAGAAAAAAAGAACGTTGGTCGATGAAGGAGAGCATAGATGTAAGTTTAGAGGTGATTTTGGAAGTGGGTTATCGATTCAACTTGTTTAATTTGAGGTAATTTATTCCATAGCAATCCTTAGTATTTTCCTTTAAAAAAAAATTATTAATAATTTTGAAATGACAACTTTACTGTAATGGGTTAGTTTCAAGGATTGTCAATTTAAGACTTTATCTATGGTTATTAGAAGCCTTGCCTATGCTTGTTACCGTGAGGTCTGAACTGAGTTGAGAGTTTCAATAGAATTTATCTTAAATTAAGGAAACCATGATCTCTTAGAGTGTAAGGTCTCTAGTTTTATGATTAGAACAACTTGTGAAAATTTTAGTTTTAGGTGCAGTTGTAGTAGTGTTGAAACTCAAGTGAAGAACTTGCTAGGGAGGCCACTTTAGTTCTCTTAGTTCATGGTAGTCACCTTTTGAATAGATGGTCGAGTAGTTGTGTTTGTGGTTTTTAAAACCATAGGAGAGAAGCCAAAAAATGTTAACCAAGTTAGACGTGGTGTTGGGTCATTGAGTAATTAGACTTATATGGGTGAGGTTGGGTGTTCGTTAAGGAATACAAGTGCTTGTGTTAGTCTAAGTTCTAGTTAAGTCAGTGTGTAAGGGCAAAATATAGTGCTATTATTAACATATGAGTCATGCGGTGGTTAGCATGGTCTATTGTTGGTAGAAAGACTCAGGTTAGAGATATCGATAGCATGATTGGTGGTAGTCAATAGCAAAGCATTAGTTTAGTTCATTTTTGCCTGATGTGGGTGCTTGATATTTTGAATGGTGGGTGTTTCCACATAGGAGAAATATTAGATCCATGTGGAATGCATATCAAAGCTACCAAATAGGTATAGGAGACTCAAATATGAGTAAGTATGTTTTGTTAAAGAAAAGTGGCTCCTTTGCTACAAGTCCAGTTATATTATTGGGTATAATTGTAGATATTTTTGACTCCTTTTGATCTATGCTCTGTGAAGCCATAATCAGAATATCTATGATTGGAAAAAGGGTCAGTTCAACCTAGATTTAACTAAGGAAATTGAATTCTATAAATATTAAGCTTTGTGGGATGCCGGACATAGGCTTGGTATCCAAGTTGCACCACTATTTTATTAATGAAGTTGAGTGTTCGGTGGGTGCGCCTATGTGTAGCTGCACCCTATTAATTAAAAAATATATGGTGATGTACACTATTGTAGATGGTATTCTATATTTGTATAGAAATATTGATGCTAGGGATGCTTTTGTAAGCAATTACTTGATGTATTTTGTTTGACACCATTGGTGTCATTCTGGAAATGAAATACTTTTGGTAGAGATCAATCTTTAGCAATGAGTTTACATAGAGATTAGGCTTTATTAATAATTAAAATGAGGAATGGTAGAGGATACTATGAGCATCCTCGATAAAATAAAATGTTATAGAATGCTTATTTACATAGGATTATGTCACGGTCTTGTACCCACATAAGATAAGTGAATTTCTTATGTTTGGAAAATGGACACCATGGTGGGTATTGTGTTAATTAGCTTGTGTATCTTTTTCAAAAAATAGGAAGCTATTTCCAAATTGTAAAAGACTCAAATGGAAAGAAAAAAAATCCCATGAGAAAATGGAGAATTGTATGGAACACTCAGTCAATGTATAGCACCATACATCTTGAGATTAATAAAAAGAAATAGATTTTTAAGGTTGGGTTTTTTCCCATTGAGGGTTCCCAGGATAAATAAGTTGTTATGTGGATTTGTGTGATGAATCTCTTTATGCTGATAAAATTAATGAGAATGTATTTTATGGATTTGGAAAATGTTGTTATATGGTTTTGTGTGATGAATCTCTTTCTATGATGTCATGGTAAAGGAAAATGTATTTATTTGTTATACTTATTGAATAAGTAAATGTTCCAAAAGTAAGTTGTTATACTTTATGGATGTGGAATAATTAGTATTATTGACTACAAGAGTAAGTTGTATGATCTATGTGGATCTTTGGTGATGAAGATTTCTTAATTAAATTAGATAAAGGAATTCTTTCATTCATTTCAAGTAATAGAAGCTCTTGGGTTTAAGTACGAGAATTGAACCCTCTTTTTACTCTTAAATATTATGCAAGGGTTGATTGTGAATCTTAGTTGGTAAAACATGCTTTAGCTAGAGGAAGAAATCTAGTAAACTAAACTTGAACCAAGGATGGAAAATGACTTACTCCTAAGAAACTAGCTCATCAGGGGTGATGAGAGGGATAGTTTGGAATTCTTATGCTTAGTTCACCTACATAGGAGGACTTGTGTAAGTTAAGTTATAAGGGTTCTCCATTCGATGGATAGAAAATAGGATGGTCTAGACCATTGGACAAATGAATTTGATAGCTATCATTGTGGGTTAATATGTAAGGGTAAATATGGGTGTACCTTTTTCAAAGAATTTCGGGAGGGTAAATTGTTGAGACCAATATGGATAGTGGTCCACAATTGAATGTGAATACATATATAGTATATATATATATATATATATATATATATATATATATATATATATATATATATATATAAGAAAAAGGAGTGTTGAGAGAATGGGTTATGATAGGCATGCTTATTTTAGATCTTGTGGTTGCATTTCCTTAAGTATATAGCATCAAAATCTAACATCAATGGTGCTATTGCATGACCTCCAAAATAGATAGAAAATGATATAGTCAGTGATAGAGGGACCTATATGATTTGATAGAGGAGGTTAGATTTCCTTGGGTAGAATTCAAGCCCCTACTTAGATAGAAAAATATAGTAAAAATGATAGAATGTAATAAATGAGTGCTATATGATCAAAGCACCATCAATTATTTCACGTAGAGCTAACACTTTTGCTGTGTAAACTAGAGATCGATAACACCGTTGACCTATAGTCTAGCAATGTTTTCACTTCTTAGAGTAGAAAAACAACATTAAAGACAATATAATATAATATTATAATGACAATGATGAAGGGCCCTAATGTATGAGTACAAAGGCCCTTTCAACAATAAAAAAATGTAAATTTATATACTTCAATTGAAGATTAATAAAAATGAAGGGTTAATTAAATGCAAATACAAATATGGTAATATTTTGGCATAAATTTTCCATGCAAAATGCTAAAATACCTATGATTATAGAGATATATGTTGGACAATGTTCATTAATCTAAGACTTTTAATGAAAATTTCATTTGAATTTTCATAGATTTTTGCTACTACAAACACTATGATGAAATGGTCACACTAAGTGCTAGTTTTACCTTAGGGAAATAATTACATTACATATGACAATGTTAGAGAAGGTAAGAATTTGAAAAGGAAGGAAGAAGCCCTTAATGAAAGATTATGAGAATGGACTTTTTTGGACTTGGGATTTTTATAATAGCTATAAATCAAATTTTTGGAGATTTGATTCATTAATTGTGGGTATTTTGAAAGAGATAATAAATCAAACTTCTTATTTTTGACATGAGTTAAAATAATTGATATACAATAGAAACAATAGTTTTATAGTAGTACCTTTACCTCATGGCATCCAGAAGTGAAAAATAGATAGGAAAGGTCAAAGCTAAAATATTTAGTAAAAGCTCCACTAGGTCCTCATAGCACCATTACTGGTGTTGCTCATGCCCCATCACTATTGCTTTTGAAGCAATAAATGCTCTAAATTTGGTCCCAAGGGAGGTTGATTTAGTTTGGTTGATTGATGAAGAGATTGATAAAATTGGGTGTCTTCAATTATCTTCTATTATGTTTTAAAGTGTTTTATTTTTTTCATGCTAAAATATTTTCAAGCTATTTTGTCTATGATTTAAAAACTTTTCAACATGTACAATATTTTCTCTTGATTGTCACATCCATACAAAAAGTAATTTTAGTTTTTTGAAGTTTTGTATTTTCTAATCAGTTGATTATCAATAGTATTAAATGGTAAACATTTATTTACAAAATAATAATAATAATTTTTTTAAAGAACATTTTTACAATAACATTATCATAACATAAAAAATGTAATATATAAATTTAATCTTCATTATATTAAATAATATTTCACAACATAATAATTTCAAAAAATAAAATTCCCTTTACATATCTCCATTATTTAGTACTACTTATAAAAGACAAATTATTTCCTATCAAGTTTTCTTATAATTTAATGCAATTGTTACCGTAAAATAGGTTGAAATATGATTGATATATAAATACCTAAACATTTGTGCTTAACTTTCAAAATATGCATTTTAGTCTACATAGATGAAAATATCAATAAGTGGTAAGCAAATACAAGAGTTATTGTATGTTATTCTCTAATATGGTTGAGGCCTTAGACCTCATTTTTAAGACATGCAATATGACATCATAAGTATTGTTTGCTAATTATAATTACAAGGTCATATCTAATTACACAAAAGCACCCCTTCATCATCCATGATTTTCATAAAGGTACTTTTGAAGTGTTTCATGATACAAGTACCTATTTAATATGGACAACACTCTTTGATCTTATTATAATATGGTAAAGATGAGAAGACATTGTATGAAATATTCAAATATGAGTATTTGTAATGGATTAGAGATAATTTTTAGATCTCATATATGGATGTACAATGCATGCACCATGTTGTACATTGATGGTTCAACATTATGTGCCCTATTCATTCACATTAGAAACATGCACAACATATGCAATATTTTATTGGAAATGGGTAACATTCAATGTTAACATCTTAATGCATGCCTAAAGACTTTCAGAATATATTATATAAGAACCCATATTAAACAATAAAATTGTCATAGATAATATTTCACACAGGAATTAAACTCACATGTTCATGCAGTGACTCAAATGACTATATTCAATCAGGTTATAGAAATCTACAATGCATTGCAATATTGAATAATGTAATGCAATTCTATACCTATGACCTCCCTTGCCATCCCTACATATAGCTTTTACATAGGGTTTGTTGATATTTCATCTTCTACTACCTCTTCATATCCTCTCAAACTTATGAGAGATATGACTTTTCATATTACTCAGAGGAGAAATATTTAATTAACCTTCTACTAATGATAAAATTCTAAGGATTACATGAATCCAAATAATTATAAGATATTTAAAAGGTATTTACAATATACCAAATAATGTAATATTCTCTAACACCCCTATGAATTACATTATTTGGTATAAAGTTCAATCTATGGCTCTAGATTTTACTGGCATTGGTTCCCTTGGCTCTAGCTATTGCTTTTCTAATTATGATTTTATTTTAATTTATCTTTAATTTTATCTCTGGGTCAATCATTGAAATATCATCTCTTATTTCTTGCATGTTCATATGTTATTTCCTCTACAAGGTCAACCACTATAGGTCCTTCTTATACAAAATAATATTTATGGATGAACTCATTTTTTTATGCTGAACAAAATCATTTTACTTTTGTAAAAATAGTTCAATATTTCTACTACCCTATTCCATTATATTACATTTATCCATCCATATTTTACATCTATTGCGTTTTTTTCCTTTTCTTCATACTGGTATTTTTTGGAAGTGATTACTTTCTTTAGAAAGTAACACAATAATGAAGGTCCCACGATTTTTATAACATGTGTCCATATCTACCACATTGAATTCAACTAATGCCTACAATAAATATTTTATCTCCAAAAATTATGGCCTTTAAAACATTAGTCCTTTTTTCTTCTTTATCACAATTGTTTTGATTTTTTCTTCCTTTAGCTTTTATTTTTAAAATTTGTCCATTTTAAAATTTCTTATGGACCCAATTATAGTTCCCTTATTTCCACTTTTCAATATTCCTCATGAAAAATATTAATCTTTTGAACATTTACCATTTCGTCTTTATCTTCTTGTCAAATAATTCCTTTTAGTAAGTCCCTTTAAACATTTCCTTTTGAAATTCAATTTTCTAAAAAAGTGCTTGCTTAAAATATTTACTCCTAAATTCTTATAACTCACAAAAACATATTTTCCATTTCTGACAATATTCCTCTAGTCTTAAAAATATTTAGAATAACTATAGAACTTCGTTAAACAACCCCCTTTTATCTTTATTCTTAAAAAAATATTTCAATTTTCCTTCTTGAAAAAATTAAAGCAATGCCCCATTGTAAATTATTTCCACAAAAAAATATTTGCTTTCTCTAAACAACATCAATTTTTTCTTTTTGTAAAAATAAATGTTCATGTAAAATACGCTTTAATAACCTATTATTTTTTAATACTCATTTTAAATCCCTATGACTAATCAACTTCAATATTCTTTTTCCTTTCTTATATTATAAAAAAAAACTTTTAACTCCCTTTTAAATTTACCCTTTCTAAATGTTAATCTGTAAAGAAAGTAAAACCTTTATTTTTTAAGAAAATCTTATATTTCTTTGAATAAGTCTATTTGTAAGTTTCTACGATGTGTGCATAAGTTACTTTTGATAGATGTACCTTATAATAGATTCTTAGCATTTGATTTTATTTTTCGAGAAGTTTGTTCCATTCCAAAAATAGCTCTTTATTGCTTGGCTAAACAAGGTTATGTCTAATATGTCTCAAGCATTACAACTTCTCCTTCCAATTTAGATATATCATTTTAAATTTTTTACATGCTAAATGTTACTTTGTCCTCTCCTTCTATTGGCTCCAAATACACTGATTTTCTCTATATGTTACACCAAAGAACAATCTTATTCTTCACAATGACTGAATTATTTTCTTTGTTTTACTAGAACATGGTGTACAAATATTGTTTTGATTTCACAAGATTTGAAGTACTTAGAATAGACATATTTGATCAATATCAAGGTCTCTTTGTTTATACTTGATTTGGGTATGTTTAGAATGAATGAGTTCAAATACTAACAAAGTCTTAATATTTATATTCTAATAGGAGAATTTTTACACGCATGGATTTTTGGATTTGTGTTGGTCACAAATATGCCTAGTCATAAAATATTTACGTCCTAGACCCAACCAACATTAATAGGTCTAAGGAGAGAGATGTCCTTCGGGTTAATATCCAGATAGGGCTAGTTCATTTACTAATCTAATTTGGTTTAAAGCTTAGGATAGTAGGAAAGAGATGGAAAATGACATAAAGGAATGGGAAATATGGCTATAAGCTAGATATGAAAGGTGGGGATAAACTAGCAGCTAAAATTCACATCAAAGTTTAATTAACATGTAACGAAAAGGAAAGCATAGGAACCATTCATAGATTGTAGGGATAATTTCCAATGATCATTTCAACATTTAGTTCTCTACCATGAATTAAATTTAGAAATGCAAAATTTAAATTTACCTAACAAAGATCATGAACTTAATAGAAATGAAAGGCAAAAAATAATTGCATACAACACTACTCTAGGAACTAGAGCCAAATATCTTTCTATTGATGCAAAAAACTCAAAGAGTTTTTGGAAGAATTTCTATCCTCCCCTCATTACATCAAAATGCTTAGTATTTATAGAGGATTTCACCTCTAAAATTAAATGCATATTAAAACAAAATGTTGGCTAGTCAAATACCAACAAGAGAAATTCTCTCCTCAACAACAGTGATGATTGAATCATAATATTCTTCAAGAAGAAGTTATCCCTCTTTCATGGAGTGCGCCTAAGAAATCAACAAAAATAGACGATAGAAAAATTGTTCCAGACGTCAATGCATCAAAACTTGGTAATAACTCATGATAATCAGGAGCTTGGATATTAAATTTGAGTCACCATTTCATCATTTTATACCTTAGAATTTCATCTTCACTAGAGGAGACCCGATGAAAATTAAATTTGTTTTGAAAAGAGTGAAATAAGTGGAGGGCATCTCGAAAATGAACTAGATTACACCAAGATTAGGGACGTAGCATTTAATCTTGGTAACTTTTTTAGAAAAAATTCTAGAAATATTATTTTCACTGCATTAAATTCGATCAACTTTTTAGTAGAAATTTTGGAAATATTGTTTTCACTGCACCAAGAATTAAATTTGATCAATCTTTGACCTTTCTTGAAAAATATCTGCAGCAATGGTGCCTCTGAAAGTAACTTCGTTGAGAAGAAGAAACAAAAATTGATTTTGCCTAGGCAGTGGGATGCAAAGCCTTTTCGTTGCAATTAATGGTGAAAACAAAATTTCATTTGATATCTTCACCCATCCATGTACTTTCACCTTCAACCTGGTAAATTGCACCCTGAAAACATCCTCTCTAAGGAATTTCATCCCATAATATTGTCTTGCTTGAATTAGGGGTAAACAAATGAAATTTCACCCCCAAGGGAGGGCAAAAATAAGTTTCACCCCAATTTGGGGTGACTTTGACTTTGACCAGTGCATGAGGATGCCCTTTTGCTACTTTCACTCCGAACTTGGGCACTTCCACTACTTTCACTCCAACTTTGGTGAAATCATTGAACTTGCTAAAAACAAGGTGAAAACACTCAGGAAATACCTTCACAATCTTCCCTGCTTATCCCAAAATGAGTTTGACTTTGACTGGTGCATTGTTTTCACCCAAACACTGCCTGTTTAATTCTTTCCTTCTAAAATTACCTTAAAATAGAATTTTACTCGAAAGAAGGGTGAAAATGACTTTCACCCCCTTTCTAGGATGACATTGAATTTGAATTATTTTATTTTTGCTCTGAAACTAACCAACATCATAATTTTTCCAAAAAAGGGTGAAATCATCTTGGAATGCACAAGCTCGGGAAAAATCATTAAATTTTATCTTTGTGAACTCCTCCCTTCGTTCTAGTTGGTGATTTTTGTTGCTTGGGCCCCACCTTAGGAGAAAATTGGGTCAAACTATTTTAATGTTGTGGTTCACCCAACAAAGGGGCAAAAATGATTTTTACCCCTTCCCTGGGGCAAAAATGTCTTTTATTTCTTTTGTTGGTGCTTTCCTTTTATCAATTTATGTGTTGATGCCTTTAATGATTTTAGCTTCTCCTTTGATCCTAATAAATTATTTTGCTTTACATTTCCCCTTTATATTTTTCCCATGATTTTTCTTGCCCATGATTTACATTATTTTTTACCAATAAAACACTGGTTGTTTTTTTCCAGGGACGAAACTACGCCTTCTTTATTTACGTTAGAGAAATAAATAAAAGGGAGGAAGCAAAAATATTATATTAAAACAGTAATACAAGCCCAAAAATTGCATCATTTATCTTTCATACTCAGAACTCTTACAATCAAAATTTAGTGTGGCAAAACTGCCAACAGTCTGAACATGGAATATTTTTCTTACATGAATTTACAAAAAAATCCTTTGAACATGATGTAAACTATATAAAAAAGTGATTGTATATTATTCCAAAGGTAAAATGAATACAAAATATTTGAGGGCCAATGAGTTTAAATAAGATAACCTAGCTTGTTTTGGGGGCTTCTTTCATGTTCTCTAACAAAGACTAAGACATTTTTCTAAAGCTCAGGTGTAATTTTTGCTCACTAGGGCTTGTCATCAGATGGAAATGAGTGTCCCTAAAACTTAAATAATATACTCACAAGTTATCCATAGCTCTAATACCATATTTTGGAAATGAGCTATATTTAATGTTCAAATCAGGGTTATGCGTAAGGGGTTGGTAAAATACAGCAAATCAATTTTCTTTTTTTAATTTACATGGTGGAATCGGTAGCCACCACGAATATGGGTAGACTGTCTAGCTTTTATGGCCGCCACAGTATTCTGCGTTGTCCTCCCTAGAAGCCGCCACACAGATCTTCGTGCAGTTTGCCCCTATAACCACCATGCCATAATCATTTTAAACCTTTTACGCCGCTAAAAGCACCAGGAAAGGGATAAGCATTCAGTCTGATGAGGCCCAAGATTTGAACCTTGGACCTCCACACCCTTATGGGGTTTGGATGAACCAATTGGTCTACACCTCGGACCTAGCAAATCAATTTTGAAATCCAAAATTCTTTATAATTTCAAGGTGAAAATGTCTCATATTATTAGGGGTAATATTGGATATTTAAACTTAAAATGGTCCAATTATTATAAAATTGGGATGAATGTACCAAAAAAAAAATTACACCCAAATATTTTTGACTAATGGACCCTGGGGTCCCCAATATTAGCCAATTCCAAATTAAAAAATTCAATATATTCATTAATTAATGATATTAGCCGCTATGCATAACCTTGGTTCAAATATTAATGCAAGGCTAATGACTTTCACAATATAGAAAACAAGAAATTTGATCCTATCACATTAGCTTTTGTCAAAATTTTGAAGGATGTCTAACTCATCAAACTCTAAGGACAACCAGAACTTTTTTAGTTTCCACATTAGATTGTCTATTAGTTTCTTGTGATAAAAGTTTAAAAGGTTAAAGATAAATGGAGAGAATGTGTTGATTGTAAAAGATGGTGTCTAATTGTATCCAATCATTGAGATAATAACTTGTTTTAAAGAATACGTTTGTTAGATGCTAGAATTGCTTTATCATGTTAATTTTTATTTGGTAATTATAAATTTACACCTTTACATTAACAACATGTTACAAGTGAATGCTTTATCTATAAAGATCTAGGAAGATACGAAGAAGAATGACCAGGCTAAGTACAAGTACTATACTATTTTGGATTGTATTGTGACCAATTTTAAGATCAATAATGACAATATTGACAACCTTAAAGATGAACTATTTTTTAAGACGGATTTAAATCATGACAAGTAGTTGGCTTATATAAAAATTTAGATGCTAGGAATAATGTATTTTTTTTTTTTGGAATTTGAGAATCTAGAAACATAATTATGGTCTTGTACTTGATGCATTATATTTGATGCTATAAACAAGATCATCACTAGTTTTAGACATAAGTTTTCATAAATTTTATACATTTCTTTTAGTTATGTATTACAAAAACTAATAATATTTTATTAAATTATATTTTTATAATACTTGTGACAATTATTTTATCTTAATATTTTCTAATCAAATTATTAGTAGTTATAACTGATACATAGAGTAGATTACGAAAACATTATAACACATATTAAAAAAATAAAATAACAAAGAGTAGTTCACATGGTAAAAATCAACAATAATGAAAGTGACTAAATACAAATATCATGAAAGATGAAGAAACAAGAAAAAGACAAAACATTCATTTTATAATAAAGAACTATTATAATTTTATTTTTTATTTGTTTGCTTAATATCTTGGGATACAAATGCAAGATACTGGCAAAGACCGATTACATGGCTATAAAAATGCAAAAAACTATGTCATGAAATTGTACCGAATAACTTTAGAAAATAGCTTTTAGATTCGTTACCACTCTGACGAAACTATTCGGGAAAGATCTGACGCCACCAGAACGGATGCTGAGAATGTGGTCAAGCAAAGCAATTTGGAAGTGATTGATTCGCATCCTCCATCCAATTTTTTTAACTTTAGAAAATAGCTTTTAGATTCGTTACCACTCTGACGAAACTTTTCGGGAAAGATCTGACGCCACCAGAACGGATGCTGAGAATTTGGTCAAGCAAAGCAATTTGGAAGTGATTGATTCGCATCCTCCATCCAATTTTTTTAACTTTAGAAAATAGCTTTTAGATTCGTTACCACTCTGACGAAACTATTCGAGAAAGATCTGACGCCACCAGAACGGATGCTGAGAATTTGGTCAAGCAAAGCAATTTGGAAGTGATTGATTCGCATCGTACATCCAATTTTTTTAAGCCCTTGTACCGGACTGGACTTTCAATTCATGATGACAACTTGCACTAAAGACTAACCAAAAAAAACATATGCTCATATATCAACAAGAAGAAAATATATATGCAAATGACAAAGAAACACCTCAAGAGTGTTTGCAAGCAGCCTTCCTAGAAATTTGTCTTTAGGAAAATTCTGAAACTGGGCCCTGTAGGCACAATTGAAAGATTGCTACGCTTCTTCTGCCGTCATTGACCCGCAAAAGAAAATGAGCTAAAAACAATCTTTAAATTTCCCTAGTGGAGTGTGTGTTTTTTCTCTTACGAAGTTACATGCAGCAGTCATGCTTCGTTCTATTCACTCTCGCCACATCTTTGGCATGCTCTCTTTCTGGTGCTGCTGCGCCAATATGTTGCTTCCATCTCTCGAGAGGTAAAAATTCTTCTTCCCCTAAAATAGGTGAACTGGATTGACACACCTAATGCTGCGAGTCATTGGAATGCCTCTCACCAAAGCCCCTGCCTTTAGATAATGTAATAACTATATTTCTAATAGTTTGGAATGCCTCTCACCAAAGCCCCTGCCTTGGGTCTAAGCTAGTGCATATGGCATACCAATATATCCTCTTGCTTGTACATTGGCCATCTTGGGTTTGAGGTTTGAGCCTCACACATGTCTATCCAATCACATAATCATGTGTGAGACATATCTATCCAATCACATCAAACAACTTGTCAAAATTGGATTCATCAACTCATAGCATAACTTCCAATTTATAATGGCAACAAGTATCAATTGGTAATTCAAGGATTGGTATTTGATTTTTTTTACTTAAGTGCTAATATACCAAATCTTTTTAAGGCCATAACTTTAGTATAAGAAATAATTTGGAACCATATATTATATTGCATTTGTTTTCAAGGTATATGTAGTGGTGGCATTAGTGTATAGGTCTATTATAGATATTTTTAGGCTCTTATGCAAAATAGGTTCCTTAGGGTATGTTGCTTACCTAAATGGATTAAATTATAGCATTTCATCAATTTAAATGGAAGTATTAATTAGAAGTGATAATCTATGGTTCATTTTCAATGATAAATCAAAATAAGTTCTTAGTGATCATGAACTTTGTAAGAGAAATGAGGAAGCTCTTGGACTTTTCTTCATATTAGTGGAACTAGATGTACTTTTCCACATCAAAGAAAAAATTGATCATACTAAGGTATGGTCTACTTTGAAAGATCTCTATAGAAAAGTACATGCTAGTGAAGTTGATAGAATAGTGATAGAACAATCCAATCTAAAATTTTAGATTTTCGTAATATTGAAAGATATATACATCACGTTAAAGCTACAAAGGCTGATCTACCTATTGTAGGATGTTATGTAAAGAGTGATGAACAATATGTCAAATTTATTACTTTTAATATTTCTCCTCCCTTTCATACTATTGGTTTGGTTTGGTTTTTAATGTGAAGGACTTTTTAAGCTTCTAATCCATTATGAAGTGGTAATAAAACCTTTTGGAGCTCTTTCTCATACACAAACTCACCCAAAAGACGTCAAATCAATGAAATCCAAGTCTTAGTTTTTTAGGGTAATTCTAAAGTTTTAATGAAGTCAAATACTTGTGAGTATTGTACAAGGGAATAATATTGCATCAAAAAATGTGTTCCAAGGCTAATGAAGGATGAGATAAAATTCTTGAGTGTTGAGCACAAGCTTTTTGATGATGAAAATGAGGATAAAGATGGAATAATGGAGGCCCACTAGAGCATCCATTATGAGGGATATGCATTACATCTAATTCCTTATCTCTTTGGTCATATTAGCTAATATTATGAGGGGTATTGAAATATGTGTAATCTAATATTCTTTAGGTTAATGAAAAAAGTGTGAAGGTGCTTAGAAAATTACCTTTTTTTGTGCTTAAAGAAAAGGGTTTTGAAAGGGACCATCACCCTTTTACAATGAAATCTTAAGCCTATAAAATATAAAATTATATATGCATTGAACCTTTGGATCTTATTTCCTAAGTAAAAACTTGTCTATGTTTACCACAACTAAACTCATAGTTGGATCTTGATCTTCTAGCTAGGAATAAGAGATCTATATTGCCTAATGCCTAGTGACAGGACACATGTTGGTGGATCTATTGTTGGAAAGCTTTAGGGAGGGCCAAAATAGAGTTATACTCTACTAGGAATTAAAGATTATGCTACTTGAGGGTGTTTAAAGGAGTGGTGGATGGCTCCCCTAAGTTTGAGAGGATCCTGTATCCTCACTAGAATCTGATTGAAGATAAGAATTGTATTCTTGAATTTATCTTTAAATATTCCCTTGTTTACTTCAATCCATATGCACCATAAAAGGGTTGGGATGAAAATGTTTCAAATATATTCATATTTGAATGTAAATAACCTTCCATAAAATTCTTTTGTGTGCTAAAACAATGGTTTCCAAGACAAAACATTGGTTTTCAAAGGATATAAAGTGATTTTACATCTTCATTTCTAGGCAATGATTCCTATTCCAAAGATATACTACTTCAAGGTCAATTATTCTATATTTAGAGAAATTGTGAGATTTATCCACTGAAGTCACAAATTCATTCACTGAAGAAATTAAGGTTTAAATCATTTTTTTTTAGGAATTCCTCATCCCACATTCATCTTGCTGACACAAACTTGAGGTTTAAAAATGCCAAGGTGCATAGGAGTATTTGTCTATATTTCTAGTCACATCCCTCAAGTCCACCTCCATTGATACATTAGTACTCCTTCATCCTGCATAGTCATGTGTCTAATTATTATAATTCGCTTAGTCTTCCTCTGTCTCGCACAGTAACCTATCTAGTTGTCATCATTTGCTTAGTCCAAAATATTTCATAGCTGATCCCATGTGTTGTTGTCATACATATTCCTTGTTAGCATCCCATATCTACTATTGTGTGTCAGATCCATCATATTTATGTCATGCTCGGTGTCATTTCCCATGCATCCACATCACCTCCAATTTTGACTCTACTAGCATGTGTCAGTCTGTGTCACCTCTAAAATTTTGTCTATGCTCATTACCATTGTGTTATAGTTGTTGTGTACTAGTAAACAAGTGATTGTTGTGTTATAGTCATTGTGTGTTGTCAGCTAGTAGTCGTTGGCAAGTGACCTTTGTGTTATAGTCATTACATGTTGTCAGCTAGTAACCGTTAGAAAGGATTAGAAGGACATTTGTTTCAAAGTTAAAAAATGTTTTTTTTTTTTAATTTGAAAGAGAATATTAATTCAAATTTTTGTTGCAAATCAAGTCCATGAGTGATCAATCCACTCCAACCAAGTAGAATATACGATAAAATGATAGATTACAATGCATAGATAGACCAAATGAAGAATCCTTGAATACACCAAAAATATAACCATGAAATAAAGGTACGCACCATAATTCTCTTTTTAGAATTAATAGTTTTAACCCTCACCACTAGTCCATGGCTTCTCCAAATCATGACAATGCCACTCCTACTCCAGACAACAATGGCACTTCTTCTAACCTAGAAAATATTGTCTCTATCCAAGAAGACCTTATCACTAAAATTCCTCTCATTATGGATGTCAGTGTGTATCAGTGTTTACGGCAATAAGAAAATACCTTGCTACTATTTATAGAGGCCTCAATTGGATCCATTAGTCAATAAGATTCTCAAGCATCATCCAACTAAAACCAATAGATCTCATCCATTGATCTAGCACTTCTTGAGAGAAGGAACATCTCAAAAAGATATGAGTGATTGTTTCTTCATTATTTTTATAGAGGTAACATATGTTGGGTCCTTAGAAGCCTCTCTTGGTCAAGTTGTCCCAAGTAAGAATTTTCTTTCGAATCACAAACCAAGTAAAAAAAATTATTTTGAGAATGCACTTGTTCCAGATATTTCTCCAGGAGATATTTGTTATAGGTCTTTCTAGCATCTCAATGTAACCACTTTTAACTGTATAATGACCCAAAGTTGATCCAATCCACACCAATTGATATGATTCCTCTAAATATAGGATTTGAAAGTACTTTATTTTGGCATGGAAGTCTTCTAGCTTGTGTCTTAGATTGGTATTTTACATGTTAGTTCTCCATATTTTGACTCCTCCCTACTTCACTGTATAGGATTTGAAGGAGGTGCCCCACTCATCTTGGATATTTCTTCTAAGTTCCTCTAAATATTGGTCTCTATCCAAAGGTCTTGAATCAAGCTAATTATCCTTCCAAAAGTTTACTTTAGTTCCTTTCCCTATCCCCCAGTACATTCCTCCCCTTATGATGTCTATGCCTTGATGGATATGGTTCCAGATTGCTGAGCCACATTGGATTTGGTTGTTCTTAAAAATTATTGTTGGTTCCTCCTCTTGAATGTATTTTATCCTCATGATGTCAGCCCATGGTCTTCCTTTTTTGAATGATTCTCCACACCATTTTTATTGCTAAAGCTTTATTGAGGGTATTTATTCTTCTCAAACCTAGTCCTCCATAGAATTTTGAGAGGCTTACCCTTTCCCACTTGACCAGATGGAATCTCTTACATTCCTCAATACCTCTCCATAGAATTTTTTAACATATGATCTCTATTGCTTCCTCTATTTTAGTTGGGACCTTGAATAGGGAAAGCATGTAAATTAGGATGATATATAAGTTGGATTGAAGAAGTTGATTTTTTTTTGCTTGGTTGAGAAGGTTGTCTTTCTAACCTATCAGTTTCTTATTGATTTTATCAATAACATGATTCCAATGGATTACCTTTATTTGGTCAGCTAATAAGGGCATGCCTAGATACAATGAGGGAAACTCCTCAATTTCATATTCTAATATTTCATTTATCTTAATTTATCTCAAGGGAGGTGTATTGAGAAAGTAAATTTTACTTTTTCAAAGTTGATACTCTAATAGGATACCCTTTCGTATCTATTTAAGGTGGTTTTTAGAGCTTTAGATTCCTTCAATGTGGCTTTCCCCAATAACAAAGTGTCATCCACAAACTGTATGTGAGTTCTATTTTTTATCTTACTTGTTACTCCCATCTCTTTAATTTAGCAATGTTCCTTCTCTTTTTCTATTGATTTGGCTGGAGCCTCTGCCATGATGATGACTATGGCTACGGATATTGGATCCCCTTATTTCAACCCCCTAGAGTTTTTGAAGTAGCCTATAAGATATCCATTGATTAGAATATAAAAGGTTATACTAGAAATGCAACTTTGCATGAGTTTCCTCCACAAAAATGAGAAACTAAATTTTTCATGACCTTGTACAAAAAAATCTAGGATACTCAATCATAGCCCTTACTTATATCTAGTTTAACCAGCATACCTGCTCATTTATTTTTCTCAATAGAGTGGATGGTCTCATGAGTAATCATAATGTCATAAATGATTTATCTACCCTTAACAAAGGATTTTTTTTGTTCTAAAATGATGAAACGTAAGATCTTTTTTTGTTAGGTTAGATGAAAAATGGGTTTTTATCAAGGATCCCAAAACCTTATTATAATGAAACCAGAATACATTAGAAAAAATATAGGCTTGAGGAAAGAAAAAAGGAACAAAAAAAGAAAAGTGCCATAGGAACTGATTCAAGAAACCACAAAGGATGACACAAAGAAAGCAGGAACAAGATGACTGCTAGGAAAAATTCAAAGGAAAATTGTGCAGGAACAGAAAGCCTGCCAGATAACTAAAAATAAAAATTTAGGTGCTAAAAGGTATTTTGAATCTTACCAGAGGTGGGAAAAAGTTCCAAAAAACCCAAATAGCCAAAACCAAATTGAAACTTCCCATAGGCGGGAAAAAGACACAGGTGCTAGAATTTGAATTTTGAATCCTACCAAGGGTGGGAAAACTAGAAACCACCCTTGGGAAACCAGAATCTGACTGAAATCTTACTTCCCACATAGGGGAGAACTAGAATGAAGCTAAAAACCCAAATTAAACAAAAGGACGAGAAGAGGATTAGAGGAAATGCAAAACCTGCCAGAACAAGGATGGGAAACACCCAAGGATGACAAAGGATCACAAAAATTGAAAAAAAAACAATCCCTTGAATGCCTGAAAAATGAAGTAGAGAAATTACGCAGGTGATGAAACCCTCATGCAATAGAACAATAGCCTAAAATATGGTGCATCATCGGTAGAAAGAGGAACTCCACAGGCCCTAGAGTCCTCAAGCAAAAAAAATGAAAGTCTTCAAAAACATCGGCTCAGATGAGGAAACAGCAACCACATAACAACACTTCTAAAGGAAAAAGGAAGGAGTCACAAGGAAGCACAACTTTAGGCATTAAAAGGATGAAACCAGGAAATCTAGACAAACTTCAACACTACCGATAAATAACTACAAGTACAAGGAAGAGGAAGTCCTAAAATGATATAGTAGTAAGAAAAATAGAGCCCCCCCTGAAAGCCACGAAAGGAATTGAAATCCCGCTGGACACACCACATAGATCCCACGAAAGGAGTCCTAAGGAAGCACAGCTATAGACATTAGAGCTCGAACAAATGGATGCAACTAGGCAACCCAGACAACCTTTAGCACCGTCGGTGAATAACTTCAAGGACATAGAAGAGGAAGTCCTGCAAGGATACAGTAGCAAGAAAAATAGAGGCCCCCTTGAAAGCCACGAAAGGAACTAAAATCCCGCACGACACACCACCTCAATCCCAAAGATCAGAGTCATAGTAGAAATCATATGGTCCACAAAACCAAAAGGATGTTGTACAAAACTACTCATGAAGCCAAAAATCCTTAGACCCAGCATTCCACAGCTGAAGATCCTGAAATACCAAATGTCAAGAAGACTTCCAAAAATAACCTAAGAAAGAAGAAAAATTCAAGGAAAAACCTTGAATGATCCAAAAAACCCAATAAAATTCCTAGGGAAGAACCTAAACCCATCCCAAAACCTAGAAACTAAAGGAAAGGGGCAGAACAATGGAGTAGAATAATGGAACCATGGTTTTCCCACCACAGCGTAAGGAAATGCGTAGAACAATGGAGCAGTGATATCCCCCTAAAGGAGATCATCTGCAACACCTTCATATCATGGAGGATGGGGAAAAGAGGTGTCAGGGAAGCTGGGATAGGATCAGGGACCTAGGACAACACCAAGGAAGGGATGCAGGAAAGAGGAACAAGACTTCCATAGGAAGTCTCTTGTAGAGCCCTCCATGAAAGGGATACAATGTTACACAATTCTTATAAAATATCTAGCAATAAGACTTAGTAAGATCAAGTAAGATGAAAGGTAAGATCTTACTAAGTCTTATTGCTAGATATTTTATAAGAATTGTGTAACATTGTATAGATTGATTGGTCTAAAGCCATCTAGGTGGGTGGCTTCTATTTTCTTCTTGATCAGAGTGAGGAAGGTATTATTCATGCTTCTTAGAATCTTCCCTTTTATTTGGGATTATTGGATTTCCCCAACTATATCATTCTCAATAATATCCTAGCAATGGTAAAAAAATACCTATCATAAAACCATCTAGACCTTGACCTTATAAACATTGTTAATGTAGCCTATAGGTATGTGATGATATAAGCCTATAGGAATTCATTAATTATGTAAGTCTATGGGCATGTTCCTATAATCCTAAGGGCACCTTTCATATTTCATCCTTAGCGGTATTGGTTGATTCACCTTTATGGATAACCTTGGTTAAAGGGTAACTTATTATCATTTTATTGTAAGGTTAACCACAAGGTTAGGTTTATGTTAACGTAAGGTTAACCTTTCATTAGGGTTTTGGTATCACTATAAATACCCCTCAATGAGGATCCATTCATATCATAAACATGTATAAAATATGATATATTAATATGCCCATTGGCACCCACCTTCTACTTCTCCCTATCATCTCCCTTAATCACTTTATATCATCTAGTATTTGCTATATTTATCCACTTATTATTTTATACATATTGTTGTGGTGAATACATGATTTAAAATATTTTTGAAAAAATGTTGTGAATATGAACATTTCAATGGTAGATGAGGCATGTTTATAGCATGAATATGTGATCTAAGATACATGCATTAATATGTGATCTAATACAAATAGAACCCTTTGTGGGTCCCACCATGATCACCATTTGTGAATGCAAATAAAACAACACCAAAATATGAACTATAGAATTAGATAAGCAGTGTAACACACAAAATTGTACAATGAAATAAAATTTTATTATGATGCCCATGGATCTTCAATGTTACAATAAAATGTGTCCCAAATATGAGATTACAAATCTTATTATGCTTGATACAATGATTACAATACACTAGGGTTCTTCAAAACCCAGGTAAACAAATAGTGGTGGTGTCTTCACGTTCAATCTGATCACAATAGAGGTGAGTGGGATTTTTAATATCCTATACAAGACCATTGTAGCTTCAAAATCTACCAATGATATGATCCTTGCATATAAAAATAATAGACAACATACAAATAGTCAATAATACTATGAGATCTCCACTACGTGAGACACTCTAAAATATGATTACTAACCCTAGATGTTGTAGAATAATATTGAAAGCAATAATACAAGAATTATATAAGTACACAACTATTTACCTTGTTTCATACTGACTTTTTATCTTCTGATCTTCGTCGTTGTCATAGAAAATTGTGCATAGATGCCATAGTGATACCCAAGGGGTAGTAGGATTGCAAAACTAGGGTTGTAAATGCCTGTGGGTTCTTGGTGATGGTAGGAGATATCCAACGGTTCTTGATGATGGTAGAAAGTGCCCAAAGGTGCTCAGTGATGGTATAAAGTACCCAAAGATACTTTAGGGAACTTTAATGGGCATTGAACCAGAAGCTCCAGAAGCATATCTAATTTGAACGATATAGGTGGTGATGGATGTGAAGATGATGGCGAGCAATGGAAGATAGAAGTAGCGAGAATACTAGGATGTTTGAGGACATCAAAAACTTAGGTAAACTTTAGGGTTGAGTCATCAAAATGACTCCTCTTTATAATCTTCCCTAGGGAATGTTAGGGTTTCAACAGCACAATTTGTGTGGTCAAGATTAAAACATCGTGGAGGCTAGATTTTAAATCTGGGAATGTGGCATGTATTAAGGCGGATGAGTAGCTAGGATTAGATAATGATGGATTGCTAGTATTAATTCATATATATATATATATATATATATATATTTATTAAATATATATATATATATACATATATTTATTAAATATATATATATAATATAAAATATTATTATTTAAATATATATTAAACAAATATATATAAATAATGGGTAAATGTGATGGGAAACTATGGATGGACAACAAGTGGCTAGATTTTGGTGTCTACAAGGATATATGTATATATATATATATATCTATATATATAGATGTATATATACCTTTAAAGGGATTCCATGGCAAAATGCAAGTACCATAGTCAATAGGCAACATTATATTTGTTAGAAATATCTTTTAAAAACTCATCTAATGGAATTGGTTTTCATGAATTTTCACCAACTATTTAAAGATATATGAGCCTCAAAAGGAATTCCATCCCTACTTCCATGGGTATTATCAGGTTTATAGTTCCTAAATTTAAAGGTTTGGGGTGGTAAGGCTATAGGAACGTAGGCTTATAGGTACTCATTGGAAATATTATTATGATATTGATTTGATGAAATAGGTTACCTACAATTTTAAATATTTTTAGTACACACCAAAAACAACAATAATATTCATAAACTCAAGGTACACATAAATGAAGCATCCATAATTAAAAACTTTCAACTGAGAACCATGGATTTAGAATGGTTTCCTATAATAAGCAATCTCAAGATATAAAATAAAAATTTTCAAGAATGAAAAGTGGATCCCTAATCCATGTATATTAGGGTTTATTGTGCAAGTGCAACAACAATAGGTACATTTGATCCTTTATTGATAAACATATAGGTTTTCTAGGGAATAGATCTACTCTTTGTGAAGAAGTTCCAAATGGATTAGATAGGAAAGATGATATCCATCTATGGTAGATGAGTCCAATAAAACATACAAGGAAGAAAACTTAGGCTTCAAAGGTAATATAGCTTCAATATCATATACCAAAGCTTAAGGTACTGCACCAGTGGATGTTTGAACACTAGTGCAATAAGACAATAAGAGGAGAAAATCTAAAGAAGTCAATATCAACCAATTTGTTGATCAACTTCTTAAAGATCTTAACAAGAGTCCTTTTAGAAGATTCAACTTGGCCAATATCTTGAGGATAGTAAGGCATAAACCATTTGTGTTACATAGCACAAATTTTTTTGGTATCCTTATTCTTGAAGGGTGTTCCATTATAAAATATTATCATAGAAGGGATGTCATAATGGATAAGGATCTAGTCAAGGATAAACTTGAAGAGTTGGAATCCAAAAGTTGAGTCTAAAGACATAGCTTTAATTGATCTATTTTGTGAAGCAATTAGTAACCCTAATGATGAAATTTTCTCCGTGATATTATACTAGGTTGATCTTCCATATGATGTCTAAACCCAAAATGGAAAAAGGCTAACAAGAAGCCAAGGGTTGGATACTTTGATATGGGGAGTGTATAGTATTGTCATGCTTCTAACACTTATCATAGATATGAATATAATTGCAATATTCCTTTCCATATAGGTCCAAAAGTATCCCATCCATAGGAATTTCTTAGGAATGGCAACACCACTAAAGTGATCACCACATGATCCATCATAGGCCTTTTTGATGACTATTTAGGCTTTGGATGAGGCTAGGTACCTAAGGAGAGTGAAATTAAAAGAACAATAATATAATCTATCATGAATTATGACATGCCTAAAGGTGAATTTATTAAGGGTATTATGCTTATTATAGTTTTAAACATCAAGCAATATGCCATACCTAAGGAATCTAAGGATATCCTTATACCAAGGATCATGAGAAGGAGATGCTTCTATGAAAAGGATATTGAGGGAAATTTAACTAGAATCTAGGGTTGAGGGTTCCCTAGCTTGTTCATCATCCAACTCTAAGGGGACAAGGGACGTATCCATGGCCATAGCATCGACATATTAGTTATTATACCTAAGGATAGATTCAATGGTGAATATGTCAAAAGTAGATAATAGTTTAACGATGACATTTTTATATAGATTAATATATTTATCTTTTGTTTGATAAACATCAATGACTTGGTTGACTACAAGCTAGAAATATTTTTAAATAAAGAATATTTTAACCTACAAAGTTAAGGTTGTGTAAATTCCTAGAATAAGAGCTTTGTACTTAGTGTTATTTTTAGTGTAGAAAACTTAATCTCAAAGGATAAATGGTGTTGGCAGATTTGCATCTTGCCACATTATATCTTTTATAAAAAAAAAATTACAGTATTATTGTAAAGTGGAAAATATAGTGATTCCATGTTGCAATATTTTGTATAATGTGTTACAGTTCATTTTTATGTGTTAATATTCTTTCTATTTTTCATGGGTCTCATGCTTGGAAATAATGGATGTTATAAGAAAAATTTGTTATGGAAAATGGTTTGTAAAATCAATTGAAATCGCCCGAATATGTCAATGAAACTTGCACCTGAGACTAAATGTAAAGTAGACATAATATCCTTTTCACCCCAAGTGAAGGGTGAAAACTCTTGTCGTCCTTCCTTGAGGTGAAGACGTCCTTATTTTTGAAAGCAAGGATACCAAGCAAAGAAAAGAGAAAATATACGTTTGCCTCATTTCGAGGTGAACATAAAATTTAAATAAGGAGAATATGTTAAGTCTAGAAAATATGAATTTCACCCCAAGTGTGGGGTAAAATTCCCTTTCACCCCTCCTTGGGTTGAAAACACATCTAAAGGAAAGGTTCATGGTGGGCCCAAATTTGAGGTATGAAGGCAAAGAAATGGAGTACGTTCACCCCAAAGGTGGGGCGAAAGCATCGTTCTCCCCACATTGGGGCGAACATCATCAAAAATAGTGATGATTTGCCAAGTCACCATATGGAAAATTCAACTGGGATTTCATCCCAAGTGAGGGGTAAAACTCCCTTTTTCCCCTCCCTAGTGCAAAATCCTAGCAACAATGAATTTGATGGTGTTGCAACGCAAGTCCCACTAAGGTGTCATTCACAAATATGGAACGATAATATTTTACCCTCACTTTGGATGAACGTCAAGCAAAGGCAGCAAGACATCAAGTTATAATAGTGAAAATTCAAGGCTCTTTCACCCCATGAGAGAGATGAAGCTACCTTTCATCCCCACCATTGAGGTTAAAGCATATGGAGAAGAAAAATATTGTAGGCTCCACAGTGGAACATATTGGAAAAGGATTTTTAAATGGTTTTGCCCCAAGTGAGGGATGAAAATCCCATTCATCCCTCCTTAGGGTGAATATATATTCTGAAGGCAAAATATTTTCTAAAAAATATGGGTTTCGTTATAGTATCCAGCAGCACTTTCACCTCGGGTGAGAGCCAAAAGTCCCATTCGCCCCTCCTTGGGGTGAAACTATATGAAGATGGTTCGAAGCACCAAAAATGAAAACAAAGGCATGCAACAAGGTTTTTCACCCAAATTTTTTCAAGGGTGATTTCTGTCACGATTATGGGGTGAATGCAATGCAAAGAGTTCTAAAATAAATCAAGTAGTGGGTTGTGTATTGGGCAAAATAATATGAGAATGTAAAGGTGCTATTTAATGATGAATAAGAAGAATATTTTTGCTTCATAGATGAAATTAGATGGAGTGGTGCAAAGCACGATTAAAATACCTAGGGTAAGCAAAACTAAAGGTTGTTGATTTATGGGTGCTCCCCCCAAATGCTAGCATGGATAAAAGGAAGTGGAAATGTGATTTTGCTCGATTTTACCTATTTCTCCATTTTGTATGAAGCTATTTTCTAGCATCCATGTAGGATTTTTGAAGGTTCCTAGTCTTAAGAATGGTGAGAATTTAAAGATTGTGGCGAAAGGAGTTATATTCTTGGATTTCATGCAGTGTAGGATTAAACATCATAGGATTATTTCCATGAGTTCCAAGACATTCCCAATTTACTTCACCTCTTTTCGAAGCAATACTCAGGTATGGTGGACTTTCTTGATGAGGGTGAATTTCCAAGGCATAGTGGAGGTACCACTTCAATGACCATCTTTGCAGTTTTTTGTGCACCAATACCCAAACTTGCTGATTTTCCAAGAATTTCCCTTAAAAGCTGGATATCCGCTACAAAAGAAAGATTTTTGAGGATTTCTGAGGAGTCCTCTTTCTATTTCTAGATATAGGAATATTTTGTATTTTGTGTATTAAATGAATAGAGGTGAAAACCTCTATAAATACTAGATATTTTCATTGTAACAAGAGGATAGACACTCTGTAGAAAAATACTTCAAGTTTTCTACGTAAATAGAAAGAACTTGGATTCTAATTATGCGAATGATTTTTGTGTGTGATTTCTTTCTACATTAATCATTTCTATTTTATATTCATATTTTTTATCTACTAAGTTTAAATTCTGCATCTAGATTTGAACATTGTTGGTGAGAGAGTGAGTACTGGAATGCAACTTTGGAAGTTGTCTCCATGAAATCGTAAGTGGATTCTTCATCTACTTTCTATTTTATGCTACTATAATGCTTGATTTGGATTCCTACTACGATTCTATCCCCAATCCTACATCTTTTGGCCGCTGACTATATTTCCCATTTCTTTTTGTTATTTTCATTTCTTTCCCGCAACTCTAATCTTAAAATCGATGTAGGATTTAGTAATGGGCCAGCCCTCTCTCGATATTGGCTTGAAGGACATTTCTCTTCTTTAGCCTTTCAATGTTGGCCGTGTCTAGGGTGCACAAATGTATGTTTTGTATTTTAGGCAGATATTTGACCAATAATTTTTGGCATGCCCGATGGGACTCATAAGTCTCATATTGAGAAATATATGCAATATTAAGGTCTTGATGTTTGCTTTTGTATTGTTAAGCTAGAACATCTTGCAACTCAACTATACCAAGAAACCTCAGAATGTGAATTCTATGAAATTTGTACTTCATGATCACAAGATCGAAGGAAATTTTTTTTGAAAACCCCATTGAGTTATTTGAAATTGACATCCAAAAATTAGGATAACACCCCAGATTAGTTACCCCACCTCATACATTATTCGCAACATCTTCACAAATAGTTGGTGTATTTTTTATGCCTTCAATTCCATCTAGTACTGTTGCTAGTGTTCATCCACCACAAACAAATTCTTCGGTTATTATGGCTCAAAATCCACCACCACAATAACCACATAGGTAGTTACCAGTATGGAATAGCTTAGGATCTTTGAATCTAAAATCATAAAAACTAGTCCCTCAAGCAACATCGAAGGTGTACACGCATCTCCATACCATACACAAATCCTTTTGTGTAGGTATGCTATGAGTACCATGAGTTAAGCTATCCATCTTGTCTCCATGATGAGCTATCTTAACTCAGATGTAATATCTTCCTACTTAGTCCTCTATCTCCCTAAGGGGGTCTCAATTCCCTTAGGTCCTCCTATGTTCACCCTAAGGGGGTCTCAATTCCCTTAGGTCACCTCTGAGTTCACCCTAGAACTCTACACTAGATTCCCTAACACCAAGAAATCAAATGATAATGCATCTATGCTACCACATCATAAAACAAACAAACAATAATAGAGAAAATGAAGCAAGATCAAATCTAACATAGAATCTAATACATGGCATAATCAAATACAAAAATACAGTAAAATTGCTTTCAATAACTCAACAACGAATACTTCACTTGCATAATAACCATTCCTACCCAAAGGTATCACATCAACTGCATAAGGGATATCTCCCCACAATTCTAATCTATGGAACATAAGTAAATCAGTATAATATGTCATACCTATTATTTGTTTCCCATTCGATTCCTTGCTTCTCCTTGCTTCCCTTTTGTTCTTTGAGGGTAGTAGGGGATCATGATACTCATGGTTCAGGATAGGCATACCTTTAAATGCATCTATTTATCTACTATGCCAAATTGCAACTATACAATAATCCATTAAGTCTCTAACCATCTAATGCATAATGGACATCATAAAAGAAACCTTACTTTTATTTTCACCTCTCACAAATCCCCTTGGATAGTCATCCAAACATGCTATCGCTTAGATTAGAGTCTAACTTAATTTCATTTCATTCATGTCCCAAAGCATTAAAGTCCCATACCCTTAACCTTTAGATCAATCATTCCTTATTCCCTAAACCAAAGCCCCATAAATTTAGCTTAAAGAATAAATCCACATCACATTCCATTTAAGAACTCCTAAGATAATCAACATTAATCCAAGGGTTATTTTAATTAAACCTTTCACATATTTCCCTAAGATTCAAGGTTTCATTTCAATCAGAACCTAACATTTACATATCCCATATAAATCAAAGGTCCATTTAATTAAAACCTACTATATGCTTCACATATAAATCAAAGGTCCATTTAATTAAACCTAACATATGATTTACATATAAATCAAAGTTCCATTTAATTAAATCCCAATATAAATCAAAGGTCCTATTATATATATCCCACATAATCAAAGGTCCATTTAATTAAATCCTAACATAAGATTTACATATAAATCAAAGTCCCATTTAATTAAAATCCCAATGTATGTTTATATATAATTCAAGGTCCATTAAATTAAATCCATATAAATCAAAGGTCCTAATATATATTCCTCACATATAATCAAAGGTCCATTTAATTAAATCCTAACATATGATTTACATATAAATCAAAGTTCCATTTAATTAAATCCCAATATATGTTTATATATAAGCAAAGGTCCTAATATATGTTTTATATATATAATCCAAGGTCCATTTACATATATCTCACATATAATCAAAGGTCCATTTAGCTAACCTAATATATGTTTTATATAAATAATCCAAGGTCCATTTACATATATCTCACATATAATCAAAGGTCCATTTAGCTAACCTAATATATGTTTTATATAAATAATCCAAGGTCCATTTACATATATCTCACATATAATAAAAGGTCCATTTAGCTAACCTAATATATGTTTTATATAAATAATCCAAGGTCCATTTACATATATCTCACATATAATCAAAGGTCCATTTAGCTAACCTAATATATGTTTTATATAAATAATCCAAGGTCCATTTACATAATCTAAAACTATGCCTTAAAGCCTTTCACAGACCATGGCTGGTTTTTATTTTCTTTTACATAGCACCACTACAACTAGTGATACACCTTACAAGGCACACCAACCTCTATGGCCAACCTGGTTTCCCAACCTGCACTCCCTAACTCAGGGTTTCTTTCTTCCAGACACTACATTTTCTCCATGCAGCTCCTGGGTAAACAGAGTATGAACAATTCTCTCTACCTCGGTCTCTAACTCGAGTGCTCTCCAATGGCATCAGGGGGTCTCTGACTCGGATAAAAATGTAGAGTGGCCTCATAAAAGGCACACTTATCCCATGGTATGGAGGTTCCCTAAGTGAGTACAACGTACAATGCTTTCCAAGCCAATATGGCAACTCAAAATACCCTATGCTCTCCCTACGGTGCACAATGCTCTACAAGCAATGATGGCAACTTTAAACACTCTACAAGCAATGCTAGAAACTTTAAACACATGGTGTCTTCTTCTACATATCATAGTGCTCTCAATAAGAAACACTAGCAACATGGTGTCTTCCTCTACAGAGCACAACGCTCTCAACAAGCAACACTAGTGACTTTAAACACATAGTGCCTTTCTCTACAGAGCACAATGCTCTCAACAAGCAACATTGACAACTTTAAACACATAGTGTCTTCCTCTACAGAGCACAACACTCTCAACAAGCAACACTGGTGACTTTAAGCACACAGTGCCTTTCTCTACAGAGCACAACGCTCTCAACAAGCAACTTTGGAAACTTTAAACACACAGTGTCTTCCTCTACAGAGCACAGTGCTCTACAACAAATATAGTGGCTTTAAAAAACTTTGGTTTTTTCCATAGCGCATAACACTATCAATAAATATGGTGGCTTTAAAACACTTTGGTTTTTCCCATAGCGCACAATGCTCTCAAAAAATGTGGTGGCATTAAAACACTAGGTTTTCACATAGCACACAATGCCCTCAATAAATATGACAACTTAAACGTTTTACGTTACTCTACAGTGCACAATGCTCTCAAGCTAAAATATAGCTTAAACATTATACTTTAATAATGCCAACATAGCTTAGAATAACCCAACTTGAGTTCTTTTGCCGAGATGTACGCCTGCAAAGCTTGTTGTCTCCCTTCGCCTCTGGTGCGCTTACCATTTTCTCCCTACTTCCTCCTTATGTTGCCCTCCTTCCTTGTTGTTCTACCCTTCCTTTCATCTCCTTCCTCCTTACATCCATCCACCACCCTCTCGAAGCTAGCACCACCGCCTTCCTTCAATGCTCGTCCCCCATCCCTTTCACCTTACTCCCATGTTTTCCTCCTTTGGCAAGTTTTAGCATCGCAACCCTTACCTTAGGTTGCACCAAGTAGGGATGTGGGATCATGATATTTTATTTTTTTTAAATAATAAATATATTCATATTATAATTTAAGATTTATAATATATTTTTTTATAATATCTCCATTATCCTTCTATTAAATTGAAAGGTCCTCTTTTCAATTTTATTCATAATTAATTAAAGTTTTTTTAATGAATTTTATCTTATCACTAAAATAATCATCTTTAATTAATCTCAAATGAATTATGCCCACCATTAATTAAAATATCTATTTTTAATTAATTAAAATGAAAACTCCTTAATTAATTACAAATGAAGTTTACCAATGAGCTCTAACGAGCTAATCATCATTTTTTTAAACTCCATTAATTAATTTGAAAGCATCTAAATTCAGCATATAACTTAATTTATTCTCTTTCTCAAGGAGGATGCTTTGTTTTCATTTTAAATACGACAATTAACCTCATACATCAATAATCATCTTGCAGTGGTTTCTATATAGGAGCTAAATCATCAAACTACTCAAGTTATGATGCAGTAGAAAGCAAACACATTTATACAATTAACCTAAGAGGGAGTCTTTCCATCAATTCAATCACCCATCTTAGCCAAATATTTTATGATAGCTACTAGGCTATCAACTAAATCTCCAGGTGATCGACTATTGATGATTATCCCTTCCATAAATGCATGCCTATATGAAGGTATCTATCCATGTTACCTTCGAGTACCTTAATCATCATTTCCCCTGATCTTTGGCACCCTCCTTTTATGGTGGGTAACTCTACCTGTTCCACCTACAAGTGTACCTAATCCTGCACACTTGGTAACATGTTAGAAATAACATACCCTTATAAATCAACTAAACATCACATAGCTAGTTAAAATGTTCAAACTAAGTATCACCACATCATCGGTCCATACATTGTTTTCTTGTGTCTTAAAGTCAGCTAGGGAGGGTCATGACATCCTCCCCCACTAGGATTAAACATCATCCTCGATGTTTCCAATTTTTCTTTTTGTGGTTCAACAGAAAATAAAATTATTACATCATATAATCTTCAAACAAAAAGGGAAAATATTTTTGCATAACCTCCACTTTCTCCCAAGTGGCATTCTTCTCAAAGAACTGGTCCCACTAGACCTTACATTGATCGAGAGTCTGATTTTATAGATATTTGGATCGAAACTCAAGAATATTCATCGAAAATACTTCAATGGCCTCCGGATTTGCCATCTGCAATTTAGAAACATCCCACACATGTTCAGGATCAACAACATATTTCCTAAGCAAGGATATGTGGAAGGTGTCATGGATTTTGGACAGATTAGGTGGTAATGCAAGTCGGTATGCAACCGAGATGATATTTTCTATGATCTCAAAGGGCCCCATAAAATGTGGATCCAACTTCATGGATTTGATAGCACTTTTCTTTGGCTTAACCCTTAAGAATATTTTATCTCCTACATAATACTCTCTGGGAGTCCTTTTTAGATCTGCATAACTCTTATGTCTATCCATAGCTTCCTTAAGCCTTTGCCTAATTTCCTTTAGCTGCTCTTCCATTACCCTGACCATCTCTGGTCCAATCACAACTCGATCCTCTAGGTTATCCCATGATAATGGTGTTCTGCACTTTCTCCCATACAAGGCATCAAAAGGTGCCATTCCTAGTGAGGAGTGATATCCATTATTGTAGGAAAATTCTACCAAAGGTAGATAGTCTTCCCACTAGGATTTATGATCCATGCAGTACATGCAGAGCATGTCTTCTAAAACTTGGTTTACTCGCTTTGTTTATCCATAAATATCAATATGGTATGTTGAACTCATATTCAATTTCGTACCAACTACACTATGAAGGGATTTAGAAAATTTAAAAGTGAATTTGGAGTCTCTATCTAATATGATTACCTCTTGAAACCCATGCAATCGAAATACCTCTTTGATGAATCTTCTAGCTACTACCTGAGCATCACCCTTGGTATTTCTTGGTATGAAGTGGGTAACCTTAGTCAAATTGTCAACCACTATAAAGATAGCATCATGTTGGTACCGAGTCTTGGGTAATCCCACAATAAAATCCATGGATATGACCTACCATTTTTGCATAGGTACCTCATGCAGATGAATTTTTCCTACAGGATGTTGGCGTTCTGCCTTAACCTTCTGACATTCAAGGCATCGAGCAACAAAATTTGTGATATCCTTCTTCATTCCTACCCAAAAGAAGGCTCTTTTCATGTTTTATCGCATTTTGGCTCCTCCCAGATGAGCAGAATAAGGAGATCTATGAGCTTCCCACATGATTAAGTTCCTCAAATCACCCATATTTGGTATAATGACCCTTCCCTTATAGCACAAAAGGTCATATTTCACACTAAACTCCTTATTTTCTTCAGGATATCTATCCATATTGACTCGAATCCCTTGGCAATACTCATCCTGAGATTACCTCTATCTCACTTGGTCCATCAGATCCATGTGAGCTCTAGTGATGGCTGCTATGTATCTCCTTCTACTTAAAGCATCAACCACTTTATTCTCCTTTCCTTTTATGTACTCAATCTCAAAATCATACTCAATGAGGAATTCTACCCATCTTCTCTACCTTGCATTAAGTATTGGTTGGGTGAATATATATCGTAGACTCTGATGGTCTATTTTTAGTTCAAAGGGCCTTCCCACTAAGTAGTGGCACCAAAACTTTAGAGCGTGCACCACTACAGCTAGCTCCAAATCATGCATAGCATAATTAAATTCATGCTTCTTAAGTTTCCTTGAATTATATGCCACTAATGAATCTTCTTGTGAGAGTACCCCACCCAACCCATCTATTGATGCATCTATGCACACTGAAAAGTCCCCTTGAGGATCGAGAACCTTTAGTACCGGTGTAGTAGTAAGCTTATGCTTTAATAGCTCAAAGGAAGTTTCACACTTCTATGACCACTTGAATTCCTTTTCCTTTCTTTTGAAGGTTCATTATGGGTCCAACAATATTAGAGTAGTCCTTTATATAACGTCTATAATATCTTGTTAACCCCATGAAACTCCACACTTCAGTAACATTAGTCGAGGGTGGCCAATTCAGGATAGCCTCTATCTTTTTTGGATCCACAACAATACCTTTTGTTGATATAACGTGTCCGAGGTATCTTACCTCTAGAACATAGAATTCACTCTTAGCCATATTTCCATAAATCTTATTCTCTCTCAACAATTCCAACATGATCCTAAGATGCTTATCATGCTCTTATTTATCTCGAGAGTATATAAGGATATCATCCAGGAATACTAGAACAAATTGGTCCAAATGTCTCCGAAACACGTTGTTCATTAGGTTCATGAAAGTGATTGGGGCATTAGTCAGTCCAAAGGGTAGAACCGTAAACTCATAATGCCCATACCTAGTCTTAAATGTCATTTTGTGAGTATCTTCCTCATGAATTCTCAATTGGTGATACCCTTACCTCAGATCAATTTTGGTAAACACCTTGGCATATTTTAGTTGATCGAATAAATCTTTGATCCTAGGTAAAGGATATCGATTCTTGATTGTAGTCTTATTTAGCATTCTATAATCAATACACAATATTAGTGAACCATCCTTATTTTTCATGAATAGAATTGATGCACCCCACGGTGACACACTTGGTTTTATCAAACCCTTATCCAATAATCCTTGCAATTGAACCTTCATTTCATGCATTTTAGTAGGATTCATTCTATATGAGGATCTATGAATAGGTTTAGTTACCGTCATAAGCTCAATTGTAAAATTGAATTCCCATACAGGAGGTAATCCAGGTAGGTCCTCTGGAAATACGTCCTAAAAATCTTGTAGGATTGGATGTCGTCCTAGTATTTCTCCTTTCTCTTGGTCTCCCACCTCATTGAGTTTTACCACATACACTATTCCTCCTCTCTTGAGGGCATTTTTCACTTGCATAGCAGACAACATTTGGGGCTCAAAAGCCTCTTGATCGCTATGAACTCTTAGTATTTCTTCATCTTTATCTAAATACTCAATCCAATGGTCTTGGAAATTGACTAAGGTTTTATGAGTCTGTAGCCAATCCATCCCAAGAATCACATCAAATGCGTGTAGGGGAGCTACATATAAACAACAATATGTAGTCCCTTCATATAGAGTAACTTCTTCCATAGGGTAACATTGGTTTACCGAGTAGGTTTACCCAGAACCGTACTCCACCTTCCACCCTTGAGCCAAATACCCAGGCCTTTTTGACACAGTCCTTGCTAGACTAGATGAAATAAAACTATAAGTGGCTCCACTATCTATTAAAATATTTACTTGCTTATTAAAAACCTTACCTTTCATAAGTAATGGGGTGGCTTGTCCTTTTATCTTTTGCTTCCCAATTGCGACATAGATTCGATGTTTCGGTTCCTTCCCATTTATACCCGTTGAGCTAGTCCCTTCTTGATATGGACACTTCTTATAGTAATGAGATCCTTGGTAATTGTAGCACCCTTCCTTGGGTCCTTGCTATTTCTTAGACTTCTCATTCCCATTCTTAGCTACTGGAGTTGGATTATGTGATTTTTGTGGTTGAGGTTTCGTATTACTGGGCTTGTTATCCTTCTTTCAAAATTTCTTCTTGAACTTATTCTAATTTCCATAGGGTTTCTTCTCAGGATTTTGGGCATTCTTGGCTTTTCACTCTTTCTTAGCCTCTTATTTTACAAACCCATTACTATTCCTCTTCTTAATTTCTTGTCGTGCTTGCTCGAGTAGAGCATCATAATTATAACAGAAGTGTGACTCCACTTTCTTTGCTAGGTCATATACCTTTTGCAATGATTTGGGCTCTTGCATCTCCACACCGTGCCTTAACCTAGATTCCAGTCTAAGGATGAACTTATGAACTCATATTTTCTCATTATAAACAAGCACATATTTGAATAGTCTTACTAGCTTCTTATAGTACACTTCCACTATGCTGGTCCCTTGTCTAAGACTATCAAATTCTTCAAATTTTTGGGCAAATTCTTCAACCTAACTAGGGCAATACCTTGGGTTGGGACACATCACCAATACCAAATCCCATAATAAGGAATATTGAAACTCAACACTCCATTGGGCTAATTCTTGTTAGATTCTAGCAATTGGGTTATCCAAGATCATCTCAAATTTAGCCTATGCCATTAGCGAGCCTTCATTGGATGCATCTAATTTCCCTTTAGCACACATAGAAGCTCTATGCCCTCATACCTAGAGCTCCGATACCAAATGTAATGACCCAAAAACACACAAACAGAAAAATACAAAAATAGAAAAGTTTTTTTTCACTAAGGAGAGAGGTACATGAACCCCTAATCCACTAGCAAAACCCTAAGTTTCATTCTCCTAAATTTCCTTGGAAGTTACATCTCAAAAATTACCCTAGCACAAATCCATCTATGTAGGCGTATAATGTGTTACTGCGGATAAGTCCATCTATTTCATCATGCTTGATGAACTAGACTTATCACCCTTCGTCCATAGAAGGTGTACACGCATATCCATACCATACACAAATCCTTTTGTGTAGTTATGATATGAGTACCATGAGTTAAGATATCCATATTGTCTCCATGACAAGCTATCTTAACTTGGATGTAATATCTTCTTACTTAGTCCTCTATATCCCTAAGGGGGTCTCAATTCCCTTAGGTCACCTCTGAGTTCACCTTAGAACTCTACACTAGATTCCCTAACACCAAGAAATCAAATTATAATGCATCTATGCTACCACATCATAAAAAAGCAAACAATAATAGATAAAATGAAGAAAGATCAACTTTAACATAGAATCTAATACATGGCATAATCAAATATAGATATACAGTAAAATTACTTTTAATAACTCAACAACAAATACTTAACTTGCATAATAACCATTACTACCCAAAGGCATCACATCAACTACATAAGGGATATCTCCCCACAATTCTAATCTATAGAACATAAGTAAATTAGTATAATATGCCATACCTGTTATTTGTTTCTCATTTGATTCCTTGCTTCTCCTTCCTTCCCTTTTTTTCTTTGATGGTAGTATGGGATCAGGATACTCATGGTTCAGGATAGGTATGCCTTTAAATGCATCTATTTATCTACTATGCCAAATTACAACTATACAATAATCTATTAAGTCTCTAACCATCTAATGCATAATGGACATCATAAAAGAAACCTTACTTTTATTTTCACCTCTCACAAATCCCCTTGGAGAGTCATCCAAACATGCTATCGCTTAGATTAGATTCTAACTTAATTTCATTTCATTCATGTCCCAAAGCATTAAAGTCCCATACCCTTAACCTTTAGATCAATCATTCCTTATTCCCTAAACCAAAGCCCCATAAATTTAGCTTAAAGAATAAATCCACATCACATTCCATTTAAAAACTCCTAATATAATCAATATTAATTCAAGGTTTCTTTTAATTAAACCTTTCACATATTTCCCTAAGATTCAAGGTTTCATTTCAATCAGAACCTAACATTTACATATCCCATATAAATCAAAGGTCCATTTAATTAAAACCTACTATATGCTTCACATGTAAATCAAAGGTCCATTTAATTAAACCTAACATATGATTTAGATATAAATCAAAGTTCCATTTAATTAAATCCCAATATAAATCAAAGGTCATAATATATATATCCCACATAATCAAAGGTCCATTTAATTAATTACTAACATAAGATTTAAATATAAATCAAAGTCCTATTTAATTAAAATCCCAATGTATGTTTATATATAACTCAAGGTCCATTAAATTAAATTCATATAAATCAAAGGTCCTAATATATATTCGTCACTTATAATCAAAGGTCCATTTAATTAAATCCTAACTTATGATTTACATATGTTACCCAGGTGTTGTATGTGAGTTGGAGAGGAGAGAGCAATCCTCCAAGGGAGGTCCCAGGTTCAAATCTCCACCCTACAAAAAAGAAGAATTGGGTATCCAAAATCCAATTGATAATGTTGGTGTGGGTAGGGTCGGGTGCAGCCCCCGGGTGACATTGACGGTGTAGAACCCCCTATTCATTGTCTCTCAGACCAAGGTAGCTCTGCAAGGGGTTTTTCACTTAAAAAAAAAACATATGATTTACATATAAATCAAATTTCCATTTAATTAAATCCCAATATATGTTTATATATAAGCAAAGGTCCTAATATATGTTTTATATATAATCCAATGTCCGTTTACATATATCTCACTATAGACTCCTAAAACGTGTCATGTTGATGGCTAATACTCATATGGGACATGCTAGAATATCATATGGAAGACCTTTGGACAAATCCAAGGTATAGTAGTGGTTTTTACCACTCAATTGGGCATTTGTACCTAGTCAGTTCTAGCCACGATTGATAGTTGTGGCCCCCAGTTTTTCAATTGGGGACTGTGGCTGACACATGTGGTTAGTAGTGCTAGCCATGGATGACACCCACGATTAGGACTGAAGTTTAGTTGGCCTTCATTCGACCCCAAAATTTGGTTGCAATGGCCAATTGGTTATAGATTGGAGCGGTTTGAGCGAGGAAGGATCCAGAACCTTCCATCCAACTAACTCAACTACCCAATCTTGATCGTGGATTCATGAGGAATCCACCCCTATCCCTTGTGTAGTCCTATAAGTACCCCCTTCAAATTGGGGATAAGTTTTGAAGAAATTTTATCAATTGAGCAGCGAAACCCTATCGAATTGCATACACAAGTTCATGCATTGAAAAGGATACTCTTGCTACCCAATTGGAGATTGAATTGCCATGGATGCCCTAAGGAGATAGAATTCCAAGAAATATGAATTTGGGCAAACAAAGGCCCAATTGTGAAATCCAACCACCAAATATATCAAAGGACACAAAGGTGACCCTTGACCATCAATTTGGCAAGGCAGACCATAGAGTAAGCCCTAATTCTAAGGGTAAATCTATTTAGAGCCTCACCACGACATTCAGTCACGGTCTACAGTGCTGACCATATCTCAGACCCATGGTGAGCAAATGGCCATAGATCGGCTTGTTTTCTTTCTTGAAAATTAATTATTTAGATCATTTTAGGCTTAATGTAGGTTCAATTAGTGTTTTAGAGACATATGACCAGTTATATTAAGCAGTTGAAATAGGTTTACTTCCATGTTGTCAATTTGATAATTACTATAATTGTGACTTGTTTCATGTACCTTTTTTTCTTATTTGTCAACTAATCCAGTGATAGATAATACATGATTTCTTGAATATACTTAATGATCACATTTCATGATTAATATAGGTTTACCATATTTTATTTATTATATGCTTATCATGGTATCCTTTTGTGAAAATTATTTAAAAGACCTCATCAAGAGAGGTTACCTTTTCTTTTGATGTGTTATTGTTGTTTCTTGATCGTAGGGAACATATATTGAAGGACATTAAATTGTTCAATTCCTTCCTCAACACGAAGAAGAGGGTTAACTCCACCCTAGAGTAGTTTGTGTCACCTTAAAGGCTTGAAAAGTGCATTTTATCCTTGAGGGGATTGTAACATTGTAATTGCGTATCAAAAGGGTATCCCTAAGAGGGATTCATTTGTAAAACATGAATTTATTTAAAGAGAAATAAAGATGCATTTTACTTAATTATTTTTTTCTTTGTCAATTTGTGTATGAATATCCATTTTATTTTCATTTATGCAATTGTAATGTTGGGTGCACACCTTTTTGGTCGTATAGAAGGCGATCACGATGGAACTCTGCAATTCTTGCCACATTTCACTAAGTGAATTTGTGTTTTCTAATTGCAGGTGCTCACCGAAGATGACAACCATGATCAGGAAGTTGGCCCATGGGTGGCAGCTATGGTCTGTAGTGGTAGTCATGCATCAGAGCCACGGTTAGCAGTAGACACATCACAGAGTAGGGATTTAAAGCTAGATCATATGAGGACTTGAGGTAGGCCCCATTTTCACTCTCTATGCATTATTTATCTACCTGTATTTTCCAAAAATAGGAAAATCGAAGTTAAGTAGGATAACCATGAAGTAAGGATGAAATGAACTAGGTCCTTAGGGTTGTATTTTTCTTAATTTTTTTTAGGTGATGCTATGAACATTTGACCTCTGAGTGTAGTCCACCCTAGAATCTAGCGTGCTAGGGTTAAATTGTGTGTTTTTTTGCATGCTTGAAGCCTGATCAAAGGCTATATCATCGTAACGTGCATTGTCAAAAATTCATATAGGATATAACATGCATTCTCTAAAAATTAAACATTTCTTTTTGTATATCATGTAGGAAATAACCATTCATGTTGTATTATGCATTTTCCTTTATATGCAAATATTAAAACGAACCACACATACCACATTACAATTAAATTCTAGTGAGTTGGTAGTGACATCCAACCAATAGTAGGGTCCAACGATGGTGGCAGTTATTTCCATCCATTGGCCCAACTCCCACGTACCTATTGTTCTATACCAAGGCCGGGCCGAAAAACCTTTCGTGCCATGGAAAATTTTCATGTATTCCCTTCGGAGGGTATAACACTAACTGGGGAAAATGGGTGAGGGACTAGTAGGAACGGTGCTCCTTGTCTATCTATGGAGTTTCATTGCCACACACGGGAGATTTACATGGCTTGGATTCACACCCAGGTTGTCAAGCTATGAGCATACCGGTGAAAGCCAATTTAAACTAAGAATATCATCCAACAAGTTTTTAAAAACACGATAAGAGTTTCTAATACTGATACAACAAATCATTGAAACAACATCAAACAGTTTAGGGCTCACTTTTAAAATTTAAAGGAGATAATCACATTGTTTACATTGTATGCTTATTTATCATTTAATTCATCAAGATAAGGTCTTCCTTGAGGCCAAAATTTTTAGTAAGAGATTTTTTCTCTCAAGACTTGTCTAGTTGGCACACCATGATAACTAGACATAGTCAAGCTCACTCACGATTTAATGAATCAAAATATGTGGGGAGAGGCCCTCAATACCTTCGGTATTTCCCTGAGGATCTTTCAGACCTTGCACACCTCCTTGCTAGGATTCATACTCATTATTCACCTAAGGATCTTTTCCTCCTGGCATGACACTTTGATAGTCATCATGAGACTCCTACATCACATAAGGGATCCTCACATAGAAGTGATAGGGTTTCCACTCACATGGAAAGAACTATCATTATTAGGTATCCTCCTAGCGAGGTAGAGAGTTATAGATCCTACTCCATGAGTCAGTCATATAGGGAACCTAAGTCTCATGCAACCCATAAGATGTAACTACTCAAAGACCAATTAGATGAGGCATGCATTGAGCATGAATGTCTAGAGTGTGAGTGCATAGAGATAAAGAGAGTGCATCAACAGAGGTCAGATGAGCTCCAACAATGGAAAGATGGGATTTACCAACAAAAATTATGTGAAGAACAATCATGTGATGTTACCCCTAAAAAGGAGCTCATACCTATAGTTCTTAGGCAACAAGTCAACATGATGCACCTGTAGACACCTAAATCGTATAAATCAGATAAGACTATTAGTGCATTACATATACCCTTTTATAGAAAACATATGGCCTTATTAGGCACCCCTCTAGGCTAGCAAAAGGCTTCCAAAAACCTCAAAAACTTAGTTTTGATGGTTCCTAGCAGTCTGGGGCAGTTTTGGGGCCACTACTGGTGATCGTGTCACCCAAGAAAAACCACATTTGGTTACCCAGGGGCGGCCATCAACAACCATCCCTGGGTGGGATGACCCTTAACTAGACCCTTAAAAAATCAAAGGACATGCTAAATGGTAATCCAAGACTGCCATTAGTGCATACAATCATCCCAAATTGATTGGGTACCTACTAATGGACTACAGGATAGTATATTGGGAGCCCCAAAGGGGTAACCTTTCCCTCCCTAATCAATTACGCAATTATGACAAGTGGCATCACTTGCCTCGCATGGTAAAGATGCCATTTGTCCCTAGATGCCCTTTTGGGCTATAAAAGGAGGCCTAAAACCTCATTCCAAAGGATATATAAGTAGCATTTCAGCAATGAAGTGCTGCCCAAATCTATCCCTACTTGTACCCAACCTTTTCGCAAACCAAACTCGCCCTTTCCCTAGCCTTGAAACCCTCTTCATTTGAAGGCACTTTCAGGGGCAATAGGACCCGATTTACCAATCAAAAACTAGAAAAATTGAATGAAAACTTGGTCCCATATATCAACAACACCCTCATCCTATTTTGGACCAATTCTAAAGGCCATAGGTGACAAAACTAAGCTATTTTTGTAACCGTCCCACCCAGGGATGGCTAGCATTCAACCCATGGCACTCATAGGGATGGTCCCAAAACAATAGATAATTTAGTATAAATTCCTCCATATACCTCCTTAGGATGTCTATATGAACCTCTGGTCCAAATGTGAGGTAATTTGGAGGAGTTTTGGTTTGGGATTTGGAGTCCCCAATGTTGCAGGTCTACATGGCTCACCATGGAGCGATCAACATTTTAGCATAGTTTTGCATTAAATATTGCTTCTAAATCTGGTTATTATTATTTATATTATATTATAAGATGTTCATTATTACTGTATATCAGTTTTTATGCACATATATCACTTTTATATTGTGATATTGACCCCCCTTTCTTCATGTTTCTAAGGATTTTCTCTATGATATGCAGGTGCTATTGACTCTCTTGAAATATCATGTGTGTAGGTGCAGGTATTATCAGTAGATGGAAGGAGATAAGGAGCTAAGGAGCTAAGGAAACACTTCAATACAAACCCAATATTGGCTCTTGGGTGTGGGAAACAAGTTTCACAACTTATATTAAAATCGCCTTAAAGGCTTCATTCCCAAGGGACTAAATCCATTGGGAAATTGTAAAATATGAATGTATCACATTTGTAAAGCCCTAGATGGGATGTTTTGTAACCTATGTTTTAATATATGAATCAATAAATGCAAGGATAAATCCACACTTTTATTATATAATTCGCTTCATTTTACATAGATTACTTATTGCAAACTTTCCTTTGAATGCATGCTTTAAAAGTGACATATACTGCTAGTAAAGGCCCATAAGGCAATATCGTGAAATTTTATTCTTCAGTGGCAATCATGGTATTTGATTTTTTTCAATCTCCCCTTTCAATGGTGCTAATTTGGACCTCCTTTTCTACTTTTCTCTATTGCAAGTGCTGACCGTTCTGAGAAGAAACGACTTGTTTACTGCTCCATGGCACTGGTTGAGATGGCCAACTCCATGGAACTGGGTGGGACGACCCCCAATATGTGACCATCCCTACCTGGGATGGCCATAAAACTAGAGGGTTTCTACAAAAATTTGCAAAAACAACAAGTTTCAGGTTCATCTTTACACCCCTTTTCATTGTCAATTTGCATATTTATTGTCCAAAATAGTCATATTTTACATTTTCTTGTTTTCTCTATGCATAGAAAGGTTAGATATCCTCTTTCCCAATTTGTGTTGCACAAATATTGAGGATCACATCAGCACGATTGTCCATCTATAATTTGATCCAATAATCACATCCACATCGGGATGCCTTGATGGATATTTTAAAATCCATAGAGTTCCAACCGCAGGATTCCAACTCCTTCATAGATTTTGTGGGACATGTGCAATAGTGCAAAGAACCAGTCATACAATTTTATGAGCATGAGCTAAAATAAATAGCCAATGATGTGGTAGTCCCTCCTTTAGACATCATTGCATGTATAAATGAGATGCCATACAAGAGAGTGCTTATAGACACTGGGTCCTCAAGTAACATCATAACAACTAAAGCACTAAAGAATCTTAAGTTGCCATAATCTCATGTTGTGGCATCAACTTACACTCTTCATGCTTTCAATGACACAATATGCTCTATTGTCGGTACCATAGTTTTACCCATTTAGGAAGGACAAAATATTATACTAACATTGTGTCATGTGTTAGAAAGTGATATGGCCTACAACATTTTGCTTGGAAGACCTTGGATACGGGATATGAAGTGTGTCCCCTCCATCGTGCATCAATGTCTTAAATACACTCATGAAGGGCAAGTACATGTAGTATCTGCCGATCTATAACCCTTCAAATACTGCAACATGTTGTAGAAGATGCCAGAGTCGACATTACCTTCAACTCACATAGACTTTCAATTAAATACACCTGATTAAAGACTACTCATTCCACCACCTTCATCATCATATACTCCATCCTCATCATCACCACCTTCAGAGAAGGCTTCGACATTGTCAAACCATCCATCGAAGAACATGTTGAAGAGGCCTATTGATGAGATCCCACCATTAGTTTCTACCATATCCACAGAGGAGGTTCCTTGTGTCATTAATGAGGAATTACCTCTAGAGATGAACGTTGAATGACCTCAAACCTCCATTTCATCTTATCTAGCTTTGCCATCCCAGGTCATAGTCCAGATGTCTAGCACAAGGTTAGGAGAATACTTGGTGAGAAATATCATGACGGTTCCATCAGTGGAGATAGTGCAATCTATGGGAAGACCTCATCTTCCCATAGGTATTATTTTACCTTTTGGTATACCTCTTAATCAAATGAATTTCATATATGGAGGTATATAGTATGGAGCTCTACCCATTCCTTAGACAAAATATGATGATGAACCATTTTCTAAGGATGTAAATTATTTGTCAAATTCAAACTATGCATTAAATATCTAAATTGTTGTAATTAGCATGGGTTTGGTCTTGGCCTGTATGAGTAGGGTAACCGTGTTCCGTGTCAACCCCAATATAAACTTACGTATGATAGATCCGGGTTGGGAAACAATAAACTGGTACCATTGGATGTCCTCCCCAAGAGTCTTGAACACCTATAACTAAGTCATTAGGCTAAGCTCGTCCATGATCCATATACTAATTTGAATCACGTTCATTCCTTGGGAGATCACTTCCCCATAGACATGATATATTAGGGTCTTTCCAATGATGTTGCCCAACCCCATGAAGTGGGGGAGAGCTCACACACCTTGCAATATTACAATGAGGAACAAGACCAAGGTCCTCCTCATAAAAAGATGAGTGATGACAAAGATGATTATGGTGTCACACCCATTAACTGCCATAGCTAAGATTATGAATATGAGTGTGTGTTCCCTTTGGATGACGAGGATGAATATTTTCTTCATATGTTATTCCCCGTCCAATAACCCATTTGACACTAGTTGTTGCCTCGTGAAGAGCAGGCTCACCCTCTTCCGCACAGGCCACCACTAGTTATTCCATTTCCACCCGAGCCACACCCATGAGTTATGAGACAACATCAGGTCTCTAGACCCACTCACCCTAGAGCAAGAGATCATGTATCCATCAACATGATATCCATAGATTTAACAACATCATTAGTAAATTTGAATGACCCATCCAAGAAAATGCATCTTGATTTAGAGGAAATTGACTTTATTTAGGGAGATTATTCTCCATTGCCCTCAAAGTATTGGCCTTGTGAGGAAATATTACAACAATTTAATTTTTCACCAAGAACTACTTAGGATGTTTTTCAAGCTGAGGTTGATCCTGAATTTCCTATGAAAGAAGCAAACCTAGATGACGACATTCACTTAATTCCCACCCTACATCAGTTGGAGGATGGGTCCCACATGTTGATTGAGCCAACAATTGACAAAGATATCGATACAGATCTTGATAATCCCCATATCATTAAATTAGGGGAAGACCTCTCCCTAAGTGAACAAGATGATTTCATAGCTGCATTGAAAGAAAGGATTAAATCTTTTGCTTGGTCGTATTAAGATATGCCAGGACTAGACCCAAATATAATCATGCATAATCTTACATTAGACCCCAAGATCAAACATGTTAAGCAAAAGTTAAGAAAAATACACCCAACAGTAGCCTTAATGGTGAAATATGAATTACAAAAGTTGTTGGATGTTGATATCATCATCTCAGTAGATTATCCACCATGGGTTTCAAACATGGTTCCCATCAAAAATCCTGATGGGAGGATTCGCATTTGCACCAACTTTTGAGATCTTAACAAAGCGAGTCCTAAGGATGAATTTCCTTTACCTAAAATTGATGCATTGGTGTATGCAATAGTAGGACATGAAATGCTATCCCTAATGGATGGATTTTTTGGATATAATCAAATTCATATTAATCCAGAAGACCAAACCAAAATGGCATTCGCAATGCCTTGGGGGACATTCTATTACAAGGTCATGCCTTTTGGCCTTAAGAACGTTGGTTCTACCTACCAACGATCCATGACATATATCTTCCACGACTACATGCATAAAATTTTGGAATATTACATGGATGATTTATTGGCAAAATCTTGATTACGCCATGAACATCTTGATATATTGTGTAATATCCTAGATCACCTCATAGAGCACAATGTTAGACTTAATCCCAAAAACTGTGTCTTCAATGTCACATATGGTAAAATTTTGGGATTCATAGTCTCCAAGAGAGGCATAGAGGTAAATCCCAACAAGGTCAAGGCAATATTAGAAATTCCTCCCCCAACAACCATTAAGCAACTACGTAGTTTGCAAGGAAAGGTCACATCCATAAAATGCTTCATAGTGCAATTATTGGATAAGTGTCGACCCATGAATAAGTTGCTACACAAGGAGGTCTCATTTCATTGGGACGAGGAATGTCAAAATGCCTTTGATGAGATAAAACAATACTTGGTTTCACCACATGTATTAGCTCCACCATGACCAGGAGTGTCATTCTATTTATATATCTCAGCTACTGAGTTAGCTTTGGTTACCATGTTGTCCTAAAAGAATGAATTTCACAAAGAACAGGCTACCTATTACATCAGCCACACACTGGTCAGCTATGAATTTAGATACGCATATGTTGAGAAGCTATGTTTAGCAGTGGTCTTTGCCACAAAAAAACTATGCCATTATATGTTAAATCAAACCACATATGTTGTATCTAAATAAAATCCATTGCGCTACATGATGAGAAAAACATATCATAATAGTCACACATCAAAGTGGATAATGTTGTTGACAAATTTTGACCTAGATTTCATTGGATAGAAATATATCAAAGAACAGGTCATAGCTGATCAACTAGTAGAGGCTCCTCTACAGGATGAGCCTCTAAATATAGAACTTCCCAATCATGGAGTATTTAAAATTTTAGAATCACCTGATTCTACTGAGCCTGAGTCATAGGTTGACATAACTCTATTCTTCGATGGTTCCAAGTGCAAGCGAGGTGGTGGTGCAGGTATCATATTTTTCACACCACAAGGGGCTCCCATACCTCTTTCATTTAAGATCAATTTTCCTTGTACCAACAACAATTACGAGTATGAAGCTCTCATAATAGGACTTTAGATGGCAATCACTATGAAAATAACAAAGTTAAACATTTTTTATGATTCATTGCTCATAGTTAATCAAGTAAAAGAATTTTTCCAGTGTCGATGTCCCGTATTGCAAGTCTATAAAGCCCTAGTGGACAAAATCTTGGTAAAATTTGAATGGTATGATATATAGGCACTCCCTCGTTCATCTAATCATTTTGTGGATACAATGGCTTCCTTAGGGTTGTTAATCCCACATGACCCTTCAGATGATATCACAACTATCCACGTAAAAATACTAGCATAAACTGTGATTGAGCATGAAGAGCATAAGGCTATACCATTTATTCACATGATTCATATTGAGCCTTCTCATGAAATGTTCTCTCAACTACACCAATATTTGATAATGTTAACTAGAAGAATTTTTTCACTCATAATACTTTTGATACTAGCACAACGCTATATCTCCAAGTTCACTCTCAATCAGCATTTGCACGAGACAACCATCAAAGGGATAACACAATTCATAATATTGAGGATTATTCAAAGCAATATTGGGCCATCCAGATTAAATATTATCTTAAACTAGGTAATATTCCACCTAGATTTTCACACACCGCAAAGTGATCATTCAAGCAAAATGTGCCAAAATATGTCTTAATAGAAAACATAATGTATCATCATATTTATGAAGGTATCCTCCTTCACTGCTTAGACTCACAGGAGTCAGGTTGGGCCATCACCCAAGCACACGATGGTACATGTGGTGGCCACTTTAGCAGCATGTCCATCACCAAGTGCATTCTTCGCATGGGCTATTATTGGTCAAATTTAGAGCAATATTATTGTGCTTATGTTAAGAAGTGTGTGAAGTGTCAAAACCATGTAAATTTAACACACATACCTTCATAGGCCTTACAACCAATTCAATAGGTCTGGCCATTTGCACAATGGGGGTTTGATTTAATTGGTAAAATATCACCTGCCTCATCAGGCCATCACACGTTTATCATAATGGCAACCGAATATTTCACAAAATGGGTGGAAGCAATTTCCCTTACCACAACGACTGGACCTCGCATTATGGAGTTCATACTACATAACATTATATGTCACTTTGGTATTCCATCCAAAATAGTATCGGATAATGGACCACCCTTTAAAAATAAGGATGTACATGTGTTAAAAACAAAGTATAACATAAATCATAGATTTTCCATGCCCTATTATCCATAGGCCAATGGGAAAGTAGAGGCATCAAATAAAACAATAGTTGCCATCTTGAAGAAAATTGTTCAGGAAAATCGTAAATATTGGCATAATCAATTACCTCTTACCATTTGGGCCTATCGCACTAGTATTCGGATGCCCATTGGGGAAACTCCATTTTCACTAGTGTATGGTGCTGAATCCATCATGCCTCTGGAGTTAGAGATTCTGTCGTTATGCATTTCCATGCAGGAATTCATCGATGATGATACAACTAGGCAAGCTCGGTTATATCAGTTAACATTGCTTGATGAACGATGCGTGAATGCCCTCAAGCATATACGTGTTTATCAAAAGCGTATTAATAGATATTACAACTTGAAAGTACATCAGAGAGACTTTCAAGTAGGTGATTTAGTTCTAAAGGAAAACCAACAAAACTCAAATTTGCCCTCCAATTTGCGAGACAAATTTGCAGCAAACTAGATAGGTCCATTCATAATTACACATCAAATTGGACCTGGAACTTATTTCCTAGCATCCATAGAAGGAAATAAATAGCCCCAACCCATGAATATAAGTCATTTGTGACCATTTCATACTTAGAGCACCAATAAAATGCCCCTAGGCAGTCGTAGACACTTTCTAAGTGTCGTTGCCCGCCTAGGTCACCCTAAAGGCTCCTAGTAGTTTTTGACTGTCTAGGTCACATAAAAAAGCCCCTAGACTATCTACGATCATCTAGGTCAACCTTAAATGCTCCAAAAGCATCCATAAGCCCTTTGGTCACAAAAAAATTCCCCTAGGTAGTTGTAAACACTTTCTAAGTGTCGTTGTCCGCCTAAGTCACCTTAAAGGCTCATAGCAGTTTTTGATTGGCTAGGTCACATAAAAAAGTCCCTAGACTATCTACGATCATCTAGGTCAACATTAAATGCTCCAAAGGCATCCATAAGCCCTTTTGTCACAACCAAATACCCCTAGGTAGTCGTATACACTTTCTAAGTGTCATTGCTCGCCTAGGTCACCCTAACGGCTCCTAGCTATTTTTGATTGGCTAGGTCACATAAAAAAGCCCCTAGAATATCTATGATCATATAGGTCAACGTTAAATTCTCCAAAGGCATCCATAATATCTTAATTCATAACCAAATGCCCCTAGGCAGTCGTAGACACTTTCTAAGTTTTGTTGCCCGTCTAGGTCGCCCTAAAGGCTCCTAGCGGTTTTTAACCATCTAGGTCACATAAAAAATCTCCTAGACTATATACGATCATCTAGGTCAACCCTAAAAGCTCCAAAGGCATCTATAAGCCCTTTTGTCACATTCTAAATCTCCTTTATGGTCCATGATTTTTTATGTCAACCCAAAATACCCCTAGAGGGTCTATCACCATCTAGGCCAAGCTAAAATGCTCCTAGGTAGTTTACAACTATCTAGGTCAAACCTAAATGCTCCAAAGGCATCTATAAGCCCTTTGGTCACCCAAAAATCCCAAATGGCATTCATTAATCCCATTGGTCAACCTGTACATATATACACATATCTCAAAAATAATAAAAAAATCATGAAAATCATCAAAATACAAAAATATTGCATTGTATTGCATTTCTCATCACTTGCATTATAATCATATTTATATTAGGCATAATCATCATTCCAAATTGATCATATATGTCTAGCACCAGGTCTATACATTAGGCATTTGGTAAAAATTCATTGTTATCATATGTCAGTTATATCATCGGTTTATATTACATATACCATTTACATTATATGTTTGTTTTTCGTCACTTAGCCACTGTTAGTAAAATATAGTTAATTTTTTTGGTCACTTAGTAATATCTAGTTGTCTTCTCAGATTTTTTAGAAAGATAGCATGATTTTTAGAAGGTAGAATCCTACTTAGATAATGCTTGGTATACATCAAAATCCCAACACATTTTTCACATTAAAAATCCAAGTCTAGCGCAAGGAAAGATGAAAACTATGAAGTAGTCTAGGTTACTTTCAAGTGAAAAGGTTATCTTGCTCATCCCCCTATGTGAATGGTTCAAATATACTAAGAATTGACAAAAGGAAAAGTTCCTCCTTATCCAAAATCCCTTACCCTACACTAGGGTAAGTATCCCAAAGAAATAAAATTAGTAATGATTATTATCCCCCCCAATATTGAAAATATACATTGCCCTACACTGGGGGAAGTATTTCAAAGAAATATTCCAAATAAAATAGTGATTATTATCACTCCCAAATATGCATAAAGAAAAAATTATTATTATCACTAGGAAAAGCAAAGAAAGAAATAGTGGTTCTCACCACTATTAAAATCCCTTGCTCAAAAAATCAAAAAGCAAAATTCCCTTGAGAAAGTCAAAGAAAGGTAGGGACTCTAGAACTTGAATCCCTGAAATTCTTAGCATCATCCATAAGGTGATACTCATTACAGGTTTTTTGGATAGCCTACTTGTCAATGGTGGTAGCCTCCCACATGACGATATGTCTATCACTTAAGCAACTTGTTTAGGTATAGACCAATATTTGAATGTGGATGAGCTAGCTTGTTTTAACCTAGGTTATATAGTGGTCTAATCCAACTAAGTATGAAACTTATGATAATGAGACTCATAGACTAATCTTTAAAGTCAATGGGCTGAATGAATCCCATTTACACTAGGTAATCTTATGTGTTATCATAGTAATGAACTCACGTGCGCACACAGGGATATTGATTATCTTGGTTATTTTAGTAAGTGCATACTTTGTCAAAAGATCTTGTATAGTTAGTATATGACTTTTGATTAGGTAACTAGAGTGTTTGAGTCTCTTAAAAACTATCAAATACAATCATATCACATCACATTATCCATTCCATTTTACATCATGCTATCACATGTTTGTCAAAATTACAATGTCCATCAAATAAAGTGTTATAATAACATGAAAATAATCAAGATACATTTTGTATAGTCTATGGTGCTAGTATATAATGCATCAAATAGTCATCGTAAGTCCATCATACAAAAATTAAATCTAATCACATCATTACTTTCAATAATACACATTTAAAACTTTTGTTTATTAAGTGGTATTCATGATCTAGGATTGATATCGGTTAAATATTAGCAATAATATTTAAATGGCCACTGACTATGTTATGCATACCTTATAATTTACAAAACCATATAAAATGAAGCATCCACAACTACATATCATCAAATCACATCATCAGATAAATACATGCATCCATGTTGGACATCCATCATAACATCATATAGCAAATATAAAAATTGCATTCATATCATAAAGTAGTAAAATGACATAATTATCAAAAGCTAAGTCATCTATATATATATATATATATATATATGTCCATATATATAAAAGCTGAAAGGCAACATCATAGTCCATAACTATCCATAGGCTACAATAAAAGTGATTCATCCGACTTCGCAATCCAAAAAACCAAAAATAACCATTAGAGTTCGCTGACTATGGTCACATAGGACTAGTACCTCGACTCTCTCCTCTGCTCTCAATATGAGTCCGTCGTGAGCTCCTGTTGGTCACGAATATGCCACAGGAAAGGATTTTATACGTATATGCGCCCTAGACCCGGCCAACATTGAAAGGTCGAGAGAAAGAAACGTCTCCCGGACCAATCTCCAGAGAGGGTTGGTTCCCTTACTAAATCTTATATTGTTGAAGACTAGAGTTGCAGGAAAGAAATTGGAAATATGCGAAAAGAAATGGGAAATAACGGAAAGAGATGGGAAATATGGCCACAGGCCAAATTTGTAAGATCGGGGAAATATTAACAGCAAGAATTCACCTCAAGCACATGAACAACATATAATAAAAGATAGCAACCTAATTCACTTACGACCTTGCACAGATAACCTCCAGGATTGCATTCCAAAACTCACTTCCTCACCAGCAATATTCAAACTCAGATGCAGAATTTAAATTTCATAGAAGATAAGAAATACGAGCATAAATGAGAAATGCATAAGATAGAAGGAAATCACACATAAAGTCGCTTGCAAAATTAGAAGCCAAATATCTCTTATTTACGCAGAGAACTTGATAAGTTTTCATGCAAAACATGTCTCTCCTCCCCTCTTTTTCTTGAGATATACATTGATATTTATAGAGGTCTTGCCTCTCTGTAGCATTTAAAACATAAAACAGACTTTCTTGAGATCTACAAAATATGCACTTGAAAAGAGAAACGATCCCCTTAAACCTGCCTCGAAGAAATCACAAACCGAACGGAAACAAGGAACCATATGTCTTCATTAAATGGCCGTTCTCGGGGCATGCTTGAAGCGTTAGGAAATCACGAACAGGAGCTTTTAATATCGGAGGCATCTTCAATTCTGGTGGATGGTTGATTCAGCATGTTCTCCCATCTTGCGCACATAGGTAAGCAGCAAAACATTTAATTCTGGAGAGCTTTTAATTTTAGGAAACTGCAACATGAAGAAACTGCGGGCAGAACTCCATCGAGCCATTGATTGCTGCTTTCTAGCACGAGACTGCGACGGGTCATGAAAATGCGACATGTCGCGATATCACGACAACTTTCATCTTCTTGCCCTTTCTCTTTGTTTTAGTCGCAAAAATTCGACATGTCGCGATATCGTGACATGTTTGCCTCTTTGTTCTCTTTTGTTGCTCTTGGTCGCGAAAATGTGATGTGTCACGATATCATGACACTTTTCCCTTGCTTGGCTTGTTTGTCTTCATTAGTCATGAAAATGCGACATGTCATGAAATCATGACATCTTCTTGCGCTCTGCCAACTTCTTCATGCACTTCCACGAAAACGTGACAAGTCACAAAAATGTGACATGTCACGAAATCACTACATCTTTCTCCTACCTTGTACTTTGCTGCTTTCTCCCCGTGAAAATGTGACAAATCACAAAAATGTGACATGTGACGATATCACAATAATTTTTCTATATTCTCCTTTGTTTCCGCCTCCATCGCAAAAATGTGACATGTCGCGAAATCATGACATTCCGTACCATTTTTCTCCTTCCTTGCTTCTTTCCCATGAAACCACGACGTGTCACGAAATCGTGACAATTTCACCTTGGCTCTCCCCTTTGCTGAAGAATTGTGTGAAAATGGAACATGTCGCAAAATCTTGACATCCTCCAAGCATGATGCTTTCTTGCCACTGTCTATCATGAAAATATATGGCACGATATCGCGACAACTTTTTGTACTTAGCTCTTTTCTACACCTGGCTCTGTGAAACCGCAATAGGCCGCGAAAATGCGACATGTCATGATATCGCGACACTTTTATGTCTTTAGCTTGATTCATTTTCTTTCATCACAAAAATATGACATGTCGCGATATCGCGACACTTTTGGTGCCTTGTTTTGTTCTACTGCTTTGACCGCGATATCACAACACGTCGCGATATCGTGACATTTTCCCACTTTGTTTTCTCTCTCCTCTTTGACCCGCGATAACGCGACATGTCGCGATATCGCGACACTTTTGCTTTTGTGCTCTCCATTGCTTCTTTTGGTCACGAAAACATGACATGTCACGATATCGCGACACATTTGAACTTACTTTTGGCACAAAAACTTGTAGGAAAACATAGAGGAGTGAGTATTTCTATAATTTATGCAATACTTTGCATGAACAACAACAACAAAAACAATGTGGCAAAAATGCCAACATTCTTGGCGGCTCATGGGGTATACAGTTCTATTGTATGCACGAACCCCAGGCCTTTATGCATTGGGCAACAGATTCAAGAAACTGGAGGAGCAGAATAAGTAAGTGTTGGCTGATGGTGGACATCTCTGCGGACTACTGCAACAAGCTCTTGCTGATATTCGACACTCAAGTGGATCTGCATTTCACCTAGCTCGATTGAGCTGGGTAATCACCGGGTGCTATGAAAGGGTCTCCATGGCAGTGATGAAAAGCACCTGGGTTGCAAAAATGGGAATGAATGGAGTGATGACCAACAGATGTGTAGGCCATGGAATGGGAATGGTGAATGATGGAATGGTGGAATATGGAGGAGTAGAAGTGGTAGATACAACAACTGAAGAGGGTGCTGCTATGCTACTAGCTGTGGGAATTTTGAGAAAATAGATAATGAAATGGAAGTAGATGGGATGGAGAAAGTGGTGGGAACTATGGAGGAGTGCTAAAAAAACAAAGAATTGGAAGAAAGGGGAAATGAAGAAACGAGAATATCAGAGAGGGGAGTAGAAACAATAGTAGTGGCTTGATTACATGGAGTGGAAGAAGGAGTGGAAGAGGAAGGGAATGAAAATAAGGAAGTGGAAGAAAGAAGTAGATGGAAGCCACTATCTATTGGGAAGGAAAAGAAAAAGAGAAATAAATAAACATACCTACGGGCTCGTGTGCAAAAGGAGCCGAAGTTGACGATTTATGTACACAGAGGAACTCCACAATACTTTTTTTTTTTTTCCTTTTTTTTCTTTTTTTTTTTTTTACTATATACACAAAATTTTGCGACATGATTGGCATGCCGCCACCACAAACCCAGCTTCGGGTGCTTATCCGGTGAACCTGCAGTGTCCAGACCAAATCTGATTGTACTTCAGTCGATCTTTAGTTTCTTCATGCTCCAAGGTCCTTCCCTTGATGGTGGCAGCTTCTGGGATAGAGGACCTATACACCATTCTTACTGATTCTGGCCTTCTCACCACCTGCTTGAGATAGTGGTGTTTGGAGCTGCACTTGTTCATTACTTGATTCACAATCAATTCAGAGTCACCAAAAATCTGCAATTGTTCAATCCCCAATTTTTTTGCCTTCCTCAAACCTAGGCACAACGCTTCATATTCCGCTGCATTATTTGTGCAGCTCGCTCCATCAAAGTACAACATCCATAATTGATCGGGCACAGAGTCTTGATCAAGAGGCATCTTCATTTCAACCTCTTCAGGATTTGTAATGGAGTAACAACCAATTTTAGTCTCCATCATGGCATTAAATTCAAGCATTGAAAACTCATCCTCTAAGCAAACTTCATCCATAAAAATAGGATCTTCCAATTCTTCAGTCATCAAGTTGACAGAATGCGTGGACTTTCCTGCTTCTTCCATCTTCTCTATATGAAAAGAAGAAGGCTTTTCATTATAGATCCGAATTCTTCTTCCTTTGAAAGGAATTTCCAAGTGAGAATAATCTAGAGAAAGGTAGCCTCCCAGCTTGGCAGTGAATTCTCTCGATAAGCACATACTAAAATATGGTTCCAAATCAACCACAACTATCTCCTGAATTATTGTAATCTGAGGCATACTATGTAGAACAATAGGAACATCCTTGATTACACCCACTATTTTCACGGGAGTCCCATCCAATTGCAAGACACTAGGGCTACTTCTTGTATATTCCATACCCATGACTTCACAAACTGCCTTTGGCATGACAGTTGTCGCAGCACCGGAGTCAATCATGCAGTTGTGCACAATCCAACCCTCCATCCTAAGTGACAAATAAAATGGGGGTGGTCTATTTTTTCCAGTGGCTGAAGTAGTTAATGCTTGAGCAAAAATCGTCTGGGTAGGATTCTTCTCATTATCTTTCATAGACTTCAATGACTCTTGTAACAAATCAACTTGCCCAGGTAATTGTAATGCATCATAGAGACTAACCTTAGCTGGAATCTTCTTCAATTCTTCAACAATGTTGTATGTAGCTGCACCAGACTCCTTTTCAACAGGAGGTTCATATCTGCTCCGATATTGCTGAGTGGCTTCTACCCGTAGTATTTTAGTCAAAGATGGATATTTGAGCTTTTCTCTGACTTGTTCCTCTGTTTCAGCTCTTGCCTGTGAAGCTGAGGCTTTTTCTTGCACTCTTTCCTTCGCTCATGGTGGAACAGGTGCCTTCGGATTTGGTATTGAAGCAGGAGCTTTCACTTGTACTTGTTTCTTCTCATTCTACATCTTTGGATCAACTGGTACCCTTAATGGTTCTATCTCTCTTGGATTTATCGTGACTGGCTTCTTCCCAGTTCTCATGAGAACTAAGACTTGTTCTTCAGATGGAACCATAAAGTTATGATCTACCTCAGTAATCATGTTGACTTGTCCTCTAGAAGAGCTTGCGGCCAATGTCTGCACATAGTTCAAATGAACCATGCAAGTCTCCTCACCATGTGGATCATTACATGTAGAGCACCAATATGTTCTTTCTACAGGGCCAGCTTCCTCATTCGTCAACACAGTCGGGTTCTTCTCAAGTGCTTTTCTTGTTGAAGCCGCTTGTTCTCTAGTGATCGACGGAAGTTGAAATCTCCTAGGTTGGAAATCTCTCTCAGCCTGCTTTATTTCAATAAGTGTGATCTTGTTTCCCATTGCTCTTATAGCTGAATTGGCAGATTTTACCTCTTGTAAAAGCGTTGTATAAGGATCAAGATTTGAAGGCGCAGGAGGTGCCGATAAAGGTAGAGGCGCTGGTGGTGCAGGCAATGCTGGGAATGAAGTGGAAGTTGGAAATGGTAGAATGCTAGGCGCAGGCAATTATGGAATAGTTGGAGCAGAGAGCTGAGGAACTGGAATGGGTGCGATCTGAGGTGCACTTGAGCTCCATGATGGAACAGGATACATGGAAGGCATAGGCTGTGAAAATGAACCAGAATATAAATGCTGAGGAATATCAGGTAAGATAGGCATTGTTACCTTTGGGGGAAGCCTACCTATGGCAATCAAGTCCGCTTTCACCTTTTGCGCTTGTTCGAACAGCTCTGGGAATGTAGTCACGTTGGACTGCCATATAGCCAAGCCAATGTCTATGTTGAAAGCTCAGAGATAATAGAACGCAACCTGCTCATGAGTGGGCCGAAGACCTTCAGGAACTCTCTGCCAGGTTCTGGTAAATCTGACATTGAAATCTGCTATCGCCTCCTATGGATGCCTTTGAATTGCATTAAATTGATGCAGCAAGGAAAATGGATCAGCCTGTTCTTGAAAATTCTTGATTAAAAGTTCTCCTAACTGATCCCATGATGCAATAGTGCCTGGTTGCAACGATCGGTACCAATACAACAATTTCCCTCTCAGAGACAACACCAACAATTTTACCATCACATCTTCATTCGTTATGTCATGGATGGACGCCAAAGAGGCTACATCTTGAATATGCTCATACGTAGTCTTACCAGTACCATCATAGGTCGACAAAGCTTTCAAAGCAGCTTGAGGGACTGGATTTTGTGCCTGTAAGTTCAAGGCTCCCAAACTATTCCATGCTGAGAACTGCCTTGGTGGAGGATACTGGGCCATTGGGACTAGTGTGTGTGGCTGAGAAGGTGGAAAACTAGTAGCAGTACTAGCTAAACTCAAAGGAACAGAAACTACACCAGCAATTTGTGAGGATATTGCAGAGGATGTAAGTGGTGGGGAGACCAACCTAGAGTGTTCACCTATTTTTGTGTTGTCAAGTTCAAAAAACTCAACAAGATTTTCAACTTTTTTAGACTTCGATCTCGTGATCATGAAGTACAGCTCTCACTGTCTCCACGTTCAGAGATTTTTGGGTAATGCAGAGTCACCAAATGTTCTAACTCTATAGCATGAAGGCGAACATTAAACCTCAATACTATTGAAAGTGAAACTTTTTTAGAGTCCCACTGATTATGGATCTTTCTGAGACAAAAATAGTCTGTCCCACCGGGCGTGCCAAAAATTGTTGGTATAGGTGGGTATACAGACAATTCGTCCCATCAAGCGTGCCAAAAATGTTGGTCACGAATCTACCATAGGAAAGGATTTTATACGTATATGTGCCCTAGACCCGGCCAACATTGAAAGTCCGAGAGAAAGAAATGTCTCCCGGACCAATATCTAGAGAGGGTTGGTTCCCTTGCTAAATCTTATATTGTTGAAGACTAGAGTTGCAGGAAAGGAATTGGAAAAATGCGGAAAGAAATGGGAAATAACGGAAAGAGATGGGAAATATGGCCACAGGCCGAATTTGTAAGATTGGGGAAATATTAACAGTAGAAATTCACCTCAAGCACATGAACAACATATAATAACAGAATGCAACATAATTCACTTACGACCTTGCATGGATAACCTCCAGGATTGCATTCCAAAACTCACTTCCTCACTAGCAATATTCAAACTCAGATGCAGAATTTAAATTTAACAACAGATCAGAAATACGAGCATAAATGAGAAATGCATAAGATAGAAGGAAATCACACAGAAAGTTGCTTGCAAAATCAGAGGCCAAATATCTCTTATTTACGCAAAGAACTTGATAAGTTTTTTTGCAAAACATCTCTCCTCAACCCCTTTTTCTTGAGATATACATTGATATTTATAGAGGTCTTGCCTCTCTGCAGCATTTAAAACATAAAACAGATTTTCTTGAGATCTACAAAATATGCACTTGAAAAGAGGAACGATCCCCTTAAACCTGCCTTGGAGAAATCACAAACCGAATGAAAACAAGGAACCATATGTCTTCATTAAATGACCATTCTCGGAGCATGCTTGAAGCATTAGGAAATCATGAATAGGAGCTTTTAATATCGGAGGCATCTTCAATTCTGGTGGCTTTGAAAACTACATGCCTTAGCACGTTCTCCCATCTTGCGCACATAGGTAAGCAGCAAAACATTTAATTCTGGAGAGCTTTTAATTTTGGGAAACTGCAATATGAAGAAACTACGGGCAGAACTCCATCGAGCCGTTGTTACTGCTTTCTAGCGCGAGACTGTGATGGGTCACGAAAATGCGACATGTCGCGATATCATGACAACTTTCATCTTCTTGTCCTTTCTCTTTGTTTTAGTCATGAAAATTTGACATGTCATGATATCGCGACATGTTTGCCTCTTTGTTCTCTTTTGTTGCTCTTGGTCGCGAAAACGCGACATGTCGTGATATCATGACACTTTTTCCTTGCTTGGCTTGTCTATCTTCATTAGTCGTGAAAACGTGACATGTCACGAAATCACGACATCTTCTTACGCTCTGCCAACTTCTTCATGCACTTCTACGAAAATGCTACAAGTCACGAAAATGTGACATGTCACGAAATTGCGACATCTTTCTCCTGCCTTGTACTTTGCTACTTTCTCCCCGTGAAAACGTGACAAGTCACGAAAATGTGACATGTCACGATTTCATGACAATTTTACTATCTTCTCCTTTGTTGCCACCTCTAGATCATGAAAATGTGACATGTCACGAAATCGTGACATTTTCCCACTTTGTTTTCTCTATCCTCTTTGACTCGAGAAACGCGACATGTCGGGATATCATGACACTTTTGCTTCTGTGCTATCCATTACTGATTTTGGTCACAAAAAAATGACATGTCACGATATCGCAACACATTTGAACTTACTTGCTTTGGCACAAAAACTTGTAGGAAAACACAAAGGAGTGAGTATTTCTATAATTTAAGCAATACTTTGCATGAACAGCAACAACAAAAACAATGTGGCAAAAATTCCAACATCTCCCCAACCTGCTCCCCCTAATATTCTACGTCTAGATACATCCATCCTTCAAGAAGTACTCAGAGCCCTCATCTGATCAGACAAGTGTTCCATCCCACTCCCTTGGCTACGTTGTGATCCAATAGCTAATACCTGATCTGGTATGAGCCCCTTATAGCGCACTATCTCATCCTCCATCATATCCATGTAGGCACGCTCCTCTTGACACCTAGTCTGATAGGTCACTACTAAACCCTATAGATGTTCTATCTCCTTCTGCATCATAACTAGCTCACCACTATTGGACTCCCCATGGCTAGGGCCCTGTCTACCAACCTATGCCTAAAATATAGCTATCACTACTACTTGCCTCTCCATATCCTCCTATGCACTCTGCACCTGTGCTTGTAATAAATCCCGATCACTCTATAGCTCTGTGATCCTATCATCTCATGCTATTAAATCTGCCTATAGACCCTGATATCCCAAGTCTCCATCATCAAAGTCAACTGGGTCCTATACATCTATCAGCTTTACCTTGTCTGTTGACACACGCTGACGCACAACTCGCTCACCTATGTCTGCCTCCTCATCATATATAGACTCACCAAAACCCTCCTTATATAGAGCACTGCTAGCGGCATCTGCTATCCTCATAGTTGCATTCCCTCCTAGTGATCCTTCCCCTCGCCACTGTCGCATGATCCACCATGTTTCATACTCCTCTATAGTGCTCGCATCATCTGAGTCTGTGACTGTCACCTCAAAATCTGACTCATCTACCAAATCCTCTACCATAGTCCATGCTAGAGTCCTATCATCCCCATGATAATGATAGACCATTAGCTTACCAAGAAATACCTAGCTTAGCCTGAACTATCATAGCACACAATCATAAGAGAAGTACTCTCGCTCTGTGCCATGTCACCCTATCAACCACCTACCTCATCGAACGCAATGTAGATGTGTCGAAGCCTCATCCTAGGTAAGATAATATTTGTAGGGTATCCACTTGATATAAACTACCCTGAGCTATGAAAAAGCCTCTACATAGTGCTCTACCTCCCTAGCATAGTGTTGGCTATGCCCTGACTCATGTGACCTCATCCATAGCTCTCCATAGCCAATCTCCCTGTCTAGTAGCTCTACTCGAGTGGTCCACAATAGTCCCCGTGGTCTCTCCACTACAATATGATGCCAAGCCCAAGACTATAGTAGAAAGCTATAGCCCAAACCCTTTCGCCCATGAGAGCAGATCTCATATAGCTCATCGTATAACTGTGCCAATAAATCAGGACCCCAAGCCATCACTATTAGCTCCTACTCTATGCAGTCAACAAGAGTAAAGACCAGCTCTATTAGGTTCCATGGTAACCTATCTCCTAAAGATTCAGGTATCAGCATGTTGCTAATCAAGGTCATCAAAAAAGTGTTCCTAATTCCAAGTGCACCCTCTTGATACCCCATAGATACTATAATCCCTCCACTAATCATATCAGTCAGGACATCCTCCTAGCACATGTTGGAGTACCTTCGCACTATAACCTCCCGTCACTCTATCGAAGAAGATACTATCTAGAACCCCTATATTGAAATACATAGTATCTGATAGAACTCATCTAGTTTCACTGTCATATCCCCCATAGCTAAATTGAAAGTATTAGTGTGAGGGTCCCATAGGTCTATCAGAGCAATGAGATAGGTGCGGTCTCCCACCACGAGATCTAACCACATAACTTGCTTCAAACCGATGGCATTGAGCCAATGCCAATATGAAATTTTCAAATGGTCTCTAGTGACCTAAAAGAGACTCAGTACCCTGTAATGACTCCTAACTATCTGATCATGCAAATCAGGGTGTCAAATAGGCCCTAAAAGTGCAAATGTTTGCTATAAAAACACTAAAAAAAACACATAAAAAGGGCCTTTTTTGGCCCAATTTTTGGTTGTCCCACCCAGGGACAGACCCTAATTTGGTAGCCATCCCACAAAGGTATGGCCACTAGTAACCATCCCTCACAGGTTTGGTCCCCAAACAGGGGTAAAATAAGGTCAATTTGACCCTTAAAAATGCCCTAAAAACCCTAAAAAACATAAAAAAAGTGATTTTTAACCCTAATTTTTTGCAAATAAAGCATTACTAAGGTTAAATTTTATGTATTTCAGTACTCATAAGTTTCTTAAATCATGGTTGTGGATGTATTCATGAAATTAGTGCAGAAATTGCAAAAATTCAATAAAATAGGGCAAAGAAAAGCATGAAATCCATACCCGTTTTGCACTAGCTCCACTACCTGATGCATTCGTTGGTTGGATCATGTTGTGGGTTGATATTTAAGCAGAACCATACTTCATAAAACTCTCTCCTACCTCCTCTTCCTCTCCAAATTCTCCAAGCAAGTTGCACAAATGAGCTAAAATGGCCCTTTTTGGCCTTTTATAGCTCCAAAAGAATCCGACCGCTCATGGGTGGGATGAGCACACTTTTGGCTGGAAATACCACCATAGGACGTTCAAAAATACTTCCCTCATCCCCCCTAGGATGTTCATAAGAAAATTGCACTTAAAAACATCAAAAATATCAAAAAAATGGGCCAAAAACCCACCAAAAATAAGGCAGATTGGGCAAGAAAATTAGAGGGATCTAGACTGAACCTATAATAATTTTGGATGCATAAAAAAACTCTATTTTAGTCCCTAAGAAGGCATCCATGGATGGAACACCCCAAAGGAATGATATATTATACCTTTTGCTTTCAAAACTATTCATAAAAATAGTCAAAAATCACCTCTGAACAGGTATAAAGTACCATGGGTAAACTAAAGAGTTACCCTAATTAAGTCATGTGTCAAGTGACTCATTGCTTTAGCATTTTTCATACCCTCATCGACACATCGCTTGAGGGGGTAGTCATCATAATTAACTCAAAAATCGAATCAACATGTAAACACTCAGAAGTGTAAAATTCCATACATTCAAAAGAATCTTGGCTAAAGATAAATTTTCAAGTCCATGCTAGGGCAAAGAATCAGCATAAGAAGCAAATTAAATAGGCTTGACCTCCTTGAAACCTCTGGAATTGACCCATGTGAAATATTACAATAATACAAGGCACCAAGACCTAGTATGCCCTAAGCCCCATAAGACTGTCACTATAGCACGACTGAAAGGTATACATACAATCGATCATTCGACTATGTCAATGGAAAGGATTCCAAGAATGAATGCTTTTTCACAATTAATGCATTCAGAGTTGATTAGATTAATGAACAACCTTGATCATTCGATGATTTAGTAATCTATTTTTGCTCAACGCTTTGTTTCACATTGTGTATCCCAAAAATAGAGCATATGTAGACACCTAAATCACATAAATCAGATAAGACTATCAGTGCATTACATATGCCCTCTTATCGATAACATATGACATTATTAGGCACCCCTCTAGGCTATAAAAAGGCTTCCAAAACCCTCCAAATCTCAGTTTGGAATTTTCCTACCAGTCTGGGGTAGTTTTGGGGCCCCTACTGGTGACCGTCCCACCCAGGGACGACCATATTTGGTGACCTTCCCACCTAGGGACGACCATCAGCAACCATCCCTAGGTGGGACGGTCCCAAACTGGACCCTTGAAAAAGTCAAAGGATGTGCTAAATGGCTATCCAAGACTACCATTAGCACATCCAATAACCCCATATTGATTGGAAACCTGCTAATGGACTACATGGCAGTAGATTGGGAGCCCCAAAGGCGTAACCTTCCCCTCCCCAATAAATGACACAATTAGGACAAGTGGCATCAATTGACTCAGATGGCAAAGATGTCATTTGGCCCTAGATGCCCTTTTGGGCTATAAAAGGAGGCCTAAAACCTCATTCCAAAGGAGAGAGAAGTAGCATTTGAGCAATGAAGTGCTGCCCAAATCTATCCCTACTTGTCCCCAACCTTTTTGCAAACTAAAACTCACCCTTTCCCTAGCCTTGAAACCCTCTTCATTTGAAGGTGCTTTCAGGGGCAATAGGACCCGATTTACCAATCCAAAATTTGCCAAATTGAAGGAAAACTTGTTCCCATCTATCAAAAACACCCTCATCCTATTTTTTACCAATTCCAAAGGCCATAGGTGACAAAACTAAGCTAGTTTTGTAACCGTACCACCTGGGGATGGCTAGCAGTCATTCCATGGCACTCATAGGGACGGTCCCAAAACAATAGATAATTTTGTATAAATTCCTCCATAGACCTCCTTAGGATATATATATATGAACCTCTGGTCCAAATTTGAGGTAATTTGGAGGAGTTTTGGTTTGGGATTTGGAGTCCCCAATGTTGCAGGTCTACATGGCTCACCCCGGAGCGGCCAACATTTTAGCATAGTTTTGCATTAAATATTGCTTCTAAATCTGGTTATTATTATTTATATTATATTATAAGATGTTCATGCTTACTGTAGATCAGTTTTTATGCACATAGATCACTTTTATATTGTGATATTGACCCCCATTTCTTCATATTTCTAAGTCTTTTCTCTATGATATGCAGGTGCTACTGACTCTCTTGAAATATTATGTGTGTAGGTGCAGGTATTATCAACAAAGGGAAGGAGCTAAGGATCTAAGGAGCTAAGGAAAAAATTCAAGACAAACCCAATATTACCTCTTGGGCATGGGAAATAAGTTTCACAACTTATATTAAAATTGCCTTAAAGGCTTCATTCCCAAGGGACTAGATCCATTGGGAAATTGTAAAAGTTGAATGTATCACATTTGTAAACCCCTCGAGGGGATGTTTTGTAACCTATGTTTGAAGCTATGAATCAATAAATGCAAGGATAAATCCACCCTTTTATTATATACTTCGCTTCATTTTACATAGATTACTTATTGCAAACTTCCCTTTGAATGCATGCTTTAAAAGTGACATATACTGCTAGTAAAGGCCCTTAAGGTGATATCATGAAATTTGCTTCTTTATCACCCTACGCATCATCAATAGTTGCCTCTTAAGCAAGTAGATAACCATTCTTCTAGGCTGATATACATACCAAGGGTTATCTAAAAGCAAAAAATTGATGGGTTCAAGGATCCCATGCGCAAGTAGAAGGTTGAGAATAGGTAAGTTAGGCAGGTGAGAAATTTCAATGCTCAAAAATTGGCATAGTATTTGGTGCATATACAGTCTATTCAACCATACAAGAAGCCTGTGATCATTTTCCATAAATAGGAATTCAAACCTGTCCTTGTCAAGGAATATGATCCTCCATTGCATATCATAGCGAGGATAAATCAGATTACGTATAAGCAAGTATTGGTGGATACATGATCGTCGATTAATAGCATTACCAGCTCAGAATTCAAACATCTCAAAATTCCACCTTCTCACATCAAGGCATTGAATTTCATGTTGCAAGCTTTTAACAATGTGGAATCCCCTACAGTAGGCACAATAGTCCTCCCCATCGAGGTGGGACAAAATATTGTTTCTACATTGTGCTACATTTTAGAGGGTTCAATACAATATAACCTGTTGCTTGGAATACCGTAGATAAGAGCCATGGAGTGTGTATCGTCCATAGTGCATCAGTACATCAAGTACACCCATGAAAATAAATTCCATATAGTTGAGGTGGACCCAGATCCCTTCAAGTATTATAATCCTAAGGATCACCCTTAGGAATCTAGGGGGGTGCTCACACTTCTAAATGCTAAACATGATGAGTTTATCCAAAGTTCAGATGCAACCTTGCAGACTATTGTGAAGTTACCGTCACCACCACTATCATCTGTGGAGTCACCTATAACTTCTACATATTCAATATTTGTTAACAGGGAAGGGCTTATGAACCAAATCACAGAGATGCTCATAGCTACCTTGGATGTGTCATTAGAGGATCCGCATACTCCTATCGAGGAGGATATACCCAGCTTGGTCATGGATGCACCTGCATGTAACATACCCTCATCATCCATCATGTCATCAAAAAGTCTTCATGATGATGATGTTGAGTATAAAGAGCATATGGAGGTAGAAACCATGGTGTCACCCATCATGGAGACCATTGAGGATTTATGTCATCTTCTTGTCGAGTCTCTACTAGTTGAGCACATCCTTGATGCATCGTTTGAGCATGAGGAAGAATCAGTTGTTGAAATTGAGATGCTACAACCCCAACAGGTTTACGAGTCACCTACAACTCATGCAATTGTGCAATCATCTCCTCATGAGTTTTTGGGAATGGTTGAGATTAAGTCAAAGGATCCAGTGACTCTAGAGCAAATAAAGCAATATATGGGGTAATCAAACATTGTTTCCACATCCAATGGGTATGAACCTTTAAAATTAGTCACTCCTGACTCATTTATTGTGCCACCGTCTCAGGAAAAAGAGCAAGTATGTACCCCATATCAGGCTAGGGGTACTAAATCTAACACAGTTCAATTATTTCTAGTCAAACAACATCATGAACTGAGTCATGCGAATGAGCATGTGGATAGCACTGATGAAGTGTATCATCAAGAAGCGTCTGCACCAACCCAAATGCAGGAAATAGGTGATTTACAATTACCTAATGGATCTCCAACATCAACTTTTCTATTTCCTTCAATAGACAAAGGTATTTCAAATCAGTAATTGGAAATACATATGAAATCTTTGTTAGTCTTGTGAGGCATTCTAAGTCATCCGGAACAAATGGAACATCGAATGGATGACCAAGATAAGGCGTTGCATTTTATCATGGATTATTTTGGAAAACTGGGATCACAAAAGCAACCCATGTCTGAGACCGAACCACTTCCTGTGCAAGTATAGGAAAAATCTCATAAAAAGCAATAGCCCATGCGGCCTACCCAACCATTGCGTCCTCAAAGAAAATCAATGCGGGTTGAGCACCCAAAATAGTTGCAACACATTTGGAATCTATTAAAAGAATCTATGTCTAACATCTTTCAAAAGCTGCAAGAGGCTAAGGTCATCACCTTGTATTATATCATCCCTTTAGACCCCAATAGAGTTAAGTCTATGGGTTGCATGGAGCATCACTATTGTCTCTATCATCGAATAGAGGGTCATGTCATTTGAGATTATCATGAATTCAAGAGTGTGGTGTAAAACCTGACAGATAAGGGGATTTATCATGAAGATGGTTTTCTTATAGTGCCCCAACATGCTAAATCAAAGGTCACACCTCCTCAGGAGTGACCCAGAGTTTTTCAGTCACCTCATAGGCCTAATAAGCCAGTGCAGTGATTAGTTTCATTTTAGATGACTACTATAACTTTGTTTTAGAAGTTACACTAGGTAAAGGCATTCATATTGCCCAAATTCAAGCAAAGGGCATCCAATATTGGGTCACCTAATGAGAGTTCATTTTATGTGTATCATCGAGTGCATGGAAATGACATTCGATATTGTAAATTATTTAAGAGGGTTTTCCAAGACCTAGTGGAATGAGACGCAATCCATGAGGATGGTTCGCTCTTTCAACCCTACCAAAACATAGGCACTCCATTGAGTTTTGTTCCTCAGTTGGGAGAGTTGATTTATGTCACTCTTCCTAAATAGGTTGATTACATTTCAGTGGATAGCATGCATGCTAGGGGTACATAGGGTAGCATATCCTCCCCAAAAGGCTCCAAGGGTTCCAAATTTTTTTTGGTCATGTCAGTAAAGGCCCCGAGGATTTTCTTATAATCGCTCGGTCATCCCAAAAAGGAACCAAGGATTTTTGAGAAACTATTTGGTCAACCCAAAGGTCCCGAGGGTTTTCTCAAAACTGCTCAGTCATCCTAAAAGGATTTAGGCTCTCTTGTGAGTAGTCTGGTCAATCAAAAAGCTCCACAGGCACTTCAAACCTTTGGTCAACCCTAAAAGGCTCTAAGGGTTTGCTTAAAACCGCTCAGTCATCCTAAAAAGCTCCAAGGATTTTTTGAAAAATTTATTGGTCAAGTTAAAGGCTCCAACAGTATTTCCTCTATGTTTGGTCACTCCTAAAGGCTCCAGAGGCATGTACTCACCGTTTGGTCAGATATAAAGGCTCAAAATCAATAAAAAATATAAAATCAATAAAATCCAAAAAAATTGGTAAAGCATAAAAATCCAAAAATATTTGCATCTGCATTATGCATTTTCATTTAAACATGCATTCATTTTATTATTGCATTGCATATAGGCATTTGTCATCCATTGCATTCCATAGTAGGATAGATCGTGTTTGTCAGTATTACAAACGATGCCATGTTTGTGTTTTAATAATGCACCTTTCCATTTATCATAATCCATTGCATTCATACACAACACCTGTTGTTATGAGATATGTGTGTATACCAAAGTTTTTTAGTCACTCAGCCATACCTAGTGGGTTTCTCAGATATCGTAGAAAGCTGCTTTTGCTTTTGTATATGAGGTCATTAATTGTAATAGTGCTTGGCATATAATGATCCTGTCACTAATTGACACATTTAAAATCCTGCTAAGATAAGGGAGAATGAAAGTTGCGAAAGTGGTCATGGGTATGTAGAGAGATGGGTTTTATTACCTGCTTATCTTGCAAATAGTTCAATCTAGAGTGGTGAACCTTGGAAAAAGGACAAGAATTTTCCCTACTTTTACATAGATATACAATTTAAATTTCAAATCCAAAGTTCAAAGTTCAAATCTAAAATGATATAGTGAATCAAAAGCACTATATAAATTCCTTTCTCAAGAAAAACGAGAATAAATAGTGATTTTTATCACTATGAGTAAAACATGAAAAATAATGATTTTTATCACTACATATGAGCAAATATAAAAAATGGGGTGAGAACTTGAATCCCTGGATTGTTCACCATTCAAATCCATAGAATGAACCCCGAGTGCAGCAATGGGTTGAAAGAGTCCCACCTGCTTTTGAAGTAGTAGTTTTATTGGGTGATCCCCAAACGTAGCAATGGGTTGAAATAGTCTCGACTATTTTTGGAGGGGTAGTCCTGATCAATTTGTGAGAAGAGCTAGCTCTAGGTGCCTCGTATTATCTAGTAGTATAGTCCAATCAAGTCTGTGTTAGAGTAGGTTGTTTACTTTAGCTCATGTTCACCTAGGTAATTTATGTTCCTTTTATTTAGTTATTCCATGTATTTTTCCCACCCACTTATGTGTGGATATTTCATTTATCGTATTTAGATATTATGAGATGTTACATATTTATTTCTTAGATATTATGGAGATATTTTTAGGTTTGAATATTCGTATGAGTTATGGGGATATATTTAGGTATATTTGGAGGGTTGATATTCTTTCTCCCCATAGCGGTTATAGATCTATGGATCATATCACTTATTCCTTTGTACGGTGGATATTTGTCCTTAGCTTGATCCTACCGTTATGGTTGATCATCCATGCCTATATAATCAAGGCACCTTCATTGTACTCATGGGGGTAGTGGAAGTTCATTATTCATGTATAATTTATGATATTTTTGCTCATTATTTTGCATATCCATTTGTAAGCTTATGCTATCAATTTGCTTTCAGATTCTTGTTTTGGTTGAATGTGGTGTTCTGTTAACCCTTGAGATACTTGCAGCTTGGAATGATCTTATTATCATTCCTTTAATTGCATCAAAGTGATAGGTGATGTAGTCATCCATTTGTGAGTGTTGTGCAGTTGTTTCTCTTGCAAGTTCGAAGATTGGTGTGGAAGCTTCAGTTTTTGTGATCGGGTACTTGGTGGAGTTTTTTGGTCAGTTTGTGTCTCTACTTCCATTTTTAGATCATCACCACCCTCCTAAAATATATTCTACCCATACTGCAATAGCCTCATTCCCTTGGATCTGTCTTAAGCATTTTTTTCTTGAGAATTTCCCTTTTTAGCAGGATCACCAACCCAACCCATTTTTATATTTTGCATGTATCTCTTGATAGAAATTTCATTTTTCCACAATTTTTTGGAGATATATAGATGCATTTATTTGATTTGTAACCACAATTTCTGCTCATTTGGATCCATATTCTTCAAGATATCTTGATTTTATGAAAACCTGCATTTTTTTAGTAATATGCATATATCTTCATCAACAATTCTGAGTTTTTACATATTTGTTTACAGAATCTGTAAAATCATATTATAGACCATCCCATAAAATTTTAGAGCATTTGGAGTTGTATTTTGATAGTTACAGTGATTGTACTATTTTTAGTAAACTTGTCATTTTAGGAGAAATATTGGGAGTTTCTTAGCAAAATTTTTTCCAGGACTATAAAATCATTTTTTTGATATGTCTATAAAATTTTAGATTTTTTGGATCTATATTTAGACATTTACAATGATTTTATGACTTCACTCTCAATAACGCATTATGAAAAAGGCTTTTGCACTTGAACCGGTATATGGACTATTGTTATAAAGTCCCATATTCCTTCATTTGTTGTTTGTCCTCTTAGTTTGAACCTTTGTGATAAGCTTACTTGGTGTTCAGTATTGGTGGAGCCTACACATTGTTGTTCTTGAGGAGTCCTTTGTATTTTACTTCCCTTGCTTTGTTGTGGTGCATCCTCTTGTGCCAATATTCCTCATTGAGGTACTTAGTTTGAAGGAGGGGATTATTTTGGTAATTCCTTTGGAGAATTTTCAGATTTCAGATGCTTCATGTGTGCATTTATGTAATTTTATGGTATTTTACACCACCTTGTGACATCACACTAGACCTTTTACATTATAATGGCATTTGATTTTGGGGAGTCTCTTCTACTTTTGAGGACATATTGGAAACTTTTTTTTTTACACTTAGCATAGAGGCAAATGTTGAAACTTTTGAAGAATGGTTAAAGGTACTTTTTTCATTATGTCAAAGTGAAGGTTTGGATCCTTTGTTCATAACTCCAAAACTCAAACCAATGGTGAAGGATAAGGAGTATAGGACATGGTTCATGAAAAAATTAAGGATCTCTAGAATGCTTTATTATTAATTTTGTGAGGAGCTTCAAAATTTTATTGGAGTTCACAAGAACACACCTCACCTTGCTTATCATATGTTGAAAAGAAATTTTTTACCCAATGCACCTTCTCTTACTATTGCTTGCATGGAGGACATCATTTGTGATATTGCATCTTTGTTTTTGGAGTCACTATCTCATGATGTTTTGGATGATGAGGTTGATGCTATAGTACTTGCTTTAGATATTTTATAGGATACATCTCCATACTTATCTTATGTGGATGATCATGTTGATATTGTAGCATATACATCAAATATTTCATGGCATGTTACATCCTTACATATATATGACTTCTTGGATGGTGTTACCTCTCTCTTCATTGAGAGTCACACATGTAATTTTCTTAACATGTATGAGGAGCTCACTCATTTATTTGATGATGATGTATACATTGTATCTCCTCCATGTAATTCTTCCTTTTTCGACCCTTTTTTGGTGTGCCCTCCTTCTTTGGATGAGCCACCTTGTCCACCATTTTCTTCTCATTTTTCTTTCACATTGGATGACGTACTTATACAGGAGTTGGATACACAGATTTTGTCTTCAGTTGGACTCTCACTTGGAGATCCTAAAGACCATATTGATTCTTGTGAGGCTTCTAAGCCTCCACTTCTTTCTCTTACTGCTTCCATGGTCTCATCATCACTTATGCAGCAGGATATTGGTGATTATTCCTTTATGGATGCTATTCAAACATATCTTCCACTTTTGCACACTCATGGTTTTGTGCATATTGATCTTTTAGATGTTTATTGGGACTATATTCTATCCTATTTTGTTATTGGTTTGGGCTTCTACATTCTTGGAGATTAATTTTATAATTCATTGGTGACATCTTCTTCACTTCAGCTTAGTTTGAAGGATTATACATCATCATTCTATATTTTTTTCCCATATTCTCACACTAAATTGGAGTGGGAAGACATTCGGTGGATGCTTCATGGCTACTTTCTTCCTCGTGGGAGACACATTGTTCATTGCAAAGGCATCCACTTCTTCATAGGAATTCTTCATGGATCTCATCGTCCTAGGGGGTTTTGGGAGAACTCCTTGGCTCCATTACTACTTTTTCTTCTCTATTTCTAGCTAGATGGTTTTTTTTCCACATGGTTTTCCACCTTCTGGATACACATTGTACATGAGTACCTAATTAGACCTTGTTTCCAAGACTCATATTGTGGATATGCCACTTTATTTTTTGGCACCTAGCTTCACTTGAGGGGGGTGTTAGAGTAGGTTTTTTACCTTAGCTCATGTTCACCTAGGTAATTTATTTTCCTTTTATTTAGTTATTCTATGTATTTTCCCCACATACTTATGTGTGGATATTTCATTTATTTTATTTAGATATTATGAGATGTTACATATTTATTTCTTAGATATTATGGGGATATTTTTAGGTTTGACTATTCCTAGGAGTTACTAGGATATCTTTAGGTATATTTGGAGGGTTGATATTATTTCACCCCATAGCGGCTACAGATCTATGGACCATATCACTTATTCCTTTTGTACGGTGGATATTTGTCCTTACCTTGATCCTACCGCTATGGTTGATCATCCTTGCCTATATAAGCAAGGCACCTTCATTGTACTCATGGGGTAGAGGAAGTTCATTATTCATGTATAATATATGATATTGTTGCTCGTTATTTTGCATATCCATTTGTAAGCTTATGCTATCAATTTACTTTTAGATTCTTGTTTTGGTTGAATGTGGTGTTTTGTTAACACTTGAGATCCTTGCAACTTGGAATGATTTGATTATCATTCCTTTCAGTATGAAACAAGGATGATATGAACATAGGAGGAACCCGATCTCACATATGGGTTGGAACAGTCCCAACTAACATTTGGGGTATGCCTATGGTCTATCTAAAAATACTCACATGCACACACAGGGGTAATGAACAGTTACATCATTCGTGATGAAATATTTGTCCAACAAAAGCCTTGTACAGTTAGTATGTGATGTTTGAGAAATCTACTAGGGTGTTTGAGTCTCATGGAAAACGTCAAAAATTTCTCTAATAGCAACACAATACCAAGTAATTCAAATCATCAGACTGCAAAGTATCGAATCCATGATACATCATTATATAAGGCACAATCAAGATATAGGATAGATACCAGATGGATATTAGAAACGATATCTAGAAGGCCATTGACTATATTGTGCATATCTCTCAAAGTTGCAAAAATAAAATAGAATGACACATTATATCATTCTAATCATATTGCTTCATACCATTGCATTTCATATATAGGTGATTAATTGATTAAATTCTTGTAATGAGGATTTTCAATTATATTCATGATTTTTACACATTTTGTGGTGTCGTCCATTATATTGTTAAACATATATCGCACTCATTCCTTATGTTTTAAGTGATTAAAGCATACAGGTTAATTTACATTAGATTACCTTCATGTAAATAATGCACTACATACATTGCATCATCACATCATGACATCATCATAAATTAAATGCATGCAATAAAATAAAATCAGATAAGCATTTAAAATTAAATATCGCATTCATATGCATACATCATAAAAAGAACATCTAAGCATCTAGATCACTGCATACCACCATCATCATAAATTAAAAATCTATCTAGTGCATTTCATCCATACATCACATTACATAAGCATAGAATCAATATAAATATCTGCATCCATGTGCATAAGCATAAGCATAAAACATAAAAATGACAAGTACACATAATGAGCCAAAATGATATATCATATAAATATGTGTATAAATGAGTACATAGAGGTGTATCAAAATGCTCGTAGGCTACAACTGTGTAGGTCCTTGACCTTACACTCAAAAATAGTACTACAATATATCAGCAAGATATGTACTATATAGGGCTTGCACCCCCAGACTGAGAGTCACTGCCATCACCCCTGCCATCTTTGTGACTCCTATGTGAGTTGGTGCCATGTGTACTAGAGGACATGTATGTCCTCTCAGTCTTATGGATCCTGTGGCTCAAACTCATAGAAGAGTGCCCTATTGCCCTAGTATTGGACCTTCTATAATGGTTATTTGAAGCACGAGGGTCCTCTAGGACCTGCCCACCAATCAATCTAATATAGCACTCTAGATGATCTATGCAGGCTAATATGCCTATGTGCCTCTCATTTTCCTCCTCCACGAGGGACTGTAATCATCGGATCTTTGCCATGGGATCACGGCCATCTAGTAACAATGAGTATGACATAGCTAGAGATGGCATGAATATCTAAGATGATGAAGGATATCATCTTTATAGCCTGTATAAATTCCTCTCAACAATAGTTGTACTTCGTTGTGTCTATGCCAGATCACATGCACTAGTGAGCTCACGGACCTGTGTCTTCGCCCCTGTAGTCCATGTTGTAAGAGTTATGATCTACTCCTACGTCTATTCTAGTTTCCTCTCCCTGTGAGCTAGCTTCACCTCCAAAGTTGTGATAAATTATCTCGCTGCAACTATCTAGATACCCCACCTCATTGTCAAGTGTTTTTTTGCCCTCATTTAGAGCCTCCTCCTTTGTGTCTACCTGGGGGGCCTCCACTGTTACACCCTAGTCATCAGTCCTATATCATGTGTGTCATCCATGTGGATCTACCTCCATAAAATCCCTGCCCTCTATAGCAAATCCTCCAGTTGGCCGACTGAGGGGTCTCACCCCGTGCCACTATATGTCAACCCACCAACCATTATAATCTGGAGTGGTCCCTACCTCTCTAACCCTTGTATCATGAAAATCATCATCATCCTCTCCCAGAGGAGTAAATATAGGCCAGGTGAGGTCCCTATCCAGGACCAAGCATCTATAGATGGTAGGCATCGTCGAGATGTCCTACATGATCCCAAACTAGTGGAGTACTCACAAGAAGTAGTGATACTCATGCCACTCAATATTGCAGCCAATAATCCATCTATTACTGTGTGCCCAATGTAGGTATCTATCTACATCCTCCATGTGGGACAATCCATATAGGGGAACCACTCTATGTCATCTAAGCAGAGCTGGCCAAATTGACCAATGTAATATATCAAGTCTATGGTGTGTGATCTGCTCCAGAATCTCTCCTACTCCCAAGGCTAGCAAGTAGCGTAGCATTGATGCTCATCATCAATCACAGTAATCCATAGGGGAAGCTCCATGGGGTGCTCTATCCTAATGTGCTACCAACCCCATATCTACAACAAGAGACTACAGCCTATGCAAAACCTACTCCGATGAGTGATTTAGAAGAGCTCATGGTATAGTTGTGCAAGTAGAGAAGTCACCCAAGATAGGATGCCTGGCTCCTCCATCGAGCTAGCCATAACTGGGTGGACGCAAGCTAGGAGGTTCCAAGGAAACCTTACTCTTGAAGAGTCTGGCAAGACAACCCGGATCACTAAGTGCATAAATACGACCTCTCATCATGAGAAATCATGTACCTCATACCAGTCCTGGGCATGGATGCCACCATGGTTGATGGAGCCCTGTGCCTCCATGCTCTGACCTATGAAGATGGCATAAAAGATAGCCTTCCTCACTATAAATGGAGAGGCAGTGATGGGCATACCATAAATGGGTAGCCAAAATATACGGTACACATCCTCGAGTGTAACCATTATTTCACCTATAGGTAGGTGAAATGTATTGGTCCGTGCATCCCAGTGATAGGCCAAAGAAGTCAAATAATCCTGGTCTACCTATAGAGGTGGGAGATCTAGGATGTACCAAAATCCAATAGCCTCAAACCACTCCCGCTCAGCATCAGTTAGTAGTGGGCATAGATTGCAAAGGAGATCGGTCTCCCTCGCTCTATTAGTCAAATACTGGATAAAAAGAATACAAGAAAAGTGAAAAACATTTAAAAACACTATAAAATCAACCTAAAAATCATGGATTTTCCTAAACATCTAATAATATGCATCAAAATGAGAAAAAAAAAAGAAAAAAAAAGTTATAAAAACTGTCAAATTTGGGCATCGTGGGTCAAAGTCGTGGCCAACCTAATGGTAAAAAATATGACCGTTGGATTTTAAACACTATCACGGCTGACAGCCGTGGCCCCCAATATGCCAATTGGGGACCACGAATGCCACTTGAAGAACACAAGCTTATATCGAGAGGGGGGGTGAATAGTATAAGACCTCTTTTTTCTTATTTCCTTTATGCTTTAAAACAGTAAATCAATATACTCAAAGCAATATCAAAAAAATGCACAATATCATCCACAAAGTGACACCAATTTTAACATGGTTCACCCAGAATGGCTGGGCTACGTCCACAAAACTTTTCTCTAAAAATTATCTTGAATTTCTTTGGTAATCCTTCCCAATTACAATGTTTATGAGCCTCGGCCCAAATGAGATACCTTCCCCCAATCAGAATTCATGGGCACCAACCCACAGGATACACCAATCCCCTAGCTCTACTTTGACTGGTGATCCTCTAGAAGACCTCTGCCTCTGACGCCCTTAGCAAATGGAACTCTATCCATAGAAGACACCTGTCCTCCTTGCTCTGGCTGGAGACCTCCGTCCTCAACTCTATCACCTCCAAAGATGGTCCTCGAATTTACACTAAACATTGTCATTCGGTCTAGCACAAATTTCCTCATTCTCTTTCTCTGATCTACACCAAACACAGTCCTTCGGTCTGGCACAAATGTCCTCATCCTATTTCTCTGGTCTGGGTACAAATATGTCCTCAAATCTGCACCAATATTTGTCCTCAACTGGTCCTCAAATCTGGTTCACAAAAGTGGTTCACAAGCTTTCACTAAAGCTTGCTTGATCTTCACCCAAGTCTTCACCAAGACTTGTCTCAGATTTGCTTTGCAAGTTCTCACTAGAACCTGCCCAAACTACTCCACAAGCTCAAAAAAAGCTTGCTCAAATCTATCCAACCCCTCTCAATGACTTGTCCAAAACCTGCTCACAAGCTCTCACAAAGCTTACCCAAGGCTGTCCATAAGTCTTCACAAAGACTTGTCTCAAATCTGCTTGTAAGCTCTCAAAAAAGCTCACACAAATCTGTCCTTAAGGTCTCTTTGCGTAGTCACAGCCGCACTGTCTTCACACACTCTGCACATCATCTCGCCACTTCTACGTTATCTACGCTCTTTCAGTTGCATCTCGCACACTTTGATGCATATTCAATGATCGCTTCTACTCCTTTGCACTTTTTTTCTCTTTGTGCGCTCTTTCTTTGCACTTAGCTCGATTCAACACGAATCGCTCTCTGCACACCATGGAATTAACGTGCACAATTTTGATTCTCCCAAATCTCAAAACAACCCTCCTTTTATAACAAAAAATTCAAGATCAAAAACTTAATCTTAGTCGACTGTAACACTAATCTATAGTCGATTGTACAACCCTAAACGTCATCGACTACAAACCCTAATCTTCGTCGACTCACATTTAACTTTGTCGGCTTCAAATGCCTTTACAACTCTTCTGTAGCTTTGGCCATGAAACTACAACATGTCGCGATATCGTGACACCTTTGCAACCATACACTTTATTTTGGCTTTTATCACAATATCGTGACACTTCAGTCTTTGGCGACTTTAACTAAGCTCTTGTCATGATATCGTGATACTTCTGTCTGTGTTAGCATCAATTTTTCTTTTGTCGCGATATCGCGACACTTCTCCCTTCGTCGACCTCCTTTCTGCTTTTGTCGCAAAATCATGACACTTCTGCCTCTGTAGACTTCATCTTCACTTCTGTCACGAAATAGCGACACTTCTATCTTCATAACCTTCCTTTCTGATTTTGTCACAAAATCATGACACTTCTCCTATTGAAGACCTGCTTTCTGTTTCTGTCATGAAATCATGACACTTATGCTTTTGTCTACTTTCTTTTCTACCTATCGCAAAATCATGACACTTTCTGCATCTGTACGCTTTCTTTTTTTCCTGTCGTGAAATCGTGACACTTTTTGCATCCGTACATTTTCTCCACAACCTGTCACAAAATTGTGATAGTTCTCATCTCAAAACCTTTCCTTTGCTGCATGTCACAAAATTGTGACACTTTTCGTGTTACTTTCTCTCTCTTTGAACTTGTCGTGAAATCACGACAGTTCATACTGCAGACTCTCTCTTCTGCATTATGTCGTGAAATCACGACACTTTTTTGTCCGTACAACCTTTCTTGCAATATGTCATTAAAATCATGAAACTTTTCCTTCTCTGCCTTCCTGTGCTTTTCAAGTCATGAAAATGTGACATGTCGCGAAATCGCGACACTTTCCACCTTGCTCTCTTTCTCTGCCAACATGTCGTGAAATCACAACAATTTTTCACTTGCTTTTTTTCTGCAAACTTGTCGTGAAATCGTGACAGTTTTTTCAGCTCTTTCTCTCTCCTCTAACATGTCACAAAATTGCGACTATTTTTCTTGCCTGCTGTATATGTCGCGATATCACGACACTTTTCTTACTTGTCTTTTTCTTTGATATTTTGCAAATGGGCCACTATGGTCTTCTTGGAAACTCATTGTCTATGCTCTGAATAACCTTTGAACTTGTCATGCCGTAACCTTCATCAAAACAAATTATTTAACATTAAATCAAATTCCTTCAAGAGCTTCTTGACATCAATGACAACTTATACATTTGAGCAAAGGCAATGTACCCAAAGTACCCAAAATTACCAACAATCTCCCCTTTTGTCATTGATGGCAAACCTTTACTGAAAACACTTCTCAAGAGCCAAAACTGAAACCAACTGTGCTAACAATTGAGAATCTTCCTTTGAAGTTTTGCTTCCCTTGACTTGAAGCCCTCATCTTCACTTTGAAGCTCTCCCCCTTACTCATATCTCTCCCCCTTTGTCATCAATGGCAAAGGGTCACCTTTGGGGCTCGGGACTAAGAATGAGCCTCTTAGCTTAGTCCCTCCCCCACCTCCTGATAAGGTGATTAATTCTTGGGTGGGAGTAAAACTCCCATTAGGCACTGATCATCATCAGCATCTATAACTTCCTTGTCGGGCCTTCTCTTGAACTCTTTTTCCATATTCCTGTTCCTATTCCTGTCACTGTTCTTGTTCTTGTTATCATTCCTGTTCTTATCCGTGTCTTGATCCTTGGACCTGTTCATACCACTGTTCCTATTCCTGTACCTTGGAAGTTTAGCTCTACACTGTCTAGTTGTGTGACCTTCATTGTTGCACTTATAACAAGTAACAATGTTATTTCTTTTAGGCATACCTGTTCTTTGAATCCACCTGTTCTGACTAACCCTGTTCCTGTTATTAGCCTTGCAAAAAATTTCCTTATGCCCAAAATGTTTACACGAGTAGCAATACCCTTGAAATAAATTACCACCTCTGAAACTGTTATTTACCTTCTTCATTTGAGCCATGCAATGTGAAGCCATGTGACCAAACCTGTAACATGCAAAACATCTATCGTTAAACTTTCTTGTAAATGACCTTCTAGGTCCTGTAAACTTCTTCTTCTCATTCTGAATTATGTTTCCTGTTTCTGTGCATCTATCATTCAAGGATTCTTTCTCTGAAATACTCTCCTCATCAGAACTCTCTTCTTATTGGAGTTTCTTACTAGACTCTCCAACTTGTTCCTTGTGTGGCTTAACAAAACCAAGGCCTGTTTTATCTGCTGTCTTTCTTTGACTTTTGATGAGTGACTTAACCTTTTTGGAGCTATCTTGAAACTTGTAAAGCTTATCCTTGTACTATTTAGTTCCTCTTTAAAAAAAGCCATTTTCTATTCTAACTCACTATACTCACGAACCTTAAAATCTAACTCATCCTTGAGTTCTTGTGTCTTAGCCATAGAGACGTCAAGACTTTCTATAAGATCATCTCTATCCATACAACATTCATCTAACTTATCCTTGAGTCTAGCATTCTTCTTTCTTTCCTTTTTCAAAGCATTAAGAGCATTAATAAGTTCACTTTCAAGATCCTTTATTTGTTTGCTTTCTAAATCATCAAAGCCTTTTCCAGATTTCTTATCACTAGAGGTGCTACCTTTTTCAAAAACCATACAAGCATCTTCCTTATAGTTTTCTGAAGAATCCTCATACATACTAGAAACCAAATCATTATTTGTACAATCATCCTCAAGGTGACCAAAATTTCCACATCTAAGACATTTCATGATAATGAATCTATGGTTCGGTTCTTCCTCTTTTTCTAATATGAACAACATATCATTTTCATTATCACTTGAAGAGCTTTCACTATCACTACTAGAACACTTACTTGCTTTGTCTAGGTAGAAACTCTTCTTGTTCTTGTGATAATACCTCTTTCCTTTATTGTTGTGCTCATATTTGTTTTTCTCGTGATGCTTGTGCTTTTTAGAATCCTTGCTCTTAGAATCCTATTTATCTTCATCATTTTTATTCTCGAGAATAGTACAATCAGTAGCATAATGACCAAAATTTTTGCAATTGAAACATCTTATATTTTTCATGCTTTTGTGCTTTCTAAAGAACTTGCCTTTCTTGTTGTAATATGCCTCTTCATCACTAGAAGACTCATCACTCTCTTGAAGCTATTTACCCTTGGATTTCTTGGTAGCCTTGAAAGTCGCCTCTTTCTTGACATCAACCTTCACTTGAGTTCTCAACTCAAATTCTGCAAGTATACTATGGAGCTCATCCTTTTTCAACTTATCCAAATCTTTAGCTTCCTCAATAGCAAAAATCTTTTCACTAAATCTATTAGGAAGAGATCTTAAAATCTTATCACAAACATCATTTTCAGCAAGCTCAAGACCTAAGTCTTTCATGGATTTAACAACCTCATCCATACGAAGCATGTAGTCACTAATATTTTCATCATCATTCATCTTGAGTTGTTCAAACATACCTTTGAAGTGTCTCAACTTGGCCTTTCCGACATTTGTATCACCTATATGAACCACCTTCAACTGTTTCCACATTTTACTAGTTGTCTTGCAGTGAATCACTTTGGTGAGATCTACTTTTTGTAAGCCTTTTAGGATTGCATTCATTGCTTTTGAATTGTTGTGATGTAGGAGCATTTCTTCTTTAGTATTAGGACCATGTACAGGAATAGTGTACTCATATTCAATCACTTCCCATACCTCATTACCAAGTGCCATTAGATGAACCTTCATCCTTGCACTCCACAGACCAAAATCTGACCCATCAAGAATGGGTGTTGCATTGCCACTTGAATAATCCATTGTGTTCTTTGCTAGATTTCCTTCAAGCTGTTAAACTTTTTGAAGGCACCTGCTCTTATACCAATTGAAGAACACAAGATTATACTGAGAGGGAGGTGAACAGTATAAGACCTCTTTTTACTTATTTCCTTTATACTTCAAAATAGTAAAGCAATATACTCAAAGCAATATCAAAAAAATGCACAATATCATCCACAAAGTGACACCAATTTTAACGTGGTTCACCCAGAATGGCTGGGCTATGTCCACAAAAATTTTCTCTAAAATTTATCTCAAAGTTCTTTTGGAATCCTTCCCAATTACAATGTTTATGAGCCTCGGTCCAAAGGAGATACCTTCCCCCAATCAAAATTCGTGGGCACCAACCCACAGGAGACACCAATCCCATAGCTCTACTCTGACTGGTGATCCTCTAGAAGACCTCTACCTCTAATGCCCTTAGAAAATGGAACTCTATCCACAAAAGACACCTATCCTCCTTGCTATGGCTGGAGACCTCCGTCCTTAACTCTATCACCTCCAAAACTAGTCCTCAAATTTACACTAAACACAGTCCTTCGGTCTAGCACAAATGTCCTTGTTCTCTTTCTCTGATCTACACCAAACACAGTCCTTCGGTCTGGCACAAATGTCCTCATCCTCTTTCTCTAGTCTGGGTACAAATCTGTCCTCAAATCTACACCAATCTCTGTCCTCAACTGGTCCTCAAATCTAGGTCACAAAAGTGGTTCACAAGCTTTCACTAAAGCTTGCTTGATCTTCACCCAAGTCTTCACCAAGACTTGTCTCAGATCTGCTTCGCAAGTTCTCACTAGAACCTGCCCAAACTGCTCCACAAGTTCAACAAAATCTTGCTCAAATTTATCCAACAATCCCTCTTAATGACTTGTCCAAAACCTGCTCACAAGCTCTCACAAAGCTTGCCCAAGGCTGTCCACAAGCCTTCACAAAGACTTGTATCAAATCTGCTTGTAAGCTCTAACAAAAGTTCACACAAATCTATCCTTAAGTTCTCTCTGCATAATCACAACCGCACTGTCTTCACACACTTTGTGCATCATCTCACCACTTTTGCTTTATCTACGCTCTTTCGACTGCATCTCGCACACTTTGACACACATTCAATGATCGCTTATGCTCCTTTGTGCTTTTCTGCTCTTTGTGCACTCTTGCTTCACACTTAGCTTGATTCAACACGAATCACTCTCTGCACATTGCAGACTTAACTTACACAATTTTGATTCTCCCATATCTCAAAACAGCCCTCCTTTTATAACAAAAATTTCAAGATCAAAAACTTAATCTTAGTCGGCTGTAACCCTTATCTGTAGTCAGATGTACAACCCTAAACGTCATCGGCTGCAAACCCTAATCTTCATCGGCTCACATTTAACTTTGTCAGCTTCAAATGCCTCTACAACTCTTCTGTAGCTTTGGTCGTGAAACTACAACATGTCACGATATCATGACACCGTTGCAACCGTACACTTTCTTTTGGATTTTGTCGTGATATCGTGACACTTCAGTATTTGTCAACTTTAACTAAGCTCTTGTCATGATATTGTGACACTTCTATCTTTGTTAGCATCAACTTTGCTTTTGTCATGATATCGTGACACTTCTCCCTTCGTCGACCTCCTTTCTGCTTTTGTAGTAAAATCATGACACTTCTGCCTCTGCAGACTTCGTCTTCACTTCTATCATGAAATCGTGACACTTCTGTCTTCATAACCTTCCTTTCTGCTTTTTTCGTGAAATTACGACACTTCTCCTATTGAAGACCTGCTTTCTATTTCTGTCATGAAATCATGACACTTCTGCTTTCATCTGCTTTCTTTTCTGCCTATCGTGAAATCGTGACACTTTCTACATCCATACGCTTTATTTTCTACCTGTCATGAAATCACGACACTTTTTGCATCCGTATGTTTTCTCCACAACCTATCACAAAATCGCGACAGTTCTCACTTCAAAACCTTTCCTTTGCTGCATGTCACGAAATCATGACACTTTTTGTGTTACTTTCTCTCTCTTCAAACTTGTCGCAAAATCATGACAGTTCATACTGTGGACTCTCTCTTCTGCATTATGTTGTGAAATTGCGACACTTTTTCGTCTGTACAACCTTCCTTGCAATATGTCGCGAAATCGTGACACTTTTCCTTCTCTACCTTCTTGCGCTTTTCAAGTCATGAAAATGAGACATGTCGCGAAATCGTGACACTTTCCACTTTGCTCTCTTTCTCTGCCAACATGTCACGAAATCGTGATAGTTTTTCACTTGCTTTTTTTGCTTCCAACATATCACGAAATCGTGATAGTTTTTCTAGCTCTTTCTCTCTCCTCTAACATGTCACGAAATCGTGACTATTTTTCTTGCCTGTTGTATATGTCACGATATCGTGACACTTTTCTTACTTATCTTTTTCTTTGATCTTTTGCAAATGGGCCACTATGGTCTTCTTGGAAACTCACTATCCATGCTCTGAATAACCTTTGAAATTTTCATGTCGTAACCTTCATCAAAACAAATTATTTGACATTAAATCAAATTCCTTCAAAAGCTTCTTGACATCAATGACAACTTATACATTTGAGCAAAGGCAATGTACCCAAAGTACCCAAAATTGCCAACACCACTCGTGGCTAGTGAACAAAACCCTATATGGGTTCGTTCGTGCCCTAAAAACCCAAAAAAATAAAAATTCCCCCCTAGCTATCCTAAGCTAAATCCTAACCTAATGTGGGGTTCATTACCAACAATTTAGTGTGATTCATGTACCAATTAATTAATGAGATTCATTTTAACTAGAAATCAAATGCGAAGTCTCGATTCATGAATTACCTTTGAACCCTCGACTCTCCCGTTGGTCGATGCTTCCCTTGGGTCCACCATAAGGTGTCAGGTTAGGTAGTCGGTTTGAGTTCTAGCAGGCTCCGGGTTAGTTTTTAAAAGTTTTACCTCTAGAGCTCCTAGGTTGCTTGATTAGTGTAGGTGAAAATGACACTTTTTCCCAAAAGGGGCCCTTTTATAGCTTTTCTCTATTTGCATCGGGTCGCGGTTGACATGTGCGGTCCACGAATAAGGGTTTTTTGACCATGGGGTTCGTCGCGGTAAGAAAAATGGCCCACGGGGGAGAGCCACGGTGAGAAAATTAAATGCAATTTCCTTAATTTTACAAGAGGAAAGCTCCTAGATGGCATTTTAAATAGCCCAATTAAACCTAAAAAAAATTCAAAAACTTCAAAAGTAACAAAAAAATTAAATAATCCAAAAGCCAAATGCACCTTGTATTCAGTTATTTACCCTAGACACTTGGCGGTTGTAGCGACTGACACTCCATGCAATCCGGTGAGATGAGTAAATAACTATAAGGATATTTGGGGTAAAATTGTCATCATTGATTTGATATGCTTCTTTTCAATCTCGAATAAGGCCTCCAAGGTTGGGCTGCTCCATGGGAACAAGGTGTTTCATGTCATTTCTCCTATGACATATTTTTAGCAAATCATCAAAAAATTGATTCAACATGCATCTAATTGGCATTGTATCATTTTTATTCCCTAAGAAGGCTATTGCAGCCCGACCGATCCATGGGATAGGAATGTGTAATTTCTATTAATAGTTGCAATCATAAGCTGAACTAAGGCCTATCCAAGTAATAAAATACTAAAATTCTAAGTTTTTTCAGGTCAAGCGACCTCGCCGCTTCATTCATTGTCATTACCCTAATTGACTCATCGTCAAATCATAATCAAAATCAACAGAAGATCCCTGAAATCATATATACCTTTATCTTTCCAAAATTGTGTTTGTCTTACGAATCATTGTCAACAACTATCATAAGTGTACCCCTTTGCTTGGGGTAAATAGCATATATGACAATTAGTTTGTAGCTCTCCTCCTTTCGGTTATATAGGCCTAACTCCTATTGTAGCACCAAAGCTACCCAAATGTCTGATGACAAGTGCAAAATCTTGCAAAATTAAGCCTTTCACCTAGCTGGAAGTAATTATTCTAGGATGTGCATCCTTTTTTTGGACCTGGGGCATCTAATTTTAATCCGAATAATTATCATTATTTAACCTATGACACTATTTTAGGAGGTTTATTTTTGCTTAGTGTTGTTTGATCTCACAACGCAACTCAAAAGGGGCATCTATGGAAACCTAAAACCCATCATGTCTATGGCAACTACTCATATGGAATATGCTAGAATACCATATCAAAGACCTTTGGACAAATCCAAGGTATAACAATGGTTTTTACCACTCAATTGGGCATTTGTGCCTAGTCAATTCTAGTCGTGACTGAAAATTGTGGCCCTCTCAATTGGGGACTATGGCTGACACATGTGGTTAGTAGTTCTGGCCATGGATGACACATGCGATAAGGTTTGAAGTTCATTTGGCCTTCATTCGACCCCAAAAGTTGGTTGCAACATCCAATTGGTTGCATATTGGAGCGGTTTGAGCGAGGAAGGATCCAAAACCTTCCATCCAACAGACTCAACTGCCCAATCTTGATCTTGGCTTCATGAGGAAGCCACCCCTAGCCCTTGGGTAATCCTATAAGTACCCCATTCAAAATTGGGATAAGTTTGGAAGAAATTTTATCAATTGAGTAGTGAAGTCCTATCGAATTGCATACTCAAGTTCATGCATTGGAAAGGATACTCTTTCTACCCAATTGGAGATTGAGTTGCCACGGATACCCTAAGGAGCTAGAATGCCAAGAAATGTGAATTTGGGGAAATGGAGGCCCAATTGTGAAATCCAACTGCAAATTCTGTCAAAGGACACATAGGCGACCCTTGACCATCAATTTGATAAGGTAAATCATAGAGGAAGCCCTAATTCTAAGGGAAAATCTATTCAAAGCCTCATTGTGGTTGTCATCCATTGTCTACAATGCTGACCACATCTCAGACTTGCGATGAGAAAATGACCACAAATCTGCTTGTTTTCTTTCTTGTAAATTAATTAGTTAGATCATTTTAGGCTTAATGTAGGTTCAATTAGTGTTTTAGAGACATATGACTAGTTAGATTAAGCAGTTGAAATAGGTTTACTTTCATTTTGTCAATTTGATAATTAGTATAATCATGACTTGTTTCATGTACCTTTGTTTCTTATTTTTCAACTAATATAGTAGATAGATAATACATGTTTTCTTGAATATGCTTAATGATAACATTTCATGATTAATATAGGTTTACCATGCTTTACTCATTTTCTTGATTATATGCTTATCATGGTATCCTTTTGTGAAACTTCTTTAAAAGACCTCATCAAGAGAGGTTACCTTTGATTTTGACGTGTTATTGTTGTTTCTTGATCGCAGGGAATAGATATTGAAGGAGATTCAATTGTTCAATTCCTTCCTCAACATGAAGAAGAGGGTTAACTCCACCCTAGAGCAATTCGTGTCACCTTAAAGGCTTGAAAAGTGTATTTTATCCTTGAGGGGATTGTAAAAATGTAATTGCGTATCAAAAGGGTATCCCTAAGAGGGATTCATTTGTAAAACATGAATTGATTCAAAGAGAAATAAATATGCATTTTACTTAATTGCTTTTGTCTTTGTCAATTTGTGTATGAATATCCATTTTATTTCAGTTTATGCAATTGTAATGTTGGGTGCATGCCTTTTTGGTCGTACACTCACCTATAATCAAAGGTCTATTTAGCTAACCTAATATATGTTTTATATAAATAATCCAAGGTCCATTTGCATATATCTCACATATAATCAAAGGTCCATTTAGCTAACCTAATATATGTTTTATATAAATAATCCAAGGTCCATTTACATATATCTCACATATAATAAAAGGTCAATTTAGCTAACCTAATATATGTTTTATATAAATAATCCAAGGTCCATTTACATATATCTCACATATAATCAAAGGTCCATTTAGCTAACCTAATATATTTTATATAAATAATCCAAGGTCCATTTACATATGTCTCACATATAATCAAAGGTCCATTTAGCTAACCTAATATATGTTTTATATAAGTAATCCTTTACATAATCTAAAAATGTGCCTTAAAGCCTTTCACAGACCATGGATGGTTTTTATTTTCTTTTATGTGGGACCACTACAACCAGTGTATGTGCCTTAAATCCCAATGTATGTTTATATATAATTCAAGGTCCATTAAATTGAATCCATATAAATCAAAAGTCCTAATATATATTCCTCACATATAATCAAAGGTCCATTTAATTAAACCCTAACATATTATTTATATATAAATCAATGTTCCATTTACTTAAATCCCAATATATGTTTATATATAAGCAAAGGTCCTAATATATGTTATATAAATAATCCAAGGTCCATTTACACATATCTCACATATAATCAAAGGTCAATTTAGCTAACCTAATATATGTTTTATATAAATAATCCAAGGTCCATTTACATATATCTCACATATAATCAAAGGTCCATTTAGCTAACCTAATATATTTTATATAAATAATCCAAGGTCCATTTACATATGTCTCACATATAATCAAAGGTCCATTTAGCTAACCTAATATATGTTTTATATAAGTAATCCTTTACATAATCTAAAAATGTGCCTTAAAGCCTTTCACAGACCATGGATGGTTTTTATTTTCTTTTATGTGGGACCACTACAACCAGTGATACGCCTTATAAGGCACACCAACCTCTATGGCCAACCTGGTTTCCCAACCTACATTCCCTAAATTAGGGTTGCTTTCTACCAGACACTATGTTTTCTCCATACGACTCCTGAGTAAACAGAGTATGAAAAACTATCTCTGCCTCTATCTCTAACTCGATTGCTCTCCAATGGCGTCAGGGGGTCTCTGATTCGGATAAAAAATGTAGAGTGACCTCATAAAAGGCACACTTCTCCCATGGTATGGAGGTTCCCTAAGCGAGTATAGTGTACAAAACTTTCCAAGCCAATATGGCAACTCAAAATACCCTATGCTCTCCCTATAGTGCACAACACTCTATAAGCAATGATGGCAACTTTAAACACTCTACAAGAAATGTTGGCAACTTTAAACATATGATGTCTTCCTCTACAGATCACAACGCTCTCAAAAAGCAACACTGGAAACTTTAAACACACAATGCCTTTCTCTACAGAGCATAACTCTCTCAACAAGAAACACTGGCAACTTTAAGCGCATAGTACCTTCCTCTATAGAGCACGGTGCTATCAAAAAGCAACACTAGAAACTTTAAACACATGGTGTCTTCCTCTATAGAGCACAACACTCTCAACAAGCAGCACTGGTGACTTTAAGCATACAATGCCTTTCTCTACAGAGCACAACACTCTCAACAAGCAATGTTGGCAACTTTAAACACAAAGTGCCTCCCTCTACAAAGCACAACGTTCTACAACAAAGATAGTGGATTTAAAAAAATTTGGTTTTTCCCATAGTGCATAGTGCTCTCAATAAAGATGGTGGCTTTAAAACACTCTGGTTTTTCCCATAGCGCACAACGCTCTTAAAAAATATGGTGGCATTAAAATAGTCTAGGTTTTCCCATAGCACATAGTGTCCTCAACAAATATGACAACTTAAATGTTTTACATTACCCTATAGTGCACAACGCTCTCAAAATAAAATACAGCTTAAAAATTATACTTTAATAATGCCAACATATCTTAGAATAACCCAACCTAAGTTCTTTTACCAAGATGTACACCTGCAAATCTTGTTGTCTCCCTTCGCCTTTGGTGCGGTTACCATTTTCTCCCTACTTCCTCCTTATGTTGCCCTCCTTCCTTGTTGTTATCTCCTTCCTTTCATATCCTTCCTTCTTACGTCCATCCACTTCCCTCTCGAAGCTAGCGCCACCACCTTCCTTCAATGCTTGTCCCCCATCCCTTTCGCCTTACTCCCACATTTTCCTCCTTTGGCAATTTTTAGCATCGCAACCCTTACCTTAGGTTGCACCAAGTAGGGATGTGGGATCACGATATATATATTTTTTTAAATAATAAAGATATTCATATTATAATTTAATATTTATAATATATATATATTTTATAATATCTCCATTATCCTTCTATTAAATTGAAAGGTCCTCTTTTCAATTTTATTCATAATTAATTAAAGCTTTTTTAATGAATTGTATTTTATCACTAAAATAATCATATTTAATTAATCTCAAATGAATTATGCCCACCATTAATTAAAATATCTATTTTTAATTAATTAAAATGAAAATTCCTTAATTAATTACAAATGAATTTTACCAATGAGCTCTAACGAGCTAACCATCATTTTTTAAAACTCCATTAATTAATTTGAAAGCATATAAATTCAGAATATAACTTAATTTATTCTCTTTCTCAAGGAGGATGCTTTGTTTTCATTTTAAATACGACAATTAACCTCATACATCAATAATCATCTTGCAATGGTTTCTATATAGGATCTAAATCATCAAACTACTCAAGTTATGATGTAGTAAAAAGCAAACACATTTATACAATTAACCTAAGAGGGAGTCTTTCCATCAATTCAATCACCCATATTAGCAAGAGATTTTATGATAGCTACTAGGCTATCAACTAAAGTTCCAGGTGATCAAATATTGATGATTATCCCTTCCATAAATGCATGCCTATATGAAGGTATCTATCCATGTTACCTTCGAGTACCTTAATCATCATTTCCTCTTATCTTTGGCACCCTCATTTTTTGGTGGGTAACTCTGCCTGTTCCACCTATGAGTGTACCTAATCCTGTATACTTGGAAACATGTTAGCAATAACATGCCCTTATAAATCAACTAAAAATCACATAGCTAGTTCAAATTTTCAAACTAAGTATCACCACATAATCGGTCCATACACTGTTTTCTTGTGTCTTAAAGTTAGCTAGGGAGGGTCATGACATGGATTTTTTGGAGGTAATACACAACATTGCAGATGAAGATATCATGGTGATATTGTTTGTGTTTCCACTCAAGGGGAAGTTGTATTGGTATCAGTCCTTTCCACCCGCTACTAACACCACATGGGACTAGTTGGAAAAGTTGTTGATTAATAACTTCCATGATTAAGCTAACCCTTTTTCTTTGTTGCACCAATTTACAAACATCCAAAAGCATCTGTAGGAGGAAATAGTGGATTTAAATGTTATATTTTCTCAAATTTGGAAAATATTTCCTGATGGCCTTCGACCCACTCATGAGCAAGCCATGTTTTACTATCTCTGAGCTTTGAACTTTGACATTGGTATGGCAGTCCAACAAGCCAATATCAACACATTTCTAAATTTGTACATGCAGGAGCAAAAGGTCAAGGTAGATTTTATTGCCATAGGTAAGTTACCTCCAAATATAACAATGTCCATTCTTCCTGATCTTCCATAGCATCTACACTCTAGTGTATTTTCATATCCTATGCCTTCCATGTATCTCGTTCCTTCATGGAGCTCGAGTCCACCTCAAATTGCTCTAGTTCTTGTTCCACAACTCCTTGCTCTAAATATTCTACAATTATCCACACCAGTTGTTTCGTAGTTGCCATACCTAGTTCCATTCCAAAAATTTCCTATCCCACTAGTGTCTCTACCTTTTCCAAAACCCCCCGTGCCCTCAAATCCTAGTTCCTACATGAAAATACTATAGGAGATGCAATCAATCAATTCAATAGTGAGGAAAATGTCAAACATAATTATATCTGTTAAGAAGAAGTAAGATGAAGCTGAATTTTGGTCAAGGAGATTTCAAACACCATCGATTACCAAAGAACAACCAACTACTAGAAAAGGTCCTAAAAGAAATGCAATTGTATTAGCAAATGAAGAAGCTAGTATATCAGAGCAGTCGTATTTGTGTTCTACCTATAATGATCCTCATGGTGAATATATGTGTATGGTTCATTTGAACTATGTACAAAAATTAGCATAGAGTGCTACTGGTGGACAAATCAATATGATAACAGAAGTCGATCATAATTTTATGGTCCCTTCCTTGGAGCAAGTTTTAGTCCTTACGAGGGCTGGAAAGAAGTCGGTAACTATTGATCCAGTAGAAATGGAGCCTCTAAATGTTCCCACTGAACAAAAGGTACAAGATGAAAATACACCACCGCAAGCAAAAGCACCTAGCGCAACAACCAAATAACAAGATTTTATCTTGTTGAAATATCTATTGCCCACACAATATAAAGAGAAGTTGTAAGTAAAGGCATCAAATTCATAGCCTATAGCCACTCAAGTACAAATTGAGGCAAAAGAACAAGCTAAAGAGTGTCTCAAGTACCCATCATTAACCAAATACCAAATGCTAGAAGCTACTCAATAGTACCAAAACAAATATGAGCCAGCCAATGAATAAAATGGCTCTAGTGCTTTTGATTATAACATTGTTGAGAAGATGAATAAAATCCCTACAAATATGATTTTGTATGATACATTACATTTACCTGGACAATTTGACCTATTATAGGAGTCTCTCAAGTCTACGAAGGGTAAACAGAAAAGCCCCACTGAGACAGTGTTAGCACAAAAACTGACAGCTTCTACCACTGGTAATAATAGACCACCTCCATTATACCTTTCTCTCAAAATAGAAGGGTGGATCATGCATAATTGTATGATCGACTATAGTATCACGATTAATGTCATGCCAAAGGCAGTATGTGAAGTCATGGGTATGGATTACATGAGGAGTAGTCCAAGTGTTTTATAGTTGGATGGGATCTTAGTTAAAATTATGGATGTGAATAAAGATATTCCCATTATTATGCACAACATACTACAAATCACTATCATTCAAGAAGTGGTGGTAGTCGATCTAGAACCATACTTCAGCATGTGCCTTTCAAGATAATTTACAACAAAGCTAGGAGGATATATTTCCTTGTATTATTCACATTTGGAGATTCCTTTTAAAGGAAGAAGAATCTGAATCTATAATGAAAAGCCTTCCACTTTTTATATAGAAAAACTTGAAGAAGAAAATCCCACTGGCATAGTTAATATGATGACATAATAAGTTCAAGAAGTAGACTTAATGGAGGAAACCCTTGGTGAGCTTCGTTTGGAAGATGAATTTTCATTTATGGACTCCAATGCAATGGTGGAAACCAGTATCAGTTGTTACACCATAACCAAACCTAAACAAATTGAAGTAGAAGCTTCTAGATCCTAGAACTAGATCTTTGATCAATTATGGAAGTTATATTTCGATGGTGCAAGATGTAAGAATGGCACAGGAGCCAAAATTGTTCTTGTTTCTCCTTTGGGATTATAGAAAACCTATTCATATTGGTTGAATTGGAGTTGCATGAATAATGTCATTGAATACGAAGCATTATACTTTAGTATGAATAAAGTGAAGAAGTTGAGAATCAAACAGTTGCATATTTTTGGAGATTTTGAGATTATTGTTAATTAGACTATAAAAATTTGTGTGTAAAAGCAACACTATTTGAAGGCCTATCATAAAAAGGTATGGGATTTGTTTGAGTATTTTATAGAACTAAATGTTCAAGCGATTTCATGAGAGCAGAACAAGCATGCAGACATCTTGGCTTTCCTTGGTGATAATTTCTCTCCCATAGAGCAAGTGGTCAGGAAACCAAAGATCATGAGGATAATTTATAGATCTTCAGTCCTTGATAAAAACCTCTATTAGTAGGTGTTTGATAGTGATGAGAAAATAGTTAATTTTTTGATTGAGGAAGCCGCTATTGCAAAAGAAAAAATATTGTCCGAGGAGGAGATGGAAGGGATGATTCAATTGAAGAATAACCACATTCCTAGGGGACTGTTTTTTCTTGAGAGCTTGTTTGATAAAAATGATAGGGTAGAGAAACATAAGATCAAGGTGGATGTAAAGGAGTATAAGGAAATACAGTTGGATCCTGATAAAATCATTAAAATAAAAATAGATTGTACACCCAAGGAGCTTGAGGATATTAAGAATATGTGTTATAAATTTTCTGATATTGTCGCTTGGAGCTATCATGATCTGAAAGGATATGATAAAAATGTAATCTAGCATACCATTGAGTTGCAAGAGGGGGTGAAGCCTTTTAAATAGAAAAAATGACCTATTGATCCATAAAATGAGGTGCTCATGAAAGCAAAGCTGCTAAAAATGTTGGAGGTAAAAATAATTTATCCCATCAAGCACTCAATATGGGTGGCAAATTTGATTCTAAGACAAGTGTTCAAAAAGTGTCAAGAATTTGGAATTTCCATTAACCCGAAGAAATCCATTTTTATTGTCAAAGAAGAAAAACTCTTAGGACATGTGATTTCATAGTAAGGACTGGTGATTGATCCTATGAGAGCTAAGGATCTCTTAAAATTGTTGCTGCCAGTCAATAAGAAGTACCTATAGTAATTCTTCGGCCAGATCAAATTCATTCAAAAATTCATAGTCGATTTCACTTAGGTAGTAAATCCAATAACTAAAATTTTGAAGAAAAATGTAGACTTCAAGTGGATAGAAAATAAGAGATAGGCATTCCAAGAGATCAACGAGAAAATTACCCAAGTTCTAGTATTGATTAATCCATATTATTCAAAATATTTTATCCTTTACAAAGTAGGCGAATAGTAAAGTTACACCGTTGTTCTGATGCAAAAGCAAGATGATGGGGATGAGTAGCCAATCGCTTTTCTCAATTAGGTAATTTCACAAAACTAGAAAAAGTATAATTTCATTGAGAAGCAGATGTATGTGGCCATTAAGTCTTTAAATAAATTCTAACAATTTATACCATAGAGTAAAATGATTGTCTATGTTATTCATCCAAACGTCAGTAATTTCATCATTCAAGGGGAGATGGGTGATAAAAGAGTAGGCTAGGTTTTTAAGATTAAGGAATATATTGTGGAAATTAGGTTGACTAAACTAGTTTATAGTTAGGCACTCTGCCAAGAATTGGATAAAGTGCAGCTTTCGAATCGAATGAGGTCATCAACAAGAGTAATTTTTCTAGTCAAGTTACAAGCAATTGTGAATGGACATAGGATCTTACTGAACTCTTCACATTTTGAAGGTTTCCATCATATCTTAATGCCTCGCAATAGTGAATATTCATGTTACAGGTATTCAGGTACATCCTGTTGCCAAGTGGATTATTTCACAAAAACATAGATGGAGTGCTCCTCAAATATGTGAAAGAGTCAAAAAAGCAAAAGATCTTGGAGGAGTTCCACTCTGGATTATCTAGTGGACATTATGAAGGAAGGCCTATGGCCTTGAAGATCATCTGAGCTGGATATTTTTGGCCCATCCTCTTTGTAAATACCCACAGGGTGAGCCAAAGCTATGACAAATATAAGTGATATGTGGGTAGGAGTCAAAGGGCATCTCTACCTTTTACACCCAATCCAAGTAGAAGCTTCATTTTAGTAGTGGGTCTTAGATTTCATTGGATTTATTGAACCTCATTCCTTTTTTGAGTATAAATATATTCTAACAGTGATCGATTACTTTACTCATTGGGCAAAAGCCATTCCAACCAAGAAAGTTGATCAAGCTACAGTCATCTCCTTCCTTGAAGGATTGATTACTCATTTTGATGTACCAGATGCTATTGTAATAGATAACAAGACTACTTATTGGGGTAAATATCACTGAATTAACAATAAGGTATGATATTTACTTGAAGACTTATTCCAATTATTACCCATAGGGAAACGGTCTAGCAGAATGCACAAATAAAAATTTGCTTCAGATCTTGAAGAGGATGCTTGGAAGTAAAAAAAGGATTTGGTATCTGTTGTTAAATTAGGCTCTATGGATGGATACTATATCAATTAATAAGTCATTTAAAGCTTCTCCTTACTCCCTGGTGTATGGGAAGGAAGTAGTTTTACCCACTCACATCAAGCTCCTAGTTCTCCAGACTTTGTAATTGTTCAGAGATGAAGATGATGAATCTGGTCCCATGAGTGCAAGGTTGGCTCAACTTTTGTAGTTAGAAGAGGAGAGGTAAAAGGCATATGCTACTTTCACTAAACATGCTAGAATGATGCAAAAGTGGTTCAGAAAGAAGATGACAAAGTGAAGGTTTAGGTTGGAGATCTTGTACTTAAATGAAACAAGAATAGAGCTAAGCCTGGAAAGCACCACAAGTTTGACACAATCTGGGAGGGTCCATTTCAAGTATTAGGGGTAAATTCAGCAAATGCATATCATATCCAAGATATGTATGGTTGGGATATTTTGATTCTAGTTAATTACCTTCATATAAAAGCTTATTTTTCAATAATATGATCAGAGGTGCTAGTATGTAAATATGTATAGATTCTATTTTCTGCAAGTATTTTTATTGTTGATAAAAATTTAGATATAAAAAAAGAATGAATTTGACTCTGATGGAAAAATGTCAGGCTACCCTCAAGAAAAAAATTACTTTCGCTCCACAATTTTTCTTCTCTCTAAAAAATAAGTTCTTTTTGAAAATAATTTTCAAGGATACATTATGCGATTTAGGTGATATTTATTTATTTTATTGTAATATTTTTAGCAGGTGTTTGAGAGCTTCGAGGTTAAAAATGATTTATTGTCAAAATAAAAGGAGTATGGAAGAGAAGGATATATAAAACTTTGCATGAAGTCTTGGAATAAAAAGCACTTTAGAAGAAAACATCCAAAAGAACAAAAAACTGGAGGTGCTTTTGCCCCAAGGAAGAGGTGAAAGTCCCATTCACCTCCCTTTGGGGTGTGCACATGTTAAAGAAGGAAAAATGATATGAAAAGTGCCTTCACCCCAAGTGAGAGGTAAAACTCCCTTTTACCCCTCATTGAGGTGACAACACATGCATCCGAATGAAAATCTTGGGCCTCGCACACAAAAAAAATCAAGAAGTATCACCTCAAATTTGGGGTGAAGCTTCGCATGCCTCTCTTTAGGATGAACACAATTTTAAAGATATGTGATGATAGTCAAAACCAATAATGTTCGATGGTGCTTTCACCCTAGGTGAGGGGCAAAACTTCCATTTGCCCCTCCCTAGGATGAAACAATGGAAATATGGTTTGAAAATGAAGGTGCATGATGGGACATTTTGTATGAACATTTTTCAAGGGGGACTGTGGCATTCATCACATTTACTATGGTAGTTGGAGGCATGCTCTATAAATAGAATAGGTAAAATCATCTAAATATTAAAATTTTAAAATTCTATTGGTGCATTTTTTAGCTTTTGTTTGTAGAAGTTACAAAATGCTTTAAGGGTTGTCAAAATTTACACGATGGGCAAGAAAAGTGTATAAGTGAAATATGTTGTAAAACCCAAGCAGTCAAAAAAGAATGCAGAATATGGGAAAAAATACAAGAAAGCCTGAAGAAATGAGAACGTCGACTTGTATCCATACTTTGACACCATGGTGGAGGTTGAGGACTACGTCATCACTAATAAGGGTGTGGTCAAACTACACCAAGATGTGGAATTTTCCATCAAGGGTTGATGCCAGAGAGCACTTTAATTATGTCATATTATGTACAATTATTCTAGTACCTGTGTACACCTGTACATGCTTACCTAAGGTTGGTGAAGTTGATTGCTAGATTCTATAATCCAATTACTAGGGTTGTTCGAAAATAAAATGGCGAAGTGTTTTTTTCCATATCATCCAACGCAGTAAGGGAAGCATTTGCTTGTGGGTTGAAGCCTCCCTCTGATATGATCTTCAAAAATCTACACCTCAATGAAGAGGAGGAGAAATGTGTCCACCATGATGATGCATTAATTTATGAATATGAAGTTAATATGAAAGCTACAACTAGGGTAGTTGCCAAATATGACGAAGTCACTTTTGGATTTTAAGATCTTAGATATATTTTTAATGTTGGTATGGATTGTTGGCCTCTTCGCAGACTCCATAGTTCATAAATTGAAGGCAACACTTACATAGTGCATATCATAGGTGGATTTTTACACTCTGATGGTAATGAGGGCAAGTACGAACCCAATTTATTTTAACTGGGCTAAATTTATATATCATAAAATGCACATCTAATTGAAAAAGTTGAATATGAGGGAGGCAACTTGGTTCAAGCGTACTTCATTCCTTGTCTGGTATTTATTTTTCCATTTGCATCAACATTTTTTATTTATAGTTGTTAAACAAGTTGATGAGGCAAACAAGGTTTTACCTATTTATATGTGGACTCCCACTTTGTCAAGGAAGGAGTCATTTTATAATTTTAATCGCTTATTTTTGGGCCCTGCTATCAAGTTGATTTGCGGTAAGAGTGAAAGGGTGCCATGGGAAATGAGAAAAGCAGTTTTTATGGTAGAAAAGGGTGATATATTTTTCTTCACTCAAGGTATTGTTGTGCAGATTTTTGGGTTCATGGGTAAGTCATTCCTGCTTCCATATTTTGCCATCAAGCATATTTTTGCAATGGAGGTGGTGCACCAGAATAATTATGTGAATGATGTTTATGGAGCAGGGCACAATAAGAGAATAACATACATGATGCCTTTCAAATTTGGCAGCATAGAGGTGAACCGGGTTTGTCATAATAGATTACTCACAAAGGCTCTTCAAGACCTGGGTCTGGTGGAACTGCCACAAATATGGAGATATGACCCATTGGGTCATTTTTTGGAAATAATTAAGGCCAATAAGTTTCATTACTATCCATAGCCAGATATCCAACAAAATCACAATAATTTTGAAGGACATGATTTGGAGTGGCATGTTGAAGCTATGATGTCACTTTCACCGTGGTATGATTTTTATGAACAAGAGGCTGAATATAATCTTATAGTGCATAGAGAGCATATTCCTCCTCTAGGACTATTTAGCTAGATGAAGGATCAGTTGCCTACGTGGTCTGAGGAAAAAATCATAAACTAGTGTATTATGAGGGTCCCCAATGGAAAAATTACATCGGCCTATGGGTTGAATATGGATGAAGCATTTTCTAAGGCATATGATGAATTTATCAGTATCTATCAACCTATCACTTTCTCCAAGGTCATACCTCAAAGATTTAAAATATATGATAGCGTAGAAAGTGTGGTTGAAGAAAAGTGCCTAGCAGTTGAAGAAGTGACACATGATGAAGATGAATAATAGTTTGTGTTTAAAATAAGATCTCAGTAGGAAAATGAAGTGTAGAAGAGGCATTTCCTTTTCCTAAGGCTATGAAGAAGCCAAGAACCAGTGTTGTTTCTTCATCCACTATTGTAGTTTCCATGGTTGCAATTGTTGCATCTGTAGGAAATCCTCCTACTCCAATGTTAGTTGCTCAACTTAACAATTCCCAAGAACCTCTATTTATGCAATAGCAATAGTTGGACCAACAAATGGAGATCATATATCTTGATATAGAGGTGAAGAAGTAGTAATTTCAAGAGGAACCTATTTTACAGCCTCCTCCATCACTAGTTCTCATGGTGCCTCCACCTGAAGGTACATCTCTTTTGCCATCTTCTTCCACTTAAGAGCAAGTAGTGGTTGTCACTTCATTTCCCTCAGTTCCTACATCTATTTACCCTTCATTTGGCATACCTTATTTTTCTATTTCACTCCCTAGCTCTCTCCCGTAAGTCACTACTACTCCTTATTTTCCCTTCTCTTTGGCATCTCTTTCTTTTAGTTCATTTGCATCGAGCCTAGATCTATTTTTGCATCCCCCACCTTCCATTCTTGTCACTACTACCACTACAGTTATAAGTATGCAAGATCCTCCACGAGTGAGCTTAACTACAACCAAGCCTGGTGCTTCCATTTATTCTACTATTTTGGTCCCCCCTCTAATTTTTATTTCCTCTTATTCATTCAAGATAGACCATTCACAAGATTTGTTCCCCTTAACCCTATTTTTTGAGATGCAAGTGCTTCCAAAGAATGAGGTGATGCCAAAAAATCTAGTTGTTGAGAAGATTAGTTGAGCTCATCTTAGTTCATCATAGTGGCTGAAGAGCCACAGGAGAAAGGAAATACTTGATCTAGCTAAGCCACTCAAGAAAGTCACCTTTGATCCAATTTCTATGGAGGCTCAAACTACCAAGATGATTCCCCTAGTCTAAAAACCACAAGGAGAAATGATTCCAAGTGATTACACTTATGAAATCATGATAGAGGACTTGACAAAGATTGATCCTACTAAGAAGATCGAAACATCTAAGTTGATATGAGCTCAGTTTACTTGCATAGTGAACACTACAAGTAGATATTCTATGATAAAAAGGTAAATATTACTGATCTTGAAGAAGCTTTGGTATAAATTAGAGCACAACAGGAGAAGATGACGAAGGAGATTGAATAGTGGCATCAACAAGTAGTGGCTCACCAAAAGGATCAGGATGTGGTGGAATAGCAGGCGTAGGCAATGAAGATACAACTTGATTCCATATAAAACCAACAGGTAGAGAAGGCTACGTAGGCTATAGGTTTCACCCAAAATATGATTAAGGAGGCCCACCTTTGGTTGGCTCAAATTTGTGAGAAGATGACAACGAAAACAATATTGGTCCTAGAGTATCTCTATGAGGACTGAATTCAGATTTAGCTAAGTGAGTAGGTGATAGAAGATGTGGAGAATTACTGGAGCCTCATTTGGAGTTGGTAGTAAAGGTCCAGGCTCTTTCTTAGTCTAATATGTGCATTCATCCCATGAGTGACATGGATCATGCCTGGTCTAGTGCTAAGATTACACTACACAGTTATTTTCATAGGTTGGATCTAGTGAGAGAAGGTAGAAAGATATTGAACATGATTGAACGAGAGTATTATATTTTAATGGTTCATTTTGATGCTCTCGCTAACATGGGTTTCCTAGATTTTAAAAATTAATGGGGTGAGATACTACTAAAGGAACAATTAGAGCAAGCCTGGAAAATTTTTGTGCTAGATACAACATAAATTGATGGTTGGGTGGAGCCAATTATGAAATAACAAGTGTTGTCACTCATGAAAAGGTTCACTCACATGGATTCATCCTTATTTTAGTTATCTCAAAGATCTAAGTGCATTATCTTTGAGGATATCCAGAATCTACGATACATCTATGAAGCACTTAGTGTTCCTTGCTTATTTACCACATATGATTACGCTAAAGCAATTACAGTTTATGAAGTCACCTATGAAAGTTTGAAGTAATAGGAAGAGTGGGTTGTAGAAGAGTAGGATGCAACATAATAGGCCACAACAGAGTAATAAATAGCATAGCAGGCCATGACTGAGAAAGCAGTAGCTGAGCAGGGGAAAATAAGGATTTCCAAACATGAAACGTCGACCAAGGTAGCCTGTAAGGTAGACCATTGAGACCACAATTGATAAAGGCCTAGGATCACTTGCATCCATGTGATCTAGATACCCCGAGAGCCACCAAAAATATTTGTAGTTTTGCATCTTGCCACATTATATTTTTAATAAAATTTTGTTAACAGTATTATTGTAAAGCGGAAAATACAATGAATAAGTTTTTTAGTGTTTTGTATAATGTGTTGCAGTTCATTTTTGTGTGTTAATATTCTTTCTATTTTTCATGGGTCTCATGCTTGGAAATAATGGATGTTATAAGGAAAAATGGTTGTGGAAAATGGTGTGTAAAATTAGTTGAAATTTCCCAAAGATGTCAATGAAACTTATGCCTGAGACTAAAGGTAAAGTAGACATAATAGCTTTTTCACCCCAAGTGAAGGGCAAAAACTCTTATCACCCTTTCTCAGGGTGAAGACATCCTTGTTTTTTGAAAGCATGGCTTCCAAGCAAAGAAAGGAGCAAAATTTTTTTTGCCTCACTTTGGGGTGAATGTAAAATTTAAATAAGGAAAAGATGTTAAGTCTAGAAAATATGACTTTCTCCTCAAGTGTGGGGCTAAAGTCCCTTTCGGCACTCCTTGGGAAAAAAACACATCTAAAGGAAAAGCTCATGGTGGGACCAAAGTTGAGGTATGAAGGCAATGAAATGGATTACGTTCACCCCAAAGGTGGGGGTGAACATCATAAAAAATAGTGACAAGTTTCCAAGTCACCATGTGGAAAAGTCAACTAGGGTTTCACCCCAAGTGAGGGGTGAAACTCCCTTTCACCCCTCTCTGGGGTGAAAGCCCAACAATAATTAATTTGGTGGTGTTGCACCATAGGTACCACTAAGGTGTCATTTACAAGGATGGGATGATAATTTTTTACCCTCACTTTGGGCAAATGTCAAGAAAAGGCAGCAAGCCAACGAGTTATAACAATGAAAAGTGAAGAGTATCTTTCCCCAAGGGAGAGGTGAAGCTACCTTTTGTCCCCCTTTGAGGCGAAAGCATGTGGAGAAGAAAAAAATTGTGGGCTCCATAGTGGCACGTATTGGAAAAGGAGTTTTAAATGGTTTCACCCCAAGTGAGGGGTGAAAATCCCATTCACCCCTCCTTAGGGTGAATGCATATTTTGAAGGCAAAATATTTTCTAAAAAATGATGGGTTTTATTATAGCAGCCAAAAGTTCTTTCACCCCAGGTGAGACATGAATATCCCATTCATCCCTCCCTAGGGTGAAACTATATGAATATGGTATGAAGCGTAGAAAATGAAAAAAAAGGTGTACAACAAGGTTTTTCACCCATATTTGCTCAAGGGTGACTTTTTCATGATTATGGGGTGAACGTGATGCAAAGAGTTTTAAAATGAATCAAGTTGTGGGTTGTGTATTGGGTGAAATAATGTGAGAATTTAAAGGTGCTATTTAATGATGAATAAGAAGAATATATTTTCTTCTTATATGAAATTATATGGAGTGGTGCAAAGCATCTTTCAAAGATCTAGGGTGAGCGAAACTAAAGGTTGTTGATTTATGGGCACTCTTCCCAAATGCTAGCATGGATAAAAGGAAGTGGAAATATGCTTTTGCTCAGTTTTACCTATCACTCCATTTCAAGCGAAGCTATTTTCTAGCATCCACGCAGGCTTTTTGAAGGTATCCGGTCTTAAGAATAGTGAGAATTTAATGATTGTGGTGAAAGGAGTTATGTTCCTAGATTTCATGCTGAAAAAGGGTGCAAGATTAAATATCGTAGGATGATTTGCCTGAGTTCCAAGACATTCCTAATTTACTTCACCTATTTTCAAGGTAATACTCAGGTATGGTGGAATTTCTTTATGAGCATGAATTTCCAAGGCATAGTGGAGGTACCAATTCAACAACCATATTTGTATTTTTTGTGCATTGATGCCCAAACTTGTTGATTTCCCAGAAATTTATTTAAAAGCTGGATCATCGCTACAAAAGGAATATTTTTGAGGATTTCCAAGGAGAATATTCCTCTTGCTAGTTCTTGATCTAGAAATATTTTGTATTTTGTGTATTAAATGAATAGAGGCGAAAACCTCTATAAATACTAGACATTTTCAATGTAACAAGAGGATTCACACTCTATAAATACTTTAAGTTTTCTACATAAATAGAAAGAAATTGGATTTTGATTCTATGAATGATTTATGTGTGTGATTTATTTCTACATTAATCATTTATATTTTATATTCATGTTTATTATCTACTAAGTTTAAATTCTACATATGGATTTGAACATTTTTGGTGAGGGAGTGAGTACTGGAATGCAACTCTAGAAGTTGTCTCCATGAAATCGTAAGTGGATTCTTCACCTTATTTCTATTTTATGCTACTATAACGCTTGATTTGGATTCCTACTACTATTTTATCCTCAATCCTACATCTTCTGGCCTCTAGCTATATTTCCCATTTCATTTTGTTATTTTCATTTCTTTTTCGAAACTCTAACCTTAAAATCGATGTAGGATTTAGTAAGGGAGCCAGCCCTCTCTGGAGATTGGCCTGAAGGGCATTTCTCTTCTTAAACCTTTCAATGTTGGCTATGTACAGGGCACACAAATTAATATTTTGTATTTTATGTAGATATTTGATCAACAAATGGATAACCTAGTATTGAGTAGTAGACAATATGAATCCTACCATCCCTCCTTTAACACATTTGTTTCCATAAAAGTATAGGGTCAAATAATCATTTTAATCAACTTCTATGTTAAATATTACCTCATCCAAAAATTCTATAGCTAAGGCATGGTTGGATGTAAAGGGTGCAAATACTAGTTGATCCGCAATGACCTAAGCATCCATAAAAGTTTGGATGACAAACTCAAGATCAAATTTGCTCAGGGTGATGACCCACTTAGTGGTTCACCCCAAAAATTGAAGCTTAGACATGAGATATCATAAGGGATTAATACTTGATTACAAATACCTTATGGTTGAGCATATAGTGTCTAATATTTTGGGAAGTAAACACTACTATAAGGTAAAGCTTCTCTAAAGGGGTATAGAGAATATTTTAATTGATCAAAGTCCTACTAATGTAGAAGATGAATTTATCTCTACGTGTTGGTCATCATAATACATCAATATGTCTCTTAAGGTATGGATTATTATTACTATGTATAGTAGTAAGTGTTAGAAAGGATTAGGAGGACCAAGAATGAGAGGAAGGGTTATGCATAGTGGCTATTTATATCCAAATTGGCTAAAATTAGGATTTTTAAAATTTGGAATTGGCTAATATTTGGAACCCTTGACGAGGGCCCATTAGCCAAAATTTTGTAGGTGCGATTTTTTTTGGGTCAATTCGTCCCAATTTTATAATAATTTGACCATTTTAAGTTTAAATTTCCAACATTGCCCCTAATAATAGTGAACCTTCTATATGTGTTTGGATACTATTCACCTGGATTTTGAAACTGATTTGCCAAATTTTTATAAATACATTTTGGGGCCGACCCCTTATGCATAACACTAATGAGAGGATACAAGAGGTATAATTGAAAAGTATCAAGGTTGATTGACAATCAACATCCTAATTTAAGACCATATCTTCTTCAAAACCTTGGAAAAGGGATAACACTTTTTAGTAAGCTAGGAGATGAATATCCAAATGACTTAGATTTTACCACAAAGGAACTCAAGCTAGGCTAAGGTTTGAGGGTATGGCATATCAATGACAATTAATATATTGCTAATACCAACTTCTATGCCACATCAAGATATGATAAATCCCAATAGTTTTCCTTATGTAACCCCAAAGATGCATTGTTTTGGATTTAAGGATACCTTATATTCCTGTAGTCACTCAAATATGCATCTTAGATCTCAAACATAATATTTATATTTTAGATACTAACTAATAATATCATCAACAAAGTCTTCCATGATGTAATGCATTAGTAATAAAAGATATATGCCATGCATTTTTGGTAGATAGCTCCTATATTTTTTTAATCAAAGAGGGATGGCATGATAGCACAAGGTTCCCCATGGTTTGGATATTTTTTTTTGGATTTATTTTAATGTTATTTTGATCTAATTATATATCATGAATCTATCTATTAAATATAATATTTCACATCCTATAGTGAAGTTGATGGTCATGCCAATTTTGGGTAGAGGGAATTCATCCTTAGGATATGCTTTATTGATGTTCAACAAAAGTTCATGCAAATGCTAAAGCTACCTATTTTGTCAATAGTTGAAATAACATTAGATATCCAATATAAATAGTCAATGGATGTGATGAATTTGACATCAAGGAGTTTTTGGAGCTCCTCTTTGACCAATCAAATAATTTTTAGATGCATTTTTATAACTTCTACTTTACAAGATATGCACCATGCGTGATGACTAGGTGTCAAAAAATCAAGGGATAAAGACATATCATATTGACATAGGATCAAATAAATATATCACAACTCTATAAAAATATTGGTGTACTCAGTTAGGGTCAAGACTATACCTAGATTTAGGATCTTGGAATCTTTAGGAATCCCAATATCAATATCCTTGGTTTCCTCAAAATAATATGAGACTCATATTACAATTTAGGAGGAGTGGGAAACACTCATAGGCTCTTAATATTTATAAGATATATGGGTGGATAAGTGTTATTGATTGGATATGTGTGTAAAATTCATAATTTGAAGAGAAAATCCACCAAAATAGAAGTTGTTTTGGCTTAGATATTCTAAGAGACCATATTGAGGAGGATTGTTTGGAACATCCTCTACCTCATAGTTATCCATATTAATAATAATATTAGGATAGTCTAGGGTTATATTATTTATATTTTTTAATGGTGTAAATCAAGAGAAGCTAAGATCTATGAAGAGTAATGGTCTATTATCATCCTTATACCAATCCAGTTTGTTTAAGGAAATAATTTCATCATGGTACTTCTTGTAAATAATGCTAACTGAATATTTTATATTATACAAAGAATAAGTGGAAAGATACTATCTAAGGCTAGGTATGTAATGTATCCTACAACATTCTAGCTAGGCTTCAATCTGCAAGATATCTTTGATACCCTAATCATGTAAGCCTAGTACTTTGTATTGATATCCCATGTTAGAAAGCATCTATTTTTTAATGGAATATAAGTTCAACAAGAAGCTTAAATCATACTATAATTCAACCAATAAATGTTTACTACCATGTATTTTCTCATTTCTAATAGTATTGATTCAAATAAAGTAGCAACTTTTTATTCGTATAATTTTACAATTGCTAATATAAGGAAAGCCTAAGGTTAAAGGAAATGGATGAAGATTATTTAGGTCCAAAAAAGTTAAAATATTACCTTATATATTAATATTTTCTTGGTTAGATTAGAGGTTTGACCTTTAAATATATTATTAGGTGGGTTAACTAAGGTGAGATACTTTAATTCAATAGTGATTAAAAGTTGAGAAGAAGAAGAATATGACTCAAGAGATGCATTGAGACAAGGGAAACATGAGTATTAGGGTTCTTAACCTTGATCACCTAACAATAGGAAAAGGGATTAGGATTAGCTAAAATATGATAGGTCTTGCCCCTATATTCTAATTGAGACATTAATAAAGAGTTAAATAAATGACCCACATCTTATGGATCCATGGCCTCCAAAGAAGAATATTATAAGTTAAGCCACAAAGTATGACACATATAAGAGTATTGAGAATGTGGGATCTAACTCTGAGGGATAAGACCATCGTTCCACTAGCCTCATATTCTCTATTATTGAATGCCTTGATAATAATATCATATTTCTCTAAATAGTATTTGGTTACCCCAAAATGTTTAATGAATCTTAGCCTATAAAAATTGATACCAAAGATATTTTTTATTAGGATTCATTTGATGAACTTGTCATTAATGTAGCACATGATATACAATGGATGATATTTTACCATAGAGGATTAAGGGTTGTCAACATCATGAAATAATATAGTTGAATTACTAAACTTCGTGGATCCCACCACAAAAGTGAGCTCATTTAGATTAAGGTTTTAAAGAATAATTTTTTTACACTGAGATGTCCCTATGGGTTGGATATGTCCTAAGAAGCCCAGGAAGAGAGATTTTAGTAGGGTTACTTTCATTTTATGGATCAAATCAAAAGTGATATTTGCTTTAGCTCCTAATTGAATGATTTGTGGATATCCTTCAAGGGTAGAAGTTATTTTCATATAAAGAATGAAAGGAGGTTTAGAAAGTTTATTAGGAGAGGTATTTGTGTGTTTTTTCTAGTTACAATCCAAATAGGATTAAAAAATTGATCATATGAACCATTATATGCTTGAGAGGTGGGATATTTCTATAGTGAATATTATTTTTTGTGTTTTAATTTTAATTATGATTGGTCAATGAACTCTAATAAATCATAAGGTCTTGTTAAGAAGAGGTTTGAGACTCAAAGTTGCTAAAAACTACTTAACCTTTATTTATTAGGTTCCTAAGGCTTATGCATTTATTGTCACATGATCATTATTATTTTGGAAGGCATGTTACACAATGAGATAATACTAAGAAGCTTTTACCCTTCTGAGATCAAAGGATAGATAGCTATAAGCTCCACCATTTTATCTTTTAGGAGTTCTTCTAGGATGGTTGAAGGAGGTTCATTTAGTTTGGAGCCCTTCCTCCCAGGTTTTAGTTGTGTCTTCCCTAAGATAATATTTTTAAGAATTGTTGTAGTACTAACATTGTTGGTTTGGCATGAGTTCAAAACTCCATCACCTGCAATGTGTTTATTTTTGTACTACCATTTTGGTTGGGAGAAATAATTTTTGTCATCCTTATATGATTTGGATTTCAATTATCCTTTCTTAAGGAGGACATTCTCTACTCTCTTGGTGATGCAGAAGCATCCAACAGCATCTGATGCAGAGGCATCAAGATTCGGGAAAGTCAGTGCTGAAGAGTCGGCCAAGGAAGAAAAAGCAGAAGACAGTTTGCAGGAGAGAGAAAATGCAAGATAAGGGGTCGTGATTTTGCGACATGTCACGAAATCATGACAACGGAACAGCAGAGGGCGAGGAGGCAGAAAAGAGTAGCGAAATCTTGACGTCGTGTTGTGGTTGATCCACAACACACCCCAAAATTGGGGACCCACCTTTTTGCAGGCTCACAGGGAAGGATCTCAGTGACCCAGATGCCAGAATTGAAAAAAAAGAGAAAATGCACAAGTGTAGAAAGGGGTCGCAAAATCGCGACAGGTAGCGAAATCGCGACATGTTGCGAAATCGCGACCGAAACCGGAAAATTGTCGCGAAATCGCGACATGTCAGAAAATCATGGTCAGCGCGGTCAACGACAACGAAACAGAAAAATGTCGCGAAATCGCGACGTGTCGGTGACCAGGAGGAAAAAGGTGTCGCGAAATCGCGACGTGTCGGTGACCAGGAGGAAAAAGGTGTCGCGAAATCGCGACGTGTCGGTGACCAGGAGGAAAAGGATGTCGCAAAATCGTGACGTGTCGCTGAGGAGAAAAGAAAAGGTGTCGCAAAATCGCGACATGCTGTTGGGAAGAAAATAAATGATGTCGCGAAATCGCGACGTGTTTTGCCGAAGCGTACGGGTGATGAAAAGTGTCGCGATTTCGCGACGTGTTTTGGAAAGGTGTACGGAAGCGGAAAAACGTCGCGATATCGCGACAGGAAATAGCTAAAGGACTCGATGAGGAAAGACGTCACGATTTCGTGACCGATTGCAGCAAAGGTGTACGGACGGAAAAATGGTCGCGATTTCGCGACGTGTTTTGCCGAAGCGTACGGAACAGAAAAATGGTCGCGATTTCGTGATGTGTTTCGGGGAAGCGTACGAAAAGAAAATGCGGTAGCGATTTCACGACGAGTTTTGCAGAAACGTACGGATGATGAAAGGTGTCACGATTTCGTGACGCATTTTGGCAAAGTTGTACGGTACAAGGAAGATGTCGCGAAATCGCGACGGAAATGAAAATCAGGCTCGAAGCAGGGAAGTGTCGCGATTTCGCGACGTGTTTTGGCAAACTGTACGGATGGAGAAAATGGTCACGATTTCACGACAGAAAGCTGCATGAAGGTCCGAGGGAAAAAACGTCGCGATATCGCGACAAGTTTTGCCAAGGCGTACGGAAGATAAAAGCGGTAGCGATATCGCGACGGTTTGTCGAAGGAAGGCAAGAGGATGATAATGGTCGCGATGTCGCGACGTAAAGTTGCCAAGGAGGCCCGACGGAGAAACGGTAGCGATTTCGCTACGCCTTATGGAAAGAAGACTCAAAGTTCAAAATGGTAGCGATATCGCTACAAATTCCATGAAGGCATGCTCAAAGTCAAAGTGGTAGCGATATCGCTACCATTTCATGAAAAGGAAGCTCGAGGCCAAAACGGTAGCGATATCGCTACGAAAAGCCGTTGGACGCGTACGGATGAGAAAGACGTCGCGATATCGCGACATGTCACGATTTCGTGACATGTCGCGATATCGCGACATGTCACGATTTCGTGACATGTCACGATTTCGCGATCGGGAAGGTGAACAGGCGGACTTGCAGTTTTGTCGGGTTCTTTCGCAAAAAAGCGGTACAGCAGGCGCAGAAAGTGCGTGACACGTGGCGTGCAGGTGTCAAACTTGCAGGGGCGTTACATGCAGAGATGAATTTCGGGGCGTTTCCAAATTTGAGCGTGAATCAAAGCGAGAAAAAGCAAGAATTTGAAGGGTCGCCCACAGGAAGAGGAAATGAAGCGACGGAGGAAATCGAAGAGCCATAACAATGCTATAAAGCCAGAATTGCAAATCGAAGAAGGGGTTGGAAATTGCCGAATACGGAGTTGCAGAGACGAAGGCTTTGTGCTATTCTGGGCCCGTACTTGGGCAATTTCCTTCTTTTTATTCTGGGATTTTCTTTCACACCCTGAACATTTTTGAATGTAATCGAGATATCATTTAAATACAAATACGAGAGAGTTGGCATCTTATTGGATGAGAAAGAAGGAGTAACTTTTGCATGCATGATTTAATGTTTATATTCCCCTTCCGGATTTCTTAGGTTTTTAGGTGAAGTTAATGCAAGATCTCTTGGTTGCTTCATGCGAATGCCTATTTTATGGAATTACCACGAAACCCTCGAGACTCGCACCCTGGCCTATTTGGATTGTGTGGATGTGCAGGTTCATTAGGTTAGGTTGCATGTAGAAAGCCTCAGTATCTTCGGTTTCATCTGATTAATGACAACTTTCTGACTGTAATCTATTTTTATTGTTACTTTTATTTACTTTTGTCTTTGCTTTTCAAACCCATATTTTATTTTCAGCAGTTTAATTACTGTGTTTGAATAAATCACTGAAAATCCATCAGAATTTAAGGTTTAAACAGATTTTATTCATTTTGAGTCCATTGAAAGTTCAAAATTGATAAACCACAGTGCCCCTTGTTAACATCCACTTGCAAACCCTAAGGTGTTCTTAGCATTTCATTTTAAACAGCATCCTTGATAATCAATAATTAGCATAATAAGAACCTTGGAGAAATCATTTTTTCTTTGCAAGCAGAGGATTTAGGACTCGGATCCTACAGGAGAGTGTGTTTTCACAATCGGGTTAAAACACCACTCAACAGATTGGCGCTAGAAGGAGGGCGGATCGGTTTATCTATTTTAATTTTTATATCTGAATATTTTGTTTTTGATTTAAGTCTGAAATTATTTACGGCTAAACTGCAACACTGTTTTTGTGTTTGTTGCAGGTTTTCTTCGAACTAGCCGAGGGTTTCCTCAAGCAGGCTGGACCCACCACGCCGTATTGCGACCAGGTCTCAAACAACCGGAGAAACCATTTTTCACGACCTTACTGGTACTCCCAAGGGTAAATTCAAGCAAGTCGTAAGCACTCCGGTAGCAAAAGGACTGTTTTCTCCAGGAACGTCGAGTGGACCTACGCCAGTAGTATCTGTTGCCCCTAGTGTGCCTATAGTTTGTAACATTTCTTCTGCTATTGTAGGTCTGTCTACATCAATTCTGAGTCAAATGGCTCAAGCTCCAGCAGCTCCTTGGTATGGAGCTAACAATACTCCTTTGAATATTGCTGGGGATATCCATGAAATCCCCAAGAACATTGAAAGATTTCTGCCTAAATACAAGCCAGATGGCCTAAGAACAATGAGAAGAACATATCCAAGCCTATAGAGATGTTTTAATTAGATTGCAAGTTCAGCATGAAGATGTAGCCTACAGACTTTTCCCCATGAGCTTGGATCCAATAGCATATGAATGGTATATATGCTTGCCAACTGGTTCAATCACCTCTTGGACACAAATGGAAAATGCATTTGTCAATCAATTTAGGTCTCCCTTAGATCCCACAACTATTTACAATCAGTTCATTACATGCAAACGGGGCCAAGGGGAACCAATCCGAATGTTTAATCAGAGATTCCAAAAGAACTATAACAGAGCAATTAGACATTTTGCCATCGATCCTGCAGTAGCTTTGCAGATATATTTTGGGGCATTGGACCCCATGACAGCCATGTTTGCAAGGCGTAATCCTCAGGTCACCATGCTAGCTTTGGCCTATAATGAAGCCATGACTATTGAGCAGCAGTTGACACCGCAAGGCTACGGGTTTACCCAGATGCCCATGTTGGGACAGGGTGCTCCGTATGGTCAAATTCCCCAGGCAAATCAGCTCATGGCACCACAAATGCCAAGTATGAACGCCTTCCCATATCAGCAGCCGTATCCACCAGCACCCGCATATGCACCCATTCCAATCCAACCAATCGCAGCCATTCCACCTGTTCCTGCATTTTTGTAGAACAGTCAATCAACTACGTAGGAAACTAGTCAAGTCAATCCTCAAGCCATAGTTCCTATTTCGAATCCAATCCCAATTCAAGGTATCAATCCATTTGGGAATCCAATTCCTCAGAACCCCACCCAAATGTGGAATCAAGACCCCATCAATTATGCAAATCCAATGGGGGTTAATAACAATGTGGTTCCACCGAAGGATGTCCTTTCGAAAGTCGAAGAGCTCAAGAAACTAGTGCATAAATTAAGTAATGACAGGGTTCAACAGCAGAAGCATGAGTCCCATGCCCCTCACCCAAGTCAGAATTTTAACAATAGAGGGAGGCACTTGGAACACTAAGCCAAACAATGGGGGAGTTCCTGCTCCCATTGCTAATCAATTAGATGCTTCTGCAGGCCCTAGTCAATCCAATTCTCTTTTGAATCTTTCAGATTTGGCATGGGAAAGAGGGTGCAGGTTACATAACACAAAAGAACACAATGAAAGGAATTGCCCTGAGATAGCTAGATACACTCATTGTCTTCAGGCACAAGTTGATGATTTGGAACTGGTATCAAATGAGGATCCATCGTATCAGCAAGATGAAAATATTATGGTGATGGAAACAGTATATCACCAAGAGGGTGAGAGCGAGGAGGAAGAAGATGAAGTTTTGGAATAGGAGGTGCAAGCTTTTCGAGATTTTAGAAAGGGGACTCATGGGTACCATTTGAGGAGTAAGTCTAAAGCCCCTAAAACCTCATCAACACCTCCAAACAGTTCTATTCTTCCTCCAGATACAAAGGCAAGTAACAACCCTCCCCCTCCACTCAGAAGAGAAATGTCTAATGACGTCCAGAAGACAGTCAAATTCGAAAAACCAAATTATGACGTAGTGGAGGATATGAAGAAGTCCAAATCTAGCCTTTCATTCCTGGACGCAGCTAAATTGCCTGGTCAAAAGGAGGCATTGATAAGAGCTTTGAACTCACCTGATCCGATGTGGAAGGAAAAAAGAGTTGAGTCCCATCTGATTTTGCGAAAGGAGAGAAGGGATGTCCCGCCATTCTTATTAACTCTGAGAATTGTGGGTAAGAACTTGCATAACTGTTTGGTAGACACAGGAGCCACGAGCAACCTCATGCCTACGGAGATATGTCAAATGCTGGGTCTACAACCGGTTTCATCCAAATGCACGGTCTTGCAATTGGACCGTTCAGAGGTAAATGTAGTAGGGACCTTATATGATGTCAAGATTCAATTAAATTCTGAACCCAGGGTCCAAAAGGTTGTAGACATTTTGGTGGTTAACATCCCAAGTAGGTATGGAATGTTACTTGCGAGAGATTGGATGAAAACGCTGAATGGCTATTTTGCAACAGATCGCTCGCATATGTGGCTGCCATGGAAGGGCATTGCTAACCAAATCAGAGTGGAAAACGAACCGAGGCTTAAGGAGATTATAACATATTTTAACAAGCCGAATGAGGTTCAGTTTTTTGAGCCAGACCTAGGGGTCTATGCTCTTGATGTTGAGAAAGCTGCTGATGAACTTAAAGAAGAAGTGTGTCATGGTGGTTCTTCTGAGGAAAAAGATCACACGTGGTTGCTCAAGTTTGATGGATCAAAATCTAGACATGGAGCAGGAGCTGGAGTCGAGCTCACTGGTCTAGGAGGTAAACCATTATTGGCTGCCTACAGACCGCAATTTCCTTGCACAAACAATGTGGCGGAATACGAAGCATTGATCTACGGTTTACGTCTAGCATTGAGCAAACATGTTAAATGCTTGAAGGTTTTGGGTGATTCTGAGTTGGTTGTCAAGCAAATCAAAGGACAGTATACATGCCGCGACAAAAGATTGAGCCTTTATAGGACTAGGGTTATGGATCTCATGGAGGAGTTTGATGCATTCAACATAGCCCTTATTTCTAGGAGAGGGAATCGAATAGCAGACTCTCTTGCAGTCGTCGCGGGCATGTTAAACCCGGTGGATATAAAAATATGTAAAAAGTTTTCCATTGAGCTGGTTCCTTGTCCATCAATACCTGATAATGTGAAGAATTTCCAGGTTTTTGAGTGTGACAGGCACATCTTCAAGTTTGTCACAAACTCGGGTATTTTTGAAAATCAAGTGATCGATGAGGAACAAAGGTGGCAGGATGAAACAGAAGAAAGTGAAACTGCGTATCAATCCAACAAAATTCCTAAAGATGTGGTTTCATTAGAAAAAATGTTCGACATGGAATGCAAGAACAAGAAAAGAAAAAGAGTCCCGCTCCCCAAAGATGCATGCGATTCAATTAATCTGGGAGTGCGAGACAATCCAAAGGAGGTGTACATAGCAAAGGCATGTAGAGAGGAAGAAAGGAGCAATATAATGCGGACTTTGAAGCATTACATAGATTGTATTGCTTGGAACTACAATGAGTCAAGACTTACAACCAGAACATTATCACGCATACCATACCTTTGAAGCCAGACTCCAAGCCTTTTAGGCAAAGACAGCGAGTTGTTAACCCGCTATTGGAGCCTTTGATCGAAAAGGAGGTTAAAAGACTGTTGGAGGCGAAAATAATTTTTCCCGTTAGGCACTCAACCTGGGTGGCTAACCTCGTTCCAGTAAGAAAAAAGAGTGGAGAGATTAGGCTGTGCATAGATTTTCGAAATCTTAATAAAGCCTCCCAGAAAGATAATTATCCATTGCCATCAATCGATGAAATATTGCAAATGGTAAATGGATCAGAAATGATGTCCTTTCTCGATGGATATTCTGGTACAACCAAGTTCTTATACATCCAGATGACAGGATGAAAACAGACCTTCACTACCAAGTGGGGGACATTTGCATATAAGAGAATGTCGTTCGGACTGTTAAACGCTGGTGCAACTTTTCAACGCGCCATGGATTACGCATTCAAAGGACTAATAGGCAAATGCATCATCGTGTATGTGGATGATATCCCGGTTTTCTCGAAGAAGAGAGAGGATCATGTTAAAGACTTAAAGAAGGTGCTTCAAAGATGCAGGGAACATGGAATTTCATTAAATCCCAAGAAATGCATTTTTGGAGTGACAGAAGGGAAACTGCTAGGTCACATTATTTCAAAGGAGGGAATATCCATCGACCCAAAAAGGATACAAGCTATCCAAGACCTACCTCTCCCGAGCAGTAAAAAGAATTGAGGTCTTTCTTTGGGCAAGTCAATTTTGTGAGGAAGTTCATTTCTAGCTTTGCTGAGATAGCTAAACCTCTAAACCAAATGCTCAAGAAAGATGTGGACGTAAGGTGGAACGAGGAAAGTAAAGTGGCTTTCCAGAATATCAAAGACGCCATTTCCAAAGCCCCGGTCTTGATAAGCCCAGACTATTCCAAGCCTTTTTACATTTATGCTTTTGCATCGGAGCACTCCTTGGCGAGTGTATTAACCCAAAAAGGCGAAGATAATGCCGAAAAGCCCATTGCATTTTTAAGTGCCCCTCTAAAAGATGCCCAATTAAGGTATTCAATCCTTGATAAGCAAATGTACGCACTTTTTAAAAACTGTGAAAAAATTTAGGCATTACATCGTACACAGCAGAATTATTGCCATTGTGCCCGATTCTGCTGTCAAGACCATGTTTTTACAAAATGAACTAGGTGAAAAGAGAGGAAAGTGGATTGCAACCATCCAAGAATTTGATCTCGAGATCCAACCAATGAAACTAGTTCGAGGACAAGGACTGGCAAAGGCGATCGTAGAAAATGATCCGCAAATAACAGGTCAATGCTCAAATACAGAATACATGGCTAAGGAGGACTGGTATGTTGATATTGTGCAATTTTTATTGACTGGTAAGTGCCCTTCTAATTTGAATTCAACACAAAGGAGAGCTTTAAGGCTTAAATCTATTAACTATCTGATAAAGTCTGGTGTGCTTTACAGGAAAAATCATGAAGGTATCTACCTGAGATGCTTGAGCAAAGACGAAGCCGCCAGGGTGTTGCAAGAATTTCATGGCAAGCACGGAACTGGTCATGGTGCAGCCAATCCTACAGCACACCAAATCCTGCGAGCAGGATATTACTGGCCTCATATATTCAAAGATGCACATGCTCATGTGCGATCTTGTCACATCTGTCAAGTGGCTGCGAATAGAGAAAGAAATGCAGCCATGCCGTTGCGACCTGTAGTCGAAATGAGACCGTTTGCACAGTGGGGACTGGATTTTATCGGGGTTATTAACCCAAATTCTTCTGACTCTCACAAATTTATTTTGACAGCTACAGACTATTGTACAAGGTGGACAGAAGCGATTCCCACTAAACATGCCACCACAGATGTTGTGATTAAATTCCTTGAGGATCAAATTATCACAAGATATGGAATGCCCGATTCTATTGTCAGTGACAATGGTAAAGCTTTCATTTCCACACAATTTGCAGAGTGGGCATATGATAATAAAGTGAGCTTAAATTTTGCATCCAATTACTATCCTCAAGGAAATGGGTTGGCCGAATCTTCAAATAAGAATTTGTTGAATACTATTAAGAAGTTGTTGGAAAAGAATCCTCGGGACTGGCACAGTCAACTAAAGTTTGCCCTTTGGGCAGATAGGACCAGAGTGAAAGAATCCATAGGGAATACTCCCTATCATTTGGTCTATGGGCAAGACCCGATATTTCCAAAAAATTTGGAGCTGCAGACCTTACATTTCATACAAGAGTACATGGGGACAGATGATCAAGTTGAAGCTAGATTGAGCCGGTTATTGCAACTGGATGAAAAGAGAGAAGAAGCCATGAACCACATGAACAAACACCAGGAAGTCATCAAGAGATGGTTTGATAGAAGGGCCAAAGTTAAATCATTCAGAATTTCAGATTTGGTGTTACTATGGGACAAAAGACATGAGGAAAAAGGAAACCATCAAAATTTTGATTGTCTCTGGTTAGGCCCATATCAGATTTCAGAAATACTTGGGAAGAACACCTTCAGGCTAAAAACCTTAGAAGGGAAAGATTTCATGCTGCCGGTTAATGGGCAGATTCTAAAGCATTATTTTAGCCCTTAGGTTGTGAGACTTTGATATTATTCTTTTGGTATTGGTGAAGGATTTTCAAATTTTGTTTTTATTGTTTAGGATTGTTAGTTTAGTTAGGATCTTGATTATGGATTTGATTTCAATTGACATGTGTGTTAATTTAAAAATTTTAAATAAAATAAAAAAATAGAAAATTGAGATGTCAACTTATGCTTAGGATTAGGAGAATATGAAATATTGGAATTGTCTTGTAAAAGCTCCACAAGTAGCATAAAATTTTTTTAAGTTATATTGTTTGACTTTGTGATATATGAAAGAATCAGTTTTGCATGACAAATCATTTCATTCACAATTCAAGAAGTAATGCATTCATATTCCATCTCACCTCACATGCATTTCATTTTAGTTGCATATGCATCTTATGTACAAGCCATGAAAGTATGTCAAATCCTCTTAGGGTTGTGTTATAACATATATGTAAGTAGCTCCTAAGGTTGGAAACTGAGTCTTGAGATATCTAGAACCAAGCACGTCTCATAAATTAAAAAGGATCTTGAGTAAAATGATCAAAACCTAGCTTGGAAGAAAAGGTTGAGCGAAAGTGGTTTTCATGTCTATCCTATTATGCAACATGATCCTTAAAACAATGGTTTTAACCACTTCCATAGAGCTTAAAGTCTAAAATCAGAGTAGTAAGGATAGGGTTAAATCCTCATCAAACTTAGGTTGAGGATCCAATTCCCCAAAGCTTTGATTTGACCCACATGGAGTAGTAAGGATAGGGCATAAATTCTCATCTTGGTTGGTTGAGAATCTGATTCCCCAAAGCTCTTATGTCTCATTTCATAGTAAGTCTTGGATTGTAAGGATCGTACTATTTGTCCTCTACAAAGGATGGGTAGTCATCCCCAAGGTTTAAGCAATAGAATTAATGATTTATATCTAAGGTTTGGATTGTAAGGATCGTACTACTTGTCCCTAACCAGGATGGGTAGTCATCCCCAAGGTCCAAGAAATAAATAAATAAATAAATTTTTCCCATCTCATCTTTATTTTGGATTGTAAGGATCGTACTACTTGTCCTCTACAAGGGATGGGTAGTCATCCCCAAGGTCCAAAGAAATGGAGATAAGTTTTGGATTGTGGGGTTAGATATGCCCATGCATGGCATCATGTCTTGCCTAAAAAAGCAAGACCACTGATTGTCTAGAGGGTTAGACTAGCATGACCATTTCTTCCATAACTCGGTTTAATTATTTTGCTTAAAGTGAGGTAATGAACTCTAAATCAGAATAGTAAGGATAAGGTTAAACTCTCATCTCGGTTGGGTGGGAGTCTGATTCCCCAAAGTTCTGATTTCACATTCACTTGCACATGGGTTTTAGATAGTAGGGACTCATAACCAACTTTGGGATACAATAAGGAAATGAACTAGTGGATCCTAAGAGGGTTTGGCAATCTTGAATGCTTGTACATAATAGTAGAAGAATGATCATGCTTATTAGGAAAAGCAAAATCTCCTAGCTCATTCATTTAGGGTCACAAATCATTTACCATCCCATATATGCATTCATGCAAAACTGATAATGGAATGTTGATCAATTTCAAACGATAGGGAATGAAAACACATTGCACACACGGAGCTAATACTTGATGATTCCGATGATTCATGTACTTCCGATCTTTGGGCATTTGTTATTTTGCTTATGTGCTAACATGTATTTACGAGTTTGTGATATGTTTCGGGTTGGGTTCTTACTAAAATGCTCAAGAGCATTTGACAATAGAGTCGCCATTTGTTGTGGTTGATCCACAACACACCCCAAAATTGGGGACCCACATTTTTGCAGGCTCACAGGGAAGGATCTCAGTGACCCAGATGCCAGAATTGAAAAAAAAAGAAAATGCACAAGTGTAGAAAGGGGTCGCGAAATCGCGACAGGTAGCGAAATCGTGACATGTTGCGAAATCGCGACCGAAACCGAAAAATTGTCACGAAATCGTGACATGTCAGAAAATCGCGGTCAGCGCGGTCAACGGCAACGAAACAGAAAAACTGTCGCGAAATCGCGACGTGTCGGTGACCAGGAGGAAAAAGGTGTCACGAAATCGCGACGTGTCGGTGACCAGGAAGAAAAAGGTGTCGCGAAATCGCGACGTGTCGGTGACCAGGAGGAAAAAGGTGTCGCGAAATCGTGACGTGTCGGTGAGGAGAAAAGAAAAGGTGTCGCGAAATCGCGACATGCTGTTGGGAAGAAAATAAATGATGTCACGAAATCGCGACGTGTTTTGCCGAAGCGTACGGGTGATGAAAAGTGTCACGATTTCGCGACGTGTTTTGGAAAGGTGTACGGAAGCGGAAAAACGTCGCGATATCGCGATAGGAAATAGCTAAAGGACTCGATGAGGAAAGACGTCGTGATTTCGCGACCGATTGCAGCAAAGGTGTACGGACGGAAAAATGGTCGCGATTTCGTGACGTGTTTTGCTGAAGCGTACGGAACAGAAAAATGGTCACGATTTCACGACATGTTTCGGGGAAGCGTACGGAAAGAAAATGCAGTCGCGATTTCGCGACGAGTTTTGCAGAAGCGTACGGATGATGAAAGGTGTCGCGATTTCATGACGCATTTTGGCAAAGTTGTACGGTACAAGGAAGATGTCGCGAAATCACGACGAAAATGAAAATCAGGCTCGAAGCAGGGAAGTGTCGCGATTTCGCGACGTGTTTTGGCAAACTGTACGGACGGAGAAAATGGTCGCGATTTCGCGACAGAAAGCTGCATGAAGGTCCGAGGGAAAAAACGTCGCGATATCGCGACAAGTTTTGCCAAGGCGTACGGAAGATAAAAGCGGTAGCGATATCGCGACGGTTTGTCGAAGGAAGGCAAGAGGATGATAATGGTCGTGATGTCGCGACATAAAGTTGCCAAGGAGGCCCGACAGAGAAACGGTAGCGATTTCGCTACGCCTTACTGAAAGAAGACTCAAAGTTCAAAACGGTAGCGATATCGCTACAAATTCCGCGAAGGCATGCTCAAAGTCAAAGTGGTAGCGATATCGCTACCATTTCATGAAAAGGAAGCTCGAGGCCAAAACGGTAGCGATATCGCTACGAAAAGCCGTTGGACGCGTACGGATGAGAAAGACGTCGCGATATCGCGACATGTCGCGATTTCGCGACATGTCACGATTTCGCGGCCGGGAAGGTGAACAGGCGGACTTGCAGTTTTGTCGGGTTCTTTCGTAGAAAAGTGGTAAAACAGGCACAGAAAGTGCGTGACACGTGGCGTGCAGGTGTCAAACTTGCAGGGGCGTTACATGCAGAGATGAATTTCGGGGCGTTTCCAAATTTGAGCGTGAATCAAAGCGGGAAAAAGCAGGAATTTGAAGGGTCGCCCACAGGAAGAGGAAATGAAGCGACGGAGGAAATCGAAGAGCCATAACAATGCTATAAAGCCAGAATTGCAAATCGAAGAAGGGGTTGGAAATTTCCGAATACGGAGTTGCGAGACGAAGGCTTTGTGCTATTCGGGCCCGTACTTGGGCAATTTCCTTCTTTTTATTCTCGGGATTTTCTTTCACACTGGAACATTTTTGAATGTAATCGAGATATCATTTAAATACAAATACCGAGAGTTGGCATCTTATTGGATGAGAAAGAAGGAGTAACTTTTGCATGCATGATTTAATGTTTATATTCCCCTTCCAGATTTCTTAGGTTTTTAGGTGAAGTTAATGCAAGATCTCTTGGTTGCTTCATGCGAATGCCCATTTTCTGGAATTACCACGAAAACCCTCGAGACTCGCACCTGGCCTATTTGGATTGTGTGGATGTGGAGGTTCATTAGGTTAGGTTGCATGTAGAAAGCCTCAGTATCTTCGGTTTCATCTGATTAATGACAACTTTCTGACTGTAATCTATTTTTATTGTTACTTTTATTTACTTTTGTCTTTGCTTTTCAAACCCATATTTTATTTTCAGCAGCTTTAATTATCGTGTTTGAATAAATCACCGAAAATCCATCAGAATTTAAGGTTTAAATAGATTTTATTCATTTTGAGTCCATTGAAAGTTCAAAATTGATAAACCACAGTGCCCCTTGTTAACATCCACTTGCAAACCCTAAGGTGTTCTTAGCATTTCATTTTAAACAACATCCTTGATAATCAATAATTAGCATAATAAGAACCTTGGAGAAATCATTTTTTCTTTGCAAGCAGAGGATTTAGGACTCGGATCCTACAGGAGAGTGTGTTTTCACAATCGGGTTAAAACACCACTCAACACGTCGCAATTTTGCGACATCACGATTTCGTGACGTCCAAGCGAGGCGAAAGCAGAAGTGAAGAGTTGTAGCGAAATCGTGACATGTAGCGGAGGTGAAGGCAGGAGCTGAAAGGTGTAGCGAAATTGTGACGTCACGAAATTGTGACGTCGAAGCAGCAACAGGAGGGCGCAGTGGAGTTGTCGTGATTTCACGACATGTTACGAAATCGTGATAAGGAGTAGGCAGCTGGGGGAAGTAGTTGTAGGTGTCACGATTTCACGATATGTCACGAAATCGTGACTATCTTGAAATCGTGACAGCAAAGCGAAGGCAAGGCAAAGGCGATGGAGAGGTCATGATTTTGCGATGTGTCACAAAATCGTGACTATCACGAAAACGCGATAGCGAAACAACAACGAGGCAGAAGTCGGAGAGTGCAGCGAAATCACGACGTCGCGATGTCGCGAAATCACGACGTCAAAAGGGATTCAGGGTGAGGCGGTAGAACGGTCGTGATATCGTGACATCGCGATATCACGATGTCATGAAATTGCCACAAGAAGTTGAGCAGAGGAGGAAGCGACGAGGAGGTTGCGATATCGTGACGTCGCGACGTCATGAAATCACGATAGGAAGTTGAGCAGAGGAGGAAGCGGCGAGGTCATGATATCATGACATCGTAAAATCACGATAGGAAATTGAGCAGATGGGGTTGATGGCCGAACGGTCGCGATATCGTGACATGTCACGATTTTGCGACCTGTCGCGATATTGCGACGAAGAGAGAAAAAGGCGTGGGAGGAGAAAGAGATGGCGAGAATGGCATTTACGAGGACCGTTCAAATTTGACACGTGGCACAATGTGCAGTTAAAGCGGGTGACTACCCAGGAGCACGGAAGATGAAGTGGATGGGCACGCAGAGTATTCTGACAGATTCAGTGGTGACAGGGACCGTGCGGAGTGCGGGAATTTAATCGGGTTGGTGTCCCGATTTTTGAAAATGTAATTAATCGGGTTGGTGAATCCTTTTAGGCGGGAGTTGATGCTTCAGAGGGTCGGGGCCTCTATAAAAACCCAGTTTGTTGTTTTAGTCGGGATGGGGGGATTCAGAGAAGAACAAGGGAGAGACAAAGTGCAAGAAAGAAGACCAGGCCGAGCCGACCATTGTAAAGCCTGCGGGCTATTTTATTTTGATATATGTAATTATTTCTAAAGTATTTTAATGAAAAAGTGGTGTATTGTGTTGGTGTAAGCTCTGGTCCCTGTCAGTGGTATCAGAGCTAGAGATTCTGAGTGCGTAAACAGACCGTCGACCGTGAGGTAGTTTGCGCTAGGATCTACGAGAGGGTTCTGAGTGAGGAGAGAGAGTTTCAGATCCTCGAGCGTGTTAGCAGATCATCAGACGTGAGGCAGCTACATCGGATCGGTAAAGCTTTGTGAGAAAAGCAAAGAAAGGAAAATGCATTCCCGAAGAAGACAGGACAACAAAGAAGATATGGTGACGGAAGAAGAATACATAGCTTTACAAAAACAGTTGAAGGCCTTGCAAAATGAATGGCTCGAAATAAAGTTTCGGGAGCAAGAGGAGTGGCAAAGAAGGTGGGAAGAGAGAAAGAGAAAGAAAGAGGAGAAGTTGAAGAAGACTGCATGTGAGGAAGAGTGCAGCAGTACTGGGACCTGCCTGGAAGAAGGCACAAATTTTTTTGTGCAAGAGAAAGAGTGGAAGCTAGCTGCAGCAAAAGTTTGCAGCAATGAGAAAATCTATCCGGTAGAAGACTTAAGTATGGACCGGGAGCCGGGGTTGAAGCAGACTACTAAGGCAGAGAAGGGTTTGGAAGTGTTGCAGGAGGCAGCAACCAGACCAAGCAGAAGTGAAGATCACTTCTCCACGTACCCCGGGTGTCTGATGCAGGAGCATCCAGCAGCATCTGATGCAGAGGCATCAATATTTGGGAAAGTCAGTGCTGAAGAGTCAGCCAAGGAAGAAAAAATAGAAGACAGTTTGCAGGAGAGAGAAAATTCAAGAGAAGGGGCCACGATTTTGCGACATGTCGCAAAATCGTGACCCGCAATTTCATGACATGTCGTGAAATCACGACAGCGGTACAGTAGAGGGCGAGGAGGCAGAAAAGAGTAGTGAAATCATGATGTCATGATTTTGCGACGTCACGATATCGCGATGTCCAGGCGAGGCGAAAGTAGAAGTGAAGAGTTGTAACAAAATTGCGACGTCACAATTTTACGACATCGCAAAATCGTGACATGTAGCGGAGGTGAAGGCAGGAGCTAAAAGGTGTAGCGAAATTGTGACGTCACGATTTTGTGATGTCATAAAATTGCGACGTCGGAGCAGCAACAGGAGGGCGAAGTGGAGTTGTCATGATTTCGTGACATTTCGTAAAATCGCAACAAGAAGCAGGCAACTGGGGGAAGCAGTTGTAGGTGTCACGATTTCGTGACATGTCGCGAAATCGTGACTGTCACGAAATCACGACAGCGAAGCAGAGGCAAGGCAAAGGCGATGGAGAGGTCACGATTTTGCGATGTGTCACAAAATTGTGACTATCGCGAAATCGCGACAGTGAAACAGCAGCAAGGCAGAAGTCAGAGAGTGCAGCGAAATCATGACGTCAAAAGGGATTCAGGGTGAGGCGGTAGAACGATCGCGATATCGCGACGTCACGAAATCATGACAGGAAGTTGAGCAGAGGAGGAAGCAGCGAGGAGGATTTTTATATAAGCAATTATGCTTGTATAGTAGCTACTCAAGAAATTATAAAGAACCTTTGCTAGACTAATAATTGGTTATTTTATTATTATCTAATACTTATTGTGATTTAATCTAAAAAAACAAGATTATATAGTATTAATTAAACTTAAAAAAAAAATGTTTGATTAAGGCTTAGTTTGCACAAAGAAAGATCTTGGTACCCATGGTGGTGTTCATGCAGGGTTCACCAAAATGTGACAAGGTGAAAAGATGTATGACATCATGAAGGGTCTACTTGTGATTTTTTTCCACTCACTCATATTCTCACTTTAATTAGGGAAATTTTGTTAGCTTAAAATCTATTTTTTATTGGATTAGTTAAAGAACACCTACATTTCTCCTAAGATACATCTTTTTCTAAGATTAATTTTAATCTAACCCTAATTAATATACAAATACAACAATTAAGGTCTAAAATTAAAATTTTCCTTTGATTTTAAGATGAAATAAATAACATTTTTCTTTTAAGAGATAAGAGCATAAGAAGATGTAGCAAACAAATCTTAAGATGTAATGATATGCATTTTTTATTTAATGCCTAAGCTTAAATATTAAGTTGATCCCCTATACGATTAATACTAAACTAGTTATTACTTTGTAGAAAATAAAATTTAAATATTAAGTTATTTATTTGTAGCTATATGTGTTCTTTATTTGATGATAAAGCTTAAATATTAATTTGATCCCCTATGTGATTCATGCCAAACTAGTTTTTATTTCTTTTTGTCTATTTTACCAATAAATAGAAAATAAAATCTAATTGGCATAAACAACTTATAGAATATAAATTCTAAATATTTAAATGATAATTATTGGAGGTAGCGTGACCTAATTTTGTCATAGTAGTAAAATCACTACCAATTTGACAAAGTGCTTCTAATATATCGCCTATTGATGGTTCTATCACTTGATCTACAAAATAGACAAAAATATATAGTTAGTAGTAGAGGTGCCTATCTAAGATTATAGAGAAGGTTATATTTCCTTGAGTATTAATCAATCCCCTATTTAGATGTATAGAGATGGTAAAAAATATAAAATGCAAGAAATAAATGCTAGGTGGTGAAAGTGCCATTGATGCTTTTGCTCTGTGCCAATACTTGTGCTATATGCAAACTATAGAGTGAAAGCACCACCAACCTATAATCTAATGACACTTTCACTTCTAAGAGTAGACTAGTAATATTAAAGACAAGATGAGCTAAGATTATGATTACTATGATGAAGGGTCTTGACCTAGGAGCACAAAAGGCCCTACCCAACAATAGGAAACATTAGATTAATTTTCTCAATATGAATATTATGTTGATTAGAGAATAAAAAATTCACTCCATTTGCATAAATATTTTGTTGGCAATTTTGGGTACTTTGGGTACATTGCCTTTGCTCAAGTATATAAGTTGTCATTGATGTCAAGAAGCTCTTGAAGGAATTTGATTTAATTTCAAATAAGTTGTTTTGATGAAGGTTATGGCATGACAGTTTCAAAGGTCTTTTGCAAACCCCAAGCTGACAGGTTCGAGAGAAAGAGCTCGCAAAGAAAAGTGTCACGATTTCGTGACAATTTGCAAGAGGGATTGTACGGACGAAAAAGTGTTACGATTTCACGACAGGTTCGAGAGAAAGATCTCGTAGGGAAAAAGTGTCACGATATCGCGACATGTCGTGTTTTCACGACCCAAAGAAAAGAAAAGCACTAAGGAGAAAAAGTGTCACGATATCGCGACATGTCGGGTTTTTGTGACCCAAAAATAGAAAAGAGCTGAGGAAAAATGTCATGATATCGCGACATGTCGCATTTTCGCGAGTTAAGCAGGAGAGAGAATGCAAGTTAGAAAAATGTCGCGATATTGTGGCATGTCGCATTTTCGCGACTCAAGCAGGAGAGAGAAAGTAAAATAAGAAAGTGTCATGAATTTGCGATAGGATGAAGGGAAAGCGTACGGATGCAAAAAGTGTCACGATTTCATGACAAGCAGAAAAGAAAGCAGACGAAAGTAGAAGTGTCATGATTTCACGACAAAAATAGAAAGTAGGGCTTCAACAGTAGAAGTGTCACGATTTCATGACAGAAATAGAAAGCAGGTCTTCAATAGGAGAAGTGTCACGATTTCATGACAAAAGCAGAAAGGAAGGATATAAAGACAAAAGTATCGTGATATCACGACAGAAGTGAAGATGAAGTCTGCAGAGGCAGAAGTGTCGCGATATCATGACAAAAGCAAAGTTGATGTTGACGAAGACAAAAGTGTCACGATATCGCGACAAGAGCTTAGTTGAAGTCGAAAAAGGTAGAAGTGTCACGATATTGTGACAAAAGCCAAAAGAAAGTGTACAATTGCAAAGGTGTCGCGATATCACGACATGTTGTAGTTTTGCGAAAAAAGCTACAGAAGAGTTACAGAGGCAGTTGAAGCCGACAAAGTTAAATGTGAGTCGACGAAGTTTAGGGTTGTGTAGCCGACTAAAGATTAGGGTTACAACCAACTAAGATTAAGGTTTTGATCTTGAAAATGTTATTATAAAAGGTAGGCTATTTTAAAGAGTTGAGGGCATCATTTTTATGATGTTCGTATATAAAGCATAGAGTGAGAAGTTCGATCATCGAGAGTAGAGTGCAAAATTCGATCGAAGTGTGCATAGTGAGCGAAGAGTCATGGTGAATTGTTCTAAGTGTCATGGTGATTCCACAGAGAGTGCAAAGGTTGAAGCTCGACCAAGTGTGACTATGATTACACAGAGAGAGCAGAGGGTGAAGAGAGCACAAAGGGAAAATATGAATGTGAAGTGCTACTGTATGGGCGTAGAGTGTGCGAAGACAGTGCAGCGTGTATGCAGAGAGACGACTAAGAGAAGACGAAGTGCAGAGAGCTAAGTTTTGATAGTTCTATCAGAGAACTTGAGGACAAAGGAGCACTGGTTCTTTGAGAAGAACCTAAGGACAGATTTGGCAAGTCTTTGAGAAGGCTTGTGTGTAGAGGATTGATTTGTTCAAGTGTTGGACAGATCTAACAGACAGAGGAAGACTTGTACTAGACCGACTGACTATGTTTGGTACAGGTTGCTGAGCTACTGTGGACGTGATCATAGAAGGCATAAGTCTCTTAGGCTAAGCATTGAGGACAAGAGGTCTTCGGTGGAAAGGAGTTCCACATGCTGGCAAGAGGTAGAGACAGTTGATCTTCTGAGGGATCATATCTAGAGTAGAGGGGAAGGTATCTCCCTTGAGTAGATGCTCATAAATTCAGATTGGGGAAGGTATATCCTTTGAGTAGAGGCTCATAAATTCAGATTGGGGGAAGGTATCTCCTTTGGGCTGAGGCTCATAAAAATTATAATTGGGAAGGTTTCCCAAAGAATTTTTAGATAACTTTTAGAGAAAAGTTTTGTGGACATAGCCCAGCCATTCTAGGTGAACCACGTTAAAATTGCTGTCTCTTTATGGATGATTTTGTGCATTGCTTTGATATTACTTTGGGTATATTGCTTTACTATTTTGAAGTATAAAAGAAAAAGTAAAAAGATGTCTTATACTATCCACCCCCCCTCTCAGTATAATCTTGTGTTCTTCAATTGGTATCAGAGCCGGTGCCTTCGGAAAGTTTAACAACTTGAAGGAAAAGCTAGTAAAGAACACAATGGATTATTCAAGTGGCAATGCAGCACCTATTCTTGATGGGTCAGATTTTGGTCTTTGGAGTGCAAGGATGAAGGTTCATCTAATGGCACTTGGGAATGAGGTTTGGGAAGTGATTGAAGATGAGTACACTATTCCTGAACATGGTCCTAATACTAAAGAAGAAAGGCTCCTACATCACAAGCAATTCAAAAGCAATGAATGAAATCCCGAAAGGCTTACAAAAAGTAGATCTCACCAAAGTGATTCATCGCAAGACAACTAGTGAAATGTGGAAACAATTGAAGGTGGTTCATACAGGTGATACAAATGTCAGAAAGGCCAAGTTGAGACACTTTAAAGGTATGTTTGAACAACTCAAGATGAATGATGATGAAAAGATTAGTGACTACATGCTTCGTATGGATGAGGTTGTTAACTCCATGAAACACTTAGGTCTTGAGCTTGCTGAAAATGATGTTTGTGATAATATTTTAAGATCTCTTCCTAATAGATTTAGTGAAAATATTTTTGCTATTGAGGAAGCTAAATATTTGGATAAGTTGAAAAAGGATGAGCTCCATAGTATACTTGCGACATTTGAGTTGAGAACTCAAGTGAAGGTTGATGTCAAGAAAGAAACAGCTTTTAAGGCTACCAAGAATTCCAAGGGTAAACGACTTCAAGATAGTGATGAGTCTTCTAGTGATGAAGAGGCATATTACAGCAAGAAATGCAAGTTCTCTAGAAAGCACAAAAGTATGAAAAATATAAGATGTTTCAATTGTGGAAAGTTTGGTCATTATTCTACTGACTGTACTATTCTCGAGAATAAAAGTGATGAAGATAAATAGGATTCTAAGAGCAAGGATTCTGAAAAGCACAAGCATCATAGGAAAAACAAAGATGAGCACAACAATCAAGGAAAGAGGTATTCTCACAAGCACAAGAAGAGTTTCTACCTAGACAAAGCAAGTAAGTGTTCTAGTAGTGATAGTGAAAGTTCTTCAAGTGATAATGAAAATGAGATGTTGTTCATATCGAAAAAGAGGAAGAACCGAAACATAGATTCATTATCATGAAATGTCTTAGATGTGGAAACTTTGGTCACCTTGAGGATGATTGCACAAATAATGATTTGGTTTCTAGTATGTATGAGGATGCTTCAAAAAACTATAAGGAAGATGCATGTATGGTTTTTGAAAAGGGTAGCACCTCTAGTGATAAGAAATCTGAAAAAGGCTTTGATGATTCAAAAGGCAATCAAATAAAGGATCTTGAAAGTGAACTTATTAGTGCTCTTAGTTCTTTGAAAAAGGAAAGAAAGAAGAATGCTAGACTCAAGGATAAGTTAAATGAATGTTGTATGGAGAGAGATGATCTTATAGAAAGTCTTGACGTCTCTATGGCTAAGACACAAGAACTCAAGGATGAGTTAGAGTCTAAGTTTATTGAGTGTAATGAGTTAGAACAAAAAATGGCTTTTTTGAAAGAGAAAACTAAAGAGTATAAGGATAAGCTTTACAGGTTTCAAGATAGCTCCAAAAAGGTTAAGTTACTCATCAAAGGTCAAAGAAAGACAACAGATAAAACATGCCTTGGTTTTGTTAAGCCACACAAGGAACAAGTTGGAGAGTCTAGTAAGAGACTCCAAAAATAAGAGAGTTCTGATGAGGAGAGTATTTCAGAGAAAGAGTCCTTGAGTGATAGATGCACAGAAACAAAAAATAGGAAACAAAAAAAGGGGAGAAAGTTTACAGGACCTAGAAGGTCATTTACAGGAAAGTTTAATGGCAGATGTTTTGCTTGTCACAGGTTTGGTCACATGGCTTCACATTGCATGACTCAAGTAATGAAGGTAAATAACAGTTTTAGAGGTGGTAATTTCTTTCAAGGGTATTTCTACTCTTGTAAATAGTTTGGGCATAAAGAAATTTTTTGCAAGGCTAATAACAGGAACAGGGTTAGTCAAAACAGGGGGATTCAAAGAATAGGTATGCCTAAAAGAAATAACATTGTTACTTGTTATAAGTGCAACAATGAAGGTCACACAACTAGACAATGTAGAGCTGAACTTCCAAGGTACAGGAATAGGAACAGTGGTATGAACAGGTCCAAGGATCAAGGCATGCATAAGAACAGGAATGATAACAGGAACAGTGACAGGAACAGGAACAGGAATATGGATAAAGAGTTCAAGAGAAGGCCCGACAAGGAAGTTATAGACACTGATGATGATCAGTGCCTAATGGGAGTTGTACTCCCACCCCAAAATTAATCACCTCATCAGGAGGTTTGGGAGGGACTAAGTTAAGAGGCTCATTCTTAGTCCCGAGCCCCAAAGGTGACCCTTTGCCATTGATGACAAAGGGGGAGAGATATGAGTAAGGGGGAGAGCTTCAAAGTGAAGAGGAGAGCTTCAAGTCAGGGGGAGAAAAAATTCAAAGGAATATTCTCGGTTGTTAGCATAGCTGGTTTCAGTTTTGGCTCTTGAGAAGTGTTTTCAGTAAAGGTTTGCCATCAATGACAAAGGGGGAGATTGTTGGCAATTTTGGGTACTTTGGGTACATGCCTTTGCTCAAGTATATAAGTTGTCATTGATTTCAAGAAGCTCTTGAAGGAATTTGATTTAATGTCAAATAAGTTATTTTGATGAAGGTTACGACATGACAGTTTCAAAGGTCTTTTGCAAACCCCAAGCTGACAGGTTCGAGAGAAAGAGCTCGCAAAGAAAAGTGTTGCAATTTCGTGACAATTTGCAAGAGGGATTGTATGGACGAAAAAGTGTCACAATTTCATGATAGGTTCAAGAGAAAGATCTCGTAGAGAAAAAGTGTCACGATATCGCGACATGTCGGGTTTTCGTGACCCAAAGAAAAGAAAAGCGCTAAGGAGAAAAAGTTTCGTGATATCGCGACATGTCGGGTTTTTGCGACCCAAAAAATAGAAAAGAGCTAAGGAGGAAAAATGTCACGATATCGTGACATGTCACATTTTCACGACTTAAGTAGGAGAGAGAAAGCAAGTTAGAAAAATGTCGCGATATCGCGACATGTCGCATTTTCACGACTCAAGCAGGAGAGAGAAAGTAAAATAAGAAAGTGTCACGATTTTGCGACAGGATGAAGGGAAAGCGTACGGATGCAGAAAGTGTCACAATTTCATGATAGGAAGAAAAGAAATCACATAGAAGCAGAAGTGTCATGATTTCGTGATAGAAACAGAAAGCAGGGCTTCAACAATAAAAGTTTCATGATTTTGTGACAGAAACAGAAAGTAGGTCTTCAATAGGAGAAGTGTCGCGATTTCGTGACAAAATTAGAAAGGAAGGATATGAAGATATAAGTGTTGCGATATCATGACAGAAGTGAAGACAAATTCTGCAGAGGCAGAAGTGTCACGATATCACGACAAAAGCAAAGTTGATGCTGACGAAGACAGAAGTGTCGTGATATCGCGACAAGAGCTTAGTTCAAGTCGACAAAGGCAAATGTGTCACGATATCATGACAAAAGCCAAAATAAAGTGTATGGTTGCAAAGGTGTCACAATATCGCAACATGTTGTAGTTTCACGACAAAAGCTATAGAAGAGTTACAGAGGCAGTTGAAGCTGACAAAGTTAAATGTGAGTCGACAAAGTTTGGGGTTGTGCAGCCAACTAAAGATCAGGGTTACAACCGACTAAGATTAAGGTTTTGATCTTGAAAATGTTATTATAAAAGGTAGGCTGTTTTGAAGAGTTGAGGGCATCGTTTTTGCGATGTTCATAGATAGAGCACAGAGTGAGAAGTTTGATCACCGAGAGCAGAGTGCAAAATTCGATCGAAGTGTGCAGAGTGAGCGAAGAGTCATGGTGAATTGTTCTAAGTGTCACTGTGATTGCATAGAGAGTGCAAAGGTTGAAGCTCGACCAAGTGCGGTTGTGATTGCACAGAGAGAGCAGAGGGTAAAGAGAGCACAAAGGGAAAATATGAATGCAGAGTGCTACTGTATGGGTGCAGAGTGTGCGAAGATAGTGCAGAGTGTGTGCAGAGAGACGACTAAGAGAAGACGAAGTGCAGAGAGTTGAGTTTGGTAGTTCTATCAGAGAACTTGAGGATAGAGGAGCATTGGTTCTTTGAGAAGAACTTGAGGATAGAGTTGGCAAGTCTTTGAGAAGGCTTGTGTGCAGAGGATTTATTTGTTCAAGTGTTGGACAAATCTAACAGACAGAGGAAGACTTGTTCCAAACCGACTAACTGTGTTTGGTACAGGTTGCTGAGCTATTGTGAACATGATCATAGAAGGTAGAAGTCTCTTAGGCTAAGCATTGAGGACAGGAGGTCTTCCATGGAAAGGAGTTCCACGTGCTGGCAAGAGGTAGAAACAATTGATATTCTGAGGGATCATATCCAGAGCAGAGGGGAAGGTATATCCTTTGAGTAGAGACTCATAAATTCAGATTGGGGAAGGTATCTCTTTTGATCAGAGGCTCATAAATTCATATTGGGGGAAGGTATCTCCTTTGGGCCGAGGCTCATAAACATTGTAATTGGGAAGGTTTCCCAAAGAATTTTTAGATAAATTTTAGAGAAAAGTTTTGTGGACATAGCCCAGCCATTCTGGGTGAACCACATTAAAATTGGTGTCTCTTTGTGGATGATTTTGTGCATTTCTTTGATATTGCTTTGGGTATATTGCTTTACTATTTTGAAGTATAAAAGAAAAAGTAAAAAGAGGTCTTATACTGTTCACCCCCCCTCTCAGTATAAGATTGTGTTCTTCATATTTATACAATAGCATAGACTAATATTAGCCTATAACAATCATATAATAATAACAATAAATCTATGTAAGCTAATTTTAGCTTACTATCTAACAACATAATATTCCCTACTAACTAGAGAATATATACATGAGCTATATTAATATTCTAGAATTTATCTAAACTATTAGCTAATAATGTAATAGAATATTTATCCTAATGTCCCCACTTATTACATTATTTGGAATAAAAAGAGAGTTGTAAAACAAATAAAACTTGAAATATACAAGTGCTTTTGTGAAAATATTCACAACTTTTTTGTTGGTGGGAATGTACTAGAGCTAGATCTTGTTTTTCTAAACTTCATCTTGAATGAAGTGATATTGAGCTTCAATGTGCTTAGTTATTTTACAAAACACTATATTCTTTACTAATTTTAGAACACCTTGGTTATTGCAATTCAAGTATATTGGTAGAGTATTCTAAAATACCATGCTTTAAATAATGCAACATAGCCATATCACTTCACACATAGATACTCCTATGGTGTGATATTATTTATATATGTATGATAGTGCAACCGCATGTTGCTTCTTATTTTATGATGAGATAGTCCAAATAATAGATGAAATATGTATCTATACATTGACTTCTCGTCATATAGTGATTTTGCATAGTCAAATTCCACATTTCATTTTAAGAACTTGCCATTATTGTTATATTCTAGAGCATATTCTATTGTGCCACAAATATAATGTAGTACTCTCTTTGATATTTTCTAATGATTAATCTTAGGTTTCTACATGAACCTCAAAATATATCTTGTAGCAAAGCTTTTATTTGGCATGGTATTAGTTAGATATAAGAAACTTCCAATCAGTTGATGATAGAGTTCTATATACCTAGGAAGATTTGTCATATCTAAATAACTGTAACCCTAGTTCCATTGGAGTTCCCTTAGGTTTACAATCTATCATCTAATATTTTATATCAATGTATTGGCATATTTTATCTATGAGATATCGATGGTATTATTCCTTTTTAAAACCTCCAAGCCAAGACAATAATATAGAATTCGCAAATCTATAATATCAAAATATTTTTTCAAGTCACTTTTCATAGCATCCACCATTTCATCTAAATTGCTTGTTATGATCAGATTATAAACATATAACACAAGTATCACTATTTCATATCCAACTTTATTGAAATAGAGATTTGTATCTGAGGGACTTCTTTTGAATTTGTGCTACAATAGGTGTTTGTCAATTTAATGTACCAAGCTTTGGGAGACTACTTAAACCCATACAAATATTTTATTAGTTTACAAAATTTTTGTTCTTTCTCTTCAATAGCAAAACCTTTAGTTAAACCATATACACATCTTACTTGAGATCATCATTTAATAAGTCACTCTTAATGTTCATATAGTGTAGCTTCCAACCAAAATAAGCTACCATTGCATAGATAACATGAATGTTTGTCATATTTTTTTTTTATGCACGTGTTTTCTCATAGTCAATACCTTATTTTTTAGCATAGCCCTTTGAAACAAGTGAAACCTTGTATTTTTCAATTGATCCATTTTCCTTAAATTTTATTTTGAATACCCACTAGTAGCCTATGGGATTATTTCCACCAAATAGATCAACCAACTTCCATGTATTGTTTTTTAATAAAGACTTATATTTAGCTTCCATATCTTCTTCCATTGAGGTAAGCTAAGTACACCCTTCATTGATGTGGATTCTATATACTCCATGATTAAAGACATAAATCCCCTATTTTCTTCTTAGTGTGACATCCTTCAATAATGCGGTCAATTGGAAGTGAGGTTAGGAGCTACATCAAGTTTGGTGTCTTTCATTATACTTGTGTACCACTTTGAAAGTTTCCTTTTTTAGAAGGGAGCAAGAACTTCAAGATCATAAACAAGTGCATGAATGTCATGTTGGACTTCATCAAATTCTAATTTCACAATAGGAGATGTGTTATTGCTAGACTCTTTACAGTCTACTACATTTGAATTGGAAGAAATTCCTTCATCAAATATCACATCTCTATTGATATGTATTTTATTAGTAATGGGGTCAATCTAACAATACCCTTTGGAATCATCATAACAGTTAAGAAATATACATTTTAGGGACTTCTCATCTAATTTGGTCATTTTCTTATTAGGTATATAAATATATGCTTTGTTGTCAAATATTCTTAGATGGGCAATGGATGGCTTCCTTCTAGACTAGCCTTCTGTACGTGTAACTCCTTGACGTAATTTTGTGGGTACTCTATTGAGGAGATACACAACAATGGTGATAGATTTAGTTGAATATGTTTGCCCAAGATTAACTCTAGTGAGCATAAAATAAACCATATCCATGATGAAATTATTTTTTCCTTTAGTAACCCCATTATATTATGGAGTACAAGTTGTAGTAAGTTGTTGATTTATCCCATGATTTGTAAGAAACCTTGAATATTCATTGGAGGTATATTCCCCCTCGATCTGAGTGAAGGGTCTTAATTGAATATAGTAAATCTTTTTCAACACATTTTTTTTGGGGCAAAAATACTGGTTAAATATGGTCCTATTTCTGTCACAGCCCTTTCATTTAAATTTTCAAACTAGGGAACTCGTAAGCTTGTGAAGTACCACATTCAAGACTAACTACAACACCATTTTGAGATGAGTCCACTAAGCCTATCATTGGGGGAGTGTTTGTGAAATATCATTAGTTCATCCACACATTAAATTGTGCATAAATAAAATTATGGAAAAATAAATCACACCACATCGTGCTTGAAAAATAAAGGAAAGCAATAAAATCACACTTGCAAAAATAAACATACAACACACTAAAAATAAATGACCTAATCTAGAAAGCAATAGAAAGAAGGGGAGGAATACTAGCTTGGAGTGGGCCCAAGCTCCAACAGCTTCCGCCCGGCTAATTTATGGAGATAGAATGTGAATGGAAGAACTCTCGAGCAAGCTTTTATTAATAATACTGTAGTACAGAAACAATGATAAATTCTTACATATGCCACCTACTACTTTTTCAGAGAAGTCTGTGTGTTTATATAATACACACAGAGCTTCTTGTACAATGTTGTTACAATGGAAGATATGGTTATAGCCTAAACTAAGATAGTTTAGTTACTATAATAGGCACGTGATAAAAATAGTCAACAACTTTCATATTTTTTCTAGGGATAGTAGATTTTTAGGTTCAATATCTCTATTGCTCATGTTCTACTTTATCAAGTGGTTGTGTGTTTCCTCCAATGCGACTGGGATAACTCATGCGTTTGGTAGCTTTCCAAGGATAGCCTGCATGACATGGAGTCAAAGGTCTACCATGGTCAACAGGGTCTCCTTCAGTCGTAAAGTCAAGGTGCTTAACATCAAGGCACCTACTTGAAGATCAAGGTACCCTTGATGTATGACATCAAGGTGCCTACTTGAGGATCAAGGTGCCCTTGATGTATGACATCAAGGCACCTACTTGAGGATCAAGGTACCCTTGGTCAAGGTGCCTACTTGAGGATCAAGGCGCCCTTGATCAAGGTGCCTACTTGTGAATCAAGGTGCCCTTGACCAAGGCACCTACTTGAGGATCAAGGCACCCTTGATCAAGGTGCCTACTTATGAATCAAGGTACCCTTGACCAAGGTGCCTACTTAAGGATCAAGGCACCCTTGGTCAAGGTGCCTACTTGAAGATCAAGGTGCCTTCCCATTTATGCCTTAGACTCATTGAAGTAGAAGCATGCTAGGTCCACGTAGGACCTTGACTAAGCAAAAGATGATAAAATCAAAAAATATCTACACAAAACACACTTCACACACAAATTAGGTAATGCACATAATTTCATTAAATATATACATAATATTTCATAAAAATATACAACTCTTATAATATTGTCGCACAAAACCGTTAGAAACTCATACAAAAATATGAGCATTTCTGATGCTCATCATCCCCCATGCCTAATATGTGCCATGCCCTCATGGCACCTGAAGCTGGTAGTTTCCATCCTAGTCAACCCCTTCTTGGTAGGCCTTATTTCTCTACCTTCTTTTCTTATCTGTGACCTTGGCCTTTCCTTTGTTCTAGGGTTTATATTTTTACTGAGAAGCACTGGTCTACTGTGGGATGAATTTCATATACACTGGCTTTCAGTTGTACTAGATGTTCTTCTCTATTTTTCTTGGCCCTACTCTTGTGCTGGCAAACACAACCATGGTGGTTCCTCCTTTCTAGAATGCAGCTTCTACTTCTTTCCATAGATCGGCATGTTGAGGCCGTAACTCTCCTAATGGGATATCGGAGTCATCCAATTGTCGTCTCACCACCCTAGATTTGAACAGACAGGCCTCTTCTAGGGTAAGGCCTACATTTTCTTCTTTGATTGCAGCTACCTCTACTTCTAGCCTGAATATCCCATGTCTTTCCATGTATTTTCGCATTCTGGAGGGTCATCCCTAGGATGAACCGTATATCCACCAGAATTGGTCTTCCATAGTAGGGTCAACACAAATGCTAGGCCCTCTTTCAACCTTCTTGGCAGCTTTTCTTACTACCTTTGCCACCTCACATTCTTTGTAGAGTATTTCAAACTTCTCCTTCTGCTCGATAAAACTCTTGATACCTTCCACCCACTCTTCGTCTGACTGGTCGATCGGTTCTGCAAATGTAACTTTGACCTTGTGCTTGGCCCTCTTCTATGGTGTTTGAGGTGCCTTCCTCTTGGACCTTGCTAGAATTGGTATTGCAGTAGACTAAGTGGGGATGTCCTCTTCCTCCACTAAAGGTGCCTCTCCTTTGTCATTAGAGGGCTCAGGTCTCTACCCCTCTGGCATTGAGTCATCCACAGTTACTTCCTCTGTTCCTTGCTCTCTTGGTGACTGCTCTATTGGTCCTTCCACTATGGGTACTTATTTCTCCTATGATTCCTCCTTAGTTTCAGGCTTAGGGTCTTGCCACTGGCTATTTTTTGATCGATTATCCTCATCATCAAGGATTTCTATAACAGGGGGTTCTATTTGAAAAATAGAATTCCCCTGTTCTTCCTCGATTGCTCTAACTAAGGTGGATGAGAAATCCCTTGCTTCTCCACTCTCATTCCTTGCATCTAATATAAACTACCCTGATGAAATGACCCTCTTTGGAGAGGTCAAGGAATTTATGGGCACTTCAATCACCCAATCTATTTGGGTACCTGCATCTACTCTTTTCGCCACCCTAGCCTTCAGTTGTTGATTCTCTTCAATGAGTTGTTGGACCCTCTACCATAGCTGAGATATGGTGGCTTCATTCTATCATTGCTTCCTTGCAACACTCTCCCATAATTCTTTGAAGAATATTTGCACTTTGAAAATTTTATTTTATCAATTGAGGCCCTCTTCTAGTGTTGAGTCAAGCTGTCCTCGCAGACCTTATAAAGGGGTCTGGTAGAATTTGAGCAACCAAATTTTGCAATGTCTAGGCCACAAAACTAACCTATGTATCCTCATCTTCTTACTCACTTGATAGAATAAATCACTGTAGATGCTTTCTACTACTTATGCGCTCCTTATGATGAGCCATTGCTTTAGGGCTGAAAGAATTCAGCCTATCCTCTACATTATTTTGTGAGGAATAGGGCAGAGAAATTTGCCCTTCAGATACAACATCTTGGAATGTTTGGGAACATTATTATGATTCTTCAATCGTCTCTCACAATTCAGCCTCCTAATTTGTTTCAATAGTAGACTACATCTGCAAGCTAGAATCTTTGGCCCTTTCTACCGATAGGCTCTCCTTGTGTTCCTCGACATACTGAATCAGGGTCATAATTAGCTCGTGATGGGCTAGGGTAGTAACTACCCCTCCCTGATATCGATGAGCTTCATCCTTTAGAGTGCTTGCTAGGTAAAATGGCACATTAATATTTTTCCCATGCACCAGATGATTCAAAAATTACATGTTTATTCAGTTGTTCATTTTCTGTAGAACCATCGAAGAGTCTCTGCAAGTGCTCCAAGAGTCTTTGTTTTGGTAGTCCTACAGATTCAAATCGGATGTTCATCTACCCCAGAAGTAGCTCTGCGCATTGGGCTGGCACACCCTCCTTGTAAGTGCATTCTCTAGTGAGGGAGAGGCCGGTAACAATTGAAATGTACTTCGGTATGACTAGGATTTCTAGTCCACATAGCTGAGTGACCTCCCCTCTTATAGTGGTAGAAAATTCCCTTGCTACCTCGGTGTCTTAGTTTTGGCTGACTAGGAGGCAATAATTCATCCACCTAGCCACCTCAAACTGGTCTCAAACTTCCCCACAAATTCCTTTGATACTGTTGGGCTCACTTTTCTTCTATGCATGATTCTTTGATCGGCCCCCCATTGTGAATTCTTGACTCTTTTCCCCTTTTTTTGACTGGTTCAATGCCCTAATTCCATAGGAAGGTACCTTCTTATAGATCAAGGTGCCTACCCAACGAATTAATTTTGCATTGGGGTTGACAGGATACACCACCTAAATTGATTTTCGGCATGATGTATTGGACATGGGGGGCCAATACAATTGGCCAAACTCTTGTGATGACATTATTTTCAGAGAAGTATTTAGTTATGAAAAATTATATAAATATTTAACAAAAATCATGTGCATACCTGATTGGTTGTTCATGCATTCTGGAGCATGCCGATTTGGTAGTCCGTGATAAGGGTGATGGCGTATTCCCCATGTGGTTGATTAAGTTGTCTTAGGTACTGCAACTCCATTCACTCGAGGTCCCATGCTGAAAATATGGAGATCTAGTTGGTTCAGGTGATAGGATGCATATCTCCTTTTTCGGTTGGCCTTGGGATGTACAAAAATACTTCCCAATGATTCCTTAATATTTTTGGGTGACTTCAAATTTTTATCATGTGAAGTGATTATGTGGCTTTGGTCACTCCCTCATCCATTTAATTACATAGGTGCTTTGATTGGATCAAGGCACCTTTTAAAATGTATGATATCAAGGTGCCTACTTGTATATCAAGGTGCACTTTTGATAAAGGTGCCTACTTTTTGATCAAGGCACCCTTGATGTGTGCCATCAAGGTGCCTACTTGTGGAGTAAGGCACCCTTGATCAAGGTGCCTACTTGTAGAGTAAGGCACCCTTGACCAAGGTGCCTACTTGTAGAGTAAGGCACCCTTGACCAAGGTGCCTACTTGTAGAGTAAGGCACCCTTGACCAAGGTGCCTACTTGTAGAGTAAGGTTCCCTTGACCAAGGTGCCTACTTGTAGATCAAGGCACCCTTGATCAAGGTGCCTACTTGTAGAGTAAGGTACCCTTGACCAAGGTGCCTACTTGTGGATCAAGGTGCCTTTGATCAAGGTGCCTCATCATGTTTTTTATGATCAAGGTGCCTCTATTGTATGGCATCAAGGCACCTCATCACTTATTCATCATTTTTTTCAACAGAATTCAAGAGCATCTATTTATGAGTATTAAGGTGTTATTGATCAAGCACCTTGATCAGTTTGAGTTTACTTGTAGATCAAGGCACCCTTGATCAAGGCACATACTTGTAGAGCAAGGTACACTTGGTGCCTACTTGTAGAGCAAGGCACCCTTGACCAAGGTGCCTACTTGTAGAGCAAGGTGCCCTTGATCAAGGTGCCTACTTGTAGAGTAAGGCACCCTTGATCAAGGTACCTACTTGTAGAGCAAGGTGCCCTTGATCAAGGTACCTATTTGTAGAGCAAGGTCCTTGATCAAGGTGCCTACTTGTAGAGCAAGGTGCCCTTATTACTGTTGAAAAGTTAGTAGTTGTTGACATGTCTCCTATTGCAGGGTTGATCATGTCCTCCAATATTTATCTTATAGAGGTGGACATTTTTTATTTGTAGGGAATTAATACCCACGTCCATGCTTGGATAAGGACTATCTCCTCTGGATGGAAACAATCAAATTTCTATCTCCTAAAAAATGTGCAAGTTCATGGATGCTGAGCTAGTTTAGGCCTTGTCTCCCAAGATGCCTATTTTTTATACAATCAGGCCATTTCACCTATAAAATAAAATGAGAAAAACTAAAAATATGCAGTTTAGTGCAATCCATGCCTATTAGGCCTTGGCTCTCAGGATACCTGTAGCTTGCATGCGGGCACTATCCCTGCAAAATACACTAGTAAACTAGAAAGTAGTAGAATGTAGTTTGGTGCAATCTGTGCCTGTTAGGCCCTGGCTCTCAGGATACCTATAGCTTGCATGCGGGCACCGTACCTACAACACAAAAAAAAACTAAGAACTAAACTATTTTAAGTGGAAAATCCTGTGTCCACTGTATTTTTGAGAAGTTGAAATATTTTTAGTTGGATGGGGTCTCCCCCATGCCTATTTTGGACTCCATCATTAAATTTTTAGACATGTGATATGGATGCAGTCGGTGACCATTAACTATCAATATGGTGTTGCTACCATCAATTGTCTTGACACACACAACACCATTTTTTATCAGCTCGATCACCTCATATGGTCCCATCCACCTCTGCATCAGCTTACCCTTCCATTCTTAGAATCTGGAATCATATAGTAACACCCAGTCTCCTACTTTGAACTGCTTTAGCTTAATGTGGTAGTCATGCCACTATTTCCTTTGCCTTTGGATGACTTATGTCCTTTGTAGGGCATCCAATCGATATTCGTCTAACTGATTTAGCTATCGAATCCTCTCCCTCTGTGCATCATCTAGGCTCAGGTTCAATTCCACTATAGTTCTAAGAGTTTTGATTTCAAACTCGATGGGCATCATCGCACTCTTCCCGTATACCAGTTGGAATGGAGTAAAACCTATGGTTGTCTTCCATGTAGTTCTGTATGCCCATACTGCTTTTGGTAGTCTCACAGCCCAATATTTCCTATGCTATTGCATGGTATTTGTAAGGATGTTCTCTAGCTCCTTGTTGGTCACTTCTACCTATCCATTCACCTACGGATGGTAGGGGGTGGTTTTGTTGTGTCGAATCTTGTATTGCTACATTAGCTCCTAAATTAATTTGGAGGTGAATTGAGGCCCCTGATCTATTGTAATTTCTCTGGGTACCCCGAACCTCATGAAAATTTGAGAAAATAGGAATTCTACCATCGTTCCTTCTTTGGAATCCTTTAGTACCTACACTTCGACCCATTTGGTTATGTAGTCAGTGTAGACTAGAATGTATCTCTTTTCAACCGATGGTGGGTTGATTGGCCCCACAAATTCCATCCCCCATTTTTCGAAGGGTTTGATGTGCATGTGCGGTTGGAGAGGCATTTCATCCCTAGGGGTTGGCCTACCCATCCTTTGGCACTCATCACATTGACTGGTGTATTTGGTTGCATCTTTGAACAATGTAGGCCAATAATATCCAATCTGTAGGACTTTGTACATAGTCCTTCTCCCTACAAAATGTCCTCCACATGGTTCATTGTGGTAAGCTTTGAGAATTTCCAAAAATTTATGCTCAACAATGCATCTCCTCACAATTTTATCAGGCCCTATTTTAAATAGGAGGTCATCAATCCATGAGAAATATGCGCTCTTTTCTATTACTATTTGCTTCTCTTGGGGTGAAAGAGTAGGGGATGTTCTATCGGTGGCCAAGTAATTTGCTATGTCTACATACCATGGTGTCTACTCATTGATGACAAAAATATGTTCATCAAGGAACTGGTCTTCTACAATTGTGTGATCTGATGGTATCAATCTAGATAAGAAGTCTGCTACTATATTGTCTCTATCGGGTTTATCCATGATGGTGATATCAAACTCCTACAGGAGTAAGAGCCATCTAATGATTCTACCGCTAATTGAGGGTTTGCTCATTAAATATCGGATAGTCGCATGGTCCGTGTGGATGAACACTTTGTAACCCATAATATAGTGGTAAAACTTGTTGATGGTATGAATGACCATGAGGAATTCTTTCTCCGTCACCATGTAATTAAGCTTAGCTCCAGCTAGATTCTTATTGATGTAATAGATGGTGTAGAATTCTTCGCCATCCTTCTATCCCAAGACTACTCCAATCATGTTGTTGGATGCATCAGAGTAAATATGGAATGGGATGACCCAATTTGGGCCTCGTAGAACTAGGGTAGTAATCAAATTTTCTTTTAATGTTTGAAAGGCTTATTCACAATCTTCTATCTAGATGAATCCCACATCCTTGGAGAGTAGTGTGTGTAGGGGCTTAGCGATTTTGTTGAAGTCGACTATGAATCGCCTGTAGTATCTAGTGGAGCCAAGAAAACTCCTCACATCTCTCTGCATCTTAGGACTAGGTAAATCCTTAATGACTTCGATTTTATTTTTGTCCACCTTAATCCCTTCTGATGAGATGTGGTGTCCCAACACTATTCCTTCCTGCATCATCATGAAGCATTTTTCATTGCTAAGGGATAAATTATTTTCTTCGCACCACTGGAGTGCTCGTTCTAAATTGGTCATTGCTTCATCGAAGGTCTCATCATAAATGGTGAAATCATCCATGTAGACCTCCACTGCTTCCCCCATCATATCTGAGAAGATGCTCAACACCACCCTCTGAAATGTGGTTGGTGCGTTGCACAACCCAAAGGGTAGGACTCTGTAGGTGAACGTCCCCCATGGACAAGTAAACATCATTTTGTCCTGGTCCTCTTCTCCAATCTGGATTTGGTTATATCTACTAAATCCATCCAGAAAGGAGAAGTACTTCCTCCCTGATAGTGTATCCAAAACTTGATCAATGAAAGGTAGTGGGAAATGATCCTTCTTGGTTGCCTTGTTCAGTGACCTATAGTCGACACAGATCTCCCATTTCCCATTTTTCTTGGGAACCACCACTAGTGGTGATACCCATTCACTGTTAGATATGGGATAGATAAATCCTACTGATAGGAGATTCTACAACTCCACTTTGATGATCTCCTTCATGGTAGGATTCATCCTCCTTTGTGGCTATCTGATTGGAGTCACCTGCTCTTTGAGATAAATTTGATGGGTGCAAATTTTTGGGTTGATTCCTTTCATGTCTGAGTAGTCCTAGGTGAAGGCTTGTTGATGCCTGGTCAATACCTCCTTTAATTTAGTTAGTTGTGTGGGTGTCAACCCACTACTGATGTTTAATGTCCTTCCAGGCTCTATTTTGATCTACCTGATGTGGTGATCTTGGGCACCGACCAATGGTGATTTTGGAATAATAGGAGAGGACTCTCCATGGAGGAAGCTCATAATGATGCCATCCTCATCAGCTTCTTCCTCCAATTCCTTTAGCGCCATCACTGACTATAGCATTGACAACATCCCTTCATCTTGGTTGTCCCACATGGGCTCTCCCAATGTGTCTACGAACTGTGTAGGTGGAGAGATTGTCAACCTTTTGATATTTTGACCATTTGAAATGGTCATTTGTCCATCACGGTAGCTTATGTAGGCATCGACTATTGCTAGCCATGGCCTCCCCAGGATGAGTGGGTAGCCACCCAATCCTGATTTGGACTACAAGACCAAGAAATCCATTGGGTACTCCCATGCATCCACCATCACAATGATATCTTCTAGCATCCCTTCTGGTGCTATAGTCGACCTATCGGCTAGCTACAGCATAGTCTTGGTGGGTTTTAAATCTATGAGCCTTAGCTTCTACATAGTTTCCTTCGACATGATGTTGATGGCTGCACCCAAATCAACCAGAGTGTTGGCCAACAAGTGACCACCTATTTTTATGATCAAAACCGGACTACCTGGATCTACGTATTTAGGGTGGCACATATTTCCTAGCATTAAATCGACCAACTTCCCTACTATGTTGATGGTCTAGGTTATCTTACATCCTGGCCTCCTCAGACAAAGTTCCTTGATCACTTTGGTGTAAATAGGAATATCTTTGATAGCTTGAAAGAGTGGGATGGTAACCATTAAATTCCTCAAGCTTGAAAGGATATCAAACTCAGGTTGTATTGGCTTCTTCTACTCCTGTAACCTCTTGGGAAAAGGAGCTTCTATTTTCTTAGCAACCAGTTCTTCTTCAACCTCCTCTATGAGAGGTGATTCTTCTATGTTCTCCTCCTCTTCTATCAAGGGAGGAACCTCTACTCCTAGTTGTCTACCTGATCTAAGTTGAATTGGATTACAACTAATATTGTACATTGGATACATCTCTCCTTCCAGTTGGTACGTGGGCTGATTTACCTTGTTATTCGGATTGATCATTGGTTGTGCTGGTAGTTGTGTAGGTCTCGTTGCATGGGGGATTCAACAATAATTTTTGCTATAGTGGGGCTTGCACTACGTTCTATGGAGTTGAGTTCCATGAACCGTGATTTCTCCATTGCTACTCGGATTGCTAGTACGACATCCATGGGTGTTGGTTGGAAAATGAGGCCCCTGGAGGTGCGTTCATCCAAGGTGGTGGTCCCCACCATCCCATATTGGGTGGTTGGACCTACCCTTGCAGCATGTAAGGTCCTCCTCCATAGGGTGGCATTCCAACTGGCATATTCCCCATAGGGGGTTACTGCTAGTTCCTTCGGTTACCCATGAAATAAGCTTCGGTGACTTCAACATCTTCCTTAATATTTGGTAGCTATGGGCACAATCGGGTCTTATGATTCTACTGAAAAACAACACATACCTTGACTTTATTTTTTGGACACGCATTCCTTGCATGCTTTCCTCTACATTTTGGATAGAAGTAGGCTAGCGCAACTTCATTCTCTTGTTTCTTTTTCTCTAGTAGGAGTGTGTCCAACTGCAATGCTAGAGAGGAGAGCATCTCACTCTTCAAATCCTCCAACATATTACCTATCTCTATCTTTGTGACTAAAGTGGTTGCCTTCATGGTCCTGGAGGTTGGTTTACCTCTTCTTCGTGAGTAGTTTCGACATAGTTGTCGGATGTCATCCATTGGGTGCTAGTAAACATCACCTCTAGAGATCATGTTGAGTGCTTCGAGAGACTCATTGTTAAGTCCCCTCAAGAAAATACTCCTGAGGGACTTGTCACCTAGCTTCATATGGGGAGATCTCTGCAGATTAAAGTTGAATCTTTCCCAGTATTCCTCCAAGGATTCATCCTCTCTCTGCATCATGCTCAGAACCTCCTCCCTAGAATCTCATGCTCTACCAAAATCTTGGTACTACTCTAGGAAGAGCTTTTTCATTTCCTCCCAGGAGGCAATCTATTTATTCCCCAAGCCGATGAACCAGTGCAGGGCTGAGTCATCCAATGTTGAAGGGAAGAGCTTCAACTTTTGGGCATCTAATTTGTAATCTACAGACCTACACAAGACATCGAACTTAAATAAAAATAGGTCAGGATCTTCTGTTGGGTATCCCCTGAAGGTAGGAAGATGGGCAGGGGATATGTTTTTCATTTTGGTATCTCCCCCACCTTCTTCTATCAGGAAGCTAAAACTAGTCAAAGCCTCTTCAGCCATTTTTTCAAGAAATGTGGTCTCTAACGTAGTTTCTATAGCCTTTCGATCATTTTGAACTTTTTGTATGAGAGCCTGCAAGTCAGCTGGTGTTATGGTTTTATCCTCTATGACTTTCCACAACAAATCCTCTTTGGAATATGTCCTTTTAAATAGAGGATTTTGTATAATCAGCTCTTTTCCTGGTCGATAGGATGAGGAAGAGCTTTGTGCAAATATGGGGTGTTCACTCCAGTGCACTATTGATGGTGATTGAGGATATTCTAACTCAGTTTCAAAATTTTTAGTTGGCTCAGGTTTTTCCTATGGGCTCTACTTTATGAAACGACCGTCGGGTCCTCTTTTCCTCAATGGACTCATGCAAAGTCAGATGGAAGGTTTAAGGTATTGTAATTAATCTATTATTGGCACTTCCCCGATAACGACACCAAAATATTGGGGCAAAAACACTGGTTAAATATGGTCCTATTTCTATCATAGCCCTTTCATTTAAATTATCAAACCAGGGAACTCGTAAGCTTGTGAAGTACCACGTTCAAGACTAACTACAACACCATTTTGAGATGAGTCCACTAAGCCTATCATTGGGGGAGTGTTTGTGAAATATCATTAGTTCATCCACACCAATTAAATCGTGCATAAATAAAATTATGGAAAAATAAATCACACCACACCATGCTTGAAAAATAAAGGAAAGCAATAAAATCACACTTGTAGAAATAAACATACAACACACTGAAAATAAATGATCTAATCTAGAAAGCAATAGAAATAAGGGGAGGAATACTAGCTTGGAGTGGGCCCAGGATCCAACAGCTTTTGCCCGACTAATTTACAGAGATAGAACACGAATGGAAGAACTCTCGAGCAAACTTTTATTAATAATACTACAGTACAAAAACAATGATAAATTCTTACATATGCCACCTACTACTTTTTTAGAGAAGTCTATGTGTTTATATAATACACATAGAGCTTCCTGTACAATGTTGTTACAATGGAAGATCTGGTTACAGCCTAAACTGAGATAGTTTAGTTACTATAATAGGCACATGATAAAAATAGTCAACAACTTTCATCTTTTTCTAGGGATAGTAGATTTTCAGGTTCAATCTCTCTGTTTCCCGTGTTCTGCTTTATCAAGTGGTTGTGCATTTCCTCCAATGCGGTTGGGATAGCTCATGCATTTGGTAGCTCTCCAAGGATAGCCTTGTGTGACATGGAGTCAAAGGTCTACCATGGTCAACAGGGTCTCCTTCAGTCATAAAGTCAAGGTGCTTAACATCAAGGCACCTACTTGAAGATCAAGGTACCCTTGATGTATGACATCAAGGCACCTACTTGAAGATCAAGGCACCCTTGATGTATGACGTCAAGGTGCCTACTTGAGGATAGAGGCACCCTTGGTCAAGGTGCCCTTGATGAAGGCACCTACTTGTGAATCAAGGCACCCTTGACTAAGGCACCTACTTGAGGATCAAGGCGCCTACTTATGAATCAAGGCACCCTTGACCAAGGTGCCTACTTGAGGATCAAGGCACCCTTGGTCAAGGCACCTACTTGAAGATCAAGGCACCTTCCCATTTATGCCTTAGACTCATTGAAGCAGAAGCATGCCAGGTCCACGTAGGACCTTGACTAAGCAAAAGATGATAAAATCAGCAAATATCTACACAAAACACACTTCACACACAAATTAGGTAATGCACATAATTTCATTAAATATATACATAATATTTCATAAAAAATATACCACTCTTATAATATTTTTGCACAAAACCGTTAGAAACTCATATTAAATATATGAATACATCAAACTTTAGTTGTTAAAATACCACCCATATTTTCCCAGAGTAGTCATCCAAAAACAACTAAAATTATCTCTTTCCACCAAATTTGTTTGTATGGTTCTACACATATTGGTCTATATAAACTCAAATACTTCTTTATCTCTAGAAGTGCTCAAAAGGGATTCAGTGTTGCATACCTACTAAACAATCTAAGCACATTGACAATATCAGTGAAAGGTTGGATAACCCTAATACCATTTCATGTTTACTCAAATAGAGTAAATATTATATATGTCCATAACACATATGCCATAAGGAGGTTTATCCTTTGGTGATAGTAGCTAAGGTAAAATTTGGAGTTAGGGCTTCTAGAGCAAACAAGTCATGTTTGTATGGACTGGATGTGATATGTTTTCTATTTTTGGTGATGAAGCATCTCTTCAATCCATCAACAAATCTGAAATCAATCATCAATTTTTTATCTAAAATTTGAGGAACTAACAAAATATTGTTGGAAAGTCTTGGTACATAGAGTAATTTTTCAATATGACATTGCCCATCTGGAAGACTAACAAAGATATTGCTTACACCTTTGAATTTATGGATTTTTTCATCAGCAATTATCACCGATTTCCCTTCTTTGGTATTAAGAGAATCAAACCACTTTTTATCTCCTATCATGTGCTTATTAGCACCTGAATCAATGTACCAAACATTGTCCTTTTGTGTGAGTTTATCCTTAGTCATGAGAACCTTGTGTGCTTGATATAGATATGATTCTAAGTCTTCAATAACAACATACCATTTAGGTTACTTTTATTTAGGATATGGTTTGTATTGTATCTTCTTATTTTATGGTTCATGGTTTTTATTATGTTGAGATGATGAATTGGACAATATTATTTGGTTTCATGACCTTATCTCTCACAAATATGATGGTACCCCTTTCTCTATTGAGGTTCATTCTATGAGGATGTTTAGTTGGTGGAACCCTTTTTATAAAAATCCTCTTGAAAAGAATGTTATGGTGGTTTCTTATCACTAGATTTCATGGTAATGAGTGCAGTATTAGAAAATGGATACCTTCAGTTTTTATGGTTTCTTCTTGTTGCAACAAATTTACCAACTCTTAAAAATAAACTTGTCTATTGGACACTTGGAGGGAATTTATGAGCACTCTAAAAGAATATGGTAAATCTCTAAGTATATTGGAGACTAAGATCTTGTCTTCCACTTTCTCTCCCATTGAATTCAATTTTTCTTTCAATTCAAAAACTTTGCAAATAAATTCTTCTATACTTTTTTCATCTTCATGGTCAAAGTGTGAAGCTAGGATTGATGGTTAAGAATAGTTTCTTGATTCTTCCCTTTATAAACAGTGGTAATTTTATCCCATGCATATTTTTCACTCTCTACTTCATAAATATGTGGTTGAATCTCATCAACTATGATAAATGTGATGAATATGAGGGATCTTGCATTTGCATCATCACATGATTTCTTAGAATCATTATCATCTTTTGTTCATGTGACTCTATCAATCAAAATGTCCCACAGATTTTTAACTTGTAATATGGTTTGCATATTTGTCTTCCATGGTGTAAAATTTGGACCTCTTAAAAGTCGAGATTCTATGAGATAGGCTTTTGTGATGGACATTGTGACATTTCCTTATCTCTTAAAATGTCCCCATTTCTTTATATTGCTGATATGATATACTAAACAATTGGATATACCCACCCTTCCTAAATATCTATTCATACGTAGAAGAAGCTAATCCTATGATTATGCATGGTCATACATGAGAGCAACCTTAAGCTACTAGAAGTAGAATTATAAGTGGTACATAGGTAGTACTAAAAGGGATTCACTTTATCTTTGACACCTACTTAAAAACACCTTTGCATATGTAGGGCATAACTTCCCCTAAATACTTATAGGAGCTTAATTTTAGGATTTATGCATAGTGATAGAAGTGAATAAGGAAAAATATGGAATGAAAAAATAATAAAAGGACTTTCTTACTTATCCTTGGTATTTTATATGGGTAGATATTAAATGCATTTGTTGCAAATATGTTAAGCATTAAATGTAATAGCTCAATCATAACAACATTACTTATAAGTGTGATCTAGGGGTGTCATAAATATCAAACATTTCCTTGTGCAATTTGCACAAATATAGGTAACGATTTGAGGTATTTTGTTTTTTTTCAAAAAATTAAATGCATTATAAAATAAATTCATGCATGCATTCAAGACCACAATTTTTAAAGGTGTCAGTTTCCATAAAAATGCACCTTTTCTACAATGACAAATTTATAATTATAATTTGATGAATAATAGCAAAAATAATAATGAATTTCAAAACTATAGATATTTAAGCACTAATTAATCAAATATTTAACTAATTAATTAACTAAATTAATTAATTAATTAGTTAATAAAAACTAATCGATTAATTAATTTAAAAAATTAATTAAATTATTACATAAATAATTAAATAAAAATGTAAGCTAAGGTATTATAGTTTTGTTTCACTCTATCAAATGTCTTGGACCGCTTGTCCAAGTTTGGCTCAGTTAATTAACTTTAGCATCTCCAATTGGCTACCTCCTTTGGGGTTACATAGAAAGGCCACAATAACCTTTGTAGGCTAGCACTCCACTAGTAGAGAAAAGTCCCTTTTGAATAGTCCCTTAACAAATATGAGATAGAAAATAGATAAAAAAATACTATGTGGCTCTTCCTCTATGCTCTACCAAACTGCTTTGCTCATATAATGTTGATTAGCAATAGCTCCATCTTTAGATAGGTTCCCATGCCACTAGGTTTCACTTTAAATATGTAACACTTACTACTATTCAATCCTCCACATGGACCTATGAAAATACCACTGCTAGTTTGGGATAGAGATACCTCTATGTAAGGTCAGATATGAACACAGTCTAATTTTATCTCAGGTCACTATAGACTTGGTTGTTTACCAATCTATATTAGTGGCCTTGTCATAGATTTACCAAACATAAATTATCTCTAGCTTCATTTCAACATCTTAAACCTACTTGACTATCATGCTTCCACATGAACTTTGAGTTGACCTAGTTGCCTTCTAAGCGCAACACCATGGAATCTCCACAAGTCAACACCAAATGCTCTTCCAAAGTGTAGCTCCATAAGATCCCAATAACCTCTCCGCTTATATTTATCTAGGTCACTTTGTTGGTTTCTACTACATCCTCCATAAAATGTCTTTGAGTTAAATATGTCTTATTTTACTACGATTCACCATTATACAATATTAATTCATACATTTTTAAATGTAGAAGGCACTTGCAAACAACATTTGGATGATCTAGTATGGATGCCTATTCGTGGTCATTCTCATTGAAGAATAAAATAATGACCAAGGAAATGTTAATTAAAAATTTAGAGTACAAAAATAGGTGCTTTAATACCAATGTTGATCAGAGATTAACAACTTTATTCCATATGTATCAATATTTATAAAATAAAATAAGCTAATATTAACCTATAATAATTCACATCTAATCATAACAACATAAGCTAATTTTAGCTTACTATCTAACAACATAATAGTCCCTACTAACAAGATAATATATCCATTAGGTATACTAATATTCTAGAATATATCTAAACTATTAGAAAAATAATGTAATAAAAAAAATATTGTACTAGATTAAATAACAAAAATAAAGGCTAACTAAATACAAATAATAGTCCCTACTTGAATGCTTGAATTTGAAGGCTTGATGATTGCTTCGGGATATTATTGGATGTGTAGATGCTTTCAATAATAAGGACTTAAGTGCTTGTAAGATAGCCTTCACAAAATTGTAGTATGATTTTAGAATGAATTTTCCATGCAAAATGATAAAATCCCTATGTTTCTAGAGAGATTTTTATCAAAATTTATTGCTCTAAAAATTTTGATAAAAAATCCATATGAATTTTGACATAGCTTTACTACTACAAAAACTATGATGAAAGGACCAACCCAAGTGTTGGTTTTATAGATAGCCATGGCTCCTTGAAAAAATAATTGCATTGAAGATGACAAAATTGGAGAAGGTAAGGATTTCAAAAAGGATAAAAAATCCAATAATAGAAGATCATGAGAATGACAATTATTGGACTTGTGATTTGTACAAGAGCTATAAATCAAATTTTTGGGGATTTGGTTCATTAATGGTTGATAGCTTGAAATATATGGGAAGTCAAACATTTTTTTTGGCTCATCATATTCAAAAGCACTAGGAGGCAATAACGTTGGTGATGCTTTTGCATCATGTCCATTGGATGTCAAAAATGGATCAAAAAGGTCAAAACTAAATATTTCACAAAAGTTCCACTAGGTCACTATAGCACCACCAATGCTATAACTCATGCCCCATACCTATCACTTTTGGAGTGATTAATGCTCTAAATTTAGCCACAGGGGAGGTTGATTCTCTTTGGATGATTGAAAAGCTAATTGATGAAGGGATTGACAAACTTGAAGATTAGCCCTATTGAAAATTGGGTGTCTATAGTTGTTTTCTATAATTCTTTCAAGTGTTTTTCCTTTTTTTCATATTAAAATATTTTCAAGCTATTTTATCTATCATTATAAAAAATTTCAACATATCTAATGTTTTTTTTCTTGTTTTTCACTTCCATACAAAAAGTTGTTTTCCCTAAAATGTTGTACTTTTTAATCAATCTATTATTAAATAGTATTAAAGTCTAAACCTTTCTTTACAAAATAATAAAAATCATTCTTTAAAATATTTTTTCACAATCTCATTATCATAACATAAAAATGTACCATATGATTTTAGTATTTATTATATTAAATAATATTTCACAACATAATAATTTTATTAAAAAAAATACCTTTACAGATCTCCATCATTTGTTAGTATTTATAAAATAGATTGGACTATTTATTGATATAAATACCTAAACCAATGCACTCAACATTAAAAATATGTAGGCTTTCAATGCACTCAACATTAAAAATATGTATGCAAGCCTACATAGACATAAAATGTCAATAGGTGCCATACCAATACAAGAGTTGTTGTATGTTATTCTCTATTATGGTCAAGGTATTAAGCCTCATTGCTAAGTTATACAATATGACATCATAAGTATCTTCTGCTAGTTGTAATTTGAGGTCTCATCTAGTTACACAAAAGCGCCTCTTTGCCATCTATAATTTTTATGAAGGTGCTTTAAGTGCTTTATGATGTAAGTACATATTTAATATGTACATCACTCTTTGACCTTATCCTTTTATTTGAGACATAGATCATAGTACACTAAAATTTAGAATTTATTATATAGAATCCTCAAATGCAAGCATTTATAATGAACTAGAAACCACTTGTACTCCTCATATGTGGATGTGCAATGAATGTTCCACATCCCCCATTCATGGTTGAATATTATATGACCTATTCATGAACATCAATCCCATGCACAATATATGCAAAATTTATTGTATGCATTTGTTGCCTAATATTTGGTAGCCCATGCAAAATGTATCATGGATCTACTTCACCATGTCAAAACCTCCTCTAAACACAAACTGACCCATGGTTTTATTTCCATTCATCAAATCTAGCATTACCAATCTAAACCTATACATATCTCTTTTCTAGTTCACATTCTATTTCTCTGTGTTTAACAAAAATAACATATTATTTTATCCAAAGGAAAATATAAAAATAAAACAAATTTAAATTATATAGAGAACGTTATATTTTGGCTATATATACTCAAAACGAGACAGACTCGTACCCATACTCATACTCAACAATTTTAGGTTGAAAATTCATGTTCAATAGCTTGACTTCACATCCTCGTGTAAAATAAAAGGGAAGTGACTATATACTTCAACCTGTGAGCCACTTTGATAATCATGTCATAGCATTTGGCCCATTACAATACTATTTTTAGTCTTTGTACATGCTGAAGGTGATTGAACAAACTATCATCAAGGATGTAGTCACATACAAAAAACTTATAATCAACTTATTCACATGGAATACACCACAAAATCCTTAATATGTTGATATGTGGACTCATACCTAATGGGTCTACCTCCACTCCAAATTCATTATTATCCTACTTAACATTGGTTCTAAGTTGTTTGACCTCATGATATTCTGAACCTTCTTAATGGCCATAGCCTGTCGGTCCTTAAGAGGGACCTTTTAAACATTGTTAGTACCTCTTGATCCTATCACATTAGTTTTTATCAAGTTTTAAAATATGTATGACTCATAAAACTCCAAGGACAACTTGAAAGGTTTTAATTTACACATTAAATTGTCTATTAGTTTATTGTGTAAAAAAATTCAAAAAGACAAAGAGAAATGGAAAGCAATATGGTGATTTTTAAATATGGTGCCAAGATTGTAGCCAATCATTGAGATAATAACTTGGATAAATATATTGGTTTGTTAGATGTTAGAATTGCTTTATCATGTTAATTTTTATTTGTTAGTGATGTAGGAGCATCCAGCGGTGTAAGAGTGATCTTGCATCATCCAAAATTATATTTGTTTCATTTTGTTCTAAATTTTGTTTAATTTTTTAGAGGATGGAGAAATAGGCCCAATGCCAAAATAATTGTCCTAATATCCTGAGTGGCATGGGAGATATGTAAATTTTAATGTCTTCTACCCTATCAAAACTAGTGAAAATCCTCCTACTAAAACTTGGAGGTCAATTTTGAAGGCCTTAGAGGCCTTTTTGAGGACTGAAATATGGTGGTAACATTCTTTTGAACATTAGTAGGCTGCAAACCCCTTCGAGAGATTTCCAAAAATATGTGCCAATAGTTGGTTTGAGCAATGAGTGATGAGTTATGACCTCGAGAAGTTTTCCCCCAAAATTCAAATTTTAAATATATGGTTCTAGGCGAGAAAAGGGAAAACAAAGTGTTTGAGGGGGAATTTCGAATTTGTAATCAGTTGGTCTTTGTAAGCTCCATTCTCCTCAACAAAGAATACCAATAAAATTTTGTATTTTTTTCATTTTTGTGGATGGTGTGTGTTTTGGTTAATGCATATCTAATTCAAGTGGTATTAGAGTAGGAGTTTTTGAGTGTGTAAACAGATCACCGGACATGGGACAGTTTACACCAAGATTTGTGGTTAGGGTCTATCAGAAACATGAGAAAAATGCCTCCACAAAGAAACCGTGGTGGTGGGAGAAATGCTATGGTGCTAGAAGAGGATTTTAGATCTTTGTAGAGGTAAGTTCAAGCTTTGCAAGAGGATCTGTGTAGAGGGTTTGAGCCAAGGAGAGAATCTGGGAGTGAATATGAAGTTAAAGAAGAAGAGGCCCAGTTCGAGGAAGAAGAAGAGGTAGTAAATCTTGTGCAAGCTAGATTATATAGAGCCATATTCCAAATTGGTAAGAGATCAAAGATGGAGGTTTCTATGTATTCTGAAAATATTAATCCAAAAGAGTTGATCGACTAGATCAATGATATGGAAGAATACTTTGAGTATGAGGATGTTGAAGATCTTGAGAGGGTCAAGTTTGCTAAGACCAAGCTGAAGGGTCATGCCAGTATTTTGCGTAAGGTAGTACAGTTATAGTTGGACAAAAATAGAAGAGGGAAGGAAAGGATAACAAGGAGGGAGCAGATGGTGAAGTTGAAGAGATAGTTCATTTTAGCTAATTACGAGTTGGGTATACTAAAGAAAATGTAGGGTTTTAGGCAATCAAGCAAGTCTATCAAATAATACACTAAGGATTTATATAAGATTCTAATCAAAATAGACCATTCTGAGGCCAACAAGGAGAAGGTAGCCCATTATATAAATGGGTTGAGAGCAAGTATTCAAGAGGAGTTGAGTTTTTTCAGGATGACCACCATAGAAGATGCTTACCAGTTTACCTTGAAGGTAGAAGAGAAGTTGAATAGGAGATTTGAAAGCAAACAAAGAGGAAGAGATCATGGTGGAATAACTAGCGGGAGAAAAATGGAGGATGAAATGAGGTCCAAAAGAAGAATGGAGAAGCAAGCAATAGTCAGGACCAGAAGGGGAATAATGCTTACCACCCTCGTGAGCAGAATAATAGCTACTAAAGAGGAAGAGGAAGGTCTAGATGACGGCCTGGAAAAGGAAGATTTCATAGAATCTATTTCCAATGTGGGGAAGAAGGACATCGAGCATACAAGTGCCCATAGCACCAAGGGAGAAAAAATAAGAGACCTGAAGGTAATGCCCAAGTTGTTGTAGATGAAGGTGATAAATCTAAGCACTATGAGGAAGTAGAAATAAGAGAAGTTTTGGTCACAAGGAGAGCCTTGTTGAGTGAGGAGAAAAATCTAGATCAGAGGAAGAGTCTATTTTGCACAAGGTGTAAATGTGCAGGTAAGGTGTGTAATGTTATCATTGATAATGGTAGCACTTATAACCTAGTTTTAGAAGGGATGGTTACCAAGTTATAGTTAGAGAGAAGGAGGCATCCACATCCATATCAAATTACATGGATGTAGAAGGACCATAGGGCTTTGGTCAGTGAGAAATGTTTACTAAAATTCAATATTGGAAGTTACCATGAGGAGGTCCTGTGTGATATCCTACCCATGGATACTTGCCATTTGCTATTGGGAAGGCCATGGTAGTTTTATTGGCATGCAATACATAATGGGTATGCCAACACATACTACATGAAAAAGGATGGAGTGCACAACAAGTTGAAGCCCCTAAAGGAGGTGGATGAAAATGTATGTAGCAGTGACAAAATCTATTTAGTATATGGTAGAAAATTTTTGGATGGCCTGAAGCACAAGCATATGTGCTATGCATAAATTTCTAGAGTTAAGGATGAGCAATGCAAAGATATTCCAGTAGAGGTCTTAGGTTTTTTAGAAGAATTCCCAAATATTATATCAGATAATATATCTAAGGGTTTGCCACCAATGAGGAAGATCAGTCACCACATAGATTTGGTATCGGGAGCTAGTTTACCCAATAAGGCAACCCATAGAATGACTATTATATAAAGTGAGGAGTTAAATAGACAAGTCCAAGAGCTACTAAAAAAGGAATGATTCGGGAGATCTTAAGTCCATGTGCAATATCTATAGTACTAGCACCAAAGAAATATAGGGAGTAGAGAATGTGTACAGACTCTCGAGCTATTAATAAGATCACCATAAAATACAGATTTTCATTGCCAAGGATGGATGACATTATGGATTGTTTGAGTGGAGCCAAGTACTTCACCAAGATTTACCTGAAGAGTGGGTATCATCATATTTGTATCAAATAAGGAGATGAGTGGAAGACAACCTTCAATACCAGAGAGGATTTGTACGAGTGGTTGGTCATGTCATTTGGGATAACCAATGCACCAAGCACATTCATGCGACTTATGAATGAGGTATTGAAGGAGTTTCTAGGAAAATTTATCATTGTATATTTGGATGACATTTTAATTTTTAGCAAGACTTTGGAGGAGCACCTGCTGCATATTCGACGAATTTTTGAGAAGCTGAGGGAGGAGCAGTTGTTGACTAATTTGAAGAAGTGCAGTTTTGTGAAGAAGGATTTGGTGTACTTGGGATTTGTCATCTCATATGAAGGTCTTAAAATGGAACCAAAAAAAGTGAGGATTATTATTGAATAGCCTACCCCAAGGAGCATTACAGAGGTAAGATCATTCCATGGTCTAGCCAGTTTTTACAAAAAAAATATTAGGAATTTTAGTAGTATTTGTGCACCCCTAAAAAAAAATGAAAGGGGATAAGAAGGAGTTTAAGTGGACTTCAGGAGAAAATAGGAGTTTTGATATGTTAAAGAAGAAAGTCATAGAGAAACCTATTTTGGCACTTCCATATTTTAATAAGGTATTTCAGGTAGATTGTGATGCTAATGGTAGTGCCATAGAAGCTATATTGAGTCAAGAAGGTAAACTTGTTGTCTACTTTAGTGAGAAGCTTAATGAGGCAAGAAAAAAATATTATGTCTATGCTCAGGAGTTTTATGCTACAGTTCAGGATTTGAATAAGTGGAGACACTATTTGTTGCCAAAGGAGTTTGTTCTATATACTGATTATTAGGCCTTACAATATATTAATATTCAAGGAAAATAAATCAAAGGCACTTAAAATGGGTTGAGTTTTTGTAGAGTTGTACCTTTATGTTAAAACACAGGAGTGGGAAGTCAAACAAAGTTGCAGTACCTTAAGTAGAAGGTAGAGCTTGTTGACAAAAATGAAAGTGGAGGTTGTAGGGTTTGATAAACTTAAGAGTTTGTACCTTGAAGATCTAAATTTTATAGAGGCTTGGAGAGCTTGCTTGGCACCTGTTACTTTGGACAAAACTAAATGGTTAGATTTTCTAATCCAAGCTGGAATGTTGTTCAAAGGAAACCAATTATGCATTCCAAGGAGTTCAATGAGATAAAATCTGGTCAAGGAGAAGCACAATGGAGGATTGGCTAGATAATTTGGTCGGGATAAGGCCATTGCTCTCATTAGTGAGAATTACTATTAGTCACAGTTATAGCAAGATGTGAAGAGATTTGTACAAAGTTGTAGAGTATGCCAGAGGGCCAAGGGTGTGAGGAAAAACACTAGATTGTATCAGCCATTACTTGTACTAGAGAAACCATGGGAAGACATCAACATGGATTTTGTTCTTGACCTACCAAGGATACAGAGGAGGAATGACTCCATATTTGTGGTGGTTGATAGGTTTTCAAAGATGGCATATTTTATTCCTTGCTAGAAACTAATGATGCAGTTCATGTTGTAGGGTTTTTTTTCAAAGAGGTGGTACGACTACATGATCTACCAAAGAGTATTGTTTCAGATAGGGATACCAAGTTTATTGGGTATTTCTAGAGGACCTTATGAAAGAAATTGAAGATAGGTTTGAAATTCAGTTCTGCATACCACCCCAAACTGATGGAAAAACAAAGGTGGTGAATATACGTTTGGATAACCTACTAAGATGCTTAGTGGGAGATAAACCCAAGGGATGGGATTTAGTTTTACCACAAGAAAAATTTTCTTACAATAATTCTGTCAACAAGAGTACTAATAAATCCCCATTCCAAATTGTACATGGAAGCAGCCCAAGAAATTCTTTTGAGTTGAGGAAGATGGATAGAGGGGAAAAGAGCAGTTTTGAGGTTGAGGAATTTGCAGAGCACCTGAAGAGCTTGCATGAAGAAGTAAAGAAGCATATTACTAAGATGAACACTCAATACAAAACAAGGGTAGACCAAAAGTGATGGTTTAAGAAATTTCAAGTGGGAGATGAAGTTATGGTTCACCTAAGAAAATAAAGGTTCCTTGCTAAAATTTATAACAAGCTAAATATGAAGAAGTTTAGATCATGCAAGATCATAAAAAACAGGATTCAGGAAATGCATATGAAGTAGAACTACCAAGTGGACTTAGCATATCACATGTGTTCAACATTTTTTATTTGGAAGAATATCATGAAGGGGACAATGACAATGGACCAGTAACAAAAATTTGGGATATTCCAACATCTACTCTAGAGAAGGAAGCAATAAAATAAATCCTAGATACCCGCATCATTAAAAGTACCAAAAATATGTAGTATGAAGAATATTTAGTTAAGTGGAAGGGCAGGCCTATTGAAGATTCATCTTGGTTTTCAAAGACAAACGTTGATTGCCAGAGTTTTCCTCCAACACCAGAGAAGTGAAGGTCACTTCTCAATTTACCCTAGGTGTGTGATGTAGGAGCATCCAACGGTGTAAGAGTGATCTTGCATCACTAAAATTTGTATTTGTTTCATTTTTTTCTAAATTTTGTTTAGTTGTTTAGAGGATGGAGAAATAGACCCAACATCGAAAGAATCATCCTAATATCCTGAGCGGTTTGGGAGATATGTAAATTTTAAGGTCTTCTATCCTCCCAAAACTATTGAAAATCCTACTAGTAAAACTTGGATGTCAATTTTAAAGGCCTTAGAGGCCTTTTTGAGGGCTGAAATATGGTGTTAATATCCTTTTGAACATTATTAGGCTGCAAACCCCTTTGAGAGCTTTCTAAAAACATGCGCCAATAGTCGTTTCAAGAAACAAGCGATGAGTTATGACCTCGAGAAGTTTACCTCCAAAATTTAAATTTCAAATAGATGGTTCTAGGTGGGAAAAGAGAAAATAGGGTATTTGAGGGGGAATATCAAATTTGTAATCAGTTGGTCTCTGTAAGCTCCATTCTCTTGAGCAAATAATACCAGTAAACTTTTGCATATTATCTCTGTTTCTGTGGATGGTATGTGTTTTGGCTAATGCATCTTTGCATCTCTACATTTGTGAAATTATTTTAAGATTTAATATGAAAAGATTAATAACCTTAAGGACGAACTATTTATTAATATGGATTTAAATTATGCTAGGTACTTGGTTAACATAAATGTTTAGCTGCTAAAAATAATGTAAAAAAAATTAAAATTTCAAAAAGTAGAAAATGAATTATGGTCTTGTAATTGACCTATTCTATTTGATACTATAGACAAGATCATTGCTAGTTTTAGATATAAAGTTTTGTAAATTTTATAATTTTTTTAGCTATGCATTATAAAATCCCTAAAATATTTTATTAAATTATATTTTTATAAAACTTACGACAATTGGTTTATCTTAATGTTTTCTAATAATATCATCAACATTCATAATTGGTATATAAAATACATTAAAAAAATATTAAAATATATATTTAAAAATAAAGATAATTTGATTTGTATGACAACAACTAATTATGATGAGACTAAAATACTAATAATTTTTTTTTGGTTACACAGGAGAGTTGGTCACAACCACATTACTTTTAGTAACTCACAAGCATTGGGTTCAAACCACATAAGTTGTTTCCACCAAACTTATTCCGCATAGTTATTATTGATCCGATGTGAAGGGGACCTATCGCTCGATATTCGTACCATCATTGTCAATCTGGCGCGCACTTAGAAGATTCAGATCAATAACCCAAACCACATAGGTTGTTTCCACCAAACTTATTCTGCTTCGTTATTATTGATCCGATGTGAAGGGAACCTATCGCTCGATATTCGTATCGTCATCGTCGATCTGGCGCGCACTTAGAAGATTCAGATCAAACTACTACCTTTGCAAGGTTGCCCCGAGGTTTAAACTTGAATGTCTTCTTGGTAAGTGCGTGACCAGATAAGCACTTACCAATCCACTAACCCTCAAAAGACTAAAATACTAATATCATAAAAATGTCAAAACAATAAAACTATTATTTCATTTTATAATTATTAAAAACCATTATAATTGTATTTTATTTGTTTGCTTAATATATTCGGATACAAATGCCACCATTAATGCAAATATTGGCAAAGACCGATTAGATGGCTATAAAAATTCGACAAACTATGTCATGAAATTGTATTGAATATCTTTCGAAAAGAGCCTTTAGATTCGTCACGACGCTTCTGACGAAACTATATGGACGAAATCCGACGTCACCAGAACAGATGCTGAGTATTTTGTCAAGCAAAGCAATTTCGAAGTGATTGCTGTAGGAAATAAATCAATCACACGCAATTTGACAGAGAATTTTGCTTTACTACTTTTAAATTTTTTATTTTTATTTTTAAAGCCCGTGGACCGGGACTTGTCTTTCCTACGACAACTAGCCCAAAAAAAAAAGACAAAGACAAGTCACAAGTGTTTTGAAGCAGCCTTCCTAGATATTTGTCCTTAGGAAAATTCTGAAACTGGGCTCTGTAGCCACAACTGAAAGGTAGCTACCATTCTTATGCCGTGATTGACCCGCAAAAGAAAATGAGTTGAAAATTCTCTTTAAATTCCCAAAAATATTTGCGACATTTCCATAGTGGAGTGTGTGGTTTTTCTCTTTTCTCTTGCGAAATACATTCAGCAATCATGCTTCGTTCCCTTCACTCTCGCCACATCTTTGGCATCCTCTCTTTCTTGTGCTGCTGCACCAATATGTTGCTTCTCACATCTGCTTCCATCTCTCAAGAGGCAAAAATACTTCTTCGCCTAAAAGAGGTGGACTGGATCGGCACACCTAATGCCGTGAGTCTTTGGAATGCCTCTCACCTAAGCCCCTGCTTTTGGAGTGGTATCTCCTGTCATAAGTCGAATACCATCACTAGAGTTGACCTCACCAACTCTTTGATTTCAGGAAATCTAACTTCTGCTATATGCGACCTTCCGACGCTGACTGCGCTTATACTCCAAAACAACAATTTCGGTGGTCCGTTCCCCGGGGGGCTGTTGCAATGCAAGCGTTTGCGAGTGCTTGACTTGTCGAAGAACCACTTCACGGGAACGTTGCCCGATCGTATCCATGAATTGACGGAGTTGAGAGTGCTCAACTTGTCGCAGAATGGGTTCTCCGGATCCATACCTGCAGGTCTCGCAAAGTTGACAAAGATCGAGGCGCTCTTCTTCGACTGCAACAGTTTGACCGGGACAGTTCCTGCCTTTTTGGGGAACTTGACGACTTTGACCAATTTGACGATCGCCGACAATCCTCTGCGTCCAGCTATGGTGCCGAAAGAGCTGGGTAATTTGAAGCGGCTGCGGCTATTGTCGCTGTATAACTGCAGCCTTGTAGGGAATATTCCAAAATTTCTGGGTAATCTTAGTCAGTTGGAGTTGTTAGATCTGTCCCAGAATCATCTGTCTGGCCATATTCCAACTAGTTTAATGGCTCTGTCGAAGATGACAACGTTGCTACTCTGGCAGAACAACTTGTCTGGACCAATTCCGCACAGTATTGGCCATCTACGGAGGTTATCGATGCTGGATCTTGACCTCAATCTGCTTTCAGGTGAAATTCCAGAGAGTATTTCCAATCTGACAGAGCTGGATGTCTTGAATTTGTCTGAAAATCAGCTTACAGGACAGATACCTTCTGAGCTTGGCAAGCTGCGGCATTTGAGTGATTTGAAGCTGTTCCGTAACAAGCTCACGGGGTGGCTGCCCCAGAGTTTAGGTACTCACTCCAATATTTTTCTCATCAGTGTAGATGAAAACAAGTTGGAAGGCCCTCTACCCAGAAATCTGTGTAGAGGCGGGATTCTTTACTCGTTGACCGTAGCATCAAACAACTTCAATGGGAGCGTGCCTTCAACTTTAGAAAATTGCGAAAGTCTATATTACGCGAAATTTGAGAATAATCAGCTGAGCGGTGAGATTCCTGAGGGGCTATGGAGTGCTTCAAATCTCAAATGGCTGTATCTTCAGAACAACAACTTTGAAGGCCAGATTCCTGCTGCAATTGGACGTGCGAAGAATCTGACTTACTTGGACGTAAGCAACAACCAGTTCCGCGGAAGGATTCCTGAAAATCTTGCACAGCTAAGAAGTCTCCGGCTCTTCAATGCAAGCAACAACCAGTTCTCCGGGCCCATTCCCGAGCTCGTAGGTCTAAGTTCCATTAGCACTCTTCAACTCGACCACAACTCTCTATCAGGAGAAATTCCTAAGAGTATATTTTCATTGAGTAACCTCACTCTTCTCAATCTCTGCAACAATCAACTTAGAGGTGAGATCCCTGCATCATTGGGTGCCATGACCGCGTTGAGTACTCTTGACTTGTCAAATAATTTGCTTTCTGGTGGGATCCCTGTTGAATTAGGAAGTCTGAGGTTGAATTTATTTAATGTGTCTAACAACCAGTTGTCAGGTTCAGTTCCGGACACCTTAGATAATTCTGCTTACGAAGACAGCTTTCTCAGTAATACAGGGCTATGTGGAGGTCTCAAGTTGAGGCTCCGCTCATGTTTTCCTTCAGAGAAAGGCAAGCTACTATCTCAGCGCGAAGCTCCATTTCTCTTTCCACTTCTGCTATTTGCAGTTGTGGCATTGTGCTCCATTTCTCTCTGTTGCCTCAGAATTTTCTGTCTCAAAAAAGCAAGGGGTGCTCTATCGTGGAAATTAACATCTTTTCACTTGCCGCTCGAATTAGACGAGCACTATATCCTCCGGCACTTGACGGAGGATAACGTGATAGGATCTGGAGTTGCCGGAAGAGTTTACAGGGTCAGTCTTCCGGACAGACAGGTGGTGGCGGTTAAGAAGATTCAGAATTTGAGCAGTGCAGCCAGATTGAAAAGAAAAGCAGAGGAGGAAAACAAGGAATTGGATGTTGAGGTGGATACACTGGGACTGATTCGGCATAACAACATCTTAAAGCTTCTGTGTTGTATTTCAAGTGAACAGGCGGATTTCAAACTACTGGTGTACGAGTACATGGCGAATGGCAGCTTGTTTGATCGCCTTCATGGTGTGCAAGAACCCGACATGGCGTTGCAGTGGCCCATACGCTATGACATTGCTCTTGGGGCAGCTCGCGGACTGAGTTATTTACATCACGATTGCTCTCCTCCCATACTACACAGGGACGTGAAAACGAGTAATATCTTGTTGGGTGCCGAATATGAAACTAAAGTTGCAGATTTCGGCCTATCTACACCACTAGAAAATTTGGGAGATGCTTTTTCAGTATCAGGATATGTAGGGTCCTACGGATATATAGCCCCAGGTACGATTTTCCATACTAATTGAAGTGTGTCTTTATATTTCATTTTTGAGACAGAAATCAAGATTTTGTGAAACATTGTGCAGAGTATGCCGAGAGGCTGAAAGTGAACGAGAAAAGTGACGTGTATAGCTTTGGGGTGGTGTTGTTAGAGCTGGTGAGCGGAAAGAAGGCGACGGACGAGGTCGAGTTTGGAGAAGGGGTTGACATTGTGCGGTGGATGCAGAACATGCTTTGGATGGGCAGGGGAGAGCACCAATTGCTGGACTGGCGAATAGTAGATGACAAGTGCATGAAACAAATGCTTCTTGTGTTGCGCGTGGGCTTGATATGCACGGCCAGGTCGCCCAAAGAACGGCCATCAATGAAAGAGGCGATGAAGATGTTGGTCATGTGCAATCCGCATCAACAGACGATGAGGGAAACGGATTTTCAGCATGCGATGGGGAGTTCAAGTGATGTTGGTGCAGTTTGCCCCAGTATAGTCCATTCAGAAAGCGAGAATGAGGAGGTTTCCTTCTCAAATTAGAGGGCTTCTCCTTGTTGTCGATTTTGGATCATAAACAAATGCGGCCATTAGTCCAGGGCAGTTTCCAACTACTAGTCAAGCAGTGAAACAAGTGGGATGTATAGTGTATTTGCTTTTACTTCATTGTAGTCACATATGTATCTTAGAAAAGTGCGTTTGTGTAAATCATGTAAGACGTGAGACTCTTGTTTGTTACCAGAAGATACTCATAGTCCAGGGTAGCTAGCTTAACCAGGGCCGTGTAGCGACTCGTTACGTTATAAAGCTCTGGTTTGAAAACTATGTTTAGCACAATATGTATACGTGTGTGTTTGTTTTCCATTAAAAACTGGGATCTTAAATTTTGAGTTTTGTTGCTTATGGATGTTATTTTAGAAGTGTTGTGAATAAATTATGGACTTTTAGGCTCGTGAGAATGTAAGCTTAACGAGAATGTAAGCTTAACCCATGCTAGAATCAAAAGCTTGTTACCAGTCTTACGTTGGACAGAACTCTTACGCATTAGTGGCTTTTTGTTTGTTTTAATTTTTTTTTATTTTTAAAGAAATTGGTAACATTATGAATGGGTTGATTTTATAAAAAAATCTTAAGTTTAGTTAGGTAAAGCACAGTCAACCATTTGGCGGCCATCATTCAACCTATCCCTTATGTAATGGTTTGAACTTTAAACTTTCTAAAAAAAAACCAAAACCTTGACCTCCTACACCATCAATATTATAAAAGTGACACCCTTGTATTTTTATTTTATTTTTTCTGGTGCAAGAATAACCTATTCAAAGCGTCACTTTTTGTTTGTCAGTACTCTCGATTCATTGCCGACACTATCGTAATATACGCGTCTAATTTGCGTAGGATATCTTTATGCTTAGGATTTCGAGTTTTCTTTTCAAAAAAATTTGATTCAAATCATTTTGATAACAAGGATAATGTGTACTGTATGTTTGTACCCAAAAAAAAATATACGCGTCTATGAATTAATATCAGCAGAAAAGTTGCCCTTTGGCTTCACATGAACATTACGTCACCTAAGAGATAAAATTTATATCGCAATCCAACATATGCATTTCAACGCTTTACACACACTTCACATGAACATTACGTCACCCAAGAGATAAAATTAATACCGCAATCCAACATATTCATTTCAACGCTTTACACACAGTTCTCAGATTCAACCTTAACCACTTTCGTTGAAAGACAACGATGTAAAGTTTATTTACAAACTATCACCATCTCATATACTAGAGTAGGGTGCATTGCCTTTGAAAAAGATTTCACCTACCAAAAGATTTACTAATCAATCAAACCTCTTTAAACTCATATATCATAAAGGATAAAGTTGATACCCCCATTTTTTAAATAAGGTTTTTAAAGCTGTAATGGTATCATAGATTGATTGTCAAATACCTTATAATCATTTTTTTTATTTTATTAATATAAATAAATAAAAAATAAAAATATTTATTTTTGGTTTAAAATATTTAAATTAAAAAAATAATTATAATTGTAGAAGAACGTAGTTATTATAAAATAAGGTAGGGTTATAAGCATAAGAGGTTAGACTCAAAATGTACTTGTAAAAAAATGGTGAATCCTAATCAAAATCAAGGTGAATCATGGAGAATCCTAAGCAAATCAAATCGAGCATCTTCATACCAAAATTTGGGGTATTTGAAGCCCTAAAATGTAAGATCATATTTGGGGCTATTTTTGACCTATTAAATAATATTATAACTTCATAAAAACACCACCATTAGATCAGGCTTGAAAAGAGCTTTCCAATGAGTACAAATATGCCTATGTTTGGATATATATTGTGGCAAATTGACCCTAAGAAACAATTGGTCCTGAAAATTTTAGGCGAATGGGCCAACGTCGAGGGTCCTCATATTCGCAAAAAATTATAAAGTTGTAAGGATATCATCAATAGTGACCAAGTTGTTGTCCTTACATCCTATATGAGTTCATCTATTAATGTGTTTGTGAAATGGGTGACCACCAAAGTAGACAAGAAGAGATTGAGTATCAATGATCTTGTGGAACACCAATGCTTTGTATTTCATAGCCATGGTGTAATAAAGTCTTTAGTGACTCCTTTTAACCTTATAGACACCTTGGACACTCTCATCCACGTGGCACTCATACATCTATAAATCTCCCTTCTTTGTTCATCATACCCAATAATACCCATAATTTCTATTATAGACTCTTCACTACAATGACATTAATGTCCTTTGCTTTTCTCATATGAGCCCTTCTCAAAGGCATCTCAACCTAAGCCTTTAAACAATGTAGGACTAAATATTATTGCTTTTATCCCTTTAATGTTGTTCTTTGAACAATTGCATGGTTCCATATTTTATATATTCATGAGCATGAGAGAATTCTCAGAATAATGTAAGATGATGACACTTTTTTGGTTACCAAGCCACTCAATAAGGAAGAAAAGGGGAGTTAGATGACAATGAAGCCAAAGAGGAGGCTAAAGTGACAAACAAAAACATGCTTTACTTGCTTTTGTTTTTTTGTAAACACTCTAATTTTATTTTAAAATTTATATACCCCATTTTACATTTCTAAGACATTATCTTCCAATGATTTATTGCATAACAAGAAAAAGACCATAGCAAGAATAAAAATAAACTTGGGAGATCTATCATCTTAAAAATAATGTGGAGCCATGCTTGTATGTAATGGATATTGAGTAGAAGGTAATGGAAACATATGTTAAGATGTTTAGATACTTTTGTGCTTTCACATCAAACACATAATGGAAGACAACATTAGATATACACTACCACTCAACAACTTAAACATAAATGTTATTAAGCTTTATAAGGTGAAACATAACCCTTATCCCAACTACTCTAAGATTTAATGTAAATATTCACATCATAAATATTATATACATTTTAATGAAAAAAATTAAAAATTTTAAAAATCATATATATATATATATATATATATATATATATATATATATATATATATATATATATATATATATATATATATATATATATTGGCTAAAATGGATGTCCTGCCTAACTAATTTGCCTAATTGAGAAGCTCAAGTGTTTCCAAGTAATAATGATGTGCTCTTGGACTTGATTAATTAACTTAAAATAAGATTTAAATATCTTGACATATAACACATCAACTATGTATATAGTGTATCTCTATAATATGCATTAAATTTTCATGAAAATTTTAGGCATGAAATCATGTAGTTAGGATAAAATAATAGATAGCCCTTGGTGTGTAAAATGGAGAACAAAATTAAACCATTGATCTGTTATGTTAATGAATACATTTTCACAATAATCATAAGTATTTGAAAATTTACTTAAGATTTTGAGAAAAATAATTTGAAAATCCTTTTACTATGAGATTTTTTTCTAAGTATTTTTAGATTTTTATACCCAATTTTTTGAGAAGTATTATTTGTAATATAATTTTCTATATTGAAGCTTATTGTATTTTCTCCACCTATATTTATGCCTTTCCAATTTTATAAGTTATTCTTGTTGTTGTCAATAGTCTAATCTACATTAAAAAAAAAGTCATTGTAAAAATATAAATTATACTATCTAGATTGTTTATTTTTTATTTATCAAAATAAACAATAATATATCAACTCCATTACCAATCTAATCATATCATACATTAAAATCTATATTTTGAAGCAACTCTTAATCTTTTTAAAAATTAAATAAATACTTCACCTTAAAGCTACTCATTCACATTTTCCATGAACAAATGGATGATCATTAATAGATTTGAATACAATGATGTAACCTTTATAGGTTTCAAATATCAAAGTACTAATATATATTTGGTATAAAATGTTATGCAGTATTAGCACCACAAGATTTACTTCACATATTAAAAATATATAGCATATTATTTTAAAATTAAAACAATTAAGCATGTAAAGTAAATCATCTTCAATTATGATTAAATAGATAATAATTTATATTAAAACATTTAGATTCATTTCATAAAATATCATGATCAAAGAATATTTAATACAAGAAAATTAGCCTAATTACCAATGAAGCATAAATATTATCCATGACCACACTCGTTTCAATGAAAGGGTAATGCCACATCACTATGATTTAACATGGGTTCTCTCAACCATAGTACATCACCACATATATTAGCATAAAATTCCACCATAACATAAGAATATATAGGATAAATATGTGGAGGAACTATATAGTATCTAAGGTACTTCATCTCCTCTTTAGGTGGCATCATCTTAAAATATTTTAGCAAATAATCAATAGATAAAACTAATTATCTTAAGAGCAACTCTAAGAAAGATGTTGAATGTGGAAATAATCTACTTAGATTTATTCCCATTATCTCATGTTAACAATTTAAAGGAAAGAAACCATGTTCTCTGCAACCTTTGAACATATATTGGATCTCCACTAGGAATGCTAAACTAAGCTAATCTAAGTGCATAAAAGTAAATCACAAATAGAAGAGTGTAAGAAATGTAAAATAGTTGCAATAAAAGTAAATTTGACCATGGTCAAAACAAGATTAATGTGTTATTAATTAGCATAACTAGAGTAAATAAAATAACATCAATGTGATCCAATCTATAAAATAATTTTTTAATAATAAAAGAGAGGACCAACTAAAATTGAGATGACTTACTGTAGTCACTATGCGTCCACAAATAAAAAAGGCATTACCATAACTAATACATAAATGACCTGCATAGTCTTTCTATTACTAGTAAAATAAACCCATAAATACAACTTAAGTATCAAAATGTGTAGCGATATCTATCTCTATGGATAAAACATACTTGCAATAGATCGCATAGCCCCTATTTATGTCAAGTAACTAATCTAAGATTAAATGGAGGTAAATATTATCTACTCAGTAAAATATCTAATTTATAGATATCTTTAGCAAAATGATGGTCCACTAATCTTTACATACCTCCAAATTGAATATAAATACACTTAGTAGCCTTCTAAATCCTTATTTACACAATGCGGAAAAATAATGTTGTTTTTTGGGTGGTTTCCTTGAGTCTTCTATTAATCCTATCCTATTCTATGAAAAATTGTGATTTGTCATTTTTGGGGCCAATTGTACTTTTAATACTTAGCCAAATTTGTAAATATTATCCTATTGCAAGCCAAAAATGGTGATTTATCATTTTAATAAAGTTGTGATTCTCAAGTTTTAGAATGAATTACACTTTTAGGAAAATCACCTTTTGCCAAAAATTATAAATAACAATTTTTCTTACTTCCAAAAATTTCCTTTTTTGAAAAGTAAATGGCAAATTGTACCTTTTGAAATAGTCATAAATTTTATAGTTGGAAATTATGGTCTTCAAATTTTGAAAAGTCATAATTCACTGATGGAAAATTACAATTTTACTTAAAAGATGTTTTTTTTAGTGACTCAAAGCGCAAAATCACCTTTTAAGAAAGGTAATTTACCATTTTGATCTTGGAATATTTTTTTTTCTTTTTTAATTGGTAAAGAAGTGGTTTTGAAAGGGATCTTAAACTATATACAAAGAGCAAACATGACCTCAGAAGGTCAAAGAGAAACACAAAAGAGGACACAAATCAAAATAATCCTTAAACAATTACGCAAGGGCCAAATGAAGATACAACAAAGAAAGACAAAGAAACCAACTAAATAAAGGATGCAAATCTGATGAGGGACCAAACACTCAGACGAGATTCAGTTCTTACCTTTGGAATTATTACCTAGACTATCTTGCTCTTCTTTAGGGAAGATGTTGGTCATTTTATTTTTAACATATTCTAGAAAAAAGAATGGGGTCCACATCCCAAATCTTCACTAAAATTTGAATATTTTACCTCCGACCCTGATAAGGTATGTCGTCAGTGTTGAGCAATGTGCAGCGACAGTATTGTCATTATTGTCAACACACTCAGATGGACAGGTTGATGCAGTGGACAGTTGTTCGAAGGTTTTTCAGAGTATGTACAGTGGTGTTCAATGCTTATGAGAATGTTTGTGATGTTCAGGTGAAGTTGTTACAGGTTGTTCATGCAAATTTGCAAAAGTTGCAAAAATCGTCAGGAAGTTGTCAAAGTAGCAAAAAAGGAAGTTGTCAAAGTTGTAAAACGTCAATGGAATGTGTTGGACAGCCCAAGATACTATTTGGAGGTTTTTTTATCATTAGAAAGTGTGGTTGCAGTGTTGGAACGATCGGTTGCTTCGTCGGTGCATTGTTGGTCATGAAACTACAGTTGTAAAATCTGCGTCGGAGGCCACTTTGCGGGAGGAATATTAAGCAATCCGTGAGGAATTGGACCTCAAATATTTTACTGGAGGTAGCTGGATATACTGAGAGCTTAAGTTTTAAATTTCAGCCCAAACGAAGTCCGGAGGAAGAAACGGTGAGCGTTGCAAAATGGCTCTGGAGCACTTTTTCCAATTTATGTGACAGGTGTAAAATCAGCGTCAAAGGCCACTTTGTCGGAGGTATATTAAGAAATATGTAAGGAATCAAACTTCAAAATTTTTACTGGAGGTATTCTAATATACAGAGAGCTTATATTTGAAATTTCAGCCCGAACGGAGACCCGAGGAAGAAACGACAGCAGTTGCAAAATGCCTCCGTAGCACTTTTTCTAGTTTTGGGCAGCCAAGTGCTTTTGCGCTCGAATACTCAAATTCATATTTTTTTGTTGTCGAATGTGTCGTTTAAGTGTTGTTTCACGTATAGCTCATCGAATTGAACATCTTTTCTTTTTGGTCGGAGTAATTTCGAGGCCTCCAAGTGTGAGAACGAGTAATGTGCACAACACTTTGTCCGTGAACTGTTTGACAAAATGCCTCTCCAAAATAAAAGTGAAATTTAAAAAGGTCATAACTTTTGATCCATAACTCCTTTTGAGTCCGTTATTTTTCCAGCGCGTGCAAAATTTTAAAATCTAGAAGAACGTTATGTCTCCCATGGGAGACGTTATTGAATGCTGAAACGGTCATCTTGCAACTCGAAATTTGTTAGGAAGTTGAAGTGTTGGAAGTTGAAGGGATTGCAAAAAGGTTTTTAAAAAGGAGTCAAAGTGAGTACAGAGAAATGTGTGAGATTTAGATTCAGATCAGATGAGATTAGTCAGAGTGGATGTATAGAGAGAAGCAATGAGCTAGACCACTCAGGGTCTTTTAGAATGGAGATCAAATTTTCTACTATAGTTATTTTTACTGAGTGGGTGCTTGGCGATCGAGGTCGGTGCTCCTTGCAGTTGGTGTTGCTAAATTCTGGGTTGGTTGGTGCCATTCCCTGTAGTTGGTGCTGCAAAAATATTGTAAAGACCAAATATTTTTGAGGCTGGATTTGGATGGGAGTCCAAACAGTCCATTGGCACAGTGGTTTTCCCACATCGAGTTTCCACTATAAATTTGGTGTTATGTGATGCATGTTTGTGTGATTGCTTATTTTGATTTGATTTTATAGTTGGATTAAATTTTTAATACACATTGATTCATCCCCCCTCTCAGTGTCACGCTTAGTTCAACAATTGGTATCAGAGCGAGGTTCCTGAATAGGCTTAACCGGCTAGGGTGATCTTGGAAGTGACACAATGGCAGGAGGTGAAGGCTTCTCTTCGAACAAGGCACCATTGTTTGATGGAACTAATTATGCTTTTTGGAGAATCAGGATGCAAACATATCTTTGTGCATTGGGATACGATATTTGGGAATCAGTAAGCAGTGGATATACACCACCCGCCACTCCTCCAACCGATGTTGCTAGTAAGAAACTGTTTGAGAATGACTCAAAAGCAAAGAATGCTATCATGTGTGGATTAGTGGACAATGAATTGGTAAATATTATGGGTTGTAAAATGACAAAGGAAATATGGGATACAATGAAGAGCATTCATGAAGGAGATGATAAGATCAAGGAGGCCAAGTTACAAACACATCGAGCTCAGTTCAAAGGATTAAAGATGAATGAAGATGAGAATATAGAGGCCTACCTGTTAAGAGTAAATGAAGTCATCAATGCTATTAGAGGACTTGGAGAGGAAATCAAAGACTCGGTAATCATCAAAAAGGTATTAAGATCTCTTCCTCAAAGGTTTGATTCTAAAGTTTCTGCAATAGAAGAAGCTAAAGATCTAAATACTCTTACTATGGATGAGTTGTATGGTTCTTTAACCGCCTATGAAATGAGAATAGGAAAAGCTAAATCTACAGATAAAGAAGCTGCCTTCAAAGCTCAAAAAAATGCAAAAATGAAACCAGAGTCAGATGAAGATGAAATGTTAGATGAAATGGAAGCTAACTTCGTGAGAAAATTGAAAAAGGGAAAAGGCAAATACAGAGGAAAGTTACCATTTAAATGTTTCAACTATGGAGGCATTGGGCATTTCGCAGCTAAATGTCCACTTAATGAGAAGAACAAAAGTGATGAAGGATCGCACGGAGAAAGAAGTGACTGGAAGAAAAAATCAAATTTCAGAAAAGGTAACTTCAAGAAGAAAAGTTTCATCTCCAAGAATGTCAGTTCATCAGAAGACAGCTCCAGTGAGGATTCTGAAAAAGAAACAGGTGAAGCTCTTTTCATGGCATTCGAAGAAGAAAAACCAGAAAAAGAACAGGAATGTGATGAAGAAGAAATTGACGCAAAAGTGAATTTGGAAGAGGAACTAATTGCAGCTCTGGATGAATTGAAGACAGAAAGAAAAAGGAATAAGAAAATTTCAAGAAAGCTTGAGGATGCAAATGAAATCATAACAAGTTTGAAAGTGCAGATAGAAGAATCCAAAAAGATCTTCGAAGATCTCGAAGTGCAAATAACCATGAAAATAGATTATTGCAACAAGTTAGAAGAAGAGATTGTTGGTTTAAGGATGCAGCTAGAAGAAATGAATCAGAAAATTAGCTTTTATCACAAACGTGAAGAGAGTTCTATAAAGCTGGATAAGATCATAAAGAACCAGAAGACTACAGGCATCAAATTTGGTTTGGGTTTTGACGAAGGAGAATCATCAAATGGATCAAAGGCCACAAATGAAGAATCCACAAAGAATGAAGAAAAGAAACAGGTTAATCAAGCAAAAACGAATCATGCAAAGGAAAGCAATAATGCAAGGCACGAAAGGAGAATTGACAATGATGGTTTCACCAATGTCACACATCAAAGAAGAAGAAGATTTATGGCTCCTACAACAACATGGCAAAGACCACCACCCAGGTTCAATCATCTCTTTTTTGGTTACTTTTTTAAATGCAATGGTTATGGACATAAGATTTCAGATTGCAAGTATAATGTAGGACCAAGGAATTTTTCCTAGTAGAAATGCTTTTTCACCTTTGATGGATTATGGAGTAGAATGTTATAACTATCATAACTTTGGGCATATTGCAAGAAATTGTAGAAGTACATTTGCATCAAATCAATTTTAGGGAAGAAAATTTCAGCCAAATGGAATAAGACAAAATAGAAAATTTCCTAAAAAACATGCACAAGCTACTGAAAAAGAAAAGCCAAAACAAGAGCCCAAAACTGTAATCAAACCAGAGTGGAAAGAAAAAGAGCAACCTAAGGAAGAAAATGAATCCTTGATCGTACAAACGACATTTAAAGCGCATAATAAATCTGCACCATGGATACTTGATAGTGGATGCTCCAGTCATATGACAGGTGACAAACAAAAATTTGAGAAGTTGCAACAATATGAAGGTGGTTCAGTGAAATTCGAAAACAATGATGGAGCTAAGATAGTTGGCAGAGGTTCAGTTAAGATCAGTGATGGAAAAATCAGGTCAAAAGAAGTCTTGTTTGTGGTTGGTCTGAAGCATAACTTGTTGAGCGTAAGTCAGATTTGTGACAGAGGTCATGATGTGATCTTTAAGAAGTAGGGTTGTGAAATCAGAAAGGCAAACAGTGGGAAGTTGATAGCAGCTGGATCAAGGACATATGGAAACCTGTACACTCTCTCGGAGACTTCAAAAGGAGCTTGCTTGATTGGACAGGAAGAAGAGAATTGGTTGTGGCACAAGAGGCTTGGTCATATCAGTTTTGACAATCTAGTAAAAATCAGTTCAAAGAAAGTAGTGAGAGATATTCCCACCATTGGCAAACCATCAAATAACATTTGTGCTTCATGTCAAAAAGGGAAGCAAACTAGAGTCTCATTTAAAACAAAAGAGTACTACACGAGAAAACCTTTGGAACTAGTACATACTGATTTATGTGGACCCATGAGAACGCAAAGCATAAATGGTGACAAATATTTCATGTTGTGTATAGATGACTATTCCAGGATGACATGGGTATTGTTTTTGAAGCATAAATCAGAAGATTTTGAGATGTTCAAGGTTTTCAAAAACCAAGTTGAGAATCAAATAGGAAAAATGATTAAATGTTTAAGGTCAGACAGAGGAGGAGAGTTCATTTCAGAGGATTTCACAGAGTATTGTGAAAAATATGGCATCAAGAGATAGTTTTTAGCATCCAGGACACCTCAGCAGAATGGTGTGGTAGAAAGAAAGAACAAGACAGTGCAGGAAATGGCATGGACTATGTTGACTGAGAGTAAAGTAGTAGATAGATTTTGGAAAGAGGCAGTCCATACTATGGTATACATCCAAAATAGGTGCATGTTGAGGATGCATGAAAGCAAAACTCCTTATGAGTTGTGGTTCGGTAAAAAGGCAACAACAAGATATTTTAAAGTTTTTGGCAGCAAGTGTTACATCAAAAGAACTGAAGAAAACCTTGGTAAGTTTGAAGATAGAGCGGATGAAGGTATTTTTCTTGGCTATTCATCAAAAATTAAAGCTTACAAATGTTACAACAAGAGGCTAAGAAAAATTGTGGAAAGTGTCGATGTTAAAGTTGATGAAGGAAGGGAACGAGTAATTAGCTATGAAGAGAACTACCCAATTTATGAAGAGTTCATTGAAGGAGATGAGGAAGAGGAAATGAAAAAGAAATCAAGAATTGACTCAGAGGATTCGAAAAGTGATTCAGAATTGGAAGAAAACAAGAAATTCAAAACAGGTAGTTGGCAGAAAGATCATCCTAGAGAGCAAATAATTGGAGACCCCACAGTTGGTGTTCAGACAAGAAGAAGATTAGTAAGTAACTACTCTTTACTATCCAACATTGAGCCCAAAAATGTTGTCGAAGCAAGAAATGATGAAAGTTGGGTAAAGGCAATAAATGAAGAATTAGATCAGATCGAGAAAAACAAGACTTGGGAGTTAGTACCAAGACCCACAAATAAAAATGTAATCGGTACTAAATGGGTCTTTCGAAACAAATTGAATGAAGACGAACAGGTAGTCAGGAACAAAGCAATATTGGTATGCAAAGGGTATGCGCAAGTTGAAGGTATTGACTTCGAGGAAACCTTTGCACCTGTGGCCAGACTAGAGGCAATTAGAATGTTTCTTGCTTTAGTAGTTTACAAGAATTTCAAAGTTTATCAAATGGATGTGAAATCAGCATTTTTGAATGGGAAACTTGAAGAAGAGGTTTATATTGAGCAGCCAGATGGTTTTCAGCTTGGTGATGATCCCAACTTGGTTTGCAAGTTGAAGAAAGCGTTATATGGCTTAAAACAGGCACCCCAGGCATGGTATGCAAGGCTAGACAGTTATCTTACTCAACAAGGGTTCAAGAAAGGTATGGTGGACAGTAATTTGTATGTCAAAATAGAAAATGGTCATCATATTGTTGTTGTTATATACATAGATGATATCATATTTGGCAGCAACAAAGATGAGTTGTGTAAATATTTTGCAAATAAGATGCAGAAAGAGTTTGAAATGTCAATGATTGGTGAACTTTCATATTTTCTCGGATTGCAAGTTAATCAAAAGGAGAAGGGCATATTTATTTCTCAAATCAAATATGTGAAAGAGATGCTGAAAAAGTTCACAATGGAGGATTGCAAGCCAGTTAGCACTCCCATGATGACAAGTTGCAAGTTGAGCAAGGATGACAAATCTCCACCTGTTGATCAAACTATGTACAGATCCATGATTGGGAGCTTACTATACTTGACAGCTACTAGACCAGACATTTTGCAGGTCATATGCATGGTAGCATGATTTCAGGCTAGTCCCAAGGAGACTCATGTGACAACAGTGAAGAGGATTTTTCGGTACCTCAAGGGTACTATGGAGTATGGGTTATGGTATCCGAAAGGTAAGGACTTCACCCTTATTGCGTATTCAGATGCAGATTGGGCAGGATGTGTAGATGACAGGAAGAGTACCAGTGGAGGTGCATTCTATCTTGGTGATAATCTTGTTGCGTGGCATAGCAAAAAGTAGGAGTCAGTCTCATTATCCACAGTAGAGGTAGAGTATATTGCAACGACATCATGTTGTACACAGGTACTTTGGATGAAATAAACTTTGAAGGATCTTGGAATAAATTTTAGTGAGCCCATATCGATCATGTGTGACAATACAAGTGCAATCAATATCTCAAAGAATCTGGTTATGCATTCTCGCACAAAACATATTGCTATCCGGTACCATTTTTTGAAGGAGAAAGTTATGGAAGGTGAGGTTAAGTTGGATTTTGTTCCAACAACAGAGCAAGTAGCGGATATCTTCACCAAACCATTGCCCAAGGAAGTCTTTGAGTACCTTCGCAAGAAATTGGGAGTGGTCACACTTCCCAAGTATTGACTAGCTATCGGGGTCACATTCTCAAGGGGAGCATTTGTGTCTTTGTTTATCTTTTTGCTCATGTTTGTGATTTTTGCTAAGTGTAATAATTTTTGCCTGAGAATGGTGTGCATGGACTTAGGGGGAGTTTGCAGCAGCCCTTTGGTCTTGTTGTCAAAGGGGGAGAAGAGTTACAGGAAATTATGCGTGTGTTGCCAACAATTCCAAAGGGGGAGATTGTTGAGCAAGGTGCAGCGACAATATTGTCATTGTTGTCAACACACTCAGATGGATAGGTTGATGCAGTGGATAGTTGTTCAAAGGTTGTTTAGAGTATGTACAGTGGTGTTCAATGCTTATGAGAATATTTGTGATGTTCAGGTGAAGTTGTTACAGGTTGTTCGTGCAAATTTGCAAAAGTTGCAAAAATCATCAGGAAGTTGTCAAAGTAGCAAAAAAGGAAGTTGTCAAAGTTGTAAAACGTCAATGGAATGTGTTGGACAGCCCAAGATACTATTTGGAGGTTTTTTGATCATTAGCAAGTGTGGTTGCAGTGTTGGAACGGTCGGTTGCTTCGCTGGTGCATTGTTGGTCATGAAACTACAGTTGTAAAATCTGCGTCGGAGGCCACTTTGCGGGAGGAATATTAAGCAATCCGTGAGGAATTGGACCTCAAATATTTTACTAGAGGTATCTGGATATATTGAGAGCTTAAGTTTTAAATTTCAGCCCAAACGGAGTCCGGAGGAAGAAACGGTGAGCGTTGCAAAATGGCTCTGGAGCACTTTTTCCAATTTATGTGACAGGTGTAAAATCAGCGTCAGAGGCCACTTTGTCGGAGGTATATTAAGAAATATGTAAGGAATAAAACTTCAAATTTTTTACTGGAGGTAGTCTAATATACAGAGAGCTTATGTTTGAAATTTCAGCCCGAACGGAGACCCGAGGAAGAAACGACAGTAGTTGCAAAATGCCTCCGTAGCACTTTTTCCAGTTTTGGGCAGCCAAGTGCTTTTGCGCTCGAATACTCAAATTCATATTTTCTTGTTGCCGAATGTGTCATTTAAGTGTTGTTTCACGTATAGCTCATCGAATTGAACATATTTGCTTTTTGGTCGGAGTAATTTCGAGGCCTCCAAGTGTGAGAACGAGTAATGTGCACAACACTTTGTCCGTGAACTGTTTGACAAAATGCCTCTCCAAAATAAAAGTGAAATTTAAAAAGGTCATAACTTTTGATCCGTAACTCCTTTTGAGTCCGTTCTTTTTCTAGTGCGTGCAAAATTTTAAAATCTAGAAGAACGTTATGTCTCCCATGGGAGACGTTATTGAATGCTGAAACGGTCATCTTGCAGCTCGAAATTTGTTAGGAAGTTGAAGTGTTGGAAGTTGAAGGGATTGCAAAAAGGTTTTTAAAAAGGAGTCAGAGTGAGTACAGAGAAATGTGTGAGATTTAGATTCAGATCATATGAGATTAGTCAGAGTGGATGTATAGAGAGAAGCAATGAGCTAGACCACTCAGGGTCTTTTAGAATGGAGATCAGATTTTCTACTACAATTGTTGTTTTTTTCGAGTGGGTGCTTGGCGATCGGGGTCGGTGCTCCTTGCAGTTGGTGCTGCTAAATTCCGGGTTGGTTGGTGCCATTCCCTACAGTTGGTGCTGCAAAAATATTGTAAAGACCAAATATTTTCGAGGTTGGATTTGGATGGGAGTCCAAACAGTCCATTGGCACAGTGGTTTTCCCACATCGGGTTTCCACTATAAATCTGGTGTTATGTGATGCATGTTTGTGTGATTGCTTATTTTTATTTGATTTCGTAGTTGGATTAAATTTTTAATACACACTGATTCACCCCCCCTCTCAGTGTCACGCTTAGTTCAATAGTCATATCTCTTCCTTTTTAGCTAGCCATAGAAAACTAAATTTTTACCGAACAATGTAATAAAAATTATAGTTTTTAGTTTTCATTGGAAAAACTACAATAGAAGGTTAAAAAAATAAAAGCACTTTCAGGATTGGGCACAACTAGGCAATCTAAATAATCACCAAAATCTATAACATTGATATAAATAAGAACCCATTTTTTAACAAAAAAATAAAAGAATCCATATCTAGAAACGCAAGCTTAAAGAACATGGAACTCATAGGAAAAAATTGTATCAAAAAATCACCAAAAAAAAAGAAAATAAACCCAAAAGGGGGACCAATATGAATTCTCCCACCCAAAGCTAAAATAAAAATAACACTTCTACAATAAAAGAAAAAATTAGAAAGAAACAACATAGAGAACCAAACCAAAAACCTTGGTAAGAGAAGAGTTGAGGTCCAACCAAACACCGAGGCATGAACTAGCCCCCCAAAAACACCTACTAGATAGAACATACACCCTAGATAATAGGAAATGGACAATCATCATAAACACACTATAGACTCTCCCATCAACATAATTGTATTTGTTGGGCCTATCACTCCCATCAGGGAGACAAAAAAATAATTTTAAAGAAACACTCAACCATTTATATCAATCATAGTAATGTCCTTTCTGACCGCCTCTGGAAGAATAGGAATAAAATCTTGAATCCACACTATTAGCTCCTTAAGTTCCACCTCGAGGTTGACCATACAATTCATTGAATCACTCCCTTCCCTATAAATATGATTAACTTAGTTATTCTTAGAGACCTATACAATTTTTTTAACCTCTATCAACATATCCTCTATGCTCTAGTTGGGTTGAGGTAGGCCCTTAACACAATTTATAATGTGTAGAGAATCACCTCTTATTATAATTTTGTTGATATTTAGTTTCTCATTAGAGTAACACCTTGATATAAAGATCGTGCTTCTATAAAATGATTGGTTTGATATTCTAGACCTTTTGCATAGGTAACAATTATGATTTCATATTTATCTTTGATAACTCCACTAATACCAACTTTTCCAATATTACCCTTTGTTGCACCATCAAAAGTCAGCTTAGCCCAACCATTTGGTGGAGCTTTTCATCTGGTTTGAGAGTGAATGGAGGGAGGCATCTAATCAAAAAATTCCACAATCTTGGAAAGATCCCATATTTCCTTAATAGCTAGATCATCCTTTGTCTCTCTAGGAATTTTAAAGTTTAGGCTATGAATATTTTCAATCAAATCAACACATATCCTAACTCCAATAAATCTATATTCCTTATTCTCATTGTTAAAAGATATTCAACTAATTTATTTCCACAGACTCCACATGATATGGGGAAGACTAAAAATATAGAGAGAATTTAAACAAGGACTAGAATACATGAACCATTAGAAGAAAAGATCTACCATATTATCTAGAAGGACCCAAGAGATACAAAAGTTTTGGAAAATAAAGGATATCACTTCCAAAAAAAATGGGTATTCAAAATTAAATGTTTAACACATTCATAGTCCTTTTCACAAAAATAACATCTATTGGATAAGGCCATACCTCTCTTTTGAAGGTTATCAATTTTTAGGATCTTGTTTTGGATACATAACCAGTAAAAGAAACTAATTTAAGGAATCATGCCTTTTAACCAAATTCTAAAAATGAAAAACCAACTTTCCTCATTACCTTCCAATGACTGATATGTTGATTTCATAGTAAACTACCCTTGTTTGTGCATTATCTAGAAAAGGGAATCCTTCTTTCTAAAATTATTAATACTTTTAATTCTCAGCAAAGCTTTTTAAATTTTCCAAAGCTTGTTTACCATTTCGGTCCAAATATGCTATATGAATGGGTTTCACATTTTTCCCATTTTCATCCTTCTAAAGAAATTTTGAGACCAATTTACCATAAGTTTGAGTTGGATGAAGTTCCAGGATTGTCAAATTTTGATTATCAACCAATAGGGTCTATTGTACCTAGTAGTCCTTCTAGAAATCAACCTTACTACTATCTCATTTTTTCTAGTCAATGCCTCTCCTCAGAAGGGATTTAGAATTGACCACTTGGTTACAAAAGTAGGATCCTTGAGGTGGGTTTTCCTCTTCCATGAGGTTCTTACCATTCTTGAGGTATTTTGCTCTAAGAATTTTTAGCCACTCTATTTGGATATTTGTAAGCAACTTCCATCCAAATATATCAATTAATGCCTTGTTCATCCTCTTTAATTTTCTCAGACCTAGGTCTCCCTTTTACTTGGGCACACAAACTTGATACCATGCCACCAAGGCTAACCTTCTCTTGTCATATTTGCAAGTCCAAAGGATATATTTTTTAATATACTCAATGAAATATTCGAATTTATTAGTCATCTTGAATAGTGATGAAAAGTAGATTAGGATAATTTGAAGAACACAAGCTTATACTGAGAGGGGGAGGGTGAACAGTATAAGACCTCTTTTTACTTTTTCCTTTATACTTCAAAATAGTAAAGCAATATCAAAGCAATGCACAATATCATCCACAAAGTGACACCAATTTTAACGTGGTTCACCCAAAATGGTTGGGCTACGTCCACAAAATTTTTCTCTAAAAGTTATCTCAAAGTTCTTTGGGAATCCTTCCCAATTACAATGTTTATGAGCCTCGTCCCAAAGGAGATACCTTCCCCCAATCAAAATTTATGAGCCTCTGCTCAAAGGATATACCTTCCCTTCTGCTCTGCAAATGATCCCTTAGAAGATCAACTACCTCTACCTCTTGCCAGCACGTGGAACTCCTTTCCATCGAAGACCTCCTGTCCTCAATGCTTAGCCTAAGAGACCTATGCCTTCTATGATCACGTCCACAGCAGCTCAACAACCTGTACCAAACATAGTCAGTCAATCTAGTACAAGTCTTCTTCTGTCTGTCAGATCTATCCAACACTTGAACAAATCAATCCTCTGCACACAAGCCTTATCAAAGACTTGCCAAATCTGTCCTCAGGTTCTTCTCAAAGAACCAGTGCACCTCTGTCCTCAAGTTATCTGATAGAACTATCAAACTCAGCTCACAATACCTCTACTAGGACCTGTCCAAATCTTCTCACAGGTCCCCATCGGAACCTATCCAAAACTACTCACAAGTCCCCATCGGAACCTGTCCAAGACTGCTCACAAGTCCCCACCGAAACCTGTCCAAAAACTCAACAAGCTCACCAAGAAAAAAAAAACTTTCTTAGTAGGAAATCACAAGGTGAATTGTTAGAGACCCAATGTGATTTTTCAAACTCATAGAAGCATAAAGAGAATTGTTAGAGACTCAATATGTTCTATACTCAACTCCCAATCTCAAAACTCAACTCAAATCAACTTAGCTCAAACTCAATCTCAAATCTGAAAACTCAACTCAATATCTGAAATAGATAGGATAGACTTTCTTTCAAGAACATGAAACCCCAACAATTGCCAACTATGCAAAGAATCACATAACAATGATACTCATGTTCTTTTCACCATCAATTAGGGCTTCAACAACAATGCTCATCAAACAAGGTTCAATCAACACCATTCAACTCAAAACACAACCTTGAAGCATTTCACAATCAACATCAGAAAAGGAAACAAGTAGAACTCCTTTTCTCTCCAATATTGTTTGAACAAAAAGCATCCACCAACTCAAATCACAATAGCACAAAACAACTTTTCAAATCATCACCAAAGGAGTAAGCCCAACACTTTAACTAAGTAAAGAATAACTTGATTATTACCAATTTAATGAAAGCAAATTTCAATCTCAAATTTTCCCACTTAAGGTTTCACAACTTCACACAAGAAGCAATTTTAACCTTAAAACATCATGCTTTCATTTCCATAATCAACCAAAAGCACTCTCAACATTACAAGAAAAATTTATCCCTCATACACCTTATTTCTCCCTTATAGTCTTATCAAAAATAAAATTTATCTCTCATAAGAATGCAATAAGATATTTCAAACAACACCTTCAAAAGAATCTTTTATCAAAAATAAAACAACCTTTAAACTCCTTATAACTCCTAAGTTGTTTTGCCCTCTAAAAAAACTTCCTCCATCCGCAAAATACACTTAGCAAAAATTAATTTCGAAAATACCTTGGCCAACATCAAAAATTGTGCTATGGAGAAATTGCGCATGAATTCTAACACCACTCGTTGTGTCCACTTCATGATGAAAAACCCTTTCACGTTATTCGAATGCGGAACCTCCCGTTCGGGTAGTGCGCCAACATCCTAGCCGCTACCGGTGTGCCAAAGGCGCCCGGTGAGGTTTAAACCTCACGCTGTTAGCATTGTTCCTTCTGTGCCAAGGATTAAATAAAACAATAGTGCCTCCCTTTCTTCTGACGTGAACACGAAGACGAAAACCTTACAACAGATTTATGACAAACGACGAGTACAAAAAAAAAATGAACAGTAGATTCACGAAAACGGCGAAGACACAGTCGAACAGCAGATCACGAATTCACAGCGAGCAACTCTTTTCAAAATGTGGATGGTCTCATTCTTGATTTTCATCGAGGGAGATTTATATGCATTTTTACCATAAGCTCTTGAATTCGACGAGGAGTTTAACACGTCGACAAAGGTCTTGGCTAATGCCCACAATCTTAAAACATAGCGCCCACATAGTTAAGACATTTGCACCATGGGTTAGGAGAACCCATTGCAAACAATAATTTAATATTTATTTAAAAATAATTAAAGGGAACCTTAACAAGGTTTTTAATTATTTAAATAAATACTTCCTCCTGGACCCAAATGCATTAAACTAATGCATCCACCTGTAATCTTTAAACCCGCCAACTTGGGGTTTACAAAAGACCTTTGAAACTGTCATGCCGTAACCTTCATCAAAACAAATTATTTGACATCAAATCAAATTCCTTCAAGAGCTTCTTGACATCAATGACAACTTATACACTTGAGCAAAGGCAATGTACCCAAAGTACCCAAAATTGCCAACAATATCCCCCTTTGTCATTGATGGCAAACCTTTACTGAAAACACTTCTCAAGAGCCAAAACTAAAACCAACTGTGCTAACAACTGACCAACTGTGCCCACAACTGAGAATCTTCCTTTGAAGTTTTGCTCCCCCTGAATTGAAGCTTTCCTCTTCACTTTGAAGCTCTCCCCCTTACTCATATCTCTCCCCCTTTGTCATCAATGGCAAAGGGTCACCTTTGGGGCTCGGGACTAAGAATGAGCCTCTTAGCTTAGTCCCTCCCCCACCTCCTTGATGAGGTGATTAATTCTTGGGTGGGAGTAAAACTCCCATTAGGCACTGATCATCATCAACGTCTATAACTTCCTTGTCGGGCCTTCTCTTGAACTCTTTGTCCATATTCCTGTTCTTGTCACTGTTCTTGTTCTTATTCTCATCCTTGTTCTTGTCCATGCCTTGATCCTTGGACCTGATCATGCCATTGTTCCTGTTCCTGTATTCTAGAATTTCAGCTCTACACTATCTAATTATGTGACCTTCATTGTTGCACTTGAAACACTTGACGATGTTGTTTCTCTGAGGTAAACCTGATCTTTGAATCCACCTGTTTTGACCAAACCTGTTCTAACCAAACCTATTTTGGCCAAACCTGTTTTGACCAAACCTGTTCTGACCAAACCTGTTCTTGTTATTTACCTTGTAATAGACTACCTTGTGCCCAAACTATTTACAAGAGTAGCAATACCCTTGAATGTAACTAGCACTTCTGAAACTGTCATTTACATTCTTCACTTGAGCCATGCAATGTGAAGCCATGTGACCAAACCTATGACAAGAAAAACATCTACCTTGAAACTTTCCTTTATTTGACCTCTTGGGTCCTGAATACTTCTTCTCATTCTGAATTCTATTTTCTATTTCTGTGTATCTATCATTCAAGGACTCCTTTTTTGAAATACTTTTCTCATCAGAACTCTCTTCCTTTTGGAGTCTCTTACTAGACTCTCCAACTTGTTCCTTGTGTGGCTTAACAAAACCAAGGCCTGTTTTATCTGTTTTCTTTCTTTGACCTTTGATGAGTGACTTAACCTTTTTGGAGCTATCTTGAAACCTGTAAAGCTTATCCTTGTACTCTTTAGTTTCCTCTTTCAAAGAAACCATTTTCTGTTCTAACTCACTATACTCAAGAACCTTAGACTCTAACTCATCCTTGAGTTCTTGTGTCTTAGCTATAGAGAAGTCAAGACTTTCTATATGATCATCTCTCTCCATACAACATTCATCTAACTTATCCTTGAGTCTAGCATTCTTCTTTCTTTCCTTTTTCAAAGCACTAAGAGCACTAATAAGTTCACCTTCAAGATCTACTTCACCTTCCTCTATATCTTCCTCTATTTGTTTGCCTTTTGAATCATCAAAGCCTTTTTCATATTTCTTATCACTAGAGGTGCTACCCTTTTCAAAAACCATACATGCATCTTCCTTATAGTTTTCTGAAGCATCCTCATACATACTAGAAACCAAATCATTATTTGTGCAATCATCCTCAAGGTGACCAAATTTTCCACATCTAAGACATTTCATGATAATGAATCTATGTTTCCGTTCTTCCTCTTTTTCTGATATGAACAACATCTCATTTTCATCATCACTTGAAGAACTTTCACTATCACTACTAGAACACTTACTTGCTTTGTCTAGGTAGAAACTCTTCTTGTGCTTGTGAGAATACCTCTTTCCTTGATTACTGTGCTCATCTTTGTTCTTCCTGTGATGCTTGTGCTTTTCAAAATCCTTGCTCTTAGAATCCTATTTATCTTCATCACTTTAATTCTTGGGAACAGTACAGTCAGTAGCATAATGACCAAAATTTCCACAATTGAAACATCTTATATTTTTCATACTTTTGTGCTTTCTAGAGAACTTGCCTTTCTTGATGTAATATGCCTCTTCATCACTAGAAGACTCATCACTATCTTGAAGCTATTTACCCTTGGATTTCTTGGTAGCCTTGAAAGCTGCCTCTTTCTTGACATCAACATTCACTTGAGTTCTCAACTCAAATGTTGCAAGTATACTATGGAGCTCATCCTTTTTCAACTTATCCAAATATTTAGCTTCCTCAATAGCAGAAATATTTTCACTAAATCTATTAGGAAGAGATCTTAAAATCTTATCCCAAACATCATTTTCAGCAAGCTCAAGACCTAAGTCTTTCATGGAGTTAACAACCTCATCCATACGAAGCATGTAGTCACTAATATTTTCATCATCATTCATCTTGAGTTGTTCAAACATACCTTTGAAGTGTCTCAACTTGGCCTTTCTGACATTTGTATCACCTGTATGAACCACCTTCAACTATTTCCATATTTCACTAGCTGTCTTGCAGTGAATCACCTTGGCCTTTCTGACATTTGTATCACCTGTATGAACCACCTTCAACTATTTCCATATTTCACTAGCTGTCTTGCAGTGAATCACCTTGGCCTTTCTGACATTTGTATCACCTGTATGAACCACCTTCAACTATTTCCATATTTCACTAGCTGTCTTGCAGTGTCTCAACTTGGCCTTTCTGACATTTGTATCACCTGTATGAACCACCTTCAACTATTTCCATATTTCACTAGCTGTCTTGCAGTGAATCAACTTGGCCTTTCTGACATTTGTATCACCTGTATGAACCACCTTCAACTATTTCCATATTTCACTATTGCCTTTGAATTGCTGTAATGTAGGAGCCTTTCTTCCTTAGTAATAGGACCATGTATACGAATAGTGTACTCATCTTCAATCACTTCCCAAACCTCATTACCAAGTGCCATTAGATGAACCTTCATCCTTGCACTCCAAAGACCAAAATCTGACCCATCAAGAATAGATGATGCATTGCCACTTGAATGATCCATTGTGTTCTTTACTAGCTTTTCCTTCAAGTTGTTAAACTTTTCGAAGGCACCCGCTCTAATCCCAATTAAAGAACACAAGCTTATACTGAGAGGGGGGGTGAACAGTATAAGATCTCTTTTTACTTTTTCCTTTATACTTCAAAATAGTAAAGCAATATACCCAAAGCAATGCACAATATCATCCACAAAGTGACACCAATTTTAACGTGGTTCACCCAAAATGGCTGGGCTACGTCCACAAAACTTTTCTCTAAAATTTATCTCAAAGTTCTTTGGGAATCCTTCCCAATTACAATGTTTATGAGCCTCGGCCCAAAGGAGATACCTTTCCCCAATAATAATTTATGAGCCTCTGCTCAAAGGAGATACCTTCCCCTCTACTCTATAAATGATCCCTCTGAAGATCAATTGCCTCTACCTCTTGCCAGCACATGGAACTCCTTTCCATCGAAGACTTCCTATCCTCAATGCTTAGCCTAAGAGACCTCTGCCTTCTATGATCATGTCCACAGCAGCTCAAGCAACTCCGTACCAAACACAATCAGTCGGTCTAGTACAAGTCTTCCTTTGTCTGTCAGATCTGTCCAACGCTTGAACAAATCAATCCTTTGCACACAAGCCTTCTCAAAGACTTGCCAAATCTATCCTCAGGTTCTTCTCAAAGAACCAGTGCACCTCTATCCTCAAGTTCTCTGATAGAACTATCAAACTCAGCTCACAAGTCCTCTACTAGGACCTGTCCAAATTTGCTCAAAAGTCCCCAACGGAACCTGTCCAAAACTCGCTCACAAGTCCCCACCGAAACCTGTCCAAGATCGCTCACAAGTCCCCACCGGAACCTGTCCAAAAACTCAACAAGCTCACCAAGAAAAAAAAACTTTCTTAGTAGGAAATCACAAGGTGAATTGTTAGAGACCCAATGTGATTTTTCAAACTCATAGAAGCATAAAGAGAATTGTTAGAGACTCAATATGTTCTATACTCAACTCCCAATCTCAAAACTCAACTCAAATCAACTCAACTCAAACTCAATCTCAAATCTAAAAACTCAACTCAATATCTAAAATGGATAGGATAGACTTTCTTTCAAGAACATGAAACCCCAACAATTGCCAACTATGCAAAGAATCACATAACAATGATACTCATGTTCTTTTCACCATCAATTAGGGCTTCAACAACAATGCTCATTAAACAAGGTTCAATCAACACCATTCAACTCAAAACACAACCTTGAAGCATTTCACAATCAACATCAGAAAAGGAAACAAGTAGAACTCCTTTTCTCTCCAATATTGTTTGAACAAAAAGCATCCACCAACTCAAATCACAATAGCACAAAACAACTTTTCAAATCATCACCAAAGGAGTAAGCCCAACACTTTAACCAAGTAAAGAATAGCTTGATTATTACCAATTTAATGAAAGAAAATGTCAATCTCAAAGCTGCCCACTTAAGGTTTCACAACTTCACACAAGAAGCAATTTTAACCTTAAAACATCATGCTTTCATTTCCATAATCAACCAAAAGCACTCTCAACATGACAAGAAAAAATTATCCCTCATACACCTTATTTATCCCTTATAGTTTTATCAAAAATAGAATTTATCTTTCATAAGAATGCAATAAGATATTTCAAACAACACCTTCAAAAGAATCTTTTATCAAAAATAAAACAATCTTTAAACTCCTTATAACTCCTAAGCTGTTTTGCCCTCTAATAAACTTCCTCCATCCACAAAATACACTTAGCAAAAATTAATTTCGAAAATACCTTGGCCAACATCAAAAATTGCGCTATGGAGAAATTACGCATGAATTCTAACACCACCCGCTGCGTCCACTTCATGATGAAAAACCCTTTCGCATTATTCGAACGTGGAACCTCCCCTTTGGGTAGCGCGCTAACAGCCTAGCCACTACCGATGCACCAAAGGCGCCCGATGAGGTTTAAACCTCACGCTGTTAGTCTTGTTCCTTCTGCGCCAGGGATTAAATAAAACAACAGTGCCTCCCTTTGTTCTGACACGAACACGAAGATGAAAACCTTACGATGGATTTAAGACAAACGACGAGTACAAAAAAAAATGAACAACGGATTCACGAAAATGGCAAAGACACAGTCGAACAACAAATCACGAATTCATAGCAAGCAACTCTTTTCAAAATGTGGATGGTCTCATTCTTGATTTTCATCGAGGGATATTTATATGCATTTTTACCATAAGCTCTTGACGTCGACGAGGAGTTTAACACGTCGACGGAGGTCTTGGATAGCGCCCATAATCTTAAAACATAGCGCCCACATAGTTAAGACATTTGCACCATGGGTTAGGAGAACCCATTGCAAACAATAATTTAATATTTATTTAAAAATAATTAAAGGGAACCTTAACAAGGTTTTTAATTATTTAAATAAATACTTCCTCCTGGACCCAAATGCATTAAACTAATGCATCCACCTGTAATCTTTAAACCCGCCAACTTGGGGTTTACAAAAGACCTTTGAAACTGTCATGCCGTAACCTTCATCAAAACAAATTATTTGACATCAAATCAAATTCCTTCAAGAGCTTCTTGACATCAATGACAACTTATACACTTGAGCAAAGGCAATGTACCCAAAGTACCCAAAATTGCCAAAATAATTTATTAGGCATTGTGAAAGAGACTTTTGATTACAAAATAATTAATCACAATTCAAGTTTAAATATATGATTTTTAAGTTCTTTTAAATCCATATAGAAATTCTAAAAAAGGTGAATCACCCTTTATAACCTTGGAAATATTTTGCACCTCTTAAGTAGTAAATCATAATATATCAAATGGTGAATCACAATTTTGACATTTCGGAGAAGTTTTGGAAGGCTAAATTTATCTTTTGGATCTATAAAATTAAAAACATCCAAAATTCCAAATATAAAATTTGATCTATGTTAGAATTATTGAAGTGACGTTGTCATTGATGTCAAATGTGGACTTGGTTGATAGCAAATGAAATGATGGACAAATAATTCAAGGTAAATATTCAAAGGTGGACTTAGTTGTTAGAAATTGAATTGATGGACGCAAATATATTTCTCAAGTGAAGATGTAATAACAAAGGATTGAAATATATAAATAGAAGATATAAATATTTCTAAGGTGTGGAAAATTATTAAGGTTCAAATATTATTGAGAAAGAAATCAATTAATATTTGCTAATGTTGAAATATTATTGAGCAGGAAAATAATTTACCTTTACTAATATTAAAATATTATTACAAGGGTATGGACAACCATATCAGATAAAATTAAAATTATCATTTTATTTGGATGGACTAACATATTTTATAAAGTGAAAGGTTAATATAAAAACAAGATGAATTTTTATTTCAAAGGTGAGAGATCTGATGATGTTGTAATCATGAAATGTGAAGGAGATTGAGTAGAGAAGAAGATCTGTGAGAGGAAAGTTCATCTTAGCAATGGTGAAATAAAAATTAAGCAAATGGTGGTATGATGTTCTACGTTGTATAAGGGCAAGAGCAAGAGGTCCGTTGGCACATTGAGGAAAGTGTTGTTCGTTGACACATTGAGAAGCTTGTTGTTCATTGGCATATTGAGGAACCTGTTGTTCGTTGATACATTGATGCAATTGTTGTTCGTTGGCACATTGAAGAACCTACGGTTCATTGACACATTGAGGAAATTGTTTTTCATTGGCACATTGAAGAAATTATGGTTTATTGGCACATTGAGGAATAGAAACTTGTTGTTTGTTGGACGAGAAATTTATTGTTCATTAGAAGAAATACTCGTTGTTTGCGGTTTTTGTTAACACAAAAGGAGGTAATGCTTGTTGGTTTTGTTGATACAAAAGGAGATAATTCTTGCTGGTTTTGTTGACATAAAAGATACATAATGATTGTTATTTTCATTAGCGTAAAAGAGATAAGAAAGAAGAGTTTAAAGTTAGGGCACATTCTAACTTACAATTGGAAAGAGAAAAATAAAAATAAGAGATAGATGATGAGCACCCAGGTGTTGTAGGTGAGTTGGAGAGGAGAGGGTAATCCTCCAAGGGAGGTCCCAGGTTCAAATCTCCACCCTACCAAAAATCTGAATTGGGTATCCAAAATCCAATTGATAATTTTGGTGTGGGTAGGGTCAGGTGCGACTCCAGGGTGACTTTGATGGTGTAGAACCCCCTGCTCGTGGTCTCTCAGACCAAGGCGGCACTGCAAGGGGTTTTTCGCTTAAAAAAAAAAAAGATAGATGATGAACGTTGAGAGTTCTTTACATTTTTCTAATATTGGATAGCATGCAAGTTTTATTTTATTTGTGCATTTGCAAGGTTTAATAGGGAACATCTAGAAAATGTTTGAAGTGTAATATCATTGGAGACATTCGACCAAAAACAAAGAATTTAAAGCAAATATGGCACAATAGTGGAAAGCTTTGCGGTAGAAGGAAATTGATCATAGTGCTAGATAAGAAAGAAACACTGGACAAAGAGACCTTTCACGAACGTCAAACACAACAACCAAGAAGTTTTGATTTCAATTTTTTTTTTAAGGAAGGAGAACCACTTTCGAATGAAAGAAAACATTGGGCAGTGAATAAATGTATGTAAAAGTTTTAATTTTATTAAGTATTGAATGAAAACGTCAACATGAAGTTGTGAAGAAGGGAAGCATTGTTTGAGCATTGAAATAGAATAATATAATCACATTTGTCACAAGGTATGAATTGTTGAATTAAATTTGGCCCATTGTTGAATAGTTGTGTGCCATCCGAAGTAAGAACAAAATTCCAATTGATGTGATAATTTTTTTTTTAATCAATAGAAGTGATAAAATATGTTTGAAAGTATTCAAAGTTTTGATATGTGGAAGTGATAAAACTAATGAATGTAAATAATATTTTGGTTATTTGAAGCTACTTGCACTAGTATATAATTCTCTATATGTTCAAAAGGTTAAACAAATTCTAGGTAGAATATGTCTGAATTGCTTTTAGTTGTGGAAAGAAAAGATGAAAAACTTGATGCCATTGTTGATCAAGTTTTGGAGGAGATTTGATAAGGTTTTGTGAGAAGGTTTTGAAGCATATTTGAGTAGGTTTTGTGAAAAAATTTGAGCAGGTTTTGTGAGCAGATTTGAGTAGTTTTGTGAGAAGGTTTTGGAGCAGATTTGAGAAGGTTTTTGCGAGAAAATTTGAGCAATTTTGTGAGCAAGTTTTGGAGTAGATTTGAGAGTAGACTTTGGCATGAACCAAAGAATATGGTATTGGTGTCTCCCATGGATTGGTGTCCATGAACCATAGTAGAGGGGATTGGTGTATCCTGTGGATTGGTGTCCATGAACCAGAGCAGAGGGGATTAGTGTATCTTATGGATTGATGTCCACGAACCAGAGCAGAGTGGATTATTATCCATGAAACATAGAAGAGGGGATTGGTATCTCCTATGGATTGGTATCCACGAACCAGAGTCAATGGGATTGGTGTCTCATATGGATTGGTAACCATAAACCAAAGTAGAGGGGATTGGTGTCTCTTGTGGATTGGTGTCCACAAACCAAAGCTGAGGGGATTAGTGTTTCTTTTGAGTTGGTTCCCACAAACCAGTAGAGAGGATTGGTGTCTCCTGTGGATTGGTATCCATGAACTTGAGCAAGGGGATTGGTGTATCCTATGGATTAGTATCTATGAACATTGTAATAGGTAATTGGTGTCTCCTATGGGTTGGTGCCCAAAAAAATTGTTGAAAAATATATAAGTAATATTTTACCATGGTTTTCTCCCAAAATGGTGTTTCAATGTAAAAGTTGTATCTCTCATATATGTGATGATTTGTGCATGGTTTCATTATTGCATTAATATTATTGATGTTATCATTTGGATTGAAAAATAAAAATTTTTATCTTATATTGTGCACCCCCCATCTTAGTATAAGCTTGTGTTATTCGATTGGCATGAGTGGGTTCCTTCATGAAATCCTAACAACTTGAAGGAAGATCTTACAATAGCACACATGGCTGGCCAAGAAAGTTTTTGTCAAATAGGGCTCCATTGTTTGATGGAACTAACTATGCTTTCTGGAGCATAAGGATGAAAAATTATTTGATGGCACATGGGTATGATATATGGAAATCCGTTGAGAATGGGTTCACACCACCTACAACTCCCACGGATGCAAATGGTAAGAAAAATTACGAAAATAATGCAAGGGAAATGAATGCAATATTAAGTGGGTTATGTGAATCAGATCTTGTGAAAGTCATGCAATGCACATCATCAAAAGAAATATGGGACAAGTTACAAAGAACATATGAAGGAGACGACAAGGTTAAAATGGCAAAACTTCAAACCCACAAGAGAAAGTTTGAAGACTTGAAGATGAAATATGAGGAAGATATTGCTAGGTATATACTCTATATTGATGAGGCTGTCAACACCATTCTTGGACTTGGAGAAATTATTGAAGACTCTAAGATTGTTCAAAAAATATGGAGGTCACTTTCCATGAGGTTTGATGTAAATATTTTAGAAATAGAAGATATGAAAGGTCTTAAAACCTTAAGCATGGATGAGCTACATGGAATTCTCATAGCTTCTGAGATGAGGACTGAAAAAGATCAAACATCCAAATGGGAAGCAACATTTAAAGATTAAAGGAAGAAAAATAATAAGGAACCATAATCAAGTGAAGAATCAAGCAATGGAGAAAAATATAACTTTGTGACAAGAAATAAGAAAGGTCCAAGAAAACACAAACATATGCATACTGTGAAATATTTTAACTATGGTAACCTTGGTCACTATGCATCTAATTGTCCACAAGGAAAAAATAGTAGTAGTGAAGAAGAAAAGGAATACAAGAAAGAGAAAGAAAAAAATTATCATGGAAATAAGGATAGGCATCATCAGAGTAAGCATGATAAGAAAATATTTCAAAGATACAAGAAGAGTTTTTATGTTGAAGAAGCAAGCAGTTCTTCCAGTAGCAATGATGAAAGCCTCTCCGATAGTGAAAAATAAAATATCCTATTTTTGGCCATAGAAGAGAAAGAAGATGCTCCTGTTGTTGAAAACCAAGAAGAAGAGAAAGATTCTAAAAATGAAGAGGAAGCCATAATTGACATAGAAGAGGAACTTATTTTTTCTCTTGAAGAGTTGAAGAGGGTTAGAAAGAAGAACTCAAGATTGAAGGCTCAAGTACAAGAGGATGAGAAGATAAAGATAAAGTTGTCACAAGAACTCATTGACTTAAAAATTAAAATTGAAGAGGTAAGGAGAATTGAAGAAGGTATGGTTGAACAGTTAAAGGCAAAAGAGCTAGAATGTGAAAGTCTAAGGAAGGGACTTGAAAAATTTAATGATAAGATATATTAGTTTAGGAAAAGTTCAAAAATATTGGATGATATTATCAAAGTATAGAGATCTCCATTTATAAATATTGGACTTGGTTTTGAAGAAGGCCAAGAGAAACAAAAGGGGGAGTCAAGCTCAAAAGAAACAGAAGCATCAAAGAAAGTAATTGAAAAAGAGCCTAAGACCTATGTTGATATGTTGAGAAGTGGAAGCATCAATGAGGAAGAAAAAAATCACCATAAAAGGATATGGACCATCATAGAAAAAGCAATGAGAGAACCATGCAACAATATCCTCCAAGGTAATCAGACATGTTTCAATATCTCTTTCATGGTTATTGTTTCTCATGTAACCATTTTGGTCATAAAGCTGTAAATTGTAGGATCAGTGCTATGAATGATTTTGGCTTCACCAAGAGGAATTTCATTTTATTTTCACCTCCTATGGACTACAATATCATATGTTACAAATGTAACAATTTTGGGCATACAACTAGATGGTGTAGAACAATGTTCCCTGAATTTCCAAAGTCAAGCAAAAAGGAGAATTGTAAAAATGTTCAAAAGGGTATGATATCCAAATTTTAGAGAAAGAAAATGAAACAAGAAGAGGAGCATAGTAATTTGGGAGTTTCACTCCTATACCATAATTAAAGTCTCAAAGAGAATAGGTTGTGAGGGGGTTGTGTTTAGTGTCTTATCTTTCAACCCCAAGGAGCCCTTTTCCATTGATGTCAAAGGGGAAGAATTTCAGTGAGGGAGAGTAGCTTGTTAGGGCAATAGTTTGTGATCTTGTTGAAATAAAGAACAATTTAGTTGAAGGGCTGCCATCAATGAAAAAGGGAGAGATTTTTAGAATTATTAAAGTGAAGTTGTCATTGATGTCAAAGGTTGACTTGGTTGATAGCAAATGAAATGATGGACAAATAATTCAAGGCAAATATTCAAAGGTGGACTTAGTTGATAGAAAATGAAATTATGGAGGCAAATATATTTCTCAAGGGAAGATGTAATGTCAAAGGATTGAAATATTTAAATAAAATATTTAAATATTTCTAAGGTGTGCAAATTTGCTAAGGTTGAAATATTATTGAGGAAGAAATCAATTAATATTTGCTAAGGTTGAAATATTATTGAGGAGGAAAATAATTAACCTTTTCTAAGGTTAAAATATTATTCTAATGGTACGGGTGAACATATCAGGAAAAATGAAAATTATCATTTTATGTGCATGGGCTGACATATTTCACAAAGTGAAAGGTTGATATAAAAACAAGATGAATTTTAATTTCAAAGGTGAGAGATCTGATGACATCGTAATCATGAAATACGAAGGATATTGAGTGAAGAATACAAATATTTGTGAGAGGAGAGTTCAACTTAGCAACAACGAAAGCAATATTAAGCAAATTATGGTATGATGTTCTACGTTGTATAAGGGCAAGAGTAGGAGGTCCATTGGCACATTGAGGAACCTGTTGTTCATTGACACATTGAGAAGCTTATTGTTCATTGGCACATTGAGGAACTTGTTGTTCATTGACACATTGAGAAAATTGTTGTTTGTTGGCATATTGAAGAACATGTGATTCATTGACATATTGAGGAAATTTCTATTCATGGGCACATTGAAGAACCTGTAGTTCATTGGCACATTGAGGAATAGAAACTTACTATTCGTTTGAGGAGAAACTTTCTGTTTGTTGGAAGAGATACTTGTTGTTCACAGTTTTTATTGACACAAAAGGAGGTAATTCTTGTTGGTTTTGTTGATACAAAAGGAGGTAATGCTTTTTGGTTTTGTTGACACAAAAGACACATAATGCTTGTTATTTTTCATTAGTGCAAAAGAGAGCAGGAAGAAGATTTTAAAGTTAGGGCACATTCTAACTTACAATTGGCAAGTGAAACATTGAAATAAAAGATAGATGATGAACGTTGAGAGTTATTGATGTTTTTCTAATATTGGATAGCGTAGAAGTTTTTTTTTTATTTGTGCATTTGCAAGGTTTTATAGGGCACATCCAGAAAATGTTTGAAGTGTAATATCATTGGAGATACTCAAGCAATAACAAAGAGTTTAAAGCAAAAACAACACAGTAGTGGAAGGCTTTGCAGAAAAAGGAAATTTATCATAGTGTTGGATAAGAAAGTAATGCTGGATAGAGAGACATTTCTCAAATGTCAAACACAATAGCCAAGAAGATTTTATTTCACAATTTTTTTGAAGGAAGGAGAACATATTTAAGATGAAAGTAAACATTGGGCAGTGAATAAAGGTGTGTAAAAATTTTAATTATATTTATTATTGAAAGAAAAAATCAACATGAAGTTGTGATGAAGGACAATGATGTTTGAGCATTGAAATAGAATAATATAATCACATCTGTCACAAGGCATGCATTGTTGAATTAAATTTGACCCATTGTTGAATAGTTGTGCGCCATACAAAGTAAGAACAAAAGTCCAATTGATGTGATAAGAAGTTTTTTTAATCAATAGAAGTGATAATTTTTTTTGAAAGTATTCAAAGGTTTGATATGTGGAAGTGATAGAACTAATGAATGTAAAGAATAGTTTGGTTATTTGAAGCTACTTGCACCAGTATAGCATTCTCTATATGTTCAAGAGGTTAAACGAAAGAAAATGTAAGAACTTGATGCCATTTTTTATCAAGTTTTGGAGGATATTTGAGCAGGTTTTGGAGCAGATTTGAATAGGTTTTGTGAGTATATTTGAGTAGGTTTTGTGAGCATATTTGATCAGTTTTATGAGTAGGTTTTGAAGTAGATTTGAGTAGGTTTTTTTGAGCATATTTGAGCAGTATTGTGAGCAGGTTTTGGAGTAGATTTGAGAGTAGGATTTGGCATGAATCAGATAAAAGGGGATTGGTATCTCCTATGGATTTGTATTAATGAACTATATCAAAGAATATTTGTGTCTCTTGTGGATTGGGGTCCACAAACCAGAGCAAAGTGGATTGGTGTTCACAAACCAGAGTAGAGTGGATTGGTGTCCATTAACCCGAGCTGAGGGAATTGGTGTATCCTATGGATTGGTGTCCATGAACTAGAGTAGAGGGGATTGGTGTCTCCTATGTATTGGTATCCATAAACTAGATCATAGGGGATTGGTGTCTCCTGTGGATTGGTTTCCACGAACCAGAGCAAAGGGGATTTGTGTCTCCTATGGTTTGGTGCCAATAAACTAATAGAGGGGATTGGTGTCTCCTTTGGATTGGTGTCCACAAAATTGAGCAAGGGTATTTGTGTCTCTTATGGATTGGTGTCCATGAACATTGTAATAGGGGATTGGTGTCTCCTGTGGGTTGGTGCCCATAAAATTTGTTGAAAAATATATAAATAAATTTTGTCATGGTTTTATCCGAAAAGTGTGTTTCCATGTAAAAGTTGTGTCTCTCACATGTGTGATGATTTTTGAATTATTTAATTATTGCATTAATATTATTGTTGTTATCATTTGGATTGAAAAGTTAAAATTTTTATCTTATACTCTTCACCCCCCCTCTCAGTATAAGCTTGTGTTCTTCAATCTAATCATGGATTCATGGAAATTTTGCTCTATAATTCTACTTTGGAATATTGATCTTGGAAATTTTTTTGGGTTTGGATTCACCATCCTGTGAAGCACTTATATATCCATAAATATAAAAAAATGATATTTTATAGTGAATCACAAATTGTATACTTAGTATAATTTATGATATTTAAAATTTACCAAATCACAATTCACCAATAGAAAATCATAATTTGGGTTAAAATATGTATTTTTAGTGAGTCCAAGTGCATATCACATTTTAGAAAAATAAATTCTCCCTTTTTATCCTAAAAGATACTTTTTCATACAAAATAGTGAATCATGAATCAAGTTTAAAGATGTCGTTTTTAGTTGTTCTAAGTGTAAATCATAATTGAAAAAAGGTGAACCAATATTTCCAATATTAGAAATAATTTATAGCCTTTATGTCATGAATTTTAATATATCAAGTGGCTAATAAGAAAATTGACATTTAGGCAAGTTTTTGGAAGGCCAATTTACATTTTGTATTTGTAAAATTAAAATCAACAAAAAATACACATCAAAATTTTGATCTAATTATAGACTGAAGGGAAATATGTTCTATAATTCTAATTTGAAATATTTATCTAGGAAACTTTTTTTGGGTTCATAAAAAAGTCATCATCATAAAGTACTTACATATCCAAAAACACAAAACAAGCAAATTTGAAGTCCTAGAAAGTATATTTGACAAAACAATTCTAGGTTAAACATATCCTTTAATGGATCTAATAATATTTTGAGTCAATTTATGTAGATATAGAAAATTTGTGGCAAGGGGACTACACCCAATTTTGTAGAAATCAAGTCCTTGGTCCCATTGGGCATGCCAAAAATATTGAACATAAAAATTGTCTTATTATATCTATAATCACAATATCATAATATCATTTACCTTTTAATTTAGGTCAACACCCCTTTAATAATTATAAAATAAGCTAATCTAAGTGTATAAAAGTAAATAAAAAATAGAAGGGTGCAATAAATATAAAGCAAATGCAATAAAAGTTAATTGTGATAGGAATAGAGTGTGATTTATTAGAACATTTAGAGGCAACTGAATAAAATTAGTATGATCCAACCTATAAAATGAATTTATAGTAATAGAAGAAAGAACTAACTTTAAATGAGAGGGCACTGCCATACTCACTATGCATCCAAAAAGTGAAAGGGCAATGTCACAATCAATAAGCAAATGTCATGCCTAATCTTAGAAAAATAAGTACATAAGTATAAATTAAGTATTACAAAGTGTAGCCCTACCTTTCTCAAATTGCTTAAATATGCTCATAATAGATCCCACAACTCATATGTATATGAAATTACTAACCTAATATTTATTGGAGATGATGGATTTTTAAGCCTTAATACTAACATATAATTCATAGTATAAATTCCACAAGATCAAATATAATATAGCCACAATACAATAAGAATAAGATAATTATAAGAATGACAATTACAAGCTAGAATAAACACAATAAGAATCTTATAATGCAAAAAAATTGTAATTTTTTGTTATTGAGCTTTGTCTCCATAATATAGCTTAACAAAATGATCTTTGAATTTCTTATATTGCCACCTATCTAAGAGACTCTTGATCATTTTATATCAAATAATGTAATATAATCTAATACCCTCAATATTATTTGATGTGAATTTATCTCGACATGCATAGATGATTCCTAAATATCTTAAACTTATTTCGATCTACAACCTTTGTGAAAATATCTGCAATATGCTCTTCTGTAGGAATATGTTTGAACTAAATATGATGACTCTAAAAATAATCTATGATAAAATGGCATTGAGCTTCAAGATGTTTGGTTCATTCGTGGATGATTGGATTTTTGATCAAATTTAATACTCCTTGATTATCACAATTTATTATTGTTGGAGTTATTTTGATTTCCATGTCTAACAATATGTACTATAACCATAATGCTTCACATACTACATATTTTGTTGCATGATACTTTGGTTTTGTAGATGAAATTAGTACAGCATGTTTTATCTTAATATACCATGAAATTGATCTTGAGCCAAGAAAAAAATGCATTTCGATGTTTATTTTCTATCATGTATAGATCCAACATAGCTAGAATCTGAGTATCTTGATGTGTAGTCGTTATACAATCATTAATTCTCAATGAATCTATCAATACAGGGCAGTGTACAAGGCTATCTACGGAAGAAGTGAAACAACTATAACTTAGGTCAATCTAGAGCAATAGGTCTTATTGGTGGAACCGATTGTGTGGGGGGTTTTAGGACATTCCTATCTCTAAATTGCATGAAGTAAACCTTAATATAAGTTGCAGAATTGGAAACTAATCATTAACTATAGAAATGAAGACCTAATTACAATTGCAGAATGAGACCTAATTATATTGCAGAAATAACAGTTGTAGAATTGAAATTCTGATCCTAATTGTAGAAAGGAAATCTAATTACTTTTACAGCAATAAAAGTCTAATTCTAAGATGGAAATGAAAACTGTCAAGGTTCTATAACAGAAGGTTGCCAATCTTCTGTGCAGGATTTGACAGCAAAACATAAAATGTAGGAAATTGCTGAAAACAATCAATTCTGAAAATAACAATCTAAAATAAAGTGAAAGCTTTGTTGAAAGTAAGATTGTAACTAAAACATTAAGCACAAGGTTAATCTAAGCATAAATAAACTAAGACTGTAAATATTGTCAGCTGTTTATAAGCAATTGAAATGGCAAGTTCTATAACTCATTCTGCTGTAACAAAATCAGAATAAAAACCTGCTGTTAGTCCTCCTCATAGGTCTGGAAGTGGCCAGCCTCCTTGTTCAGAAGAAGGTATGAGTCTCTCTTTTTCTCTAAATCTTAGTCACACTCATTTACAAGCAATATGAAATAGAATTGGTGCACTTTATTGATTAAAAGACATGATTACAATAATTCTGCTAAAAAACTGTTACAAGACTGTAACAGTCAATTTCTATCTATTTTCTGCTTCTTCCTTACTTTCTACTTCTTGTTGCTTCTACTACTTCTACCTCTATCTATTACTAGGTTCAACTTTAATGGGAGCAATATTTATAGATGTCCTAAGGTCTGATTACAAACAAAGAATATCTCAAAAGATCTAATCCTATAATGCTGTAACAAATTCTGGTTTTATCCTAGAAGAAGATTAAAACTTGATCTTTCCCTTAATGATGGCTTTGGTCGACAATGATGGCAAAGATAGATGGAAGATATTTTCCTTTACTTTTTCCAACCTTTATTTCCCTTTTTTCGACTTTAGGAATCGGTCAAAAAGTCAAAAAGAACACTCTGTTTTCATTTCGAAGATAAGTGGCTTCATTTTGAAGACAATGCAATTCTCATTCCGAATATCGCTCATTCCAAAGATACTGCATTCTTCATTCCGAAGATCCACTCATTATGAAGATACTGCATTCTTCATTCTGAAGATCTTCTCATTCCGAATATACTGCATTCTTCATTTTGAATATCTGCTCATTTCGAAGATACTGCATTCTTCATTCTGAAGATCCGCTCATTTCAAAGATGCTGTGTTCTCTCATTCTGAAGATATCTGTTCTTTCCGAAGATACTTCAGAATGAAAAAATGTGTGCTTTTCTAGTGGTTTCTTCTGCATCTCTTAGGTGGGTTATCTCTTAAGATCAAATTCCAATGGTCTTCATATCTTTTCTCATGTGAATTCCATGCCTTGCTATTTATGGACAGCTGGCTGGAATTTACATGAGAAAGACCAATTTTTGCTGCATAGCAATAGTTTGCTTGCACTGTTGCCAAATTTAGGTGAAATAAATTCTTGAGACAAATCAAAACATGATTAGTGAAATGCTGCTATTATTCTAAGCATATCCCATTTTAGCAAATCATAGCAAAAAGAACACAAAACTATGCAAAAAAACAGTAAAATCAGCATATAATATTCCAAATACATTGATCATGCAAAATGGTTAATATACATCATATTGAATCAACTTAACTAACATATCAGATAAAACATAAGAGTTTATAGGCATTTTTAGTGTTCAAAACATGTCATGATTGAGGCATTTCCAGTGCCTCATCATTTTCCCCCCAACTTATATTAATGCATGCCCTCATGCATTATGTTGGGCTATGGAATCACATATGTCCATGTTTAGATTCCATGACCTGTAGAATAATTTCTTGCCTATGTAATACCCCCTATTTTCCTGAATGTTTCTGAGCCAATATTCAAATTGTTCATCAGGCTGGGCATCTTCCTCAAATTAGAATGGAACAGGAGTAATGATGGTCGGAGGCCTAAACCTGAGACCTATCCAGTTGTGTTGTATGATCTGAATTAGCTGGATTACACCTTCTGCTCTTATTTTGGACCATTCTAAGTTGATGGGGGAGATAGGTTCTCTTTTCCTTAAAGACATGGAAAGTTCAGCCGATCTATCTCTGCATACTGACAATGCTGGGAAGAAATTATGATCACAAAAATTGTTAAATCTGGCCACACAGTCCCTTAAGTTGTTCAAGTACATTCTCTTTATATCATCTTTGTTCATCATTGAGAAGTTTTGCTTGGTGATAACTAGGTGGTTTGGCTGGATTGCTCTGACTAACAACTCAGCCCTTGTTTCAATCACTTTATTCTGCTTTTTCTCTTGATCCCAGTAAAGCTGATTCTATAAAGTAGACATAAATGCTCTCAACTAAACATCTCCAATGTAAATTTGAGGATGAGAGTCAACTTCTTCTGGAATGAAGAAACTATGTAAAAATAGTTCACACTGGAGATATTTTTGCTCAAAAGGACTGTTAAAAAATGCCTCCAAAAAATTTGTAATAATGTCCAATTTATATGGGAGGTTTGAAGTAATCCTCATGACCTGCCATCTGAGGTATTTTTCCTTCAAAATAAGGCTATAAAATCTGGCTGGTCGTCTAAATTGGACTAAAAATTCAATGATTTGGCATAAGTCAGACACCTTTTCTTTTAATGCCTGAATTTTTGTGTCCTTGGATTCTAGCTGTTTTGCTTCCAATTTAAAATTTTTAGTTTTAGTGGTAAGCTACTCATATCTAATCATCCAGCTAGCTATGTTTGCATTGTATTGCTCTAGAGACATAGTATTAGGTGGTCTGACTACGGGGGGATCCTAGGCAGTAGATTTATCTGAACTCCTTTTTCTGCAACTTCCACTGGCTGTTCATCTGTCAATAACTCTACTTGCACCCCCTTATTTGCTATTTCTATGGGGTTGTCATCAGATAGTAATTCTACTTGTACCCCCTTATCTGTTGTTTCTACTAAAAGTGTAACAAGATGAAATGCAGGGACCTCAATAGGAGTACTTGAACATTTTCTTGCTGTTGGGACTGTTCTTGTGTTGGTGGCTCGTCTTCAACATCCTCTGCTATGCTCTTTACCATTTTTGAAGCATCTTCAGAACAAGAAGGCAATGCTTCAGAATAAGATGGTGCTGCTTTAGAATGAACAGGCACTTCTTTAGAATGAAGGAGTTTTGTTTCAAGATGAACTCCTATGTCTGCCTTAGCAGAGTTATCTGCCCTAAATAAACCCAGAAGCAATTGAGCCAGATTGTCTTCATCAATGGATACAACTGACTATTTTTTAGATTATGACAACAGTTTTCTCAATTTTGCTACTTCTTGCTGAAGCTCTACAATTTTTCTTTCTTGCATCTCAATGATGCTTTATTTCTCTAAAATCCATTTGGTCTGTGTTTTGACAACACTCCTTGTTGCCCTCAGCTGCTCTGTGATGTCTTCCACTTCTATTTCTGCTTCAGAAGCTGATGCAAACAAATTAGCTACAGTTGGCTGCTCAACCAATATCTCTTCTTCTTTTGCAACAATTTGTTCTTGTTCAGGAGGATCTATGAGACTGTCTATAAGGGTATCTACCATATCTATATCCTATTGAACTGTAGCCTCCTCCAAACCATCCTGCTTAGTTTCTACCTTAGCTATCTGTTCAAGGAATTCTGAAAAGTTTTCAGAGGCTGGTTGTATCTCTGTGACATCTGGGCTGCTTGGTCTATCTTCTTCTTCCATGACCTGTTCTGTAGTTTCTTTCAAATGGATTCTTGTAGACCTCCTAGTTCTAGATGCAAAATTATTCTTTTTGCTCTGTTTTCTAGTGACAGCAAGGGTCATGGGGTCAGCTTCAAATGCCTCTATTTCCCTTATTATTTATGCCTCTATTTGGTTAAGTGCTTCACTTCTCTATTCTATCAAATTAGTGGTCACTCCAAAAAAATGAACTTTTTTTTTTTTTTTGCTCTACTACTAGTTCCAAATCCTCTTCTCTTTTGTTTCTTGGTTCGTGAAGTTGAGGGTTCAGGAACAAGGTTTTCTACTGATGTTGTGGGGTGTAGTTCTGTAACAGCTTTAGGGGCACCTTCTACAATTTCTTCTGCAGCATCTTCTGCAACATTTTCTGTAGCAGCTGTTTCCTCTTCTACAAAAACATCAGCAGCATTTGGTTCTTCTTCTTCCTCACTTTCATCCTCAAAAATGACATCATTTAGGGTAGAGTAAAACCTATCAAAACTCTTAGGGTTTCCTCTAAAATGGTGTTGGCAAACTAGTTTGGTAAGACCATGGTGGTGAAGACTTCATTTACCCTCCTGATATCTCTTTGCCATGTTCTTTAATTCTTGATGCAGATACAAGGGAATATTTACCCTAAATTCTAGTTGTTGTCCACCATGTCTGAGATGGTTCAAAATTCGTAGATGATGCCCTGATAACAGCACATACTGCCCTTCACAGGTTAGGAATTTAATTACCCAGGTGGCTACTTCATCCCAGGGTTCCTACAGGCTAGCTCTTTTTAACCCTTTTCATGTGTTGTTATGGGTTAAATACTTTGGTTCTCTATCATTTTCTTCTACAAACTGATTAACTACATTTGCCAATGTGTTCTTGCCAGATCTAGAAATTGAAATTCCTTCTAATGGCAGCTCAGTAATCTAACTTAAAATTTTAGGGCTTACCTCAATAGTCATGCCGTTAACATGTGCTCGGTTGTTTCTGAATGTATGGGCAAACATGCCAGCCAAATCTTCAGAAGACCCATTAAATTTATCCAAAAATGGCATAAACCCTCCATTTTCAAAAATCTGCAAAACTGCCAGGTTTTCTCGGAGGTAGGTGGTATCTACAGGTTTTTTTCGAATCTTTCACCCCATATTTTCTATTTAAAAACCATATACTACAGCTGCTATTCTTCTGCTGGATCTCTGGCTGTTTTATGTTGTAGATTTGTAGAGTTTTAGTTTGAAACCTTCGTTGCCCTGTTTCTCATCTTCTTCTTCGAAATGAACCGTAACCTGTGCACTATACTTTGCAAACACGTCTTCAAAAAGAAAGGTGGCACACATTTCTACTTTTGCACTGTACACCTATTCGTTGATGATTGCATGGATGTCCTTACCGTCAGATCCACCTCATTAGTTTTGTAGATTCTCACATGCATGTTTATTGGAATTAAAAATTGGTGGCATATGGTTGGTCACGTTCTCCATATTTCTAATGGGTGCAAAAACAAACCATGTGCTGACTGACATGTGTTCCTTCATCGCATGCAACTAAAAGATTTTTATTTTGTCGTACCTTGTCTTCTTGGATGCCATGTGGAAATGCTCTTTTCGAATATTATAACTTATTGCGCAGAAAAAATTTCATTCCGAAGATTATGACTTCATTCCAAAGACAAATCCTCATTTCGAAGATTATAACTTCATTCCGAAGACAGGTCTTCATTGCAAATTTAAATCTTCATTCCAAAGATTAATCCTCATTCTGAAGATCAATCCTCATTTCAAAGATCAAGTTGTATTGCGAAGGTAAATCGTCATTCCGAAGACAGATCTTCATTCTGAAGACAGATCTTCATTCCGAAGATAGATCCTCATTTCGAATATGATGCAGCAAGTCATCATTCTGAAGACAAACTTTCATTCTGAAGACAAATTATCATTCCGAAGACAAAGTTTCTTTCTGAATACAAAGTGTAACATTCATTTTTCTGTCATTTCGAAGACAATTTCAATCCGAAGATAATACAGCAGGCACTGTTTTTGGCATTCTTGTTTCGAAGATTAGGCAGAAATCAATATTTTCATTCTCAAAACATGTTTTAAGTATGCCAAATCTTATGAATACCTTTTATGCTAATGGTTAATTGTCATACACTATACACCAATCATTTTACAATGAAGAAATGTAAGAAATATATACCTGATAAAAATAGTTAATGCCAGTTTTGAAGAATGACTGCCTTTGTTGATATTCTGCTGAGATTTTTTGCAACATTTAAAAAAAAGTGCACTTGGTGAATTTGTACAATGATGGTTCAAAAATTTCCCAAGGTTATGCATGCCATAAAACTAGTTTTCATGCATACCAACCCAGTAGTGCCTTAAGAAAATGTTTTCACTGCTGAGTTATTCATTTTTCTCTCTTCTTTTTTTCTTGATTTTCTCCCCCTTTTTTTTATTTTTTTTATTTTTACCTCTCCTTTTCTCTTTTTTTTTTTCTTTTTCTTGATCCTGACTATGCCCATGAAGGAATTTCATGATTTCCCTTGAAACCATGCCCATGAAGGAATTCATACTCAGAATTTATTCATATTTTTGTTTTCTGATTTTTTTTTTTGTATTTTCTATTTTTTTCTTGAAATCCATGATCATGTTGATTGTTTTGAAGTGGAAGAGGGAATCTCTTCCACCTGTTGTGTATCCAAACTATCAAGTTGCTGCAAGAATTTTTCTTTAGTCAGAGGTGTATGGTACACCCTAAGGCGATGTCCATTCACTACCAACTTTCTTTGTGATCCATTAATAGGGGATAGACGAGCTGCTCCATTGTCAAATACCTCCTCAATCCAATAAGGTCCCAACCATCTAGTTCTCAGTTTCCCAAGGAAGTCTTCATATTGAGAATCAAACAGTAAAGCCAAATATCCTTGTTGAATTTTCCTCTGCTGAATGTGACTATCATGCCATAGCTTCCTCTGCTCCTGAATTACCTCAATTTGGTGCAAAGCATCCAATCTAAGTTCATCCAATGCATTCAACTGTAGAATCCTATATGTCTGTGCCTGTGACAAGTCAATTCCAATTTCCAATGCTATATGTAATGTTAGAAGTTCAAATTCAATAGGTAAGAGAGGCTTTTTACCAAAAACTAATTCATAAGGTGTGAATCCAGTAGTGGACTTCCAAGTAGTTTTGTAGGCCCAAACTACTTCAGTAATTTATCTAGCCAATTTCTCCTATGAAAAGCTACTATTTTTGTCAAGATGCGTTCTAGTTCCCTCGTTTGTTACTTCAACCTCGGCCATTTGCTTGTGGGTGGTAAGGTGATGATTTACTATGTTTGATTTCATACAATTCTGTAAATGCTTTTATGACTTTGGATGCAAATTGGGGTCCTTGGTCTGTGGTGATAGACCGTGGAGCTCCAAATCTCTGAAAAATATGAGTATACAAGAAATTAGCAACCTTCTCTTCACGAGTATGTTTGAAAGCATGCACCTCTACCCACTTTGTCAGGTAATCAGTGCATACTAGAATATGCACCTTTCCTTGAGAAGGTGGATCAATAGGTCCTACAAAATCAAGCTCCCACCTCTCAAATGGTTCTAAAACCATTTGAGGCTGTAGTGGCATCTCATTTGTATGAGTGGGTTTCCCCATTATTTGGCATGCATCACAATGCCTGATGTACTTTTTCACATCCTTGTGAAGAGATGGCCAATAATATCCTGTCCCTAGGATTTTTCTAACTATGCTTTTTACATAATAGTGTCCACCTGAGGGTTCATCATGACAAGCTCTAAGGATATCATATACTTCATCCTTTCGGATGCACCTACATAACACATGGTCAGGACTGTACTTAAAAAGCATACCCTTAATCCATTCAAAAGAAGAAATTTGTTTGATCAATTATATTTTTTGTTTTGAAGTGAAATGTGGAGGAACTTTCCCTTTGACCAAATAATTGGCTATATCTGCAAACCAAGGTGATTGGACTAATATAGCAAATAGTTTTTCATCAAGAAAAGTGTCATCAACTAATTCCCCTTCATTTGTGTTCTGCAACCTGGACAAGAAATCTGCCACAACATTAGCTTTTCCTCGTTTGTTGATTATAGTGATATCAAATTCTTGCAACAACAGCAACCAACGAATAATTCTTGCACTTATCATAGGTTTATTCATCAAATACTTAATGGTTGTATGATCTCGTGTGAATAAATATTTGATAACCTCGTGATATAATGCCCGAATTTGTTAATGGCATAAATTACTGCTAAGAATTCCTTCTCAGTTGTATAATTTTTCTCGGCTCCTGTCAAGTTCTTGCTAATGTTGTAGATGGTATAATGTTCACCATTATCAATTTGTCCTAATGCTGCTCCAATTTTTGTATTGGAGGCATCAGTCTGTATGTGAAATGGTAATGTCCAATTAGGTCCTTTGAGCACAGGTGGAGTTATCAATTTCTCTTTCAGAGCTTCAAATGCTTCCCGACACTTTGCAGTCCAGGAGAATTCAGAATCTTTAGTCAATAGGGCAAACATAGGACTGGCTATTGTGCTAAAGTTGGGAATAAACCTGCGGTAAAAACCAATGTGTCCTAGGAAGCTTTTGACATTAGTCTGAGTTTTAGGAGGAAGGAGATTCTTGATAATTTCCACCTTCTTTGGATCAACTTGGATCCCTTCAAGAGAGATGTGATGACCAAGAACTATCCCTTCCTTCATCATCATGAAGCATTTTTTTGGATTCAAAGATAAGTGGTATGTTTCACAACGAGTTAAGATTTTGTCAAGATTTTCCAATGTAAAATCAAAAGTTTGTCCACATACTGTGAAATCATCCATGTATATTTCAACACTTTTGGTGGTCAGATCAGCAAAAATTGCTAGGACTCGCTCACTAAAAAGTTGTCAGGGCATTACACAAACCAAAAGGTAAAACCCTATAGGCAAATGTTCCCCATGGACATGTAAAAGTTATCTTTTTTTGATCTTCAGTGCAATCTGAATTTGATTATATCCACTAAATCCATCAAGAAAACAAAAGTATCTTTTTCCAAAGAAGAGCATCTAAGACCTGATCTATGAAAGGTAATGGAAAATGGTCTTTGTATGTCACCTTATTCAACTCTCTATAGTCTACACATACTCTCATTTTTCCATTTTTCTTCGGAACTATTACCAATGGAGAAACGCATTGGCTATCAGAAATTGGGTAAATGAATCCTACTTCTAGAAGTTTTTCAATTTCTTCTTTCACAATATCTCTTAAGACAGGATTCAATCTTCTTTGAGGTTGTCTAACTGGCTTGACTTCTTTAGTATAGATTCTGTGGGTATATATATCAGGATGAACTCCGACATATCTTTGTAGTTCCAAGCAAAAGCATGAACATGCTTCTGCAAGACAACTATCAATTTTTCTTCCTCTTCCCTAGTAAGCTGGCTATAAATGTTCAAAAATTTGCCTGGATAGACTTCTATTTGTTTTGTATTTAGAAGTACTGAATTCACTCCTTTATACCTAGTGATTAAGGGATTAAGAGGACATTGCTGAGATGGGAAAAAAGTATCAGTTTCTGTTTTGTTGCTACTTGAGGGAAGCATATCTTGTATGGAACAATGAGAAGGAAAAATCAGATGATGATGCCATCCATGTGGTAGTGAAACAGAGTTTCCCTGTGATAGTACAGATGGTTCATCTTTAGATTTTTGATTCTCCTCATTCCTTATCAACTGTTGGATATTTGTTTCTTCCCCTTCTAAACCTTGTTCATGCAGAACATTCATCAGGATTGTTTCATTTTCTAATTTTTTTGTGTCACTGAGGTCTTCTGTGTGTTCTCTTACTACTAAGGTAGCTAGTGTAGAAATGACCTCTTCTGGTGGTTCCTCTAAGTCAGAAAACCATAACTGACCTAAAAATTTGCTAGATGGTTTTGCAGGAGGATATAAAGAAATCTATTTCAGATCAATACCATTTGAAATAGTCATATTTCTAGATCTGCAGTTTATGAAGGCTGCTGCAGTTGCAAGCCAAGGTCTTCCCAAAATAATGGGATATCCATGTGTTGAATTTCTTGGCTGTAAAACCAGAAAATCTACAAGAAATTCCCAAGAAGAAACTTCTATAGGGACATCTTCAATGATTCCTTCAGGTTTTGCAACTGACCTATCAGCCATTTCTAAAACTGTAAATGTGGGGCTGAGATGTTTGAGCTATAATTGTTCCATTGTATCCTTGGTCATGACATTTATTGTAGCTCCTAGATCTACTAAAACATTTGATATTGGTACTAAACCTATGGTAACTGTGATAACTGGACTTCCTGGGTCACTATACTTTGGAGGTACTAGTTTTCCAGATAAGAGATCAGCTATCTTTCCTTCAACCTGCATAGTTTTGGGAAATGCTTTCTTCTTCCTTCCTACTCTTTTAATGCACAAATTTTGGAAAGTACTGTTAATATCTAGTATTTCCTTAATGGCTTGCAATAAGGGCAATGATATAGTCAACTTTTTGAGTTCTTTGACCAATTATGACTTAGAATTTTTTGGTATTGCATTGAATCTTTCAGGATATGGAATTATCCTTGGTAATTGTTCTGCCTGTGGTTCTGTTTTTGTCTCTTTCTCTATTGTTGGTTGGATTCTCTCTGGTTCCAATTTTTATTTTGTCTCTATTGTTGGTTGGATTCTCTCTGGTTCTGATGATTCTTGCTCTTCATTTTCTTTGATTTCAATTGAAACTAGTTCAGGTACAACTTTCCTTGAACGAAGTTGGATGTTACTACAATCAAGAACATTAATTTCAACATTTTCTTTAGCTTCAGCCACATAGATAGGAGGTGTCTGTCTCATGCTATTTGGATTAGTGACTGGTTGAGTTGGCAATTGAGGTTGTTTCACTTGTTGTGTTTGCTATTGTTTTTCTTGAAAATTTTGATTAGGTGTAGGCAACAAATGTTGAGTTTGACCTTGATTCCTTTGTTGCCTTGGATAGGACTGGTATTGCTGATTCCACTATGGTTGGTTTTGCATCCAATGTGGATTAGTCTCGATTTTGATTCCAAGTTGGATTGTTTTGATTCCATGAGGGGTTGTTTTGATTCTGATTCCAGGCTGGGTTACTCTAATTTGCTTGTGGCCATTCTTCGGAATTTGTCCATTGAGGATAATTCCAAGGACGTTGGGGTGGTTCTGATTGTCCCTAAGGCACAGTACCAAGATTATGCCCCCAATTTATAAGAAAATGAGGGGGATTTTGATATTGAAAAATTTCCCCCTTGTTTCGGTCCAATATATTTGAGTTCCTCAGTCTGATTTTCTAACACAGTTTTGAGTTGTGGTAGCAGGTGGCATTGATAAGTTGAATGCCTTTTTGAACAGATACTACAAATGGTCGAGATAGATGTTTTATTCAAGGGACATTCCCGCAAAGCATGTTTATTTCTACATCTTGGGCAATAAATTGCCAAAGGTTCTATGTTTTTTGCTTTTGCAGACATTTCCCCCAAAGTAGTGTTTAGGTGCACTAGAATATCAATTTTGAAATTTGCAAGTTCCTCTATCAGGTCCTTTACATTAGTGCCATTTGTGTGGCTTTTTCTTCTTCTCTGCTTAGTGCGAGAGTAATTCCTATAGAGATCCATAATTTTCTCATTACTGATAGTGGTTACATCCCCTTTTTCCATAAAATCTAGAACTTCTCTGGATTCATCTTGCAATCCTCTCAAAAATATGGTTTTACATAATTATGGTTCTACAAGTCCACATCTCCTTTGAACAAAGGAGAACCTATCAAGATAATCTTCCAATGTCTCATCATCTTCTTGCTTGATTCTGAATAACTCATCTTTTCTATTCCTTACACGACAATATTCCTGATATTTGTCTAAAAATATAGTCTCCATTTGATCCCAGGTTCTTATAGAATTAGGATCTAAGCTCATGAACCAGCGTAATGCTGAATCCTTGAGTGTTGAGGGAAAAACCTTAAGTTTCTGATTGTCATTTATATAATCATAGGTCTGACACACTACCTTGAATTTAAACAAAAGTTGATCAGGATCTTCAGATACAACACCTCGAAAGGTTGGAAGTATTGAAGGTGAAATGGTCTTCATGGGAGAGTTTTGTGTTGGATTCAGACGAATAGGATATTCAAATGTTTTGGAAGGTTGAAATATATCCTGATCATATCCTTCATTATGAACATAGCCATGTTGGCCATCTATATTGCCTCCTACCATAGTTTCCTATTTTTTGGGAGAAGTTAAAGCTTCCCAAATTGTTCTCTCAAGAGGTCCAAGCCTCTCTGTTGATGATGAGTCTGATGAATTGTCTTTCTTAGGATATTCTGATGATGATAAAATTGGTGATTTTTCTATCTCAGAATGTTCTAATTATGGTGAGACTAGTGATTTTTCTATCAATCTTTCTGATAGTTCAAACACAGGTGATTCACCCCTTAGGCGTGAAGATCTCCTTAATGGAACAAGCCAGAGATCCTTTGGGGTAGTTCTACCTTTTTCTTCCCTAGACTTATTCATTCATGTTTACTCCTAAATGACATAAATTAAGTCAATAGTTGTTATGTTCCTCAGCTGTTGTATTCAGATTTTAACCTAAATTTTCATAGCTTAGTTTGATTACATCTATTGGATTGTTTTTTTCTTCTGACAACACTATTCCTTGACAACGACACCAAAATGATGCGTAGTCATTATACCATCATTAATTCTCAATGAATCTGTCAATCCAGGGCAGTGTACAAGGCTATCTATGGAAGAAGTGAAACAACTATAACTTAGGTCAATCTAGAGCAATAGGTCTTATTGGTGGAACCGGTTGTGTGGGGGGGGTTAGGACATTACTATCTCTAAATTGCATGAATTAAACCTTAATTTAAGTTGCAGAATTAGAAACTAATCATTAACTACAAAAATGAAGACCTAATTACAATTGCAGAATGAGACCTAATTATATTACAGAAATAACAGTTGCAAAATTGAAAGTCTGATCCTAATTGAAAAAAGGAAATCTAATTACTTTTGCAGCAATGAAAGTCTAATTCTAATATGGAAATAAAAACTGTCAAGGTTCTGTAACAGAAGGTTGTCAATCTTCTGTGCAGGATTTGATAGCAAAACATAAAATGCAGGAAATTGCTAAAAATAGTAAATTCTAGAAATAACAATCTGAAATAAAGTGGAAGCTTTGCTGAAAGTAAGATTGCAACTAAAACATTAAGCACAAGGTTAATCTAAGCATAAATAAACTAAGACTACAAATATTGTCAGCTATTTATAAGCAATTGAAATGGCAAGTTCTACAACTCATTCTGCTGCAACAAAATTAGAATAAAAACCTATTGTTAGTCCTCCTCCTAGGTCTGGAAGTGGCTAGCCTCCTTGTCCAAAAGAAGGTATGAGTCTCTCTTTTTCTCTAAATCTTAGTCACACTAATTTACAAGCAATATGAAATAGAATTGGTGCACTTTATTGATTAAAAGACATGATTACAATAATTCTACTGAAAAACTGTTACAGGACTGTAACAGTCAATTTCTATCTATTTTTTGCTTCTTCTTTACTTTCTACTTCTTGCTGCTTCTACTACTTCTACCTCTATATATTACTAGGCTCAACCTGAATGGGAGCAATATTTATAGATGTCCTAATATCTGATTACAAATAAGAAATATCTCAAAATATCTAATCCTACAATGCTGTAACAAATTCTGGTTTTATCCTAGAAGAAGATTAAAACTTGATCTTTCCCTTAATGATGGCTTTGGTCGGCAATGACGACAAAGACAGATGGAAAATCTTTTCCTTTACTTTTTCCAACCTTTATTTCCATTTTTACAGCTTCAAAAATCGATCAACAAGTCAAAAAGCACACTCTATTTTCATTCCAAAGATAAGTGGATTCATTCGAAGACAATGCAATTCTCATTCCGAATATCGCTCATTTCAAAGATACTGCATTCTCATTCTGAAGATCGCTCATTCCGAAGATACTACATTATTCATTCTGAAGATCCACTCATTCTGAAGATATTACATTCTTCATTCCAAAGATCCGCTCATTTTGAAGATACTGCATTCTTCATTCCGAATATCCGCTCATTCCGAAGATGCTGTGTTCTCTCATTCTAAAGATATATGTTCATTCCAAAGATACTTTGGAATGAAGAAATGTGTGCTTTTATAGTGGTTTCTTCTGCATCTCTCAGGTGGGTTATCTCTTAAGATCAAATTCCAATGGTCTTCATCTCTTTCCTCATGTGAATTCTATGTCTTGCTATTTATGGACAGCTGGCTGAAATTTACATGGGAAAGACCAGTTTTTGCTGCACAAGAATAGTTTGCTTGCACTCGCTGCGATTTAGGTGAAATAAATGCTTGAGACAAATCAAAACATGATTAGTGAAATGCTGCTATTATTCTAAGAATATCCCATTTTAGCAAATCATAGCAAAAAGAACACAAAACTATGCAAAAAGCTGTAAAATCAGCATATAATATTCTAAATACATTGATCATGCAAAATGGTTAATATACATCATATTGAATCAACTTAACTAACATATCAGATAAAACATAAGAGTTTATAGGCATTTTTAGTGTTCAAAACATGTCATGATTGAGGCATTTCCAGGCCTCATCATATCTTAGTAGACAAATTATTATCATTCGTTTTATATGTAAGCCCATATTCTATAGTCTTGTTGATAAATTGTAATATTCTTTTTTGTAGCTTTCCAATGACTTTATTTGTGTTCTTGCATAAATATTAAGAGATAATTTAAAAATATATATATATATATATATGGTCATGTATTTGTTAAATATAAGACCTCCAACTAATTGGTGATAGGTTATTGCTGAATCAAAATATATTTCATCATATATAGATAATTATAGTCCTTATTCCATAGGTGTATCCTTCAGCTTATAGTTTTTCATTTTGTATTTCTCAAGTAAATATTTTGCATACTTCATTTGTGTTATTATAATATTATCTTGATTTTGATGAATCTCTAAACCAAGATAATAATGCATAAGTCCTAAATTAGTTATTTCAAAATCTTTTTAAATATCCTTTTTAGCTTCATTTATTAAGTCATTTGAACATCCTGTAATTACTATATCATCATAATATACTACAATTTTTATTATATCATTTCCAATCCTTTTTGTATAGCGATTTGGATTTGATAAGCTTATCTTAAAGTTATGCTATTATAAATTATTATTAATTTTTATATACCATGCTCTTAGAGCTTGCTTTAGACCATACAAGGATTTGTTTAACTTAAAAAATTTGTGTTCTTGTTGCTTAATTACAAATCCTTTTGTTTGTGATATATAAACTTCTTCTTCAAATTCACCATTAAGAAATGCACTTTTTACATCCATTTGATAAAGTTTCAATCCACGATGTCCTTCCAAAGCACAAATTGTTCTAATAGTAGCCATTCTTGCTCTTGGTGCAAAAGTTTCTTCATAGTCAATTCCTTTTTTTTGAGCATATACTTTTTCAACTAATCAAGCTTTATAATTTTCAAATGAACCATATACTCTATACTTGACCTTCTAAACCCATTTACAACCAACTATTTTCTTTTCTAGAGGTATCTCAACTAGATTCCATGTTTTATTTTTCAACAATGATGTATATTCTAATTCCATAGTTGCCTTCCATTTTGGATGATTCAAAGCTTGAAGTGTTGTAGGTTCTTCCATAAAGCTTAACAATCCCTTGTTTATTCTAGTTAAAATATGAGTTTGAGGTCTTGTAGTAATAATATCTATCATTTGCTCTAGATTTGAATCTCTAACTGTGTTTTTAAGCCACATAGGCTCTTTTCTCTGTAGGTTTGTAGAAGATTTTGTATTTTTATTTTGTTCATCTTGAAATTATGATTTAGTATCTTCATTTGATGAATTCTCATAAAATATTTAGAATAACTTATTAATTAACATTTTGTTATTTTATAGCATTTTTTATTTTTGCATCGAATACTACATCTCTGCTTATATAAATTTTCTTTGTTGGATAAATTATTATATATCCTATAGATTCATCATCATCATGAAGGAATATACCACACATGTTATTTTCATCTAATTGTATCTTTTTTATTTTGGAATATGCATATAAGGCTTACATCCAAAAATTCTTAATCGTTCTATTGTTGGTTTTTGCCCTGACCATACTTATTCTAGTGTAACATTCTTAAGTATTCTTGTAGGTAATATATTCTGTAAATATACAGATGTTTTAACTACCTCTACCCACTATTGATGATCAATATGAGGTTCTTTTATCATACACCTAACCATTTCCATGATATATTTGTTTCTTCTTTCTACAATACCATTTTTTTGTGGTGAATATGTTGTAGTAAGTTATCTTTTTATTCCATTTTCTTCTAAAAATAAATTGAATTATTTTGACATAAATTCACCTCCTCTATTTGAACAAATATTGTTGACAATTTTTTCTAATTCTTTTTCAACTAGAAGTTTGAATTGTTTAAAACAACTAAATGCTTAAGATTTGTATTTCATAAAGGATACCTATATTTTTTTGGAGTGGTCATCAATAAATAGTTGAAAATATTTATGTCCTCCAATACTAGTAACATTCATTGGACCATATAAATCCATATTGAAGTGGTCGAAAGACAACCATTTTATCAAACTACTAATTAGAAAATAAATTTTTCAAACTATTTTTATTCATCAAGAGTATCTAGGTTACAAAAAGAGTCTCCCTATTTTCTTCATAAATTTTAAGTATTCTAATGGTGTCCTTTAGAGCTCTTCAATGAAGGTGGGATTCTATGCGCATGTACCACCGGTAGTCTACTGATGTGTGTTCTTTTGTACCTATTTTTGGGCCTGCAAAATATTGTTAGTATGTTTGGGGGCCTGCCTTGGTCAAGCCCCTTGATTAAGAAGACAAAATCAACTCTAAACTAAAGTAAAACATGATGTAAAATGATGGAAATGATGTAAAAAGTATATTAAACCAATGTGTACCTAAAATAGTGTTGTATAATTGTTGTAGGACTATTTTGCAAGGCAGGGGGTGAATTGGACCCTAGGTTCATAGGCTGAGGGTGATATGTACTATGGTTTACTTTTGATAGAGATATCCTATCCGGATGGTCTTTAGATGTTGTCTTATATTGTTTGTCAGAGGTGAAGTAACATAAGATGATTATGGTATGATTTTAGCAACATCTGGATATGTTTACTAAAAATGTGTGAGATTTAAAATAAGATAAAAGACCCTCTATTTATAGGAAAATCTAAGGTCAGGGGGTGGTTAGGCATACTAGACCTTAGATTCAATTCCTATAAAGGTTAGGTTGGGGTTTATGAAGTGCCAGACTTACGTTCCCTAAGAGAAATATTCTATCCTCACATGTGTGAGGAAGGATTAGGGTTAACTAGGGTTAGCTAACTCCTAGGTTGGATGAGGGTTTAGTTAGGATTTCTAGAAAAATATCCCAAGTAACTTAGGGTGCACACATGTGTGAGGACATGTTTAGAATGAATTTTCTCATTAATCCTAATTAAACCCTATTTAATGATAAAGTGCAACTTAAGTGAAAGTCAATCACAAATTAGAATCCTAATTAGTCTAATTAGGGTTTTTGGTAGGAAATGATCCTATGAGGCCCTAATTAAGTGTAGGAAAGGGCTTAGGTTACCTTAGGGATCTAATAGGTGGTCTCCTAGTGGATAGGAAGCATTTTGGGTGCATTTTACCTAGTTTTGTAGGTTTTGAGCCTCCAGTGGTGTACGATGGCCTATGATAGCCATCGATGGCCTATGATGGCCTATGGTGGCCTACGATGGACTATGATTGTCTATGATGGCCTATGATGGCCTATGCAAACCTAAAAATACCTATGCAAATCTACACTTATCTAAGATTTAGCATGTGTAGCTTTTGGGTGTCTACATTTGCCCCTTTTTGTACTATGTTGTGTGAAACATAGTTTAGTGTAAAAATAATATGATGGGAGAAGGTGGTGAGGTGTTTGTGAAATGGAGGAGAAAGGGAAAAGGAAGAATGAGATAAAATAAAAGGCATGTAGCTGCTCTAAGTGTGACCATACATCATTGATTGATAGGCAATAGAGAAAGAGATAAGAAAGAGAAGATAAAAATAGGGTCAAATCAATAGTATGTAGCCATTTAAAGCATGACCATACACCATTGATTGAGAACCAAATGAAGAAGAGGGAAGATGAAGAAGAAAAAATGGAATTGAATAAAAGGTATGTAGTCGCTCGAAGCATGACCATACAACATTGATTAAGAACCAAATGAAGAAGAGAGAAAATGAAGAATGTGGGGATGAATGTGAATGAATGAATGTGGATGAAACATGATGGTGAGACAGATGATTTTCCAATTTAGTATTATTTTTTACATTATCGTACTAGTTTTTGTGAAGGCAACATATGACTGCTTTGCTTTTGTGACCAATGCAAGATGGTCCAAATTAAAATAGAACAAATGCATAGTCAAATTTTTGCTTCTGATTGATTGATGAGTGCATGATGACACATGTCAAGCCATTTGAGTTAAGTGGCATGGATAAATCAAGCATAACATTCAGTATGTGGTTAGCACTGATATACATGAATGAAAGTAATAAGTCTTTAATATTGCGCATGGGTCTCATGACTTAAAAATATTTGATTTGGGATGAGGTTTATCTTGAGATAATCTTCAGAAAAACATTTTGTAGATAGATGTGATATACGTGATTTGGATGTTTGATTGTTTTGTTGTATGCAAATAGGATTAGCAATGAGACAAATTAAATGTGGTGATGTGGTGATGAGTCAATTGATAGAATAAAATGGTGAAAAAAGGTGGGAAAATTTGGTCAGACAGTGGCAGAAAGGAAGAAGAAGCTGCAAGAGTGAATAAAATGTAGAAATGGTATCATGAGGTTTGGTTCACAGGATTACCTAAAAACTAGAATTGTGTTTGTAGGGCATCCCGTGAATTGGACCGGAGTTCGCAGGGTGACCTAAAAACTAGACTATTTTACCCTTGTGCAGTGTTTTGGCAGTTTGGGGGACCAAACGATGTCATAATTGGAGAAAACTTATACTATTGAAAATATATTTTCAAGTCTGAAACAATTGTGAAAGTCTTAGGAAATTTAGAGATGATTTAATAGGTGAAAATTTAGGCCAAATATGACCCTAATTTTAGAAGTTATGAGTGCACAATTTCAAGCCTTGTGAAGGGTGTGCATGATGATTTTTTATTGTGCCTACATACAATGTGTGTGATTTTGTGTATGTAATGTGTACATATAGTAAAATATGTTTGATATGAATGATGTGTATTAGGTATGATGAACCTAACTGAATATGAGTATGTATGAACGATGATGTGTAGAGGTTATATTTGATAACATGTGTACATGTGGGATGTAAAAAGGTAGAAAAATAGAGGGAAATACACCTTGCGTGGATACCATCTTACTTATAATGGTTAATAAAAAACAAATGAAAAAGTATACTGACAAATGACTAGAATATAAAACAAGAAAATATGGGGTGCACAAACTCACTGAGGTGTACAAGATGCACATGAGAGAGATGTAACAAATCATGAGTTGATGTGGTGAATGAGAAATGTAAGTGTGATTGAGAAGAGGTATGTGAAAAATAGGGTCAGTGATGATGTTGCATGACCCTAATTCTCAAGCATAGCGAATGTGTAAAAAGAGTTTATAGGATCTCAAATGATATAGAATGAAGAATCAAACTAATCTAGTGGCCAATCAATATTGTGAAGATATATTAACTATCATAATTGAGGTTGAATCATTCATGGACCTGTGTGTGCACATGATGTTTATTTATCCATTTTGAGGGAGGTTGGACTAACCCATTGTAAACTTAGCCAAAGTATCTAGCTCATCCACAAGTGCACAATGATCTGTACAAGATAATATTGCTAATATGACAGATGTGTCACCACTTGTAAGACTCTTCCACTGGAAGGAAGGCTTTTGGAGCCTATTTATAATGATGGAAATCATCCTGTGATGTTATGTTAAATCGAAGGACCAAATGGATTCAAGCATAGTGGTAGTACTCTTGGAGGATTTTCCTTTTGTTTTCTACCCCTCTTCCTTTTGATTTTTTTTTATGCTCTTTTTTATTATTTTTTTTTTGTGTGGGCATTGGCTTTTGTTTTCTATCTATTTTCTATTTTTGCTTATGCTTTTCCCTTTGTTTATCCCTAGGTTGTATTTTTATCACATAAATGATAGGTTGAGTAGGGGAAACCATTCACTAAATGGTGAGGCTTACACAAGGTGTTGTCATACCTAGACTGATGAGGATGAACAAACACGAACAAAACTATCCAAGGAGCCAAATCATAATAGAAAAGAATTATTTTAATAATGCTAGCCAAAGGGGACAAAAATTACAATGCCATATTGTACAATCTCGGAGCCCAAACCAACCCTCTTTTTAGATCCAAAATCCCTCTTTAAATCATATTTTCCCTCCCTTTTACATGATTTTTAAGTTTCCCGCCCATGCAAAAAAAATTAAATTTAACTTTCTTGCCCATGAAAATTTTTAAATTCTACTTTCCCGCCCAACTGGCATCCGATAAACACAAAGAAATTTTTTGTTTTTTTTTGTTGATGCAATATTGCTCTGCTGCCAATGGATGCTCCTGCATTAGACACCCAGGGTAAGTTTGAGAAATGACCTCACTTATTTTTTATTGGAGGAAAACCAAGGCGGTCAACCTCAGATTTGGATGGCCAAGTCGAATCTTCTACAGGCCTTCACTTTCATTTCACTAGATATTTTTCATACTGTCTATTTCTTGTACTTCTATCGATACGGGTATCCATGATTTCCTGTATCTCTTCTATCACTAGAGCCGATTCCAAAACACTCCACAACTCTACAACTGGTTCCTTAGAACTGCCACTTTCATGATACTCTACCAAATCAGAACATAGGTGATATATTAAATCCACTCAGCAACTCCACCTCATATGCATTTCCTGAATCCCTTTTCTGTATGATCCTGCATGGTCCAAACTTCTTCATTTTCAGCTTGTTATATGTTTTAGCAGGAAACCTCTCCTTTCTTAGGTGCACCATGACTTCATCACCAACCTAGAACTCCTTAAACCTCCTTTTATGATCAGCATTTGTCTTGTACTGAGTGTTCATATTATTGATGTATTGTTTTACTTCTTCATGAAAATCCTTCAGATGCTCTGCAAAGTTCTCAGCTTCAACACTATTCTTTTCTTCCCTATCCAAATTCCTCAACTCAAAAGCATTTCTTGGACTACTCCCATATACAATATGGGATGGTGATTTACCAGTACTCCTGTTGAAAAAATTATTATAGGTAAATTCTACCTGTGGTAAAATCATATCCCATCCCTTCGAATTATCTTCTACCAGACATCTCAGTAGGTTACCCAAACTCTTGTTTACCACTTCTGTCTCTTCGTCAGTCTGTGGATAGTATGCAAAATTGAACTTCAAATTTATCTTCAATTTATTCCACAAGGTCTTCCAAAAATACCCAATGAACTTTGTGTCTCTATCGGAGACTATACTCTTTGGTAGACCGTGAAGTCATACCACTTCCTTGAAAAATAGTCCAGAGAACATGAACTGCATCACTGGTTTTCTGGCAGGGAATAAAATGTGCCATTTTTAAAAACCTGTCAACTACCACAAACATGGAGTCATTTCCCCTTTGTGTCCTTGGTAGACCAAGAACAAAGTCCATGTTGATGTCCTCCCAGGGTCTCTCTGGTACAGACAATGGCTAATATAACTCGGTGTTCTACCTCACACCCTTGGACATATAGAATATTCTACAACTTTGTACAAAATTCTTCACATATTATAGTAACTATGGCCAATAGTAGTTCTCATTCACCGAATTAATGGTCTTGTATCTACCAAAATGTCCAGCCAATCCTCCACTATGCTTATCTTTGACTAGATTCTCCCTCATTTAACTCCTAGGAATGCACAATTGGTTCCCCTTAAACAACATTCCATCTTGGATCATAAAATACAACCTCTGAGTCCTATACAGAGTAATTGGTGTTGTACAAGCTCTCCAAGCTTCAATAAAATCTAGATCTTCAGGGTACAAACTCTTAAGTTTTTCAAACCCCACAACTTCCACTCTCATTTTTGTCAGTAAAATATGCCTTCTACTTAAGGCATCTGCAACTGTATTTGACTTCCCACTCCTATGCTTCAACACAAAGGTATAGCTCTATAAAAACTCAACCCATTTTAAGTGCCTCTGATTCAATTTCCCTTGAATGTTAATATACTATAAAGCCTGATGATCATTATACAAAACAAAATCCTTTGGCAACAACTAGTGTCTCCATTTCTTTAGAGCCTGAACTATAGCATAAAACTCCTAATCATAGATAGAATATTTCTTCCTAGCATCATTAAGCTTTTCACTAAATTAGGCAAAAGGCTTACCTTCCTGACTTAATACAACTCCTATGGCACTACCACTAGCATCAAAATCTACCTAAAATACCTTATTAAAATTTGGAAGTGCCAACATAGTTTGCTTAGTGAACTTATTCAATAAATAAAATCTCCTATCAGCTCTTAAGGTCCACTTAAAGTCTTTATTATCCCCTCTTATTATTTTAGTTAGGGGTGCACAAATATTGATGAAATTTCTAATAAACTTTATGTAAAAACTTGCTAGACCATGAAATGATCTTACCTCAGTTACGCTCCTTGGGGTAGGTCAGTCAATGATAGCCCTTACCTTATCTAGATCCATATTCAGACCTTTAGTTGAGATGACAAATCCCAAGTACACCAACTCCTTAACAAAATTGTACTTCTTCAAATTTATCAGTACATGTTCCTCTCTCAGCTTCTCCACAACTCTTATGATGTTCCTTAGGTGTTCCTCAAAGGTCTTGTTGAAAATAAGAATATCATCTAAATAGAAAATGATAAAATTTCCCATAAAATCCTTCAATACTTCATTCATAAGCCTCATGAATGTGCTGGGGTTAGCCCAAATGGCATGACTAACCACTCATATAAATCCTATTTGGTCTTGAAATTTGTATTCCATTCATTTCCTTCTCTGATGCGGATATGATGATACCCACTCTTTAGATCAATATTTGTAAAATACTTGGACCCACTCAAATAGTCCATTATATCATCCATCCTTGGCAATGGAAACCTATACTTTATGGTGATCTTGTTAATAGCTCTGGAATCTGTCACATTATCCACTCTCCATACTTCTTTGGTGTTAGTATTGCAGGCACTACACATCGACTTAGGATTTCCATAATTATTCCCTTCTCCAGTAGCTCCTGAAATTGCCTATTCAATTCCTCATTCTCCACATGAGTCATCCTATGGGTAGCCTTGTTTGGCAAACTAGCTCCTGGTATCAAATCAATATGATGGCTAATCTTTCTCATGGATGGGAAACCCTCTAGAAAATTATTAGATATAATATCTAAGAAGTCTTCCAACAGACCTGAGACTTCTAGAGGGACATATTTGCTTGGTTCTTTCCTAACTCTATGAATTAATGCATAACACACATGCTCATGCTTCAAATCATCTAGAAATTTCCTACCATAAACCAAAAAAATTCTGGCACTGTTACATACCTTTTCATACATCTTCTTCAGTGCATTAATTTTATGACACACTCCTTCCTTTGTTAGGGAGTAAGTGTTGGAATGTCCATCATGGAATGCATGGTGATCAAAATACCATGGTCTTCCTAACAGTATATGGTAAGCATCCATAAGCAGGATATCACACAGGACCTCATCTTTGTATCTCCTAATATTAAACTTGACTAAGCACTATTCATTGACCAATGCCCTATGGTCCTTCTACAACCACCCAATATGGTATGGATGCAGGTGTCTCATAATCTCTAGATGTAACTTAGTAATAATTTATTCAGAGACTAAGTTATCAGTACTACCATTATCACCTGAACATTTGCACCTTGTGTGGAATAGGCTCTTAATCTAGTCTGGTTCCTTCTCCTCATTCAACAAGGTTCTTCTTGTGACCATAACTTCTCCTCTCTCTGCCTCCTCAAAGTACTCTGATTCAACTCCATCTACAATAGAAGCTTTGGAATTACTCATTGGTATCCTATTTGGCTTCTCTTGGTGTTGTGGACACTCATATGCTCGATGTCCTTCTTCTCCATAGTTGAAGCAGGTTCCATGAAACCCTCTTCCTCCATTTCCTTGGATAGATCTACCTCTTCCTCTTGGGTAGTTGTTGTTCTGACCATGGGATCTATAAGCATTATCTCCCTTATGATCTTGACTACTACTAGATTCTTCTTTCTTATCACCTCGTCCTCCATATATTCTTCCACCAATTCTTTCTTCATGACCTCTTCCTTTTTGCTTACCCTCAAACCTTTTTTTTAGCTTCTCTTCAACTTTTAGAACAAATTGGTAAGCATCCTCAATGGTGCTCATCCTAACTAGACTCAACTCTTCTTGAATACTGGTTCTCAACCCATGGATGTAATGGGTTACCTTCTCCTTGTTAGCCTAATAATGGCTAGTTCAGATCAAGATCTTGTAGAACTCCTCGATGTATTATTTTATAGACTTTCCTGACTATCTCTAACTTTGCATCTTCTTCAGCAGATCCAACTCATAATCTACTGGAATAAACAACCTCTTTAGCTTTTCCACCAGTCATTCTAATATAGTGATCCGCTCTTTTCCCCTTCTATTTTTATCAAGCTATACTCATTTCCACAAGATTCTAACATGAACCTTCAGTTCTGTCTTAGCAAACTTGACCCAATCAGGATCTTCCACCTCTTCATATTCATAATATTCTTCTAGGTTATTGATCCAATCAATTAACTCCTTTGGGTTAAGATTTATCGAGTATGTAGAAACCTCCATCTTTGGTCTCTTTCCAATATGGGATATGGCTCTGTACAACCTTGTTTGTGCAAGATCTATTGCCTCTTATTCTTTCTCAAACTGGTCTTCCTCTTCTTCGGCTTCATCTTCGCTCTTTTCCTCTCTTCTTGGGTCAAACCCTCTACGCAACTCTTCTTGTAATGCCTAGACTTGCCTCTGCAAAGCTTGGAAATCCTTTGATGGCACTACGAAATTACTGGAAACACCTCGGTTCCTTCGTGGGGGCATCTTGCTCTAGCTTCTCCAAACCCGAACCATAGATCCTGGTGTATACTGCCTCATGTTTAGAGATCTTATTACACACTTAGGAAATCCCACTCTGATAACACTTGATAGAGGATGAACAAACATGAAGAAAACTATCCAAGGAGCCAAATCACAATAGAAAAGAATTATTTTAATAATTCTAGCCAAAGGGGACATAAATTACAATGCCATATCATACAATCTTGGAGCCCAAACCAACCCTCTTTTTAGATCCAAAATCCCTTTTTAAATCCTATTTCCCCCCCCTTTTACATGATTTTTATGTTTCCCGCCCATGAAAAAAATTTAAATTTAACTTTCTTGCCCATGTAAAATTTTAAATTCTACTTTCCCACCCAACTGGCGGTCGACAAACACAAAGGTAAAACACTCAGAGAATTTTTTTTTTTTTTTTTTTGATGCAATATTGCTTTGCTGTGACTATATGCTCCTGCATCATAGACTCAAAATTTGTTTAAGATGTAGTGTGAGTGGTCCATGAATGAACTCGATTCAGCTAGAGAATATCTTGAAATCTTGTAGATTTTCATGACGTTTGATACAGGTTGATTAAACTAACCATGAATGACTGAGCAACAAAAAGACTTCTTGTAAACATACAACTAAGTATAGAGTCGATGTCATGATGTATACGAGCAATGGAATACTTATGTACAAGGAGGACAAAGAACATGACTAGGGGTGATGTCTACATGATGAAGAAGAGGAATATAAAAATAAGAGGAATATAGATTGAAGAAGAGGAATATAAAAATAAGATCAAATCAAAGGTATGTATCCACTCGAAGCGTGACCATACAACATTGATATAAATCTAGGTGATATAGAATATTTGTGGAAAATAAGAAAATAAAATGCAAGATACGTCGCCAATGGACGATTTTGATTTTTTTACATTTTTATTTTTATTTTGTGGATGTTTGTTGTGTTCGATGTTGAATGTACAAGAATGTACAAGCAAGGAAATTTACCCCTTGGAGAAATTTTTTGCTAAGATCGAAAAGTCTACAAGAAATGAAAAATTGCTAGGCTATGCTATGCTATGCTAGGCTATGTCCATGTCTAGGCTAAGCTAGTGCTATACCTTTTCTAGGCTATGATTATGCTATGCTAGACTATGTCTAGACTAGGCTATGTTATGCGAGACTTTGACTAGGCTAGGCTATGAGTATCCTATGCTAGGCTATGTTATGATAGGCTATGTCTATGGAGAAATCTAGTTCCAAATTTTTGCTGAGGTTTTTGGAAAAAAACCTATCCAAACTTTTGCTCAGGTTTTTAGAACATCCTATCCAAATTTTTTCTAAGGTTTTTGGAAAACCCTATCCAATTTTTTTTTGAGGTTTTCGGAGAAACCTATCCAAATTTTTGTTGAGATTTTTGGAAAAAACCTATCCAAATTTATACTAAGGATTTTGGAAAAATCTATCCAAATTTTTACTAAGGACTTTGGAGAAACCTGGGTTTCTAAAAATAATGTTCCAAAATTTTATTCAAGATTTTGGAGAAACCTGGGTTGCTAAGGGATTCTAAAAAGAATGCTCCAAAATTTTACTAAGGATTTTGGAGAAACCTGGTTTTCTAAGATATTCTAAAAAGAATATTCCAAAATTTTATTGAGGATTTTGGAGAAACCTAGTTTGCTAAGAGATTCTAAAAAGAATGTTCCAAAATTTTACTGAGGATTTTGGAGAAACCTGGTTTGCTAAGAGATTCTAAAAAGAATATTCCAATTTTTTTTTGAGGATTTCGATAAAATTGGTTTGCTAAGAGATTTTAAAAACAATGTTCCAAAATTTTTCTCAGGATTTTGGAGAAACCTGGTTTGCTAAGAGATTCTAAAAAGAATGTTCCAAAATTTTACTAAGGATTTTGGAGAAACCTAGTTTGCTAAGAGATTCTAAAAATAATGTTCCAAAATTTTATTGAGGATTTTGGAGAAACCTGGTTTGCTAAGAGATTCTAAAAATAATATTCCAAAACAAATTTGAGGATTTCAGAGAAACTTGGTTTGCTAAGAGATTTTAAAAAGAATATTCCAATTTTTTTTTGAGGATTTTGGAGAAACCTGGTTTGCTAAGAGATTCTAAAAAGCATTTTCCAAATTTTAACTAAGTATTTTGGAGAAACCTGGTGTGCTAAGAGATTATAAAAATAATTTTCCAAAATTTTATTGAGGATTTTAGAGAAACCTAATTTTTTGTAAAAAAACATCATGATGAAGGCAAGGGAAAGGGTGCAACATTTTGAACCTAGATATTGATTTGATTTGATGAGGACAAGGTAAATGGCACCATATTTAACAAAAGGATGCAACCTTTTTAAACCTAGCGATTAATTATGATGGCCAAATGTCATAATTTTTGTGGAAAAACCTATGGTCATTGAATGAATTTTTGATGTATGGAAAAGGGTGCAACCTATAACAAAGGGATGCCTTTTTTTAGGATCAAGTAATGTTATGTGATTGATGGTGATTTATTTGTAAGGGCAATGTTGGGTGTCACCATCATGATTAGATAAGAGGTGATAAAGTCCAAATGTGCAAGGAGGATAACTCCACAAAATATAACTATGGTTGGAAGGATGGAAAGCCCTCTCTCGAGTGTAGAAGTGTTTTGAAAAGATAATTGAAAAGAGAATTTATTTGGAAGGAGGGGGAGAAAAATCCCCCAGTCATAAATATTTTGTGAAAATGAGATGAAATTATCCCATTTTTTAATGATCGATTGGGATAGGTTAAATCTATCCCCATTTTGAATGATGGGTCAGGGAGAGGATGACATTGCCCCCTAAGTTTTGAATGATGGATTGGGAGAGGGTGAAGCTGCCCCCATGTTGAATGATGGATTGGGAGAGGGTGAAGTTGTTCCTATTTTGAATGATGGATTGGGAGAAGATGAAATTGCCCCACTTTTGAATGATGGATTGGGAGAGGATTAAGTTACCCCAATTTTGAATTATGGATTTGGGAGAGGATAAGGTTGCCCTAGTGTTTGAATGATGGATAGGAAGAAGATGAAATTACTCCAATTTTTGAAATAAGGGATTCAAGAAAGTGAAACTCCACTAGATGTGGAGGGTGTGGTGGAAAGAGAGACACTCCTAGAAATCATGTATGATGGATTATAAGGATATGAGAAAATTCCTTGGTTGTGGAATATATAGAACAAATGAATAGTTCCATTGTAGAAGGTTGATGAAATGAATGGTGGAATGATGAAGATGTGATTGAAAAATGATGAACGATGAGATGTCAAGAATGGTAGAAAAGGAAAATGGGTATTATATAGGGTCATGGCATGAATAAAAGAATAATGGAATAGAAAATTTGAGGTTCGTAGGATGGCCTGTGAACTAGACTAGCATGAATAAAAGAATAATGGAATAGAAAATTTGAGGTTGGTAGGATGGCATATGAACTAGACTAGAGTTCGTAGGATGGCTTGTGAACTAGATAGTTTGACCTCTATGCAGTGTTTTAGCAGTTTGGAGGACCAAACAATGTTAGAATTGTATAAAATGTATACCATTGGAAAGCTCTTTTCAATATCAATCCAATGGTGAAATTTTTGTGAAGTTTGGATATGATATTATAGGGAAAAAATTGGGTCAAATATGATACTTATTTTGGAAGTGACGAATGTGGGATTTCAAGCCTTTTGAAAGGGAAAATTGATATGATTAGAAAAATGGTCAATGGGTGATGATGGAGAAGAAGAAAGGGAAAGTGAAGAAGTTAGGAAGGATTAGAATATGTAAGTGTATTGCTCCAAATTTTTCACACCCTTACCTTCAGGCTATAGGATCCGTGCTCGGAATGGGGATGTGAAAAGGATGGCACGGTACCTTGGACTGAGAGGCCTTGCGAAGGTCCCGCCTCTCGGGGGAGGTGTATTATGATGATTTTTCGACGGATGGTGGGTTCACCAGGAAATGTTTGAATGGCAGTTTCCATGCCTAGGTTGGGAATGTGTTTTATGTGTTCAGTTCTAGCTTTAATCATCCAATTCCTAGGTTTGGCCAGAATGCGTCTAAGCTATTCTATATGAAATACAGATTTAAATGAAGATAGAAATAGATTTGGACAGAAAAACAAAAAGAACAAGATAGATTAAAGACCCATACCTGATCTGGATGTCTGATGAAGGTTTTGGTTTTTGAAGAAGATAGGATCGTCTCTGATTTAATAGAATCGTCTGCTATCTAACAAGATCGTCTAAGATTTGATGAATTCGTCAGAGACCTGCAAACAGAAAAATAGATGCAAAATACAGAGAATGCAACTATGATAACAGAGAGAAACAGTGTAAAATGATAATAATAATATCAAACTGAGAATTATAAATAGAAACATGAATGCATTATAGAGATTTAATGACAATTATAACTTAATTATGCATTTGATCTAGATGGGTGAACTCCAAAATGCAATGTAATGAGAAATAAACTTAGATTTAACTAAATGCAGAACAATGTATAAAATAAAAGGATGAAGAAACGTAAACTCTGGGCACTGATTGCCCTTAATGTGGACTGCAGTTGAAATCGTCTCTGATTTGACAGGATCACCTCCGATCTGAATAGGATCTTCTGCGACGATGTAAGCTTGCTTTGGCTAAAAAATACTAAGATAACTGCAACAAAATTTGGATAGAACGAGTGCAAATAGTAATTTAGGATGTCTAGTGCATGTAGAATTCAAGTTACAGGGAATTTCAGCCAGGGGGATGCTAAGGGGAGGGCCTAGGATTAAATAGGCTTAGGATAGAGGTTGGGAGGTTGGAGATCATCCCAATTTGAGATATCTCCAACGGGGGAGGTCTCTAACGGCGTAGACACCCTTCTACCCGGATTAGAGATGTCGTTGGAACATAAACTAATTATGAAAAATCAATTTTGGGACAAGATCATCTAGACGTCCTAGCCCAGACGAAATCGTCCGATCTGAGGCGATATCGTCTGATCGATGAAGATATCGTCAAACGCTCAAAACAACCTCTAAAAATGGCACGAGAAATGAGGAAATGGATTAAGCGGTGGTTTGGGAGCGGTTTTGGAGGTTAAATTTTGAATTTGAATATTTACTAGAGTAATTGTAATTATTGAGGTTTTACTGCGCCAATTTTAGGGTGCTACATTTTGCCCCCTCTTTAGAAAATTTTTCAAAGAAAATACGTTAAAGATGAGTTCTTCTCGATTTATGAGAAAGAAAAAATTATTCCCATTTTTAGGCAACGATTCTTAGTCGAATTGTACGACAGCTTACTATGGTGCCCCCTCCGTGTTTTTACCCAAATCGAACGTTTGAGGTAAAAACACGGAAAAGAAAAAATAGGGTAAAACCCTAATTCATTGTTACTGTTCATTTTTAGTTTTTGGAGCTCTACAAGAAAAATGGTGGAGATAGCACACAGATCGACAGAGGTCCGACGCGGGCTATAGGTAAGAGTCTAAACTTAGCTTAGAATGCTTTAAGTTGAATTTACATGCTTTTTAGGTGAATTTTGAGCAATTTTTGGGCATCGTGGCCATTTTTGGGCCTTCGACGTCGTCCCAATTTCGATGAAATCGTCTCAAGTTTGTCGATTTCATCGAAGGGCGAAGTCGACAAAAGGGGGACGATTTCATCAAATAAGGGACGATTTTGGCTTGCAAAATCAGAGATGATGTTGCTCAAATTAGGGACGATATCGTCCAATTGTGGACGATATCATCATTTGTAAAAAAATTGAACTGATTTTACTTGCATTATTAATCACTTGAGTTTTTATTAATGATTTTTTTTTTATTGTGTTGTTGTTTTTATGTTGCAGAGAGGTTTACTAAAGAGCAGAGAATGGAAATATGGCAGGTTGAGAGATGACTTGGCCGCTCTATCACAGGAAGAGCGGGATCATCTGGCTCAAGCTGGCTTACAGCATGTGGCGTAGATGCCACAAGTTTCTACAGACATGGGGCTACTGACAGCCCTAGCAGAGAGGTAGTATCTGGGTTCTTCCTATTTTTCATTATCCACAGGGGAGATGACTCCCACACTAGAGGATGTATAGAGGATTCTGAGGATCCCCATACAAAGACGGTTGATCACTCCTACAGCCAATCAGGGCCATGCTATGATGCAGTTGTGTGGTGATCTGAGCTTCGCCCTGGAGAAGGGTAGAGTGAACATCGAGGCACTACGTCAGATGCCTGGGGCATCCAAACTCACACAGGTTTTTGTCAGAGTGGTGGGTGGACTTATGCTGTGCCACGAGAGCGGGTGCAATGTACCATGGGTGCTAGAAGATGTGATCTACGACATGTGTGACCATGGTTATAGGTTCTCTTAGGGCAGTTTTGTTCTATGTTGGCTATACAGGATCCTGCATGGGGTCATGTACAAGGGCGACCAATGTCTGGTTATGACATCGCTACTACAGGTTTGGTGCTGGGAGCACATTACAGTGCAGAGGCCAGTAGGGCTTCCTTTGACAAGGGTTGACGGGGAGAGGCCCCGAGTTTTCTACTGGTGGCTTCGGAGAGGGGCACAACGGCATATTGATTTGCCGATGTCCTAGAGACTACTGGATGACCTTGTCCCAGACCAGATAACCTGAAAGCCTTGGAGGGACCATCCAGGGTGGGTCGAGGATGGACTGGAGCTAGCTCGCACCAAGCGAGTCTAATGGCTAAGGATGGAGAGGGGAGAGGTGGATCTCCACTGCTACGATCGAGTTTTGTGATATTTCAGTATACAATAGGGGATCCCATCTCTCAAGGATTATGAGTTTTCTCGAACTATCTTAGATAACACTACAGTTAGCGGGGCTCTAGATATGCAGCGATTCTAGAGTCAAGACATGGATGATGCCCCCATTCAACCAGTGGATGGGGATGACACTGGGGTAGCCGATGGCTATGATGCCTGGTACGCAGGCATCTGCCCTCCTTGGATGACGAGGGCTCAGGTTCCAATTCATGCAGTTGTGCGTCGGATGGGGAGGCGACACCAGGCGGCCATTGAGGTAGCCCAAGGTCATGATGGGAGAGAGCAGAGGAGACCACAGGCGTAGTAGAGGCTACGACAACAGGAGAAGAGGGAGGAGAGACCCTCTTCTCCACAGAGAGAGAGGCCACCATCGCCTGATAAGGGCAAGGGTGTTGACACTGGGGAGAGCATCGAGATAGAAACTCTCTGAGCTGAGGTTGCCCGCCTGTGGGCTCAGGTGTAGACACTACAGGATGAGGCTACATGGCTTAGAGCTTGGGGCGGAGGAGCGAGCACTCAAGATTTAGCATGCGCTATTGCCTAAGTCACATTCTATCAGGCTCTATACTACCAGGCGGTGCCAGCAGAGCAGAGGGTGCCATTACCAGCTCATATTGCAGAGCCTGTCATGATGGGGTCATCTAGGACATCATCATGATCGACATCCAGGACTCATGGCACCACACGAACTGTGATGGGGCCACCTCCTCCACCTCATGGGGGGGAGGAGATGAGGCTGAGAGCTCGAGGGGTTCTTGAGACACGACACAGAGGATATATGATTGAGGGGATTGAGCATGCCGAGATATAGATTGTGGCATACCAATCCAGGTTTTTGATATGATGTACATATATTTGATATATATATAGATGAGATATTTTTGATCATATGACTTGTCTTATGTATTTTTATGATGCTTTTAATGTTTTGATTGATTGATTTTATGATTCATGTGATTACATCGTTGGAAATATTATGGTTTGAAATGTCATGCTTGAAAAATTTAAATGAAATAATCTAATAGAACAAATTGGTTGTTTGTGATGTGATGATTTGATAAAAAAGACTTTTAACAATAATTTCAAAGGACATTGTCTCTATTATAGACCATTTCATGGAGTCGCCGCTCACTTGGTCTTCAAGCTAATCCCAGTATAGAAATATTGTTAAAAAGTAAAAGAGTGCTTAAGAGACTGTCTTAAGACTTTGGTGCAATGGTGCAAATGATGATGATGATGGTGATTTGTTTTCAGATTTCCATAAAAATATTATGCATGAAATAATGTTAAAATGATTTTTGCTAGGCATAAATTCCTAAGTGTGATAAATTTTTTGGATAATTCCCTAGGAATTATACCATCATTACAAAATTGAAGGTTGACATAATGACATGAAATAGTGATAATGTGCATGCTTTTTGTCAAAAAACATAATTGTATAATAGAATGATTTAAGTCATATGTTTTTTTTTTTTTATGATTTTTAAATAAATGGGGAATAAAAATTGTTACAATGGTTTGCGCTAGGCATAGAATATGTAGGTATATACTTATACCATCATCGCGAAATCCAAAAATAAATAGTTTTATTGCATGGTTGATTTTTAGTAAACAGAAAATATGAAGATGAGGACTTGCGCTAGGCATAAAATTCCAATTTTGGTTTTAGAACTATACCATCGTCGCGAAAGTCGATAATATATAAATATGTGTTTTGATTGTATGGTTTTGAAAGAAATTTTGATTTTTTCTATGTTATGTATGTAGTTGTCTTTATACTAAACAATTGTACTTTAAAGAAGAAAATGAATTATTCCAGACAATTTACAAAAAATATTTCAAAGTATCTTAAAGACAAAAGTTAGATTTATAAGGAATCCCATGTGCATATGTGAGTTCATTTCCAATCTTGATTTATCATAATGATACACAAAATCTCTCAAATACAAATGTGTGTGCAATTGCTATGTTCATTTACCAGTTTTGAGCAAGATAATTTGATACAAGTGATTTGAATGAACCAAATAAGTGTTCATTAACCATGATGTAGATGCATATAACCATACTATACTACTATGTAAGTCGGATTATCAAGAGCTAGCTAATCCATAAGCAGACATAGGTCTGTACAAAATAAGGTCGCTAATGTGACAGACATATCGCCACGCTAGGAGTTACCCAAGGCCAAGCAAGTTGTGCACAACCACCTGTTATGGGGCTTACCTCACAGTTTTTGAATATTTGAGAATTCCAGGGATTCAAGCTCATCAACCCTTCTTTTCTTTTCAAAGGGTAGGGAAAGGGATTTTATTGCTTTTGGTTTTGCTTTCTTTTTTTTTTGTATTTTTTCTTTGATAATGCTTGGAACATTGCTGTAATGATATAAAATAACATTTTTCTTTTTCTCTTTTTTTCTTGAACTTTGCTTCTTCTTTTTTTATTTTTTTTTATGCTAGGGATACTTGTTCAGATTAGCTGTAGAGCAAGGGATTTTTATTCTGGGTAGGGGTGAGCTTGTCCTTTTGCCATTTCTCAAAGATTCTAGACCATGTGCATGATAGGATAGCAAGGGAAACTTTTCGCTCAAGAAACCACTTCTACTATGTAGCAAAGCATGGAAATTACAAATATAATCATTTTATTATGAAAGGATGTGCTTGGTTTAAGTAAATAACAAGATCAATTCTCTGTGCTCAAACTTTATTTAATTGAATTTTGTGGACTTTGATATAAGAGAGATTAGTAATCATGCCAGATAAAATCAAGATATTTATTTTTGTGTTTGTGAAAGTGAGGGATTCCAAATAAATGCTAATTTATCCAAAATAATTTGAAACATATAACTGCAACATTTGTAAGAAGATGTATATAAATACTTTTTTTTTGAGAAGTTTTAAGAATGTTGACTCTCTCTTTCTTCTTTATTTTGTTTTGGTTTCGAAAGAGTCAAGAATATTGTTGTTTTTGTGTTTTTATTATTATTTTTTTGTTTTTGAGAGAATTAACAAGTGCCATAAATAAATATAACAAATAGTTTTGAAGATTTTGATGTTTATGAATGTTTTTGGTGTTTTTGAATTTATAAATTGAAAGAAATACAAGATATTGATTTTGAAATATTTTGAACAAATATATATACAAGGATGAAATGACCACATTTATACATAGTAATGTTTAAGATGCATAATGTTCATGGGTTATTTAAGTTCTTTACCATCTAAGGTAGATAATTTGTATGCTCCTGATTCAAATTTAGCAGTGATAATGTATGGTCCAAGCCAGTTGGGCTCAAATTTACCTTTAAGGTCTTTAGTTGCATTAGTATTTTTTTGATTTTATTTTAAAACAAGGTCACCAATCTCAAAGGATCGATGACGAAATTTTTTAGCATATGATCTTTTAAGCTTGTTTTGGTAGGCACAGAGATGCTCCAAAGCATTGATGCATTTTTCATCTAGGAGTTCCAGCTGACTGAGTCTGCCAGCTCGATATTCATCTCCTACTTTGGTATCTTGAAGTAGTAGAGCCAAAGAAGGAACTTCTAATTCAAAGGTAAAAATGGCTTCAGCACCATAAACCAAAACAAAAGGTGAAGTTCCAGTGGGGGTTCGCACACTAGTTCGATAGGCCCACAAGGCTAGATATAACTGAATGTGCCAGTCGCGACCAATTTTATTGACCAATATTTTAAGAATTTTGATTAAGGTTTTGTTAGATGCTTCGCTTGACCATTACCCCGAGGATAATAGGGAGTGGACCAGCGATGTTGAATCTTATATTTTTGGCATAATTTTTAAACATCTTTATTTTTGAAACAAGTTCCATTATCAGAGATGAGATTTGTAGGAATTTTGAACCTACAAATGATTTGATTAAAAATAAATTTAGAGACTTGTGTGCCAGTGCAGGAAGCTAAAGGCATATCTTCAACCCACTTTGTGAAATACTCAGTGGCAGTTATGATAAATTTTTGTGTCCATCAAATGACACAGGATTTATTTTGCCAATAATGTCTAAGCCCCATTTTGAAAAGGGCCAAGGAGATGAAATAGCCTGCAGTTCTTGTGCAGGGGCATGGACAAGGTCAACATGTTTCTGGCACTTGTTGCAATGGCGCACATAAACATGTGCGTCATTCTCCATGGTAGGCCAAAATTATCCTATCCTAAGGAGCTTTTTAGCAATGACACTACCACTGAAGTGTCCTCCACAAGATCCATCATGGGCTTCACTCAAGGCTGATTTGGATTCTTCTAAATTCAAACATATTAATAGGATACCTTCAAAATATCTCCTATATAAAGTATTGCCAATTATTACAAATCGACTTGCTCGTCTACGTAATAATCGACGTTGGTTTCTATTAGAATTGGCAGGGAAAGTCCCATTTTGAAGAAAATCAAATATATCTGTATACCAAGGGTCAGGAGTAGTTTCATTGATTAGAAACACATCCAAAGGTTCTAAGCATGACTTATTTGAAGCGGGTTCCTAGAGTCGACGAATAATGATCATGGCATATTCGTCATCTAACTCCAAGGGTAGGAGAGATGCAGCTACGGACATAGCATCAGCTGCACGATTGCAAGTTCGAGGAATAGCTTCCAAGGTAACTTGATCAAATAGAGACATTAATTGTAAAACATAGGCTTTATATGGGCACATTTTATCATCTCTGGTTTGATAGAATTCATTAATTTGGTTCATAACAAGTTGAGAATCACCAAAAACTAACATATGTTTAATTTTTAGTGCCAAGGCATCTCGTAATCCAAGGATTAGAGCTTCATATTCAGCAGTATTGTTGGTGCAAGAAAATGTCAATTTGAAGGATAGAGGAATAAGATGTTTTTGTGGGGATATTAAAATAATACTCGCACTAGCCCCACTCATGCATCGGGCTCCATCAAAGTATAAGGACCATTGTTCAATATGGTCTGCCTCTAATTGAAGGCATTCATCAAGAAACTCAATGATGAGGGGATGGGTAGGCTCTAAGGGTGCAGAGACTAATTGATCTGCTATGATTTGACCCTTAATGGACTTCTGTCCTATGAATGTGAGATCAAACTCACTTAGAGCAAGAACCCACTTGGTCGTGTGACCCGATAAATAAGGTTGACTCATGAGATACCTTAAGGGATCATATTTAGCAATGACATAAGTTTTCTGACTAAGCATATAATGGCGTAATTTTTGCGTAGCAAAAATGACTGCTAGACATAGTTTTTCCAATGTTGTGTAGTGGGTTTCATAACTGATGAAGGTTCAGCTAATATAATAATTAGCACGTTCTCTCTTCGCATCATCAAGCTGAGCTAACATAGCTCCTAAGGCAGAATCTAAAGCTAAAATATACAGGAGAAATGGGAAATCAGGTCTAGGCGGTGAAAGCACAGGTGGGTTAAGGAGGTATTGTTTGAGAAGTTCAAAAGCTTCTTTACATTCATCATCCCAATTAAAAGGGACATCCTTCTTAAGAAGTTTAAGAAAGGGACCGATTTTGTTCGCCAACTTATCGATGAAGCGATGGATGGCTTGAAGCTTACCTTGTAAACTTTGTAACTCAGATATATTAGTAGGTGCGGGCATATCAGTGATAGCCACAATCTTGAGAGGGTCGATTTCGATACCACGTAAAGAAACTAAAACCCCTAATAGTTTACCGGACTTAACTTCGAATATGCATTTGGTTGGATTTAATCGAATAAAATATTCTCGTAATCGATTAAAAACTTTTCTCAAATCATCTAAATGATTATCTTCATTAATAGAGCGAGCTATAATATCATCTACATAATCATGTAGGATATCATGCATCATATCATGAAAAATATAAGTCATAGCTCGTTGATAGGTTGCACCTGTGTTCTTTAAGCCAAATGGCATCACTTTCCAACAAAAGGTACCCCAGGGGGTAATAAAAGTTGTTTTAGCCTGATCTTTAGAGCTATCCTGATCTGATTATAACTGGAGAATCCATCCATTAAGGACATCATCCCACTCTCGATAGTAAATTCAATGATTTGATCCATGTTGGGAAGAGGAAAATCATCTTTAGGGCATGCAGCGTTAATGTCTCTAAAATCTATGCAAACCCTAACTTTGGTGGCTTCTTTCTTAGTGACTGCAACTACATTTGAGATCCATTCAACATAATCAATAACTTGTATAGAAACAACATTCAGGAGTTTTTCTAACTCCCCTTTGACTAGCAAAGCCACTTTGGGATGCATTTTTCTAAGTTTTTGTTTAACAGGTTTAGCATCCGGATGGACCACTAGGTGATGCATGACTATAGAAGGGTCTAGACCTGGCATATCTTCATATGTCCAAGTGAAGACATCTTCATATTCTTTAAGGAATGCAATGTATTGTTCTTGTTTTTCTTGACTTAATTCTGATCCAATATTTATTATGTGAGGATTATCCTCAATTCCAATATTAATTTTAATGACGTTTTCTACCTCCATGTGTAGATCTCTTTCAAAATTAGGTGGGGCGGGTGAAATGCCCAATTCTTGTAATTCTTGTAAGGTTAAGTTGGATAATTCATCTTGAGGATTAGTGGTCTCAAGCTGGGCTATAGTTGGTATAGAACCATCAAAATAAAATCCATTGTGTAACATCTCTTCAACGGAGACATCGTGGAAGATATCTCCTTCCAACTCCTCATCGAAGTCAGCAATCATTTCAGGGTAAGCTATGGATAGCATGTTACATGTAAATGGATGAGTTTTTAGAGACAAATCATCATGCCTATCCAAATAATATTGATAGCATATGAGTTGATCATCATCTTCAAAAGGAAAGGGTTGACCCTTACTAGGAAATAGGCCCACACCACACTGGGTAGGCCACGGTTCTACCTCTAAAGGTTATTTCATGCCATTTTGGAAAGGTCCCAAGCCTTTCCCTTTATATCCCATTTTACGCATTATGGGTTTAGCTTTAATATACTCATTAGTAAAATAACATCGAGCATATCCATCATGATGAGTTTTGATATTCTGAGGGATTCTTCCCGCTCATATCCTTTATAAATGAAAGCACAACTCCCGACTTGGTAAGTACTTCCCATAGGTTGTGGGAGGCCCAAAGTACGAGGAGATGGCGGCAAGTTATTTAAAATAATTGAATCTTGCATGAAAGCATTTGTTTTTTCTGATATTAATATTGTGGATAAATCTGGTAAAAGTTCATCAAAAAGAGCATAAGATGTAGAAGGATCATTCCCTATATCTTTAGATGTGGAAGGTATGATAGATGTTGATAATGTGGAAGTGTTAAGAGATGGGTCTATAGGTTTTGAAATTATAGGGGTAGAACATGAAGGATTTGTTGTATATTGAATATATTTTTGAGGTTCTAGAGTGGTTTGTTTAGAAGGTTGTTGATCTATATATGAGGATGAAATTGATGGAGGGGAAATATGTGAAACTATGGGTGTGTGTTTCACAGTTTTAGATGAAAAATAAGAATTAGGATGTGTGGATGACAAAGCAGGACAAAATTGCACTCCAACAGGTTCTGCCAAAGAACACATATTAAAGGGTCTAGGATCACCGTGGATAGTGACCAACTGATTTTTAAATTTGAATTTAACACATTGGTGTAAAGTTGATGGGATAGCCCGCATTGCATTGATCCAAGGATGACCCAAGAGTATATTGTATGATTTGGGGCAATGTACAATAAACACTGTTGTATCTAGGGTTCTAGGACCAACTTGCAATGGGATGGTAATAACTCTACATGTTTCTTGTGTTTCATCATTGAAAGATTTGATAATCATGTCATTTTTCTTCATTTCATCACTTCTAAAGCCAAATCGTTGGTAGAAGTCAAAAGTGCAAATGTTTAGAGATGAACCGTTATCAAAATGGACTCTTTTAACAGCTACATCTCCAATTAAAGCAGTAATATATAAGGGATTATCCTTATGTAAACTATGTTGTGGGATATCTTTATCCCGGAAGTCAATACAATCAACCTCTTGAGTGATGATAGTATTGGCCATGGCTTCAAAGTTGAATGTTTTGAGGTACCATCATTTGGCTTAATGTAAGCATCAACTCATCCCTATGGGTAGGAGAAAATCTTAATAAATCCAAAAGGGAAATTCTAGCTGTAGTATTGGATAATTGCTCATTAATATTATAAGGGGGTTTAAGCTAAACATTGGAAGCATGATTTCCTTTATTAGGATTTTTCAAAACGAATGGAGTTGATCCATCATTCTGGTTTGGTTCTTGTTGAGAATTTTGATCCTGTTGTCAGGTAATGACTCCAATGGTACCTACAATGTTATATTGAAGACGCTGAACTGGTCTCGGTTGAGCATTTATGGCTTGTTCATTTGGGAGGAATTGATTAGAAGAAGGTCGAGTAGTAACTCTTCTAGGAAATGGTTCTTCTAGAACCATAGCATCTGTGATAGGTTAAATAGGATCTGATTCATTTTTAGAACTATTCAATTGGTTTGAAGTGATGTCCATTTCACTGTCAGTATCTAATTCTATATCACTAGGATCTGGAGTTTGAATATTATGTAGGGGCCTGGTTGTGATCATGGATAAATTTGTGTCAATTTTTTGTAAATCATGATTAGGTAAATGTCCGCTAATAGTTCCTACATATCGGATAGGAGGAGGAACATTGTGATGTTCGATTTGATTGGCCACCTCTTTACCATGTCTTGGTAAAGGGTGTTGAAATATGTCTAATGATTGATTAGCAGTTTGATTTTGATTTTGGGGAATGTTCTTTTGAGGATTATTAGGAGCATTTTGTTTAGGTTGGAAGGCTTGCACCTTAATTTCATTATTATCAATCAGATCCTGTATTTCATGTTTCAACCTTTTACAAGCATTGGTAGTGTCCCGGTCCTCTATGGAAATCACAGTGTAAGTCAGCTTTGTATCCGGGTATAGTTGGATCAAGTTCCCGGATAGCTGGTAATTGGATCAAACCTCTTTCGAGTAATTGAGGTAAAATAGTTGATAGCGGTTGATTCAATCTAGTAAATTCTCGAGGAGGCTTATCAGGAGGTTTCAATATAAATTTTTTTGTTATTTTCGTTGCAATCGATATTAGCAACATTTCTCATCGCATGACTCCGTCACCTACAACTTGTTTGTTTTTATACTAATTTTTGGATGTTTTCTCATCATCCTTCTTCCTAAGTTGGCCTCTTCTAATGAGGGAATCTTCTACTCTTCGAGCTAAATCTATAGCCTGATCAAAGGTAGTTAAAGTCGCAGTTGATAGCTCATAAGATATTTGTTCTTGTAAATTATTAATAAAAATGTCCAGCATTTCCCTATAAGGTAGTACAAAGTGTAGTTTTCCTGTCAACTGCCTCCATCTAGCTAATAAATTGGCAAAACATTCATCTTTGTCTTGTTTTAAGTTGTATAAATCTTTAATGGTTACATGCCTCTCGATGTAGGCACTAAATTGATGGACAAAATATTCAGATGTTTCTTCAAAGTTTCTCAAAGAATGAGTGGGAAATTGATAGTACCACTCTAATGCCATTCCACCTAAACTTTTTGGGAACATTTTTAGTAATAGCAAGTCATCATGTGATATATCATGACATGCTATCCTAAACATGCGAAGATGCTCTATGGGATCTTCGGTTCCTTTATATATAGGCAGGATGGGCATGGGAAAATGCTTAGGGTATGGTTGTCCTACAACTATGGGATCCAAAGGTTGACTACATATCTCTCGATGATTGTATGAGGGACGGTAAGGATCTATCTGGTCCATACGCGAAGCTAACTGTTTCACCATGGTTTCCAGATTACTAGTTTGCCCACCATATTGGTTCGGTAGGGCATTGATATGGGATTTGTAAGCATATGATGGAGGGACATGAAGATTAGATGCTATGTTGCTATTGTGTAAATTGTTGGTAGGAAAGGCGTTATGAAGGAATTTTGAAGTTGTATTATGTTGTATTCCAGATTGTTGAAAATTGGTGTTTGGCTTCATTTTAGGTTTTTGTTTACTTGAAGCATATTGATCAATAGTTTGGTGAAGTAAAGCAGTGAAGGAAGTTTTCTTTTGTGTGGGAATGGTTTTAGGCTCAATAACAGGTTCCTTAGGAGGTTGGGTAACCTGTTGTTTTGGCATGTTCTGAATTATAGTGACCATATCTCTATTGGATGGTCCAGCCTTATCGCTTTCTTGATCAATAAAAGACAAGGGATTAGTGTGCACATCAAACATATGTTCCATGGCTGATTGAGTGTCACTAATTTGCCCTTTATCAATATGAACTGCCATATTAAGAGCGCCAATGTTTTTATTGAAAAATTTCCAGAAATGATCTATGTTGTCAAAAGCAATAGTTCCATCTGGAGCTACTCTAGGGGATGAGGATACATCCTCTTTAACATTTTCTTCTTGTTCATTGTCTTCACCTAGGTCATATTCTGGTTGATCTAGAGTTTCTCCTTCCAGAATTGGATCCTCAGGAAGGTCATTTGGGTCTCTAGTTTTATCTTCTAACCAATCTTCTTCTTCTCCTTCAGTTTGTTTACCATTCCTAAGTTTAGGCATTGTGCTTAATTTATATTTCAGCAAATATATATATATATATATATATATATATATATATATATATATATGCAACAAGCTTAAGAGGTATATATTAATTATATACCTACTACAATATTTAAAATGAAAGGTTTTGGTTTTTGTTATGTTTTTTAGTTTTTCTTGTTTTTGTAATAATATTGTAAAGATAACAAACAACACAATAAATGCAAGAACTAATACTGAAAGTAATGATCTAGTTTTTTATAAACAATTTATAAATGTCATTAATGGGCTCAAGTTCTTCAGGAGTCATGAAGTGTTCTTCTTCAAATTGAAATTTTTCTTTCAAAAATTTAATGAAAAGAGCTATAGTGATATTATCTGTCTCAGATGCTGGTTTATAGAAGTAAAGCTCTTGGCAATACTCTCGATATAACACAGCTCGAGGAACTTTATTCCATATTTCCCTATCCATAAGAACAACCTCTTAGTCTTCTACATGACCTAGGAACTGATGTATAATGGCTGCATTCTCGAGGTGTTCCTCGAAGGTGAACAATTTTTAAGACACAAGAGCTCTCCTATAAGCTAACCATATATGGCAGGCTCTCTGAAGTTCATGATAAAAGACGAGTTTATGAGGATCCAGGATTCTATCTAGGACAAGCCTCTTGATTTGTTTAAGTTTTGTTGACCTAGATGAAATGACACCTAGCCTTCTATCAAGTTCGTCCCATAAAAGTTGATTTCTATCTGTTTCAGGCACACTAAGCACAAAATTAATTTCTATGGCTGCCAATTGGTTTTCAACATTTATAGTAACTGCTAATATTTTCTCAGGAGCTACCATCTAAACATGATATGCAACTTATTAATTTTAAATGATTTGAAATGCATCTATGTTTTGGTTGTTTTTTGTTTTATTTTATTTTTTATTTTTTGTTTTCAAAAGGTTTTAAATTCATTCACGTCGGGTTCACCAAAATGTATCGCTCCAAATTTTTCACACCCTTACCTTCAGGCTATAGGATCCGTTCCTGGAATGGGGATGTGAAAAGGATGGCATGGTACCTCGGACTGAGAGGCCTTGCGAAGGTCCCACCTCTCGGGGGAGGTGTACATGGTGATTTTTTGACGGATGGTGGGTTCACTAGGAAACGTTTGAATGGCGGTTTCCACACCTATGTTGGGAATGTGTTTGATGTGTTCAATTCTAGCTTTAATCATCCAAGTCCTAGGTTTTTCCAGAATGCATCTAAGCTATTCTATATGAAATGCAGATTTAAATGAAGACAGAAACAAATTTGGACAGAAAAATAGAAAGAACAAGATAGATTAAAGACCCATACTTGATCCGGATGTCTGATGAAGGTTTTGGTTTTTGAAGTAGACAGGATCGTCTCTGATTCAACAGAATTTTTTGCTATCTAACAAGATCTTCTGAGATCTGACGAATTCGTCAGACGAATTCATCAGAGACCTGCAAACAGAAAAATAGATGCAAAATACAGAGAATGCAACTATGATAACAAAGGGAAACAGTGTAAAATGACAATAACAATATCAAAATGAGAATTATAAATAGAAACATGAATGCATTATACTGATTTAATGACAATTATAACTTAATTATGCATTTGATCTAGATGGGTGAACTCCAAAATGCAATGTAATAAGAAATAAACTTAGATTTAACTAAATGCAGAACAATGTATAAAATAAAAGGATGAAGAAACGCAAACTCTAGGCACTGATTTCCCCCAATGTGGACTGCAGTAAAAATTGTCTCTGATTCGACAGGATCGCCTTCGATCTGAACAGGATCATCTGTGACGATGTAAGCTTGCTCTGGATAAAAAAAACTAAGATACCTGCAACAAAATTTGGATAGAATGAGTGTAAATAGTAATTTAGGATGTCTAGTGTGTGTAGAATTCAAGTTACAAGGAATTTCAGCCAGGGGGATGCTAAGGGGAGGGCCTAGGATTAAATAGGCTTAGGATAGAGGTTGGGAGGTTGGAGATCATCCCAATTTGGAAGATCTCCAACGGGGGAGGTCTCTAACGGTGCAGACACGCTTCTACCCATATTAGAGACGCCATTGGAACAAAAACTAATTGTGAAAAATTAGTTTTGGGACAAGATCGTCTGGACGTCCTAGCCTAGACGAAATCGTCCGATCTGAGGTGATATCGTCTGATCGGCGACGATATCGTCAAACGGTCAAAACAACCTCTAAAAATGGCATGGGAAATGAGGAAACGGATTAAGCGATGGTTTGGGAGCGTTTTTGGAGGTTAAAATTTGAATTTGAATATTTACTAGAGTAATTGTAATTATTGATGTTTTACTGTGCCAATTTTAGGGTGCTACAATAAGGGAAGGAATAATTATGAATGCAACATAACCAAAAGGAATGCTATGTAGGTGGAGGAAATGTGAAAAGTGGAAGTGGATGATGGTGGAAGTGGATTAATGGGCACATCTTGATGTGGTGGACAATGTTGATGACGATTAGTGATGCTAATAATACCAACCACTCCTTTGGAAGGAGTATTGTGGTGGACATGATTGAATTGCCTTGATTGGGCTTGTTGAGTGGGTTGAGTCCCATGAGGATTAGTCCCCCTATGTTCTGGTAATGGGTTCTGATAAATACCTTGATTTTGATTTTGTGGTGCAAGGGAGTTTAAAACTTGAATAGTACCATAATCGATAAGATCCTAAACTAAGTCATGAAAGGTACAAAAAAAATGGATGTCATGGCCATGCTAGCAATGGTAGATACAAAAGGTATGTTTAATGTTCCCATGAGGATTGGATTGATTTGGATCTATGGGTTGAATGTTCAGTAATGTAAAATTACCAAAATCAAAAAACTCTGGAATAAAGTAGATAGAGGCTCAAAAAGTGGAGTCCAATTGTGATTTCGATGTGTAGGATGGGGACCATGAGCTAATTGTAGATTATATGGAGAAGGAGGTTGTAATATTGATGAATAATCTAAAGAAGTTGCTTCCACTTGATTGGTTTTTGGTAGTTTAGATAAGGATTGATTTGCTACATTGCAATTAAAGTGAGAATTTAAAGTGTAATATGGTCTTTTCTAAAATTTTATTTTACCGTATTAGAATTTGATGTCCTCGATGACCTTTGCTTGAGCGATAGCTTCCTCAAATGTGTGAATCTGATGAAGATGCAAGGAAGTGGAGATATGTTTGTAACAACTCTTAAAGAAGAGTGTAACTAGTTTAACATATGGGAGGTGATGGGCTAGGTTGTGGATGACCGATATCCATCAAGAAACAAATTATGTAATGGGCTCATCGTCAGCCTATCGCAAGGTGTAGACATTCAAAAAGTTGGTTTTATTCTTGATTTTAATGGAGAAATATTTCAAGAATGAATATGTTAGCTACTTGAAGGTGAATAGGCTATGACATGGGAGCATATTATACCAATTAAGGGCTTGTTCCCTAAGTGAGAGGAAAAAGGCACATAACATGAGGGGGTTGCTACTATGAAGTTGATAGCAAGCTGAGTGATAATTTTTGACGTGTTCATGAGGATCCTCTTTACCTTTGTATTTATTAAAATTTAGGGTCTCGAAGAAATAAGAGTAAGGAGGAATTAGAATTAAAGGGTGGACAAGCTCATTGCAGAGTTCATCGTATGTGGGTTTTTGTGGCCCATAACCAATTATACAAAGGTTTAGCATCTTAACTTCTTGTAGAAGTTGAATTTTAGGTCTTAGAGGTGTAGAGGATTATGCAAGGGTAGGTGGAGCATGAGAATGTGGTGGATATTGGAGCTACTATTCCTCCAAATATGGATAAGGGACATATTGCAATGGTGCCTATGGGTGGGGCTACTGGATAACGTAGGATTTCGAAGCTAATGGGACACCCTTCTAGGAAGCAAGCATATACTAGGGTTAGTAATATTGTGGTTGTAGACTATGTGGTTGTTGAACTGGGATATGCTGGAGAGGGGCCTACTATAATGGTTGACATATGATGTTATGACCAAGAAGGAGGTGTCATGAAGAATGTAGGTCTAATAGGCTACGATGGAGGCAATGGAATCTAGATTAATGGCACTAGTGATGGGTGAGATTAGGTTTCAAAATATGGTACCTGTATTTAGCTAGAAGCATGATGAGTGGAGAAACCAAGCGGAATAGGATATACTAGAGGATTGATGGGATAAGACATAGGTCATGGGTCATAAGTAGGAAAGAATCCAAGAGATAAAACTCACAATGGAGGTGGTGGAGGAATTTGGAATATGGAAGTATATGAATATGTAAGTGGAATAGAGGGTGGTGCACCATACATTTCAAGAGAGTGGAATTTAGGTGGAGGTAATGACAAGGAGGGAACATGGGATTCCATGGTAGGATCTTAGGAATGTGGCATGGTAAAAGTGTTCTCGATGGATACGAGGGATGGGGTCTGCTGATGTAGCTAATATGAGAATTACTAGGAGTGAAGATGTGATTGTTATGTAGCATCAAAGGAGGTAAATAAGGTTTGTTGGTAAGATGGTGGTTGTGGAACTTGAGAAGTATCATGATATGATGATGTGAGTGGTGTATACTATGGCTCTAAAGAATGCTATAGTGGAGGGACTTGTAATGAGGGTGCCTGCATACTCAGAGTGAAAGATGAGGAATCTAATATTATCCCTATAGTAGGGGTAAATGAGGTGACCTCAAGGTGAGTACTATTGAGCAAGGAAGAGTTATTATCAAATATTTATTGAGATAGACTATGGAAGAAGGGATGCATGAAGATAGGTGAGGTAGGGGGGTCTCCTCATCAATAATAAATAAAGGAGGTGGATGTCCTAGAGCAGTGTAAATTATGTGATCACAAAATGTAGAAGGCATATTAGGTGAACGTGAATGGGGATGAAGTTGGTAATCTTAATCGAATGAAGTGGGAGTCTCGTCATGAGATATGGTGTGTTTGTGAGGTAAGTCTGTACATACGAGGAGGTCTATTGTAAGTGTGGAAACTTTCCCTATAATAAGAGGGGGAGAAGTAGAATTATTGGAAGTGGACAAATATGCCTCCTCCTCAAGATGTACTTGCTCGTATGCTTGACTATGTGTGACAAAAATAGTAATATGAGATTTTGGGTATGCTATGCATGATATTTTAGGATAATCCTGTGAAATTTGGAAGGTTTATGTATCTTAGATTTTATTTCATAGGCCAAGGGAACTAGAAGTTGGTTCATAGGCTAGGGGGAAAACTAGACTTAGACTATGAATCTGATAGAAAAATTAGAAGTGATAGGTTGTAGATAGCCAACAGATGGGCTACTAACCAGTGAATGTGCTGAAACTAGTTTTGTGAGCATGAAAACAAAGTGTAACTGGAATCAGTGCTAAGTACAAGAAAATGAATGTTTGTTTATTTTGTGTGTTTTTATGTTTGAAAATATGCCTCTAGAAAGTATCATGGGAAGTGGGTGAAATTATATTTATAATGGTAATATCATCGGTACGAACCTCCTGCTACACCCAAGGATGCACAAAATAGAACGAAGTCTCAAAAGGTAAATGACAACCTGTATGGAAGGTGTTGTAAAATGATATCCAAGGTTAGGGACTCAAAATGTTCTTATGAGTTAAAAAATCCTCTTATGAGATGAGGTGGCACTGTCTAAGACCTGATACTGGCCCAACCAGGTAGTTGCTTCACTCTCATGTGAGCTTAGTCAAGAATGACAATTACCTATTCACAAATTATATGATCCTTATGAACAAAGGTATATAATCCTATCCTACTCCAAAGGTCCATTTCAGTGATGAATTCCAGAAAATCTGTCTCAAGAGTAGGGGATTTTTTGGTGATGAAATCCAAAAAACAACTCTTGGGGGCTACTATGGTGTGTAGGGGGAGATTTTGTGGAAGGAGATGAATTTCAATGTCACCAATCTCAAGTGATGGATTAGGGATGAAGTCCAATATCACCACTGTATATGCCACATGAGTGTGTGGTGTTGTGTTGTCTAACGATGATGTGAAAGCAAAGCAACTAAATGAATACCTTTTTGAAAATGAAACTAGCCCTAGATATGTTTTTGGAAATAAAACTATGTGCTTAGTGCCTTTTGAAATGAAACTAAGCCTAGATGCCTTTTTTTGGAAAGGGAAATGTACTCTAGAAAGCATGGAAACAAGCAAGAAAAAATGTGTGTGAAAAAGGTATTTGATAATTTACCTAAAATAGTGTATTAGACTTGCACCAAAATAAAACATGATGTAAAATGATGTAAAAAGCATATTAAACCAATGTGTACCTAAAATAGTGTTGTAGACTTGTTGTAGGACTATTTCACAAGGCAAGGGGTGAAATGGAACTCGAGTTCATAGGCTAGGGACGATCTGTATTATGGTTTACTTCTGATGGATATTTCCTATCTGAATGGTCTTGAGATGTTGTCCTATGCTATTTGTCAAAGGTAAAGTAGAAGAAGATAATTTTGGTATGATTTCAGTCACATCTAGGTATGTTCACTAAAAATATGTGAGAGTTAAAATGAGGGAAAAATCCCTCTATTTATAGGAAAATATAAGGTCAATGAGGGTGGTTAAGCATACCAGACCTTAGAGTTAATACCTAGCAAGGTTAGGTTAGGGTTTATGAAGTGTCAAGCATACATTCCATAAGAGAAAAAATCTTATCCTCACACATGTGTGAAGAAGGATTAGGGTTAACTAGGATTAGCTAACTCCTAGGTTGGATGAGGGTTTAGTTAGGACTTCTAGGAAATATCCTAACTAACTTTTGGTGCACACATGTGTGAGGATATGTTTAGGATTAATCCTAATTAATCTCTACTTAATGATAAAGTGTAACTTAAGTGAAAGTCAATCACAAATTAGAATCCTAATTAGGCTAATCAGGGTTTTTGGTAGGAAATTGTCCTATGAGGTCATAATTAAGTGTAGGAATGGGCTTAGGTTACCTTAGGGATCTAATAGGTGGTCTCATAGTAAATAGGAAGCATTTTGGGTGCATTTTACCTAGTTTTGTAGGTTTTGAGACTACGAATAACTACGGTGGCCTACGATGGCCTAAGATGGCCTATGACGACCTACAATGGCCTATGATGGACTATGATGGCCTATGTAAACCTAAAAGTGCCTATGCAGATCTACACTTATCTGAGATTTAGCATGTGTGACTTTTGGGTGTCTACACTATATATTAATTCCAATGGTTTTTGAGCTCTATGTTGATGAAGTTCAAAATGTATTCTATGTTGTTTTCTTGCTAGACATTCTATACAAACTATAGATTCCCAAAAGAGTTTTGGTAATCCTTCTACTATTTGATATTTAGTGATTTTATTCAATGATGATGCACTTGTATGTCCTAGGCTTGTATACCAAAGTTATTTTCTTTTAGAAATTCCCACTGAAAGAGGTAAACTTGTTACTATATCTAGAGTAAACAAACTATCTTTATAAGATCCTAAAGCTATCACTTTTTCTTGCTTGATAATATGACATTGTTTTTTTCCTTTGATAACTTTAAATTCTACTACCAAATTTTGATCCATAAGCTAAGAAACTAAAAGGAGATTAGTAGTTAATTATGGGACATTGACACATCATAATTACTCCTTTTCCATTTGTTAAATTTACTAGAATGGATCTTACTTCTTTGACTTCATAAGTCATACTATCTACTATAGCTATTGGTTTCTCATATTTTTCACAAAACGTATTAAGCCATTGTTTATTTCTAGTCATATGCCTATTGGATCTAGAATATATATACCAATAATCCATAATGACTTCTAGGTTTATATAGAGTAGTAAACCTTATCTCTTCCTATTTAGAAAAAATGAATATTACAAATTATTAATTTTTCCAAATTTGATGTTGACTACTTTTTGACTCCCAAATAACTAAATTTGCAAATATTCATTTTTTTTAAACAAATAAACTAATTGTATGCCTTATCACTTCATTATTAATCAAATGCTTCAATAAATAAATATTCATATAAGCAACTTATTACTCCAACTTAAAATAAGTCAAATTACTAAAACTTTAAATTATCCTAAACAAGACTAATCACTCCAAATGAACTTAAATAAAATCAATGACACTCATTAATATTACTTATCAGTTCATATCATAAATAAATCATAAAACCTTATTACTCTTATTATCAAAAATAAAACTTTCGAATATAAAAGCCTAAAATTAATTACCTCAAATATTCTCCTACTTATGCGCTTATCTCCATGACTCTACTCTACAAATATTGCACTTAGAAAGACTCATAGAAAGGCTCTAACATGTGTCTCTAGGCGATTCAATTAGAAACATTTCATATCCATGCATGCAAAGGTGGCAATACCTGGCATTGATTACCCTAATTGTTGTGCCATTTTTCCTATGTGAGAATTACCAAGGATATTGAATTATTCTTGGTAATAAACTAAAACTCTGATGTCAATCCAAAAATTTCACTATAGTTTCACATTCTTATGCCAACATTTGACAAAGTGCTTTCCATTTGCGATGAACATTTCATCTTTCTCACTATGTTTTGGTCCTAAGTGTTTCCCAATGTTATTATCCACTGCCTCAATGTCGCTTGGTGTAGACTACTTTGAAGAATATTACTATTGTGAGTACTTTAGATGCTTTGTTGCTATTCAATATGAGGATGCTCTTCAGTATCTAGGTGTTGTTTAATATTCTAGGTACTATAAAATCTTAGGATGCTATTATTATATATTCTAGATGCTTTTCAATTTGAGGATATTATCCAGTCTTAAGATGATATCCAAATCTTGAATGCTAACCTCCTTACATTATTAATTAATTTTATTTCTTGATCTTTCTTGCCCTTAAAATTGTTCCATTTTCACATCTTTATGTTTCTCTTAATATTTGTGTTGAACAGAATAATGATTTGAGCTAAATTTCAATGCTTTACTAGAGCCAAAGGAAGCTACCTTCAACAGTTGAATACCTCTATTTATCGAACACTACCTTTAAGTCTACTAGAGCCAAATGCTACCTTTGAATAACTCTTTTTACTAGATCCAAGTGCTATTTTTATTTTTCTGAAGCCTAATAGCTTTCTCTATAAGACTACATTATAGACTCCTTTTTTGGGATTGAATCTCTTCTATACTTTCTCTTTAAGACTACACTATATGCTCCTTTTCTAGGGTTGGATCTTTTTTTATATCTTATTACCTCTTCCTTTTTAATCTTCAGTGTTCTATTCTCTGAAATCCTACTTCTCTATCTTTAGCTTATCCTTATTACTTCCAATGTCAAGGTCCAAATGACTTAAAAGAATTGTAACCTTTTTATTTTTCAAGGTCTATCTTCAAAATCTAAATACACTATCTATTATGTCAAGGTTTATCTTCAAGACCTGAATATTAATGTCAATATTTTCGAAATCTCCTTGAAATGATCAATTATCTCAAAGTTGATTCACCTTCCAATATAGATAAATCCTTGTCTTCACTAGTTGTTCCTTCAATCATGGAAAAACTTTAATATTTATACTTACTTTGATCTTACAATAGAATCCAAGTCTAAATTCCTTTAAAGTAGATAAACTCTAAACCAATTTTATCAATCGAGACAAAATTGATTTGTATGTAGCTAAATAAATTCAACATGTGGAAGAAACTACTTACAGTATCTTTGATACCAATGACGTCATTCTAAGCCTTAATAATAACATAAAATTCATAGGATAAATTACATAGAATCAAATATAATATAGATACAATAAATAATAACAAGATAATGATAAGAATGAAACTTATAAGCTAGAAGAAACATTATTTGTAGAATCTAATTATGCAAATAACTTGTACATTTTTTCTATGGAGATTTTTTTTTTCCATAATATAGCTTTACAAAATGACCTTTGAACATCTTATCTTGCACTTGTCTAAGATACTTTTGATCTTTTATTATCAAATAATGTAATATACTCTAACATGAGGTAACTCATTTTACTCCTAGTTAAATTTGTAATTTGGGGTATTTTTAGAAAAATTATGCATCACTAAACCTTGCATTACTCTAAATTTCATAGAAAATCACATGGTATCATTCAAAATCATTGTTAGCACCATGTGGATATCACTTTTTGAGCAATTTTCCAAAATTTCATGTTTCCCTAACCTATTCTAAGTAAAAAATGGTGATTCACCATTTTTGGAACCAGACACATATTTGGGATCCAATCACATTTCTGGGGACCAATTTCACTTTGGTCCTTAGCCAAATTTGCAAACCTTGTACACTTGTGAGTTAAAAAGAGGGGATTTAATGTTCTACCAAAGTTGTGATTTATAATTTTTAGAGCAAATTGTACTTTCGATACTTAGAAATATTTGCAAGCATTTATTTAATTCTGAGACATAAATTATGATTTGTAGTTTTACCAAATAATTTTAGAATGAATTACACTTTTGGTACTTAGCCAAAATTCTAGAAAAATTCCAATTCACAATGTTGCTTTTGGGGCTATAAAATTATTTCTCCATTATCCTCCATGGCCAATTCCTTTATGGAATTTGAATATAGTATCCAAGCTACTACATAATATAGCAAATATAACTATAAAATATTTGAAAATAATAATTTACATAAATTATGATCCAAACAACTTTATGCTAGTCCAAAATGAGTATTCTCAATCCAATATATTATCCTAATATTTTAAATTATTAAACCACCCCTTAGGGTTTGGAATCCTAATGTCACTAATTTGCATCACTTTACTACAAATATTAGCCTAACCTTTGTAACCACAATAATATATTATAAAACCGTTTAAGTCATCCACCTAAGGTTTCACAAGCATGTTCTGCTCAAACCTTACAATAAATAACTACAACATCTAATATGCTACAATACCGTCTCATAATATATTATGGTTATGTTGTAATATGGATGAAGCCTATTTAAACCTTATATAACATACTAAAAAATACAAATATCAACTCATCTATTGCCATACCTTTGGTATAATGGTTAATAAATAATCCTATGGTATTTTTCATATAACTTAATCCTTAGTGGTCATTCTAAGGATAGCAAATATATGAAGTATTTATTTTCATCTCATTTAAAATATGAGGTTTGATCATGATATCTTTGTTATATTTCATGTAGAAAATATAATTTCTCTAAATTTACAAAATCTTTACATTCATAACTAATAAACATTTTTTAAAATATCGAAAATTGCTTAATTAGCACTAAAACATTCTACTAGAATGAAAACGACTATATATGAAAATTGTTTCCATTTATTTTTAAAAGGCTAATATTCTTAATACCTATCAATTTACATATTAATTTTTTTTATATTTTATTATCTCCCCACTACCCAAAAGACTAAGATATTTTAAATTTTTAAGCTTGATACATTGCTAAACCTTGCTTGCAAATTTAAGAATTAGCATCATTTTGATTTTCAATTTAAAATAAGGAATACATATATTTTTTCCTCTATTTTAAAACCAAATAACCATTTGGTTAGTAGTATTCATCTAATTAGTGGATTTTGTAAGTACCTTTTTTTATTATGAACATGTTCCTCTAATTGGTTTTTTTTGTTATATTTTTAGAAGTTTAAATAATTCTAGGTGTCATGTATTTACTTTTTAACTTCTAATGAAATGTACATCCATTAACAAATATGAATTATATATCTTAATAAAATAATATAAATTATATTTGTCTTAGTTTAGTAATAACCACTTCTTGAGTTAAAGCATTAACAAAACAAACTAATATCACTATTTTTTTATCAGTAATGCTTCCATTCAACAAGGCATCTTGGAACCTCTATTTTGAATTTAAATTCAACTAATATTTTTAATTGTAGAAGATTTGATTTTATATATTAGACTACTCCGCCATTAAAAAATATAGTAGCTATTCCTCACTAGTTTGTAAGGATTACTAATGAAATATTCTAGTATCTTAAACAACACAACATGATGGTATGTTATACCCAGTCTTCAAGCAGTCAATAACTAGTATTATATTATTTGAAGAATAAAATTAATATGGTTGTTGTGGTCCATATTATTAGCATATTGTTTACACACTAATTTATCCACCTATCATGGGTGAAATTTTGTATCCCTTCACCCACTCTTCCTATATGAAGCATATTTTCAAAACCGAATGGAAAAATAGCAAAACAAATATCTAAGTCTGGGGTTGAACGAAAGAATGGGAAAAGGTGTGCTCAAAGGAAGACCCAAAATCCATGCCCTGACTATTGGGAAAAATATTAGGATCCCAAATCCCTGGATGGAAGAATTATACAATAGTAGAATGATCACAACTCCCAAGTTCCCATCCCCAATGCTGGAAAAAACTTTGGAAAGGTACCACTGAATGTTCAAGCCCAATATTCCATCCCCATGAATATATGATGAGTAAAATGTTGGAAAGGTGGTGCATGAAAGAGCATCCATGAATATAGATGATGTCAAAAGGAAGGCCTTGGAAAATTGGATCATTAATAATCATAGCTGATCTAGTACAAGCTGATAAAGAGCAATTGGAAGTATGTGGAGATTCATAGAAAAACTTAGGATATAAAGACTTTATCTTTCAATATTAAATACACATATCCTTCATTTTCATAAATATTAATTACAAGTCAATAACCTTTCACTCAACATTTGACCACACCATCTACTACTGACTTGTCAACCTCAAAGTAAACCTTTATTACGTAGGATGAAGTGAAAGTATATGCTATATCATATGAAGCAAGCCCCTCAAATAAAAGGTAACAAGTACAATAAATATATAATACATGGGCTAAAAGAAGACATATTGAAGAACAAGGAACACCTACCTTGATTTAAGCTAGACATCAAAGGAGGGAAGCAAATAATTAGAGGAACCCTCTAGTGCAAATTGCACCAATGAATTGGGGCTAAGCAGTATTAATAGTAATAAGATCTATCCTTGAACCACCAAGGTAGTCTATTGTGACTCTATCAAGACCACCTCTAATGGTAGAATGGAAAAAAGCTTTCACCAATATCAACCATTCCAAGAGCCTCTTCTATCGAAACCTTCAATGTTTAGAGCACCTAAGAAAGTCCACCATTACCATACCTATTTTGGAGGTCCTCTCTATTCTAGAATAGACAGAGAACTTATAAGAGGCCTTATAGAGGTATAAAGATATTAGTATACAAATAATTCCCATCATACTATATATTTTAGAGTGCAACAAACCCAAGCCCATGCAATTCTACCTGATCCTAATTTGTATAGTCGAAGTGATACACATCGATAATACCAAGAAAGGTGGTAGAAACACTTGGCTTATTGGTAGAACACCAATAAAAATATGGTTTAGTTAGATGGAACTTTGATGCCAATCTATAGGCTCACTCAAGGCCTTCCTTTAGTGCTCTAAGAATGCACTAATCTAATGGTTAATTAGGATATAGTGGTGATCAATATCCTATATCATTTGAAATATGCTTTTCAAGAGACTTATTGCTAATATTGAAGGATACTTACCACTTGATTGGACATACATTCTATTTTGAACCAGATACATGACCAAGTTCAAAATTCAATTGAAACCCCTCCATCCATACCATGTAGAGAAAAATCCTTTCATGAAGGTAGAAAGGGGAAGGTCTACCTAGCATGGTAAGTATTGTTGAACTTTGACTACTTCATTGATGAGATGCACCCATACATTCTTAATAACTACCTAGAGTAGTGGGAATTTGGGACATAGAGACCAAATCCTAGTTTAGCTTTCGAGCCAACTAGCATGGGGTGATTTTTCACCAAGTATTTTTCTTTGTAAAAAGTATACACACACAAACAAATCACATATTTATAGAATAAAATTTGGGAAGAATGATCAAAGAGTTTCTAACACCATGGGATTTAAAACTTGCAATGGTAGAACTTCTGTACAATCTTGACTACACACTTGAAGGGTGTTAGCTATGCATGATTACAAAATATGACGGAAGAAAAGATACATCCTTTCATGACCCATCAACAAGAAACCATCCTAAAAACTATAATGACACATGAATTGGCCTTAACTAGTAGGCTCCCAATGCACTCTTTGAAATATGTACCTTAATTTTAAGGGAAACAAGATGTTTGCATGAGTCAACACTACAATAATTTAGATATGTCCTATTTGTAGGAGTATCACATACCATGTACACTGATCATTATCACCTAAGATAATCATACATCCACAAATGTAACTACTTAAAGCTATAGACTCTCACTAATAGGATAATAATGAACTCAAAACTCTAAAGAACCAAAGGAGTCTATATAAATAGGGCCTTCCCTATGACACTTTTAAACCCCTAGGTCATCACCCAAGATAAATTATGGTCAAAGGGATAAAGGTACCCAAAATTATTCCAATATATGCAAAGGATATTCCAAACAGGCTAACAAAGGGAGAATTTCAAAAGAAGTTATCAACAAACCTAAAGCTCCCTATGTCATGAAGCCGTGCAGACCTATCAAATGAAGACTTCTATCCTTTATAGTGGTAGCTAAGCCCAATATTGCTATGGATAAAAACCATGAAGCTTTACTAGTAACATTTAAAAGGGCTTTATCCTTAGAAATACATCTTCATATCCCACGATTGTAAACCTTCCTACCATCAAGGAGGATAAGGTCCATAAACAAAATCCCCTCATTGGTGACTAGTTTATCTATTCTTCAAAGCTATTATCAAGGCTATATTAGTAGGCCCTTGAGAAGAAGAAAACTCAAGAGTAAGTAAAAGTACAACAATAGCCTAAGGTGACCAAAAAAGGGATTGGTATCATCCAAGGCGACATATAGTTACATGGAAACATGGACACCAAAGGACGAGGTATAATATTTTGGTGAATTCTATGGCCTTATTTCCTCACAAAGGGGTCACTTCGATCGTGGATCATATGGAAAATCTATTAAAACTTAAAAAATATTAAATGTTTCATAGGGTAGAGGGAAATACATTGACCTATTAAGATGAAGGAAATAGTTGGACTCACATTAACCTAGGGGACTTATGCCACAATACCAAAATTGAGCAAAAAATATAGGCAAGGTCCCTCACAACCATCAATATTTTAGGAATTCAAAAGTATTATTCCAAGATATGGGACAAAGAAACAGAAATAGGAAATGCCTCTCTAGAGTATATGATCAATTAGAAGCAACATCATACCACCTTTGATTTCCTTGAATTATTAAAATTATGTTTCATTTTCAGCTTTCAAATTTTGACTCCATACCAAATGAAAAAGGAAAGGAATTTTGGATTCACTCCTTCAGTAGGATGAGGACCCTTTATAGTAGCCAAAGCTATAGGTAATTGTTCTCTATACCCCTACTTCACTCCAAGCTAGACCAATTGAAAGTGAGACAAGCCAAGGTTATGCTATTAAAAGACACTTCCTTCCTTCATTCAAAACAAAAGAGCTTCAAGAAAAATATGGAAAAGCTCAAAGGCATGCTAATAATTAGATATTCCATATATGGTCAATGCTCAACATCTACCCAAATACAACCAAAACAAGGGTACTAAGGCCCATGGACCATTTATTTCTAATCCAATGGCCCACATGGTTATTTTTTTGGAAGAAAGCACCATTGGAAGAGGAGATACCTAACATAATTTGAACAAGGTATGCAACAACCATTTGGGATCCCAAGAGATGAAAGAACTAGTGCTCCATAAAGAAGGCCTATAATTAGCCAATGAAAGTTCCAACTTGTCGAAGGAAATATGCAAACAATGCATGTAAAAATAAAAATAGACAAAGGAGCATTAAAGAAGACATCTGCTAGTGGTAAAAAAGCTTTAATTTCATATTCAAGCCTATCAAAGACAATCACATGCTAGTTGTGGCCATAACTCACCATACATCTGAGCCTACCTTGTTCACCTAGACTAGTCAAGAAAGCCATGTCCACTATTTTAGTAGAGAAACACATCCTAAAATAAGTGTGCTAAAAGAGTTGTGGTGCAACAACCCTGCCATAACAACAAAGAGCCTAGTAAGCCACATTGATCATTCGAATGCCCAAAATATATCAATATTTATGGCCTTATATCCGTAGACCTTGAAGCTACTATCACAAAATTTATAGAAGGATTTATTGGTTGTAGAGATAGAATATTTCTATATGTCTTCTACATAAAACTTCAGAGAGAAGGCACCTTCTTATTGGCTTATACATAGGCCTGATTTTATTGTAAAAAGTATTGGAAGTTATTTTCTCATCCCTAGTACCTAACCTTGTAGGCTCTTCCTTTCACCCTTATTTACTATTATAATAAGAGGAACCCAAATATTTTGTCATGCATAGGGAGAATTTAGGTTTTCAACCTCATTTCCTTATAATAGTTTTAGCATGTAAATGGAATCCATAAGTAATTTTACTTTATCCTCTTTCTATTGACTTGTCTTGATTCTTGGTGATGTGTTTTGCTTGGTTGTGTTCACTAGCCATAGGTGACATTTTTCATGTTTAATTGCCACTTGTAGTCAAAATTTGGGATTCCCTTTTAATTATTTGGTGCATCATTTCGATAGTTTAGGACTTTACCTTTACATAAGAACTTAATTTATTTATTTTTTACATTCATTGCAATTCATTATTTTTACCCCCAATGTCAGCTTGTATATGTCATTGTGCATCGAGTTAAAATTTTATGAGGAGTTTACCTAAATTAAAAACTTTAGAGGTTACCCCATATGCATTTTTCCCTTCTTACTTCATGGTTTTTCGCTCTTGTGAGGTGCATGTGCACGTATCCTCGATGGGTGCATTAAATACAACAACAATAACATCATCTTAAATTATTATTAAATAGACAATTAGTTATGATTAGGTATTTAGATTCATTCCATAAATTTTACTAACAAAATAATATTTAATACAAGAAAATAAGCATAATTTTCAAATGGAGGATAAATGTTATCCATGACCACCCTCAATCTATTCCAGGTAATGGGTAATGTCACATAATTAGGATTTAACATGGGTTATGTTAGCTTTTGAAGCTATACAATTAAAGTAAATACAACTAAAAGTAATAAAATGAGCAACCAATATTATAACTATGATAATAATAATCTAAGAAATATGTAAATAGCATGAGAAACTTTTGAAATCACTCATAAAATAGCCATTGATATAAACTCATGAAAATAGTACAATGCTTTGTAAGTATCAAGTGTCACATAACTCAAGACTATAACATGTCTAAATAGCCTTTCTACAATGAATCTTGGATAGCTATGACTGTTTGCTTTCCATATTCCTATCGCTCTTCATATTCCTATAGAATCATGCATGATAGACACTTGTTCATCCTATTCTAAAAGAATCATATATATGTGGATAACATGCACATTACATCATTGCACATTCTTGTGCATTTATTTCATTGCACAAAGTAAATACTTAAATCCTAATCTAAGACAAAATCCTAATCTAAACATGTACCCATGGTGGTACATTGACATGTACCAAAAAAAAATTATACTCCAAAACCCCCGTATATTACATTATTTGGTTATTTAAGACTTTAGTCTTCAATATGGATCTTCATATTGGTTTTCATTCTTCATGTGATCTTGCATTTGATCTTCTACTTGCACTTCATATTTTTGATTGACTATGGATTCTAACCTGTATATTCAAGACCTTCATACTTTGATATGATTTCTGATGCAATGTATTCTTCAACTTGATCCGATTTAGTCTCCAATTTATTCTTGGTGCTCATGTGTCCTTTCTACTTTCTCCAATTTGCTACCTTTCTGTATACTTTATAAAATGAATGGTTAGTATATTTCAATCTGTGTGGCTTCAATATTATAAATTTCTTTAGCTCTTTCATAGTCATCAAATTCTTGTATAAGCATTTTTATTTATCTTATCTTCTTAGAATCATATTATCCTTTCTTTTTTATATAGAAACTTTTGCGTCATGATCTCCATTCTTGATTCTTCATTATTTGATTCACAACCTGCCTAAGATTCTGGTGTATGAATATGGAAGATAAATTTAGATCACAATTGATCCATTTTCCTTTTCCTTTGTTTTCTAGGTATTTTGTAAAATATTTTTCCTTCTTGAATTTTAGTAATTGAAAACTCTACTTTATATGATTATGTTATAGAGTCTACAATGTGGGACAGGGTTATTGAAAGAATTCAAAAAAAACTTGTTGGATGGAAAGGTAATCTTCTATCTCAAGCAGGAAAGATGACCCTCACTAAGGCCTCTATTTAAAGCATTCCAGTCTATTTCCTCTCCATTTTCAAAGCCCCTATGAAGGTTTTCCAAAAAATTGAGAAACTCCAAAAATAATTTTTATGGACTGGATCAGAGGAGAAAAAAAGGATACACCTTGTAGGATGGACCAAAGTGTGCAGACCCAGGGAAAATGGGGTCTTAGGTCTGAGGAGAATTGCTCATATGAATTTAGCTTTACTACCTAAGAATGCATGGCACCTCATTTCTAGTGAAGAAAATGAATGGACAACTATCATAAAATGATTCAAAATATGGAATTTCTAAGTGACTCAGTTTCAATCAGAGGTTATGCTTTTTGGAAAGCAATTCTTAATTGTAAGGAAAACATAAAAAAAATGTTTAAGATGGGTTTTAGGCAATGGTGAGAGGATAAATTTTTGGAATGAAATGTGGGCTAAGGACGAACCACTGACACAATATCCTAACTTATCCCGAATCAGAGATATCACAGAAGAACTCATTGGCAGAAAAGTCTCCAATTATATGGTTGAGGACAGAGGTAGAATGAAGTGGAAACAAATAAGGATTTAGGGATTTCAAGCGGAATCAAATGATTTTTGTAACATTCTCGAGAAATAGTTTATCCCCATGATACCCAAGGAAGATCAAGTGACCTGGGCTCCTACGGAAAATGGACAGTTCATTGTTAAATCAACTTACAAGCTTCTGCTTGATGACAAGGATTTTGTCCTCCAAAAGGACTTAGTTTAGATAAAAAAGTTAATTCCAAAAATTACAGTCTTTTCATGGTTGGTTATCCAAGGAAGAATTCTAACCATTGATAATATGATTCATAAAGGTATTTTTATCACTAATTGTTGTTATATGTGCAGGGCTAATTGGGAGACCATTTATCACATTTTCCTTGAGTGCCCTTTTTTCTTGACTGTCCTAAGTGGGGTTTTTCAAGCCTTCAATATTTCCTAGGTTAAACCATCCACCGTACTTGATTTGTTCATCCAATGGCCTTGCCCCTTTTCAAGCCAAAGACTTAGATACATGTGGAAAATTTGTCTCAATCACTATCTTTGGCAGGTTTGGTTAGAAATGAACCATAGAGTCTTTAATGAGTCTATCCATGATCATCAAACTATCATTGCCAGGATCCTATCATTTGCCAATGAGAATGTGAATCTTATCCCTTTTGATAGTTGTAAACCTCATTTGTAGGAGACCATGATTGCTCAATATTTAAGCTTAACCTTGTTAGATGAGTTTGTGCCTAGGGTAGTCAACCCAAAAGCCAATGTTAAGTGGTCCCCACCTCCTACGGGTTGGTTTAAGCTTAATTTTGATGGAATGGCTAAGGACAATCTTGGAAGAGTAGGCGCTAGCGACATTGTGTGAGACCATAAAGGGAATATTATGCTTACATTTTTCAAATATTTGGGAACAAGAATGAACAACGAAGTTGGAGCTAGAGCTATGTGGAGAGGCCTTCAAATGACTCAATATTTAGAAGGCAATTTGATCGTAGAAGGAGACTCTATGCATGTTATAAATCTCTTCAATAATTTGAAAACACCTCCTTTGAGGATTAAAACAATTTTTGAAGAGGCTAGGATACTTTTCCAGGGAAGATAGGATAGAAAATCCCAACATGTCTTTCGGGAAGCTAACAAAGTTGCTGATAAGCTAGCCAATTTGGGTGTCGATGGTGACAGACTTTTCAAATGGGAACACGGTGTCCCGAGTGAAGTAGAGGAGCTTATTCAACAAGAATGCCAAGAATGATAGTCAAATTTAACAATAGGAAGGCATTGTAAGTTCGAAGGCTATGAGTATTCTCATCTCTTTTTTGAAATGGACTCATAATAAAAATTATTCGAGGTGTCAGTCTTGGTGGATGCTGCTTGGAAATACCACAAAGACTAATGGGGACAGTCACATGTTAGATAACATGGATCCTAGTTGTCTTAGTAATTTGAGGTTGGTTGATAATCATAGGGTAGGAAAGAAATGACAATATAAGACTTCAAACCAGAGCCACGTGGACTACCAGATAGCCACAGCCATAAATCTAGCCAAAAAGTTCACTTCTCCAAAGCTGATTGGCCAAGATGGGATGTGGTCCCAAAGCATGTCATATATGGAAGAAAGTAATTTCCAAAGAATTATTAAGAGTAATTGTAAATACAAAGTTTGTGGGAGTTTTTTTCAGTACTCTGCTATGTGTGTCTACAAATTTTTGTTTCTCCACTGTTTCAAGGAAGGGATCTGTGTCCGTTTATTTTTTTGTAATTATGATGCAGGTGTGTTTTCTCGAGGTATACCCAAAATGTTATATGGGAAGTTTATTTTTGATAACAGGCTATGTGCCTTACCGGATGTAATGGCTTTGGCGGCATGTAGATTTTACATATATAGGATCCTTAGTAAGGACATGTTCATCGACAACCCTGGGCTGATTTTTGTAAAAGGTTTTGGGTCAACCTGTAAAACCCAGTATTAATGCTATAGTATCTTATCTACCAAAACAAAAAATATCAATTTGTGATTCCTAAAAATTCTTTCGAAGCCATATTGGTTTTTTTCTTCTAACCTTATTATCATCCATTGAATTCTCTAAATTGTCAATCATGCTTTCCATATTATTATCCATTGAATCAAGTGTATTTCTAAGCCATATTGGTATTTTCCTTGCTCCTTTTCTAATTACATTTTCCATATCATTATTTAATGTATTGTTTGAAGTAGACATCCTTATAGCTCCCTAGTTTAATTGATGTAGTTCTTTCAATTCTATATTTTGTAGAATACCTCTATGTAGAATTCCTTTTATCTCCCAAATTTAAGAATATAATATTTAATCTCTAAATTTCATAAAACTATGTTGATGTAGAATTCCTTATAGCTCCAACTCTAGAAATTTAGAAATTTTATAAAAATAATATTTGCAAATTTTGAACTCCTAATTTGATGTAGAATGTCTTATTTCTCCTATTAATGAAATTTAGAATCTATAATTATTTGCAAATTTAATATTCCAAAAATAAATGTAAAATTCATTTTTCCTCAAAATTATTTGTAAATACACCGAGGTGTTATAGGTGAGTTGAATATGGTAGGGCAATCCTCCAAGGGAGGTCCCTAATTCGAATCTCCACCCTACCAAACACACATTGGGTACCCAAATCCAGTTTATAATGTTGTTACGGTCAAGGTCGGGCGTGAATCCCGGATGATTTTGATGGTAGAAATTGTTTTCTAAATTCAAAAAATATATATATATATATTTCTTATAAGAAAATTCCAAAACTTTAATTCTCAAATATAAACCTTTGATTTTTATAATTTAGCAAACCCTAATAGTTTCGAATAATACCTCCATATAAGTAGCCATTCCCTGCCTTCGTTTTGACTTGACCAACATGCCTCGACTTCCACATGGTGTTTATCATCCTTTGAAACGCTCATTGTGTTGTGCTGTAACTACGATAGTTTCCTTCTTTAAGCACTGACCTCAATGGTTCCTTCAGGCGTTATTGAATGCTATGTGGTTTCTATGAATTGATACCTTCACATTTTTCTACCAAGTACCAAGTATTTGTACGTAAAGCAATAACGTATCTCATTTGTGGTCAAAAATTGAGCTTCTACTAGTGGCGTTTTGCAGTCTTCTAATAACACTCCTCCAGTTTCATTGATGATGATTTTTATTACCTTCTGCATATTTATTTTCTAACGAATCCTTTGCATGATAGTCCAATGCTATGATGACCATTAGCTTACCTTGAAGACTATGTGCATTCCACATGTCTATATATTAGACTTTAAATAACTTGGATGTGCACTGGTCGGATGCTATATTATTTTGCTGCATAATGCGATTAAACCTTGATCTCTCACACCTTTGAAATCCTATTGTGATGGCTTCATATGGCTAAAACACCTTTAGGTCAGCTACACCATGTGGATCCCAATGTATATCTTGTGTAGTCCTCCACCGAGCACTCGATAATATAAAATAGCTAGTGACTATGCCCAACGATCTTCTCTCTTTGACCAACAGTGAGCTTTGGTGTGCGTGCTGATTGGTCTACTAATAAATCATACCTTCTAATTTATGTGAATGCTTCAACCTATGCTTCATGGCCTGCAAGTTAATGTAACAACTTCTCCACTTTATGATATCTATCCAAGTTATCAAACCTTCCTTCTTCAAAACAACTATGGACTGTGGCTTTGACAACTCCTCTACTTGTTCAATGCTTTGTTAAATTTTACAATAGTGACTCCAAGCTTATAATCATCCAACTACTATGCCTATGTATGGCTTTGCTATGCACTTTAATATATCAAATTTATGATTTAGAATAATGTGTTATTTGCTTCTAATAAGAAGATATTTTTCATTCTTTTGAAATATATCTAACTCCACTTTCTTTTGTGTAGGTTTTCACCGTATAGAAACTATTTTTTGCATTTCCTTGAATACTTAAACTATGAAACCTTCTGTAGCAACCTTAAACCTCTAATATTGTACTTACTTAAAACTTTTTGGAAACTGATCTCTTTAACTTAGATGGCATTTTTAACTGTCTGTAACTACAGGATTATTATTTTATAATGTTCTTGGGAATATAATTTCTCAATATTTGTATTTGTATTTTAGCCTCCTTTGGAGACTATTCTATTGTACTCGAGGGGCTATATATTTGTATGCCTATTTCATGAATAAATCAGAACATTGAAGTTCTCATGTGGTATCAAAGCAATTTCGGGTTTGATCAAAGGAATTAAAACCTATGGAATTTTTGTGAGGAGTTTTGTGGTATTAGAGCTAGTGAATATGGTTAAGAGTCTCTAAGAAATCTAAATTCAAGAAGTTATTCAACATTAAATCCTCAATCATGTACATATCAAGAGCATGAACAATTGTCTCTTATGATCAAGGAGGGCATCTTCATGATGAAGGCCACTGCAGGAGAGACGCATCTCGACGGTGAGGACTTTGATAACAGAATGGTGAATCATTTTGTGTAGGAATTTAAGAGGAAATACAAGAAAGATATGAGCAGCAATGCGAGAGCCCTGAGGAGACTGAGGACAACGTACGAGAGGGTGAATAGGAATTTGTCCTTCATTGTGTAGACCACAATCGAGATTAATTCCTTGTACGAAGGGATCAATTTCTATTCAACCATCATGAGGGTGAGATTCAAGTAATTGAACATGGATATATTTAGGGAGTGCATGGAGCCCATAGAGAAATACCTAAGGTATGCCAAGATGGACAAGGGACAGATTGGAGAAGTTGTCCTGGCCGACGGGTCAACTCAGATACCCAAAGTGCAATAGTTGTTGCAGGACTTCTTCAATAGAAAGGAGTTTTTAAGAGCATTAATCCAGATGAAGTCGTGGTATATGGTATTGCAGTGTAGACTACCATTTTGAGCGACGAAGGAGAGCATAAAGTGTAATAATTACTGCTTTTAGATGTCACTCCATCAAGTCTTAGGCTTGAGATCACTAGAGGCAAGATGAGGGTATTAATTCCGAGGAATACTACCATTCTCTGTAAGAAAGAACATATTTTATTGACTTATTTGGACAATCAGTCAAGCTGTAAATGTGTTGAGGTACGAGAGAGTGAGCTTCATATTCATATATGATGTACAAGATCTACTGCATGCAAGAATGAAGAAGGAGGAAGAGAAAAGTGTTGGAATGGTATAATGGCTGACATGTTTGTAGAATTAAAAGTTTTAGAATTTGATGGAGAAGATTATGATTTTTGGAATATCAAAATGAATATTTTTTTTATGGGTAAAGGATTATGGGACATCATTATTGATGGGTATTTATAACCATTATATTATAACATTCTTGAAGGATAAGAAAGATTATTTAAGAAATAAGCTCAGTATGAAAACTATTTGGCTCTCTTAGATATTATAAAAGATATGAAGAAAAATAATTTTCCACTCATATAAAGTTGTAGAACAACTTCTAATGCATGTAAAATATTAAAATATTGTTTTGTAAGTGATAAAATCTCTCAAGAGAATATTTGTGAGCTAGTGTGTGATAATATAGAAGATTGTATGAGCAATGTGAGTCTTGTTCTTTTGAGGAGCCTTGTGAGGTTCTTATTCTAAAAGACATGTCTTATGAGAGAGGTATGTATAATTGTGATAATAAATTCTTTCTTGTAGAGAAATATGTAAAAGAGAGTAATATATGTGTTGATGAATTTATTTTTGATGGGGAGAAATAAGAAGTTGTGGGTGTGACATGTTTAGAAAGCATGCACATTATTCATGATTTTTCAAATGCTTCATCAAAAAAAGTACTTGAAGAGTATTTTATTGAGGAGACAATTGTTGAGGAGGAGATACAATATCAAAAAATTGTTGAAAGTGTTTTATGGAGGAGAGACCAAATCAGACAAATGAAGATGCAAAGGATAAAGTTCACTCATATGGAGTGAACATTGATAAGACTCAAGTTATATGGGATGTTGATCCACATGAAAAGATTTATGAAGAGGAGATGGAAGCTATAAGATTCTTGTTTGGAGATCATTCATCAAGAGTAAAGGATGTATTGTGTGAAAAAAATAACACACAAGACTATCTCATTTGGGATATGGAAAATGAAATAGCAAATGAGATAGAGAAAGAAAAATAAAATGATGAGATTGATGTGTTTCATGTTGTAATGAGAATGGAGCCATCAATGGAGAAATATGAAATTCACTCACATGGAGTGATAAAATTGAAAAATGAGAGTTGTCTTGTAGAGACAACATTATGTGAAGAGGTACCATGGAAGTATCTTGCTTTGGATGAAGAGATGGTTGCTTATGAAGCAACAACAAAAGAAAGAAGATGGCATTCTACTCAATACTTCAAACATGTTTTCTTGTTTGATGATTTGTTTACTAATGATTTCTTGAGTAGATGTTTTGAAGATAGTTTTGGGACTTCTGTTGTGAAGAATGGTTTGAATACCATAATGAATATGGGAGAGAGTGGTTTTTGAAAACCACAATCCAAGATACTTTTGATGAAAGGGGAGATAATTATAAAATGGTACCCAATTTTATCTTGTTGAAGACAGAAAATTAATGGATAGCTCACAAGAAGAATGGAAGTGTGATGGGAGTCAACAAAAAATTTTTTAGTTCTTGAAATTTCTACTTTAAAACTGGAAGAAGCATAAAAAAATATCATTTGAACAGTTTGTGATGCTTCAGAACACATGGAATAGGTCCTTTTAGCATCAGGGGGGAGAATGTTGGAAATTTATCTCCTTAACTTAGACTACAGTTTTAACTATCTATAACTACAACGATTATTATTTTGTAATGTTCCTGGGAATGTAATTTCTCAGTATTTGTATTTGTCTTTTAGCCTCCTTCGGAGACTATTCTATTGTACTCCAGGGGCTATATATTTGTATGTCTAGTTCATGAATAAACCAGAACATTGAAGTTCTTAAAACTTAATAATAAACCAAATATGGATGTTCAAATAATGAACCCTCTAGCACCAAATTTACATACACCTTTCACTCCATAAGTAGATTAATTTATTGGTGATTTGGATCATATAAATACTGCCATGATTTTGATAAATTTGTATCTTTTCCTTGCTGTCCAAAAATAGCTCTTAAACTCTTATAACTTGCAGCTTTAATCCCTATTACTTTGCTACTCGAAACTGCAATTTGGTGGCATCAACTCTCCTCCAAGTTGCTTTCTTGAACTCTAAAAAATTATTAGATATTAAATGTTGTCCAATTACTGCTCTCTTGTTGTTCTTGAATATAAAATTTGCCTAAAGTTCTCCAGAATCACAAATCTGCCTCTTCTTCAATATGTTGTCTAAAATTGTCTTCTAGAAATCTTCAATTTTCTACTCTAAAAATAAGAAAACTCCTTCTTTCAAATCAACCTTCAAATATGATCTCATTGCTGTCCTCTTCCTCAAGAATCAAAATGTATTGATATTTTCAAAAACCTTCTTAAAATTTGGCAAACTTCTTGCCAAATCCTTCTCCCTTGTGCTTTTTTTTGGATGGCGATAATTATCTCAAATTCTTCACTACTAGGAGCTTCTCCTAAAATATCATCCATTAAGGTTTTATTAGCCTTATCCTTATTTTCCTTCCAAGTAGCTCGAGGCCTTCAATATTTAACAGAGATATTCTTCTTGAGTCTCCTCTATCCTCTCTCAATCTTACTTATAACTTTTTATTGATCTACCATGTGCTTTGATACCACTGTTAGCTTTTGAAGCTATAAATATAAAGGAAATATAACCACAAGTAATGAAATAAGCAACCAATGTAATAACTATGATAATTATAATATAAGAAATATTTAAATAGCATGAGAAAATTTTGAAATCACTCATAAAATAGCCATTAATATAAACTCATGAAAATAGTACAATACTTTGTAAGTATCAAGTAAGTGTCATATAACTCAAGGCTATAACATGTCTAAATAGCCTTTCTACAATGACTCTTGGCCTTCCATATTCCTATGACTCTTCATATTCCTATAGACTCATGCATGATAGACACTTGTGCACATGCACACCTAACTAAGACACTTGTTCTTCCTATTCTAAAGGACTCATGTACATGTGGACAACATGTACATTTACATCATTGCACATTCTTGTGAATTTATTTCATTGCATAAATTAAATAATAAAATACTAATCTAATATAAATTCCTGATCTAAACATGTACCTAAATAATGTAATATACTCTAACAGGTTCTCTAAACCATAGTCCATCACTATAAGTATTAGCATATAAATTAACCACAACATAAGAATACATAGGATAAATATGTGGATGAACTATATTGTATCTAAGGTACTTCTTCTTCTCACCCAGGTGTTGTAGGTGAGTTGGAGAGGAGAGGGCAATCCTCCAAGGGAGGCCCAGGTTCCAATCTCCACCCTGCCAAAAAGATGAATTGGGTACCCAAAATCTAATTGATAATGTTGGTGCGAGCAGGGCTAGGTGCGACCCCTGAGAGACTTTGGCAGTGTAGAACCCCCTATTCGTGGTCTCTTAGACCAAGGCAACCCCGCAAGGGGTTTTTCGCTTAAAAAAAAAAAGGTACTTCTTCTTCTCTTTAGGTAGCATTATCTTAAAATATTTTAGCAAATAATTAGTAGATAAAAATAAATATCTCAAGAGTGACTCTAAAATAGGTATTAAATGTGGAAATTATCTACTTATATTTGTACCCACTATCTCATGTTAACAATTGAAAGGAAAGAAACCATTCTTCCTCCAAAATTCTAATATAGATTTTATCGCCATTAGTCATCCTAAATTAAGCTAATCTTAGTACATAAAATTAAATCATAAAGATAAGGGTGCAAAAAATGTAAAAGAGATGCAATAAAATTAAATTTTACCATGATCATAAAAATATTAGTACATCATCAATTAGCACAACTACAACAAACCAAATAAAGTCTTTGTGATCCAAGCTATAAAAGGAACTAACAATAATATAAGATAGAACCAACTAAAATTGAGAGGAAAGTACCACAGTCACTATGCATCCACAAATTGAAAAGGAATTGGCATAATTAAAGTGTAAATGGCGTGCATAGTATTTCTACTATTGGTAAAATAAAATCATAAGTATAAATAGAGTATCACAAGGTATAGCTATGCCTTTCTCAATGGCTAAAAGATACTAGCACTATATTACCTAGTCCCTATTTATATCAAATAACTAATTTAATATTAAATGGAGGTAAACATTTTCTATTCTTAGCAAAAAATCTAATTTAGGGATATCATTAAGAAAATGATGGACCACTAATATTTACGTACCTCCAAATTACTTATAAATACACTTAGTAACCTTTTATCTCCTTGTTTGTACCATGTGGAGAAACATTATTATTTTTGTGTGGTTTCCTTGAATATTATGTTAAACTTATCCTATTTTCAGGAAAAAAATGTAATTCACTATTTTTGGGACCAATTTCAGTTATGGTACTTAGCCAAATTTATAAACCTTATCCTATTATGAGCCAAAAAAGGCAATTTATCATTTTACTAAAGTTGTGATTCACAATTTTTAGAATGAATTGCACTTTTAGGCAAATCACCTTTTGCCAAGAATTTTGAATCACAAATTTTTCTAGTTAAAAATAATTAAAAAAGTAAATGAAAAATCGTACAATTTGAAATAGTCATCAATTATATACTTGAAAAAATTTAAGATCTTTAAAATTTGATAAATCATAATTTACCAATGAAAATTTATAATTTTGGTCAAAAAAAGTTTTCTAGTGATTCCAAGTACAAACCATCTTTCAAAAAAGGTAATTTTGCTTTTTAATTTTTATGAAGACTTTTGAATACAAAATAATAAATCACAGTTCAAGTTTAATGATATTATTTTAAAGTTGTTCTAAGTGCAAATAGCAATTCTGTCATGACCCTCCCTAGCTAACTTTATGGCACAAAGAAAAAGTGTATTAACCTATGATACCTAGTTTGAACAATTGAACAAACTATATGATGTTTAGTTTATTTAGAAAGGCATGTTATGGCTAACATATTGCCAAGTGTGCAGGATCAGGTACACTCGTAGGTGGAGAAGGCAAAAGCATACAATAGAAATGAGGGTACCTAAGATCAGGGGAAATGGTGATTAAGGTACTTAGAGGTTAACATGGATAGATACCTTCATATAGGCATGCATTGTCAGAAGGGATTATCATCGATGACGGATTGCCTTAAGCCTTACTTGATAGACTAGTAGCTATCGTAAATTTTTTGGCTAAGATAGGTGATTGGGTTGATGGAAAAATACCCTCTTTGTTGTTTTATAAATTTGGTTGCTCTCTGCTGCATCATGGTTTGAGTAGCATAATGTTGGAAATTTTATAGGAAAACAACTGTAAAATTTATGTGGATGCATAAAGCAAACTTTGTTGTTGAATTAAAGAAAGAGCATCATTTTTATGAAGAAAAACAAATTAAATTTATATTCTAAATGAAGACTCATTTAAAATAATTAATGAAGTTTTGATTAAATAATAATTGATTTAACTAAGCTCATTAGTAAACTTCATTTTATTTAGTGAATGAGAGTTATTTTAAATTAATTAAAGGTGTTCATTATAATTATAATGGATAAGTCATTGAAAGACATTAATTAATTGAAATAAACAAAAAAAATCCATTTAAGAAATAGATGTCTTTTATTTTAAAGAAAGAGCAATTATGAAATTGTTTAAATAAAAGAAGTATATTTTAATGGTGATAAATATCACATAAATGATATTTATTTAAAAGGGTACTATTCTTCTTATTTTTTAAAAAAGGATAATATAAAATATATAAATATCCCATTCCCATGTAGAGTGTAAGCTACGAAAGTAATCTAGGGTGGCTACTAATTTTCCAAAGATGGAAGTTATAGGAAGATGGATTCCTTGATGCTAGAGGAAAGGATAAAGCATTGAAGGAAGATAGGGCTCGAAGAAGGGCTCAAGGTTCGAGAAAGGATGATATACGAGCCACCTAGAGGAAGGAAGCACGTAAGAAAAAGAGGAAGGAGGAGGATGACGAGAGGACAAAGGAAGGGAGCAGGGTGCAGACCAGGGACTAGGGAAAAGGGAGGAACACACCACAAGCAAGGGAGAGGCAGTCAATATGCCACTAAATTCCATTCTACAAGAGTATTAAGGTTGGAGGGTTTTTAGACTTTAACCTATTTTCTTTTACATGCATTGATATGGTGAAAAACATAGTTTGAAGCCTAGTTATACTCCCTATAGCGTGAGAATCCATTGGTAAGGATTGAAGCCACCTACGTCTGTGTTTTGAGAGCATTGTAATATGTGTTTAAATGGTGTTGTGCTTGGATGAAAAGCACCATGAAAATATTAAAAATACTATGTTTCTTTAAGAGCCTATGAGTGTCTTGAAGACACTGTATTTTTAGAGCATGTTAGTGTTTTTAAAGAGCCTGTGAGTGTCTTGAAGACACTATGTTTTTAGAGCCTATTAGTGTTTTTAAAGAGCACTACGAGTGTCTTGAGTATGCTGTAAATCTAAGATCCTGTGAGTGATGTTAATATTTTGGTTAAATTTTTCAATAACACCATGATTCTAAGAGCTTATGAGTGGTTGAAGATGTTGTGAGTTTAAAAGCTCTATCAGTGCTTTGAGAGCACTATGAGTTCAAGAGCATTGGGTGTGTCTAGAGAGCATTGTGGGAATTTGAGTGCACTATGTGCCTAAGACTTCCACATCCAAAGAGAGAGGGAGCACCATGTTTAGAAATGTATGCTATAGTGGAAAATACATAGTAGTTCCAAGAGGGAGTGTTGTGCTTGGGAGCGCCACCTATAGGGAGAACACCCCATGGGTTTAAGAAAGGGTTGCATCTAGAAAAATCTACTTAGAAAAACCATCTGCATATATGGGGAACTTTGATGCTACATGAGCTTAGTACCTTTGGGGACAGTTAGTGGTGACAGAAGGTGAAAGCCTAGCACCTATTTCACTCTATGCTACCTTGTTGAACTCTCGTCTTGGTAGTCCCTTAATCGCTATGCAGAGGTTATTCAGTATTTTCCATGAAGGGCGTTAGCCTTTGGTTATAAATATTGTATTAGAAAGGTTTGATGTGTAACTTTAATTAAACAAAGACCTTTGATTTATGTAAAACACAATGGAGAATTTTAATTAAACCAGAACCTTGCATTTATATTGAACATAATGAAGAATTTTAATAAAAAAAAAAGGAAACTTTGATTAATGTTAATTATCTTAGGGTTTTTAATTAAAAGGGCACCTTTGATTTATGTTTATTATCTTAGGGTCTTTAATTAAAAATGGGACCTTTGATTTATGTTGATTATATTAGGGTTTTTAATTAAAAAAGAGAAACTTTGATTAATGTTGATTATCTTAGGAGTTTTTAATTAAAAAGAAAACATTTGATTTATGTTTATTATCTTAGGGTTTTTAATTAAAAAATGAAACCTTTGATTAATGTTGATTATCTTAGGAGTTTTTAATTAAAAAATGAAACCTTTGATTAATGTTGATTATCTTAGGAGTTTTTAATTAAAAAGGGAACCTTGATTTATGTTGATTATCTTAGGGTTTTCAATTAAAAAAAGGAAACTTTTGATTAATGTTGATTATCTTAGGAGGTTTTAATTAAAAATGGAACCTTTGATTAATGTTGATTATATTAGGGTTTTTAATTAAAAAAGGAACCTTTGATTAATGTTGATTATCTTAGGGTATTTTAATTAAAAAGGATGTAGATTTATTCTTTGAATTAAAGTTATGGGGATTTGATTTAGGGAATGAATGAATTATTGTTTAATGGTTAAAGGTATGTGACTTTAATGATTTAAAATAGTAATTTATTTGATTGGAATTTGTGAATTAAAAAGGATGTAGATTTATTATTTGAATTGAAGTTATGGGGCTTTGATTTAGGGAATGAAAAGAAAAGGATTGTTTTAGAGGTTAAAGGTATGGGACTTTAATGCTCTAATACATGAATGGATTTGATTAAGTTAGACATTGATCTAAGTAGTATATGTTGGATGACTCTTTAAAGGAACTTGAGACGTGAAGATAAAAGTAAAGGGACTTTTATAATATCCATTATGCATTAGATAGTTGGAAACTTAATTGAATTATGTATAGTTGCAATTTGGAAAAGTAAATCAATAGATGCATTTACAGGCATGCCTATCATGAACCATGAGTACCCTGATCCCCTAATACCCTCAAATAATCAATTGGAAGCAAGGAGAATCTAGGAGTTCATTGGAAGCAAAGTATAGGTAATTGTATTTTATTTTGCTTTACTTATTCTCAAATAGACTAGAATTATGGGGATATATCCCCAATGTAGTTACTGTAATATTCTTTAAAGTAAGAAGGATTTACCATTCATATTCTAATGCAATAATTGTTATTTGGTTTAGAGAAGGTAATTTTAATTTATTTCTCTATTTTTTTGTGCTATTTAGTTGATTATCTTTTAGTGTTAATATTTATTTATTTTTTGGATGCTTAGTGATTACTCCTTGGTGTTGTAGTATCTGGTTGTATTATTGTTTGGTTGCTTTATGATAGAAATCTAAGAGTAGAGTTATAGGGTGAACTCAAAGGTGACCTAAGGTAATTAAGAACCCCTTAGGGTGAACATAGGAGACCTAAGGGAATTGAGACCCCCTTAGAGAGATAAAGGACTAAGTTATGGAGAGACTACATCTGAGTTAAGATAGATCATCATGGAGATGAGATATATAGATTAAATTGCAATACTCATAGTATATCTACACATAATTATTTGTGTATGGTATGTAGATACATATATACCTTCTATGGACTAAGGGTGATAAGTATAGCTCATCAATAATGATGGGATAAATGGGCTTATTTGAAGTAACACATGATACACCTACACAAACAAACTTGTGTTAGGGTACTTCGTGAGATGTAGCTTTTAGGAAAATGTAGAGGATTGAAAATTTAGGCAAGTAGTAGTTTGGTTAGGGGTCCATGAAGGGTTCATGTAACTATCTCCATAGCAAAAAAAAACTTTTTCTATTTTTGTATTTTTCTGTTTGTGTGTTTTTGGGTCGCTACAAATTCAAAAAATGTGAACACCTTTTCTATCTTGGAAATATTTTACACCTATTAAGTATTGAATTATAATATTTCAAATGGTGGACCAAAATTTTAACATTGAGATAAATTTTTAGAATGCTAATTTATCTTTAGATCAATAAAATTAAAATAAGCCAAAATCCCACATTAAATTTTTGATATAATCATGGATCTATGGAAATTATGATCTATGATTCTAATTTGGAATATATATTTTGTAAATTATTCTTGGTTTTTGTAATCGATTAACCATACCGTGAAGTACTTATATATCCACAATCACAAAATAAGTAGATTTATAGAGAATCACAAATTTGTAAACTAACGTTTTTTTTTTGTTCTAAAATTTGGAAAATCATAATTCACCAATGAAAATATTAATTCTGGTCAAAATATTTATTTTTAGTGAGTCCAAGTGCAAATAACCTTTCAAAAATGGGAACTCTCATTTTTTACCTTAGAATATACCTTTGCTTTCAAAATAGTGAATCTCGATTCAAGTTTAAATATGTACTTATTTAGTTGTTCTAAATGTAAATCACAATTCAAAAAAGGTGAATCACTCTTTATAATATTGGAAATATTTTTCACCTCCTAATATTTCAAATGGTGAATCACAAATTTATCTTTTGGATCTATAAAATTAAAATCAACTAAAACTTTGATCTAATTATAGGCTTATGGAAAATATGCTCTAAAGTTATAATTTGGAATATATATCTTGGATTTTTTTTTTTTGTTTCATAACAAAGTCACCATCTCATAAAGTATTTAACATCCACAAATAAAAAAATAATAATTTAAGTCGTATCAAGTGGATTTGAAAAAATTATTCTTGGTTATATGTGAATTAGTATAGCAAATAGAGCCTTTAATGGATATAATTATATTCTATGTCAATTTATGTAGATCTAGAAAATTTGGGGTAAGGGAACTAAGCCTAGTTTTGTATAATTTAATCCCTTGGTCACATTAAGCATACCAAAATTATTGAACATAAAAATTGTCTTAATAGATTATTATTCACAATCTCAATTTACAAATTAAAAGAAAATAAATTATGCTCTCTTTAATTTTCAATTTTTGCTCCACCCCTCTTTAATCATTCTAAACTAAGCTAATCTAATTTCTCAAAAGTAAATAAAAAAGAGAAGGGTGCAATAAATATAAAGTAAATGCAATAAAATTTAAATGTAGTAGGAATAATGTGTGATTAATTAGAATAGCTAGATGGGTGAATTATTAACCTAAGAGTTATTAGAGGTAAATATTTTTAATCCTAGTTAAATTTCTAATTTAGGGGTATCTTTAAGAAAATAAAGTATCACTAAACCTTGTATGCCTCTAAATTATATATTAAAAAACTTAGTGGCATTCTAACTCATTCGTTGCACCATGTGGAGAAAAAATGTAGTTTTTTGGGAAATTCTTCCAAACTTCATGTTAACCTTGACCTATTATAAGTTAAAAATGGTGATTCACCATTTTTGGGGACAAATCACATAAGAAATAGATGGAAACCTCCTAAAATATATTTATGGATAAATAGTATCATTATGCTTTTTTAATATTACAATTTCATAAATAATTTCACCATGAATATAATAGAATACAAATGATTTTAACATACACAAGGCCAAAAGTATCCTAAAATACAACATACTTATAAATAATCATGGTTACTAACCGTAAAATCTAATATAATTATTTTTCCTTCTCCAATGTGATCTTCTACTACTAATTTTTATGATGATTTTTTTTTTTTTAATTTGTCTACTTTATCGTCTTGAAACAAATCATGCATTAATTCTAAGGCTAATATATCAACATACCCAACTTATATATCATTACATACCTCATGTTCCAAAATAGAATGCTTCTCTATAAACTTCACCTTAATTGTAAATGATACATATTCTCTCCTATTATTCCTTGTTTCTCTCCTATCATTCCTTGTTTGGTTCCTTTCATCTTCTTGTTTCACATCTAAATTTGGTGTGAGATAGTCCTCAGTTGGACCACAGGCTTCTTTGCTCTAAAAGTTTTGGCCTTTTCAATGTTATCATATATAATATCAAATTTAGCAAGATGTTATTGTGTTTTTCTTTCTAACTTATTTTTCTGCATGGCAATTCTAAATTTTTCCTTATTTGTCCCTTTATTTAGGTGTTCATGCATTTTAATATTACATATACTCATCCACTTGTTTTTTCTAAATTACATATTATTTATCTTGTTTAGATATTCTTATACTACAACTTCACACCATTTATTTACATCCATATTTTCAAATTTTTTTAGAAATCCTAGAAGATAAACCATAGTGAATGCCTCTATAGAAAAAGTAGTTGTTTTTGCTAAAATTCATATCATATGGAACCATAATTTTTTTATTTTTTCAAATTTTTTGTAACTAGGTACTAAGGAATCCTCTATTTTTATCTTTATTTTATGTATAATGTGATCCTAGCCTATACTTCAGGTTCATATAACATTATGGGTATAATCAGCAGCCCAAAGAAAATCCATATAATTTTTCAATCCCAAAATTTAAAAGCACTATTTATCCTCCCAAAATTCTCTTTCTTCTACATGTTTCACATATGATATTATTATTTATCCTCTATTGATTATTCTAGGAGCCTCCCTTGAGAGTGAAAAATCAACTATTTATTTTTCTTTGCTAGTACTCACTTGTATGCCAATCTCCTTGTAAAAGTGTTTTAGGAAATATAAGTACTCTCTTATCCACTATTCTAACATCATAATCAAAATTAGATTATCTGCATACAAAATAAGACTCACTACATATTATTCTCCTAAATGAACACATCCCATGGACACATATTTAGTTATTCTTCTAATTTTGTAATATATAAACTAGATAAGGTAGTAGATAGTGGACATCCTTTTTTGACCCCTATGCCATTGCTAAAGTAGTATGAAAGATATACTTTAGGTTTGATATTAGCTTAGAAAAACTTTTAATTTCTTTGAACTGCTACTCTATATTATTTTGGTACACATAGGTCCTTTGTTCTACTCCATAGTTTACTTCTAAGCACAATGTCAAAAATTTTCTCAAAGTCCAAAAAATAGCAATAGACTTCTTCTTTCTCATTTCATATTTTTTTAGTTATATGTAACAAAGTGATGTCATGGTTTATTATTTAGTGTTTTATTTTAAAATAAGCTTGTTATTTTGGCCTCTTTCATTGTTCTTCTATGCAAATTGATGATTCTACACTCAACCATTCATTATAATATCTTGAAAAATAAGGGATTGACCAAAATAGTTTGATAATTTGAAGTATTATTTATATCACTATTTTTAAAGGGAAGTATTACTAGACTTCTTATTTAACTCCTCACAAATACATTCTATCCTATTGATATGTGAAGGTAAGTTATCTAATCACTATTTTATGTATTCTACCTATAGTCCATCCATATTTGAATCCTTACCTATTTTTATCTTCTTAATTTCTTCCTTAATCTATATTAAAATGAATAAAATCAGTATTTTATTAAATAATTCATAATATATGGTTAAATAGTGGAAATTAAAAGATAATAGACCATTGTTTACCTTCAACATGAAAGTAAAGTCAAACACAAATTTAAACAATTGCTAAGATAATAAGAAGCATGATGAAGTCTAAAGATCTTGTTATGATTTGTTTGTGGTGTGTATAATTTTTTTACCAAATATTTAGCATCATTATGAGTTATGGTAAATAATTGCAATAATATAAATCTTGCACACATGCACATCCCCAGAAAAAATCAATAAGTTTCATTTCAAAGTATGAAAAAAATTACAATGACATGAATATTTTATACACTCATATAGGCCTTACTAAACAAGCTCAATAAGAGCTATTCTAAAATCTTCCAACAATGAATAAAATTTCTCTGAAAAAATTATCATACTTGATATAATAAAACCTATGTATATCCACGTGGAAGCATTTAGTCATTTTATAGAGTGTCATTTTGGTACTCTAGTCATATATCCATCCCTAATATTATGGATATAAACTTAATTATAAAAATATATAAATGAGAACATGAAAACATCTTAAACCATGACTTCTATAAAAAGGAAACAAGTGTCAAAAGGGATCAAACTATGTCAAAATCATAGTCCCACACATTACTCATTTTAACCATTTACCAATGAGAATATCCAAGGCAACTTTTGATAGACCATCTGCTTCATAAATTAGTTCTATATAGATATGTCGAAAAGAGATATCTAAAATGACACTTCTAGCAATTTTGATTGTTCATAATATGGACTAAGTATCAAAATTTTCGTCCCCACTAATTATAAAGCTTAATACACCACTAATTTTGAGTCACAAAAGACTTCAAGTTTTGTTATTACCTATTCCACTACCATTATTATCAAAAAGATCAAATTCTTCCACTCAACCACATTATTGGTTCCTTCATCAAGACCAACATTGAAAGTGATTATGTGATGTTCATCTTGATATAACACTCCTATCCCACATCTATCTAAGTTTCCTTGAGAAGCTTTGTCAAAAATATTCTAATAATTCATAATACCCACTATTAAAATGCTAAGCTACCTTAAAAATATTAATTTTGGGGCTTGTTTTATGCCTTCATAAGTATATTTCATCTAATATTGAACTTTTTTAGGCAAAATTTCCTTAATCTCAAACAACATAGAATTTCTTACAAACCACAAACACCATGTAACTATTAATGAAATGCACCTATATTCCTTTAATATTTTTCCTTTGAACCATTGTTGCATATTATCTTATAGAATCCTTGTTGGAAACTATCCCTTCATTTTATTCATGGGTAGAATATACCTCCACACTTATCTCAAGAAATCACAGTAAATCAGTTGGTTATCCATTGTTTGTTATTCCCTTTTACATGGGTTGCATTAAATTGGACCTTTTTAGGACCTATTTTGTAGACCATACCATGTCATTGGCTTCTTAGCTAATACTAAATAAGAAATAAATCTAATTTTCAATGGTGCTTTCACCTTCCAAATCCTGCTCCACCACCAAAGTACCCCCTCATTATTTTCTTCAAATATTATTTTGTGTCCTTCCTTAGCTATAAATTAGCCACTAGCTAGGTTATTTTATCATACTAAATAATCTTCTTCTTGTCTCAATATTAAAAAATTGCTTATCACATCCCTTGTATAATTACTCCATTTCTTAGCTTCATTTCCTTCCAAAATTAATTATTCTACTAAAATCCACCCCTAGTTCCACAAATTAGTTTTTTCCATAGAGGTTGCATTTGATAATCCCCTAAGCCCCTATCTATTTATATTTTCTATTAAATATTGATATAGATAGTAATATTATCCACTCCACATTCAAGGGTATTTTCCTAGTCTTACTTTCTTACCATTTCCTATTCTCCAAACCAAAAAATTACCCACTAATATAAATACCTTACTTCTGAATCAAGGGTATTTTCCTAGTCTTGTTTTCTTACCATTTTATTTTCTCCAAATCAAAAAATTATCCACTAATAGAAAATCCTTCACTAATGCTTTTCAAATGATAGTAGCATTGGTAACTGACTTGGGAGGAAGTCTAACCACTCTTCAAAGGATATAAAACCTAAATATTTCTTCTTGATAACCTCATGCTATAATATTTTACTACTTATCTATCTCTAACGACTCTTGGTAGCTAGAATTTTCCAAAATTCATGTATATTAATAAGCCCCCATCCTCCTATTAATGTATGTTTAGAAATATTACATCATTTAACCAAATCCATTGCATCCTTCTCCTTTATTCATATCCAAAGAAAATAGAAGCATTTATTCCTTATTTTTCCTACTATTTTAATAGAAATATAAGCCATGGAGTACCAATATACTAGAACGATATCCAAAACCAATTTCACTAGTGTTAAATAGTCTCCCAATGTTAACCAGCTATTGCACCATTAATTTATCCTTTTTTTTTACTTTATTGTGTAACCAAATATAAACCTAGCAATCACAATCATTCAAAATTAGCCTAAACTGCAAATATTTTAGAAATTTACCAAAATCAATTAGATTGGATCCAAAAATTCTTATGTTTGATTTTGTGCCTTGGTTGTAGTTTGTTAAAATCTCTATTAGTCTTTTGGAGGTTTATTTTTATTCCTATAGTAGAACAATACTGATCTAATAGCTCTTTATATTTCTATGCTTCAATTAAGATATCATTTCTAAATAGAAGTATATCATTTACAAATAGTAAGTGAATCCTAACCAAAGAATTTTACATTTTAGTGTGTTTGATCATACCAAATATATTCTATTTCTTAATCATTTTATTCGACCCTTTTCTCACAAATGGACCCAAATATATAAGGTCTGTATTTTCTAGGATCATATAATCGCATGCAAATAATATCATTCAATCATAATATGTTAGGAACTTTCTAGTTAAATAAGCACATGCACGTAAATATTGTAATAAAAGCAATAATTCATGAAATAATAAAATATTGGAATATGAAATGGGAATGTGGAGATATATATTAATCGCATAGCTTCACAATACATAATTGTTGTCCTCTTTGAGAGGGAAACCTCCTAATTGAACTTTGATTCAATATACAAAAAGATACATCCATATATGTCCCTTGCATATTTAAATACTTTTCATAGCTTTAAACCTAACACTCAAGGGTTGGATTACATGTAGAATACCAACTAAAATATAATATTCTACCAAACAAAATACTTACATTCTTTATAATAGTTACATTAAATGGTGCCACTAGTCTAGGCATATTTAGTGCTACAAACTATTATAAAATATTATATAATATAATTATGATGGGGTCACCATGTGAGAAAAGGGATTATTGCATAATAGTATTAGGATGGGGTCCTAACACACCCTTCCCATTCAAAAATATTTGTCCTGAAATATGAAGATGAGGAATGTCATGACCCTCCCTGGCAATCTTTTTAGCCTAGAAGACTATGTGTCGTTGAAGGTAAGTTGAGCTTAGATTATTGTTATTTATAATAATAATAAGCCATTTATAATAAATTGTTATTATAAATAAGAATAATATTATTATAGTTTATGAATAAAATATCATTCATAAATAAGTAATTTATAATAATGTATTATAAATAAAGATAATAATATTATTGTTTATGAATAAAATGTTATTTATAATAGTTATCTATTTTCTAATATAAAGTATTATAAATAAATATAATAATATCATTTTTTATGAGTAAGAGGTTGTTCATAATAGCAATTTAATTATAATAAAATGTTATTATAGATAAAGGATATTATTATAATATTTTAGGTAAAGTATATTTTAAATATTTTGTTATTGGAAATATCTCTCCTTTTCAAATCAATGTGAAGATTTAATTTGGTTTCAAAATTTAAAGTTTATAATATAATATTCTAGATATTCCTTTTCATTCATATCTTTATCGTCACATGGATGAGGGTGGCAGGTTTGAAATGAATGCATGGGCCTTTATCAGGAGGATGGATGGACAGATCTTGAGGCCAGCCTTGCTTCCCATGGAAGAGACAGGTCAGACGAGATTAGGGATTTTGAAACCAATACTCTTCACGAGGGAAGGGTGATGGACAAAAGGAGGGGCCTTCACTCTTCGTGAGAGGGGGTGGTTATCTGTGAAGGGTGATAGGCATCATGCGACAGACGATGGATAGACAAGGGAGGAGGGACATGAAGCTCTTACTTTGTGGGAGGGAGATCCGTGAAGAGGAGGATCATGGGATCACTACTTGATTCAAGGGGGATGGTGCTCCTTTCAGTATCTGATAATGGATGCAAGCATATATCCTAGCTGCAGGAAGATTAATAATGGTTAAAATTAGCGTTATTAAGCCTGGGATGATTTTTTGTTGGACTTCTATTTGCGGGTATAGTGACTAACTTTAGAAGTTTGGGGAGTAGAGTGCAAACTCTCTACATGTAGTGACCATGATCACATTCAACCATGGCAACACTAAATTTATGTACCCATGATGACAATTAGGATAATGCGTCTCGACTGGTGTAAATATAAATCATTCAAATGGCTATTCTTGTTGTAGGTATTTATCTATCGCTTTAATTATCTCACGTAAAGCTTGAAATCTATTCCCTGTGAAGTATGCACATGAATCACAGTAGCAAGCGATATATTTGACCCTTACCATTTGATATATCAAAATGGGAGGATAGATGAAATGCGATGTTAACTGAAGTTGTCTTCAAGTTTTAAGAGTTTGTTGTGCATCTCTATCATAGTTATATTGTAAATCGAGCTGTGAAACCCTCTACCATATGTGCTAGGCATCAACCTTTCTCTACTTCATGGAAGGATGCACCTGTGGATCATTGGTCCAGTGGTGGTGTCATGTGAGATCGTGGTAGCTTAACCATAGTTGTTATAAACCTCCTATTTATCATCATGTGTTGTATACATTCGGCCTTCTATTTGTGATATCCCACTTGGGATATGCGATGGTGATGTGGCTAGTTGATTAAAGGGAAGACCTCCCTTAATAATCGACTACACTTGGTGCTCTTAGGGACAACAAAAGCGTGGTCATAGGAGTCGATTTATTTACGCGTGGCAACAAGAGATATGAGTTAAGTATTTGACCCTTCTGTGTGCACCGTTCCTTCTTGTGTTGACAATAGATAGAGAGTTCTTCCACCTCATCCACACAAAACCATTTCTATTTGTTGGCTTAGCACATGAGGGTTATCTTGAGAGATTTGAGATCCTTATGTAGCCAGAATGGAAATTAAAGCCTTTGATTTGAAGGTTGTCATTGGTGTAGTAGAGTTATTCATTTAGAATAAAAGAAAATGATTATATTTTATTTTAATTGAATAGATTTATTCTTTTAAAATGAAGGAAATATAATTATGTGTTATTTTATCTAAGTATGAGTTATTCATTTATAATGTCTTTAAGATATTATAATATGATGTTATTATTACATGATATGCCTACACATATGGACTTGTGTTAGAGTATCTTATAATATGTAGCTCTTTACAAAACTTAGGGGATTTAAATCAATGGGTTTATAATTTTTTTTTCTATTTTCTGTGTGTATTTTCTGTTTACTTGCTCTTTGTTTTCTATTTTTTTTGGTTATTACATAGATGGTACTTGTGTATAGTATGGTGATAAGAGTATACCTTCGACTGGATGAAGGTGATAAGGTTTAGCTCATCAAGAATGATGAGATGTATAAAGCTTATTTGCAATAAAGCATGTGGTATACCTACATAAATGATACTTGTGTAAGGTATAGTAAATACTCACAAAAATATGGGATGGATAATTTTAGTTATCTCATCGATAAAGGTGAGGGGGATACTTTAAGTTAGCTCATATTGAGTGAAGTAACTATTCCTAGTTAGGTTAAATTGTACTTAGTAAGAAGGAATAGGGGGAAAATCACTATAAGAGAGAATACATGTAGAGTTTTATTCTTCAGATTTGAGCTTGTTTAACCAAAGGTAAGTAGGAAGGAATCTACTCTAAGGGGGGATTATGGGGTACTCTTCTTAATTTGATTAAATAATAAGCCAAATTTTGATATTTGTAAGCTCTACAAGGCATAGAGAGCCATCTAGAGAGCAAATCCTAAATCTAGGAAATAAGAAATTCTTTATAGCTTCAAGATTTAAAGAAGATATTTGGTAGTTTAAAGCTGAAATCCTTTGTATTTAATGGAACAATTCAAGGAAATTTGATCTCTAAGCAAGAGATGCAATAAAATTCAAGATAAAAATAAAGAAAACTTAGTAGAAATTAAGATTTTAGAGTAGATAATGGATTCTTGTGCTTTGTGAATGAAGTATTTCTACTTAGAATTAGTAGCTTGAGGTGATGTGATATGCTATGTTTTCTTTCTTCCTCTTAATTCGAGTAAATATTGTTTAATTTCAATGGAATAAAAGGTAGACATTTTCCTTGATCATCCAAATTTATTTAAACAAAGATGATTTTACTAAGAAACATCGGGGACAGTGTTAGTCCTAGTAGGGGAGGATGTCATGACCCTCCTGGCAAGATTTTTAGCCTAGAAGACTGTGTTGTTGAAGGTAGGTTGAACTTAGATTATTATTATTTATAATAATAAGAAGCCATTTATAATAAAGTGTTATTATAAATTAGAATAATTATAGTTTATGAATAAAAGATTATTCATAAATAAGCAATTTATAATAATGTATTATAAATAAAGATAATAATAATATTGTTTATGAATAGAATGTTATTCATAATGGTTATATATTTTATAAAATAATGTATTATAAATAAAGATAATAATATTATTGTTTATGAATAAAATGTTATTCACAATAGTTATCTATTTTATAATATAATGTATTATAAATAAAGATAATAATATTATTGTTTATGAATAAAATATTATTCATAATAGTTATCTATTTTATAATAATGTATTATAAATAAAGATAATAATATTAACTATTATGAATAAAATGTTATTCATAATAGTTATCTATTTTATAATATAATGTATTATAAATAAAAATAATAATATCATTGTTTATGAATAAGAGGTTATTCATAATAACAATTTAATTATAATAAAATGTTATTATAGATAATGGATATTATTATAATATTCCAGGTAAAGTACATTTTAAATACTTTATTATTGGAAATATTTGTCCTTTTTAAATCAATGTGGAGATTTAATTTGGTTTCAAAATTTAAAGTTTATAATATAATATTCTAGATATTTCTTTTCATCCCTATCTTTGTCATTACATGGATGAGGGCTAGGTTTGAAATGAAGGTATAGGCCTTTATCAGGGGATGGACGGATGGATCTCGAGGTCAACCTTTCTGCCCATGGAAGATGCGGCTACGTAGGGTGGACGAGATTGAATATTTTGAAACCAACACTCTTCATGAGGGAAGGGTGATAGACGAAAGGGGGACCTTCACTCTTGATGAGAGGGGGGGTTGTCTGTGAAGGGCAACAGGTAACAGGATGTAGATGATGGATATACAAGGGATGGGGGACGTGAAGATCTTACTTTGTGGGAGGGAGATTCATGAAGAGGAGGATTATGAGATCACTACTTCATGCCAAGGGGATGGTGCTCCTTTTGGTATCTGATAATGGAGGTAGACGTATATCCTAGCTATAGGAAGATTGAGAATGGTCGAAAGCAGTGTTATTATGCCTAGGAGGAGTTTTTGATGGACTTCTATTTGTGGGTATAGTTATTGACTTTGAAAGTGCGAGGAGTAAAGTGTGAACCCTCTACATGTAGAGACCATGCTCACAATCGACGTGGCAACACTAAATTGATGTACCCATGATGATAGTTAGGGTAACGTGTCTCGACCCGGTTAAAAGGTAAACCATTCAAATGGCTATGCTTGTTGTAGGTCTTTCTCTATCACTTTAATTCTCTCAAATAAAGCTTAAAATATATTCCCTATGGATAATGCGCATGAATCACAGTAGCAAGTGATATATTTGACCCTTACCCTTTGGTATATCAAAATGGGAGGATATATGAAGTGTGATGTTAATTAAAGCTATCTTTGAGTTTTAAGGGTTTGGTGTGCATGTCTATCATAGTTAGACTATAAATTGAGATGTGAAACCCTCTACCATATGTGTTGGACATAAACCATTCCCTGTTGCATGGAAGGATGCACATGTGTGGATCATTAATCTAGCGGTGGTGTCATGTGAGATCATGGTAGCTTAACCATGGTTGTTATAAACCTCCTGTTTACCATCACATGTCACCTTCCATTTATGATATACCACTTGGGATATGAAATATGGCTATGGCCGGTTTATTAAAGGGAAGACCTCCATTAACAATCGACCACACATGGTGGTCTTAGATACCACCAAGACATGGTCATAGGAGTTTGTTTATGCGTGGGAGCAAGAGACATGACATAAGTATTTGAACCTTTTGTGTGCATCATGTCTGCTTGTGTTGACCATAGCTAGAGAGTTCTTACACCTCATCCACACCAAAATAGTTCTATTTGTTGGGTTAGCACATCAGGGTTACCTTGAGAGATGTGATATCCTTGTGTAGTCCACAGGGAAATTAAAGTCTTTGATTTGAAGGGTGTTGTTGGTGCAATAGAGTTATTCATTTAGAATGAAAGAAAATGATTAGGTTTTATTTTAATTGAATAGGGTTATTATTTTAAAATGAATAAAATATAATTATGTGTTATTTTATCCGAGTATGAGTTATTCATTTGGAATATCTTAAAGATATTATTATATTATGTTACTAGTTTAACATAAGGATATATTATAATATTATATTATTATTAACATAAAGATATATTATAATATTGTGCTATTAGGTTAGCATAAAGATATTATAATATTTTATTATTTGGTTAACATAAAGATATATTATAATATTATGTTATTAGGTTAACATAAATACATATTATAATATTATGTTATTAGGTTAGCATGAAGAGATATTATAACATTATGTTATTAGTTTAACATAAGGATATATTATAATATTATGTTATTAGGTTAACATAATTATATATTATAATATTATGTTATTATTAACATGAAGATATATTATAATATTCTACTATTAGGTTAGCTTAAAGATATTATAATATTATGTTTTTCTTTTTTGGTAATATTAAGAAATGGGGTTTTTCCAAGAATCCCCCAACCTGTTATAACAACTCCACCAGGGAGACACACACCCAACCCCTCACATACTCACCCATGCAACGGTTTGAACCTTGGACCTCCCAAAGAAGATCCAAAGCTCAAACCGTTGCACTACACCCCCATGTGCAAAATGTTTAATTAACTATTTGGGGTTTTTTTTTGTATCCGACGTAGGCCGCCAAGCTTGAACCCCGGACCTCCTTCCAAGGATTGAGGGAACTTGCCAGTAAGGTACCTAGTGCGGATAATTTTTTTTTTAATTAACTATATGGGGTTTTTTGTATCTGGCGTAGGCCACCAAGCTTGAACCCCGGACCTCCTTGCGAGGATTGAGGGAACTTGTTAATAAGGTACCTAGTGAGGATAATATTATAATATTATGTTATTAGGTTAGCATAAATATATTATAATATTATGTTATTTGGTTAACATAAAGATATATTATAATATTATGTTATTAGGTTAACAGAGAGATATATTATAATATTATATTATTAGGTTAACATAAGGATATATTACAATATTATGTTATTAGGTTAACATAAGGATATATTATAATATTAGGTTATTTTTAACATAGAGATATATTATAATATTATGCTATTAGGTTAGCATAAAGATATTATAATATTAGATATTTGGTTAACATAAAGATATATTATAATACTATGTTATTAGGTTAACATGAAAGAAATATTATAATATTATGTTATTAGTTTAACATGAGGATATGTTATAATATTATGTTATTAGTTTAACATAAAGATATATTATAATATTATGTTATTAGTTTAACATAAAGAGATATTATGATATTATGTTATTTTTTTAACATAAAAGGGCATTATAATAAAAGGTATTATAATATTATGTTAATAAGTTTAACAAATATTATGCTGATAAGTTTAGCATAAAAAGGGTTTAAAAAAGGATATGTTATAAATGGATAGAGTTCATTTATATTATTGTGTAATTAGAATGAAAGGAAGTTCATTTTAATGGTAAAGTTAAATGGATAGAGTTTATTTATATTATTAATATTTAAATGAAGTTAATATAGCTTATGCTTTCATGAAGAGAATGATTATAAATAGGTTATATTTAAATGAAGTTAATATAGCTTATGCTTTCATGAAGAGAATGATTATAAATAGGTTATATTTAAATGAAGTTAATATAGCTTATGCTTTCATGAAGAGAATGATTATAAATAGGTTATATTTAAATGAAGTTAATATAGCTTATGCTTTCATGAAGAGAATGATTATAAATAGGTTATACTTAAATGAAGTTAATACCATGAAGAGAATGATTATAATGGCTTATATTTAAATGGAGTTAATATAGATTATTCTTTCGTGGTAAGAGTGGCTAACATAGATTATAATTAGAGCAATTATGATTATGTTATGTGGTTAACATAGATTGTAATTAGAGGAATTTATGATTATGTTAGAGATGCTAACATAGATTGTAATAAGAAGAATTTATGATTATGTTATAGTGTTAATATAGATTGTAACTAAAGCAACTATGATTGTGTTATAGTTGTTTAACATAGGTTGTGTTTAATGGTTAAATTATATTGAAAGAGATATAGTTTAAGTTAGTTAATTTATATTGGAAGAGATATAGATTAGAATGATTGAATTATATTGAAAGAGATATAGTTGAATTTGGATTATGTTATGAGGTAGATAACATAGTTGTATTTTAATGATAAGTTATGTTGTTAGGTGAATATCATAGTTATATTGAATACTTATGGATTACGTTAAAATGGAAGTAAGATGGTCTATCTTGGGAAGTATAGATGATATAATGGTTTAGCTTCTAGAAATGTGATTATTAAATTATCCAAAGTTATGGGACTTTAGGTAATTAGTAAAGGGAGATGGAAAATGGATTATTAGACTAACTAAAGGTATGTGACTGTAGTTATTTAGTAATATTAATTGGATCTATGGATTATTAGACTAACTAAAGGTATGGGACTGTAGTTATTTAGTAATGTTAATTGGATCTATGGATTATTAGACTAACTAAAGGTATGGGACTTTAGTTAGTTTAGTAATGTTAATTGGATTTATGGATTAGGCTAACTAAAGGTATGGGAATTTAGTTAGTCTAGTAATGTTAATTGAATTTATGGATTATTAGACTAACTAAAGGTATGGGACTTTAGTTAGTTTAGTAATGTGAATTGGATTTATGGATTTACTAAAAGTATGGAGCTTTAGTTAAATCGATGAATGGAAAGATTCTTGTATAGAATTTGGTACTGATTGTGTAAGTATAGGATAACAATTGTGGAGATTGTTATGTGGATTAATTGAGCAATCCACGGTAAAGTCATATGAACTATGTGTTCTATGCATTGTATTGACTTACATTTGGAAGAAAAGGATTATGTATCCTTGTTATTGTAAAAGACCAAATTTATGCAATATATATATATATATGGAACATGTTTGAGGTTGGGTTTTCCCATAAGGATTTTCCCCAGGGTATATGAATGTGTTATGGATATTGGTTCTCTCCTTGTATTTGCTTTAATATATATTTGTTGATGGATTATTACATTTATTCGAATGGATGTTTTAGTTCATGTTATTATTTACCTATTCTAAAGTAGATTAGCTTTATAATCGTTAAAAAATTAAAAAAATTATAGTGACTTCCCTCATCCCTTGGTTCAGAATTTGGTGTGTTACATTTGGTATTAGAGTAGTAAGGCGTAGGATAAAACACTTGCATGAAAGGAACCCTAGGATATAATTGACTAGAGGTTTCCTTAGAATGTGTTAAGGTTTAGGTATCTTCAATGAATGCATTTGCTTAGTTAAGCTAAAATCTAGTAAGACCTTGAACCAAAAGAGTTGCTTGAAGTGAAGGTATGTAATTATAGGGTTAGAAGCATTACTAGATAAGGATCTAGGTATGACAGGATAAAATCTTCCTTGGATAAGCTAAGATTTTCTTAAGGATTAGTCCTAGATAAGGCAACTTTACTTTGGTAGAGTATCTTGCATAAAGCAAGCATAAACTCAACCTTTCACAAATGAAAGTAGATAAAATAAATTAGTCTCTATATATAGATGGAACTCAATATCTTGGGGATTAAGGAAAATGATACCTTGTATCAAGACAAGTGTGACCTAGATTACTACCAAAGAGATCATAATTATTATAACCTAGACGATGCCTTATGATGAATATAAGGATGATGGTGACCATTATCAATCTAGGTTAGTATAAACAACCTTTGGAAAGTACCAATGAAGGTAATCTAACTTCTTGATGTGATGAAACCAAGAAAAATATGAGAAGATGAGGATACTCTCAAAATAAAAAGGCTAGCTGGATATGATAAAGTTAAAGTTAGACCCCTAAGGAAAAACTTGGCAAAAATTTTAATAGACGTAAAGAGCCTCACAATTGTAGTCTAGTTGCTACAGGCACCTAAGATATTGAGACCTCTTAGGGTGAACAAAAGAAGACCTAAGGGATAAAGGCATGAAGGACAATGGTGACTAATTTTATGGGAAGGCTACATCTGAGTTAAGAATAACTCATCTTGGAGATGATATGGACAGCTTAACTCATGATACATGTAGCATACCTGCACAGATGGTACTTGTGTATGTTATGATGATACATGTATAACTTCTAATTTATGAAGGTAATACATTTAGATTATTAAAAATAATGATATGGATAAACTTATTCGTAGTACACGTAGCATACCTATGCATAATGGTTTGCGTAGAGTATGGAGATGTGTGTGCACCTTTTAATGGTTGAAGGTGGTAAGTCTAGATCATAAAGGATGATGAGAGAGATAGGCTTATTTGCGGTATTACATGATATGCCTACACAGATGGACTTCTGTCAGGGTATCTTTTAAGATGTAGCTCTTTTAGGAAAATTAGGGGATTTAAATCAATGGGTTTATAATTTTATTTTCTATTTTTTTGTGTGTGTTTTCTGTTTACTTGCTCTTTGTTTTTTTTTTGGTTATTACATTAGGAATTACACATAATATACTTACACATATGGTACTTATGTATAGTATGGTGATAAGTGTATACCTTCGAATGGCTGAAGATGATAAGTTTTAGCTCATCAAGAATGATGAGATGTATAAATCTTATTTGCAATAAAGCGTGTGGTACACCTACATAGATGGTACTCGTGTAAGGTATAGTAAGGACTCACAACAATATGGGATGGGTAATTTTAGTTATCTCATTGATAAAGGTGAGGGGGATACTTTAAGTTAGCTCATCTTGAGTGAAGTAACTATTCCTAGTTAGGTTAAATTGTACTTAGTAAGAAGGAATAGAGGGTAAATCGCTATAAGAGAGAATATATGTAGAGTTCTATTATTCAGACTTGAACTTGTTTAACTAAAGGAAAGTAGGAAAGAATATACTCTAAGGGGGGAGTATGGGGTCCTCTTCTTAATTTGATTAAAGAATAAACCATATTTTGATATTTGTAAGCTCTACAAGGCATAGAAAGCCATCTAGAGAGCAAATCCTAAATCTAGGAAATAATAAATTCTTTATAGCTTCAATATTTAAAGGAGATATTTGGTAGTTTAAACTTGAAATCCTTTGTATTTAATGGAATAATTCAAGGAAATTCGATCTCTAGCAAGAGATGCGATAAATTTCAAGATAAAAATAAAGAAAACTTAGTAGAAATTAAGATTTTATAATAGATAAAGGATTCTTGTGCTTTGTGAATGAGGTATTTCTACTTAGAATTAATATCTTGAGGCGATGTGATATTCTATGTTTTATTTCTTCCTCTTAATTTGAGAAAATATTTTTTAATTTCAATGGAATGAAAGGTAGACATTGTACTTGATCATTTAAATTTATTTAAACAAAGATGATTTTATTAAGAAACACCGGGGACAATGTTAGTCCTAGTGGGGGAGGATGTCATGACCCTCCCTGGCAAGATTTTTAGCCTAGAAGACTGTGTCGTTGAAGGTAGGTTGAGCTTAGATTATTATTATTTATAATAATAATAAGCCATTTATAATAAAGTGTTATTATAAATAAGAATAATATTATTATAGTTTATGAATAAAATATTATTCATAAATAAGTAATTTATAATAAAATGTTATTATAAATAAAGATAATATTATTATAGTTTATGAATAAAATGTTATTCACAATAGTTATCTATTTTATAATATAATGTATTATAAATAAAGATAATATTATTATAGTTTATGAATAAAATGTTATTCATAATAGTAATCTATTTTATAATAATGTATTATAAATAAAGATAATATTATTATAATCTATGAATAAAATATTATTCATAATAGTTATTTATTTTATAATATAATGTATTATAAATAAAGATAATAATATTAGCTATTATGAATAAAATGTTATTCATAATAGTTATCTATTTTATAATATAATGTATTATAAATAAACATATTAATATCATTGTTTATGAATAAGAGGTTATTCATAATAGCAATTTAATTATAATTTAATGTTATTATAGATAAAATATATTATTATAATATTCTAGGTAAAGTACATTTTAAATATTTTATTATTGGAAATATTTGTCATTTTTAAATCAATGTGGAGATTTAATTTGGTTTCAAAATTTAAAGTTTATAATATAATATTCTAGATATTTATTTTCATCCCTATCTTTTTCGTTACATGGACGAGGGCGATAGGTTTGAAATGAAGGTATGGGCCTTTGTCAAGGGGATGGACCAATGGATCTCGAGGCTAGCCTTTCTACCTATGTAAGAGGTGGCTACGTAGGGTGGATGAGATTGGGGATTTTGAAACCAACACTCTTCATGAGGGAAGGGTGATGGACAGAAGAGGGGACCTTCACTCTTCATGAGGGGGGATTGTCTATGAAGGGTAGTAGGTAACAGGAGGTAGGCATTGGATAGACAAGGGAGGGGGGAAGTGAAGCTCTTACTTTGTGGGAGGGAGAACCATGAAGAGGAGGATCATGGGATCACTAATTCATGCAAGGGGGATGATGCTCTTTTTGGTATCTGATAATGGAGGTAGGCATATATCCTAGCTATTGGGAGATTGAGAATGGCTGAAAGTGGTGTTATTATGCCTAGGAGGAGTTTTTGATGGACTTCTATTTGATGGTACAATGATTGAATTTGAAAGTGTAGGGAGTAGAGTGTGAGCCCTCCACATGTAGTGACCATGCTCATAATCAACATGGAAACACTAAATTTATGTACCCATGATGATAGTTAGGGTAACATGTCTCAATCCAGTTAAAAAGTAAACCATTCAAATGGCTATGCTTGTTGTAGGTATTTGTCTATCGCTTTAATTGTATCACATAAATCTCAAAATCTATTCCCTATGGAGAATACGCATGAATCGTAGTAGCAAGCGATAGATTCAACCCTTATTCTTTGGTATATCAAAATGGGAGGATAGATGTAATGTGATGTTAACTGAAGCTATGTTCAAGTTTTATGGTTTTGGTGTGCATGTCTATCATAGTTAGCCTATAAATCAAGTTGTGAAACCATCTACCATACGTGCTGGGCATAAACCTTTCCCTGTTGCATGGAAGGATGCACCTGTGTGGATCGTTAATCTAGCGGTGGTGTCGTGTGAGATCATGGTAGCTTAACCATAGTTGTTATAAACCTCCTGTTGACCATCGCGTACCACCTTCTATTCATGATATCCCACTTGGGATATGCAATGGGTCTATGGCCGGTTGATTAAAGGGAAGACCTCCCTTAATAATCAACCACACTTGGTGGTCTTAGATACCACCAAGGCATGGTCATAAGATTTAGTTTATTTATGTGTGGCAGCAAGAGACATGACTTAAGTATTTGACCCTTTTGTGTGCACTGTGCCTGCTTATGTTGACCATAGCTGGAGAGTTCTTCCACCTCATCCTCACCAAACCAGTTCTATTTGTTGGATTAGCACATCAGGGTTACCTTGAGATATGTGATATCTTGTGTAGCTGACAGGGAAATTAAAGTCTTTTATTTGAAGGGTGTTGTTGGTGCACTAAACTTATTCATTTAGAATGAAAGAAAATAATTATGTTTTATTTTAATTGAATAGGGTTATTCTTTTAAAATGAAGGAAATATAATTATGTGTTATTTTATCTAAGTATGAGTTATTCATTTGGAATATCTTAAATATATTATAATATTATATTATTAGTTTAATATAAAGATATATTATAATATTATGTTATTATTAGCATTAATATATATTATAATATTATGCTATTATGTTAGTATAAAGATATTATAATATTATGTTATTTTGTTAACATAAAGATATATTATAATATTACGTTATTAGGTTAACATAAATATATATTATAATATTATGTGCACCCCTAGGTGCAAAATGTTCAATTAACTATTTGGGGTTTTTTTTGTATCCGGCGTAGGCCGCCAAGCTTGAACCTCCTTCCGATGATTGAGGGAACTTGCCAGTAAGGTACCTAGTGCAGAAAAAAAATGTTTAATTAACTATTTGGGGTTTTTTTGTATCTAGAGTAGCCTGCCGGGCTTGAACCTCGGACCTCCTTCCGAGGATTGAGGAAACTTGCCAATAAGGTATCTAGTGTGGATAGTATTATAATATTATGTTATTTGGTTAACATAAAGATATCTTACAATATTATGCTATTAGGTTAGCATAAAGATATTATAATATTATGTTATTAGGTTAACATAAAGATATATTATAATATTATGTTATTAGGTTAACATAAAGATATATTATAATATTATGTTATTAGGTTAACATAAAGATATATTATAATATTATGTTATTAGGTTAACATAAGGATATATTATAATATTATGTTATTTTTAACATAAAGATATATTATTATATTATGCTATTAGGTTAGCATAAAGATATTATAATATTATGATATATGTTTAACATAAAGATATATTATAATACTATGTTATTAGGTTAACAAGAAAGAGATTATAATATTATGTTTTTAGTTTAACATAAGGATATGTTATAATATTATGTTATTAGGTTCACATAAATATATATTATAATATTATGTTAAATTTTTTAACAAATATTATGCTAATAATTTTAGCATAAAAAGGGTTTAAAAAAGGATATGTTATAATTTTAGCATAAATAGGCATATTTGTAGTCGTTGGAAATCTCTTTCTGAGACTGATCTAATGGTGGTATTTGTATGAAGGTATAAAGTGATTTAATAGGTCAAATTGTGTCTTAAATATGACCTTACTTTTTAGGGCTTCAAATACCTCAAATTTCAGTGTGAATATGATTTATTTTATTAGCTTAGGATTCATCTTGATTTTGATCAATATTTACCATTTTTTTATAAGTACATTTTGAGTCCAACCCTTTATGCATAACCCTAACTTAGAGTCAATTCCTAGCAAAAATTAGGTTAGGGTTTATTAAGTATCCATATTACATTCCCTAATAGAAATCTCCTATCCTCACATATGTGTGAGCAAGGATTAGGGTTGACTAGGGTGAGCTAACTCCTACATTGGATCAAGGTTTAGTTAGGATTTCTAGGAAATATCCTAACTAGATTAGGGTGAACACATGTGTGAGGACATGTTTAGGACTAATTTTCTCATTAATCCTAATTAAACTCTATTTAATTATAAAGTACAACTTAAGTGAAATTCAATCACAAATTAGAATCCTAATAAAGCTAATTAGGGCTTTTGGTAGTAAATGGTCCTATGATGCCCTAAGCATTTTGGGTGCATTTTTCCTAGTTTTGTAGGTTTTGAGTCTACGGATAACTATGGTGGTCTACGATGGTCTATGGCGGCCATCAATGGATTATGATGGCCTATGGTTGCCTACGATGGCCTACAATGGCCTATGATGGCCTATGATAGCCTATGTAGACCTACAACTACCTATGTAGATCTACACTTATATGATATTTAGCATATGCAACTTTTGAGTGTCTACATTTACCCCTTTTTGTACTATACTGTGTGAAACATATTTTAGTGCAAAAATAATATGATGGAAGAAGGCGGTGAGGTTTTTGTGAAATGGAGGATAAATGGAAAGGGAAGAATGGGATCAAATAAAATGTATGTAGCCACTCGAAGCGTGACCATACAAAATTGATTGATAGCCAAAAGAGGAAGAGAAAAGAAATGGAAGATGAAAATAGGATTAAATAAATGGTATGTAGCCGCTCAAAGTGTGACCATATAACATTGATTGAGAATCAAATGAAGAAGAGAGAATATGAATAGGAAAAAAATGGAATCCAATCAAACGTATGTAATCACTCAAAGCATGACCATACGACATTGATTAAGAAACAAATGAATAAAAAAGAAAATGAATAATGTGGGGATGAATGCAAATGAATGAATGTGGATGAAACATGGTGGTGAGATAGATGATTTGCAAATTTAGTACAATATTTTGCAATATTTTATTGGTTGTTTGTGAGGGAAACTTATGAATTATTTGCTTGTGCAACCAATGCAAGATGGTCTAAATAAGAATAGAACAAATACATATTAAAATTTTTGCTTTTGATTGATTGATGAGTGCATGATAACACATGTCAAGCCATTTGAGCCGAGTGGTATGGATAAGTCAAGCATAAAATTTAGTATGTAATCGACACCAATATACATGAACAAAAGAAATACGTATCTAATATTGTGTATGGATCTCGTGACTTAACAAATGTATGATTTGGGTTAAGGTTTATCTTGAGATAATATTTAGAAAAAAAATTTAGACAGATGTAATATCCATGATTTGGATGTTTGATTTTTTGGTTGTATGCAAAGAGGATTTGTGTATGAATACCCCCTCAAACGAGGAATAAACAATGAGATAAATGAAATATGGTGATGTGGTGATGGATCAATTGATAGAAGAAAACAGTGACAAAATGTGGAAAATATGGTCGAACAATGGAGGAAATGAAGAAAAAGTTGCAAGAGTGAAGAAAATATGGAAATGGTATCATGAGGTTTGGTTTATAGGATGACCTATGAACTGGACTTGATTTCACGGGGTGACCTATGAACTGGACTAGATTTCACATGACAACCTGTAAATTGGACTATTTTACCCATATATAGTATTTTGGTAGTTTAGGGGACCAAACTATGTTAGAATTGGACAAAATGTATACCATTGAAAAGCTATTTCGGAGCTCGAACCAATGGTGAAAGTTTTGGAAAATTTTGAGATGATTTGATAGGTGAAAAGTTAGGCCAAATAGGACCCTAATTTTAGAAGTGATGAATACACAATTTCAAGCCTTGTGAAGGGTGCACATGATGATTTTGTATTGTGCATACATACTATGTGTGTCATTTTATGTGTATGTAATATGTAATGAAATATATTTGATATGAATGATGTGTGTTAGGTACGATGAACATAACTGAACATGAGTATGTATGAATTATGATATTTAGAGGTTATATGTGATAACCTGCATACATGTAGGATGTAAGAATCTAGAAAAATAGAGGAAACTACACCTTGCATGGATGTCATATTACTTATCATCATTAATTCAAAATAAATGATAAACTAACCAATGACAATAATATAAAATAAGAAAACATGGGGTGTACAAACTGACTGAGATGTACAAGATGCACATGAGAGAGATGTAATAAATCATGAGTTAATATGGTGAAATAGAAATGCAAGTGTAAAAATATAGTGGTGCAAGACCCTAATTCTCAAGAATAGCAAATGTGTAAAAAGAGTTTCCAAGAGCTCAAATGACATAGAATGAAGAATCAAACTAATCTAGTGGTCAATCAATACCATGAAGATATATTAACTATCATAACTGAGGTTGAGTCATTCATGGACCTATGTGTGCATATAATTTTTATTTATCCATTTTGAGGGTGGTTGGACTAACCCGTTGTAAACTTAACCAAAGTATCTAGCTCATCCACAAGCGCACAATGATATGTACAAGAGAAGGGTGCTAATATGACAGATGTGTCATCACTTGTAAGACTATTCCACTTACAGGCAGACTCTTGGAACCTATTGTTGGTGATGGAAATTTTCCCGTGATATTATATTAAACCAAAATACCAAAGGGAGTCAAGAATAGTGGTAGTACTCTTGGAGGTTTTTCCTTTTATTTTCTACCCCTCTTGTTTTTTATTTTTTCTTTATGTTCTTTTTTTTGTGGGCATTGGTTTTTGTTTTCTACCCATTTTCTATTTTTGCTTATGCTTGTCCCTTTATTTATCCCTAGGTCATATTTTTATCACGCAAATTATAGGGTGATAAGAGGAAACCATTCTCTACATGGCGAGGCTTACCCAAGGTGTTGTCCTCCCTAGACTCAATATTTGTTTAAGATGTAGTGTAAGTGGTCTGTAAACAAACTTGATTCAACTAGAGACAGTATTTAAATCCTATATATTTGATGGCATTTGACACATATTGATTAAACTAACCATGAATAGTTGAGCAACAAAAAGACTTCTTGTAGACATGCAACTAAGAATAGAGTCAATGTCATGATATGTACAAGCAAAGGAATGCTCATGTACAAGAAGGACAAAGAACATGACTAGGGGTGATGTCTACATGATGTGACAAAATACCTAAAAATGTATAGGAGGATGTGACGAATGTGTTTCTTGACAATACAAAACAATTGAGACAAATAGATGCAATAAGGTGTACCCAAAATGTGAGTTTTCATGTAAAAAACCAAATCCAAAAGGTGTGGATGGATGCATAAAATGATCAAACTAAATGTTAATATTTTATGGTCATCAACATGGTTGATGGATGTAGATGATTATGATGGAAGAGGTAGGGAAGTGGGCCTGTGAAATGGAGAATAAAGGGGAAGATAATAATAGGATCCAAGAAAAGGTATGTAGCTGCTCAAAGCGTGACCATACAACAATTATCAAGAACCAAAATAGGTACAAAGAAGAAGAGGAAGATGAAAATAGGAGAAAATAAAAGGTATGTAGCCGCTCGAAGTGTGACCATACAAAATTGATACAAATATAGGTGATATAGAATATTGGTGGAAAATAAGAAAATAAAATGTAAGATACATCGCCAATGGATGGTTTTGATTTATTTACATTTTAGTTTTTATTTTGTGGATGTTTGTTGTGTTCGATGTCGAATGTACGAGTAAGGAAAGTTACTCCTTGGAGTAATCTTTCTACTAAGATTGGAAAGTCTACAAGAATTGAAAATTTTCTAGGATAGGCTATGTCTATTGCTAGGCTATGTTGGTGCTACACCTGTGCTAGGCTATGAGTATGTTATGCTAGACTATGTCTAGGCTAGGCTATGCTATGCGAGACTTTTACTAGGCTAGGATATGAGTATGCTATGCTAGGATATGTTATGCTAGACTATGTCTATGGAGAAATTTAGTTCCAAATTTTTGTTGAGGTTTTTGTAAAAAACCTATCCAAATTTTTTCTGAGGTTTTTGGAACACTCGATCCAAATTTTTACTGAGGTTTCTGGAAAACCCTATCCAAATTTTTTTGAGGTTTTTGGAGAAACCTATCTAAATTTTTGCTGAGATTTTTAGAAAATCCTATCAAAATTTTTACTAAGGATTTTAGGAAAACCTATCCAAACTTTTACTAAGTATTTTGGAGAAGCCTGGGCTGCTAAGGGATTCTAAAAAGAATGTTTCAAAATTTTATTGAGGATTTTGGAGAAACATGGGTTGCTAAGGGATTCTAAAAAAAATGTTCCAAAATTTTACTAAGGATTTTGCAGAAACCTAGTTTGATAAGTGATTCTAAAAAGAATGTTCCAAAATTTTACTAAGGATTTTTGAGAAACTTGGTTTGTTAAGAAATTCTAAAAAGAATGTTCCAAATATTTTTTGAGCATTTTGGAGAAACCTAGTTTTCTAAGAGATTCTAAAAAGAATATTAAAAAAAAAACGAGGATTTTGGAGAAACATGGTTTTCTAAGAGATTCTGAAAAGAATGTTCCAAAATTTTACTAAGGATTTTGGAGAAACCTAGTGTGCTAAGAGATTCTAAAAATAATATTTCAAAATTTTACTAGAGATTTTGGAGAAACCTAATTTTTTTATAAAAACCATCATGATGAAGTCAAGGTAAATAGTGCAACCTTTTGAACCTAGCGACTGATTTGATTTTATGAGGGTGAGGTAAAGGGCACCACCTTTGACAAAAGGATGCAACCTTTTTAAACCTAGTGATTGATTATGATGGCCAAATACCATAAGGTTTGTGGCAAAACATATGGTTGTTGAATGAATTGTTGATGTATGGAAAAGAGTGAAACCTGTAACAAAGGGATGCCTTTTGTTAGGGTAAAGTAATGTTATGTGATTGATGGTGATTTATTTGTGAGTGTAATTTTGGGTGGCACCATCATGAGTAGATGAGAGGTGATGAAGTGTGAATGTGCAATGATGATTAACTCTATAAAAGATAACTATGGTTGGAAGGATGGAAAACCCCCTCTCAAGTGTAGAATTTCTTTGAAAATGGAATTCAATCTCTTCATTACAAAATCATTTGGAAGGAGGGGGATAAAAATCCCCCATTCATAAAGATTTTGCAAAATGATATGAAATTACCCTAGTTTTGAATGATGGATTTTAAGAGGGTAAAGTTACCCCTATTTTAAATGATGGATCAGGGAGAGGATGAAATTGTACCCCAGTTTTGAATGATGGATTGGGAGAGGGTGAAGCTACCTCCATGTTGAATTATGGATTGGGAGGGTGTGAATTTGCCCCCATGTTGAATGATGGATTGGGAAAAGATGAAATTACCCTAATTTTGAATGATGTATTGGGAGAGGAGGAAGTTACCCCATTTTTGAATGATGGATTGGGGAGAGGATGAGGTTGTCCCAGTGTTTGAATGATGGAATGGGAGAAGATGAAATTAACCTAGTTTTTGAAATAAGGGATGCGAGTAATTGAATCTCTGCTAGATGTGGAGGGTGTGGAGGAAAGAGAGACACTCCTCCAAATCATGAATGATGTATTATAAGGAGATGAGAAAATTCTCTAGTTGAAGAATATGTAGAACAAATGGACGAAACCATTATAGAAGGCTAATGAAATGAATGGTGGAATGATGATGTAATTGAAAAATGATGAACGATGAAATGTTAGGAATGGTAGAAAATGAAAATAGGTGTTATATAGGGCCATATCCATGCATCATAGGAATAATGGAATAGAAAATTTGAGTTTCACAGGGTGGCCCACGAATTGGACTGGAGTTCGCGGGGTAGCCTACAAACTAGACTATTTAACCTCTATGCAATGTCTTGGTAGTTTCAAGAACCAAACAATGCCAAAATTGGACAAAACGTATACCATTGGAAATATATTTTTGAGCCCAATCCAATTGTGAAATTTTTGGGAAGTTTAGAGATAATATAATGGGGCAAAATTTGGTTCAAATATGACCCTTCTTTTGGAAGTGATGAATGTGCGATTTCAAGCCTTTTGAAAGGGAAAAATGACATGATTAGTGAAATGGTTTTGGGTGGTGATGAAGAAGAAGAAAGGGAAATTGAATAAGTTAGGAAGGAGTAAAATATGTAAAAGAAGGAATAATGATGAATGAAATATAACCAAAAGTAATGCTATGTAGGTGGAGGAAGGTGAAAAGTGAAAGTGGATGATGGTGGAAGTGGAGTAATGGTTACATCCTGGTGCGATGGACAATGTTGATGATGATTAGTGATGTTAATAATGCTAACTAGTATTTGGAAAGGAGGATTGTAGTGGACATGATTGACTTTCCTTGGTTGGGCTTGTTGAGCGAGTTTATTCCTATGAGGATTAGTCCCCCCATGTTCTAGTAATGGGTTATGATAAATATCTTGATTTTTATTTTATGGTACAAGGGGGCTGAAAATTGAATAGTACCATGATCAATAAGATCCTCAACTAAGTTATGAAAGATACAACAAGAATAGATGTCTTGGTCATGCTGGTGATGGTAGAAAAAAAAGGTATTTTTGATGTTTCCATGAGGGTTGGCTCAATTTTTATCTATGGATAGAATGTATGATAATGAAACATGACCAACATCAAAAAACCTGTAGATAAAGTAGGTAGAGCCTTAGAAACTAGATTCCAATTGTGATGTTAACATGGAGGATGGGGATCATGAGCTCATTATGGATTGGATGGAGGAGGTAAATTAGTCTAGAAAATATATTATTGTGGAATAGGATTTTGTGAGATTGATGAAGAATCTGGATAAGTTGTTACCACTTGATTGGTTTATGGTAGTTTAGAGAAGGATTGATTTAGCACATTACAATTGAAGTAAAAATTTGAAGTGTAAGATGGCTTTTGTTGAAATTTTATTTTGCTATATTGGACTTTGATGTCCTTGATGACATTTTCTTGAGTGATAGCTTCCTCAAATGTGCAAATTTTATGAAGTTTCAAGGAAGTGGAGATATATTTGTGATAACTCTTGGAGAAGAGTGTAACTAGTTTAGTATATGGTAGGCTATGAGCTAGGTCATGGATGATCAATATCCATTGAGAGATAAATTTCATAATGGGATTTTCATCAACCTATCACAAGGTGTAGACATCTAAAAAGTTAGTTTTCTTCTTTATGTTAAAGGAGAAATATTCTAAGAATGAATTGGGTAGCTGCTTTGAAGGTGAATAGACTATGGCACAAGATCATATTTTAGCAGTCAAGGTTTTTTCCCCTAAGTGAGAGGGAAAATGTACATAACATGAGGGGGTTTATACTATGAACTTGATAGCAAACTGAGCATTAATTGCTAACATGTTCATGAGGATCCTATTTAACTTTGTATTTATTGAACTTTGGGATCTTAAAATGATAAGATTAAAGAGGAATAGGAATTGAAAGGTGGACCGGATCATTGTAAATTTTATTGTATGGGAGTTTTTGTGGTCTATAACTAATTGTATGGAGGTTTAGCATCTTAAGTTATTCTTGTAGAAGTTGAATTTTGGGTGTTATAGGTGTAGAAGATTGTGCAGGGGTAGGTGGATCCTAAAAATATGGTGGACATTAGAGCTATTATTCCTACCAGTATGGGGAAGGAACATATTGCAACGGTGCCTGTGGATGGGATTGTTGGATGGCGTAGGATGTCAAATCTAATGGGACACCCTAATGGGGAGTAGACATCTACTAGAGGTAGTAATATTGTGGTTACGAGGTTTGTGGTTGTTAAATTTAGATCTATAGGAGAGGGGCTTGCTATAATAGTTGGATCATAGGAGACAATGACCAAGAAGGAGGTATTTTGAAGAATGTAGGTGCATCAGGCTATGGTGGAGGTAGTGGCATCTGGATTAATTGTGCAAGTGGTGGGTGAGATAAGGTGTCAAAATATGGTACATGTATCTAGATAGAAGCATGATTAGTGGAGAAGCCAAGGGGCATATGATAGCTTGGAGGATTTGTGGGATAATACATAGGTTGTAAATCATAGGTAGGAAAGAAACCAAGAGATGAAGCTCAAAATAGAGGTGGTGGAGGGATTAAGAATATGCAAGTCGAATAGGATGGTGTACCATACATTCTAGAAGGGTGGAATATATGTGGAGGCAATGACGAGAAAGAAACGTGGGCTTCCATGATAGGAGATTGGTAAGGTAGCATGGTGAAAGTGTTCTCATAGGGTACGAGGGATGGGGTCTATTCATGTATCTGATATAGGAATTGTTGGAAGTGAGATTGTGGTTGTGATGTAGCATCGAAGGAGGTAAAGAATTTTTATTGGAAATATTGTGGTTGTGGTGCTTGAGAAGCATCATGATATGATGATGTGAGTGTTGTATACTATGGCTCTAAAGGAGTCTATGATGGAGGGACTTGTAATGATGGTGTATACATGCTCTAAGTGGAAGATGATGGATTTGAAATCATCCATAAAGTAGAGGCAAATGATGTGACCTTGGGGTGAGTACGATTCAACAAGGAGGATTAATTCTCAAAGAGTGATTGGGATAGACTCTAGAATAAAGGATGCATGAAGGTAGATGAGGTAGGGAGGGTCTCCTCATAAATAGTAAACAAATGAGGTGGATGTCCCGAAGTAGTGTAGATGATGTGATCACAAAATATGAAAGGTGTATTAGGTGAAGGTGAATGGGGAAGAAGTGGGTGATATTCACTAGATGAAGTGGAAGTATCATCATGAGATATGGTTTGTATGTGAGGTAAGTCTGAATCTATGGGGAGGTCTATTGTGAGTGTGGAAACTTCCACTATAATGGGAGAGGGAGAAGTAGACTGATTAGAAGTGGTGAAAGAAGCCTCCTCCTCAATATGTGCTTTATCGTGTGCTTGAATACATTTGACAATAGGTATGGTGTTGTGTATAATGAATTAGTGCTCAAAATTACACACAAAAATAGAAATATTAGTTTTTGGGTGTGTTTTTCATGATATTTTAGGGTAATCCTATAAAATTTGGAAGGCTTTTGTGTCTTAAAACTATTTTCATAGGACAGGGAGAAAAATAGAAGTTGGTTCATAGGCCAGGGGGTGAACTGGACTTAGAATATGAATCTAATAGAAAAAATAGAAGTGATATATTATAGACAACCAACAGATGGGTTGCTAACTAGTGAATGTGTTGAAACCATTTTTTTAAGCATGCAAACAAAGTGTAACTGGAATCAATGCTAAGTGCAAGAAAATAAATGTTTGTTTGATTTATGTGTTTTTATGTTTGAAAATATACCTCTAGAAAGTATCACGAGAGGTGGGTGAAATTATAGAAATAATGGGAATGTCATTGGTACGGAACCTCCTACAACACCCAAGGGTGTACAAAATAGAACAATGTCTCAACATGCAAATGTCGACCTATATGGAAGGTGGAGAAAAATGATATCCAAGGGGAGGAATTCAAAATATTCCAATGAGTGTAAAAATCCTCTCATGAGAATATGTGGCATAGTACAAGACCTGCTACTAGCTCATCCGAGCGATAACTTAACTCTTGGGTGAGCTTATTCAAGAACGACAATTACCTATTCATGAATTATATGAGCCTTATGAAAAAATGTGTCTAATACTATCCTACTTTGAAGGTCCATTGTGGTGATAAATTTTGGAAAACCAATTTCAAGATTAGGGGATTTTCTGGTGATGAAGTCCAAAAAATTGCTCTTGGGGGCTACTATGGTGTGTAGGGGTGAGCTAGTAGAAGGATATGAATTCCAACATCACTATTCTCGAGCGATGGATTGGAGATGAATTCCAATATCGCCACTGTATTTGTCATGTGAGTGCGTGGTGTTGTGTTGTCTAAAGATTATATGAAAGAAAATCAACAAATTGAATACCTTTTTGAAAATAAAACTAGCCTTAGATGTGTTTTTGGAAATAAAACTAGGTGCTAAGTGCCTTTTGAAATGAAACTAAGCCTAGATGCCTTTGTTTGCAAAGGGAAATGTACTCTAGAAAGCATGGAAACAAGCAAGTGAAAGTGTGTGTGAAAAAGGAATTTGATAATTTACCTAAGTGTGTTAGAAAGAGATTGAAAACCTAATTTAAATGCTTGAAAGATATTGAAATTAATTGTACAAAAAGAGATGTAAATGTTAAGCTAAAATATGTGAAAAGAAATTGAAACCCTAATATAAAAGCATAAAATAAATTGAAATTGATTTGTGCAAAAATATATGTAAATGCTATGCTAAAATATGTGAAAAGGAAATTAAACCCTAATCTAGTAGCATGAAAGGGATTGAAATTGATTTTGTGAAAAGAGATGTAAATGTTAGTGTAAGTTATTCAAAAAGGAATTGAAAAGCAACTTGAAAACCTAACCTAATGACATGGAAAGAGATTTGAAATTTGATTTGTGAATTTTGAAAGAGATCGGAAAGATACCCTAAGGATTTTGGAAAGAAAAGTGAAACCTAATTTAGTGACTTGAAAGGAAATTTGACAAATTAATCCTAAATGTGACTTTGGGAAAGAAATTTGATAAGTACTTTTTGAAATGAAAATAAAGGAATACAAAATCCTAATCTAAATGTAAATTTGAAAAGGGATTTCAAAAGATATTTGAAATGACATAAGGGGAATACAAAAATCTTGATTTAAATGTGATTTTGGAAAGAAATTTGAAAATAAATTCAAGATAACATGAAAGAAATGCAAAACCCTAATTTAAATACAAATTTGAGAAGAAATTTGAAAGAAATTTGAAGGGACATGAAAATATTACAAAACCTTGATGTAAATGTGATTTTGAACTGACTAAATACTTTAATTGATTTGCTTTAAATAAATATTTCACACAATGACCTGATGCATTCAAAGTGGAAATTGTTGCATAAAGAGATGATGAAATAGGGGAGTTATGAGAAAAATACTAGAGTTCTACTATATCAAGTGAACTTCCCACATTATCTACTATAGATATGTGAAACTACAGGTGCTTTTAAAGCAGTCTGTATGAGTTCACAGGTCAAGGGGTGATCTGGACTATATTTTATAGGTCGAGGGGTTAACCGGAATGTATTTTATTGTTCGAGGGGTGAAATGGATTTTGGAGCTTGAAATTCTTGTTCTGCAAGCCTAAAGTGTATGTTAGGGTTTTTTTTTTCTATTTTGTATTTAGGATGTCTGTAACAACAAAACAAAAGAAAAAATGGGTTATTTTATTGAAAAACACTATTCCAACACAACTATTATGGGGGTCTTATTGGGCGTTTCATAATGAAGCGATCGAAAGACAACCATTTGATCAAACAACTAATTAGAAAATAGATTATTCAGAATGTTTCTTTTATTCATCAAGAGTGTCTAGGTTACAAAACAAGTCTCCCTATTTTCTTCACAAATTTAAAGCATTTTTATGGTGTCCTTTAGATCTCCTCAATTAAGGTGGGATTCTATGCACATGTGTCATCGGTAGTCTGCTGATATGTGTTATTTTACATCTATTTTTTTGCCTACAAAATATTGTTAGTAAATTTAGGGGCTTGCCTTGGTCAATCCCCTTGATTAAGAAGACAAAATGGACTCTAAAATGAAGTAAAACATGATATTAAATGATGGAAATTATGTAAAAATTATATTAAATCAATGTGTATCTAAAATAGTATTGTAGACTTGTTGTAGGACTATTTTTTAGGGTAGGGGGTGAAATGGACCTCGGGTTCATAGGTTGGGCAGGTGATCTGTACTATGGTTGAATTATGATGGAGATATCTTTTCTAGATCATCTTCACATGTTGTCCTATCTTGTTTATCAGAGGTAAAATAATAGAAGGTGATTTTGGTATGATTTCAGCAATATCTGGGTAGGTTTATTAAAAATGTGTGAGAGTTAAAATGAGAGAAAAAACACTCTATTTATAGTAAAATACAAGGTCATTGGGGTGGTTAGGCATACAAAATTCAACTCCTAGAAAGGTTAGATTAGGGTTTATGAAGCATCAATCTTAGATTCCCTAAGAGAAATATCCTATCCTCACACATGTGAGGAAGGATTAGGGTTAACTAGGATTAGCTAACTCCTAGGTTGGATGAGGATCTAGTTAGATTTTCTAGGAAATATCCTAACTAACTTAAGGTGCACACATGTGTGAGGATATGTTTCAGACTAATTTGATCATTAATCATAATTAAACCCTATTTAATGATAAAGTGCAACTTAAGTGAAATTCAATCACAAATTAGAATCCTAATTAGTCTAATTAGGGTTTTTGGTAGGAAATGGTCCTATGAGGCCCTAATTAAGTGTAGGAAAGGGCTTAGGTTACCTTAGGGAGCTAATAGGTGGTCTCCTAGTGGATAGGAAGCGTTTTGGGTGCATTTTACGTAGTTTTGAAGGTTTTTAACCTACAAATAACTACAGTGGTCTACGATGGTCTATGGTGACCTACGATGGCCTCTGATGGCCTAAATAGACCTATAACTACCTATGCAGATCTACACTTATCTAAGATTTAGCATGTGCAAATTTTGGGTGTCTACATATATATATCAATTCCAATGGTTTTTGAGCTCTGTGTTGATTAATTTCAAAAGGTGTTATTTGTTTTTTTCGTGCTAGACATTATAGACAAAATATATATTTCCAAAAGAGTTTTGGTAATACTTCTACTATTTGATATTTAGTGTTTTTATTCAATGATGATACACTTGTATGTCCTAGTATTTTATGCCAAAGATACTTTCTTTTAGACATTCCTAATTGAAAGTGGTAAATTGTTTACTATATCTAGAGTAAAAAAACTATCTTTATAAGATCCTAAAGCTATCACTTTTTCTTGCTTGATAATATGACATTGTTTTTTTCCTTTGATAACTTTAAATTCTACTACAAAATTATGATCCATAAGCTAAGAAACTAAAAGGGTATTAGTAGCTAATTCTGGGGCATATGAAACAACATTAATTACTCCTTTCCGTTTGTTAAATTTACTACAATAGCTCCTACTCCTTTGACTTCATAAGTCATACTATCTACTATAGCTACTGGTTTCTCATATTTTTCACAAAATGTATTAAACCATTGTTTATTTCCAGTCATATGCCTATTAGATCTAGAATCTATATACCAATAATCCATAATGACTTCTAGGTTTATATAGAGTACTAAACCTTATGTCTTCCTATTTATAAAAAATGAATATTACAAATTTTTAATTTTTCTAAATTTGATGTTGAATTCCTTTTGACTCCCAAATAACTAAATTTACAAATATTCATTTTTTTTAAATAAATAAACTAATTTGTATGCATTATCACTTTATTCTTAATCAAATACTTCAATAAATAAATATTCATAAAAGCAACTAATTAATCCAACTTAAAAATAAATTAAATCAATAAAACTTTTAATTATCCTAAACAAGCCTAATCACTTCAAATAAACTTAAATAAAATCAATGACACTCATTAATATTACTTATCACTTCATATCATAAATAAATCATAAAAACTTATTACTCCTATTATCAAAAATAAAACTTTAGAATATAAAATCCCAAAATTAATTACCTCAAAGACTATCCTACTTATGCGCTTATCTCCATGAATCTTCTCTACAAATATTGCACTTATAAATACTCATGGAGAAGCTCTAACGTGTGTCTCTAGGTGATTCAATTAGAAACATTTCATCTCCATGCATGTAAAGGTGGCATTACCTAGCATTGATTACCCTAATTGTTGTGCCATTTTTCCTATGATTTGAGCATTATCAAGGATGTTGAATTATGCTTGATAATAAAGTAAAACTTTTATGTCAATCCAAATGTTTCACTTTAGTTTCACATTCTTATGCCAACATTCAGTGAAGTGCTTTCCTTTTGTGATGAACATTTCACCTTTCTCACTATGTTTTAATCCTAAGTGTTACCAATGTTATTATCCACTGCTTCAATGTCGCTCGATGTAGACTAATTTCAAGAACATTACTATTGTGAGTGCTTTATAAGCTTGGGTGATATTCAATATGAGGATGCTCTCCAATATCTAGATGTTGTTAAATATTCTAGATACTATCAAATCTTAGGATGCTATTGTTCTATATTCTAGGTGCTTTTTAATTTGAGGACATTATCTAGTCTTAAGATGATATCCAACTCTTGAATGCTAACCTCCTTACATTATTAATTAATTTTCTTTCTTGCTATTTATTGCACTTAAAATTTTTCCATGTTCACATATTTATTTTTCTCTTAATCTCTATGCTGAACAGAATAATGACTTGAGTTGAATGTCAATGCTTTACTAGAGCAAAAGGAAGCTATCTTCAAGAGCTGAATACATCTATTTATTGAATGCTACCTTTAAGTCTGCTAGATCCAAATGCTACATTTGAATGACTCTATTTACTAGATCCAAAAGCTATTTTTCTTTGTATTAAGCCTAATAGATTTCTCTGAAAGACTACATTATAGACTCATTTTTTAGTACTGAATCTCTTCTATACTTTCTCTTTAAGAGTAAAATATAGGCTCCTTTTCTAGGGTTGGATATTTTATATATCTTATTGCCTCTTCCTTTTTAATCTTGAGTGTTCTATTATTTGAAATCCTACTTCACTATCTTTACCTTATCCTTCTTACTTCCAATGTCAAGGTCCAAATGACCTAAAAATATTATAATCTTTTTATTTTTCAAGGTCTATCTTCAAGAACTTAATACACTATCTCTTATGTCAAGGTTTATCTTCAAGACCTGAATCTTCAATGTCAATATCTGTGAAATCTCCTTGAAATGATCAACTATCTCAAAGTTGATTCACCTTCCAATATAGATAAATCCTTGTCTTCACTAGTTGTTCCTTCAACCATGAAAATACTTTAGTCTTTATACTTACTTTGATGTTTCAATAGAGTCCAAGTCTAACTTTCTTTAAAGTAGATAAACTCTAAACCAATTTTATCAAGCTAGACAAAATTGATTTATGTATGTAGCTAAATATATTCAACCTATGCAAGAAACTATTTGTAGTATCTCTGATACCAATGAGATTGTTTTAAGCCTTAATACTAACATACAATTTATAGGATATATTCCATGAAATTAGATATAATATAACCACAATATAATTATAATAATGAAAATTATAAGCTAGAAGAAACACTATTTGTAGAATATAATTATGCAAATAACCTATACATTTTTGTTAAGCAACTTTTTTTCCATAATATAGCTTTACAAAATGACCTTTGAACTTCTTATCTTGCACCTATCTAAGATAATTTTGATATTTTCTTATCAAATAATGTAATATACTCTAACTGTAGGTAACTCATTTTAATCCTAGGTAAATTTGAAATTTTGGGGTATCTTTAACAAAATGATGCATCACTAAACCTTACATTACTATAAATTTCATATAAAATCTTATGGTAGCATTATAACTCATTGTTAGCACCGTGTGGAGATAAAATATCACTTTTTGTGAATTTTCCAAAATTTCATGCTGACCTTGACCTATTCTAAGTAAAAAATGGTGATTCACCATTTCTAGAACCAGTCACATATTTGGGAGCCAATCACACTTTTGGGGATCAATTTCACTTTGGTCCTTAGCCAAATTTGTAAATCTTGTATACTTGTGAGTTGAAAAGAGGGGGTTTATTGTTCTACCAAAGTTGTGATTTATAATTTTTAGAGCAAATTGCACTTTTGATAGTTCAGCATATTTGCAAGTATTTTTCTAAGACATAAATTGTGATTTGTAGTTTTACCAAATAACTTTAGAATAAATTACACTTTTGGTACTTAGCCAAAATTCTAAAAACTTTACAATTCACATTGTTGCTTTTGGGGTTGTAAAATTATTTCTCCATTATCCTCCATGGCTAATTACTTTATGGAATTTGAATATGGTAGCTAAGCTAATACATAAGGTAGCAAATATACCTATAAAATCTTTGAAAATAATAATTTACATAAATCATGATCTGAACAAATCCATGTTAGTCCAAAATGAGTATTCTCAATCCAATATATTATCCTAAGAGTTTAAATTATTAAACCACCCCTTAGGGTTTGGAATCCTAACGTCACTAATTTGCATCACTTTACTACAAATATTAGCCTAACCTTTGTAACCACAATAATATAATATAAAAATGTTTAAGACATCCACCTAAGGTTTTACAAGCATGATATGCTCAAACCTTACAATGATTAACTACAACATCTAATATGCTATAATACCATATCATAGTATATTATGGTTACATTGTAATATGGATGAAGACTATTTCAACCTTACATAGTGTACTAAAAAACACAAATATCATCTCATATATTGCCATACCTTTGGTATAATGGTTAATAAATAATATTATGGTATTTTTCATATAACTTAACCCTTAGTGGTTATTCTAAGGATAACAAATATATAAAGGATTTATTTTCATATACTTTCAAATATGAGGTTCTATCATGATCTCTTTGTTATATTTCATGTAGCAAATATAATTTCTCTAAATTTAGAAAAGCTTTACATTAATAACTAATAATTGTTTTTTTTTAATATCAAAAATTGCTTAATTAGCACTAAAATATTATACTCGAATGAAAACGACTATAGATGAAAATTGTTTCCATTTATTTTTATAAGGATAATAGTATTAATACCTATCAATTTACCTATGAATTGTTTTGATATTTTATTATCTCCCCACTATCCAAAAGACTATCATATTTTGAATTTTTAAAATTTATACATTGTTAAACCTTGCTTGCAAATTCAAGAATTAGCATCATTTTAATTTTCAATTTAAAATAAGGAATAAGGATATATTTTATTCTATTTTAAAATCAAATAACCATTTGGTTATTAGTATTCATCTAATTAGTGGATTTTGTAAGCCCCTTTTTTATTATGAAAGTGTTCCTCTAATTGGTTTTCTGTTTTATTTTTAGAAGTTTAAATAATTCTAGATTTCATGTTTTACTTTTTTACTTCTAATGGAATGTAACTCTATTGAAAAATATAAATGATATATATTAATAAAATAATATAAATTATATTTGTCTTGGTTTAGTAATAACCACTTCTTAAGTTAAAGCATTAACAAAATAAACTAATTCCACTATTTTTTATCACTAACGCTTTCATTCAACAAGGCATATTGGAACATCTACTTTGAATTTAAATTCAACTAATATTTTTAATTCTAGAAGATTTGATTTTATTATTAGACTAATCCACCATTAAAAAATATAGTAGTTATTCCTCACTAGTTTTTAAGGATACCAATGAAATATTCTAGTATCTTAAACAACACAACATGATGGTATGTTATACCTAGTATTCAAGCAATAAATAAGTAGTGTTATATTATTTGAAGAAGAATAAAATTACTATAGTTATTGTGGTCCATATTATTACCATATTGTTGACACACTAATTGATCCACCTATTGTGGGTGAAATTTTGTGTTTCTTCACCCACTCTTCCTCTTTGAAGATGATGACATCTTAGAGTCAGCCAATTTTGAAGCATTGATGGAAGAAGCATATTTACAAAACCAAATGGAAAAACAACATAACAAATATCCAAGTATGGGGTCATATGGAAGAATGGGCAATGGTGTTCTCAAAGGAAGACCCAAAATCCCTACCCTAACTATTGGGTGGAAGATTGGGATACCAAATCCTAAATGGAAGAATCAAACTATAGTAGAATGATCACAAGTCCCAAGTTCCCATCCTGAAAGCTAGGTGAAAATTTAGTAAGGCACAATTTAATGTTTGAGCCCAATATTCCATCCCTATGAAGATCCTATGAGCAAAAGGTTGGAAAGGTGGTACACGAAAGACCATCCCTAACTATAGCTGACATCAAAAGGAAGGCCTTGAAAAAATGGTTCAATAATAATCATAGATACCCAGGTACAAGATCATAAAGATTAATTGGAAGTACATAGAGCCTTATAAAAAATCTCAGGATATCAAGACTTCCTCTTTCAACCTTAAAGATACCTATCCTTTGTATTCATAAATCTCAATTACAATTCAAGAACCTATCACTCAATATTTGACCACAAAATCTATTACTAATATGTCAAACTCAAAGTAAACCTTTATTACCTAGGATCAAGCGAAAGTATATTCTATGTCATATGAAGCAAAACCCTTAAATAAAATGTGATAAGTACAATAAAGATATATTAAATGGGCTAAAAGAAGAAATATTAAAGAATAAGGAACACCTACAAACATCAAAGGAGGGAAGAAAATAATTATAGAACCCCTCTAGTGCAAGTTGCACCAATGAATTGGTGTTAATGAGTCTTAACAGTAATAAGATCTACCCTTGAACCACCAAGGTAGTCTATTGTGACTCTATCAAGAACACCTCTAATGGTAGAAAGGATGAAGCTTTCATCAATGTCAACCATTCCAAGAACATCTTTTATTGAAACCTTCAATTTCTAGAGAACCTAAGAAGGTCCACCGTTTCCATGCCTATTTTGGAGGTCCTCTCTATTCTAGAATAGATGGAGAACTTAGAAGAGTCCTTAAAGAGGTAGAAAGAGATTAGCATACAATTAATTCCTATTATGTTGTAGATTTTAGAGTGCAACAAACCCAATTCCATGCCATTCTACATGAGCCTAATTTGTATAGTCCAAGTGATACACACCGATAATACCAATAAAGGTGGTAGAAGCACTTAACTTGCTGGAAGAACACCAATAACAAGATGGTGTAGCTAGATACAACTTTGGTTCCAATCTATAGGCTCACCCAAGGCCTTCCTTTGGTTATCTAATAATGCCCTAATCTAATGGTTCATTAGGATATAGTGGTGATAAATATCCTATTTCATTTGAAATATGCTTTTCAATAGACTTCACTACTAATATTGAAGAATACCTACCACTTGATTGGACCCACATTCTACTTTGAACCAGATATATGACCAAGTTCAAAATTTGATTGAAACCCCTCCAACCATACCATGTAGAGAAAATTTCTTTCAGGAGAGTATAAAGGAGAAGGTCTACCTAGCCCGAGAAGGATTGTTTAACTTTGACTACTTTATTGATCGGATGCACCCATACATTATCAATAACTACCTAAAGTAGTGGTCATTTGGGACATAGAGACTAGATCCTAGTTCAACATTCGAGCCAACTAGTATGGGGTGATTTTTCGCCAAGTATTTTTCTTTGTAAAAAGTACACACACAAAAAGAATCACATATTTATACAATAAAATTTGGGAATAATGATCAAAGAGTTTCTAACACCATAGGACTTAAAACTTATAATGGTAGAAATTCTAAAATATCTTGACTACACACTTTAAGGGTGTTAGCTATGCATGATTACATAATATGATGGAAGAAAATATACATTATTTCGTGACCCATCGATAAGGAAAAATCCTAAAAACTATAGTGTCACGTGACTTGGCCTTAACTAGAAGGCTCCCAATGCACTCTTTGAAATGTATACTTTAATTTAAAAGGAAACAAGATGTTTGCATGAGTCAACACTATAACAATTTAGAGATGTCCTATATGTAGGAGTATCATATACCATATACACTGATCATAGCCACCTGATATAATAATACCTCCATATATGTAATTGCTTAAGGGTATAGACTCTCACTAATGGGATAACAATGAACTCAAAATTCTAAAGAATGAAAGGATTCTATATAAATAGGGCCTTCCCTATGACACGTTGAAATCCCTAGGTCATCACCCAAGATAAATTATGGTCAAAGGGATAAATGCAACCAAAATTATTCAAATAAATGCAAAGGAGATGCCAAAGAGGCTAAAAAAGAGAATTTCAAAAGAAGCTATCAACAAAACTAAAGATCCATATGTCATGAAGCCATGTAGACCTACCAAATGAAGACTTCTATCCTTCATAGTGGTAGCTAAGCCCAATATTGATATGAATAAAAACCATGAAGCCTTTCTAGTAAAATTTAAAAGGGCTTTATTCTTATAAATACCTCTTCATATCCCATGGTTGTAAACCTTCCTTCCATCAAGGAGGATAAGGTCCATAAATAAAATACCCTCTCATTTATGACTATATCTATTCCTCAAGGCCAATATCAAGGCTACATTAGTACATCCTTGAGAAGAAGGAAACTCAAGAGCAAGTAAAAGGAAAATAATAGCCCAAGGTGACCAAACAAGGGATTGGTATCATCCAAGGAGACATATAGTTACATGGAAACATGGATACCGAATGATGGGGTATAATATTTTAGTGAATTCTATGGCCTTATTGACTCATAAAGGGGTCACTTTGATCATGGTTGACATATAGAAAATCTATCAAAGCTTATAAAATCTAAAATATTTCATAGCGTAGAGGGAAATACATTGACCTAGGAATATGAAGAAAGTAGTTGGTATCACATTAGCCTATGCGACTTATGCCATAACACCAAAATTGAACAACAAATATAGAAAATGTCCCTCCCAAGCATCCATATTTGAGGAATTCAAAAGTATTCTTCCAAGAGATAGGAAAAATAAATACAAATAGGAAATGCCTCTCTAGAGGATATGATCAAGTAGAAGCAATATCATACCACCTTCGATTTCCTTGAATTACTAGAATATGTTTCAATTTTAACTTTCAAATATTGAATCCATTCCAAATGGACAAGGAAGGGAAGTTTGGGTTCACTCCTTCAGTAGGATGAGGACCCTTGAGAGTGGCAAAAGATATAGATAAATTTTCCCTATACCCCTACTTCACTCCAAGCTAGACCAATTGAAAGTGAGACAAGCCAAGGTTATGCTATTAAAAGGCACTTCCTTCCTTCATTTAGAACAAAAGAGCTTCAAGAGAAATATGGACAAGATCAAAGGTATGCTAATCATTAGATATTCCATATATGGTCAATGCTTGACATATACCCAAATCCAACCAAAACAAGTGTACTAAGGCCCATGGACCATTGATTTCCAATCCAATGGAAATAAATGGTCCACATGGTCCTTTTGATGAAATAAAGCACCATCAAAAGAGGAAATATCTAACATAATTTGAAAAAGGTATGCAGTAACCATTTGGGAGTGCAAGAGAGGAAAGAACCAGTGCTCCATAAAGAAGGCCTATAATTAAGAAAGTTCCAACTTGTTGAGGGACACATGCAAACCATGGATGTAAAAATAAAAATAGGAAAAGAAGAATTAAATAATGCATATGCTAGTGGTAAAAAATCTTGACTTTCATAGTCAAGCCTATCAAAGCCAATCACATGCTAGTTGTGGCCATCACTCACCATTCCTATGAGCCTACCTTATTCATCTACACTGGTCAAGAAATTCATGTCCACTATTTTAGTAGAGCAACACATCCTAAAATAAGTGTGATGAAAGAGTTGTGGTGCAACAACCCTAACATAACAACAAAGAGCCTAGTCAGTCACATTGATCATTTGAAGGCCCAAAATATCTCAATATTTATGGCTTTAGATCCATAGACCTTGAAGCTACTGTCACATAAGTTATTGAAGGATTTATTTTTTGTAGAGAAAGAATATGTCTATAGATCTTCTACACAAAACATCAGAGAGAAGGCACTGATGCAGGAGCATCCGGTGGCAGCAGAGCAATCTTGCATCAACAAAAAAATTTCTAAGTGTTTGCCTTGATGTCGCGATATCGCGACAGAGAAAAGTGTCGCGATATCGCGACATGTCGCGTTTTCACGACTCAGGAAGGAGAGAGAAGGCACGGAGCAAAAATGTCATGATTTCATGACATGTCGCGAAATCACGACCGAAAGAAGACCGGAAAGGCCAGAGAAGAAAATGTCGCGATTTCGTGACATGTCACGAAATCGCGACCGAAGGAGCAGAAAGAAAGCAAGGAAGGAAACTATCACGATATCGTGACATGTCACGATTTCGTGACCCAAAATAGAGAGAGAAAGCAGAGAGCAAAGTTGTCGCGATATCGCGACATGTCACGATTTCATGACCCGAGAGGCGAGGAGGAGGCAGAAAGGAAAGATGTCGCGATATCGTGACATGTCACGATTTCATGACCGAAAAGGAGAAAGAGGAGCCGGAAAGGAAAGATGTCATGATATCGTGACATGTCGCATTATCATGACCAAAGGACGAGAGAAAGCGCAAAGGAGAAAAAGTGTCACGATATCGTGACATGTCACATTTTCACGACCAAAGGACGAGAGAAAGCGCAAAGGAGAAAAAGTGTCACGATATCGCGACATGTCACATTTTCATGACCAAAAGGCGAGGGAAGGCGTAGGAGAGAAAAGTGTCACGATATCGCGACATGTCGCATTATCGCGACCAAAATGCGAGAGGAGGCGCAGGAGAGAAAAAGTGTCACGATATCACGACATGTCACATTTTCATGACTCGCAAAGGGCAGGAAGGCCGAAAAGCAAAAGTGTCATGATATCGCGACATGTCACATTTTCGTGACTCAAAAAGGGGCAGGAAGGCAGTGAAGCAAAAATGTCATGATATCGCGACATGTCACGTTTTCGTGACCAAACAAAAGGAAAGAAAAGGCAGGCGGTTATAGGGGCCGTTACAGAGGAAATTATCGAGCGATGGGTATACCGAACGTCATCATTGGTTGACAGGAGGACAGAGTCTATAGTGGCAGCACTGGACAAGCACGTGGCACCAAGGTGCAATGAAAGCAGATGAAGATCAAGAGTCGAAAAGAAAGACGTTTCGAAAGCCAAGACAACGAAGAGGCACGGGAAATGAAATGAAGGGTCAGAAAAGGGAAATGGAGAGTCACGCCAAAGATTTTAAAAGGGGAAGCGAAGGCATGCACAAGGGTCAGAAAACTATGGAGACAGAGTTGCAGACGTGAAGGCAAGAGGGCCATTCTGGACCTGTTTAGGCTATTTTTCTTCCAGGGTGGAAGATGTTGTAATATAAACTATCTTTCGGGATAAAGGAGTTTATTTGGCAGACTGCTGCCATTATTGTAATATTTTTCTGAATTGTTGAATGAGAATTGAGAATTTGGCATGAGCGATTTTGGCTCCCCATCAAGTGGTATCAGAGCAGGAGTTCCTGAGTGTGTGAGCAGATCACCGAAAGTGAGGCAGTTTGCACCAGGATCTATGGAAGGGTTGTGAGAAGAGAGTGAGGAAGAATGCCTCCATGAAGAAACCATGGTGGTGGGAGAAATGTGGTACCTGAAGAAGATTTCAGAGCTTTGCAGAGGCAAGTGCAAGCCCTGCAAGAGGAGTTGCGAAGAGGGGTTGAACCAAGAAGAGAAGATCATAGTGAAGATGAAGCTTGGGAGGTTGATAATCCATCAGAAGAAGAAGAAGCAATGGATCCTGTAGAAGCCAGATTAGTTAAGGCCATATCTCGGATCGGGAAGAAGACAAAGTTTGATGTCTCCACGTATTCTAGGAATCTCAATCCAGAGGAGTTGATTGATTGGATCAATGATATGGAGGAGTATTTTGAGTATGAGGAGGTTGTAGATCCAGATCGGATCAAGTTTGCAAAAATGAAGTTGAAAGGCCATGCTTGCATATGGTGGAAAGAAGTGCAGCTAGAAAGAAATAGAAGCGAAAAGGAAAAGATAACCAGATGGGATCGAATGGTAGAGAAGTTGAAGAGACAGTTTATTCCTGTAGATTACGAATTGGACCTATTGAGAAAAATGCAGAGTTTGAGACAGTCAAACAAATCTATCAAAGAATATACAGAGGAGTTTTACCAAATCTCAATCAAAACTGGCCATTCAGAGGCTAACAAGGAGAAGGTGGCCCGTTACATCAATGGGTTGAGAACCAGTATTCAAGAAGAATTGAGTCTGGTTAGGATGAGCACCATTGAGGATGCTTACCAGTTTGCCCTCAAAGTCGAAGAGAAGCTGAACAGATGGTTTGAGGGTAAGCAAAGAGGAAGAGGTCATGGTGGAAGAACTGGTGGAAGGACCAGTGGAGAAAAATATAAGGATCAGATGAAGGCTGGTGAAACCAGTAATACCCAGGATCATAAAGAGGGGAACACCTACCAACCCCGTAATCAGAACAATGGTTACCCAAGAGGGAGAGGTAGATCTGGACGTGGATTTGGAAGGGGAGGATTTCGTGGAACCTGTTTCCACTCGTGGCAAAGAAGAAGGACATCGAGCATACGAGTGTCCACAACACCGAGAAAGGATGAATAAGAGACCCGAGGGTCCTGCCAGAGCTGCTGTAGCAGATGAAGGTGCTGAATCAGAACATTCTGAGGAGGCAGAGGGAGGAGAAGTTATGGTCACAAGGAGGACCCCGTTGAATGAGGAGAAAGGATCAGACCAGAGGAGGAGCCTGTTTCGCACAAGGTGCAGAAGTTCGGGTAAGGTCTATAATATCATTATAGATAATGGTAGTACTGATAACTTGGTCTCAGAAGAAATGGTTACTAAGTTACAGTTAAAGAGGAGAAGCCACCCGCATCCATATCGGATTGCGTGGTTACAGAAGGACCATAGGGCTTTGGTCAATGAGCAATGCTCGATGAAATTTAATATTGGGAATTACCGTGATGAGGTCCTCGTGTGACATCCTCGCCTATGGATGCTTGCCATTTGTTGTTGGGAAGGCCATGGCAGTTTGATCGGTGTGCAGTGCATGATGGTCGCGCCAACACTTACTCAATGACGAAGAATGGAGTGCGCCATAAGTTGAAGCCCTTGAAGGAGGCGGGCGAAAAGGTATGTAGCAACGCTAGAATCTGTTTAGTTGAAGGGGGAAGATTTTTGGATAGTTTAAAGCATGAGCATATGTGCTATGCATTAATTCCTAGAGTTAGGAAGGAAGAATGCAAGGATACCCCCGTAGAAGTCTTAGGACTATTAGAAGAATTTCTAGACATTATATCTGATAATGTGCCTGAGGGTTTACCACCAGTGAGGAAGATCACCACCATATAGATTTGGTACCAGGATCTAGTTTACCCAATAAGGCAGCACATAGAATGACTCCTACAGAAACTGAAGAGCTGAACAGGCAAGTCCAAGAGTTGTCTGGAGAAGGGACTGATTCGGGAGAGCTTGAGTCCATGTGCAGTACCTGCAGTACTAGCACCAAAGAAATATGGAGAGTGGAGAATGTGTACAGACTCTCGAGCCATTAACAAGATCACCATAAAGTACAGATTTCCATTGCCAAGGATGGATGACATTATGGACTGTTTGAGTGGAGCCAAGTACTTCACAAAGATTGATCTGAAGAGTGGTTATCATCATATTCATGTCAGAGAAGGAGATGAGTGGAAGACAACCTTCAAGACCAGAGAGGGTTTGTATGAATGGTTGGTCATGCCATTTGGGCTAACCAATGCACCAAGCACATTCATGCGACTGATGAATGAGGTATTGAAAGAATTTTTAGGCAAATTCATCATTGTCTATTTGGATGATATTTTAATATTTAGCAGAACCCCAGACGAGCATCTGATGCATATCAAAAGGGTTTTTGAGAAGTCGCGGAGGAGCAGTTGTTAATTAATCTGAAGAAGTGTAATTTCATGAAGAAGGAGTTAGTGTACCTGGGATTTGTCATCTCAACCGAAGGTCTAAAAATGGACCCAAAAAAAGTGAGAGCTATCATTGAATGGCCTACTCCGAGAAGCACGACTGAGGTAAGATCATTTCATGGTCTAGCAAGTTTTTACAGGAAATTCATTAGGAATTTCAGCAGTATTTGTGCACCCCTTACATAAACAATGAGAGGGGATAAGAAAGAATTTAAGTGGACCTTAGGAGCAGATAAGAGCTTTGATATGTTGAAGAAGAAGGTTACAGAGCAACCTATTTTGGCACTTCCAGATTTTAATAAGGTATTTCGGTAGATTGTGATGCTAGTGGTAGTGCCATAGGAGCTGTTTTGAGTCAAGAAGGTAAACTTGTTGCTTACTTTAGTGAGAAACTCAATGATGCTAGGAAGAAGTATTCAGTTTATGATCAAGAGTTTTATGCTATAGTTCAGGCTCTAAAGAAGTGGCGACATTACTTGTTGCCAAAAGAGTTTGTTCTATATACTGATCATCATGCCTTACAATATATTAATAGCCAAGGGAAGCTAAATCAGAGGCACCTGAAGTGGGTTGAGTTTCTACAGAGTTATACCTTTGTGTTGAAGCACAGGAGCGGAAGGTCAAACAGAGTTGCAGATGCCTTAAGTAGAAGGCAGTGTTTGTTGACATAAATGAAGGTGGAAGTGGTAGGATTTGATGAACTAAAGGGTTTGTACCCTGAAGATCCTGATTTTGCAGAAGCCTGGAAGGCTTGCTTGGCACCTGTCACTTTGGACAGGACCAAGTGGTTGGATTTTCTGATCCAAGATGGAATGTTGTTTAGAGGAAGTCAATTATGCATTCCAAGGAGTTCAATGAGGGAAAATCTGGTCAAGGAGAAACACAGTGGAGGGCTAGCTGGACATTTTGGTCGAGATAAGACCATTGCCCTGGTTAGTGAGAACTACTATTGGCCGCAACTGCAGCAAGATGTGAAGAGGTTTGTGCAAAGCTATAGAGTATGCCAGATGGCGAAAGGTGTGAACCAGAACACTGGATTATATCAGCCATTACCTGTACCAGAGAGACCATGGGAGGACGTCAACATGGATTTCATTCTTGGTCTACCAAGGACACAATGGGGAAATGACTCCATATTTGTGGTGGTTGACAGGTTTTCAAAGATGGCACATTTTATTCCCTACCAAAAAACTAGTGACGCAGTTCACATTGCAGGTTTATTTTTCAAAGAGGTGGTACGACTTCATGGTCTACCAAAGAGTATCATTTCTGACAGAGATACCAAGTTTGTGGGGTATTTCTGGAGGACCTTGTGGAAGAAATTGAAGACAGATTTGAAATTCAGTTCTGCATACCACCCACAGATTGATGGCCAAACGGAGGTGGTGAATAGAAGTCCTGGGAAATCTATTGAGATGCTTGATAGGAGATAAGCCCACGGGATGGGATTTGGTTTTGCCACAGGCAGAATTTGCATACAACAATTCTGTCAATAGGAGTACTAACAAATCTCCATTCCAGATAGTGTATGGGAGCAGTCCAAGGAATGCTTCCGAGTTGAGGAAGATGGATACAGGGGAAAAGTGCAGTGCCGAGGCTGAGGACTTTGCAGAGCATCTGAAGAGCGTGCATGAAGAAGTGAAGAAGCACATTACTAACATGAATAACCAATATAAGACAAGGGCAGACCAGAAGCGACGGTTCAAGGAATTCGCTATGGGAGATGAAGTCATGGTCCATCTGAGAAAAGAAAGATTTCCTGCTAAAACCTATAACAAGCTAAAGATGAAGAAGTTTGGACCATGCCGAATTATAGGAAAATGGGATTCAGGCAATGCGTATGAAGTGGAATTGCCAAGTGGCCTTAACATATCACCTATTTTTAACATTGCAGATTTGGTAGAATATCATGAAGGAGGCAGTAGCGAGACACCAAGTGCAGAATTGTGGAGTATTCCAACATCTACTCCAGAAACAGGTGAGATCGAGGAAATACTAGACACTCGAGCAGGAAGAAGTACCAGGAACAGGAAGTATTCTGAATATCCGGTCAAGTGGAAGGGCAGGCCTATCGAAGATGCAACTTGGTTGTCAAAAATAGAGGTCGACCGCCTGGGTCTTCCTCCAACAGTACATAAGTGAAGGACACTTCTCAATCCACCCCGGTTGTCTGATGCAGGAGCATCCAGTGGCAGCAGAGCAATCTTGCATCAACAAAAAAATTTCTAAGTGTTTGCCTTGATGTCGCGATATCGCGACAGAGAAAAGTGTCGCGATATCGCGACATGTCACATTTTCGCGACTCAGGAAGGAGAGAGAAGGCACGGAGCAAAAATGTCATGATTTCATGACATGTCACGAAATCATGACGAGAAAGAAAATCCAGAGAAGAAAATGTCACGATTTCATGACATGTCACGAAATCGTGATCGACGGAGCAGAAAGAAAGCAAGGAAGGAAACTGTCATGATATCGTGACATGTCACGATTTCGTGACCCAAAATAGAGAGAGAAAGCAGAGAGCAAAGCTGTCATGATATCGTGACATGTCACGATTTCATGACCCGAGAGGCAAGGAGGAGGCAGAAAGGAAAGATGTCACGATATCGCGACATGTCACGATTTCATGACCGAAAAGGAGAAAGAGGAGCCAAAAAGGAAAGATGTCACGATATCACGACATGTCGCATTATCACGACCAAAGGACGAGAGAAAGCGCAAAGGAGAAAAAGTGTCACGATATCGCGACATGTCACATTTTCGCGACCAAAGGACGAGAGAAAGCGCAAAGGAGAAAAAGTGTCACGATATCGTGACATGTCACATTTTCGTGACCAAAAGGCGAGGGAAGGCGTAGGAGAGAAAAGTGTCACGATATCGTGACATGTCGCATTATCACGACCAAAAGGCGAGAGGAGGCGCAGGAGAGAAAAAGTGTCACGATATCGCGACATGTCGCATTTTCGCGACTCGCAAAGGGCAGGAAGGCCGAAAAGCAAAAGTGTCACGATATCGCGACATGTCGCATTTTCGCGACTCGAAAAGGGGCAGGAAGGCAGTGAAGCAAAAATGTCGCGATATCGCGACATGTCGCGTTTTCACGACCAAACAAAAGGAAAGAAAAGGCAGGCGGTTACAGGGGCCGTTACAGAGGAAATTATCGAGCGATGGGTATACCGAACGTCATCATTGGTTGACAGGCGGACAGAGTCTACAGTGGCAGCACTGGACAAGCACGTGGCACCAAGGTGCAATGAAAGCAGACGAAGATCAAGAGTCGGAAAGAAAGACGTTTCGAAAGCCAAGACAACGAAGAGGCACGAGAAATGAAATGAAGGGTCAGAAAAGGAAAACGGAGAGTCACGCCAGAGATTTTAAAAGGGGAAGCGAAGGCATGCACAAGGGTCAAAAAACTGTGGAGACAGAGTTGCAGACGTGAAGGCAAGAGGGCCATTCTGGACCTGTTTAGGCTATTTTTCTTCCAGGGCGGAAGATGTTGTAATATAAACTATCTTTCGGGATAAAGGAGTTTATTTGGCAGACTGCTGCCATTATTGTAATCTTTTTCCGAATTGTTGAATGAGAATTGAGAATTTGGCGTGAGCGATTTTGGCTCCCCATCAGGCACCCTCTTATTTCCTTATAAATAGGCCTAATTTTATTGTAAAATATATTGGAAGTTGTTTGTTCATCCCTAGTACCTAACCTTGTAGGATCTTCCTTTCACCCTTATTTCCTATTATAATTAGAGGAACCCAGGTATTTTCTCATGCTTATGGAGCATTTAAGCCTTTGAGCCTCATTTCGTTATAATAATTTTAGCATGTTAATGGAATTCATAACTAATTTTACTTTGTTCTCCTTCTCCTTACTTCTCTTGATTATTGGTGGTGTGTTTTACGTGGTTGTGTTCACTAGCCATTGGTGATATTTTTCATGTTTAATTACCACTTGTTGTAGTCAAAATTTGGGATCCCCATTTAATTCTTTGGTGTGTCATCCCTATAGTTTAGGACTTTACCTTTCCACAAGCACTCAATTTATTCATTAATTTATATTTATTGTAATTCATTATTTTTTTCCCCCAACCTCAACTTGTGGATGTCATTATGCATCAAGAAGTTAAAATTTAATGAGGAGTTGACCTAAATTAAAAACCTTAGAGGTTACCCCATATGCATTTTTTTCCTTCTAACTTCATGGTGTTTCGCTCTTGTGAGGTGCAAGTGCACGTATCCTTGATGGGTGCATTCAAAAACAACAACAATAAAATCATATTCAATTATTATTAAATAGATAATTATTTATGATTAGGTATTTAGATTCATTCCATAAACTATCTTGACCAAATAATATTTAATACAAGAAAATAAGCACAATTATCAAATGGAGGATACACGTTATCCATGACCACCCTCAATCTATTCCAAGTAATGGGTAATGCCACATCATTAGGATTTAACATGGGTTATGTTAGCTTTTGAAGCTATAAAATTAAAGGAAATACAACCACAAGTAATGAAATGAGCAACCAATATTATAACTATGATAATGAAAATCTAAGAAAGATGTAAATAGCATACGAAACTTATGAAATCACTCATCAAATAGCCATTGATACAAACTCACAAAAATAGTACAATCCTTTTTAAGAATCAAATGTCACATAAACTCAAGAGTATAACATGTCTAAATAGCCTTTCTACAATAAATTTTGAATGACTATGACTATTGGCCTTCCATATTCCTATGACTCTTCATATTCTTATAGACTCATGCATGATAGACACTTGTGCTCATGCACACCTAACTAAGATACTTATTCATCCTATTCTAAATGACTCATATACATGTATACAATATTCATATTACATCATTACATATTCTTGTGCATTTATTCTATTGTATAAAGTAAATACTTAAATCCTAATCTAAACATGTACCCATGGTGGTACATTGACATGTACCAAATGATATAATATACTCCAACACTCTCGTATATTACATTATTTGGTTATTGAAGACTTTAATCTTCAATATGGATGTTCATATTGGTTTTCATTCTTCATGTGACCTTGCATTTGATCTTTTGCTTGCATTTCATCTTTGTGCTTGACTATGGATTCTGACCTGTATATTCATGACCTTCATACTTTGATCTGATTTCTTATACAATTCATTCTTCAACATGATATGATTTAGTCTTCAATTTATTATTGGTGCTCATGTATCCTTTTTGCTTTCTCCAATCTGCTAGCTTTACGTATACTTTATCAAATGAATGGTTAGTATATTTCATTCTTTGTGGCTTCAAAATTATAAGTTTCTTGAGCTCTTTCATAGTCATAAAAATATTGTATAAGAATTTTTCTTTTTCTTTTTCTTTTGTTCTTAGAATCATATTATCCTTTCTTTTTCAATATATAAACTTTTGCTTCATCATCTTCATTCTTTGATTCTTCATTATTTGGTTCACAACCTGCTTAAGCTTATGGTGTATGAATATGGAAGATAAATTTGGATCACAATTGATCCATTTTTCTTTTCCTTGTTTTCTAAATATTTTGTAAAATATTTTCCCTTCCTGAATTTCAGTAATTGAACACTCTACTTTAGATGATGCTCTTATAGAGTCTATATCAATTTGTGATTCCTCTAAAGTCTTTCTAAACCATATTGGTTCTTTTCTTTTAACCTTATTATTATCCATTGAATTCTCTGAGTTGTCAATCATGCTTTCCATATTATTATCCATTGAATCAAGTGTATTTCTAAGCCATATTGGTATTTTCCTTGCTCCTTTTCTAATTACATTTTCCATATCATTATTTAATGTGTTCTTTGAAGTAGACATCCTTATAGCTCCCTAGTTTAATTGATGTAGTTCTTTCAATTCTATGTTTTGTAGAATACCTCTATGTAAAATTCCTTTTATCTCCCGAATTTAAGAGTATAATATTTAATCTCTAAATTTTATAAAATTCTTATAGATCCAAATGTAAAAATTTCGTAATTTTATAAAAATAATATTTTCAAATTTTGAATCCCTAATTTAACGTATAATGTCTTCTTTCCCTATTAATGAAATTTAAAATCTATGATTATTTACAAATTTAATATTTTAAAATAAACGTAGAATTCGTTTTACTTTATAAATATTTCTAAATTCCAAAAACTTTAATTCTCAAAGATAAACCTTTGATTTTTATAATTCAGCAAACCCATAGTTTCGAATAATACCTCCATACAAGTAGCCATTTGCAGGCTTCCTTTTGACTTGACCGAGATGCCTCGACTTCCACATGGTGTTTGTCGTCCTTTGAAACGCTCATTGTGTTGTGCTGTAACTGCGATAGTTTCCTTCTTTAAGCGCCAACCTCAACGGTCCCTTCAGGCGTTATTGAATGCTACGTGGTTTCTATGAATTGATGCCTTCACCTTTTGCTACCAAGTACCAAGTATTTGCACGTAGAGCAATACCGTGTCTGATTTGTGGTGAAAAAATGAGCTTCTACTAGTGTTTTTTCGCAGTCTTCTAATAGCACTCCTCCAGTTCAGTTGACGCTGATTTTTATTCCCTTCTGCGCGATTTCTTTTCTAACGACTCCTTCGCATGATAATCCAATGCTCTGATGACCGTTAGCTTACCTTGAAGACTATGTTCATTCCACATGTCCATCTCTTAGGATTTGAATAGCTTGGATGTGCACTGGTCGGATGCTATATTCTTTTGCTGCATATTGCGATTAAGCCTTGATCTCTCACACCCTCGAGCTCCTCTTGTGACAGCTTCGTATGGCGTGTAACTATGGCTAAAACACCTTCAGGTCAGCTGCGCCATGTTCTCAAACCTTCCTTCTCCAAAACCACCGTGGACTACAAACCTTCCTTCTCCACTCTATGATATATATCCAAGTTATCAAACCTTCCTTCTCCAAAACCACTGTGGACTAAAAAAAACTCAAAAACTTCTCCACCCGTGCAAGGACTAGGATTGGGACCTGATGGAGCCGATAAAAGTAATAGTCTTTAATCTGCATTGTCGATATGGCAAACCAAGCTGAGTTGGACGTGGGGCGACTATTAGAAAAACAACTTCGACGCGTGCTAGGTAATCCAATGATGCTAAACTTTTGACCCTTCAATTAAATGATGCTCTGACTATCTCACTGCTGATTTCACGGGCTGCTTATTTAAGGTTTTCAAAACTAATGCGTCCACAGTTTCCTTCGCCTTTCGTCTCCTCTGTGTGTTCGTGTAATGACTGTACACTCTCTATTGGCCACTCCTTTGATACACAGTGGCTGCCATGTAAAACACTTTTATTATGTCCCTGTGAAGATCTGACCGTTATGGTATACCTGTAACGTTCGTGGGCGATGCTTAAGAAATGATTTTTCCCGGTCTTGTATGCTCGTAACGTTCGTAGCTCCTAATACATCTTGGCACACAAATGAATGTAATACTGTATCTTCCCTTCTGCGCTATGCGAATATCTTTCAATTCAACGGCTTTCTTTTTGTTGCCCTATTTATCACTGCTGGCTCTCAATGTGTCACCTGGCTTGACGACCGTTATCCTTTACTGGCTTGTTTTCTACAAATAAATTTGCCACGGTTCTCCTGCAACCTGCAACTGGCTAACTGCTAAACGGTTCTCTTTGGAAATGGTTAACTACGAAATTGTTCTATAGCTCAATGTTTGACAGTTCGATTCCTCAATATTCAAATTCTCCTTGAATGGGTCTGCTAACCCTCTACTCACTGGTGCCTAAGGACTTGCTGGTTTAGCTAAACAACTTCCACAAGTTTGTTGATAACCTTCAGATTTCATTGCGTAGCTACGAGATTCACCTTCCTCGTTGGTGAAAAGAATCAAACTGTCACTGAAAACTGCATGTTACTGCCTTCACTGGTGCATCAGAAGCTGAAACTGAACTATGTTGCCACCTACTATTGTTTCGGCTTTGTCTCCCTGAAACAGTGTTGCACACTCACAGACAAAATATGTTGCTTTCTGTGCTTGTAACCTGATACGCTGGTTCCTTCACTCCAATACGCTGCTCTCTGTCCAATGATTCTTATGAAATGCTAGTTGCTGCATGCACTAACTATCCTCTTCAGCTTTCAGCCTCCACCAAACCTTTCACAAACTGATGGTTTCTCCTCTTTACAAAATATGGTAATGGGGTATTCAAAGTCGTGTTTCTGGCTTTGACAACTCCTCTACTTGTTCAATGCTTTGTTAGCTTTTCCAATAGTGACTCCAAGCTTTTAATCGTGAAACTGCTATGCCTATGGATGGCTTTGCTATGCACTTTAGTATATCAAATTTATGCTTTAAGATAATGTCTTCTTTTCTTCTAATAAGAAGTTGATATTTTTCTTTCTTTTGCAATATATCTAACTCCACTTTATTTTATTTTGTGTAGATTTTCACCGTGTAGAAACTATTTTCTGCACTTCTTTAAAGACTTAAACTATGAAACCTTCTCTAGCAACCTTAAACCTCTAATTTTGTACTTACTTAAAACTTAATAATAAGTGTTCAAATAATGAACCCTCTAGCATCAAATTTACGTGCCTTTTTCACTCCGTGAGTAGCTTGATTTATTGGTGATTTGGATAACCTAAATACTGCCCTGATTTTGATTAATTTGTAGCTTTTCCTTGCTGTCCAAAAATAGCTCTTAAACTCTTCTAACTTGCAACTTTAATCCCTATTACTTTGCTAGCCAAAACTGCAGTTTGGTGGCGTCAATTATCCTCCAAGTTGCTCTCTTGAACTCTGAAAAATTATCAGCTATTAAATGCTGCCCAAATGCTGCACTCTTGCTGTTCTTGAATATCTAAAATCTGCCTAAAGTTCTCCAGAATCACAACTTTGTCTCTTCTTCAATATGTTGTCTAAACTTATCTTCTAGAAACCTTCAATTTTCTGCTCTAAAAATCAGCAAACTCCTTCTTTCAAATCAGCCTTCAAATCTGATCTCGTTGCTGTTCTCTTCCTCAAGAATCAGAATATCTTGCAATTTTAAAAAACCTTCTTAAAATTTGGCAAACTTCTTGCCAAATCCTTCTCCCTTGTGCTTGTTATCGGATGGTGATAATTATCCCAAATTCTTCACTATTAGGAGCTTCTCCTAAAATATCTTCCACTAAGGTTTTCCTAGCCTTCTCCTTATTTTCCTTTCAAGTAGCTCGAGGCCTTCAATATTCAATGGAGATCTTCTTCTTGAGTCTCCTCTATCCTCTCTCAATATTTCTTATGGCTTCTTCTCAATCTATCATGTGCTTTGATACCACTGTTAAATTTTGAAGCTATAAACTTAAAGAAAAATAAACCACAAGTAATGAAATGAGAAATCAATGTAATAACTATGATAATGATAATCTAAGAAATATTTAAATAGCATGAGAAACTTCTAAAATCACTCATAAAATAACCATTAATATAAACTCACGAAAATAGTACAATATTTTGTAAGTATCAAGTGAGTATCACATAACTCAAGGTTATAACATGTCTAAATAACCTCTTTACAATGATTCTTGGCCTTCCATATTCCTATGACTTTCATCTTCCCATATACTCATGCATGATAGACACTTGTGCTCATGAACACCTAACTAAGACACTTGTTCTTCCTATTCTAAAGGACTCATGTACATGTGGACAACATGCACATTTACATCATTGCACATTCTTGTGAATTTATTCCATTACATAAAGTAAATACTCAAATACTAATCTAAGAAAAACTCTTAATCTAAACATGTACCTAAATAATGTAATATACTTTATCAGGTTCTCCTAACCATATTCCATCACCATAAGTATTAGCATATAAATTGACCACAACATAAGAATACATAGGATAAATATATGGATGAACTATATTGCATCTAAGGTACTTCATCTTCTCTTTAGGTAGAATCATCTTAAAATATTTTAACAAATAATCGATAGATGAAAATAAGTATCTCAAGAACGACTTTAAGAAAGGTGTTAAATGTGGAAAATATCTACTTATATGTGTTCCCATCATCTCATGTTAACAATTGAAAGGAAAGAAACCATGCTCTCTCCACACTTCAAATATAGATTGGATCACCATTAGTCATCCTAAATTAAGCTAATATTTGTGCATAAAATTAAATCATAAATATAAGGGTGCAAGAAATGCAAAAGAGATGCAATAAAAATAAATTTTTCCATCATCATAACAAGATCAGTACGTCATCAATTAGCACAACTACAAAAAACCAAATAACATCTTTGTGATCCAAGCTATAAAAGGAAATAACAATAATAGAAGATATAACCAACTAAAATTGAGAGGAAAGTACCATAGTCACTATGCATCCACACAGTGAAAATGTATTCGTATAATTAATATGTAAATGGTGTGCATAGTCTTTCTACTATTAGTATAATAAAATCATAAGTATAAATAGAGTATTACAAGGTGTAGCTATGGCTTTCTCAATGGCTAAAAGATACTAGCACTATATTACATAGTCCCTATTTATATCAAATAACTAATTCCATATTAATGGAGGTAAACATTTTCTATTCTTAGAAAAAAAATCTAATTTAGGGATATCATTAACAAAATGTGCACCACAAATCTTTACGTACCCCCAAATTACTTCTAAACACACTTAGTATCATTCTAAATATTTGTTCACACCATGTGGAGAAACAATATTCTTTTTTGGGTGGTTTCCTTGAATCTTATGTTAAACTTATCCTATTTTCAAAAAAACAAAATGTAATTCGCTATTTTTGGGATAAATTTCACTTATTATACTTAGCCAAATTTGTAAACATTATCCTATTATGAGCCAAAAATGGTGATTTGTCATTTTACTAAAGTTGTGATTCATAATTTTTAGAATGGATTGCACTTTTAGGAAAATCATATTTTTCCAAAAATTCTAAATCATAAATTTTTATAGTTAAAAATTTAAAAAAGTAAATGGAAAATCATACAATTTGAAATAATAATCAATTATATACGTGACAAACTTTATGATCTTTAAAAATTGACAAATCATAATTTACCAATGATAATTTATAATTTTGGTCAAAAAGAAGTTTTCTAGTGACTCCAAGTACAAACCATATTTCAAAAAAGGTAATTTTACTTTTTAATTTTGAAGAAGACTTTTGAATACAAAATAATAAATCACAGTTCAAGTTTAATGATATGCTTTTAAAGTTGTTCTAAGTGCAAATAGCAATTCCAAAAAGGTGAACACCTTTTCTATCTTGGAAATATTTACACCTATTAAGTATTGAATAATAATATATCAAATTGTGAACCACAATTTTGATGTTTAGATAAATTTTTGGAAGGCTAATTTATCTTTAGATCAATAATATTAAAATCAGCCAAAATCCCACTTTTTAAATTTTGATATAATCATGGATCTATGGAAATTATGCTCTATGATTCTAATTTGGAATATAGATTTTGTAAATTTTTCTTGGTTTTCCTAATGGATTAACCATTCCATGAAGTACTTATATATCCACAAGCACAAAAGAAGTAGATTTATAGAGAATCACAAATTGTAAACTAATTTATTTTTTGGTTTTAAAATTTGGAAAATCATAATTCACCAATGGAAAATAATAACTTTGGTCAGAAGATTTCTTTTTAGTGAGTCCAAGTGCAAATAACCTTTCAAAAATGGAAACTCTCATTTTTTACCTGAGAAGATACTTTTGCTTTCAAAATAGTGAATCTCGATTCAAGTTTAAAGATGTACTTATTTAGTTGTTCTAAATGCAAATCACAATTCCAAAAAGGTGAATCACTCTTTCTAATATTGGAAATATTTTTCACCTCCTAATATATCAAATGGTGAATCACAAATTTATCTTTTGGATCTATAAAATTAAAATAAAATAAAACTTTGATCTAATTATAGGCTCATGGAAAATATGCTCTAAAGTTATAATTTAGAATATATATCTTGGGAAATTTTATTGGTTTCATAATGAAGTCACCATCCCATAAATTACATAATATCCACAAACAAAAAACAAAGAAATTTGAAGTTGTAGCAAGTGGATTTGACAAAATAATTCTAGGTTATATATGAATTAGTATAGAAAATAGAGCCTTTAATGGATATAATTATATTCTATGTCAATTTATGTAGATCTAGAAAATTTGGGGCAAGGGAACTAGGCCCAGTTTTGTATAATTCAATCCCTTGGTCCCATTAAGCATACCAAAATTATTGAACATAAAGTTCATCTTAATACATTTATATTCACAATCTCAATTTACAAATTAAAAGGAAATAAATCATGCTCTCTTTAATTTTCAATTTTTTTTCAACCTCTCTTTAATCATTCTAAACTAAGCTAATCTAATTTCTCAAAAGTAAACAAAAAGATAAGGGTGCAATAAATATAAAGTAAATGCAATAAAATTTAAACATAGTAGGATTAATGTGTGATTAGTTAGCATATCTAGATGGGTGAATTATTAACCTAAGAGTTATTAGAGGTAAATATTTTTTAATCCTATGCATAGTGGTGAACATTCACAAATTGGGGATGCCAATTATAACATCCCACTACCAAGAAGAATGAGTGAGCTAAGGTTTAACGGGTGCGGCGGGAGTGAGGGTTAGAATTTTCTAGGCAAGAATCTCAGCAAAGGCGGTAGAGGTAGAGCAGGTATGGAAGGGGTGGGTGGGAACCTCGAGCATGGATCAAGCAAGGATATAGAGGAAGGTGGTCAGGCTATGACAGATTTGGAGGTGGGCATCACACGGGGCCCGACCCTCCTCAAAAATACCTCAACAAAAAAGATACGAAGGACAATGTAGGGCCCAAGAAGTGGATGTCTTTTGCTGAGACTCTTAGAGGAAAAAGAAAGGAGGTTCTCTCTCTTCCACCCCTAGTTCTAGTAAATAATAAAATTTTAGCCTCGACAAGTTCCATGAGCCCTTTTCTTTCAATGGAAGAATTCTCCCTGGTAGGCAAGTTTTTGGGAGGTAGGCCGGACATGGAGACTATCAGGGCTTGGGAGATGGGTAAATGGCGACCGGTAGACAGCTTGGAGTTGCTCACTCTAACTCGAGGGTTCTTCATTATCCGTTTTAACAATATGGATAATGCTAACTGCATTTTAACAGGAGGTCCTTGGTTTCTGGGTAAAAGGACCCTTTTTCTTATATGATGGGGTGAATATTTTGATCCTGAAAAGCAAAATTTTAACATTACCCCTATTTGGGTTCGTCTCTCAAGTCTACCTGCCCAGTTCTTCAATGAATACTGGTTGCAAGGCATAGTTAGAAATATTGGGGACCTGATCTCCATTGACCATGTGACCTTGGCTAGGATAAGGATGACTCATGCACGAATCTATGTAAATGCTAATTTGGATAATGAATTGCTAAGATTTTTGGAGCTAGAGTATGGAGAATACTATCAAAAATGGTCAATAGAATACGAGAACAGACTGGCATTCTGTGAAGAATACAAAAATCAAGGACATCTATGCAATCAGTGCCCTAACCTGGAAATTAATAGAGAAAAGCAGAAGCAAGGAATGCTAGACAGAGAAAATTTGAGGAGTTTCCTTGGCAGAGGTGATTTCAATCAGGCAAACTATGTCTACCAAAAAAAGAAAATAGAGGGTGCACGATCCCAACAAGACACATGAAAACAACAGGTTGTTGGTAACCAAAATACTCAGGTAAGTTCCAATCCTCCAGTTTCAAATAAAATTTCAATTCTATCCAATATGGGAGTAGGAGGATTATCGAAAGATATGGAAGCCCAAAACCTTCAAGCTAACCTTTCTGACTCTCTGGAATCCCCATCCAAGTTAGGATCCTCAAAACCTAATGCTGAAATTACTGTAAGCCCCATGGGCATCACAAAGTCAAACCCTAATGCTTGATCTCTAGAATCCCCATCCAAGTCGGGATCCTTAAACCCCAATACTAAAAATACTTCAAGCCCAATGGGCATCCCAAATCCAAACCCAAATGTTGAAGAACTTAGGAAGAAATTTGAGGCATTGGAAAATATAAAATCTCATCTCCCTAACATCATCACTAGGATCCAGGTGAATCCTACTGAGGGGTTGTCTCGCATACTAGGTAAATATAGGAAAAAAGGAGAAGATTTGGATGTAGGGGTTGAGATATGTGAAACTCTTTAGACTAAGGAATATGGCAGTTTGGTTCTGCAACAAATTACCTCCCTCTAGTTTAGTCCTAAACAAACCAGGAGCACTGTGAAGTCTCCTATATATTTTCGTAGTGAAAAAAAAGAGGGAGAATATCAAATGCTGAGAATCAAAAAATTAAAACTGATAATGACATTGCCAATGGAAAATAGAGAACCTTATTTCAACAGGTTATTATGGGTTCTAAAGACAAAAAATTAGGAAAACCCCCTCAAGGGAGGGGGAGAGGAAGAAATCCCAAATAATCTAAATGAAGTTCCTCTCATGGAATGTGAGAGGCCTCAATGGCATGCCCAAACACAGGGAAGTCAATGCAATAAGAAATCAAGTAAATCCAACTATTATCATGTTGCAAGAAATAAAAACTGATGAGATTTAGTAAAAAAAAGTAGCAAAATAAATCTGGAATCAAGGGGATATGGTTTGAAAATCATCCAGAGGAGCGTCTGGAGGCCTTATGACTTTTTGGGATCCCTAGATAGTAGAAGGCACCATTATTCATAAATATGACAGGGTTCTTAGTGTTTTATTTAAAGAAATAAATAGCAACAAGAAATAAATATTTATGCCCCAACTTCAATTCAAGGGAGAGCTCTATTGTGGGAGTACTTAGGCAATCTAAGTGAAATATTCCATAATATCCCCTATATTCTGGCTAGGGATTTTAACACTCCTCTTTACCCTTCAGACAAAATGGGTCGAAATGGACCATCTATCAAGAGCATGGATGAGTTAAATGACTTCGTGAACTCCAACATGTTGATGGATGTAAAACTTAGAGGAGCGAATTATACCTAGAGCAATCGGCAGATAGGGTGTCATCTTATTAAATAAAGGCTTGATAGGTTTTTTCTATCAAAGGAGGTTACAACTTTGTTCAGTGATTCTACCCTGCAAGCCCTTCCTAAAATTGCCTCTGGTCATAATCCCATTTTTTTGGACATCCCTAACTCTCTGTCCTTCAATAAACCTTTCATATTTCAATCTATGTGGATCAAATATTTCAATTTTAGAGATAACTTAATTTTGTGGTGGCAACAGCCTGTCAGGGGTAGTGTAGCTTTTAATCTTGTTGGAAAATTAAAGTTTGTTAAGGAAAAGCTTTGAACTTGGAACAAAGAGGTCTTCGGGAACCTCTTTGAAAATAAAAAATAGGTTGTTGAAAGTTTTAATATAATTGATCAGAGGATTCAACATGGTGATGCTGATGAAACTACTAGGTGATGCTGATGAAACTACTAGGTAGGAGGAACTGATAAAACTAGCAGAGTTTCATAACATTTTGGCCTATGAGGAAATCTATTGGAGGCAAAAATCAAGGGCTCTTTGGTTAAAATATGGAGATTCAAATTCCAATTTTTTTCACATCACCACGCTTAGAAACAGAAGCAATAACAAGATAAAATTAAAAAAAAAAATAGATGGTTCTATTACTCAGGACTTAACAAAAATCAGAAAGGAGGCAGTAACTTATTTCAATTCTATCCTTGATCAATAATCGCAGTGCAATAAGGAGGTCAAATATATTCTCTTTCAATCCATTCCTAGCATAATGAATGAGAATATAAACCTTAAGCTTCTAGCTTCCTTTTTTGATGAGGAAATTAAGGAAGCCTTGTTTAGCATGGAGCCAGACAAAGCCCCGGGACCCGATGGCTTTCCCCCTCATTTCTATCAATATTTTTGGGACATTGTAAGTGAGGATGTAATTTTTTCTATCAAATAATTCCAAGCAAGCAATAATATCCCAAAAGGTCTCAACTCTACTTTTATTTCTCTAATTCCTAAGAAGCAAACCCCTGAATCTATGGCTGACTTCAGGCCAATTAGTTTGTGCAACATTTCTTACAATATCCTAACTAAAGCCATTGCAAATAGAATGAGAGATGTTCTACCCCGCATCATAGATCCATGCTAGGGAAGCTCTGTCCAAGGCAGGTCAATATTGGATGGAGTTATCACAGTTCATGAAGCTCTGCACTCTACTAATAAGACTAACAGGTTTGTTTTTGCCCTTAATATTGATATGAACAAAGCATTTGCCAAGCTAAATTGGGACTTTTTAATTGTTGTCCTCCTTAAGTTTGGTTTTCACCACCAATGGGTTAATTTTATCAAAGAATGCATTTCTAAAGCATGGTTCTCAATTCTAGTTAATGGAACAACTATTGGTTACTTTCAAAGTCACAGAGGAATTCGATAGGGGGACCCTATCAGCCCCATGTTATTCATCATTATGGCAGAAGCTTTAGGCAGAACCATAAAAAATGCTTGCAGTTCAAGGCTAATATCAAGAATCAAGGAAACATCTCTCACTAGGGTTGTTTCTCACCAACAATTCATCAATGATATCCTTCTATTGACTAAGGCGTCGGTGGTTGAGGCCAAAATAATTAAATACATCCTACAACTCTACGAGGATGTTGTTGGTCAAAAAGTTAATTTTAGTAAAAGCAATTTATATTTATTGAACACCCCCATTCAAAGGCAAGGAAATATTTCAAAAAGTTTAGGGTGTGATATAGCAAACCTCCCCACTTTGTATCTTGGTCTCCCTCTTTTCATTGGTTCTTCGATAGAGTCAATGTGGGATAGGGTTATTGAAAGAATTTAAAAAACACTTGTTGGATGGAAAGGTCATCTTCTATCTCAAGCAGGAAAGTTGACCCTCACTAAGGCCTCTCTTCAGAGCATTCCAATCTATTTCCTCTCTATTTTCAAAGCCCCTATGAAGGTTTTCCAAAAATTTGAGAAACTCCAAAAAAAAAAATTATGGACTGCATCAGAGGAGAAAAGAAGGATACACCTTGTAGGATGGACCAAAGTGTGCAGACCCAAGGAAAATGGGGGCTTAGGTCTGAGGATAATTGCTCATATGAATTTAGCTTTACTAGCTAAGTAGGCATGGCGCCTCATTTTTGGTGAAGAAAATGAATGGATAACTATCATCAAATGAAAGTATCTTCAAAATATGGAATTTCTAAGTGACTCAATTCCAATCAAAGGTTTTGCTTTTTGGAAAGCAATTCTCAATTGTAAGGAAATCATCAAAAAATGTTTAAGATGGGTTTTAGGCAATGGTGAGAGGATAAATTGCTGGAATGATAGGTGGGCTAAGGATGAACCACTGATGCAATATCCTAACTTAGCCCAAATTAGAGATATCATAGAAGAACTCATTGGTAGAAAAGTCTATGATTATATGGTTGAGGACAGAGGCAGAATGAAGTGGAAACAAATAAGGATTCAGGGATTTCAAGCGAAATAAAATGATCTTTGTAACATTCTTAGGCAATAGTTTATCCCCATGAGACCCAAGGAAGATCAAGTGACCTGGGCTCCTACAGAAAATGGGTAGTTCACTGTTAAATCAGCTTACAAGATTCTGCTTGATGATGAGGATTTTGTCCTCCAAAAGGACTTAGTTTGGATAAAAAATTAATTCCAAAAATAGCAGTCTTTTCATGGTTGGTTATCCAAGGAAGAATTTGAACCATTGATAAAATGATGCATAAAGGTATTTGTTTCACTAATCACTATTATCTATGCAGGGCTAATTGGTAGACCATTTATCACATTTTCCTTGAGTGCCTTTTTTCCTTAACTGCCCTAAGTGGGAATTTTTAGGCCTTCAATATTTCTTGGGTTAAACCAGTCATCGTACTTGATTTATTCATCTAGTGGCATTGCCCCTTTTCAAGCCAAAGACTTAGATACATGTGGAAAATTTGTCTCAATTACTATCTTTGGCAGGTGTGGCTAGAAAGGAACCATAGAGTCTTTAATGAGTCTATCCATGATCATCAAACTATCATTGCCAGGATCCTATCCTTTGCCAATGAGAATGTGAACCTTATTCCTTTTGATAGTCATAAACCTCATCTATAGGAGACCACAATTTCTCAATATTTAAGCTTAAACTTGTTATATGAGTTTGTTCCTAGGGTATTCAACCCAAGAGCCAATGTTAAGTGGTTCCCACCTCCTACGGGTTGGTTTAAGCTTAATTTTGATGGATCGGCTAAGGATAATTCTCGCAAAGTAGGCACTGACGGTATTGTGCGAGATCATAATGGAAATATGATGCTTGCATTTTTTGAATATTTGGGAACAAGGATGAACAACGAAGGCCTTCAAATGACTCAAGAATTAGAAGGCAATTTGATCATAGAAGGAGACTCTATGCATGTTATAAATCTCCTCAATAATTGGAAAACACCTCCTTGGAGGATTAAAACAATTGTTGAAGAGGCTAGGATCCTTTTCCAGGGAATACAAGACATAAAAGCCCAACATGTCTTTCAAGAAGCTAACAAAATTGTTGATAAGCTGGCCAATTTGGGTGTCAATGGTGATAGACTTTTCAAATGGGAACACGGTGTCCCGAGTGAAGTAGAGGAGCTTATTCAACAAGAATGCCAAGAATTATAGTCAAATTTACCAACAGGGAAAGCACTGTAAGTTCGAAGGCTAGGAATAGTCACATGTCAGATAACATGGCTCCTAGTCATCTTTGTAATTTAAGGTTGGTTGATAATCACAGGACAGGAAAGAAATGACAATATAAGACTTTTAACTTGAGCCACGTGGACCACCAGATAGCCACTACCATAAATTTAACTAGCAGGTTCACTTCTCCAAGGCTGATTGGCCAAGACAGGATGTGGTCCCAAAGCATGTCATATATGGAAGAAAGCAATTACCAAAGAATTATTAAGAGTAACTGTCAATACAGAGCTTGTGGGAGTTTTTTTCAATACTCTGCTATGTCTGTCTACAAATTTTTGTTTCTCCACTGTTTCAAGGAAGGGATCCATGTCTGTTTCTTTTTTTGTAATTATGATGCAGGTGTGTTTTCTAGGGGTATACCCAAAATTTTGTATGGGAAGTTTCTTTTTGATAACAGGCTATGTACCTTACCGGATGTAATGGCTTTGGCGGTATGTATATTTTACATATATAGGATCCTTAGTAAGGACATGTTCATCAACAACCCTAGGCTGATTTTTGTAAAAGGTTTTGGGTCAACCTATAAAACCCGGTATTAATGCTATAGTATCTTATCTACCAAAAAAAATTATTTTTTAATCCTAGTTAAATTTATAATTTAGGGGTATCTTTAAGAAAATAAAGTATCACTAAACCTTGTGTACCTCTAAATTATATATTAAAACACTTAGTGTAATTCTAACTCATTTGTTGCACCATATGGAGAAAAAATGTTGTTTTTTGGGAAATTCTTCCAAACTTCATGTTAACCTTGAACTATTATAAGTTAAAAATGGCGATTCACCATTTTTGGGGACCAATCACATAAGAAATAGATGGAAACCTCCTAAAATATATTTATGAATAAATTAATATCATTATGCATTTTTAAAATTACAATTTCATAAATAATTTCACCTTGAATATAATAGAATAAAAGTTATTTTAGCATCCACAAGGCCACATGTATCCTACAATACAACATACTTATAAAGAACCATGGTTACTAACCATAAAATCTAATATAATTATTTTTCCTTCTCCAATGTGATCTTTTGCTACTAATTTTGATGATGACTTTTTTTTTACTTTGTCTACTTTATCCTCTTGAAACAAATCATGCATTAATTCTAAGGCTAATGTATCAATATACCCAGCTTATATATCATTACATACCTCATGTTCCGAAATAGAATGCTTCTCTTTCATCCTCCTCTTAACTATAAATGATACATATTCTCTCCTATTATTCCTTGTTTCTCTCCTATCATTCCTTGTTTGGTCCCTTTAATCTTCTTGTTTCACATCTAAATTGGTGTGATATAGTCCTCAATTGGGCCACAAGCTTCTTTGCTCTAAAATTTTTGGCCTTTTCAATGTTATCATATATAATATCAAATTTAGCAAGATGTTATTGTGTTTTTCTTTCTAACTTAATTTTTTGCATGGCTATTCTAAAATTTTCCTTAATAAATGACTTTATCCCTTTATTTAGGTGTTCATGCATGTTAATATTACATATATTCATCCATGATTTTTTTTCAATTACATATTATTTATCTTGTTTAGATCTTCTTATACTATAACTTCACACCATTTATTTACATCCATATTTTTAATTATTTTTAGAAATCCTAGAAGATAAACCATAGTGAATGCCTCTATAGAAAAAGTAGTTATTTTGCTAAAATTCATATCACATGGAGTCAAAAATATTTGTTTCAATTTTTATAACTAGGTGCTGATGAATCCTCTATTTTTATCTTCATTTTATGTATAATGTGATCCTAGCCTATACTTCAGGTTCATATAACATTATGGGTATAATCAATAGCCCAAAGAAAATCCATATAATTTATCAATTCCAAAAGTCAAAAGCACTCTTTATCCTCCCAAAATTATCTTTCTTATACATGTTTCACATATGATATTATTATTTATCCTCTATTAATTATTCTAGGAGGCCCCGTTCAAAGTGAAAAATCAACTAATTCTTTTTCTTTGCTAGTACTTGTATGCCAATCTCCTTGTAAAAGTGTTTTAGGAAATATAAGTACTCTCTTATCCACTATTCTAACATCATAATAAAAATTAGATTATCTACATATAAAATAAGACTCACTACATATTATTCCCCTAAATAAACACATCCCATGGACACAGATTTAGCCATTCTTCTAATTTTCTAATATAAACCAAATAAGGTAGTAGATAGTGGACATCCTTGTTTGACCCCTATGCCAGTGCTAAAGTAGTATGAAAGACATACTTTAGTTTTGAAATTAGCTTATACAACCTTTTAATTTCTTTGAAATACTAATCTATATTATTTTGGTACACATGAGTCCTTTGTTCTACTCCATAGTTTACTTCTAAGCACAATGTAAAAATATTTCTCAAAGTCCACAAAATAGCAATAGACTTATCCTTTCTTATTTCATATTTTTTTAGTTATATGTATCAAAGTGATTTCATGGTTTATTATTTAGTTTTTTATTTTGAAACAAGCTCGTTCTTTTGGCCTCTTTCTTTGTTCTTATATCCAAATTGATGATTCTACACTCAATCATTCATTAAAATATCTTGAAAAATAAGAGATTGACCAAAATAGTTTGATAATTTGAAGTATTATTTATATCTCCACTCTTAAATGGAAGTATTACTATACTTATTATTCAACTCCTCAAAAATCCATTCTATCCTCTTGATATGTGAAGGTAACTTCTCTAATCACCATTTTATGTATTCTACCTATAGTCCATCCATATTGGAATCCTTACCTATTTTTAGCTTCTTAATTTGTTCCTTAATCTATATTAAGATGAATAAAATTATTATTTATTAAAGAATTCATAATATATGGTTAGATAGTGGAAATTGAAAGATAATAGACCATTGTTTGCCTTCAACATGAAAGTAAAGTCAAACATAAATTTAAACAGTTGCTAAGATAATAAGAAGCATGATGAAGTATAAATATCTTGTTATGATTTTTTTGTGGTGTGTATAATTTCTTTACCAAATATTTAGCATCATTATGAGTTATGGTAAATAATCACAATAATATAAATATTTCACACACGCACATCCCAAGAAAAATTCAATAAGTTTCATTTCAAAGTATGAAAAAAATTACAATGACATGTATATTTTATACACACATATAGGCCTTACTAAACAATCCCATTAAGAGCTATTCTAAAATATTTCAAAAATGAATAAAAATTCTTTGAAAAAATTGTCACACTTGATATAATAAAACCTATGAATATCCTGGTGGAAGCCTTTAGTCATCTTATAGAGTGTCATTTTGGTACTCTAGCCCTATATCCATCCATCATCTTATGGATATGACCTTAATTATAAAAATATATAAACAAGAACATAAAAATATATTTAACCATGACTTCTATAAGAAGGGAACAAGTGTCAAAAAGGATCAAAATATGTCAAAATCATAGTCCCACACATTACTCATTTTAACCATGTAACAATGAGAATATCCAAAGCAACTTTTGATAGACTATTCGCTTCATCAATTAGTTCTATATAGATATGTTTAAAAGATATCTCTAAAAATGACACTTCTAGTAATTTCACTTGTCATAATATGGACTAAGTATCAAATTTTTCATCCCCACTAATTCTAAAGCTTAATCCACCACTAATTTTGAGTCACAAAATACTTCAAATTTTTTTATTATGTATTCCACTACCATTATTATCAAAAAGATCAAATTATTCCACTCAACCACATTATTGGTTCCTTCATCAAGACCAACATTGAAAGTGAGTATGTGATGTTCATCCTGATATAACACTCCTCATATCCCACATCTACCTAAGTTACCTTGAGAAGCTTTGTCAAAAATATTCTAAGACTTCATAATACCCACTATTAAAATGCTAAGCTACCTTACAAATACTAATTTTGGGGCTTGTATTATGCCTTCATAAGTATATTTGATCTAAGTTTGAAATTGTATAAGCAGAATTTCCTTACTCTCAAACAACATAGAATTTTTTACAAACCACAGACACCATGTAAATATTAATAAAATGCATGTGTATTCCTTTAATATTTTTCCTTTGAACCATTGTTGCATATTCTATTATAGAATCCTTGTTTGAAACTATCCCTTTCTCTTATTCATAGGTGGAATATACGTCCGCACTTATCTCAAGAAATCACAGTGAACCAGTTGGTTATCCATTATTTCTTATTACCTTTTACATGGGTTGCTTTAAATTAGACCTTGTTATGATCTCTTTTGTAGAGCATACTATGTCATTGCCTTCTTAGCTAATATTAAACAAGAAATAAATCTAATTTTCAATGGTGCTTTCATCTTCTAAATCCTACTCCACCACCAAACGACCCCCTCATTATTATCTTCAAATATTACCTTGTATCCTTCCTTAGCTATAAATTAGCCACTAGCTAGGTTCTTTGATAATACTAAAGAATCTTCTTTTTGTCTCAATATTATAAAATCCCTTATCACATCCTTTGTATAATTCTCCATTTCTTAGCTTCATTTCCTTCCAAAAGTAACTATTCTACTAAAAGCCACCCTTGGTTCCACAAATTATTATTTTTTTCCATAGAGGTTGCATTTTATAATCTCCTAAGACCCTATCTATTTAGATGTTCTATTAAATATTGATATAAATAGTAATCTTGTCGACTCCACATTCAAGGATCTTTTCCTAGCTTTACTTTCTTACCATTTCCTATTCTCCAAACCAAAAATCTACCCACTAATATAAATGCCTTACTTCCCAATCAAGGGTCCTTTCCTAGTCTTACTTTCTTACCATTTTCTATTCTCCAAATAACAAAATTATCCACTAATATAAAATCTTTCACTAATGTTTTTCAAATGATAGTAGCATTTGTAATTGACTTGCTAGGAAGTCTAACTACTCTTCAAAGGACATCAAACCTAAATATTTCCCCTTGATAACCTCATTCTATAATATTTTACTACTTATTTATCTCTAACGACTCTTGGTAGCTAGAATTTTTCTAAATTTATGTATATTTTTTTTGGTAAGTAGTGTTTGTATTTACAGTGGGTTTTAACAAGGATCCCAAAACCTGATTACATAAGCAATGGGCCTAGGGCATCAATCCCTTGAAACCGAACACCAAAATAGAAATCCCGCCCAGCGGTAACAGTAAGCATGAAACAATCCCTCTCAACGGGAAACAAACAAATAAGAAAGAAAGTAGTTTTGGAGATCCCGCCTAGCGGGGAGTAGCCAAAAACCACCATCGAGAAGATCCCGCCCAACAGGAAGCAAAGAAAAACCGTTACAATAAAATCCCGCCTTGTGGGAAGCAGTAAAAACCACCACAAACAGTCCCGCCTAGCGGGAAGCAGCAGGGAAATCCCGCCATCCGGGAAACCAGCAGAAAAGAAAGGATCCCACCTCGCGGGAAAACCGACGAATTTGGCGGATCCCGCCCTGTGGAGAAACCATCCCGCCCACCGAGAAAACATATCGTTCAGTGAGAGCCATCCTGCAGGAAGTCGACAGCCAGCACAGAGAGAATCCAGCCCATCGGGAAGCGACCAGAGAGCTGCACCACGATGAACCCGCCCCGAGAAAAAAGAAGAGGATCCCGTCCCGGCAAAACAAAAAGAAACAGCAGGTTAAGGGACCAGGGATCTAGGGACTAGGAATCTCGAGCGGGAAGAGGAACCAGTCACAGGGATGGGATCCTTAGGAACCAAAATAGTGGGAAGCTGTCCAAACCCTAAACCATCACCTCCACCGCACCGAGAAACACAGGGGACCAGATCCACGCGAATAACCTGCAAAAAACCCCAGGGGGAAGCCTGAGGGAAAAAGGGAAGGGATCCCCAACCAAACAGGGATCCCTGGGAAGCACCAGTCCAAAAAAACAACCAAGGAAACCCTAGCCGACCGGGAGGGGCGCAGATAGTGGAGAAGGATCTCCCTCCAGGAGATCATCTGCAAACAACCACTCCCCGGGAGGGATGACCTGGGTTGAGCCAGGGACTGGGCAGGAACCAGGAGCCATGGGAGGGGGAGCAGGGGAGGGACCAGAGCCCTCCCCTCTCTACTTTCTTCCCTCCCCCTCTTTAAGTTTCATCGATGGTCATTAAAATAATAACTATTTTTCAAAATTTATGTATATTAATAAGCCCCCATCCTCCTATTAATATAGGTTTAGAAATATTACACCATTTAACAAAAGCCATTGCATTCTTCTCCTTTATTTATATCCAAATAAAATAGAAGCATTTATTTCTTATTTATCCCACTATTTTAATAGAAATATAAGCCATGGAGTGCCAATATACTAGAACAGATTCACCAATTTTAAATAGTCTCCCAATGTTAACCATCTATTACACCATTAATTTATCCTTTTTTTCACTTTATTGTGTAACCAAATCCAATCCTAGTAATCATAATCATTCAACATTAGCCTAAACTACAAATATTTAGACCTTTACCAAAATCAATTAGATTGGATCTAAAAATCCTTATGTTTGCTTTTGTGTCTTGTTTGTATCCTATTAAAATATATATTAGTATTTTGGAGGATTATTTTAATTCCTATAGTAGAAAAATATAGATCTAATAAATCTTTATATTTCTATGCTTCTCTTAAGGTTTCATTTCTAAATAGAAGTATATTATTTAAAAATAGTAAGTGAATCCTAACCAAAGAATTTCACATTTTAGTGTGTTTGATCATTCCAAGTATATTATATTTCTTAATCATTTTATTTGACCCTTTGCTCACAAATGGACCCAAATATCTGAGGTCTATATTTCCTAGGATCATATAATAACATGAAAATAATATCATTCAATCACAATATGCTAGGAACTTTCTAGTTAAATAAGCACATCCATGTAAATATTATAATAAAAGCAATAATTCATGAAAGAACAAAATATTGCAATATAAAATGTGAATGTGGAGATATATATTAATTGCATAACTTCACAATACATAATTGTTGGCCTCTTTTAGGGGGAAATATCCTAATAGAAATTTGATTCAATATGCAAAAAGATACATCCATATATGTCTCTTGCATATTTAAATACTCTTCATAGCTCTAAATATAACACTCAAGGGTTCAATTACATGTAGAATATCAACTGACCTATAACATTCTACAAAAAAAAATAGTTATATTATTCAAAATAGTTACATTAAATGGTGCCACTAGTCTAGGCATCTTTAGTGATACAAACTATTACAAAATGTTACATAACATAATTAGGATGGTGTTACCATGCGAGAAAGGGGGTTATTGCCTAATAGTGTTAGGATGGGGTCCTAACACACCCTTTCCCTTAAAAAATATTTATCCTCAAAGATGAATATGAGGAAACTATTATTGGAGCTACTGGAGTGACTCTCATGATGTATCTTTAGGGCGTAATCCTCACCCTTGAACAAAAATGTCAATGATAACATGGTGGTGAAGGGTGCATGATTTTCTATTCAATATTTTTTTAGACTTGAGAATGATGAATGCTTCTTCATCCAACTCTAGTAATGTGGATTGTACTTATAAGTTGTTGCTAACAACCTTATTTAAGAAGGAGATATACAGACTATATGGATCCTAGAAGGGGTTAGAAAGACCAATTTGTAGGCTATTGAACCAATCTATTGTAACACCTAGTATGAACCGTAGTATTTGGTTTCATATTTTTGGTATCCCCAAAGCTAGAGATATGACTATTTATAGGGTTACAGGGCAAGAAAACTAAGTCTTCCACTTCAAAGTTTCACTAAGAATAGTTTTAATCAACTTGTTTATGCATATGGTTTAGGGCCAATTATAAATTTACCTTAATAGTTTAGAGGATGACAACATGTTGGTTGAGAGTGGAATTGATAGCATGAACCTTGGATTTTCCTATAATGTGGGAGAAGGGTATTGGTGGAGGAAGACCATATACTTCTTCAAATGCGGTAAACTTGGTGACATAATATGAAGTATTATACTACCATTTAGCCAGAGGGAGCTATTTAGCCTATTATGTAGGATGTTTTGATGCAAGGTAGAAAAGGTATAATTCCAAGTAGTTGTTAACAATTTTAGTTTGGCCACTAGTCTGAGGGTGATAGGTCAATCTCATTTTGATTTCAGTGCCCTACAACATAAATAGTTCTTGCAAAAAGTGACTGGTAAAAGTAAGGTCCCTATTTAACACAATAGATTTGGGCAACTACAAAGGATATGTATGGATGGTATAAGAAATAAAAATGATCATACTTGGTGAGATGATCTACTACCACTATAACAACTAATTTTTGTCCCAATCTGGGTGACCCTTCAATGAAATCCATAGAAATATCTTTCCACTCTTGTTCTAAAATTGAAAAGGGTTGAAGGGTTCAAGGGAAACAAATAGTTTCACCTTTCATTCATTGGAACCTATCATATTATACCATAATTTTTTGAATATCCCTTTTAATTCCCTTCTAAAATAAAGTATGTTTGGTCCTTTCATAGGATTTTAGAATCTTGAAATGTCTAGTTATTGGAGTTGTATGTATTTTTTATCGGTGATATTTTTGGAGTGATAATTCAATTGTAATATCTCAAGTTTTGATCATCCTAAGTCTATCCAAGTCATAATTTGGGTTCTAATTCAAGTTTATTGATCAAAGTCTACAAACTAGAATCCTTGGTTGTTTCTTATTTGAGAGGATCAATACACTAAGTAAGGGGTGTAGATATAACATTTAACATTCCCATATATTCATTCTATTAGGATAGTGTATCAACAACTATATTCTCCTTTCCTTTTTTATATATGATTTCATAATCATAGCCCAATAATTTAGATACTCATCTTTATTTTTTGGGTGTTGTTACCCTTTGTTCCAAAAAGCACTTAAGACTTTGATGGTTAGTTTTGATTGAAAAGTGACACCCTATGATATATGGCCTCAAATTTTTAACATGTAATATGGCTATAATATCCTTTTCATAAGTATATTTACCCAAATTTTGGCTTAAAAGTACTCTACTGGTGAAGTTCAATGGTCTTCCTTCTTGCATCAAAATTATCCTATTTCCATTGCTAGAACCATCACTTTTAATTACAAAAGGTTTAGAAAAATTAGGCATTGCTAACACTAGGGTGGTTGTTATGTTGGAAATTTGAGCAATTTTTTTTTTCATTGATGTCAAGAGGTTTGATGTCCAGTTTTGTCATCATTGATGTCATAAGGTTGTTTTTCTTCCAAAATACAAGGAAGTGGTTAAAAGAAAAAGGGTATAATATTTATTTTAAATATTATATGCCTAAAGAGGTCTAACAGGTAGAAGACCCAAGTAAAGGAAAGCAAGTTTAAGAAATAAATAATAATATTATAATATTCGTGCAAAAGAAATAGGCAAGAAATAACAAGGTCCAAGGAATCATTAAAAAATATGTATTCCTGACAAGATGCATTGAGCAAATTATAAAGGTTTGAAAAGGTTTTAATTTAATTTATTTAAATTAAAAAAAATTAACCTAAGGTTAAAATTTTAATTTAAATAATTAAAGGCTCCAAGGTTTAAAGTTGAATTCAAAATTTAAAATTCGAAAGGGCTGATGTGTTTAATGCAAAGTGAAGAGTATAAGTAGGAGTATTTTTTTATTTCCTAAATTCCTACACTAATTTGAATGCCCACATGAGTAATAGTAATTTGTGCGCTTTATTTCAAAGAGGAGAAGACTCTTGTTGGTTTCTAAATAAAAGGAGGCAGAACTTCGTTTAAGTTTGTGTGGCATCGAAATGATATCCCAAGGCACTGGATAGCATATACGATGATCGAAATCATGTCTACAGTACTTGTAAGGAGCAGGACATGGTTTTTAATCCCACACGATTTGTTTTACTGAAGAAGGGGAGCATTTTTTGTTTTCATTAGAATTCATGTGGCAGCATAAGTGACGGTGCATGGACCTTTGGTTCACGTGTGGGCCTGTAGCCTAGGTAGCATCTTAGACTTGGGTTAAGGTGCTACGACAACATTGGTCGTGGGTTTGAGTTTGAGAATTGGTTGTTGGGTGCTGGTCGTCGAAGTTGTGTACAAATTTTGGTGATGTGGGCTAACAAATAAGGTATGCACATTTGATTTATTTTTCCAAAGTTTGGAATGCCAAAAATTGGTTTGAGGCCACATGATAATTGAAATGGGCATGTGTTAAATGTTTATAAGGGGTGTTGAAATAAATGTTTTTATTTTGGAGCTTGGAAAATAAAAATAAGATTGGAGATTATAAGGTGTTAACAAAGGAATTTTATTTTATGTATTGAATATTATTTTGAGAGGATTGGAGATTATAAGGTGTTAACAAAGGAACTTTATTTTATGTGTTGAATGTTATTTTTAGAGGATTGAAGATTATAAGGTGTTAACAAAGGAACTTTGTTTTTATGTGTTGGATGCTATTTTGAGATTATTGTAGATAATAAGGTGTATTTGAGACTTGATATTTTATTGTAAATCTTGAATGGTGAAATAATTGTTGAGAATATTTGTGTGGAAATTTTGAGATATATTATTGTTGTCTAACCTTGAATTGGTAAGAAGATTTTGTTGCAAGTAAAATAGGTTTGAAGACATATCTCCATCAAAGAAAAAAGGTATGGGCACATCATCTTTTGTTTGAAATATTGGAATGAATGTTGTGAAATACAAGGTGGAGTGAAAAGGATTGTTTGATAAGCATTGTTGGAAATATTGAGTGAATTCTTATATGCTTCATTGATGAATGTTTAGAGAACATTTGAGATAGATATTGAGGACTATTTGAGTTAGGGTTTGAAACCCACATTGTGCACCTTGGTTGAAGAAGTATGAAAAACTTGTTTAGGATTTGTGAGCAAGTTGTGTTTCATTGATTGAATAAATGAGTGAAATTATTGAGCATTGGTTTTTGAGTGATATTGAAAGTGATTGTGCAAACTTTAGAAACCAGATTTGTGAAAGTGATAAACTTAATTATTGAATAGAACATATTAATTTTTTGATAGAGTACATCATTATCTATATGTCCTAGAGGTTAAACAAATTTTGAGTAGAATATGTTCTAAACTGCTTCAAGTTAGAAAAATTACTTTGAATAATAAATAAAACAATTTATAACATTGTGGGTAAGATTTGACATTGATTTAGCATATATTGTGAGCTTTTTTGAGCATGTGTTTTAGTATATTTGAGTAAGATTTTGTGAAATCTTAAGGATAGATTTGAGCAAGCTTTTGTGAAAGCTTGTAGGTAAATTTGAGCAATTTCTTGAGAGGACTTGTGGGCAAATTTGAGGTAATTCTTGGTGAAGAATTAAGAGTAGATCAAGCAAGTTCTTGAGAGGACTTGTAGGCAGATTTGAGGTAAGTCTTGGTGAAGACTTGAGAGCAAATTGAGCAAGTTATTTAGAGGACTTGAGGGCATATTTGAGGTAATTCTTTGTGAAGTCTTGAGAGTAGAGTTGAATGATTTTTTCAAGATTTGTGTTAAGGCTTGGGGTAAATCTAAGCAGATTTTATTTGTGATTGAATCAATATTTGTGTTAAGGCTTGAGGACATATTTAAGGATAAATTGTGGTGCAAATTTAAGAGCAAATTTGTGTTAGACCTAAGATAGAGTTAGATCATATTTGTACTAGCCTAAGGATAGTATTTTGTGTAGATCTGATACAATGTTAAGAGCAATATTTGGAGGTGATAGAGTAGAGGATAGTAGTCTCTAATGGATAGAGGTCTTATGAGTGAGGACAAAGGTATTCTATGGAGATAGATTCACAATCCAGTGTAGTGGAGGCAATAGTCTTCTAGAAGATAACCAGCCAAAGTAGAGGAGAAATATTTCTCCTATGGATAGATATCCATGAAATAGAGTAAGGGGAAAGAGTTCTCCTATGAAGTGTGATCCAAGAAGCAGTTAGGAATATAGATTTATTATGTGGAGAGATATCCACAAACTAGTTGAGGAGAAAGAGTTCTCATGGGTCAAGTTCCATGAACCAAATAAAAGGGGAAAGAGTTATCCTATGGAGAAAGATCCACAAATCAGAGCATTAGAGGATTGGTGTGTCCTTTAGATAGAGGTCCATAAATATTGTAATAGGGATTTGATTCTTGAGAGGATTTGTTGAAAAAATTTAGTAGAAATATTTTTTCGATGGAGTAGCCCATATTGGATGAACCATGTTAAATTGGTGTCTCTATTGTGTGTGATGATTTATGCATTGATTTGATTACTGTTATTGATATTACCATTGATTTTATTGGATAATATTGGGAAATAAAAGTAGAATTTGGTATTATACTATTCACCCCCTCTTAGTATAAGCTTGTGTTCTTCAATTAGTATCAGAGCAGGTTCCTTCGAAATAGTTTAATAGCTTGAAGCAAAAGTATATAGGAACATAGATGGTATCTCAGAGTGGATCTTCAACAAGTAAGGTACCATTATTCAATGGGAACAATTACGCATTTTGGAGTGTAATAATGAAGATTTACCTAATGACACAAGAAAATGAGATATGGTAAGCAGTTGAGGATGGGTACACACCGCTAGCTACTCCTACAAATAAAGATGGTAAGCTTATACATATGAATAATTGAAAGGCAATGAATGCAATCTTAAGTGGTTTACATGAAGAAAAATTTGTAAAAGTTATGCATTGCACATCAGCAAAAGATATTTGGGAAAAGTTGAAGAAAACATATGAGGGAGACAAAAAGGTCAAGATGGCAAAATTGTAAAATTACAAGAAAATATTTGAAGACTTGAAGATGAAGAATGAGGAAGACATTGTTACATACTTACTTCATGTGGATGAGGTTGTTAAATCCATGCAATAACTTGGGTTTGAAATTGAAGAATTAGATGTTTTTCAAAAGGTTTTAAGGTCACTCCCTAATAGGTATAGTGAAAATATTTCAGCCATAGAAGAAACAAAATATATTGAAACTTTGACTAGGGATGAGTTACATGGAACTCTCATAGATTTTGAGATGAGAATAGGAAAGGATCATATTCCCAAGATAGAGGTAACCTTCAAAATAGCTAATGAGGCCTAGAAATGCCTCCATCATAGCATGTTTTGAACAACTAAAACTTGCCTAAAACTCTATGATTTACTTTATATACTAGTTAAGTTGATCTAATATGCTATGTATTAATTTTTTGCATGATTTATGTGTTTATAATATTATATGTTTATTTTTATAGTTTTTATGTAGTTTTATGTCACTTTGCCATGACCTGTTACATAAGGGATATGGTTAGGCTGATAGCAACATTTTACTATTCTTATTTTGATGTTACTCAAGCATTAATTTCTTTGAATTTAGAAAATAGTACAAAGAACTATTACTGTGCAGCATAAATTGGTTTTCCTATGTAAAGTCCATCCAACTACCAATGAATGGCAAGACATGGAATTCACACATGAAAATGAATGAAGGCTATTGCAATCTGATCCTGAGGACTAATCCACCTGAGAAATGCAGCTAAAATTAATTGAAGAGTACATAGTTGATCAGTCTAAATATCTTCGAATTGAGAAATACAATCTCTTTGGATTGAGCGAATATTTTCGGATTGAGCCACCTAGCTCCAAATTGAGAACAAAAAGCACTTTTTTACCTGTTGACTAATTTCTGACGGTGGAAAAAGTGAAAGAAGGCTGAGGAGGTTAAAGTAAAATATCTCCCATATAACTTTGTCGTCCTTGCCGTCCAAAGCCACAATTTATGGAAAATATCCTCTTCTAGGATAAACCCAGGGAATACTACAGAATAACAGGAATTGATTTGCAGAGTATATTTTCTGTTGTAATTAGATTTTAGGCATCTATAAAAGATAGCTCTCGTACAGGTTGAGATAATAATAAGAAGAATAATAATAACACTAAAAATGGTAGTAGAGAAAATATAGATAGAGAATAAGTGTGAAAACTAAGATTGTTATAGTTCTGTAACAGGTTTTAGTAGCAAATTTGTAATCATGTTTTGAATCAATAAAGTACAAGTTTTTCTATTCATTCTGTTATGTTTGAGTGTGAGTAATATTTAGAGAGAGAGAGTAACTCATACATTCTTCTAAAAAATGAGGCTGGCCACTTCCAGACCTAGGAGGAGGAATAACAGACAAGTTTTATTCTGATTTTGCTGTAGCAGAATAAGCTATAAAACTTGTCAATTTCATTATTTTGTAGTAGTTAACATCCATTTCAGTCCTAATAATTTATTTTTTGTTCAAGATAATTTTGTGATGTGATTAACAGTAGATCTGATTAGTCTTTTTGATTTCCAACAACTTTCTAATTTACTACAATTTCCATTTCCAACAATTTACAGTTTTCTACAATTTTCCTACATTATTATTTTTGTTGTCAACCCCTACACAGAATATTGACAACCTTCTATTACAGAGTATTGATAGGAATTAATTTTTGTTTTCATTATTGCAAGAGTAAATAGACTTTCATTTTACAACTATAATTAGGTTTCCAATTCTGCAACTGTAACTAGGGTTTTAATTCTGCAATTTAATCAAATTTCATTCTTGCAACTATAACTAAGGTTTCATTTCTATAATCAGCAATTAGTCTTGATTCTTGCAATTATATTAAAGTTCAATTTATGCAATTTATATGTAGAATATACCTAAAAACACCCACACAATTAGTTCCACCAATAAGACTTGCTGCTCCCAATTGACCTTAAATTATAGCCCTGTTCACTCCTTTCGCAGATAGCCTTGTACACTGCCCTAGATTAACAAATTCATTGAGAATTAATGATGTGTTTAATGATAGTCCAAAATTTTGGTACTGTTTCTAGGGAGAGTGTTGTTGGAAGGTGTCAATAGTTCAATAGTTGTTAATTAGACCGAGTTGTGAAAATTTAGGGTAAAATCTAAATATAATAGTTGGTTAAGTAACAATTATTGACTTATAATTTATGTCATTAAGGAGTAGGCATGAATGAGTAGGCGTAGGGATGAAGAAGGTAAAATTATCCAAAAATATCCCTGGCTTATTCCATTAATAAGATCTTCATGCCTAGGGGGTGAATCACCTATGTTTGAACTACTAGAAAAAATAAAACAAAAACCACCAACTTCATCATCATCAAAATCTCCTGAGCAAGAAAAATTACCAGACTCATTATCAACAGAAGGTGAATGATCTCTTGAGAAATAAATTTGGATAGGTTTAACTATTTTTTAAGAACAGGAAATTATGGTAGAAAGAGGCAATCCAGATGGGGATGATGAACATGGTCATGTCCATAATAAAAATGATCAAGATGATCAAGATGTGCTCCAACCTCCTAGAAAATTTGAATGTCATATTCTTCTGAATCCCACACAGAACTCTCCCATGAAAATAATCTCACCTATCAATTCCTGTTTGAGTTAAAAGTAGTGTGTCAAACCTATGACTATATAAATGATAATAAAAAACTCAAGGTTTTTCCTTCAACACTCAAGGACTCGGCATTACACTAGTTCATGAGCTTACAACCAAATTCCATCCAAACCTGGGATCAAATGGAGACTGTATTTTTAGACAAGTATCAAAAGTATTTTCGAGTAAGGAACAAGAAATATGATTTGTTCAGAATTAAACAAGAAGATGATGAAACATTAGAAGATTACCTTGATAGATTTGTGTTTATTCAAAGAAGGTGTGGACTAGGAGAACTAGAATTATGTAAAACCATTTTTCTAAGAGGATTACAAGATGAATCTAGAGAGGTATTAGATTTGATGGGAAATGGGGATGTAAGTACTCATAATATGGATGAGATTGTGGATCTTTGCAGAAATTACTCTCACACTAGGCAAAAAATAAAAAAAAAGAGTACAAATGGCACTAATGTGAAGGACCTAATAGAGTAACTTGCAAATTTTAAGACTGATATCCTAGTACAATGAAACACATCTCTGGGAGAAATATCTGCTAAAGAAAAAACCATAGAACCTTTAGCAATTTATTGCCCAAGATGCAGGAATAAACATGCCTTACAGGAATGTCCTCTAAAAAAACATCCATTTTAGCCATTTGCAGTATTTGCTCAAAAGGATATTTGACTGAAAAATGTCATCTGCTACCACAACTAAAAACTGTCATAGAAAATCAAATAGAAGAACTCAATTATGTGGGACCAAGACAAGGGATAAAATTTCAACAGTATCAAAATACCCCTCATTTTCCTACAAATTGGGGAAACAACCATGGAAACATGTCTTGGGGATAGTCAAAACCACCCCAACATCCTTGGAATTATTCTCAATGGATAAATTCTCAATAATGACCATAAACATGTTGGAATAATCCATCCTAGAATCAAAACCAAAATAACCCATCATGGAATCAAAATAACCCACCATGGACTCAAAATCAAAGTAATTCATGTTGGATGCAAAATCAATAGCAGTGGGGTCAAAAATACCAGTCCTATCCAAGGCAACAAAGAAATCAAGGTCAAACTCAGAATTTGCTTCCTGCACCAAATCAAAATTTTCAAGGAAAACCAAATCAACAAATGCAACAGGTGAAACAACCTCAATTACCAGTTCAACATGTAATAAATCCAAATAACATAAGGCAGGTAGCTCTTGCCTATATGGTTGATTCTAAAGGAAATTCAGATATGCAAATTTTGGATTGTAGCAATATACAACTACGTTTAGGGAAATTTTTACCTGAACCTATTATAATTGAAGTGAAAGAAGATGAAATTCAAGAACCTATTGAACCAAGAAAATTCAAATCAACAACAGAAAAAGAATAAAAAATAGAACCACTAGTTGAACAGTTACCTTCATTAGGGATAATTCCATACCCTAAGAGACTTAACACTACAACAAAAATTTTTGAATCAGAGTTAGTGAAAGAACTCAAAAACTTAACCACAACACTACCATTATTACAAGTCATTAAGGATATACCTGTGATTAAAAGAACTGTCCAATATTTGTGCAATAGAAGAGCAAGAAAAAAAAATAAGGCATTTCCTAAAATTGTTCATGTTGAAGGAAAGATAGCTGATCTCTTATCAGGAAAACTAGTACCTCTAAAGTATAGTGACCCAGGAAGTCTAGTTATCATAGTGATCATAATTTCAGTACCAATATCAAATGTCTTAGTTGATCTAGGAGCTACAATAAATATCATGACCAAGGATACAATGGAATAATTATAGCTCAAACATCTCAACCCAACATTCATAGTTTTAGAAATGGCTGATTGGTCAGTTGCAAAACTTGAAGGTATCATTGAAGATGTCCCTATAGAAGTTTCTTCTTGGGAATACCCTACAGATGTTTTAGTTTTACAGCCAAGAAACTCAGCACATGTCTATCCCATTATCCTAGGAAGACCTTGGCTTGCAATTACAGCAGCCTTTATAGACTACAGATCTAGAAAAATGACAATTTCAAATGGTATTGACCTAAAACAAATTTCTCTATATCCTCCTGCAAGACCTTTAAGCAATTTTAGAGGTCAATTATGGTTTCTTGACTCAGCTGAAGAACCAAAAGAGGTTATTTCCACACTAGCTACCTTGGTATTAAGGGAACACATAGAAGACCTCCATGACACAAAAATTTTAGAAAATGAAATAGTCCTAATGAATGTTCTGCATGAACAATGGTTAGAAGAGGAAGCAACCAATATCAAAAGAGAATAAGGTCAAATTTTTGAAGAAAGGCCATATATACCATCAGAGGAAATATTTTTTTCACTACCACATGGGTGGCACCATCACTTGATCCTCCCTTCTCATTGTTCCATACAGGATATGCTTCCATCAGAAATCAATGAGACAGAAACTTCTTATGTCCTCCCATATCATCATTGTCCTCTTAATTCCCTAGTCAACAATTATGAAGAAGTGAATTCAGTCCTTCCAAATACAAAACAAATAGAAGTCCAGCCAGACAAATTTTTGAACATAAATAGTCAGCTTACTAGGGAAGAGGAAGAAAAATTGACAGTTGTTTTGCAGAAGCATATCCATGCTTTTGCTTAGGATTACAAAGATATGTCAGTGATTCACCCTGATGTATGTACTCATAGAATTTATATTGAAGATGTCAAGCCTGTAAGATAGCCTCAGAGAAGATTGAATCTTGCCTTGAGGGATATTGTGAAAGAAGAAATTGAAAAAATTCTGGAAGTAGGATTCATTTACCCAATTTCTTATAGCCGGTGGGTCTCTCCATTGGTTATAATGCCTAAGAAAAATGGAAAAATGAGAGTATGTATAGACTATAGAGAACTGAACAAAGTGACATACAAATATCATTTTCCATTGCCATTCATAGATCAGGTGTTAGATACTCTTACTGGAAAGAATTTTTTTGTTTTCTTGATGGATTTAGTGGATATAATCAAATTCAGGTTGCACCTGAAGATCAAGAGAAAACAACCTTTACCTGTCCATGGGGAAAATTTTCCTATAGGGTCTTACCTTTTGGTTTGTGTAATGGCCAGCAAAATTTTAGCGAGCAATGTTAGCCATCTTTTCTGATCTAACTAACAACAGTGTTGAAATATACATGGATGATTTCACAGTCTATGGATAGACTTTTGAATTTACATTGGAACACATTGATAAAGTTTTAACTCACTGTGAAACCTACAAGTTATCCTTAAATCCAGACAAATGTTTTATGATGACGGAGGAAGGAATAGTTCTTGGTCATCACATCTCTCCTCAAGGGATCCAGGTTGATCCAAAGAAGGTGGAAATTATCAAGAAATTTCTCCCTCTTAAAATTCAGACTGACGTCAGAAGCTTCCTAGGACATATTGGTTTTTATCGTAGGTTTATTCCCATATTTAGCACAATAGGCCATCCCATGTTTCCCCTATTGACTAAAGATTCTAAATTCTCCTGGACTGCAAAGTGTCAGGAATCATTTGAAACTCTAAAAGAAAAATTAGTAACTCCACCTGTGTTAAGAGGACCTAACTGGACATTACCATTCCACATATAGACTGATGCTTCCAATACTACAATTGGAGCAGCATTGGGACAAATCGATAATGGTGAACACTATGCTATCTACTACATTAGCAAGAACTTGACAGGAGCTAAAAAAAATTATACCACAACTGAGAAAGAATTCTTGGTAATAATTTATGCCATCAATAAATCTAGACATTACATCACAAGTTATCAAATATTCATTCACACAGATCACATAGCTATTAAATATTTTATGAATAAGCCTATGGTGAGTGCAAGGATTATCCATTGGTTACTATTGTTGCAGGAATTTGATATCACAATAATCAATAAACTAGGAAAAGCTAATTTTGTAGCAGATTTTTTGTCTAGGTTGCAGAACACAGAGGAAGGGGAATTAGTGGAGGACACTTTTCCTGATGAAAAATTATTTGCTATATCTATACAATCACCTTGGTTTGCAGATATAGCCAACTATTTGGTCACAGGGAAATTTCCCCCACATTTTACTTCCAAATAAAGAAAACAATTGATCAAACATAGCTCTTATTTTGAATGGATTCAAGGTATGCTTTTCAAGAGTAGTCCTGACCATGTGTTATGTAGGTGCATCCAAAAGGATGAGTTATATGATATCCTTAGGGTTTGTCATTGTGAACCCTTTGGTGGACACTATTATGTAAAAAGCACAATTAGGAAAATTTTAGGAACATGATATTATTGGTCATCTCTTCACAAGGATGTGAAAAAGTACATCAGGCATTGTGATGCATGCCAAAGAATGGGGAAACCCACTCACACAAATGAAATGCCACTACAGCCTCAAGTGGTTTTAGAACCATTTTAGAGGTGGGGACTTGATTTTATGGGACCTATTGATCCACCTTATTAAGGAAAGGTGCATATTCTAGTATGCATTGATTACCTGACAAAGTGGGTAGAGGTGTGTGCTTTCAAACATGCTCATGAAGAGAAGGTCATTGATTTCTTGTATAACCAATTTTTTTAAAGATTTGGAGTTCCACGGTCTATCACCACAGAACAAGGACCCCAATTTGCATCTAAAGTTATTGAGGATTTTACAGAGTTGTATGAAATCTAACATAGGAAATCATCACCTTACCACCCACAAGAAAATGGCCAAGTTGAGGTAAAAAACAAAGAATTGGAACAGATCTTGACAAAAATAGTAGCTATTCATAGGAGAAAATGGCTAGATAAATTACCTGAAGTAGTTTGGGCTTACAATACTACTTGGAAATCCACTACTGGATTCACACCTTATGAACTGGTTTTTGGTAAAAAACCCCTCCTACCTATTGAATTTGAGCTACTAACATTACACACAACATTGGAAATTAGAATTGAATTGTCACAGGCACAGGCGGACAGGATTCTATAGTTGAATGCATTGGATGAACTTTAGTTGGATGCTTTGCACCAAACTAAAGTAATTCAAGAGCAGAGGAAGTTGTGGCATGATGGCCACCTGCAACAGAGAAAATTTTAGCAAGGATATTGGGCTTTTTTGTTTGATTCTCTCTATGTGGACTTCCCTGGAAAACTAAGGACTAGATGTCTTGGACCGTACCAGATTGAAGAAGTATTTGACAATAAAGCAGCTCGTCTCTCTCCCATTGATGATTCACGAAGAAATTTGGTAGTGAATGGATATCGTCTTCGAGTGTACCATACACCTCTAACTAAGGAGAAGTTCTTGCAACAACTTGATAGCTCGGATGCACAACAGGTAGAAGAGATTCCCTCTTCCAACACAATTGCCACAAATTGAGCATAATCATGGATTTCAAGAAAATAGAAAAATAAAAATAAAAATAAAAAAACAAAAAGATGAATAAATTTTGGTTGTGAATTCCTTCATGGGAATAATCAGAATAAAAAAAAAAAGAGAAAAATGAATAAATCAGCAGTGAAAACATTTTTCTAAGAAACTACTGAGTTGGTATGCATGAAACTAGTTTCTAGCATGCATAACCTTGAAAATTTTTGAGTCACCATTGTACAAAAAAAAAAATTGAGTCACCATTATACAAAATCACCAACTACAATTGTTTTTGAATTATTACAGTAAGCCTCAGTAGAGCATCAACAAAAGCAGTCATCTTTCAAAAAAATGCATTAACTTGTTTTAACTAGGTATTTGTTTCTTGCACTTTTCTCATTGTAAATATTTGATATATAGTATATGAAAATTAACCATTAGTATAAAAGTATTCATAAGAGTTGGCATAAGAAAAACATGTTTTAAAAAAAGAATATTGGTTTTTTCTATATCTTCAGAATGACTGTTGCATTGTATCTACGGAATGACTGTTGCATTGTATATTCGAAATGAAGCTTTGTCTTCGGATTAAAAATTGTCTTCAGAATGACAAGTCTAGCCTTGTCTTCGTATTGAAAATTGTCTTCGAAATGACAAGTCCAGCATTGTCTTCGGATTGAAAATTGTCTTCGAATTGAAAATTGTCTTCGGAATAACAAGTCCAGCCTTGTCTTTGGATTGAAAACTGTCTTCAGAATGACAAGTCCTGCTTTGTCTTTGGAGTGAAACTTTATCGTTGGAATGAAATTTAATCTTTGAATGAGCACTTAATGTTATGTTTCCACGCGGCATCCAAGGAGGGAGAAAATACACGATCATCAAATTTTTTGACTCCATGTGATCATTGACACATGTCAGCTAGTTCACGGTGAGATTTATCTCATCTCAAGGAAGTATGAATCATGAGGAAAATAACTAATAATGTGCCACCACCGTTTGTTTCTGATAACCACGTATGTGGGAAAATCACATGCAGATCGAATGAGCTAAGAAGATTTGATGGCAAGAACATCTATCCAATGATTAATGGATAGGTTTCCAAGTCAGAAATAGGGAAGAATGCAACTCTTCATTCTAAATAAATAATCACTGATGTAACATGATTACAAGAATTTATTTTTGAATAAGAATAGAACATTGCAAATCCAAAGGGAAAACCTTGTAATTTTGTAGAAACTAGAAACCAGTGACCTAGCGGACGGCTGTAGCAGCAGAGGTGAGCAGTATTTTTAGCACAACAAGAATAGAAAAATGGGACGAAATATAAAAATGGAACCAACAGATACTACCATACTTCAAGAGATTCTAGAAGTGTTGCAATTTTTTGAAGATGGAGGGTTTATGCCATTTTTAGATAAATTCGATGAAAGCTCTGAAGATTTGGCTACCAAATTTTCTTGCACATTAAGAAATAACAGGGTGCACATCAACGGCATGAGAATTAAGGTAACCCCTGAAGTTCTTAGTCAAGTTACTGAACTTCCGTTAGAGGGTCTTCAAATTTCTAGAACTAGCAAGAATACACTAGCAAACATAGTTAATCAATTTTTGGAAGAAGATGATAAAAAACTAGAATACTTGATAAATAACATGTGTAAGGGTGTAAAGAGGACCAGCTTGCAAAAACCCTAGGATGAAGTAGCCACAAGGGTAATCAAATTTTTAACCTATGAAGGGCAGTATGTAGTTTTATTAGGGCATCATTTTAAAATTTTGAACCACCTTAGACATGGTAGGCAACAACCTGAGGTTACGGTAAATCTTCCCATATATCTGCACCAGGAGATGCAAAACATGGAAAAACGCTATCAGGAGGGAAAATGGAGCCCTCGCAACCATGGTATTATAAAATTGGTCTACAAGCATCATTTTAGAGGAAAAATAAGAAGCTTTGATAGGTTTTACTCTACTCTGACTGATGTAGTCTTCAGAAAAGAGGATGAGGAGGAAGAAGACATGGATGTTGCTATAGAGGAGGAAACATATGCTGCTAAAAAGGATGAAATAGATGTTGTTGCATATATTTTTGCAAAAGCAACAAAGTACCTTTCCCTAGAACCTTCAACCTCACAAACTAAGAGAGGGTCTGGAACTAGCAACATAAAAGGAAAATAGAAGAGGGTCCATTTTTTTGAGAATATTGTTGATTTTGCAAAACAGGGGAGTGAAGTTCCTAGAAAAACTGGAGAAGAGACAGAAGTGGAAGCAGAGGAAATTCCACCAGAACCTGATACAATTCCTATAGCCCCTGTTGACACAAGAAAACAAAGTAAGAAGAGAAAGTATTAACCAGGAACTGGGAGGTCTACAAGACTCCACCTAAAAGAAACAAAAAAATAGACGATTGAAGAGAAAAACAACCAAGGCAGTCCTGATGTCACAAAAATACAAGCAACCACTGTAAATACCACCTTCGAGGATTTTTTAGAACTTCTTGAACAGTTGGTTGAGGAAGAGTCTGGACAAGACAATTTTGAAATTGATGCAAACTTGGATGCAATCATAGATAACCTTATGGAACCTTCTAAACAAGACCAAACAGTTGAAATAGAAAGTGAGATAATGGTTGAGCAACAAACTATAGATAATTTGTCTGCATCAAATTCTGAATTAGAAGAAGAGGAGGTGGACATTGCAGAACAGTTGACAGCAGCCAAGAGTGTGATTAAAACACAAACTATATGGGTTGAGGAGAAGGAAAATATCATTGAAAAACATGAAAAAATAATTACAGAGTTGCAGCAGGAAGTGGAGGAACTAAAGAGCAAACTGTTACAATTTGAAAAATAGTCAACTACAATAGATAATGACGAATATTTGGCTCAATTATAGCTTGTATTATCTAGGGCAAATAATTCTTCTCCCTTGATAGAGGCATATTTGGATGAAAACACAAGAGCTCATTCCAAAGCAGTTCCCTTCCATTTTGAAGCAACACCTTCTCAATCTGGAGATGCTCCAGAATCGATTAAGAGCCTAGAAAAAAATATCTATGGAGAGTCGCAACAGTTATGTCTACAAGAAACACTAGCACAGGAGCATTTTGAATAGCAAAATGTAAATAATCAAGTTAGTGCTCCTTTGAATAAGATTTTTGTATAAGTAGGGATACAAGTAGAATTGTTGTCAAATTTCCAACCAGTGGAAGTAGCAGAAAAAAGGATACAAATAGAATTGCTATCATATGTCCAACCAGTAGAAGTGGCATAAAAAGGGGTATACGTGGAACTGTTACCTAAGTTTCAACCTGTAATTAGACCACCCAATATTGTATCCCTAGAGCAGTATAATACAAAAATTTCTAACTAGATGATCAAATATGAAAAGATTTCCACACAGGTTGAGAAATTGAAACTAGTAGGAAAATAGTTGGAGACAAAGGACACAGAAATCAGTGCATTGAATGAAAAAGTAACTGACCTATGTCAAATTGCTGAATTTTTTGTTCAATTTAGAAGACATGCCAGGTTTTATAGTCTCATTCTAAACGAGAGATATCTGAGATGGTAGGTTATGAGAATTAGCTCAGGTCTCCCCTATAAACTGGAAAAAGTTGAAGAGTTTTTGGAAGCTTACTTCAACAGTCCTATAGAGTAGAAAAACTTGCTATGTGAGTTTTTTCTGCACAAATTTTTTATTCCAAAGAATGTAGATTTACAGCCCCAGATTTACATAGGAGATGTGTAATTGAGAGTTTTTATGTCTACCTTACAAAATCAGTTTTACTAGGACCAAAAAAAAAGGCAAAATAAGGAAATTGAATTAAGAGCTGGATTGTTAGAGAAGTTTAGCCAAATCATTCGATTATCACCAGACAACATTTTATCATGACGAACAGGGACGATATCAAAAGGATGTATTTGAGAAATTTGAGGGACTATGTAACTAAATTCTAGAATTTTTGTAATGACAATTTTGTTCCAGCATTATCACATTGCAAAAATAGATGGGCAAAACTTTCCATGTATTTACAGAAAAGAGAGCCTATCTCCCCTATTAATTTGGAGTGGTCCAGAAGAAGAGCAGAAGGGGTGATACAACTTATTGAAATTATGGAGCATAACTGGGTAGGTCTCAAATTTAGGCCTCCAACCATCATTACTCCAGTTCCCTACTATTTTGAATAGGATCCTCAACCAGATGAGCAGTTTGAATATTGGCTCAGAAACCTTCAGGAGAACAAAGGATACTATATAGGAAAAAAGTTGTTCTATAGATCATGGAACTTGAATATGGATATATGTGATTCTATATCCCAACAGAATGCATGAGGACATGCATTAATATAAGTTGGGGGGAAAATGATGAGGCCTGGAAATACCTTCATCATAGCATGTTTTGAGCAACTAAAACGTGTCTAAAACTCTGTGATTTACTTTATATACTAGTTAAGTTGATCTAATATGTTGTGTATTAATTGTTTGCATGATTGATGTGTTTGGAATATTATATGCTGATTTTTACAGTTTTTGTGTAGTTTTATGTCACTTTGCCATGACCTGTTATATAAGGGATATGCTTAGGTTGATAGCAACACTTTACTATTCTTACTTTGATGTTTCTCAAGCATTAATTTCTTTTAATTTAGCAAATAGTGTAAATAACTATTACTGTGCAGCAAAAACTAGTTTTCCTGTGTAAATTTCAGCCAACTATCAATGAATGGCAAGGCATGGAATTCACACATGAAGAGGAATGAAGGCTATAACAATCTGATCCTGAGGACTAATCCACCTGAGAAATGCAGAAGAAATCAATTGAAGAGTACATAGTTGGTAATTCTTAAGATCTTCGGATTGAGAAATACAATCTCTTTGGATTGAGCGAATATCTTCGGATTGAGCCACTTAGCTCTAGATTGAGAACAAAAAGAACTTTTTGACTTGTTGACTAATTTTTGATGGTGTAAAAAGGGAAATAAGGTTGAGGAGGTTAAAGGAAAATATATCCCATCTAAATTTGCCATCCTTACCGTCCAAAGCCACAATTTATGGAAAAGATCATCTTCTAGGATAAACCTAGGGAATACTACAGAATAATATGAATTGATTTGCAGAGTATATTTTCTGTTGTAATTAGATTTTAGGCATCTATAAAAGATAGCTCCCATCTAGGTTGAGCTAATAAGAAGAAGAATAATAATAACAGTAAAAATTGTAGTAAATAAAATATAGATAGAGAATAAGTGAGAAAACTGAGACTGTTATAGTTCTATAACAGGTTTTAGCAGCAAATTTGTAATCATGTTTTGAATCAATAAAGTACAATTTTTTCTATTCATTTTTTTATGTTTAAGTGTGAGTAAGATTTATAGAGAGAGGAACTCATACCTTATTCTGGAAAAGGAGGCTGGCCACTTCCAAACCTAGGAGGAGGACTAACAGACAGGTTTTGTTTTGATTTTACTGTAGTAGAATAAGTTGTGAAACTTGTCAATTTCATTCTTTTGTAGTAGTTAACATCCATTTCAGCCCTAATAATTTATTTTCTATTTAAGATACTTTTGTTATGTGATTAGCAGTAGATATGATTAGTATTTTTTCTTTCCAACAACTTTTCAATTTACTACAATTTCCATTTCCAACAATTTATAGTTTTCTGCAATTTTCCTACATTATTGTTTTTGTTGTCAACCCCTGCACAAAATATTTACAACCTTCTATTACAGAGTATTGACAAGACATAATTTTAGTTTTCATTATTGCAAGAGTAAATAGACTTTCATTTTCCAACTATAATTAGGTTTCCAATTTTACAACTATAACTAGGGTTTTAATTCTGTAATTTAATCAGATTTCATTCTTGCAACTATAACTAAGGTTTCATTTCTATAATCAGCAATTAGTCTTCATTCCTGCAATTAGATTAAAATTCAATTTATGCAATTTAGAGGTAGAAGAGACCTAAAACCCCCACATAATCAGTTCCACCAATAAGACTTGCTACTCCCAATTGACCTTAAATTATAGCCCTATTCACTCTTTCTTTCGTAGATAGCCTTGTACACTGCCCTGGACGGACAAATTCATTGAGAATTAATGATGTGCTTAATGACAACCCATCAATAGCAAATAATACAAAGGATAAGAAGTTAGATTCAAGTAATGAGTCATCCAGTAATGAAGAAGTAAACTATGGCAAAAGGAACATGGATTCAAGAAAGCACAAAGGTACAAAAATAGTTAAGTTTTTCAATTGTGGTAAATATGATCACTATGCATCTAACTATCCAAAATTTGGAAGTAGTAGTGGTGAAGAAAAGCATGATCATAGGAACAAGAAAGCAGGAAAATCCAGGTATCAAAAGAAAAATAGGTATGGACAAAACAAGAATGAAAAAAAGTTTTTCCAAAGGCATAAGAAGAGTGTTTATACAGATAATATAGGCAAGAGTTCAAGTGATAGTGATGGAAGATCCTCAGATAATTAAGAAGAAGAAATTCTACTTCTGGTAGTAGAAAAATAAGCTAAAAGGGAACCAAAAATACTCAAATGTTTCAGGTGTCGTAACTTTGATCATCTTGAATATCACTATATAAAGAATTGGTTTAGTGATAGTGAAGAAGAATATGAATATTCTCTTGATTTTATAGAGGAAGAATCATAGAATTAAGGCACAATTGATATAGAAGCAGTACTTGTTGTTGCTCTTAAATAATTGAAAAAGTTAGGAAGCAGTATTCAAAATTGAAGGATTAGGTTTAAGAAGATAAGAAAACAAAATCAAGGCTTATACAAGACATAAATGACTTGAGATTTAAAATTGAAAAGAAAAAAGGAGTTGAATAAGACATGATTGAAAAATTAAATATGAAAGAGCAAGAATGTGAAAGACTGAAACATGAAGTTGACATTCTAGGGAAAGGACTTGAAAAGTTTAATAACAAGATATATCAGTTCAAGAAAAGGTAAAAATATTTGGATGATATTTTTTTTTTGGTAAGTTAATTATATTAATTCAAAAAGGGCATTTTAAAGGTAACCTATCACCTTTTACAAAAAGGAACTCTGAGGAACAAGAGGAGCAAAAGAGAAACACAAATAACAGAAAGAACAAAGCAAATCTCATCAAAACTGAAAGGCCTGAAGCCATTACACTCAAAAAGCAACCTGAAGGATTACCAGCAATCCTTTAGCATAAAGGAACAAAAAGAAACATCACCAGAAGGCAAAAATAAGGAGACAACCAGGAAAAATCCCAGTAGCATGCCATGAAACTAGAGGAAATGGAGAACAGCCTAAAACAGTGACCGAGACTAGCATAAAATGCCATCAAGGAAGAGTGTCAGGTTGTAGAAAATTGTGGACATAAATATTCAAAATATTGTCCTTCGATGCATCCTTCTTTGCATCCTTTGATGTCTCTTTCACCTTTGGAATATCCTTCAAACCATCAAGGCAGGTATCTTTTGCAATTTCTACAACCTCGTCTTCAATAGCCCCTCCTTTAACATCAGAGGAGGGTTCAGCAGCAGAACCATTGAAATTGTCACAAAAGAAGAATAGGCTAAGGTTGTGTCTCTATTATTTAAGGCTGTAAATGGCCTTACCTATGGCAATGTGGGAAGCCTCCAAGTGAACAATGGATGCATTAGATGGTATTTTTCAGTTTTGATCTTCCTCTTAGGATTGGAATGTGTAGGACTTGGGGTAGAGGATGAATTAGCTTCATCTAATTTAGGAGTAGGAATATTACCATTGGGGAAGTTAAGGAGGAGATAGCGGTAGAGTAATTTGAAAAGTCCTTGGTGACTTGGAAGGGCATACTCATTTTTACGAGAGGTTACAATGGCATAATCGATGGACCAAAATATTGCAACGGGGATATTCATGGCTTTGGCATCACGAAAGTGATTCACATAGGCAAGATGAAAACAATATAATTGTGAGTCTGGATTATCACAGGATAGGTATTACATTACAGGAACTAAAATTTGCTACAGAGGAGGGGAAATGTGTTCATGATACAACCCTTTTTTTATATTTCTTGTGGACCTCAAAATTTTTTGAAGAAGGTCAGTCCAGTTTCCCAATTATGTTTGTTACACCAAATCACCTTTCTGTTCAAGGGTTGTCTAGTAAAGCTCACAAACAGCTCAAAGAAGATATGGTACTAGAACCCATGGATTGTGACATAACCTCTATCCCAAGTGTTAGCAAAAGCCTTCGAAATGGTGTCACAAACCCCTAAGAAGAGCTTGAAAATTTCAATTAGGGCACTGTTTGTTTTGTCTGTCCATAAGTCAAGGATCAAAGGATTAAGCTCAAGAACAACAAGCTCATTGTAAACATGTTTGCTTTCCTTCATGATGGTAGATAGGGAAGACAACAGAGAATAGGAAAGCACAAGGATCAGGGGAAAAGGACGAGAAAGGATTGAGACACCATGATAAAGAACAGAGCATGCACGAAGGCTAAAAATAGGAAGATGGTGCCCTAAGAAATTTTGCTTTGGGACCATTAAATGATTTGCACAAAGGAATTAGGACTTTCAACATGAAAGGATTGGCTAGGGCAAAGGTAATATCTGTGAATTAGTATTAGGTTAAGGGCACAACCAATGGCATGACGACACTCAAAAAAGGCAGCGTGATAAATTAGGATGCATGAAAAACTTTCCCAGCAAGAAATACGAGCACAATACCCCGAAAGGTTTGGGATGGTATCCAAATTGATTTTTGGGACCAACCTCTAATCAAGGAGGCTACAAAAAGATCTCAAAAAAAAGGAAATACACTTATCAAGGCTCATGGGGTTCAAATCATTAAAACTCATGCAAAAAAACACCTTGGAATGATGGGAATGAGTGGTTACTCAAAAAAGTTTATGGATCTTGAAAAAGGTAATATTGAAATAGGAAATAGAGCCTATGGGTGCGTGGATCCACATTTTTCCTTTTTAAGAATGTCATCCACCGTAGCAGGTAGATTGTTTGTCCATGTTAATAGTCCTTGGGCATGAACCCCAATGTTAGCCAGCTTGTCAGCAATAGTATTGGCCTCTTTGTAGGCATGCTGGAGTATGCAATTATGTTGTTGCTTAAGAATTTGCTTATAATCTTCAATAATTGATCTGATCCTCCAGCTAATAGGCTTAGAATACTTCAAGTAGTTAATGATATTTAAGTAATATCCTTCCACAATGATGTTTCCTGGGATAGTTTTGATAAATTGAAGACCCCTCCAAACAGCTTTGGCCTCAGCAATATGGTTGGTGATAACACCAAGAGGTTTAGCATAGGAAAAAATAGGATTTCCTAGATGATACCTTAGGATTCTGCCAGCCCCCCAACCCAGGGTTTCCTTTGGCCACACCATCAAAATTGAGTTTAACCCAACCGTTAGGAGGAGGAATCCATTTAACATTACTTCTAGGATTGGGAATATCAACACTTTTGGGGTCATCAAGATTGATGTTACATGACTTTAAGATATATTTCTCAAAATGAGGACAAAGATGTGGATTAAAAGTTATATCTAGAGCATTTTCTATGGCACAAATGATGATTTTATTGGCAATGTATTGAGGTTGGACAATTTTTTATCGAAAACTCTACGATTATGTTCAAGCCATATTTGCCATAAGAAATGTTGAAGGCTAAACTTGCACAATCCTTTAAGCATAGGATTTATGAAAGGATTAGGCCATTGGTAAAATAGGTCAACAATTGATGGAGGATTGGCCCAAACCAAGTGAAAAACTTGAAGAATTTTATTAATGACCTTTCTAGAAAAAGGCCAGAAAAGAAAAAGGTGGAAAGTGGAATCCCAATCGGACAAGCATAGATGGCATTTGTTAGGAAGAGTAAGGCCTTGTTTCATAATATTTTCAATGGTAAAATGCAATTTTGGATGTAGCGCCAAGAAAAGGAAGCAATTTTAGGAATCACGTATTTAGTCCAGACAAGCTTGAAAGGCAAAGGATTCTCTATATTGGTAATGGAGAGCAGATAAGCAATTTTAATAGAAAATTCCCCAGAGTCTGTTGGCTCTCAAATAGGATGATCCTTTGAACAAGCCTTAGGAATTCTGCAAGAGGAAAGATATTTATTTAGGTACGAATATTCCTCCTCATGATTTGGAATATTAATCTCCTTCCATTTCTTAATCTCATTAATTGAAGTCATATAATGAGCCACCAGAGGACCAAAACGTTGCTTGGTAATGTTAGGCTAATATTTGGATGATATTATCAAAACACAAAGATCTTCATTCATAAGGACTGGACTTGGTTTTAAATAGGAACAAAGAGAACAAGGAGAGGATTCAAGCTCAAGCTCTAAAGAAGAAGAAGCTTCAAAAGAAGAGAGTGAAGGAGAAAGTGAGACTTGCAAGGATAAGTTAAAAAATAGAAGGTTCACCAAGGAAGGAAACGATGCACAAATAAGGAACATAGAACATCATAGGGAAGAAAGGATTAAGAGACCAATGGTTTAAATGCAAGACTTCTTCAAAGGATGTTGCTCCTCATATCACAAGTTTGGTCACAAGGTTATGCAGTGAAGGACACATGAAAAGAAGAAATATGGTTTTGCTATTGGTTTCACCAAGAGAAATTTTAGAAATGGGCATCTCTTTCAAGGGTATTGTTACTCTTGTAATCAATTTGGTCATAAAGAAATTAATTGCAAGGTTCATGATAGGAATGGATATGGCTTCACAAGGAGGAACTTCAAGATATTTGCACCTTCAAGGAACCACAACATTAAGTTTTATAAGTGCAATAATATTGGGCATATGTCTAAGAGGTGTAGACCAAAATTTCCAGATACAAGTAGGAACAGGAATACTCAAAGGAATTAGAAGGATCAGTTGAGGAAGAAGGTGGACAAAGAAAAAAAACATTGTATGATGGGATTAGATATACTCCCATCCAAAATTAATCATCTCAAGGAAAGGAGGTGGGGAGGAGGTTGATCTAAGAGTCATATCTTCAGCCCTAAAGGTGGCCCTTTTCCATTGATGTCAAAGGAGGAGAAATTTGAGTGAGGGGGAGAGCATTCAATCAGGGGGAGTAGAACTAAAAAAGCAAAAGGAATGTTTTTTTTTTTTAAAAGGGGGTTTACCATCAATGACAAAGGGGGATATTGTTGAAAATTTGAGCAAGTTTTGTTGTCATTGATGTCAAGAGGTTTGATGTCCAGTTTTGTCATCATTGATGTCAAAAGGTTTTTTTCCAAAAGGCAAGGAAGTGGTTAAAATAAAAAGGGTATAATATTTATTTTAAATATTATATGCCTAAAGAGGCCTAAAAGGTAGAAGACCCAAGCAAAGGAAAGCAAGTTTAAGAAATAAATAATAATATTATAATATTTAATATTATAATATTCAAGAAAAAGAAAGAGGCAAGAAATAACAAGGTCCAAGGAATCATTAAAAAATATTTATCCCCAACAAGACCCATTGAGCAGATTATAAAGGTTTGAAAAGGTTTTAATTTAATTTATTTAAATTAAAATATCTTAACCAAAGGTTAAAATTTTAATTTAAATAATTAAAGGCGCCAAGGTTTAAAGTCAAATTCAAAATTCAAAATTTGAAAGGGTCGACGTGTTTCAATGCAAATCGAAGAGTATAAATAGGAGATGTTTTTCATTTCCTAAAGTAATATGCTAATTCGAATGCCCATGTGAGTAATAGTAATTTGTGTGCTTTGTTTTGAAGAGGAGAAGACTCTCGTTGGTTTTTAATAAAAGGAGGTAGAACTTCATTTAAGTTCACGTGGCACCAAAAATATATCCCAAGGCACTAGATAACATAGATGACGATCGTAGATAACATAGACGTGTGGGTGTGTAGCCCAGGAGGCAGCTTAGCCTTTGGCTACAGTGTTGTAGCGGCGTTGGTTGCAAGTTCAAGTTTGGGTGCTAGTCATTGGGCATTGGTCATCGAAGTTGTGTGCAATTTTTGGTGACGTGGGCTAACAAATAAGGTATGCACATTTGATTTATTTTTCCAAATTTTGGAATGTCAAATTTTTTTTTGAGGCCACGTGATAATTGAAAGGGGCATGTGTTAAATTTTTATAAGGGGTGTTGAAATAAATGTTTTTATTTTGAAGCTTGGAAAATAAAAATAAGATTGGATATTATAAGGTTTTAACAAAGGAATTTTATTTTATGTATTGAATATTATTTTGAGAGGATTGGATATTATAAGGTGTTAACAAAGGAACTTTGTTTTATGTGTTGAATTTTATTTTGAGAGGATTGGAGATTATAAGGTGTTAACAAAGGAACTTTGTTTTTATGTGTTGGATGTTATTTTGAGAATATTGGAGAAAAAAAAGGTGTATTTGAGACTTGATATTTTGTTGTAAATATTGAATGGTGAAATAATTGTTGAGGAGAATATTTGTGTAAATTTTGAGATAGATTGTTGCTATCTAACCTAGAATTCGCAAGAGGGTTTTGTTGCAAGTAAAACAGGTTTGAAGACATATCTGCATCAAATAAAAAAGGTATGGGCACATCATATTTTGTTTGAAATATTGGAATGAGTGTTGTGAAATACAAGGTGGAGTGAAAAGGATTGTTTGATAAGCATTGTTGAAAATATTGAGTGAATTATGATATGCTTCATTGATGAATGTTTAGATACCAATTGAGATAGATATTGAGGACTATTTGAGTTAGGTTTTGAAACCCACATTGTGCACCTTGGTTGAAGAAGTATGAAAATATTTGTTTAGGGTTTGTGAGCAAGTTGTGTTTCATTTATTGGATGAATGAGTGAAATTCATGAGCATTGGTTTTTGAGTAATATTGAAATTGAATGTGTAAAATTTAGAAACCAGATTTGTGAAAGCGACAAACTTAATGATTGAGTAGAACATATTGATTTTTTAATAGAGTGCATTATTTTTTATATGTTCCAGAGGTTAAATGAATTATGAGTAGAATATGTCTAAACTACTTCAAGTTTATGGAATTACTTTGAAGATTAGATAAAATAATATATAACATTTTGGGTAATATTTGAGATTGATTGAGCATATCTTGTGAGATGTTTTGAGCATGTGTTTGAGTCAATTTGAGTAAGATTTTGTGAAAGGTTAAGGACAGAGTTGAGCAAGATTTTATGAAATCTTGTAGGTATATTTGAGCAAGTTCTTGAGAGGCCTTGTAGGTACATTTGAGGTAAGTCTTGGTGAATACTTGAGAGCATATTGAGTAAGTTCTTGAGAGGACTTGTAGGCAGATTTGAGGCAAGTCTTAGTGAATACTTAAGAGCAGATTGAGTAAGTTCTTGAGAGGACTTGAGGGTAGATTTAAGGTAAGACTTTGTGAATAATTAAGAGCAGAGTTGAATAATTTGTTAAAGCTTTGTGTTAAGGCTTGGGTAATATTTGAGTAGAGTTGATTTGTTATTTGATCAAGCTTTGTGTTAAGGCTTGAGGGCAAATTTAAGGATAAATTTTGGTGCAGATTTGTGCTAGACTTGAGATAGAGTTAGAGTAGATTTGTACTAGATTGAGAACATTATTTGGTGTAGATTTAATATAGAGTTGAGAGTAATCTTTGGAGGTGAAAGAGAAGAGGACAATAGTCTCTAGTGGATAGATATCCATTATCCAGGGCAGTGAGGATAGAGATATTCTATGGAGATAGATCCACAAGCCAGTGTAGTGGGGGTAGTAGTATTCTAGAAGATCACCAAAAGAGTTCTCCTATGGATAGATATCCACAAACCAGATCAAGGGGAAAGAATTATCCTATGGAGTGTAATCCTTGAAATAGTTTGGAAGATATATTTCTTCTGTGGAGAGAGATCCATGAACTAGTTGAGGAGAAAGAGTTCTCCTAGGTCAAGTTACATGAACCAAATAAAAGAGGAAATATTTCTCCTATGGAGAGAGATCCATAAATAATAGCACTAGGGGATATGTGTCTCCTTTGGATAGAGGTCCATAAGCATTGTAATAGGAAAGTGATTCCCAAGGGGATTTGTTGAGAAAATTTAGTATAAATATTTTCTTCGTGGAGTAGCCCACATTGTGTGAACCACGTTAAATCGGTGTATCTATTGTGTGTGATGATTTGTGCATTACTTTTATTACTGATGTTTATATTGTCATTTATTATATTGGATAATATTGGGAAGAAAAAGTAAAAATTGGTCTTATACTGTTCACTCTCCCTCTCAGTACAAGCTTGTGTTCTTCAATTGGAATCAGAGCGGGTTCCTTTGAAAGAGTTTAATAGATTGAAGGAAAATTATATAGGAACACATTTGGCATATCAAAGTGGACCTTCAAAAAATAAGGCACCATTATTCTATGGGAAAAAATATGCATTTTGGAGTGTAAGAATGAATATTTACCTAGTGGCACAAAGAAATGATACATGGCAAGTAGTTGAGGATGGGTACACATCGCCAGCTACTCCTACAGATAAATATGGTAAGCTTCTACATATGAATAATTCAAATTCAATGAATGAAATATTAATTGGTCTATGTTAAGTAGATTTTGTAAAAGTTATGCATTGCACATCAGCAAAAGAGATTTGGGAAAATTTGGAAACGTATGAGGGAGACAAAAAGGTCAAGATGGCAAAATTACAAAATCACAATAAAACATTTGAAGACTTGAATATGAAGGATGAGGAATATATTTCTACATACTTACTTTGTGTGAATGAGGTTGTTAACTCCATGCAAGGACTTGGGTTTAAAATTGAATAATCAGATGTTTGTCAAAAGGTTTTAAGATTACTCCCTAATAGGTATAGTGAAAAGGTTTCAACCATATAAGAAACAAGAGATATTGAAACTTTGACTAGAGATGAGCTACATGGAACTCTCACAGCTTTTGAGATAAAAATAGGAAAGGATCTTATCCCCAAGATAGAGGTAACATTTAAAGTAGAAAATAATATAAATGATAAGAAGTCAGATTCAAGTAATGAGTCATCCAGTTATGAAGAAGTAAACTATGGCAGAAGGAATAAGGATTCAAGAAAGCACAAAGGTACAAAAATAGTTAAGTGTTTCAATTGTGGTAAATATAGTCACTATGCATCTAATTATCTAGAAGCTAGAAGTAGCAGTGGTGAAGAGAAACAAGATCATAGGAACAAGGAAGTAGGAAAATCTAGGTATCAAAAGAAAAATAGGTATGGACAAAACAAGCATGAAAAAAAGTTTTTCCAAAGGCATAAGAAGAGTTTTTATGCAGATAAGATAGGCAAGAGTTCAAGAGATAGTGATGGAATATCCTCAGATAATGTATAAGAATAAATTATATTTTTGGCAGTAGGAAAAGAAGATGTTGAAAAATAAGATAAAATGGAACAAAAAATACTCAAATGTTTTAGGTGTGGTAACTTTGGTCATCTTGAAGATCACTGTACAAGGAATTGGTTTAGTGACAGTGAAGAAGAATATGAAGATGCTCTTGAGTTTCTAGAGGAAGAATCAGAGAATGAAGGCACAATTGATATAGAAGTAGAACTTGTTGCTGCTCTTAAAGAATTGAAAAAGGTTAGGAAGAAGAATTCAAAATTGAAGGATCAGGTTCAAGAAGATGAGAAAACAAAAGCAAGGCTTATACAAGATATCAATGACTTGAGAGTTAAAATTAAAAAGAAAAAAGGAGTTGAAGAAGACATGATTGAACAATTAAATATGAAAGAGCAAGAATGTGAAATATTAAAACATGAAGCTGACATTCTAAGGAAAGGACTTGAAAAGTTTAATAACAAGATATATTAGTTTAGAAAAAGTTCAAAATATTTGGATGATACTTTCAAAACACGGAGATCTCCATTCATAAGGAATGGACTTGGTTTTTAATAGAAACAAAAAGAATAAGGAGAGGAGTCAAGCTCAAGCTCTAAAGAAGAAGAAGAAGCTTCAGAAGAAGAGAGTGGAGGAGAAAGTGAGACTTATAAGGATAAGTTGAAAAATAGAAGGTTCACCAAGGAAGGAAATGATGAAAAAATAAGTAACGGGAACATCACAGGTAAGAAAGGACTAAGAGACCAATGGGGTCAAGGCAAGACTTTTTCAAAGGACGTTGCTTCTCATGTCATAGGTTTGGTCATAAGGTTATGTAGTGCAAGACACATGTAAAAAAGGAATATGGTTTTGGTATTGGTTTTACCAAGAGAAATTTTAGAAATGGGTATCTCTTTCAAGGGTATTGTTAGTCTCATAATCAATTTGGTTATAAAATAGTTATTGCAAGGTTCATGACATGAATAGATATGGCTTCACCAGGAGTAACTTGAAGATATTTGCACCTTAAAGGAACCACAACATTAAGTGTTATAAGTGTAATAATGTTGGGCATATGGCTAAGTGGTGTAGAATAGAATTTCCAAAGATAAACAAGAACAAGAATACTCAAAGGAATCAAAAGGATCAGTTGAGGAAGAAGGTGGACAAAGAAAAACAACATTGTTTGCTGGGAGTAGAAATATTCCCATACAAAAATTAATCACCTCAAGGAAAGGAGGTGGGGATGGGGTTGAGCTAAGAGTCTTATCTTTATCCCCAAAGGTAGCCCTTTGCCATTGATGTCAAAGGGGGAGATATTTGAGTGAGGGGGAGAGCATTCAGTCAGGGGGAGTAGTTTCTCAGGGGGAGTAGAATTGAAAAAGAAAAAGGAATATTTTTTTTTTTTTAAAAGGGGGTTTTCCAATGACTAAGGGGGAGATTTTTGGAAATCTGAGAAAGTATTTTTGTCATTGATGTCAAGATTTTTGATGTCTAGTTTTGTCATCATTGATGTCATAAGGTTGTTTTTCTAAAATGCAAGGAAGTGGTTAAAATAAAAATGGTATAATATTTATTTTAAATATTATATGCCTAAAGAGGCCTAACAGGTAGAAGACCCAAGAAAAGGAAAGCAAGTTTAAGAAAGAAATAATAATATTATAATATTTGGGCAAAAGAAAGAGGTAAGAAATAACAAGGTCCAAGGAATCATTAAAAAATATTTATCCCCGACAAGACCCATTGAGCAGATTATAAAGGTTTGAAAAGGTTTTAATTTAATTTATTTAAATTAAATATTTTAACCAAATGTTAAAATTTTAATATAAATAATTAAAAGTGCCAAGGTTTAAAGTCGAATTCAAAGTTTAAAATTTGAAAGGGCCTACGTGTTTCAATGCAAAGCGAAGAGTATAAATAGGAGATGTTTTTCATTTCCTAAAGTCCTATGCTAATTCGAATGCCCATGTGAGTAATAGTAATTTGTGTGCTTTGTTTCAAAGAGGAGAAGACTCCTATTGGTTTTTAAATAAAAGGAGGAAAAATTTATTTAAGTTTGCGTGGCCCCGAAAAGACATCCCAAGGTGTTGGATAGAGCAAACGACAATCGAAGGTGTGGCTAAGGTGCTTGTAAGGAGTAGGTTGTGGTTTTGAATCCCATGCGATTTATTTTGCTAAAGAAGATGAGCATTTTTTTCATTGGAATTCAAGCGGCAACATAAGTGATGGTGTGTGGATATTTGGTTCACATATGGGCATGTAGCCCAGGTGATAGCTTAGCCTTGGGGTAAGGCACTGTAGTGGCATTGGTCACGGGTTCATGTTTGGGTGCTGGTCATTGGGCGCTGTTCATCGAAGTCGTGTGGAATTTTTGGTGATGTGGGCTAAAAAATAAGATATGCACATTTGATTTATTTTTCCAAAGTTTGGAATTCTGAAAATTGGTTTGAGGCCATGTGATAATTGAAAGGGGTATGTGTTAAATGTTTATAAGGGATGTTGAAATAGATGTTTTTGTTTTGGAGCTTACAAAATAAAAATATGAATGGAGATTATAAGGTGTTAACAAAGGAATTTTATATTATGTATTGAATATTATTTTTAGAGGATTGGAGATTATAAGGTGTTAACAAAGGAACTTTGTTTTATGTGTTGAATGATATTTTGAGAGGATTGGAAATTATAAATTTTTTAACAAAGGAACTTTGTTTTTATGTGTTGGATGTTATTTTGAGAGTATTGGAGATAATAAGGTGTATTTGAGACTTGATATTTTATTGTAAATATTGAATGGTGAAATAATTGTTGAGGAGAATATTTGTGTGGAAATTTTGAGATAGTCTGTTGCTATCTAATCTAGAATTGGCAAGAGGATTTTGTTGCAAGTAAAACACGTTTGAAGACATATCTCTATCAAATCATTAAGCTATGGGCACATCATATTTTTTTTGAAATATTGGAATGAATGCTATGAAATACAAGGTAGAGTGAAAAAGATTGTTTGATAAGCATTGTTGGAAATATTGAGTGAATTATTATATATGCTTCATTGATGAATGTTTATAGAATATTTGAGATACATATTGAAGACTATTTGAGTTAGGGTTTGAAACCCACATTGTGCACCTTGGTTGAACAAGTATGATAACACTTGTTTAGGGTTTGTGAGCAAGTTGTGATTCATTGAATGAATGAATGAGTGAAATTCTTGAGCATTGGTTTTTGAGTGATATTGAAAGTGATTGTGCAAACTTTAGAAACCAAATTTGTGAAAGAAACAAATTTAATTATTGGGTATAACATATTGAGCTTTTTATAGAGTACATTATTCTCTATATGTTCTAGAGGTTAAAATTTTTTTGAGTAGAATATGTCTAAACTACTTCAAGTTAAAGGAATTATTTTGAAGATTAGACAAAATAATTGATAGCATTGTGGGTAATATTTGAGATTTATTGAGCATATCTTGTGAGTTTTTTTGAGCATGTGTTTGAGAATATTTGAGTAAGATTTTGTGAAATATTAAGGACAGAGTTGAGCAAGCTTATATGAAATCTTGCAGGATGATTTGAGAAAGTTCTTGAGAGGACTTGTAGGTAGATTTGAGGTAAGTCTTGGTGAATACTTAAGAGCATATTGAGCAAGTTATTGAGAGGACTTGTAGGTAGATTTGAGGTAAGTCTTGGTGAAGACTTAAGAACATATTGAGCAAGTTCTTGAGAGGACTTGAGGGTAGAATTGAGGCAAGTCTTTGTGAAGACTTGAGAGTAGAGTTGAATTATTTGTTCAAGTTTTGTGTTAAGGCTTGGGGTAAATCTGAGCTAAGTTGATTTGTGATTGGATCAAACTTTGTTTTAAGATTTGAGGATATATTTGAGGATATATTTTTGTGTATTTGAGAGAATATTTATGCTAGACTTGAGATAGAGTTAGAGTAAATTTGTACTAGACTAAGAACAATATTTGGTGCAGATCTAAGATAGAGTTTAGAGAAAGCTTTGGAGGTGATAGAGTAGAGGATAGTAGTCTCTAGTGGATAGATATCCATTATATAGGGCATTGAGGATAGAGGTATTATGAGTGAGGACAAAGGTATTCTATGGAGAGAGATCCACAAGCCAGTGCATTGGGGGGTAGTCTTCTAGAATATCACCAGTCAGAGTAGAGGAGAAATATTTCTCCTATGTACAGAGATCCATAAACCAAAGCAAGAGGAAAGAGTTCTCCTATGGAGTGTGATCCTTGAAGCGGCTTGGAAGATAGAGTTCTTATGTGGAGAGAGATCCATGAACCAGTTGAGGAGAAAGAGTTCTCCTAGGTCAAGTTCCACGAACTAGAGAAAAGGGAAAATATTTCTCCTATGGAGATAGATCCACAAATTAGAGCATTAGGGGATTGGTATCTCCTTTGGAGAGAGGTCCATAAACATTATAATAGGGAAGTGATTTCCAAGAGGATTTGTTGAGAAAATTTAGTAGAAATATTTTCTCCGTGGGGTAGCCCACATTGGGTGAACCACGTTAAATTGGTGTCTCTATTGTGAGTGATGTTTTATGGATTGCTTTGATTATTGCTATTGATATTACCATTGATTATATTGGATAATATTGGGAAAGAAAAGTAAAATTTGGTCTTATATTGTTCACCCCCCTCTCAGTATAAGCTTGTGTTCTTCATATTATAACATGATTTATTTTTTTGAAATATTTCTCCACTAGTTCTAACCTAATAAAGGAATTATTTCTCAACATAGTTTTCAATGGAGCCACTATATTTCCATAATTCTACATAAATTTATGGTATTATCTAGTGCAACCTAAAAATCCTCAATGTCCATTTAGCGTTTGAGGATTTTTCCATTCTTGAACAACCTAAATTATTTTAGGATCAACTCTAAATCCTTCTTTGGTGGCAATGTCACCCAAATATTCAATTTCTTGTAACCTAATAGAACACTTTAACCTTTTAGCATAATGTTGATTCTTTGATAAAAGTTGTAGGGTCTAATCCAAATGTTGGATATGATATTCCCAAGAACAACTATAAATCAAACTATCATAAAATAAGACAAGAATAAATTTGTAAAGGAAGAGCAAAAAATGGAATTCATCAAACTCTAAAAAGTGGAAAATGCATTAGTCAAACAAAATGGTATAACTAAGAATTCATAGTGTCCTTAGTGAGTCCTAAAATTAGTTTTAGGAATGTCCTCATCCTTCATTTGAATTTGAAGGTATCCTAACTACAAATAATATTTTGAAAAATATTGGGCATCATGCAACTCGTCTAACAATTAATTAATTACTTTAATGGTAAATTTATATTTAATAATTGTTTCATTCAATTCTTTGAAATCCATACATAAATACCATGACCCATCATTTTAATATACTAATAGTAGAGAAGGATATGGACTAATGTTGGGGTGAATAAGCCTCACAACATGATGTTCCTACATCATTTTATAATTTTTTTACTTTTGACATAAATATACCTATAAGGGTATACATTTGGAGGAAGACTACCAAGAATAACCTAAATAACATGGTCATGAGTATGATAAGGGGGTATTCGTTTGGGTTCCTTAAATACTATGGCATGTTTTTGTAATAAAATTTGTAATTCCTCTTATTGGTCCTTGTCCCCATCATCTAGAGCTTTTATATCATATAGTAATGCCACAACTCCATGGGATTACTTTTTCAATAGTTTCTCTATATTATACAATAAAATAAGTTGAGTAGCAATGACCTTCATTCCCTATAAGGTGTACTTGATTCCCTACTGACTAAATTTCCTCCATAGATTAGAAAAATCCCATAATGTTGGTCCCAACATCGTTAGCCACTATTCTCCCAAAATAACATCACACCCACTTAGGGGTAAAACAAGAATATCTTCCTTAATATTCTATTTTCCTATTTGTATCTTGACATTGCAAAAATTTTCTTTGCAAGGTATATTTCCTCCATTGGAAATTATGACTTCAAACGTGTTACAAGTATTAATATAACAACTCCACTTTTTTTCCATCCTTGGATCAATAAATTTATGTGTGCTCATAGATTCAATAATAATTATTACTCGTTATCCTTTGAAGTATCATATCACCTTCATGGCTTGGGCAGTTGATATGCCTACTAAGGCATATACCAAAATTTTAGGTTAGACTATTTTTAGGGCTTTTGGTTGTTTTGTGTTCATCTTCCTAATGATCATCTTACACCTCTAGATATTATGTGGTTGTTATCTCATCCACATAAAGCAAATACAATTTTTGGTGCACACATTTATGTCCCAAAGAGTACTTCTCATCATAGTTATATCATAGCCCTTGGGATCTTCTACCATCCATCTTTTCTCTTGTTACTTTTTTATGGTAATATATTTGTTGGGAGGATTGGATTTTGGCTTGGATAAAAAGGGTGGTTGGGATGGAAGAAATTTAGAGGTTCATCCTTAAGCCTTAAATTTTTCTTCTACTAATCTAGTCAATGTTATTGCCTATTGTAATGTTTATGGTTTTAATATTTTAACTTCATATTTAATGTCATACTTCCAACCATTCACAAAAAAAATTGGAAGAATTTGGGACCCAAGCCAGTGGTGTGATTGGTAAAATTTTCAAATTGAGTTTAAATCTCAAATATTTGAAGTTTGTTTAAGTTTAGGAAGGGCTCCTATAAATATTCATATTCACTAGGACAAAATGGAGTGAGTAGTTGCTACTCAAATTCAAGCCAAGTAATTTTGGTTTTTTCTTTTTAAGCCAATGAAACCACTACAGGGCATCTAATTCAAGATTAAAAGAGGCAATTGTGAGATGCATATACTTAGGAAAATTATGAAGACTAAAATATTATTTTGCTCGACACAAAAATCCCTCCAAATCCTTTCCACCAAACTTAATTTGGGTAATTTGAATCGATTATTATTGTGGGCTTCCTACTATAGAATGTTGGGTCCTTCACCCTTACGATAATAAGAACCAAAGCGGCCATATGTGTGGGTGTTACTAGCTAAATGAACTTCCAAGATTATAAATTTTTCCAATTAATCCCCCTTCATGTTTTTTTATTCCTTTATCACATAGGTTAGGGAATCATGTAAATATCTGAGTTCATCCCTCAACTAATTTAAACCGTCGCTTAATTGAACTCCCAAATGCACCTTCCCCCCATGAAGTTACTTGAGTAAATTTTTTTAATCCATATCTTGTGCATTTTGTTATTTTCTAGTGATTGTATGGAATTCATACTCCAATTTTTGACCTTCTAAGGATACTTACTAAAAATAGAAATACTACTTTGATAGTTATTATTTTTAGTAATGATCCCAAAAAAGTTATTAGGTGTTATATATCAAAATGGTCACCTTGAAAAGATGATTAAAATGTGATAGATATCTAGATGAGATTTTTTAGCACTCTACATTTTTTCTAATTAGGTGTTTTCTTCAAGTATCATTTTTTTTCTCCTAAAGTCTTGTTTGACTTAAAAAAAAGGCTTTTATATAACAACCTCCTTAGTAGGCACTATAGTGTCCATTACTGACAACTATTCTATATGAATCTATAATTCACTATCTCATATGACTGTCTTGGAAGATTTTATTACTGATAATTACCCCAACTTATGATTCCCAACTGTAATTGACAACTATATTGTCAAAATCTATCTTAAATATTATTGACTATGGACTTGGATAAACTAATACTTAAATATTATTAATAAAACCTATCTATAGTATATTCAGTATGCTCAATTTCTATGTTTGGTTTTTGACATTCAGGTTAAATATTCAATAGAAATATGGTACTCTAGGCCAAGGTGTATGCAATATCCATAGCCCTTTTTATGTCATAGCAATGAATGATAATACTCAAACCAATATTTTAGGCCATTACTAAAGGAGGATTCCATGCATACCCTTAAGTGCAATACTCTCCTCTCAAATAGTATAGGAGGGTGATATCGAGTGTTGTTCTTGGTGCGATATGGATATATATATGGTCCAAAATCTTCATAGGTATAAAGCTTTTTTCTAATCCTAGGGGGTCTCCTGATATACTTAAATATATATGAAATCTCAAGTCTATATACGGGTGTTTTTTGAGGTTAGGATATTAGATCCTGATCACCCATCACTTCACTAGATGCTTTACAAGCAATCTAGCTTAGCTAATAATGACAAATCCTCTATGATATTTAAAACCCTCGACATAGAGTTTCTAATATATTAAACTAAAATAGAAAAAAATTGGTTTTTAAATAGGATAATAAGAAAAAAAAGACAAAGAAAATATATACCTAATAGTCAAAATGGTAGGGTAGAAACTACTGTAGTCATAGCAAAGTATAGCCTTGTAAAGTACTTTGTTACAATTTTTTAGGAAGCTTCTAGTCAAAATAAACACATTCACATAAATATTGCAATACAAGCAATAATTCATGAAAGAACAAATTATTGCAATACAAAATATAAATGCAAAAATATATATTAATCTAAAATAATCACAATATAAAATCATTGTCCTCCTCAAGGGGGAAACCTCCTAATATAAATTTGATTAAATATGCAAAAAAAATACATCCATCTATGCCCCTTGCATTTTTAAAGAATATTCATAACCCTAAATCTAACACTTAAGAGTTGGCTTACTTGTATAATGACACCCATGTTAGTATCTTCTAGAAAACAAAATAGTTATATTATTTATATTAGTTACATTAAATGGTGCCACTTGTCTAACCAACTCTAGTCCCACATACCATAACAAAACATTATAAAATATCATTAGGATTGGGTCCCCATGTGAGAAAGGGTAATATTACATAATAGTGTTAGGATGGATCCTAACACAATAACACCAATATTGCACAAAATAAAAGCTTTATTAATAATACTTGCATTCTCTATTATATTTCTAAATCTATTGTATAACATAGAGATTTATCATCAATATATAACCTTACATAAGACTCTTCAATGCTCCAAACTTTTTCTCTCCTCAAACTCATGAGCGATACAACCCTTCATATACCTCATAATACATAATGACAAAGTCTCTCATGATTACATAACTTTCTACTTCTAATATAGAATCATCACACATGAATATTCCCTTACATATAAGACACATCACACTTATAATTCTTTACTTGCATACATAACACCTTATACTCATAAATCACAGTTGCACACATGACACCTTTCACGCATAAGTCATACTTGATTACATGACATATAAACACACTTCATAACTTTACACATACTATTTACTCATACCCTTAATATAAATATTTACAAATGACCAAATTATTTAATACCTCCAACACTTCATGTATTACATTATTTGGTATGAATACCATTTTCTATACATAGATGGATTTAAAATTATATTATATTTGTTTCATCCAAGTGATTTTGTAAAAATATCTACAAGTTGATCTTTAGTAGGAACATATTTACTGAATATGATGGTCCAAAACACGATCCCTAATAAAATAACATTGAGTTTTAATTTGTTTTGTCCTTTCATGAAATACTAGATTTTTGATTATTTTTTGAACTCCTTGATTATCACAATTGAGTGTTTTTGAAGTTCTCTTTATTCCCATATCTAATGGAATTTATTGTAACCAAATTCTTCATATTAAGCATCTCTTGCTACACAGTACTTTGCTTCTATTGATGGAGATTCTACTACATGTTTTTTTACTATGCCATAAAATAAGTCATGAACCAAGATGAAATACATAGTCTAATGTTGATTTTCTATTATCTATTGACCCAACATAGTCCAAATCTAAATATCACTATATGTAATTATTATTTATTTTGTACATTGATCCATATTCTATGGTTTTTCTAACATATTTTAGTATACTCTTTGTGGATTTCCAATGACTTTCTATAGGATCTTGTAGGAATATAGAGAGATAATTTATGGCAAAGACAATATCAGGTCTTGTATTTGTTAAATATAATAGATTTCTAATTAATTACCAATACATAGTAGCAAACACTTATGGTGACTCATTATATCTTGATAATTGTACCCCTTGTTCCATTGTAGCATCTTTATATTTATATTTTATTATTATATATTTTTTGAGTAAAAAAATTGTATACTTTGTCTGAGTTATTGCAATGTTATTTTCTTTTTGACAAATTTTTAGACCAAGACAATAGTGTACAATTCCTAGATTTGTCATATGAAAATATTTCTCCAAATCATTTTTACACTATCTATTAGTTGTCTTGTGCTTCTTATGATTACTAGATCATCAACATATACTACAAGCATTATTGTCTCAAATCCAACCTTTTGAATATAAATATTTGAATATGATGCACTCCTTTTGAAATTGTGTCTCAGTAGATGATCATTAAGCTTTAGTGTACCATGCTCAAAGGGCTTGTTTTAAGCCATATAATAATTTTTTTAAATTTGAAAATATTTTATTCTTATCTATTGATAAAAAATTCTTTTGGTTGAATCATGTATACTTATTTAAGATCACCATTAGTAAATGCACTTTTAACATAAATCTGATGTAGTTTCCAACTAAATTGGGTTGTTAATGTAGAAATTGTATGAATAGTAGTCATTTTTTTTGTAGGTGCAAATATTTATTCATAGTCAATTCCTTCTATTGAGTAAAAACTTTTGCAAGTTATATTTGTCAAGAGAACTATCTACCTTGTATTTTATTTTGCAAACCAATTTACATCCTACTATTTTTTTTCTTTTCGTAGGTCAACTAAATTCCATGTTTTTTTCTTCATTAGTGCTATTGATTCCATGGATTTTTTTTGTTTATCTTATGGTATCTAATGCTGCCCAAAAATACCTCATTTTTACCACTTTTTTACCATATTTTTGCACCATTAGATTATGTTTTATTTTATCATTGTCATAGTTATGTGATTAAATAAGGTAATTAGGAGTAAATGAATGCTTTAATAGGCAAAGTGAAATTATTTTCCAATAAAAATAAATAGTAGATATTCTTTTTATTAATGCTAATATTTTGTAATAAAAATAGGGTTATTATATTTTTGTACATAGTTAGGAATTTTTGGCAAAGCTTGGTATTTAGCTTTGGGTTCATTTCTTGTTTAGGACTACAATCAAAAGAGATGTTGGATTGTGCTCACTCAATCAGCACTAGACTTAACTCCATTCACCTAATTTTGAATAGAATAGTATCCTATAAAATATAATAGTTACAGTCTAGAACCAAATAAAGGTTGTAGCCTAGCATCGAAAGGTAAGTATGCTCGAGCTATCAACCTGATTTGAGCATTAATGAATGATGTGGCAGTTACAACCAATAAGGATCATAATATGATAGCTAGTTCATTAATATGGAAAAATAAGGGAACATAATGACATGTGGACAAATACCCTCAAGTTAACTTCTTATTTCTCATTTACTATTATAGCCAACTATTTTCTACTATAGCTAGAAGAAACTTCTAAGAATAGGACAATGTAATTTTGCACATTTTAGAAGTCATTTTACACTTGCATATTTTTTTTCCAACTCCTCAAATATGACATTTATTTGTGAAAAAATATAGATAAGTTTTATTATTATTAGGTAAAATATAAATCTACTTTTAGTTGTCTGCTAGCTCAACACAACTAGTAACCATATGTTAATGTTGGTAGATCTATTTTTAGGTATGCCTTGTAATTGTGGTAGTTGAATATCTAACATATATGGGCATACTAAAATATAAGTTCCATAATTTTTTGTCTATATTTATTGAATATGATGTACCACCCATGTTGTTATAACATTTTGGTAACCATCACCAAAAACTAGACACTCATAGTTGAGCACCAGACAATACCATAACTTGGTACCAAAATCTGAGCTAGCCAAATTTCTACATGGTTTAAGGATGGTTGTGACACTCGATATCTAACATGGAACTAGAAAATAGAATATGTGATCAATTTCTATATAATAAGCGCCAACCTAATTGAGAAACATCTTTTTACTAATATGGTCAAACTAACTTTGACAAACTAAAATAACCGAAACATAATGTTGTTAACAACTTGTAGTAGGTTAGGAAAATGAAAAAGAAGCCATATTTTGTATGTAGCGTCTAGGAATACTTTTAAAATTCATTTTCTATTTTCTAAACACTCCATCATGGTAGTTATAGGCCACCAAGGTTTGTGTGCCAAATTTCACTTATGAACGTAACTATTATTGTCCTTTTTAATTTGGTATATTCGTTTGCTAGCTACATATCAATTATTCAAACTTACCTAAATATGAAGGTAGGAGAGGCCTTTGTCCTCTCCATTATAAATAAGAGAACCAACCTTATGAATGGAGATAATAGAATCAGAAAATATATAAATTATTCTTACACTTTTAGTTACATTTTATTAGAGTTTTTATATAAATTATGTTGTTTTCAAACTTGTAATAATATCGTGATTTAAGTTTTTGTTATACTTCAATTTTGTGAGTTGAATTAGAATCATATGGAGGACAAATATGAATATCAAGATGCATTGTAGATTATTTGTAAGAGATATTTCTACTTTTCTATAATAGATAATGATTATTTTTTTATTTGTGTGTATTTATAATAATATTTTAAAGTGTGTTTTGATTTCCATTGGGCTAAGGAGTAAGGGCCTACCTAGGGTTATACATAAGAGGTTGGAATAAAAATGTACCTATAAAAAAATGGTGAATCCTAATCAAAATCAAGCTGAATCATGGAGAATCCTAAGAAAATCAAATCAAGCATCTTCACACCAAAATTTGGGGTATTTAAATCCCTAAAATGTAAGTTCATATTTAGTACCACTTTTGACCTATTAAATAATATTATAACATCATAAAAATACCACCATTAGATCAGTCTTAAAAAGTGCTTTCCAACAAGTACAAATATGCCTATGTTTAGATATATATTATGGCAAATTGACCCTATGAAAACATTGATCCTAAAAATTTTAGACGAATGGGCCGACGTTGAGGGTCCTCTTGTTTGCAAATTTTAAATTTTAAAAATACTAATATTCACCCATTTGGTGAATATTCACCACTATGCATAACCTTGCCTACCCCATTATGTTGCACAATGGAAAACATAACCTTCGTAGATATGTATAATTGTTTTAATTTTTTATAGTGTTATTATTGTGGATGTGTTTATAGAATATTTTAGTTTTCCAACATAGTCTTATAGTCACTAGATTATATTTCATTTCTTGTAAGTGTGTCATTTAATTTTTTGCAAGTGTGATTTTCATTTCCACAAGCATGATTCTATTTTTAGCAAGATTTATTTTTCATAAAGTAATTTGATTTTCTGTAAGAGTTATTGGGGAACTCTATTATTGAAACCTACCTAAGTTTTTGCTAGCACATATAGCCTTTGGATGTCACCCCAAATATGATAAAATTAAAGTGATGTTTAATGATATCACCATCATCTTGTGTAGTTGTAGGTCCCGTTACCATTAGCCCCATGCTTTTTCTTATGATACTATGAGTTTGAGGTCTTGCAGTGATAAAATCTAGCAACTTTTTTAGTTTACATTCTTTAAGTGTATTTATATACCCCTTTGTCTTTTTTATTTGAGTTAAGGTTATGATTTTTTATTCTTAAACTGGTTCATTGAATATTGCTAGTTCTAATTCTTCACTTGAATATTCTTCTAAATTTAATGAAATAACTAGAATAGGACTTGTATTGTCTTTTAAAAATTCAACAAGATTTTTAATTTCATCATCAAAAACCACATCGTTTCTCACATAGATTTTATTTGTAATTGGATTAATTATCCTATATCCTTTTGAATCATTATTATATTCCAGAAATATACCACACATGTTCTTTGCATCTAATTTTATTCTTTTACATTTTGGAATATGCATGTTATGTTTTACATCCAAAAAATTTAGATGTGCTACTAAATATTTTCAACCCAATAAATTTTTTTTGGGGTTAACATTTCTAAGAATTCTTGTGAGAGATCTTATTTGTGTATATACTATAGTTTTAATAGCTTATACCCAATATTGACAATCAAAATTTGCTTCTTTTAGCATACAAGGTACCATTTCCATAATAGAATGGTTCCTTCCTTTTGCTATACCATTTTATTGAGATGAATAGGTTGTAGTAAGTTATATTTTTGTCATTTTGTACTTGAAATAATTTAAATTATTTTGATAATAATTCACCACCTTTGTCAGAGCAAATATTCTTCACTAATCTTCTATTTTATATTTCTATTGGTTGCTTTAAATTTTTTAAATATGTAAAGCCTACATATTTATATTGCATGAAGTAAACCCATATTTTTATGTAATAGTCATCATTAAACAACTAACAATATTTATATCCTCCAATACTAGCATTCATTTGTCCACATAATTTTGTATGGATTATTTCTAGTGGTTCCTTAGATCCATGTAAGATTTACTCAAAAGGTACTCTATGTTGTTTTCTTGCTAGATATTCTAGATAGATTATAGACTACCATGTTAATTTATGTAATCTTACCACCATTTTATATCTAATCATTTAACTGAAAGAGGATGGACTTATATTCCCTATCCTTATATTCCAAATATCTTTTTTCTATAATGTTCTTGTTGAGAGAACATTATTTGATAAAGTATCTAGAGCAAATAGACCATTTGTGAAGTATCTAGTGGCTATGAGTTTTTCTTGTTTAGTAATAATAAATTTCCTTTTGTTTTCAAATATTTTGAATTCAACCACTAGATTTTGGTCTATCATTGAAGATACTCATAGTAGATTAGCAACTAGACCCAAATATATAACACATTTTTATCACACATTCTCCATAAAATAAACTGATTAAGATATTTTCTATGACATTGAAATCACATTTTCTATCATTTGATATAGCAATGGTTTCTCATATTTTTATTGAAAATTATCAACCCATCATTTATTTCCAGTCATATGCTTACTTACACCCAAATACATATACCAATATTTTTTACCTAAATTTGTGTCATACTCTTATTTAAACATTATCATGTTTCTCTGTATTTATTAAATCCTCCTTATTCCTCTCTTTAATTTCTCAATTTTAAATTCAATTTCCAATCTCCTTCAAGTTTCAATATTTCATTAAATTTAAATTTAAATTTAAAATTCAATATTTTTTCATCCTCTTAAATCTCCCTAATCTTAATCAATTTACTCACAGTTCTAATTTTTATATTTTCAATATTTAATCAATTAATTATATTAATTAATTAATTATCTAAAATGAACAATGGAAAAATTCAAAATATCAAACCAAACCACAAGGATCAAGGGGTTGAAGCAACACCACATTAACCAAAACAAAGTCTAAAAAATAAAAACAAGATAATGAAAGCTAACAAAAAAATTGTAACATCATATCATATGTCAAAATTGATTGTGAGTGCAATGGAGAAGCCTTTCTTAAATAGGAAAGGAAGATCCACCATAGTTGTAGGATCAACAAAGAGATAAGAATTAATATCCATCATACAAACAAGGAGGTGGGATATGATTAGTGGAGAAAAGATCTCAATCCTCCAAATGTAATAAATAAGTGTAACTCCTTAGGAATGCAAAATATCCCTATAATATCTAAAAAATATAAAAATAAATATCCACACATAAAGTGGGTGGGAAAAATAAACTAAACTAATATAAATATAAAGTACCTAGGCGAGCATGAGCTAGAATTTAAACACCTACTCTAAAATCCCTCCTCAAGTAAAGATAGGGGTAAAAAAGAAGTGGCATATCCATAGTATGAGTTCCAAAAACAAGGCTTGATCATGTACTCATGTACAATGTGTATCCAGAAGCTCTTGAACTAGGAAGAAAAACCACGTAGAAAAACTCATCTAGCTAGAAAGAGAAGAAGAAGAAAGGAAGGTTGCCTCATACACACCCCCTAAGGACAACTTCCTTCATCCCAAGCATCTCTCACAAAAAATAAAAATAAGGATATGGGAAGGGTCTAGTGAAGATTTCAACAATCTACTATTGAGTAAGAATGTAGTCCAAGATGATCAATGCATCCTAGATAAGTTGTCGAATGAAGTGCACATGAATATCAAAGTTCTTGGTCCTTTGACATTGAACATAATTACAAGAAATATGTGTACTTTAGTTGTCACACCAAAGTAAAATGTTGCATTGATCCTATGAGAAACTAAGCTTTGTTAAAACTATTGAATCCTAAGAAACTCCTAACTAGCTAATATTGTTATCCAATTTTTGGCCTTTGTCCATGAAAATGCAATAGTTATCTACTTTTTGCATGCCCAAGCAATAGGTGAAGAACCAATATAGAAGATATAACTAAAAGTAGACCATCGAGTATCAACAAAGCCTACTTAATCATAATTTGTATACCTAGCCAACTATAAAGACTCCCTATTAAAGTAAAGCCCAAAATGTGAAGTCCCTCAAAGATACCACAAACTTCTACTTGGCAACCTACCAATTATTGTCTTGTGGATCATGTGAAAACTAAGAGGTCAAACCAACTAGAAATGATATGTTAGGATGAGTGTGAGTTAAGTAGATCAAAATTCCAACCAACTATTTGTAAATGATGGCATAAACCTTATGAGTAGAACATGTGACACAAAAAACAACAATTAACTAAAAAGGAGTAGGATATGGCTTGCAATCAACCATTCCAAATTATTGAAGTAAATCCAAAGTGTACTTATATTGACAAATAGAGATCCCTAAATCTGATTATGAAATCTAAAATCCAAGAAAAATGTGTAGAAGTCCAAGATCTATCATCTCAAAATACTCAGAAAGAGGGTGTTGCATAGCCTGAATGTGTGAAGTAGAACTTCCTATGATTAATAAATCATCAACATATAATATAAATATGATGATGTCCTCTCCATACCTCAAAGTGTAAATTGTAGTATCAAAATGGCATCTCAAATATTTGGAAGATAGAATAATTTAATTCATCTTCTCATACCAAGCTCTAAGTGCCTTTTTGAGACCATAAAGTGATCTCCATTACACACCAATGAAGAGACCTAGATAAATCTTAGAGGCTCCTCCATATAAATCTCTTCTTGCAAATATCCATGCAAGAAGGCACTCTTTATATCCATATGGTCAATTGACCAACTCTATGATGCAACAATAGAGCGTACAAGATGAACAAAACCCAACTTGGTAATAAGGGTAAATGTCTTAGAGTAATCAACCCCCTCAACCTGCAAAAAATATTTCACCATAAGTTGAGGCTTGTACCTATGAATGGACCCATATGCAACAAATTTTATGTGATACACCCATTTCCATATCATCATTTTTCTTCCTTTTGGAAGAGGAACCAAATATCAAGTGTGATTATTCATTAAGGAAAAATACTCATCATCGATGGCATCATTGCACACCCGAAATCCATGGGCCTCATCAAACCTCTATGGATCAACATAAATTATATGACAAATATAACTCATGTAAGAAGTAGAAGTATGCCTTGAAGGTGGGATATTGTCAATAAAAGGTGTTGCCTCCTTAATTGTAGTTTAAGACCATCTATGCATGGGGGAAGCATGTGCAGGAAACTCTACAACCATATCAAAAATATCCTCATCCTCATTATGATCATCATCAAAACAACCATCTTCAAAGTGATAAATAGATGAGGATGGAGAAGGAGTAGAATGAGTGGGTTCAGTTGGAGAATAATACTCATTAAACTAGATATACATTCAAAAAAATATTCACATGTATTTGGATCCAATAATCTATAAGCCCTCATATCCTCACAATAGCCAACAAAAAAGAGTGTCTATTGGAAATTTGAGCGATTTTTGTTGTCATTGATGTCAAGAGGTTTGATGTCCAATTTTATTGTTTTTAAGGTCAAAAGGTTGATTTCTCCAAAATGCAAGGAAGTTGCTAAAAGGAAAAGGGTATAATATTTATTTTAAATATTATATGACTAAAGAGGCTAAAAAAGTTGAAGATCCAAGAAAAGAGAAGTAGGCTTAAAAATAAATAACAATATTATAATATTTGGGTAAAAGGAAGAGGTGAAAAATAACAAGGTCCAAGAAATCATTATAAAGAGATATCCCTGACAAGGCCCATTGAGCAAGTTATAAAGGTTGGAAAATGAAAATTTGTTTCGTTAAATACTCTTTTATTTGCATTAAAACAAGTCAGCCCTCCTTTGAATTCAATTTTAAATTCGAATTAAAACTTTGAACTTTGGTGCCATTAATTTATTTAAATTAAAATATTTTAATTTAAATAAATTAATGGTGCCAAAGTTCAAAGTTTTAATTTGAATTTAAAATTGAATTCAAAGAAGGGCCAACTTGTTTTAATGCAAATGAAATACTATTTAAGGAAATATTTTTTCATTTCCAAAGTCAAAGTTTTTTAGTATGCCTAAGTGATAATAATCCGTGCACTCTACTTTCGAAGAGAGAAGACATTTGTGATTTGTTTATATAAAATGAGGTAAAAAAGTGTTTAAATTTTGTTGGCGTGACTAAAATATCCCATAGCACCAGCTAGCAAACACGGTAGTCGAATGTGTGGCTAAGGCGTTCATGAAGGGAAGGTCATGGTTTCAAATCCCATGTTGTTCACTTTTGGTAAAGGAGGAAAGTATTTTGGTTTTTGATGATCCTCGTGAGCAGCAGATATTGTATAGGACTGAGTGTCCTTTGGTTTTTGAGTGGACGTGTAGCCCAAGTGGTAGCATAGCCTTGGTCTAAGGCGTTGTGGTGACATAGGTCATGGGTTCGAGTTTGGGCGCTGGTCATTGAGATGTGTGCAATATTTTTGTAACATGGGCCAACAATTAAGGTATGCGATTTTGATTTAAAGTTGCCAAAGTTTTTTTTGGAATGCGGAAATTGGTTTGAGGCCACGTGATATTAAAAAGGGCATGTGTGAAATTTTTTAGGGATTCATAAGGGTTGTTGATTAAATATTTTATTTTGGGTGCTTAGAAAATAAATAAAGTATTGGAGATTATAAGGTGTAAGCAAGGAACTTTATTTTGATGTGTGTTGAATATTATTTTGAGAGTATTGGAGATCATAAGGTGTAAAACAAGGAACTTTATTTTTTATATATGTTGAATATTATTTTGAAAGTGGAGTGATAAGGTGTATTTGTGACTTGAAATTTTATTGTATTTCTTGTATGGTGAAATATTTGTTGAGATAAATATTTTTGTGGAGATTGTGAGATATACTATTGTTATTTAATCTAGAATTGGCAAAAGCATTTTGTTATGATTAAAACATATTTTGAAGGTATATCTCCATCAAAACAAAGAGGTATGGGCATATTATATTTTGTTTGAAATGTTGGAATAAATTTTGTGAAATATAATGTGGATTGAAAAGGATTGATTGTTGGAAATGTATAAGCAAGTTTTGTGCATCTTATTGTTAAATGATTTGGAAATCCTTGAGATATATTTTTGAGAAAAATCTAGGGTGTTATTGTTAAATGAGTTTTGAGAAGTTTTGGGATAAAGAGAGAGAATCATTTGTGCTAGAATATTAAAACAAATTAAGTACTTGTGATATAACTTTTAAATGTTGGTTTGAGTGAGTATATGATTGAGAAAATCTTGGTGAAGACTTGAGGACAGATTTGAGGTCAAAGTTTGGCAGAGTTGATTAATCTTTGTGTTAATGCTTGAGGATAGATTTGAGGATAGAGTTTGGTGTAGATTTATGAGAATATGTTGGACTTTTTGAGTCATTAATTCAAGTTTCATTGATGTCAAGGAATGAAGTCATCATTAATGTCAAGTAATTTGTCAAGAAACAATTTTTTCAAAGTTGTCATTGATATCCAGGAATAAGCCACTGATGATTTCAAAGGTCAAGAGGAACAATGTAGAGGTTAAAGGCAAAAGGGCTTCATAATATTTTTAATATTATGTGCAAGCATAAATTAAAAGGTTTTTCATAAAAACCCAAGGAAGATTATTGCAAAGCTAAAGGAAGGTTTAATATTTATTTGATAAAATATTTAAATTCAAAGTGAATTTAAATTTTATAAATAAATATTACTTATACCAAGTTGGACAATGAAATATGGCCTTAATAAAACCAAAGGGTTTTAAAGAATTAATTTATAAAATTTAAATTCAAAAGAATTTAAACAATTTATAAATTAATAAGTTCAAAGGGAAATAAAAAGCGTTGATGTCTAATTTATTGGAGGAAATTCGAGTGTCGATGTTATGCATGAAGGAGGGAAATAAATATATATACCAATGCCTTAGAGGCATTAAATCTTATCCTTTTGCTTGATTAATGAATGTGTGCAATTGTGTTGAATTCGTGCATAATAAGAGAAGCGACTTTTGTGTTTTAGCTCCAGTGAATAAGGTTTAAGGCGAACAACACCAAAGTACCAAGCACCAACTAAGCAACGTGGCCTAGTGGAAATAGGACAATGATAAGAGTGTTTAGGCACTAGGAAACCTACATTCGAAATGTGATGGCAACATTTTTGGTGGTTGCATTAGTGTTGGAAGCGCTAAAGGAAAGGTGTACATTTTTATGCTAGGCACAGCGGGGAGTCTTTTGGAGCACGTGGTGCTTTTTAGTCCCCAAGTGAGCGCCTAGCTCATGTGGTGGTTGGAGCCGCAGCTAGAGCACTAGTTGAGGCTACGTTGTGAGTTCGAATCTCTTCCAAGGCAAGGTAATAAATTTTGATTATTATTTTTGTGTGTTGCCTAAATTTTGGAGTTAAAAGGGTTGCTTAAAAGGATTGTTTGTTGAAAATTAATTTTGATAATTTGGAGGAATAAGGTGTTACGTTTATTTTAATAAAGTGCTTTTGTCACAATGATTTGTTGAATTTTTAAAAGGATAGAGGGAATTTCTAACATTGAGTTATTTTGAAAAGAAAAGTGCATGGAATATTATTTTAATTGGGATATTATAAGGTGTAAGTGGTGTATTAATTTTTGTAAATGTTGATGAATGTTTTCTTAAAGATGGAGTGATAAGGTGTATGTGTTTCTTGCTATTTACATTGTATTTTTGAGGGATTTTATCATCTTATAGCTTATTTGAGCTTGGCAAAGCAGTGTTTGTGGTTGTGACAGATTTTGGAGGTTCCCTCATCATAAAGAAAAGGTATGAGCACATTCTTCCATAGTTAAGTTGATTTATTGGTTTTCTAGAAAATAAGTTTGGAGTGAAAAGGACTTGATTAGGGTTTCCTATTGAATGTATTGAGATAATGCTTCAAGGTTTTATAGAATAAATAGTTGTTAAAACCTTGTTTTATAAGCATTGTTTTTGAATCCATTTTTTGTATGAATAACTTGAACTAAGGTTTGAGTATAATTGCTATGTGAATATTATTTTATAAGTATTGTTGTTGAAGTGAGTTGTTGAACAAAGAACTTGAACTATATTTTGAAAAGAACATGAGTATCATTGTTATGTGAGATTTTTTGTTGAGCATTATTGGAAATATTTTGAGTGAGTGATCATATGCTTGGACTAGGGTTTGTGAGCAAGGGTTGTTTCATTGATTTTTTGGTTGAGTAGAGTTGGTTGAGCCTAGTCAAGTGGGTGTGTGAAGTGATTATTCAAGTTCCATAAAATAAACTATTCTATATTCTGAATTGATTTGAGAAATTTATTGAGCATTGAGTTGAAATTGAAGTATATTGAGTCTCTAAAAATTCTATTTATGTTTCTATGAGATTGGACAAGTTCTGTGTGGACTTGTTGAGAAGATTTGAGGTAAGTCTTTGAGGAGACTTGTGGACTGATTTTGTGTGAGCTTTTGTGGAAGCTTAAAATATAGATATTAAGAAGATTTGGATAAGTTCTTGAGAGGAATTATTGAGTAGATTTGACAAGTTCTAGAGAGGACTTGTGGAGCAGCTTTTAGCAAGTTATAGAGAGGACTTGTAGAGAAGATTTGGAGAAGTTCTAGAGAGGACTTGTAGAGCATATTTGAGCAAGTTCTAGAGAGGACTTGTGGATAGATTAGTGTGATATTTTGAGGAATCTTACAAGGCATATTTAAGACAAGTCTTTGAGAAGGCTTGAGAGCAGAGTTGATTGATTGATTTTTTCAAACCTTGAGTTAATATTTAGGGCAGATACAGTAGAATTGATTTGAGATTAATTCAAGCTTTGAGTTAAAAATTGAGGATAGAGATTGAGGATATGTTTGTGCTAGACCGAAGGACCATTTTTAGTGTATATTTGAGAATAGATATTGGTGTAGATTTGAGGATAGTTTTGTGCCATACCAAAGATAGATATTGAGTAGAGTTCTACTAGACCGAAGGATTGTGTTTAGTATAGATTTGAGATAGAGATTTGGAGGTGATAGATTATAGAGGATAGTAGTCTCTAGTGGATAGATATCCATTAGCTAGGGTAGTGAGGACAACTCTTCTAAGTGGGGAGAAGATTCTTCAGTGGAGATATATCCACAAGCCAATGTAGTGGGGGTAGGAGTCTTCTAGAGTATCACTAGCCAGAGCAGAGGAGAAGGAGTTCTCCTATGAATAGAGATCCACAAATTTTATTTATAGGATTGGTATCTCCTTTGGATAGAGTTCCATAAATATTTTAATAGGGAAAGGATTTCCAAGAGATTGATTGAGAAAATTTTAGTGAAATATTTTCTTTGTGGAGTAGCCCACATTGGGTGAACCACGTAAATTGTGGTGTCTCTATTGTGTGTGATGATTTATACATTGATTTGGTTACTACTATTGATATTGTTATCTTTACATTGCATAATATTGATTGGAAAGAAAAGTAAAAAGCGTTCTTATACTATTCACCCTCCTCTAAATATAAGCTTGTGTTCTTCAGTTGGTATCAAAGCTAGTTCCTTTGGAAACGATTTAACAACTTGAAAGAAGATCTTACAAGAACACAAATGGCAAATAAAGGCAAAGACAGAACCATGAGACACAAGAATAAAAGAACACACACGGTCATGAAAGAAAAATAAGATGAATTTGATATTGTTGTTTTGGGAGAAAGAGTGGAAATAGATTCAAGGTATGAATCAAGTAGTGGAGAAAATATCGGATGAATAAAGTTTTGTACCAAATGTAGGAACACAGGTCACCATGTAGCTTATTTTCCAAAAGAATTTGAAGAATATTTTTTTTGTGGTCAACTCGGTCATGATGCAGGTTATTGCAATGGATTTAGTAGCGATGAATATGAAGATGATATTCTTGGAAATGAAATCCTAGAGGTTGGTTCAAGAAAGGATAACATGGATAATCAAAATAGGTATGAAGAACAAACTCTACTTTCAATATTAGAATAAAATACTCTTATTAAATACCAATTAAATGAAGAGGAGGATTCAGAGAAAGAAAAAGAGGAAGCCACTCTTAAGGAACTTGTTGAATTGAAAACGCAAATTTTAGAATTTAAGGCTCAAATACAAGAATATGAGAGATGTAAGATAAAGCTTCTACAAGATCTCTTTGACTTGAGAAATAAATTTGAAAAGACAAGAAGATTTGAAGAAGGTATGATTGAACAGTCAAACGTAAAAGAGATAGAATGTGAAAGACTTATGGTTACTCTTGAATAATTAAAAAGGGAGAAGTCATTATTAAGAGTTCAAGCTCAAGAAGATGAGAAAGCAAAAGCAAAGTTTCTATAGGAAATCACCATCTTCAAAATCAATGTTTAAGAGGCAAGAAAAATCAAAGAAGGTATGGCCAACAAATTAAAGACAAAAGATCTAGAGTGTGAAATATTAGAGCTTGAGATAGTTTCACTAAGGATAGAGGTAAAAGGCTCTAAGGAAAAATTGCATAAGTTTGAGGAAAATCCAAAGACCTTGGACATGATTATCAATGGATAAAAGTCATCAATCACAAAAACAAGACTTAGTTCTAAAGAAGAACAAAGGAAAAAAGAAGCAAAAAAATGAGAGTTAAGCTCAAACACCAAAAATGAAGAAGCAAATTATGGCAGAAGGAATAAGAATTCAAGAAGATATAGAGATACAAGATCAGTTAAATATTTCAATTGTGGAAGGTATGGTAATTATGCAATTGACTGTTAAGAAGCTAAGAATAACAATGATGAATAAAAATAGGATCACAAGAATAGGGAATCAAAAACATTCAGGCACAAAAATAAAAGCAAGGATGGACAAAGCATACAAGGAAATAATTTCTTTCAAAAACAAAAGAGAAGCTACTATGCGGATAAGGCAAGTAAGTACTCAAGTGATAGTGATGCTAGTTTTTTAGATAATGATAGAGATTAAGTCCTATTTATGGTTAACGAAAAAGAATAATTTAAGAAAAGGACTCTAATAATTCTCAAGTGTTTTAGATGTGGTAACTTTGGATATCTTGAAGATATTTGTACAAGGGATGGTTATAGTTTCAGTGATGATGAATATGAGGATGCACTTGAAGGACCATATGAAAACCTTATAATGGCATTAGAAGAAGAATAAGTAGGTGATCCTATAGAAGACAAGCCAATAGAAAATAAATATGTGGACAAAGGTACACAAAAAGAGGAATATTCTGATAAATATGAGTATGATCTAAAGGGAGAACTTATTTATGCTCTTGACACGGTAAATAAGGTAAGAAAGAAAAAATCTAATTCTTGAAATTCAGTTTCAAGAATGTGATGAAGAGAGAAGATTGCTTATAGAGGATTTAGAAAAATCAAAGGCTAAGGTAAAAAGGTTCAAATATAAGTTAGAAGAAAATATCTTAGAATGTGAAAAGTTAGCACAAGAAGTGGCACTACTAAGAGAAGATTTAGAAGACTCCAAATTCAAGCTAAAAGTGTTCAAAAACAATTCAAATAGCTTGGATAAGTTCATCAAGATACAAAAGCCTACATCAAGCAAAATAGGTCTTGGAATTGAACAGGTTCAAAAGAAATGGGAAGGAAATTCAACCTCAAGTTTTTGAGGAGAAGAAACATCAAATGAAGATACTTCAGAAGAAGACAGTGTAAAAGAGAGTGAGACATCTGAGGATGAGTTGGACAATAGAGATTTCAACAAGAACAATAATAGTGCACAAAGAAGATACATATGGAACAACAATCATAATAGGTCAAGAGAGGCTAGGATACCAATGAGGTCAAGACAATAAGGCTTCAATGGAAGATGTTTTTCATGTCACAAGTTTGGACACATGGCTTCACAGTGAAGGGCACATGAAAGATAAGAATATGGGAACATACAACTTTTCCATGGGTATTTCTTCCCATGTAATTTGTTTGGTCAGAAGGCAATGAATTGTAGGGTTCATGACAGAAGAGGATATGGATTCACTAAGAGAAATCCTAAGACATTTGCACCTCCAACAAATAATAACATTAAGTGTTATAAGTGCAATAATTATGGTCACACAACAAAATGGTGTAGAGTAGACATTCTAGAATCAAGCAGGAATAGGAATAGGAATAGGAACATGGATATGAACAAGAACAAAAACATGAATATGGAAAGGAATAGGAACAGGAACAAAAACATGCATATGAATAAAAACATGGATATGAATAGGAAGAGAAACATGGATATGAATAAGAATATGAACAGGAATAGGGACAAGAATGTAGACATGGACAAGAACATGAACATGGAAAAAAATAGTCAGAGGAATTAGAATGATCATATAAGAAAGAAAGAGGATAAAGGTAAATAACAGTTCTTTCTAGGAGTAGAAATAATCCCTCCCCAAAATTAACCACCTCAAGAGGAGGTGGGGTAGGGGCTAAGCTAAGAGGCTCATTCTTAGCCTGGAGCCCCAAAGGTGACCCTTTGCCATTGATGTCAAAGGGGGAGAGATTTAAGTAAGGGAGAGAGATTTGTATTTGAGTAAAAATGAGAAAGCATTGAGCCAGGGGGAGCAATGTCCCATGGGAAACAGAACAAAGAAAAAGCCATGTTATCAGTAAAAATAATTTGGGTTGTCATCAATGACAAAGGGGATATTGTTGGACATTTTGAGTCATTTAGTCAAGTGGTCATTGATTTCAAGGAATGAAGTCGTCATTAATGTCAAGGAATTTGTCAAGAAAAAAAGTTGTCAAAGTTGTCATTGATATCTAGGAATAAGCCATTGATGATGTCAAAGGTCAAGAGGAACAATGCAAAGGTTAAAGGCAAAAGGGCTTCATAATATTTTTAATATTACATGGAAGCATAAGTTAAAAGGTTTTTTATAAAACCCAAGGAATATTATTACAAAGCTAAAGGAAGGTTTAATATTTATTTGATAAAATATTTAAATTCAAAGTGAATTTAAATTTCATAAATAAATATTACTTATACCAAGTTGGACAATGAAATATGGCCTTAATTAAACCAAAGGTTTTTAAAGAATTAATTTATAAAATTTAAATTCAAATTAATTTAAATAATTTATAAATTAATAAGTTCAAAGGGAAATAAAAAGTGTCGACATCTAATTTATTGGAGGAAATTTGAGCATCGACGTTATGCATGAAGGAGGGAAATCAATATATATACCAATGCCTTAGAGGCATTAAATATTATCCTTTTACTTGATTAATGAATGCGTGTAATTATGTTGAATTCGTGTGGAATAAGAGAAGTGAATTTTATGTTTTAGCACCAACGAATAAGGTTTATGGGAATAGTGCCAAAGTACCAAGTAAACTTGGCAGCGTGATAGATATACACATATACACCTTATAACTTCAAGAAAAGGTATAAACACATTCTTCCATAGTTAAGCTGATTGATTTATTTTCTAGAAAATAGGTTTGGAGTGAAAAGGACTTGATTAGGGTTTCCTATTGAATGTGTTGATTTAATGCTTCAATATTTTTTGGAATAAAGAGTTGTTGTTAAAACCTTGTTTTATAAGCATTGTTGTTGAAGCCATTGGTTGTGTGAAGAACTTGAACTAGGTTTTGAGTATCATTGCTATGTGAAGATTGTTTTATAAGTATTGTTGTTGAAGTGAGTTGTTGAGAAAAGAACTTGAACTAGAGTTTGAAAAGAACATGAGTATCATTGTTATGTGAGATTTATTGTTGAGCATTGTTGGAAATATTTTGAGTGAGTGATCATATTCTTGGACTAGGGTTTGTGAGCAAGGGTTTTTTCATTGAGTGTTTGGTTGAGTAGAGTTGGTTGAGCCTAGTCAAGTGGGTGTGTGAAGTGATTTCTCAAGTTCCATAAAAAAAACTATTCTATATTCTGAATTTATTTGAGAAAGTTATTGAGCATTGATATAAAAGTGAAGCATATTGAGTCTCTAATAATTCTCTTTATGTTTCTATGAGATTGGACAAGTTCTGTGTGGAATTTTTTAGTGGATTTGAGGGAAGTCTTTGAGGAGACTTGTGGACTGATTTTGTGTGAGATTTTGTGGAATCTTACAATACAGGTATTGAGTAGATTTGGATAAGTTCTTGAGAGGACTTATTGATCATATTGGACAAGTTCTAGAGAGGACTTGTGGAGTATTTTTGAGAAATTTCTAGAGAGGACTTGTAGAGAAGATTTAGACAAGTTCTAGAGAGGACTTGTACAATATATTTGAGCAAGTTATAGAGAGGACTTGTGGATAAATTAGTGTGAGCTTTTGAGGAAGATTACAAGGTAGATTTAAGACAAGTCTTTGAGAAGGCTTGAGAGTAGAGTTAATTGATTGATTTGTTCAAACATTGAGTTAAGGTTTAGGGTAGATCTAGAAGAATTAATTTGAGATTGATTCAAGCTTTGAGTTAAGGCTTGAGTACAGATATTGAGGATATGTTTGTGCTAGACCGAAGGATTGTGTTTAGTGTATATTTGAGAATAGATATTGGTGCAAATTTGAGGATAGGTTTGTGCTAGATCAAAGATAAATATTGAGCAGAGTTGTACTAGACTTAAGGACTGTGTTTAGTGTAGATTTGAGATAGATATTTGGATGTGACATAGTACATAGGATAGTAGTCTCTAGTGGATGGATATCCATTAGCTAGGGTAGTGAGGATAGGTCTTCTGAGTGGGGATAAGAGTCTTCCATGGAGAGATATTCACAAGCCAGAAGGAGTTCTCCTATGGATAGAGATCCACAAACTTTATTTAGGGTATTGGTATCTCCTTTGGATAGAGGTCATTACACATTTTAATAGGGAAAGGATTCCCTAGAAATTGATTGAGAAAAATTTAGTGAAATATTTTCTCTATGGAGTTGCCTGCATTGGGTGAACCACATAAATTGTGGTGTCTCTATTGTGTGTGATGATTTATATATTTTTTTGGTTATTGTTGTTGATATTGCTATCTTTACATTGCATAATATTAATTAGAAATAAAAGTAAAAATTGATCTTATACTATTCACCCCCCTCTCAGTATAAGCTTGTGTTCTTTAGAAGATTTATGCTAGACTAGAGATAGAGTTAGAGCATATTTTTACTAGATAGAGGATAGTGTTTAGTATAGATTTGAGATAGATATTGAGTAGAGTTGAGAGTAAGCTTTGAATATGAAATAGTAGAGGACAAGAGTCTCCAGTGGATAGAGATCCATTAGCCATGGCAGTGAAGACATAGGTATTATGTGGAGAGAGATCCACAAACTAGACTAGTGGGGGTAGAAGTCTTCTAGAAGAGCACCATCCAAAGTAGAGGAGAAGGAGTTATCCTATGGATATATTTCCATGAGTTAGATCAAGGGGATTGGTGTCTCCTTTGGATAGAGTTCCATAAAAATTGTAATAGGGAATTGATTCCGAAGAGAATTTATTAAGAAATTTTATAAGGAATATTTTCTCCATGGATTAGCCCACATTGGGTGAACCACATTAAATCATGTCTCTCATGTGTTATGTTTTGTGGAATGCTTACTGCTTTAATATTGCTGATGTTATCATATGTATTGAAAAGTAAAATTTTTTATCTTATACTTTTCACCCCCCTCTTAGTATAAGCTCATGTTATTCAATTGGTATTAGAGTGGGTCTCTCCGTGAAAAGACTAACAACTTGGAGGAAGATCCGACGGGAACACACATGACTTCAAAAAATGAAGAAGAGACCATGATCGACATAAAAGAGGAATTCTTTGCTACTCTCGGGAACTTAGAAAAGGTTAAAAAGAAGAACTCAAGTTTGAAGGATCAAATTCAAGAGAATGAAGAAGCAAAGATGGAACTTCTACAAAATCTCACAGAACTCAAGATAAAGTTGGAAGAGGGAAAGAAAATTGAATAGGATATGACATGTCTATTAAGGGTAAGAGAAGCAGAGTGTGAAATATTGGAATTAAAATTTTTCTCTCTAAAGAATGAAGTTGAAAAGACTAAGTTTCGATAAGATATAAATTTAGGGAAAAAAAAGGATTTGAGATCTCAAGAAACAAATAAATAAAACAAATATAAGCTCATGACTCATACTAATACTCTGGAAGGAAAAGGCATCAAGAAAGAAGAGGTCAAAGAAGAACCATGGACAAGAGTCAATCACAAGAACAACAAAAGAAGAAGCACTCGACCATATTTTCCAAGGCACTCAAAAAGGTTACAAAATCTCTTCCATGGCTATTGCTTTTCATGTAATAAATATGGTCATAGAGTTGTACATTGCACTAGTTATGTGAAAAATAATGTTGATAGAAATTTCAATTCTTTTGCACCTCTTATGGATTATGATGTCATATGTTATAAATGCAATTATTTTGGGCACAAGGCTAAATGGTGCAAAATGGTATTTTTGGAGTCAAGTAAAAAGAATACAATTTCAACAATTAGGAAAGAGAGAAAAGAGCATGAAAAAGTTAGACCTATGTTAGTACAAATAGATCTTCATGTTCAAGATAAGGGAAAACAATGGTTCCTTGATAGTGGTTGTTCTAGTCATATGATAGGAGAAAAGAGTAAATTTCTTGTACTCAAATAAATTGATGGAGGATCAGTAAAATTTGGTGACAATAAATAAAAAAAAAATATGTGGAAAAGGAACTTTGAGTTTAGATAATGAAAAAATAAATATGGAGAATGTATTGTATGTCAAGGTATTGAGGCAAAATCTACTAAGTGTAAGCAAACTTTGTGATCGGGGGCACATGGTTACATTTCATCCAAATATGTGTGAGATCAAAAAGTTTAAAACTGGAAAGCTTATTATAGATGCAAATAGAACTACAAACAACCTCTACATGCTAAGTGATATTAAAGGAGAAAAGTTTTTTATATCACAAGAATATGAGAGTTGGTTGTGGCATAGAAGAAAGGGTCATTTCAACTTTGACAACATAGTGAAAATAAGAAATAAGTAGGCTGTCAAAGATTTACTGAAGCTAAAAAGGCCATAAAATATAATTTGTGCACAATGTCAGCATGGGAAGCAAACTAGAACAAGTTTCAAGTCAAAATGATTTATGTCATCTGAGTCATTGAAACTAGTGTACATAGTGGTCCTACAAGGACAAAGAGTCTACAAGGTGAAATTTACCTTATATTATTTATATATGATTATTCCAGAATGATTTGGGTAGCCTTATTGAAAGTAAAGTCAGAAGCTCTTAAGAATTTTACAAATTTAAAAGAATTAGGGGAAAATAAAATAGGTAGAAGGATTAAGGGTTTAAGATCAGATAGAGGAGGAGAATTTACCTCAAATGAATTCATAGACTTTTGTGAACAACATGGGATCAAATGAGAATATTCAGTAGCAAGAAATCCTCAAAAAATGGGGTAGTTGAAAGGAAAAATAAGACTGTTGAAAATATGGTCAAATATATGTTAAATGAGTCTAAGATTTCAGATTATTTTTGGAAAGAGGAAGTACATACAACAATGTATATTATAAAAAGATCTCAAATAAGAGTAAATCATCACAAAACTCCATATGAGCTTTGGAAAGGAAGACCAACCATAGTAAAATATTTCAAAAAAATTGGAAGCAAATGTTACATAAGATGAGGAGAGAAAACTTTGGGTAAGTTTGACTCAAGATGTGATGAAGGTATTTTTGTTGTCTATTCCACTAAGAGCAAAGCCTATAGATGTTATAACAAAAGGACACATACTATTATATAAAGTATAAATGTGACAGTTGATGAGAAGATATGTTCAAGAGAACCAACTTGAGAAATTGTGTATCAGGAAGAAGAAAGTTGCTAAGAAGAGTTAGGTGAAGAATCAGAATAAGAAGAAGAAACATAAAGAATTTTACCTAAGACTCCATCCAGGTATGTACAGAAAAATCATCCAAGAGATCTAATAATTGGTAATCCATATGAGAGACAGACAAGGAGGAAGATAATAGCAACAAATGAGCATACTAATTTCTTTTTGTTATCTAAAATTGAGCCCAACAATTTGAATGAGGCAAGAGAGGATAAATTTTCGATCAAGGCAATCAATGAGGAACTAGATAAAATAGATAAAAGTGAGACTTGGGAACTTTTCCCATGACAAAAAGGTAAGAATATTATTGGCACTAAATGGGTATTCAAAAATAAATTAAATGAATATGGTCATGTAGTCAAAAACAAAGCAAGATTAGTATGCAAAGGTTATGCACAGGTTGAGGGAATTGATTTTTATGAGATGTTTACTCCAGTTGCATGACTTGAAGCTATAAGAATATTCTTAACGTTCTCAAGTTTCATTGAATTCAAAGTATAACAAATTGATGTTAAATCAGCCTTTCTAACTGGTGTCTTGGAAGAAGAGGTTTACATTGAGCAACCTGAGGGATTCAACCTAACTGATAAACCAGACTATGTATATAAATTAAAGAAGTCATTTTATGGACTAAAAAAAGCTCCTAGATCTTGGTATTCAAGATTGGATAAGTACCTTCAAGAATAGGGTTTTAGGAAAGGAATAGTGGACAATAACTTATACATCAAAAATGAAGTAAATGACTTACTAATTGTGGTTGTTTATGTGTATGATATCATTTTTGGAGGCAACAATGATAAGATGTGTCAAAAATTTGCAAAGAGCATGCAGAAGGAATTTGAGATGTCAATGCTTGGTGAGTTGTCCTTATTCCTTGGACTTCAGATTTCACAATTAGATAAATGTGTATTTCTCTCACAAACCAAGTATATAAAAGAGATTCTAAATAAATTCAAGTTAGAATATTGTAAACCAGTAAGTACCCCCATGGTTACATGATGCAAGTTAAGTAAAAATGATGAATCTCTTGAGGCAAATCGGAAATTGTACAGATCTATGACTGGAATCTTACTATATGTCATAACTACAAGACCAGATATAATACAAGCAGTGGGACTAGTGGTAAGGTTTCAAGCAACACCAAAGGAAACACATGTAGTAGTAGTAAAAAGTATTCTCAGGTATTTAAAAGGGACTATGGATTTTGGGCTCTGGTACCCCAAAAGTGATAATTTCACTCTTATAGCATATACAAATGCAGATTGGGCTAGCAACATTAATGATAGAAAAATCACAAGCGGAGGATAATTATTTCTTGGAGATTATTTAGTGTCTTGGTTAAGCAAGAAACAAGCTTCAATGTCCTTATCCACAATAGAGGTAGAGTACATTGCAATATTTGCTTGTTGTACACAGGTATTATGGATGAAGTAAAATTTAAAGGAATTCAAGATAGAGCATGATCACCCTATACCCATACTATGTGATAATACAGGTGGTATAAACATCTAAAAGAATCTAGTGATGCACTCCAGGACCAAGCACATTTCAATCAAATATCATTTTCTAAGATATCAAGTGACGGATAAGCAAGTCAGGTTGGAATATGTTATTATAAAGGAGCAGATTGTGGACATCTTCACTAAGCCACTTCCAAAAGAAACTTTTGAGTATCTTAGAGAAAAATTGGGAGTAGTTCTACTCCCACCCCAAAATTAATCACCTCAAGGAGAGGAGGTGGAGAGGGGGCTTAGCTAAGAGTATTATATTTAGCCCTAAAGGAGTCCCTTTGCAATTGATGTCAAAGGAGGAGATATTTGAGTTAGGGGGAGAGCTTTCAGGCAGGGAGAGTAGTTTCTTAGGGGAGTAGAATTGAAGAAGGTAAAAGGAATTCTTAAAGGAAAAAGGGTTCCCATTAATGACAAAGGGGATATTGTTGGAATTTTGAGCAAGTTTTGTTGTCATTGATTTCAAGAGTTCGATGTCCAATTTTGTAGTCATTAAGGTCAAAAGGTTGATTTATCCAAAAGGCAAGGAAGTTGTTAAAAGGAAAAGGGTATAATATTTATTTTAAATATTATATGCCTAAAGAGGCTAAAAAGTTCAAGACCCAAGAAAAGAGAAGCAGGATTAAAAAGAAATAATAATATTATAATATTTAATATTATAATATTAAATATTATCATATTTAATATTATACAGAGGACAGGTTTGAGGTCAGAGTTTGACAGAGTTCATCAAGATTTGTGTTAAGGATTGAGGACAAATTTGAGGATAGATTTTTTTGTAGATTTATGAGCAGATTAATGCTAGACCAAAGACACAGTTAGAGCAGATTTGTACTAGACAAAGGATAATTTTTAGTACATATTTGAGATAAATATTGAGTAGAGTTGAGAGTAATATTTGGAGGTGATACAGCAGAGGACATGAGTCTCTAGTGGATAGATATCCATTATCTAGGGCAGTGAGGATAGAGGTCTTCTATGGAGAGAGATCCGCAAGCCAGAGTAGTGAGGGTAGAAGTATTATAGAAGAGCACCAACCAAAGTAGAGGAGAAGGAGTTCTCTTGTGGATAGAGTTCCATGAATTAGATCAAGGGGATTAGTGTCTCCTTTGGACAGAGGCCCATAAACATTGTAATAGGGAATTGATTACCAGAAGAATTTATTGAGAAAAATTATAAGAAATATTTTCTCCATGGAGTAGCCCACATTGGGTGAACCACGTTAAATCTTGTCTCTCATGTGTGTGATGTTTTGTGGAATTCTTGTTGCTTTAATATTTTCGATGTTATCATATGGATTGAAAAGTAAAAAGTTTTATATTATATTGTTCACCCCCATCTAAGTATAAGCTCATGTTCTTCAGTGGCTTTCTCTTTCTAACCAAATTTACCCTTTTCATATTCAGAACATGAGCTCATGCTTGACTACCAAAAACTTATAAAAGAGAAACATCAGGCTTGGCCCCTATTCAAGCCTCCTCTATATTAATTTGCTCAAGAGCTCAATTAGGTGTGATATTTTGAATGTAATTTGCACAATTAACTGCCTTGGTCCTATACCATTTTTTTGTGGTGTATTATGGATAAAGTGTTGATGTAGAATTCCATGAAGGGATAAACAATCTGATAATTTACTACTAAAATACTTCCCAACCATTATTTGTGTGAATTTTCTTGATGTAACTAGAAGATTAATTATCAACAAAAGCCTTACAGAATTTGAAAATGGAAAAAAATTCACTCTCGAACTTGAGAAAATATACCTAATTTCTCCTTGAGAAATCATCAATAAATGTGGGTGAATACGTAGCTCCCAAAATAAGTTACAAAAAACATCAAGTCACTATGCACCAACTAAAGATGGTACAAAGCACTTTTAGATATACCTTTGGGAAAAGGATCAAATCTTTCAAATATCTATAATTAAAATGGCCAAATATTTCATTCCAAATCTTGCTTTCTGAATATCCATGGACCACAAAACAAGCACCTCCAAGTAAAGAATTAAAATCCTCAAAGTGATAAATAAATAATTTATGGTTAGCAACTCCTTGTGCAACAATAGACTATGGATCACTCAAATATCTAATATCAGCTTCTTAAGGTGTAAACAACATAGTTTTGCACCCCTTAGAATGACAAATTTGGTAAATAGAGAGAAAATTGGTAGAAATGTTTGGAACATAGATAGCATCCTTAATGTATCCACCATCAACCTATATGTCATATTTTCCATTAAATAAAATGGAATAAGAATCTCTAACATCAATGCATAGAAGTAGAACACAAGGTAGAAAATGACTCCCTTGATGAAGTCATGTGATGAGTTGCTCCAAAATCCAAAATCCAATCCCCATACATAGCCTTAGATGATTTCCAAAAAATATTCAAAGCCTTGCCCTTATCTTTTGAAGAAGTGAAGGATAATTTTTTATTCCTAAAGGTTTCCTCTAAGTCTTGTAACATTTTCCAACACTTGTCATCGAAATGACCATTGACTCCACAATATGAACAAGTAATATTTGACCTAATTTTAATTTTGGACTACTTAGGTTTATGATTGCACTCTTTGGAGGATGACTCTTTTTTATGTGACTTTTTGGAATTTTGATAAAATGAAGAAGAAGGGGAATATTTAGGTTGGTAATTATACTTGGATTTTCCCTTGCCTTCAACAGTGGAAGTGGAGGACGCAACAAATGCCTTATGTGAGGAGGTGTAATGATCAGAGTTAGAACTTTATATTATTACATCAAAATATTGGCACAAAAATTCCCAAAAGTAGGCATGTTGTGATCAGAACCCATGGAATCCATATTGGAAAAAAATGTAGAGGTAAAAATATGGAATGGACCCCTAAGTTTTGACAAGATCATGAAAATACATTCCTCATTCATTTTAGTTTTTTAAATACCCTTTAAAAGTGTGAGCAAGGATTGAAACTTAGTGAGAAAATCATCTATACATGGAAAATCATTTGGATTAAGAGCACTAAGTTCAGCATCAAGATGTAAAACTCTCAAAGTTTTCACTTTCCCAAATAGCTTCTCAAGATTCTCCTAAATTTTAAAACGAGTGTCACAATTATTAAGATGAAACAATAAATTGTCACTCAAATGCATCCCAATTAATCCCTTATAATCATCTATTTTGCAATCATGAACAAACTTATCATACTCTTTTGTAACATTGGGTATCTCTTCTTGTATTAATATTGATAAGACTTTAGATTGAATAAGTATCACCATGTGTGTCTTCCATATGTGATAATTATGTGAGTTAGTGGCTCAAAATCCTCTAAACCTATTTTTCAATCATAAGAAATAAAATACAATTTCCACAAAGATGGTGTTCAAATCAAGACCAAGACACCCTACCCAAAATATTTGTATTCAGTGCTTCCAAAAATAAGAGCCCCCAAAAATCAAATGCCTTTATAATTTGTGTGTTACAAAGAGTATATGATCATACCTCATTTTTACAATCATTAAAATTTTGTAGATTTGAAAAGTAAAAATTTGAGTAACAACTTCACAAAACAAATTATTACAAAGTTATTTTCAAAAACATAGAACTGCTAGAAAAATACTTTTTTTAAACATATTTTTAGTAGACCTTGTCAGTAACTTAAATTCAAATCTATGTTTAAAATTTGGAAAAAAATACAAGAGTGAAGAATCTAGGTTGTAGATCTTATAAAACTAGATCTGCAACACGTAGCTTCACATATGCAGTAAAATAGATATTTTATGGACTATGTGTCATGACCCTCCCTGGTAGGCTTTATGGCATGAAAAACTATGTATTGATTAATGATGTTTTGATGCTTAGTTTTATGCAAATGAACAATTGTGTGATGTTTAGTTTAATTTTTGGAAGAACATGGTATGCTAACATATTATTAATATGCAGGATCAGGTACACTCATGGGTGGAAGAGTTAGAATTGTCTACAAAGAATGGGGTATTTGAATTTAGGGAAGTGATGATTTAAGGCAACTCAGGGTAACATGGATGACTACCCTCATATAGGTATGCATTATGGGTTAAAGGCTAATCATCAATATCTAGCCACCTAGAACCTCAGTTGATAGCCTAGAAGCTATTGTAAATTCTCTGGGTAAGACAAGTGACTAGATTGATGGAAAGACTCCCTCTTTGTTTGCTGCATCTTTATTTTGAAAAATGTGCATATGTTTGGTTATCTTTTACTTCGTCACTTAACAACATCTTGGGTTTGGAATATGTGCATAAATTTGGTCCCCTTTAAATTCCCTAAATTGTTGTTAGTATAGAATTTTGGCTAGCTATGATAAAATAACTTATTATGTTGTTAAAAATAATCTATTGTAAATAATAATATAACTTTATTTAAATAGATAATTAAATATATTGTAAATAATAATAGAACTTTATTTAAATAGATAGTGAAATCTATTTTAAATAACAATATAATTTTATTTAGATAAATAATAGGCCTTTAGTTTTAAATAATGATAGATTTTCATTATTTAAAATAAATAATAAAATTTTGATTTAAATAATACCAAGAATTTAATTAAATAATAAGAATTTAATCTAAGTGTTATAAGAGTTTCATTTAATAAGAATATTTCCTTTTAAAAGGAGAAGCTTCATTGTTCATTAAATTCAATATTTTGGTAGTCAAGCATGAGCTCATGTTCTGAAGATGAAAAGGGTAAATTTGGTTAGAAAGAGAAAGCCACTGAAGAACATGAGCTTATACTTAGAGGGGGGTGAACAATATAATATAAAACTTTTTAATTTTCAATCCATATGATAACATCAACAATATTAAAGCAACATGCATTCCACAAAACATCACACACATGAGAGACAAGATTTAACGTGGTTCACCCAATGTGGGCTGCTCCATGGAGAAAATATTTCTTATAAATTTTCTCAATAAATTCTTCTGGTAATCAATTCCCTATTACAATGTTTATGGACCTCTGTCCAAAGGAGACACCAATCCCCTTGATCTGATTCATGGAACTCTATCCATAGGAGAACTCCTCCTCTACTTTGGTTGGTGCTCTTCTATAATACTTCTACCCTCACTACTCTGGCTTGCAGATCTCTCTCCATAGAAGACCTCTATCCTCATTGCCCTGGCTAATGGATATCTATCCACTAGAGACTCATGTCATCTGCTCTATCACCTCCAAAGCTTACTCTCAACTCTACTCAATATTTGTCTCAAATATGTACTAAACACTATCCTCTATCTAGTAAAAATCTGCTCTAACTCTATCTTTGGTCTAGCATTAATTTTCTCATAAATATACACAAAAATCTATCCTCAAATATTTCCTCAAGCCTTAACACAAAGCTTGATGAATTCTGTCAAAATCTGACCTCAAACCTGTCCTCAAGTCTTCACCAATATAGCTCCTCCTCTGGACTACTATCAAAATCCCATTGTTGCTTCTCCTCTACATAATGATAGTATCATATGGCAATAAGTATATGGTGGCACCCATGGCTAGTGCTACGATATATGGATGCTACATTGGTCAATTTGGTTTGGCTAGCATTGTGTCATTGAGTTTCACACCCTTTAGGAGATACTTATGGTTCTTGTTCATCTTCCTTTCACCCTATTAGATGGTAGGTCTTTGACCACGTTGGTAGTAGTCTACAAATATTTGTAAGCCCCCTCCAAATCATAGGTTTGTAGTTTTAGCACCGATATTTGATCTAGGATGTCAAAATAACATAGTTGTCCTTGGGTGGGACCTTTCTTGTGTGATCCTTGATGTGTTAATACCCTACGTATAAGGTATTTCTAGTATTCATATCCTTGAATGCTATTGTTTGTTACCTTTGAGTGCACATTGTTTGAGGTGAGAGTGTATGGCTTCTAGTTTCTAGACCATTGTGGTTGTCTCCTAAAATCTATTGTTTAGACTTTCTTCTATGTGTGCCATGTTGCTTTGCTTAGAGGCTCCTTCCTTAGGTCATAGGATGCTATAGTTGATTGGCACCTCCCTTTGTTTTCTAATTGTAGAACCTCTATTTTTAGGATAGAGTTTTTATGTTTTCTTTTACTTATAAAAGAATTTATAACAGGAAATTCATAAAAGGATATTTACCAAAGGAATGTAAATAAATAAAATATGGTTTATTTATTTAATTGAAGGTATAGGACTTTGATTAATGATTTATTTAGTTAATTGAATAAGATGTTATTTGATTAATGTAAATAAAAGAAAGATAGTTTATTTTGTTAATTGAAGGTATGGGACTTTGATTAATGTAAATAAATAAAATATAGTTTATTTAGTTAATTGAATAAGATGTTATTTGATTAATATAAATAAAGGAATTACTTTTTATTTTGTTAATTGAAGGTATGAGACTTTGATTAATGCAAATAAATAAAATATGTCATATTTAGTCAATTAAATAAGATGTTATTTGATTAATGTAAATAAAGGAATTATAGTTTATTTTGTTAATTAAAGACATGGGACTTTGATTAATGTAAATAAAGGGATTATAGTTTATTTGGTTAATTAGAGGTATGGGACTTTGATTAATCCAAGTAGAAATAATATAGACCATTTGCTTGATTAAGGAATGAGACCTTAGTTATTTGAAATGATGGTTTGATTTGATTTGATTAAAGTAAAACTTGTGATCTAGTTGTATTTTTTTAAATGACTCTCCTTGAGAAAATGAGAGACAAGAACAAAAATGATAAAATTCATATGATATCAACTAGATAGTAGATAAGTGAATGCTTTAATTACATTTGTATAGTTACAATTTGGCAAAGTAAACAATAAATACATTGGTTTCATGTTACTAGTAGATGCATTTACATGCATGTATTTCATAGAACCATGGGTTGCCCTGATCCCTTACTATCCTCAAACGTACGATGGAAAGACATGGAGGTCCAAAGAAATTAAATGGAACCAATGCATTGGTTTGATTTAAAATTACATTAATTTATTCATGTTCTTAATAGACTAGACTTGTAGGGATAAATTCCTAAATGAATATGGATGTATTACTTTATTATTTTAAAAGTATGAAAGTTTTACCATACTTGGATATATGTAATAGTTTATTGAACGAATGGGAAACATATCTCTAATTTACTATTATGAATTATCTATGCTTTGTTATATAGACTTATCTTCCATTTTGATGATTACCTTTATTTAAATGTTGTTTCCTTTTTAAGTATTCCTTTTATGCTTTATGTATTTTGTTCCTTGATTATTTGATTAAGTAGGTAGAGTTACCTTGTCTTCTTGCTAAAAATATAAGTAACCTAAGAGCTTAAGACCTCTTAGGGTGAACATAGAAATATTCTAAGATACTGACTAAATTGCTTATATCAGAGTTAAGATAGCTCATCGTAAAGATGAGATGGATAGAAACTCGTAGTACGTGTAGCATACCTACATAGACAGTCTTGTGTATGGTATGGTGATGGGCATATACCTTCGACTATACATAAGATGATAATTTTAGCTCATAAAGAAGAATGATATGAATAGCTTATTTGTGGTACACATGGTATACCTACACATATGAACTTGTGTAGGGTATTGAATGTGATGTGAATCATAGATTATTGGGAAACTTAGTAAAATTAAACAATAGAATAACCAACTATGGGATAAGGGTTTATGAAATCCTCTTGACAAAAAAAATATATATTTTATTTTATTTCATTTTCTTGTAGTTAGTTTATTTTGGGTTGTTACACTATGCAAGAAAAAACCACATACAAAAATTATGTATATGAAAGTGGCCATTAACTATTAGAAGTGATTGGTGGCAATTTTGAATAGACAACGATCAGATGAATAGGAACATCAATGGTTCTACAACTATTAAAACAACCAAAAAAAAATCCAAAAGATTCCAAAAATAAATAGAACCCTTCTGATCAATCCTTATGGTTAGAGGGGTCAACCAAGATGTAATGAGGGGATAAAAATATATAAAAGCTCTTCAAAAAACAATAAAACTACAATTGCAAAACCTATTCTAGGGCTTAGAAACCTCTAATATCCAAATGTAAAACCTTATGCATTATCCAGTTGCATGAACCTTAAAAATGGGTTTTTTTAACAGTCCTCAAAGCTCTTATACCATGAAAGAAACAATGAAAAATATAAAATACCAAACAAATCCACAAGGATTAAAGGGTTGAAGAAACATCACATTAACCAAAATAAAGATACTAAAAAATAGAAACAAGATAATGGAAGCTAACAAAAACTATAATATCATATCATATGTCAGAATTAATTATGAGTACAATGGAGAAACCTTGCTTAAATAGGCAAGACAGATCCACCATAGATGTAGGATCAACAAAGAGATATGGATCAATATCCATTGTACAAATAGGCAGATGTGATATGATCCCTAGAGAAAATATCTCAACCCTCTAAATGTAATCAATTATTGTAACTCCCTAGGAATGCTAAATATCCCCATAATATCTAAATAAGATAAAAATAAACATTCACACATAAAGTGGGTGGAGAAAAATAAACTAAATTGATATAAAAATTAAGTACCTAAGTGAGCATAAGCTAGAGTCTAAACATGTACTATGATATTACCTTATTCCTCCATTCACTTTATTCTCACATTATATCTCCCAAACACGATAATTTTTTAACTAACTAAAGAAACTTATAACTCTCGAGCTAATATTAGAATAAAAAAATCGCACACCCTTTTTCTTGATAATCATAAAATTTAAAAATAAACCTCCATTTGATATCACGTTTTCAATTAATATTAGAATATTGCCACATAAATTGCATTAGGGCATCAAAATATAATATTATACAAAAAAAATTATATGCATTCACTAGTGAACATTACTTTCGCATCAATGTTTCATTTGCAACTTAGTCTAGCACTATCACATTTTATTGTAGTGCTAATCAAGTTCTAATATCATTTACATTCCCAAGTGCTCCTCTTCCAATAATCTCAAGCTCTTCTCCCTCAATGTATTAGGCACAATTCTTTCATACTTCTCAATTGTTGCTCCAAATGATCTCACATGACTCTCCTCCAACATATTAGGCATTTTTTTTGCAAAATTCATAGGTGCTTCTCTTCATGAAATTACAAACTCTTAGATCTTAGTTTATAAGTGCTTTGAATATTAACACTTATTCTTATGACCTTCTCTTAAAACTTCATGCTCTTTTCATGATGTTTTTTAGCTCGACGTCTCCTCTCACTAATCATTCTTCCAATGTTTTCACTCAAATATTTCTACGATATCAACATCTAACAAATGTTCACCTTTGAGAGCTTGCAACTACTTTTATCTTCTCTCGTAACCTCCACTTTTCTTCTCTCAACCTATCTTATCTAATGCTTCCTTCAACAATATTTCTTGAGTAAACATTTTTTCTTTCTACAAATCTTCACATGTCCACTTTCAACTATTTCTCATGTCCTCCCCATTGCTACATGGCTCTGACCAAGATGGCTCTGATACTACTATTGGTAAATGTGCCCAAATATCATAGGTCTATATTTTCTAGGATCATTTAATCACATGTAAATAATCTCATTCATTTATAGTAACACCAATATTGTACAAAATAAAAATCTTTATTGATATTACTTGCATTTTCTATTATATTACAAAACCTATTACATAGCATAGATATTTGTCATTGATATATAACCTTATATGAGACTCTTCAATGCTTCTGAATTTTCCTCTCCTCAAGCTCATATGAGGTACAAGCTTTTATATGCCTTATAATACATAATGACAAAGTTTCTCATGGTTACATAACTTCCTACTTCTAATTTTGACACATCACACATGAATATTCACTTACATATAAGATACCTCACACTTATAACTCTTCACTTGCACACATGACACCTTTCACTCATAACACATACTTGATTACATGAAACTTAAACACAATTCATAACTTGACACATACTATTGAATCATATCCTTAATCCAAATATTTACAAGAGATAATATAATGTAATACCTCCAAAATCCTTAAGCTGCAAGAAAAATAATAGGGGTGATAGGGGGCATCCCTATATCAGCCCTCTAGAAGGCTTGAATAAGATCAAAGATAAACCATTAATTAATATGGAAAAGGAAGTAAAATTAATACATCCCATTATCCAAATTACAAAGGGTACACTATAGCCAATATGAATTAATATTATCCTAATATATAGCCAACTTACCCTATCAAAAGCTTTTGCTAAAGCAAGCTAGTTATCATTGATTTAATTGAATGAAGTGATTTTTTAGCAACACCAAAAGCTTCATGGATTTATATTTTATTCAAGAAACCAAACTATTCTTCTAAGAGGGTGCTTAAAAGTCCCTCTTTTAACCTCCTAGAAACAATATTGAAAAAGACTCATGTGTTGTAGGTGATTTGGAGAGGGTAGGAAAATCCTCCAAGGGTGGCCCCTGGTTTGAATATCCACCCTATAAAATACACATTGAGTACACAAAATATAGTTGATAATGTTGGTTTGGTCAGGGTCAAGCATGAATCCTAGGTTATTTTGATGGTGTAGAGCCCCCTGGTCATGGTTTCTCAAACCAAGGTGGTCCTGCAAGGATTTTTTTGCTAAATTAAAAAAAAATCTTGAAAACGATTTTGTAGAGTATTACACAAGGATATAAGACTAAACTCCCTAGAGGATTTTGGGTTATCCTTCTTAGCAATCAAGGATAGGAAAGTTGTATTGATATACCCCAACAACTACATAGATTTCCTTGATTCCTAAACTACCTTTAAAAGGTATTCTTCAAAAAAATCATAAAAAGCCACATAAAGGTCAATAGACCAACCATCTGGTCTTTCAAAGTTCCAATTTGATAGGAGATAGATGAGGATGTCTATATATATAACCCTATTAAAAATCCTTTATAATATAATAATAGGATAACCCTTGGATAATGTATTTGTCTCCTTGGAGGAGAGGGTATCCTTTCATCCTTCTTCTTATTCATATTTCTTACATATTGAATCATCAATGGATTTCACACAATAGACCCTTTAATCCATACATATAATAAGATTTTTATACATGAAATCATAGATTATTGGAAAAGTATCTTTTATTACTTTATAACATAATTATTTAGTAAATATTTTTCTTTGATTATACTTAAAGATATGATAATTTTCCTTTTTAAATAATATACATGTGGACTCTATTGGGAGCCACCCCCATAAATGTTTAAGAAAACTTATATTTTTGTCATTACATTGTTTTCAAAAAATAATTAAACCATATATAACTTATTTTTTTTATCAAAGATATTCTTCATTTTCATTTATATCAAATATATTATTCATATTCCTCAATTTAATAAGTTTATATAGTTAAATTTTTTATATGATTTATCTTAAAAGATAAAATATCACTCGACCATTTATCCTTTAAGTTTTTTATTTTCCCATGATGAAGACCAACAATGTAAATAACTAAAATATATATTGGTCAAAATAATTTTCTATAAGTATGTTGGGTATAAAAACCAATAAATTACCTAATACCTCATTTTCTAGGGGTCTTATTCATGTATCTAAATTCTAAGATATGATTTTTATCATCACTTTTTGTTTTTATTTGTGGGTATAGACCTACTTGTTGTTAACACTTATAATATTTGCTTATATTTTGCCATATGAATCACACTTTGAGTTTTATTTTCTCCTTGTTTTTCTTATTGGGTATTTCTCTTCTTTTTCATTTCCACCAATAGTTTCACCTTCAACAGTATTTTCATTTTTTCATAGTATTAATAGTGAGATTATAATCTATAGATTTATTACTCTAAAGGATCTAGTGCAAGGAACAACCTTATAATAATTTTTTTATTTATGTTGTCTTAGATAGAAACCTTAAAGTGAAAGAATGTTCCTCCATAAAAATTACTTCCTTATATTACTCTAAGACCCTAAATTACTATGGATATCCTCCATCCTCAATTTTTTATTATGCTTATCTTGAAACCCTAAAGCACATGGGATAACCTCTACACTACTCGTATTCCTATTGCAAGGATATGATTTTACACTACTTGAGGAAAATAAAGGTGGTTTTACCTAGAATAAACTTGACCTCTTCCACATATTTTCTTTTTAAATTTTCCTCCATATATTCCTTTACATATTTAATTCCTTTTGAATTTGAACTTATACATTGTACTTCTCCCTTTGTGTACTTTGCTTCTTATGATCATTCATACTTATGAAACATGATGACCTTTGTAATATGATGTTGCAATTAGCATTTCTTTATTTCTATTTTAAAAGTGGAATATCCTTGATCTAATATAGCTTCTTCTAAAATACGATCTCCTTGCTTCATCTTCAAGTTTATCTTATGATAAAAAAATGTTGTCTCTTTCTCCATGGTTTTCACTTTATAATTTCCTACCATGTTTCTAGTATCATAACATTTGTGGAATTGAAATGAAATATTTTTATTACCAACTTGTTGATCTCATTCTCTTGATTCAGATCCAATCTTAATGGATTATGATAAAGATTTTGAAACATCCATTATAAAACATATTCAAGTATATACAATATGTTACTACTCATAAACAGTTGATTTTTATCTCTCATCCTAAACCATGGGCCATCACCCATTACGTTATCAATTAGTTTTGAACATGAAAATATGATGATCAAAATATCTTTAGGAAGAAAATTCATCGTGTAATTTGAATTCAATCCCCACTTTCACTTGATCCAATTTTGAATCATCAAAAACCCTAGCCACTAGTTATGTAACTTACATGTTAGCACTATGCTTTTAAGAACCATTACATCATGTTTGATCATCTTATGCTTGATTATCACTTTTGGTGTAACTTCTAATCCTTGGATCATACTTGTCATATATTCTCTTTTCCTCTTATCTATATCTTGGGCATCCACATTCCTATTAGGGATTTCAAATATTAATTTCCTTCCATGATACCTAAATTTTCCTCATAATGATCTATTATTTTTTAATTTCCTTAAAGATCTAGAGTAAGAAATATGTGTATCCTTACTCACACTTGTTTCCTATTCAAAATCTCCTTATTTATCCTTAAGATCTAAATGAATAAAAAGTGAGGTTCACTTAAAGCTATGATAATTACAAATATATTCATATAACTATAGTTTTTTTTGCTTGATGAGAGATTTGGTTACAACCACACTATTTTTAGTAACCCACAAGTGCAAGGTTTAAACTACAGGAGTTGCATCCATCGAACCTATTCCACCTTGTTGTTTTATAGCCTAATATGAAATGGTCCATCAAGTGCTCAGGATTCGTATCATGATCGTCAATCTAGCATGCACTCAAAGGATTCAGATCAGACTACTACCTTTGTAATAGGTTTCCCCCAAGGTTTGAACTTGGGTATTTTCTTGGTAAGTGCCCCATATAACTATAATTTTAAAATGTATTTGACAAGTTCACAACTTATATACATTAGCTTATTTGATCAAACTTCAAATACAATAAAAATTTAATACTAAAAACTTGAATATTTTTTACAAAATCAAAATAAAATTATAATATTTAAAAAAAAAAAATTCATATTAATATTTTTGAATTTATTATATATATTAACATGTGAGAGGTTTTGGGGCCATTGGTTTGTGCCTTCGATTGCTATTGGAACTCCTACTGGGGTTCATCTCTTTTGTTCCACTAGGAGCTAGGATGGCCCCCTATCTACCATTGAATATGTGGATCTATTTTCTCATTTAGAGAGGGCTGATTTGGTGGTTGAGCACATCATAAATCTCCAATCTCCTTGGGATGTTTGCTAGGGGTCAAGAAGACCTCATATGTTTTACCTGTGGTGTGCAACCATGTTTGGGAGGGCTAATCTGGTGGATGTATGCATATCTATGTTCCAGTTCCATGGGAACTCTTCCTAGGGCAAGGTGGGTCGTCTGCCTTCCAAATGTATGTAAACTACTATTGTTGAAGCTTTGGAGGAAGTTTTTTAGCACTGGATATTTTTCCTATCGAACATCCTTCATGGCATGCTACTTTGCCTTTGGCTCTAGAGAAGCCCTCGCTAGGATGGATGTGTGAAGAGAATTTTATGTGGGCTTCAGCTTTGGGATTATCCAAGACTTCAATTAGCTTCTTCTCTTGGTTTCCCACCAGCTGGATGTGCTTCAGGAGACCCATCATGGAGGGGATAATTTCTAAGTTTAAAATCTTACTCTGTAGTATTACGGTCGAGGCTCCTCTAAAGATCTAGTTGGTGATTTTTGGTTAGGATAGGGATTAGGACTGATGTTGCCCGTTGGTCATGCTTGAGAGACCCACTCAAGGGGGAAAAATTTTAAATTTTGATTTGAGTATGATTCCTTTGCTTAGACAGGAATATTTTTTTTCTTCTTATGTGAGCCTTCTTGCCTTGGCACCTCTTGTGCGGGCCTTGATTTCCTTGTGTGAATGATCTCTTTGTGTGTTCCGCTTATGGGACCTATATTCTATTTTCATTTGAAGCTATCCTTGAGGGTTTTCTCTCTATGTAAAATGTTTGGCATCCCTTTCAAAACCCCTTCCACCAACCAATCAAAAAATAACATACTTGTAACTATAAATTATTAACTAATACCTCCTATTAAACTATAATTTGATAATCCTTAATTAAACTTTAAATTGATAAATTCTCACCATTTATATTGTTAAATTTAATATTTACAAGACTTCACCATATTATGAATTGATAAACTCATTATATTAATCAATTATATTGAATTTACTTATTCCAACTTTGCTACTACCCTCTGAACACCAAAGGAACTCTCTCCACCTATATATTTACAGTTGAAGTTGCTCCTGACAAATATTTCTTACATGAAGAATTATGCAAATATTAGTTTTCATAATAATGACGAATATGATTTCTTACATGAAGAATTATGCAAATATTAGTTTTCATAATAATGACGAATATGATTTCTCATGCAAAAAACAATCTGCGAAGGAATTAAGAGAAAAAGCAATAGAATAAAATTTTATATTACAATTATAATTGTGGACAATTATTTTAATTTTTTGTATTTAAAGGAAATAAACTTTCAACCTATCGCAATATACGAAAATAAAACGTAACAAGTCATATCCTTTAAACCAAAGGCTTGCCTATATAAATATATAGAAGCATTTGAAACAGTCTCTATTTCAATAGTCTAATATAAGTTAATCGGTTTAACTTATTTTCTACATTGGTTTTTTATCAAACAACCCTATAACACAAATAAAAGATGATAAATTTGTGACATAGTATTATCCTTTACTTTTTAAAATATTGTAAGTTAAACAGTCATGCAACCATTTGTAAAATATAATAACTACTCTCAAATCAATAGTTATTGTAATATATATAATTATATATGACTTAAAGTGTATCATAAACATCATATTATTTTTTATTTTTTTATTAATAAAGATGTTTTCAATATCCCTTTCTTTTATATTTATATAATTTTTTTAAAATGTTTCTTTTTTAAATTATAATGTTATAATTTTTTATTTTAATGTATAAAGTTTAGTGCTTGAGCTTATCCATCACCATTACATGGTCTGTCAAGAAATAAAAAAATATTTTTTTTTATATTGAGAAGTGATAGAATTCCTCGTATAATCATAAATAAAATAATAGTAAAAATAATAATAAATTTATATTCATGTATTAATATAAATGGATAAATAAATAGTGATATATACTAGCATATAAGGTGGCCTTAGTGCCTCACCATACATTTATTGATCTTGATATTGAAGGATAATTTTATATCTAATCATGTGCTTGTAAATTAACATTTAAGGTAGTAAGGTACAAAATGAGAAGCATATATGAATTATGGCCTATTGTTATTATTTCTTTGAAAATATATGTAAACATTATAGTAAAGAACATATTTTTAGCATAGTTAAATGGTTTCAAAGATGACCTAATAGTTTAATTTTAAACTTGTAGTTTCAAATAATTTTTTTTTGGTAAGTTAATGATTTTGCATTAAAAAATGGGGTATTTGAAAGGCACCCCAATGCCTTGTACAACAACGAAGAAAAAAGAACTGAAACTTAGGAAAACACAGAAAGGACTAAAGAGGATGCAGGAAAGGAACAAAATGCATCCACGCAAGAACAACAAGGAAGGAAACCAAAAAACTGACCCACGAAAAGGGTCATAACACAAAAGAAAACTAGAGTAGAGCTAGCTGAGAGACAAAATGAGCTAAAAATTTAGTTTGGTGCATCAGTCTACATAGGAGAGGCAACCACAATCTCCAAATCAGCATCCTTGGCAGTGTCCTTGAGCACATCCTTAGGGACATCCTTAGAGACTTCCTTCGCTATCTCGATGACATCATCATCCTTAACATTATCCTTGATATCAAAAATTTTGACGACAGCAAAAAAGGTAGGGCCCTCTTCGTAAGTGTCATAGAAAAATAGCAGGCTGAGAGCATTACGCTATTCCTTGAGCTGAGCAATTCCTTTCCCAAGTGCAACATAGGCGGTTTCCAAATGGTCAATGGTGGCAGAGGTGGACTGGATAGCAAGCTTGTGAAGATACTTTTCCACCACATCAAGAGAATCAGAGTCAAATTTATGTTCTTTCTTGATATTTTTAGGGGTAGGAGTGTCCTTAAACTTGAGCCTCTGAGAGCACCGAACGGGTGTTTTCTCAAGTTTGACCTTCTTCTTGACATTTGAAATAGGTTGGGGTTTCTCGATTTTGCTTTTCCTTTTGGACTTGGTGGCTTTAGGGCTAGGAGTAGAAGAGGAATTCTCTTCAGAAGAGTTAGGGGAAGGAAGGTTTCCTTTAGGGAATTTCAGGAGTAAATAGCCATAGAGGATTTTGAAAAGCCCTTGATGGGAAGGCCAACCTTCCTCTTTCTTACCATGGGTAGAGGTGATGGCATAATCAATGGACCAATACAGAGTAGTAGGGATATTTAACATCTTTGCATCTCTAAAATGATTAATGAAAGACAAATGGAAACTACATAATTGGGATTCAGGGTCATCAACTGTAAGATACTGCATAACAAGCTTTAGGATTTCCTTCCAAGGAGAGGATAAATGGTGTCGATACAGACCTTTTTTGTGGAGCTTTCGCACCATGGATGAGTTGTCAAAATGGGATAGCTCGGCTTCCCAATTGTGCTTATTCCTTCTAACCACCCGACCATCGAGGGCCTGCCTAGTTAGCTTAGCAAGAATCTCTAGTGTGATTTGAAACTCAACTCCATGAATGGTGATAACTCCATTGTCCCACGTATTTGCAAATACCATAGTAGCATCCCAGTTGGTACCAGTGAACATTTTGAAAAATGGAATGAGACCTCCCTTATCCTTCAAAATGGCTTTAGCAGTGGCCTCAATCTCAAAGACCTCAGGCTCAACATATTCAATTTTCCCCTCCTTCATGGTTGTAGAATAGTAAAAAGCATAGAGGATGAAATAGGGTAGGGAAAGTGCAACTAGTAACAAGGATAGGAAATAAGGAAAACTCATGAAGGGAGCATGCAAGAAGTGATATAAATGATGATTGGAAACACTACCCCTCAACCAGAAAATAAACCTCAAAAAGGAAAAAACCAATATGGGAATCACATATTGGACAGGACTATGATCGAGGAGGATTTCCAACCAGTGAAGATTGCAGAAAGTGATTGGAAAGTGCATAGTGAGAGGATACCATTGACTTATTGGATCACTCAATAATCGAGACCAAATAAAGATGAAGCTGGCACAAGAACCAGGAAAATTTGAAAAACCCAACTGGACACACCTCGGAATGAAGCAGAAGGATATCCACCTTTGGAAACTTTTGAAAAGGGTAGACAAATGATTTTTGAGGTGCATGGGCCAGTAATAATTATAGGTAGTGTTTGAAAATGCATTGGAATTCCAAAACAAAGCGGTTAACAAAAAATCGATAGAGACAATTTGAAAAGGCGGTGGATCGTATGAGAACAAATAAAAAAAGGTGATAAAGGTGTGATTTGAGGTAAGACACAAATTTTGGGGTAACTTTGGGGAGGGAGACATAATAGCCAAGAGGACATAGTTGAAAACTTGATTATTGGGACTATCATACACATGAAGCCTCACATGAAGATGAGGGTGACGATTGAAAACACATGTTGAATATTTAAGCTTCATCATGATGATAAGGATTTTGGTCCAACCTGGCAAGTGCAACAACTTTAGGAGGAAGAGAATCAGTCCACGTCAGCATCCCATGGGTAGAAACCCCTATGTTTTCCAACTTGTCAGCCACATAATTTGCTTCTCTAAAAGCATGTTGGACGATGACCTCATGTTGCTTGTTGAGGATCTATTTGATTTCCTCAATTATGCTCCTTATCTTCCATCCTACAGGTTTGGAATTCTTTAGATAGTTGATGATGTTCAAAGAGTCACCTTCAACAATGATTTTTTTGAGAATTTGCTTTATGAATTGGAGACCTCTCCACAAAGCTTTAGCTTCAGTAGAATGATTAGATAGTTCTCCCAATGGTTCAACAAAGGCAAAAATAGGATTACCAAAATGATCTCTAAGGATACCTCCTGCACCAGCCATGCCAGGGTTCCCTTTAGTAGCTCCGTCAAAATTCAGTTTGACCCATCCAAGAGGAGGAGGGTGCCATTTGACATTAATTCTTGAGGATGAGGAACTAGCAGGTCTTGCATCCTCTAAGGAAATATGATAGGATTTGAGTAGGGCATTCTCAAAGGAAGAACACGGGAAAGGATCTAGGGGAGCTATCAAAATATTCTCTTTGGCAAATAGGATAATTTTATTAGAAATAAAATCCACATCATTGACCTTTTTGTCAAATATTCTTCTATTACGTTCAAGCCATATTTACCATAAGAAATGTTGAAGATAAAACTTCCATAATCCTTTGAGAACAAGATTTTTAAACGGATTGGGCCACTGAAGGAAGAGATCAACAATAGATGGGGGATAAACCCAAGTCATATGGAATTTGAGGAACAACTTGTTAAGCACAACATTGGAAAAGGGATAAAAAAGGAAAATGTGAGAGGTGGATTCCCAATCAGAGAGACACAAGTAGCATCTATTAGGGAGGGGAATACCATGCTTAATAAGATTTTCCATGGTAAGGATGCGATCTTGAATACAAATCCAGGAAAAGGAAGCTACTTTGGGAGTTAGATATTTGGTCCAAACCAGCTTGAAAGGAAGGAATGTGTCAGTTATATTGAGGGATAACAAGTAGGCTGATCTGATAGAGAATTCTCCCAAATCAATAGGTTCCCAAATAGGAATATCAACAGAGTCCCCCGAGGGAATTTGAGTGGAAGATAACCGAGCTTCAAGGGATGATATTTCAGCTCTTAGATCTAGAATGACAAGCCTTTTCCAAATTCTAGATCCATTTGAACCAGATATGAAATCAGCCACCAAGGGACCAAACATATTCTTGGTAATATCAATTAGCCTTCTAAGCTCAGGAAACTGAAGGAGAGGTCGATCACCAAGCCACCTGTCTTCCCAAAAGTGGATAGATTTTCCATTGCCAATTTTCCACCTTAGTCCTTTTTTTATGATTGATCTAGCCAAGAAAATTGATTTCCAAAAGGAAGAACCTGAGGAAGGAATATCACCAAAAAGGAACTCAAAAAATTGGAGATATTTTCTTCTGATAATTTTTACCCAATCAACATTATCATTTGATATAAGATGCCAAGCCTGCTTAGCCAGAAGAGCTAAATTGAGAATATGGATTCTTCTTAGCCCTAAACCTCCCTGCTCCTTAGGTTTGTAGACATTATCCCATGCAACTAAATGAAATTTATTTTTATTCTCAGATCTTGTCCAAAGAAAGTGCTTCTGAATCTATTCCATTCTTTGGTAGACTTTTACAGGAGCTTTGAACAGGGAGAGAAAGTAGACATGAATGCTTTGGAGGTAAGCCATAGTGAGAGTAATTTTTCCAGCTTGAGAGAGAATATTTCCTCTCCATGTAGAAAGATTTTTTTGGAGTCTTTCAATGACGTTGTCCCATAGATTTTCTTTAGCATTCCCCACAAAAAGAGGTAATCCTAAATAGGTTGAAGGCAAAGAAGAGATGGAACATCCAAGGATTTTAGCAATTAAAACTTGTCTTCTTAAAGGAGTATTGAGGAAATATATTTTACTCTTTTGAAAATTAATCCTTTGGCTAGCGACTTCGTACAAAAGAAGAATGCGTTTAATAATTTTGGCTTCATTAATAGAAGCAAAAGTAGATAAAAGAGTATCATCAAAAAATTATTGATGGGTGATAGGATTGCATTGAGAAGTGACCTGTAATCCTAAAATTAGACCTGCTTGTCTTGCAACTAAGATTGATCTACCAAGAGCTTCAACCGCAATGATGAAGAGAAGTGGGGATAAAGGATCACCTTGCCTTAACCCTCTACTACTTTGAAAGTAGCCTACGGGCGATCCATTGATTAGGATAGAAAACCAGGCAAAAGAAATGCATCCTTTAATTAAGGAAATCCAGTCATGATGGAAACTGAACTTATTTAGGATCACAAGAAGGAAATCCCAATTAAGTTTGTCATAGGCTTTGTTCATGTCAAGTTTGAGAAGAAAAGCAATTTTTTTGTTTAATTGAGAAGGAAATCCCAATTAAGTCTGTAGTTTCAAATAATTTATGTTTAATTTTAATTTATATTAATCATTATATTTATTATTTTTCTTATCATTTACAAATATTATATATACATATATAATTTTAATTAAAATATAATAATTATTTCATCTAACATAAATATAAAAATAAATATTTTATTCATTATTATTTTTAATTGGTTATATGGGATTGAAATGGGTCCCACCCATACATCATCACTACATAGTGGTATTGCAATGAAGCTTGGATACTATCCATGCATCACTTGGCAAGATTTGAACCTTGATCTCCTCCTTAAGAAACTAACCGATTGAGCTAATGCCACTTGATAATATTTAATATGTTATTAGTATTTATTAAATATTAATTACTATTTTATTTAATATAGATATATAAAACTCTCAAATGATATTAGTTTAATCAATTAATTTTCTTAGTTTTTGAAGAGGAGACATTCGTATTCTAATCTTATCAAATAATAATACATAATAACTAAGATCTTGTAATATCATTGTACAACCATAATGTAACTAGATTTGCCAAAACCAAAGTATATAAAAAAGATATTGTCTCATTATCATCAATTATAGATCATATCAAATATTCTTTGCAATAATTTATTCCCATGGAGTGATCCTCCAATCTTGGAATTTAAAACACCCAATTTTACCTAGTTCTAATCCTCATTATTATTTTATTTTATTTTTTAAATTTTTATATTTATCTTTATTTTGAATTCCATCGAGAACTACTACTCAATAAGTATTCCATCTTTAATACTAAATTACAAAATACCTATCACTACATTTGCATAATTTTCTTTATGCAAGAGTACAAGATATCAAAATACAATGCTTTAGAATCATCCACAATCTATTATCCTCAAGGAAGGTGCTCATGGTTTATACTAAAATCAATAGCATAACATGGCAATGTGCTTCCTCCTGGCATCTCTTCCATCGGTGAATTTAACAAATTAGCCGAATTCCTCATCCACTAAATCCAATACATTCTAGCTTATTTTGGTAGTCAACATTTGTAAATTCAAAGCTCTAGCACTACACGCTAACACTACAAAACTAATCTACTATGGTTCTTCATCTCATCCACCAAAAATATAATAGATTACTCCTTAATTTATGATATTTAAAAAGCAACAAATTGCAAAACTTATTTCATATACCAATAAGAGTAAACCACTACAATTTCAATCTCAAGATTGATATCAACTACAATTTATAAACTAATGATGATTAATACAACACAGGGTGCACCATTGGTTTTGAATATCATCAATGTGTAAATAATAAAGATACAATCACAATCATAAATAAACCTAATCATCTGGAATCCATGCAATGCTTTAGCATCATCCATAATCTATTTTCCCCAAGGAAGGTGCTCATGGTTTATACTACAATCAATAGCACAACATGGTAATGTGCTCCCTCTTGGCATCTCTTTCATGGGTGAATTTTACGAATTAGCCAAACTCCTTGTCCATCAAAGCCAGTACATTCTAGCTTCTCTTGGTAGCTATTCATTTTCCTCTTGGCCATTTTGGTTGCATCTTTTCCTTCCCAGCATATCATCATTAACCATCGAGTAATATTACCTCTCAATGGAGATCATAGATGGCACCAGTCAATGGTATTCAATAGGTCATTTTGCCTGGTAATATTAGTCCAACTACCAATCATGTGTATCCATTCTCAGATAAAACTTAATATAATATAATATCATTTTTATCATACATTCAATTTATCAAAGTACACAAAAAGGTCACAACACCCGTATTTAAGTATTCAATAGTCCTTATTTAAACCATAATAACTCACAAATCCATTCTATTTATACATGTACACAACAAAAACTTTATTTCAAAGATTTTTAAGCTTCCATTCATATGTCAAGCAATAGAACTCTATTTCTTTTCCATAGATGGTAAAAATATGACAACATTCATAAGATAACAATTTATCATCGTCTAAATAAATAAAATAGTAGGTAACACACCCAATTATTCCTATCATAATTATGTACCCATTACGCGATAACTCATAGCACACTTCTAGATCAATGCACTGGTTCAATTTTAATCTATGGTATAAATCAATCACTATACTCTTCAACAAATTACCAAGTCGTCTACCCTCAAAAAATAAAATGAAAGCATTTATTTTCTTATATATGACTCCTTAAACATCCATACAATAAATACAAGCAATTGAACTACGTAAAACCACATCAAATAGTAAATCCATAATACCAACATCACCTAGGCTTCATCATTCTCAATTAAGAATTTATCTTTCACTAAAACCTAGAATGCAAAACAACAACTATATTGTTAAATATCTAACATTTGTTTCCTGGGCAAAACCTTTTTTTTTTTTTAAGATGAGTATATTCTAGTGTAACATTATTCAGGTAATACTCTTAGCAAGTATTTAACCAAAATTTCACAGCAAACCATATATGATTGCAATAATGAAGACAATAAACAAATCAGTATAACCTGGTTATACTTTGATTATCTTCCAAACCTCCTCATATCAGATGCACATCTACTTCCAAAGCTCTCCATTTATCTGTGTTTGCTCTCGCTACTATTTTTCCTTTCTTTTGGTTCCCCCTCAATAACCTCCTTAGTCGATGTTATTCCTAGTTTTCATATTTGTTTCTTTTAACCAATCTCATAAATTCCTATTCGTGTTTCATAAATGAACACATCTTGGTCATATCACATGATCACGACTCAAAAAGATCACTCTCAAACATAGTTCAAACAATAACAAGAATAAAAGTCTTCTCCCATATTATGAGTTCTTAACTATTGTTCAATAATGCATCATGATTCCTACATGGGATACTCTTCTGTAATTTGAACTATAAAACTTTCTTATAAAGAACTAAAAGAGATATGTTTCTTCTTTTTAAATAAAACATAAATATTTTCTTTACCTTACATTATAATTTCTTACTAAAATGAATACTTTATAATCCATCCTAAAGAAGAAAAATACTTAAAGAAATAGACATTCATTTCCTTTGCAAAGACATTCATCCAAATTAAAGAAATATTATAATGTAGAGAATTTATCTAAACTTGATATATATATATATATATATATAATGCAATTTATGATATGCATATCCATGAAAAATGCATTCATCCATGTTACCTCTTATATTTATTCCGACAAATAACCCATCACATCATTTCCCCATGGTAATATTTTCTCGATGGTTAATAATTTCTGCCACCTTTAAGAAACATGTTCTTGCAAAATGCACTACCATTAGCAACATCATATTCTTTTATAAAATGCATGTTTCTTGAAACCAAGCATATAATTGTCCTACATCTCACAATAAGATTCACATCCCATAACAATTTAAGAAAAATACATATTTTTCCATAACAAAACATAAATAATCAATCATTCTTTCTACATGGCATCATAACAAAGCATTCGTCATCCAGAATAAAAAGTCTTCCAAGGAGTGGGTCATCACATCGTTCTCCCTAAAGCTTAATACAGTCCTCTATATTTTTTTTTAATTCTAATACATCACTAATAATGACACATTATTCTCAAATAGGTATAGAAAGTTTTTTTGTATATTTGTTACTCTTTCCCAAGTAGCATTCATGTCAGAGTAACGATCCCACTAAAATTTACACTGCTCTAAAGTTCCTTTCCTCATTGATTTAGATTAAAAATCAAGTATTCTTACTGGTTGAACCTCTAAAACCTCTGGGTTCACCATATGCAAGTTAAATAAATCCCACATATGCTCTAGATTAGCAACATATATTTTAAGCAAATAAATATGAAAAGTGCTATGAATATTGGATAGATTGGGTGGTAAGGCAAGTCGATATGCCACATGACTAATTTTATCTATGATTTCAAAGGATCCAACAAAGTGAGGATCTAGCTTTGTGGACTTGATTGTGCTCTTCCTAGGCTTCACCCTCAAAAACACTCTATAACCTACAACAAACTCTCTTGGTGATCTCTTAAGGTCGACATAGCTTTTCTAATGATCTACAACTTCCTTCAACTTCTTTCTAATCACTCTCAAATGTTGCTCCATTTCTTTGACCATGTCTAGTCTAAGCACAATTCAGTCTTCTGTATTATCCCATATCTGTGGTATCTTATATTTAAATGGAACCATGCCTAGGGTTAAATGGTGTCCATTATTATATTTTTTTGGTAAATAAAAGTCTTCATTAATTACTGGGTTTTGCAAGTTAACCAAAAACCTATTACAATATCCAGCCTTTTGCTGAGATTGTAGATCCTAGTCATCCTTGAAACTTTCTTACCAAAAATTGTGTTGAATCCCCTACAACACCTTACTAACAATGAACACCCATACCTAAACATAACTGTAAACATTACTTACATTGACAGGAATTGAAGTTTGGAACTTTGCACTTGTGAAACCTATTGCTTGTTCAATTCCTATTCTCTGTCGAAATATTCCAAGGCTTACACCCTGTTACCTTCATTTCCAATTTGGTATGATTTAGAGGGAAACCCCATAGTTATTACCAGCTCCATGGGGAAATAACACCCATTCATATTTCTCCTTAACGGGTAGGTTTCTTTTCATGACTAATAATGGTTTCCACTTCACGTGGCACACCTTGTGTCCATGTCACCAAACTACCAACATCAACACCTATGTTGGCTAATTTTTTAGCTGACCTGTTGGCCTCACGGTACATGTGATGAGCCCTCCTATTCTGTCTTGCCGTAAAAAGGATCCTCACTTCATGGATGACTCCCTTGATTCTCCATGGAGGTTTTTTGCCATTGGTTAACAGGTTGATGATGTTCATATAATCACCTTCAATCATCAAGTTACCTTGAGTTGCTTGGGATACTTGCAACCCTATCCAAAGGGCTCTATCTTCTGCTTTGTTATTAGTTCTGATTCCCAATGGTTCAGCAAAGGCCTTGACTAGATTTCCTTGATGATCTATGATTATTCCTCCAGCTCCAGCTCTTCCCGGGTTCTCCTTGGCTGCACCATCAAAATTTAGTTTAAACCAACCCTGGGGTGGCTCCCAAGAAATCCCATTTCTAAGATTGGGCAAAGGAATGGAAGGTTTGTCCTCAATACCTAAGGCCCGAGCTAATTGTTTTTCTTGGGGAAGAATTGAGTGGTTCTCATCCACTAAGGTGCTAAGGTTTTCTTTCGCAAAGACAATAATCCTGTTGAGGATGGTTTTTGGGTTGTGAATGGTATCCTTAAAGGATTTATGGTTCCTTTCTAGCCAAATCTGCTAGAGAAAATGATGCCAACATATTTTCCATAGGTACTTAAGTTTTATGCTAACAAATTGTTGAGGCCATTGATGGAACACTTCGGATATAAGATCCGACTTAACCCACGAGATCTTAAAGGCTTGGAAAAGATCATCCAGGATGGACCTTGCTATCGGACACTCCAAAAAAAAGTGTTGGGTTGTCTCCCATCCTGCCCTACACATGTAGCAATGGTTAGCAATAACCATACCTTTGGATAACATATTGTCCATAGTGAGGATTTTTCCTTGAATCACCAGCCATGAAAAAAAGGATATTTTAGGAATTAAGCCTTTGATCCAAACCAAACTCGGTTGAAATTGTTGACCTTCCACATTGAGAAGAAAATTATAGGCAGACTTAACTGTGAAGTCACCACTTTTAGTCTCAGCCCAAACAATGTGATCTTCATCCTCTCCAAAGGGAATAATTTGTTGAGTTAAAATGTTATAAAGCTCTTCAGACTCTGCTTCAAAACCCTGTACTCTGATGTGTTTCCACTTGTTGATATTTATATCCTGCCACATATAATTTGCAACCTTATTCCCAATATGTTGCTCCATATGCTCTTGAATCCTAGCTAAACGAGGATTCTAGGATAACTCCTCAGATCTCACCCATCGATCCTTCCAAAAGTCTATTGTTTACCCATTTCCTAGAATCCATCTAAGACCTTTCTTGACAAGATCCCTGCTCGTGAGGATTGCCTTCCAAAAAGCAGACCCCCTGCTTGCTAAGTTGTCATTAAGGAAGTTCACACCTTAGAGGTATTTCCTCCTAACTATGGTAGTCCATTAATTATCGACCTTAGTCAATAATCACCATGCTTTTTTGGCTAACAAAGTTGTATTGAGATGAGCAACTCTCCTCAATCCTAACCCCCCATCAGCTTTAGGTTTGCAAACCTTGTTCCAACCTACTAAATGGATCCTTTTCTTATCCTCAGTCCCTGACTAGAGAATTTTTTTTTGAAGCTACTCAATTTTGTGATACACCTTGTTGGGAGCTCTAAAGACTGATAGGAAGTAAACGGGTATACTTTGAAGTGAAGTCATAGTTAAAACTGCTTTGCCTGCTTGAGATAACAGATGTCCTTTCCAACCTACTAGCTTTTTTTGGATCCTCTCCAGAACTATGTTCCACATTGATCCTTCAAGTTTCCCCGTAAACAGGGGAAGACCTAAATAGGTGGTGGGAAGGGATGCAATCTAACATTCCATGATCCTTGCTATGTTGTTTTTCCTAGGAATGGGGGTATTGATGAAATAAAGTTTGCTCTTATCAAAATTCCCTTTTTTTCCAACCACTTATTCATACATTATGAGAATATTTTTAATCCTTCTTGCCTCAACCACAGAAGCCAAAGTCAATAGCAATGTATCATCAACAAATTGTTGATGTGTCATCGGGGTAGTTAGCGACGTGGCCTTGATACCTGATATGAGTCCAGCTACCGCTGCTGCCTTAATGGTTCTTCCCAAGGCCTTAGCTACAATGATGAAAAGCATAGGACTTATGGGATCTCCCTGTATTCGACCACATTTGCTTTGAAAAAAACCTATAGTAGACCCATTAACCAAAACTAAAAAAAAGGCTTAGAAATACACTCTCTTATTAACTTGACTCATTTCATGTTGAAGCCAAATTTTAATAAAACTGCCTCTAGGAATTCCCAATTTATCTTGTCATAAGATTTTTTCATGTCTAACTTTAAATCCATGACTGCTTTTTTGGTCTGAGCAGCTCTATGAAGAGCCTCATGAACAGTAATAACTCCATCTAAGATTGATCTTCCTTGTACAAAACTTCCTTGACTTGGATCAATGATAATCGATAGAACTTTCTTCAAACAGTTGGCTAAAACTTTGGACAAAATTTTATAGGATATATTACACAGGCTAACCGGCCTAAAGTCAGCCATAGTCTTAGGGTTGGGGCCTTTAGGGATCAAAGCAATGAAATTTGAATTGAAACCCCTTGGAATATGATTTGAACTTTGGAACTCCTTGATTGCAGCAATAACTTCTGCTCCAACAATATCCCAACAAACATGGAAAAACCGTAGTGAAAACCCATCCGGCCCAGGAGCTTTATCAAGATCCATGTTAAACAAAGCCTCATTGATTTCTTCGTCTGAAAAAGCTACTATAAGAGACTTGTTAATCATTTCATCAATGATTTGTGGAATGAATTGAAGGAGAGAGTCATTTTCTTGGGCATTACAGGCCCGTTCTTCACCCAATAATGAACTGAAAAAATTAACAGCCTCATCCCTGATCTTCTGAATGTTTTGAGTTGAGGATCCATCCACCTTAGTTAAATTTCTAATATTATTGTTTCTTCTATTGCTCAATGTGGTAACATGGAAAAATTTTGAATTAGAGTCCCCTTCCTTTAGTCATAAAGCCCTTGATTTTTGCCTCCAATACATCTCTTCACAAGCTAAAATATTATAAAACTCACAAAGGGTTTCCTTCTCTTCAATCCTTGTCGCCTCATCATAGGTTCCATTTTGGATTTTGCTTTCTATTATTCTCATTTTTTCCCCCACTGCTCTCTTATTCTCAAAAATATTTCCAAAGATGTCTTTATTCCATATTCTAAGGTTGTTTTTCACCATCTTAAGTTTTTGAGATAGTTTGAAGGAAACACTTCCCTGGATAGGTTGCTGCCACCATTCCTCTATTCGTTTCTTGAAGTCCGAATGTTTAACCCACATTGACAGAAATTTGAATGGATTTTTAAAGGAGTTAGCCTGAAATGCCTCCCATAGAATAATATTATGGTCTGAAGCACATTTAGGAAGGGCTTGTAACGCTGAATCACCAAACATTGTTGTAGCTTCCTTGGATAAAAAAACTTGTCCAACCTTTCTTGAATTAGTTGACTTCCTATCCTCTTGTTACTCCACATAAATTTTGCTCCTTTTAGTCTTACATCCATCAATTCATTTGTGTTAATGAATTCATTGAAGTCCTCCATACTCCTTGAGGGTAACCCAGATCCTCCCTTCTTATCAGATGGGTAAAGGGGGGTATTGAAATCTCCCCCAATCACCCAAGGAATGTCTTTAAAAGCTTGGCTCAAATGCCCCAAAAACTCCCATAGTTCAACCCGCCCTTGGACAAAGGTGGGGGCATAAAAATTTGACATAATCCAATTCTTATTAGTATCAAAATCATGAAATAATACGCTTAAGACTCTTTCATTTGCTCGAATAATACTTCCTTCTATTTTAATAGGATCCCATAATATCATGAGGCCCCCAGATGCTCCTCTCGCCTGTTGAAAGGCCACTTCCCCTTGCTTCCAAATCCTTCTAGAAATAAGTGCTGATTGTGCCACATCTGTTTTGGTTTCTTGAAGAAAAATAATAGTAGGATTCCAATCCTTCCTTATAGACTTCACCATCCTTTGTTTTTGTGGGCCGTTTAGGCCTCTCACATTCCATGAGAGAACCTTCATTTAGACTGTTTGATATTTTTTCCCTACCCCCTTCCCTGATCCAAAGGGGGTTTGTCAATTTTACTATTATCCCGGCCGAGGAATAGCTTGCTGTAACAATGTTCTTTGCTTTCCATTTGCAATTTCTTCATTGATTGTCATTCTATAGTGCTCTGATGTAGATATTCTCCCTTTCTTTCTTTCACTTCCGTAATCTATCAGAGGCTTGGTAGTGCTTCTAGTCTATTTTGTACTGAAATGAGGGGGCATATACTATGATAGTCTAGGGCTTGAACGTTATTCCTAATTTTGGGGGTTTTCAATTCCCTCTTCATCCTCAGCCTTGTTTTGGTTCACCTCTCCTATCTGGTTCCTAAATAGAGGGCTTTCCTTCAAGGAACCTTTTACCATTGGGCTTGTCTAATAAGGGATAATTTGCTCCACTACCAGATTAGGAGCTACATTCCTGACTCTTGTTTCCACAACTTCGACTCTTGACTCCATTTTTTCCATGTTTAAAATGAAATGACCTGGCAATTTTTCTTCATTTTGAGCATAGCTTTTGGGGCTTTTTGTCATAGCCGTGGATGGTCCCGATTTGGATTAGGAGTCTAGGGTTTTAGGAAACTTGACACTGATGGTATCATCCTTACTATTTTCTTTTTCAACTTCTAGATTTGCTAGGATATCAAACATGTTCAAGCTGGGATCTTTATTACATACCTTATGATTTTTGCCTCCCTCATTATGTTGCTTTCCTTTCTCCTGGATTTTTTCCAGTTCTGTGTTGGCTTGGTGAACCTTTATTCTTAACTTGTCTGTATCCTTCCAAGTTAATGCGCGGTCCTTGAAACTTTGGGATCCCTCTCCCATTAGCTTTCCTCAAAAAACCTTCACTCGTGGCTTCCTTGTTTGCAATTATTGTCATACATTGGGCTTGAAGGTGGCCCTGGGTTTTGCACATGCTACAAAATGTCGACTTGTTCTCATACTCCATAGGCTGAATCCTTAGAAACTCTCCATATGCTAGTTCCACTTGAGAAGGTATATCAGAATCCACGTTTGCATTTACATAGATCCTGGTATGCGTTAGTCTAGTCCTTGCCCGGGTTGAATGGTCTATTGCCACTAGCTCTCCTACCGTCTTTTCTATGCCACTAAGCCAGTACTCATTAACAAAATAGGCTGGGAGGTTTGGTAAGTGGACCCAAATGGGTGCTATATTAATGTTCTACTTCTTAGGGTTGAAATCCTCCCCCCACTTCCTCAGAAAGAGGCTATGCCTTCCTAGAAACTAGGGTCCTCCTGTCAATATGCGCTCTGCATCATCTTTGTTGTTGATTCTTATCATAAAAAAACTTCTTGATATGGCTACGATTTCTAAGCTTCCTAAAGTTTTCCACTTTGTCGTAGACCATGAGCGAATATTCTCAATGTCCGGACTTCCTCCCAAAAACTTGCCAACTAAGGATGATGCCTCCATATCCAAGAATATTTCCATAATCTCCACTGGCGTAGTTAACCTGTTATTGTTTGGTATTAGAGGTGGTAGTTCACTAACTAGCTCCTTATTTTTCCCTTTCAGCATTTCCAAAAATGTTGGGCCCTTGTTGCCAGCTCCCGAACCCTAGTGGGACCCTTTTTCTGAGGGTTTATCTGGAGGATCTATACCTTTAGCCTTTTTGAAATGAGCTGACAGGGAATCATTTTGATTTCCAGCTACAACATTATGCCCTGCCTCTGGATCTTCTCCTTTCGTTGGTTCAAAATTCTTGCCTGTCATTTTTGCTCCTCCTCCGCTTCCTCCACCGCTCCTCATCTCTCCCAATCCTCACTAATAGTATCATTCGATTACATGGTATCCATTATTATAGGTAAATTCTACCAAATTTAAATAATCCTCCCAATGGATTTTGTGATCCATACAATACATGTGGAGAATATATTCCAGTACTTGGTTCATTCTTTTAGTTTACCAATCGGTCTTTGGATGGTAAGCAGAACTAATATTCAATCTAGTACCAATGGCATGATGCAAGGATTGCCAAAATTATAATGTGAATTTTAGATCCATATCTGATATGATCACCTCCAAAAAACCATGAAGCCAAAATATTTCTTTGGAAAATCTATTAACCACAACTATGGTGTCATCCTTGGTTTTCTTGGGTATACAGTGTGTAACCTTGGTCATTCTATCGACCACTAATAGGATCATGTCATGCTAAAATCATTTTCTAGGCAACCCTATAATAAAATCCATTAAAATCACTTGCCATTTTTGCATTGGCACATCATGTAGATACAACAATATAGCAGGATATTGGTATTATACCTTTACCTTTTGGTACTCTAAACATTGAGTGATAAACTCATTTATGTCTCTCTTCATTCCTGTCCAAAATAAAGTCTTTTTCATGTTCTCCCTCATTTTTGCTCCTCCTATATGATAAAAATATGGATATCTATGTGCTTCATTCATAATCATCCTCCTCAAATTTTCAACCTCAGTAATTACTACCCTATTCTTATAACATAATAAACCATACTTGAGGTCAAAGTCTTTGTTTTCCTGTAGTTTCTTCTTCATTCTTTCCCAAATTTGGTTGCAATGTGCATCTTGATTTTGCACTTCCTTGACTTGTTCCATAAAGTTGACATGGATGCGTTGACAACACCACTATATTTCCTCTCCTACTCAACACATCAATGACTTTCTTCTTTCCCTTTATATATTCAATTCCAAAATTATGCTTTGTAAGAAATTCCATCCACCTTATTTTCCTAGCATTGAGTAAAGGTTGAGTAAATAAGTATTGTAGACTCTGATGGTATATCCTTAGATGAAAGGTTCTCCCAACCATATAGTATCACAAAACTGGAAGAGAAAAAACTACAATTGTCAATTCTAAGTCATGGGTTGCATAGTTAACTTCATATTTTTTCAACTTTCTAGATCCATAATCTATCACTTCTTCTTCTTGTGAGAGCACTCATCTCAAACCTTCCAATGATGTATTAGTATAAACTGAGAAACTTCATTGAAGATCAGGTACATTTAGTATATGAGGTGTGGTAAGCTTTTACTTGAGAAAACCAAAAGCTTCCTCACAGTTTTCTATACACTTGTATTCTTTTCCTTTTCTTTGGAGTTTGGTTATTAGAGAGGTGATCTTGGCATAGTCCCTCACATATCACCTATAATAACTAGTTAATCCTATGAAACTTCAAACTTCTATCACATTTTTTGGTGACAACCAATACAAAATGACTTATATTTTCTTCGGATCCACTACAATCTCTTTAGCCGAAATAATGTGTCCTAAGTAATGCACTTATGGCACATAAAATTCACACTTGGAAAATTTTCCATATAGTTAATTCTTCCTTACTAGATCCAAACCCATTCAAAGATGTTCGTCATGCTCTGTCTTATTTGTAGAATATATCAAATTATCATCCAAAAAATACCAATACAAATCTATTTAAGTACTTGCTGAAAATACTATTCATAAATTCATAAATGTCACTAGAGAATTTGTTAAGCCAAAAGGCAAGACAATAAAGTCATAATGTCCATAACGAGTCTTAAAGACTTTCGTATGAGTATCCTCCTCCTGGATCCTTAATTGATGATATCCTAACTTCAAATCAATCTTAGTAAATATTATGGTATCTTTGAGTTGATCGAAGAGATCTTCGATTCTAGGTAGAGGATATTTGTTCTTTATAGTGACCTTGTTTCACATTCTATAATATATGTATAACCTCAAGAAATCATCATTTTTCCTTACAAATATTACTGGTGCACCCCAAGGTGATACACTTGGCTTAATCAACCCTTTATCTAGTAACCCTTGCAATTGCACCTTCAACTCTTTTATTTCTATGGAATTAATTATATAAGAATATTTATGGATAGGTTTTGTTTTTGGTTGAAGCTCAATGGTAAATTCAAATTCCTGTTGAAGGGGTAATCTAGGTAAATCCTCTCAAAAAACATCATAAAATTATTTAATAATTGGGTTTTTCTCAAACACATATTCATTTTTCTCTTTATCCATTTAATTTATCTTAACTATATAGACCATTCCTCCTTTGTTTATGGTCTTATTAAGTTACATTGTTGATAAGATTTGAGGTTGAAAATATCCTTGAAGACTATGCATCCTACACATAGCACCCTTATCATCTATATACTCAATTCATATATCCTAAAAATTGAGTATTGCCTTGTGTGCTTGCAACCAATCCATCCCTAGGATTATGTCAAAAGCATGTAATGGATCTACATAAAAGTATCTTGTAGTTATTACAGTAGGTAATTCAATTTCTACCATAGGGTAACATTGGTTAACAAAGTATGTTTGTCCTGATTCATACTCAACCTTCTGCCCATGAGCCAAGACTCTTGGTATTTCTAAAATATCTTTAGATAAAGTAGTGGAAATAAAACTATCTGTAGCACCACTATAAATCAAAATTTTAACATTTATATCAAAAATATTACCTCTAATCACTAGTGGAGTGGCTTAACCATCAAAATATGGTTTTCTATAGCTACATAAATCTTGTGCGTAGGCTCCCTAGGAGAAGTTTTTGGGTATATGGTTTCATTTATGTTCTCCATGGACAGTTATAAGCATAATGTGGTCCTCTAAAAATATGATATCCTTCTTTCGATCCTGGATGTTCCTTCTGCTTTTTTCCCTCTTTTGTTTATCCTATATATGGTAATTATTTTGTCCCTATAACTGTCCATTGTTACCCTTGGTGTTTTTTTGGTTCTTCCTTTGGAATCTTTTCCTAAACTTCCCTTTCTTCCTATCATTTCCTTTATCCTACTGAGATAAGTTCTTACTTGTATGTATTTCTTCCCATTTTATAAAACCTACACTATATATACTTTTTAGTGCCTCCTTACCCTCTTCATCTAACCCATCATAATCGAAGTAGGGTTTGAGATATGGTTCAAATTTATTGACTAATTCATAGGCCTTCTACAAAGTTTTGGGTTCTTGCATATCCACTTTTTGTCCTATTCTAAGATCTATTCTCGGAATAAACTTATGGATCTTTGTTTTCTCGCTATAGGTAGGCACGTATTTTATTAGTTTAACAAAATTTTGGTAGTACTTCTCTACTATTCTGATTCTCTGTCAAAGCTTAGAGAAATCCTCAAAATTTTTGGAATAGAAGTGTTCCATGATAAATCTATCCCTAAAGGCTTTTACAAAATATTTTTATTTTAGTTCAACTGTTGCTACAAGATCCAATGCATTACTATGCACTTTCCAACAATATAGGCCATCACGTTGCAAGTGTAGTGTGGCATACGTTGTTTGAGTACCTGAGAATTTTTTTTTCATGTTGCAATATGTTTCTATTTCTATCAACCAAGCCTTAGCCTTGTCTCCATATTCCTCTCTATTAAATTTCGAATATTTCAAGTGTTTCATTTTCTTACCCAACTCAGCCTATAATATGACCCTAGCTAGTTGTGCCTTTGTAAGAAGTTCATTTGACTAATTCACTCTAGGGTTATCTACTTGTGTTTCTTGACTCAAAATGACATCCAAAAATTATTTTTGTGTCTCTACCTATTCACAAAGTAGAATCACAATTTTGGTGAGGTTCTCACTTTCATAATATGGGTTCTCTGAATCTACATTCGATGTTTTCTTCTCTACATTTGTCCTTTGTGTTTGCCTCATTGATGGGGAAATACTTCCTCTTCTTCTGTTTGGTGACATTATCCCTGGCCACACACATAAGAGACAGTAGTAATTTTCATTAGTAATTATTCCTTTAAATTTATCCTATTGACTATTTATCCATTCAATTTAAATAACTTCACATGATTACTCCCTTTGATTTCTCTATCTGATAAGGTATAATTATTTTGTAACACACATGACAATTAGTATTGCTCAATGAACTCTTTTCACTCTAATAATTGGCTCTGATACCAAAATGTAAAACACCAAATTTTACCTAATTCTAATCCTCATTATTATTATTATTATTATTTTGAATTCCATCTAGAGCTACTACTCAATAAGTAGCCCATATTTAATACTAAATTACAACACACCTATCACTACATCTTGCATAATTTCATTTATGCAAAAGTATTGGATGTCACACTCTATTAAGCCATTAGTCTCATTGGCCAAATGAGCTATCTTAATGTTCTCTACTCGATCAATCTGAATATTCAGACCAATATATACCCCTCACACAAGTATTTCTATGTGAGTGCACCTGGTATGATGAGTGTGGTGCTATCTTTCTCATCCATTGGAGAGATAGTCTTCCACCTTGAGCTCCATTCTAACTCATGGTGGTTCTTTTTCATAGAATTCCTTCTTAGAGTACACCTCTAAAGATATTATATTTAAATACATTCTTAACCTTACATAATTAATAATAACTATGAGGAAGATGAGTTGACATAAATACACTACTCAAAAGTCATCCCATGCTTATAACCCATCCATTCTAATGAATAGTTATTTTTCTTAAAATTAGATGAGCGCTAGCTAACATTCATAAAGTTTAAGCTCTAATGCTCAAATCTAACCCTATAAGACTACCCTACTATGGTTCTTCATCACATCCACCAGAAATATAATAGATTACTCCTTAATTTACGATATTTAAAAGCAATAGATTGCAAAAATTATTTCACATAACTATCAGAGTAAACCACTACAACTTCAGTCTCAATATTGATATCAACTACCATTTATAAACCACTGTTCATTAATACAACATAGGATGCACCATTGGTTTGGAATATCATCACTGCGTGAATGATAAAGATACAATCATGATCATAAATAAACCCAATCATTTGGAATCCATGCGATGCTTTAGCATCATCTATAATCTATTATCCCCAAGAAATATTCTCATGGTTTATACTATAATCAATAGCACAACTTGGCAATGTGCTCCTTCCTGAAATCTCTTACATGGGTGACTTCCATGAACTAGTCGAACTCCTCATCCACCAAATCTGGTACATTCTAACTTCTTCCAGTTGGTATTCCTTTCACTCCTAGACATATTCGTTGTTTCTTTTTATTCCCAGTGCATCATCATTAACCATTGAGTAAGATTACCTCTCAATAAATATCAAATATAGCACAAATCAATGGTATTCAACAAGTCATTCTACCTCGTAGTATCATTCCAACTACCATTCACAGGTATCCATTTACAGATAAAATATAACAGAATGCAATATCATTTTTATCATAAATTCATTTTTCCAAAGTAAAAAAAAAGGTCACAACAATCATATTTAAGTATTCAATATTCCTTATTTAAATCACAATGACTCACAACTCCATTCTATTTATAAACGTACATAGTAAAACCTCTATTTCAAATATCTTTAGGCTTCCATTCATATGTCAAGCAATAGAACTCTATTTATTTTCTATATATAGTAAAAATATTATAGCATTCATAAGATAATAATATGTCATCATATAAATAAAGAAAACAACAAGTAACACAACCAATTCTTCTTGTCATAACGATGTACCCATCACACAACAACTCATAGCATAATTCTAGATACATGCATTGGTTCAGTTTCAATCTATGGTATAACTCAATCACTATACTCTTTGATGAATTACCAAGTTGTCTACCCTCGGAAAATAGAAGTAAAGGATTCATTTTATCATATATGACTCCCTAAAAATCCATAAAATAAATGCAAGAAATTGGACTACGTAAAACCACATGAAATAGCAAATCCATAATACCAACGTTGCCTGTGCTTCATCATTTTTAATTAGGAATTTCTATCTTTCATTAAAACCTAGAACGTAAACAAAAAACTAGATTCTTTAGCATATAACATTCACTTCCTAGGAAAAAGCTAAAGTTTCCTTTAATATGAGTCTATTCTGGTCTAACATTATTCAGGTAATACTCTTAGCAAGTATTTAACTAAAATTTCATAGCAAATCATATACGATGGCAATAATGAAGACAAAAAATAAATCAATGTAACATGGTTATACTCTGATTATCTTCCAAGCATCCTCATATTATATGAACCTCTAATTCCAAATCTCTTCGTTGCTCTGCTTTCATTTCCATTACTTTTTTTTTCCTTTCTTTTGGTTCCCCCCTCAAAAATTGCTCGACTAGAGTTATTCTCGACTTCCATATTTGTTTCTTTTAACTGATATCATCACTGCCTATTCGTATTTTATAAATGAACACGTCTTGGTCATATCACATAATCACAACTCACAGAGACCACTCTCAAATATAGTTCAAACAATAACAAAAATAGAATTCTTCTTCCATATTATGAGTTCTTAACTATTATTCAATGATGCATCATCATTCCTACATGGAATAATCTTCTATAATTTGAACTATAAGTATAAATTTTCTTATAAAGAAATAAAAGAGATCCATTCCTTCTTTTTAAATAAAACATAAATTATTTTATTTACCTTAGATTATAATTTCTTACTAAAATGAATGCTTTCTAATCCATCCTAAAGAAGGAAAATACTTAAATAAATAGACATTAATTTATTTTTCAAAGACATTTATCCAAATTAAAGAAAGATTATAATGTATAGGATTTATCTAAACTTTATATATATATATATATATATATATATATATATATAACAATTTATGATATGCATCTCCATGAAAAAGACATATATCCATGTTGCCTCTTATACTTATTCCGATAAATAACCTATCACATCATTTTCCCAAGGTAATCTTTTATAGATTGTTAATTCTTTCTACCACCTTTAAGGAACCTATTCTTGCAAAATGCACTACCATTAGCAGCATCATTTTCTTTTATAAAATGCATGTTTCTCAAAACCAAAAATTGAAGTATCCTATATCTCACAATAAGATTCACATCCCATAACCATTTAAGGAAATAAATATTTTGGCATAACAAATAGAAATTATTAGTCATTCCTTCTACATAGCATCATAATAAAGCATTCATCATCCATAATGAAAAGTCTTCCAAGGAGTGGGTCATGCCATGGAACACCTTACGTAGTTATTCCTTCCTTAAGGAGTATTAGTGGTGTACCTTAAGGGTATTATCTATCATTGTCTCATTGTGTGAATTATTGCCTATGGAATTATGTTTATAGATAAATAATTTAATATTGTAGTATAATTGCAGATGATATATAGTAATGAGAATACAATTTTATTTGAAATTAATAATTCTACCGCCCTCTTACAATGAGGATTCTATTTTATGCCGCACTTATTCATAATAGGAATAAGTTATACTTTTCTACCAATAATTTATTCATAGTGTGTTGTTATCATAAAAAGTAAAAATAAAGTTAGGATGGATAGATAAATTACATGATATTATGGGGTTGAGGAGAATGCATCATTGTAAATCAGGATCAACAATTAAAGTGTTGCAATACCACATACCAAACAGACCATGAAATACAACCAAATTTCAAACCCCTCCATTGTTTAAAAATAATAATTCCTTTGTCTCTTTTATAACATAAGTTAGGTAAGCTTTTTTATTTGTATTTTCATGCATTAGATATGGAAAGAACCAATGGGTATATCCCCATTGATTATTGTCTATGACTATATAGGATATATTATTATCATCATAGATAGATGAAAATTAGAACGATTATACTATTATATTTTAAGATTATTCATGGTCAGTGCCTAATTATATGCCTTACTATAGATTTAAGGATTAATATTTAAATACTTGGATATGACTAGGATTTGATATGACATTAAGATGATTAGTTAGACACATATTATTTGGTATTTAGTTTTAAATACTTTTCTTGTCAATAAAAAATGACATTGAAATTCCCTGAAATTGTGAATAATGAGATGTTATTTTTACGTTAAGGAGGGGAGGCCTAACTTTTGAGGCTCTATATGTCACATATGCATCATATCTAAAATAAATATAAATAAATTATATTAATATGTGTTCTTGCACCTCTTCATTTGGCCTTCTACTACAATATTTTCTCCCACCTTTTATAGTTTCTTCCTTCCACTTCCTTTGAATTTAATTATTTAATTTTTTTATTGATTCCTAATAATATTCCTTTGTACTTTTAAGAGCAATGCTAGTAATTAGAAAACCAATTATCTTAATTCTAAGTTTCAACTTCAAGTCACCAATATTGACAATTAAGTGGTTGCAATGCAAGATTTTTAAAAATGATAGTATCAACCAACCTATTCAATATATCTTTGTATTATGTTAATATTAAGTTAGGATTCATATCTTGAGCCTTCCATATTGTGCAATAGTTATATTAACTTCCTTAAATGGATTTCTTATGTGTTGGGTGAGTATTGTTCGATATGTGTTGGATAATTTTCATGTTTTATAGTTATAAAGGGGGGAAAATGATATTTTTGGATGGGTTATTTTTGGGTTATTTTTAAACCCATGGTATTGTGCCCATGGTTATCTAAAATATATTCATGCATATTTTTTATTTATTTCATACTTGCATTAGAGTTTGAACACACATAAGGGAGAACTACATTATTATGTTGGAGATGGTTGAGTTTATGTAATATGCATTAGGGTTTATAGAGAACTATATGATCGTATTAGATACAATTGATTTTATACAATAAAAAAATATTTATATTGTTTACTATGTGTTTACCTTATTTTATTTATCTTGAATCTATATTATTGCTTATCAAGTTTAAGTTTATCAAGGAATACTTACTCTTCATTTAATATAAGAACTAAATTTTAGCTTTTTTCAAAGAGTAAGGGTTTCTTCCTTGTGATAATTTTTTCTTGAATGGTGAGCTTCAGTAACAATAAATATGGTGAATTTCAATAGTGGTAGATCTAGTGAGATTTTATAGAGAAAAAATTGGTGAGCTTCAATAATGGCATATATAGTGAGCTTTGGTAGAAGTAGATCTGGTGAGCTTCGGTAGTGGTAGATCTAATGAGCTTTGATAGTGTAGATCCGGTGAGCTTTGATAGTGATAGTTTTTGTGGAAGACTAAGTATTTATTTCCTATGATTAATTTTTTTGTGAGTGGAAGCTATATGTGGAAGAATTTGTACAAAGGAAAATTATGGGAAGCACAAGTATAGAAATCAAAAAAATTAACGAAGAAAACTTTGAGTTATGGAAACTCAAGATAGTGGATTTGTTGGTTGATAAACATTAGTGAATTGTTATCTCAAGAAAAAATCTACAACAATGATAGACGAAGATTTCATAAAGGTCAAAGGAAGGAAAGGATCTCTATTAGACTATGTATACCTAATTTAGTTTTGTTGAATGTATAAAAAATACACTATAAAGTTGTTATGGGATAAGGTGAGGAATTTGTACTAGACAATGTCATTGGTAAATAAACTCTTCATCGAAAATAAGTTATATTCACTTTGGATGATGGTGAATTTATGGTAGAACATTTGAATGTATTCTACATTGTGATAAGTAAATTAAACTTTATTGATGTAAAAATAGATGAAGAAGAAAAGTGTATCACATTGCTTTGTTCTTTACCTAGTTCTTGAGATAAATTAGTTATGGCTATCACAAATACTACTTTTACATTAAAATTTGAGGATATAGTAGAAACTCTATTATCAAAAGAAATTAGGTAAAAAAAAATTGAGGATTATCATCAAAAGGATACCTTGTACATAAGAGGTCATTCTAAAGAAAGAAGTAAAAAGAAATCAAAGGTTAAGAAAACAACATCTAGGGGTAAATCTATTACTCCAGATAAGAGAAAATTCTAGAAATATGGTAAAATAGGGTATTATAAAAGGGATTGCAAATCTAAAAGGGGTGTATATAGTAAGTCATCTAATGCAGCCCTTTATACAAAAACAAATACCACAATTGAAGACTCGAGGGATGTATTATTAGATACCTCATGCTCAACTAAATACCATGATTCATGGTTGATTAAATTAGGTGCCTCTTTTCATATGAATCCCAATAAGGAGTGGTTTAGTTAATATGAAAAAATAAATGGAGGTGAAGTATTTTTAAGAGATATCTTGACATGTAAAATCATAGGTTGACGAAGAATCAAGTTGAGGTTCATAGATGGAATAATTAAAACTCTTCCTAGTGTTCTACACATTTTTGGTTTGACAAGAAAGCTAATATCAGTAAGATGAATGATGTGAGTGTGAACATGGTATTTAATAAGGACAACTACAAGATGATTTGTGGAGCATTATTATTTGTAAGAGAAGTTCATACAAGAACACTATTCAAGCTTGAGATAAGCACTATAAGTGTTGGGTGCAATAGTTGTATGTTTTTTTAGGGAAATAATATTGTAAATCAAGCTCCTAGTATTCCTATAAAAAATACAATGTTGTGGAATTAGCACATAGGGTATATTGGAGAGAGAGGTCTTCGAGCATTAAAAATGAAAGGTAAGACTATAATATGTTTTATTACCCATTAGATTTTGATTTTTGTGAGCATTGTATATTTGGAAAGAAAACTCAAGTTAAGTTTCCTAGTAATGCTACAAGATCATAAGGGATTCTACATTTAGTTCACAATGATGTGTTTGGACCTACTAAAGTTTCATCGCTAGAAAAATTTATATATTATGTTATTTTTATAGATGATTTTTCAAGGAAAACCTGGGTATATTTTCTTTTAAATAAATTTAAAGAGTTTAAGGCTCTTCTAGAAAATTAGATAGATAAGAAGATAAACGTTTTAAGAAGTGATAATGGTTGTGAATACTGCTCTAATGTATTTGAGAAGTTTTACAAGGATTACATAATAGAAAGGTAGAAAACAACTTCATATACTCCACAATAGAATGGAATTGCAAAATGGATGAATAGAACATTGATGGATAAGGCCAAAAGCATTCTAAGTGGTGCAGGGTTAGAAAGGAAATCCTGGTTAGAAGTAGTAATAATTGCATGTTATCTCATCAATAGATTTTATACCTCATCATTGGTCGATAAAACGCCATAGGAAGTATGGACTAGTAAGAAACCCTTTCTCAAAAATTTAAATTTTTTTGGTTGTGATACTTCTATGGATATTCTAAAAGAGATAATACCTAAGCTAGACTATAAATAAATAAAATGTATATTTTTATAGTGCCAGTGTTAAATAATCTAAGTTATGGAACCTAGAAATAAAAAAGATTATTTACAGTCATAATGTAGTGTTTAGAGAAATAAAAAGAGTCCCTGAACAAGAAATCTACCAAACAAAGAACCCGAACAAGTTCAAGTTACACTAGAATGAGAGTAACCTATATTTAAATTGGATGCTATTGTAGAAGATGACTTAGAGAGATATTTGGAAGATAAAAATTTAGAAGAAGAGGAGGAAGCTAAAATATAGAGCCAAAAACTCAAGTTTTGAGAATATTAGATTGTGTAAGAAGAATAGCAAAAAGATATAGTCCTAATTTTTAGTCTATATTTATTTTGTCAACTTTATTAGTTATAAATAAAGATCTCAAGACTATAAATGAGGCACTTGATTCAAGTAAAAATAAGTCATGTAAAAAGTTTATGGATGAGGAAATAGAGTCCTTATATAAAAATTAAACATTGGACTTGGTGAAAATACCTCTTGAAAGAAAACCTATTGGATGTAAATGTGTATTTAAGAAGCACAATATAGAAGGAAAATTAGAGAAGTATAAATCTTGCCTTGTAGAAAAGGGATTTTCTCAAGTTGAGGGAATTGAATTTGGTGAAATTTTTTTCTCTATGGCTAAATTAACTTCTATTAGATTTTTATTAGCTATTGCTACTACTTTTGATCTTGAAATAGAATATATGGATGTAAAAATAACATTTCTACATGGTGAACTTGAGGAAGAAATATATATGGCACAACCATAATGCTTTAAGGTGAGAGGTAACGAGGACTTGGTATGCAAAATGAAAAAGTCCATTTATGGCTTGAAGCAATCACCAAGAATGTGAAATAAAAAAATTGACAGTTTTGTTTTGGCACTTAGGTGTAATAAAAACAAAATAGATCATTGTATGTATTTCAAATAAGGTGAAAATTTTATCATCATTGTTTTGTATGCCGATGGCATCTTCCTAATTGGTAATAATAAAGAGATGATTAGTTCATTCAAATATCAATTATTTTCTCAATTTTACATGAAGGATCTTGGCACTGCAAAATTTATTTTAAATATATAAATTATAAGGGATCATGCAAACAAGAAATTGTAGATCAATCAGAGGAAGTATATTGAATTGATACTATAGAGGTTTAAGATGCGTGATAGTAAACCTATGAGTATTTAATTTTCTATTTGTTAAAAACTATCTGCTAAATAGTGTTCCAAGATAGAATATGAAATTCAAAAGATGATAGAATATGAAACTCAAAATATGTATCAAGTTCCTTATGCAAGTAATGTGGGAAGCTTATGTATGCAATGGTTTTTACTAGACCTAACATTACACATGTAGTGGGAGTAGTGAGAAGGTATATGCCCAATCAAGGAAAGGAACATTGGACATCTATGAACAAAATTTTCAAATACTTACATGGCATCTAAATTTATGCAATCTACTACCATGGAAAATTTAGAGAAAATAAAGCTTTGAATCTACAAGGTTTTGTGAATTTTGATTGGGCTAGAAATATTGATAAAAGAAGATCCATTAGTTCCTATGTGTTCAATATTTTTGGAGGGGCAGTGAATTAGATGAGAAAAATGCAATCAATGGTTGCTTTATCCACAATAGAGGTAGAGTACATGATAGCAACTCCTACCTGTAAGGAAGTAGTATGGATACAAAGGTTGTGCTCAATAGTTAATCTTATACAAAAGGCTATGAGAATTGATAGTGACAGTTAGAGTGCAATGTTTTTGTCCAAGAATCCTATTTTTCATGCTCAATAAAAATATATTGATATCTAGTATTATTTTATGAGAGAAATGGTTGAGAGGATTTGGGTGTTATTGTAAAACATTGACATAGAATAAAATTTTATCAGTTCATTATCAAAGGTTGTGAGTGGTCATATATTTTCTTGGTGTAAAAAATCAATGGGCATGGTTGCTCTTAATAGTTGATAATATAGTTTTGTTCCCCCTATAGAAATTATTCTTGTTATCCTCAAATGGAAACTTATGTGTTGGGTGAGTATGACTGTAAAACATTTTTATTTTACAAGGGTTTTACATACTAGATGAAAATAATTTATTTTCTCTTTTAATAGTCTAAACTATTGTTTTTTGAAAATTATCCTCTAAAAATTTTAGGAGTACACTATTCATCATAATATTAATCTCACAAATTAAATTAAAACCTTTGGCATTATATACCACTATCATACATAATGTATATTAAATTTTGTGGTAAAAGGTATCCATAAAAATTAGAGGAATAGGATACATAAATGTGCATTAAAGTGATTTTTATAGTAATTTAGCCGACTATTGTTTTATGAAAGGGTATGTCAATTTATATACATAATTATATATAGTATATTTTATTTTCATATTTTTTATCTTTAATTTGTGTGTAAAGAACTAAACAACAAGTAAATGAAACAATAACCTAATGTTGTTCTATGTCTACTACCTATCCTACGTCACAGTATCCTATAAACTATATGAATTTTTTGGAACTCCCAATAAATGTGATCCTAAGCCTAATTTTTCCTTGTAAACATCTAAAATTCACATTATAATTCTCAAATTTTATGGTATAGGGTTGCTTAAGAACTAGCTTATAACACTTACCATATAAACTATATAGAGCATGCAACAAGCCATTGCATATATAAGACTTTATACTACACTTTCTTGAGGAAATTGTCTTCATATAATATTGTTCTTTGTATATATTTGGATACAATTGCAATGATAACTTCTTACCATATTTTATTTGAGTACTCACTAGCTTGGAGTCATCCATCTAATCTTCTTTAAGATATGTTGAATGTAGCTATATTTACAAATATTAATGTGTTTCTTTTGTTTGTCTTTTATTTTTTTAATGCCTAAGAAATAATAAAACTAACTATAACTAATCATCTCAAATTTAGTGGTTAATTTAGATTTTAAAAAATATAACAATATTAGATTATTGCTCAATAATAACATCATCAATGTATATTGTTAAAACTATAAATAACTCTTTTCATATAGAGAGGTAAGGGAAATCATGTTAGTAGTTTGTGGATGATAATTTCATTATAGGAGAAGCTACATGTATAGAGGCAAGGGAAATCAAAGAGATTCTTCATAAATATAAATGAGCTTCAAACTAATTGATAAACTTCATTAAAAGAAATATTTATTTTATGAACATAGAGAAATGGTTCCAATTGAGGATTGCAAAAAATATTGGTTGTAATATTACTAATCTCCTATCCATTTAACTTGGTATGTCACTCTTTTTAGGATACATAAAGGAGGAAATGTGGTTTCCAATGTTGGATAGGATTCAAAGGAAGTTGGTTGGGTGGAAAGGCAACCTCCTTAGCCAAGTAGGAAAAATGCAACTACTTCAAGCAACCTTACAAAGCATGCCAATTTATTATATATCTCTGTTCAAAATATCCTCCAAGGTTAGGAGTATGGAGAATATATTTGAAATATTACTATGGAATTGTGTTGAAGATAAGCAAAGACTTCCTTTAGTGGCTTGGAATAGAGTTTTCACTTTGAATAAACATGGGGTGTTAGGCCTAAAAAATTTACAATTCTTAAACAAAGACTTAATCAAAAAAACTGCATGGTGACTTTGCACATAAGTTTGTTGTGGAAAAATATTATGAAATCAAAGTACTTAGAAAATCACATTCCATTTTTTAGAAGTGTAATTTCTCCTAGAGGATCAACCATATGGAATGTAGTTCTAAAAATGAGAAGTTTTCTAAGGAGCAATATAATATGGTAGGTAGGAGAAGGGAAGGAAGTTTTATTTTGGGAATATAATTGGATCCTTCAAGAACCTCTAATAAATAAACAAGATTTTTAAGATTTGTGGGTTCCACTAACAGCTAAATATGAGAAAAAAGTCAAGGATTATATAGAATGTCTTAATGATAGAAAGAAATGGAAATACCTTTCTTTAGATTCAAATGAGGTTCATATTCAATAGGGTCTACTGAATTTAAATCAAATAATTATGAGGTTCCACATATCCCAAATCAACAAGGAGGATTTTTTGCTATGGAGCCATTCTCCAAAAGAACTCTTCTCAATGAAATCAGCCTATGGAGCTCATATTCGCTCTAGAGGATAAGCTTATCCAGTTAAGAAGGTTTGGTAACTGATTTTGCATCAAATAATATTTTCTTTATTTGGTTATGCATTCAAAGTAAGATTTTAACGATAGATAATTTATGCAAAAGAGGGTTCCAAATGACAAATATTTGTTCTTTGTGCAGGAAAAAATTTAATTCAGTAGACCACTTATTCAACCATTGTGAGGGTTCAAATAAAGTTTTCTATGCTATAATGAACTCTCTTTCAATCAAGTGGAGCATGTCATAAACCTTTAGAGATTTTTTTAACCAATGGAGATATCCCTTTGTAAATGAGAGCCTGACAAGATTATGGACCCTAAATCTTCCTCACTATATATGGGGTATATAGTGGGAAAGGAATAAATGTATACTTAGGAATGAGATGAAGGATGAAGTATATATTCAAAAGAATCAAAGTTTTAACTGAAGATAATCTTTCCATTCTCCCAAAGGTTAAGGGTATGAGAAAAGAGAAGAAATAATTATTGTTGAAGGATGGAAGGTAAAGCAATCCAAACCATGCATAATGGAATCAGTCCAAAAAATATTGAACATAAGATGGATGAAACCAAGACAAGGTCGAATAATCCTTAACTTTTCTAGTGTATCCAAAGGAAATCTAGGAAGAGTGGGAGGGGGTGAACTGATTAGAAATGATAAAGGATAAATTTTATGGGCTTATGCAAAGGATTATAGAATTCATATCAACCATGTGGTAGAACCTAAAGCTATTTTCTTAGGAGTTAAATAGTTATATGATAGAAGGTACAGAAAAGTTATGGTCCAGGGGGATTCTCTAAATATTAATAAGGAGAAACAAAGAATAGGTTTACACTTAATATTATAAAAATACTTCAATGATCCTAAACGATATGAGTGATGTTGTAATTGATAATATCTATAGAGAAGGTAATAATGTTACTATGTCATAGCCAATATGGGGATGGATAGTGATCAAAATAAAATTTGGGATGACAAATTTCCACTACCATTACAAATAATAGTTGCATTGGAGACTGAAGGTCAACCTGTTAGAATGAATAATATTAGAAATTAAATAAAGTGGGTTGTCAATTTCTATAAAGGATATTGAGCTGAAAAATAATGTTTAATCTAAGTCCAATCTTTCTAGGCAATATCTTTGTAATTCTTTCCTTTTGATAGTGTTTCTTTAGCATCATGTTTCCTAGGAGGAAAGGTGTGTGATTTGTGTTAGGATATATTTTGTTGACCTTGGGTTTTACTTTTCAATATGATCAAGCCTCTCTTGTAAAAGGGTTAGGGCCCCTTTCTAAACCCTATTTTTTCACCCAATAATAATAAAAAACTCACTAATATATTTAATTTAGGAATTTGTATCAACATAACACCAAAGATGTTATTTATTCTACAAAATATATATCTTAATAAATTAACATGAATTTAAATATATAAAAATAAATATATATTTTTTTAAATACAATATCCATATATTATTTTTTCTATTAAGTTTGTACCTAAGATAACTAGAAGAGAAATATTGAACAAGCTTAAAATTTTGAAAAAAAATTAAAAAGGAGTATCGAATAAATTTATTATTAATATTAAATAACTTTATAAAAATAACTACATAAAAATATTTACCTGATAACAAAAACTTAAACTTCTCTTTTCTATTAATATTGTAAGTAGAATAGAGAGAAGAGCGAGGTTAGACAAGATTCAAAATTTAGAAAGGAGAATTGAAATTATTAATAATATTTTTTTAATAAATAAACTTAATTTTATTAACAAGATATGAATAAAAAAATAGGAACCTTGGTACAAAAATATAGCCTTATTTGGAATGGATTGATGAATCTTACATATATTTGAGATCGTTTCCTCAAAGCCATTGAACTTTCTTATTAGAGTTTTCTACTCAATAATTTTTTTGAGAGAATTTTTATACTTTGTAATTTAGATGACATAGATGTTTAGTAATTGATGTAAAAGTTAAAATACATGTAAGGTCCGAGGTGTAGATCAATTGGTTTGACCAAACCACCTAAGGGGGCGGAGGTCCAAGGTTTAAATATCGATAATTGCCATACTGAATGCTTGTCCCTTTCCTCATGATTTAGTGACATAAAAGGTTTTAAATGATTGTGGCATGGTGGTTATAGGGGCAGACTACACAAAGAACTATGTGGTGGCTTTTGGTATGGACAACATAGAATACTTGGTGGCCATAAAAGCCTGATAGCCTACCCCGATTCGTGGAAGCTACTGATTCCATCATATAAAATAAAATAAAAATGCATGTAATTCAAAAATATTCTATTAGAAAAGAACTAAAAATTTGAATGCAAATACATGAAACTTAATTTAACAATAGCAAATTATAGTTAGTTTTTTAAATTGCTTATAAGGGATTGTTAAGGTTTATCCATGAAATTTAAATATTGGTTTTGATATTGTTAATGGTTAGATGCTCTAATGATTTCCATCATATAATTATGGATATTTAAGCACAATACATTACCCAAATTAGCATAACCAACCGTAACTAATATTACAACTACCCTTGACCTCTAGTGGATATTGCATACCATATGTTGAGTGATCTCACTCAACTTACATTTATGTTATCTACAATGTAATAATTCTTAACGTACCAAACTTATTACATCATAATGTTAGCTCTAGATATGACTCTAGATTTGGTTCGTTACTTCAAGGAAAATTCTAGAATATCTAGATTTTGAATAGAGGAAATACTCCCCTCAATGTAAACTTTGTATTATAATACTTAGGAGTGTCAGGTACCACCGAACATGTACTACAAAATACTATTTACTTATTCAAATACCTAATACTTATAAATTCATTGAAGATTGTGATTTCACTGATTATCTTCTTAATATTAGTAAAGACATGCATATCTATACAAAAAAATCAAGTTTTAATCCTTATATGCTTCCTTTCTAACTTATCTTGGAGGATCGTTGTCTTGCATTTCCATGTTTTCTATGCTAGTTGTTTTAATGACCTATCATTATCTCATGTTTTGATAACCACTTTTTGTAATAAGATTAATCACCTTTTCCTTCTTCTTACTTTTCTTTGCTTTGTTGATTTTATTGTGATAAGTGATGTATTCAAAATTTTATTGGTTTGACCACTGAAAGTTTGAATACATCATGTCTCATAATAAAATAAATAGATCTAAGACAAAGAAAAAGAAACAAAAGGTGATTTTTGTAAGGGTACAAGTGGAAGCTTGGGAACAACTAGAAAATTGATTTCTGGAAGGATTCTTCATTCATGGATATACCCCTTATAAATTGGCCTAATTTTGCTATGTTGAAGCCAGTTTTGAATCTATTTACGAGACCAAAAGTTTCTAACTTCATATAATTTGTATATGGTAGGAAATTTTGAAAATATTCTTTAGTTCTAGGCTTAGGTAAAGAAGAAAAGGAAGCACTCCAAAATATGAATAGTATGTTGAGACTTCAATTTATCAAAAGTTCTACGTATGATGATTTGTTAACATGGACTGAAGAGAGCAATGGTAATTTCTCTGTTAAAACTACTTATTTGTTGGAATCTACATATGGTTATTTTTAGACTCCAAATAAATAGGTCTAGATTAAATATTTAAGTGCTAAAATCAATTTTTTTTTTTGTTGGATCTCCAAAATAAAATTATTACTATTGATGATAGTAAAAAAAGAGGTCTAATTTTCACAAATAGATGTTATTTAAGTCATAAAAATAAGAAATATACTCAACATATCTTTGTAGAGTGTGCTTTATCTTGTGAAGTATTTCAAGTTTTTCTAAAGAAAATTAGGATTGATATCCATAGTGGAGCTCTTTGAGCAATGGAATTCTTCTTTTTGTAGCAAAAGAAGTTGAATCTTTTGGTCCCCGAGTATTCCTTAGATATTATGGAGGTTTTGGAAAGAAAAGAATAATCGAGCATTTGCAGATTGTGCAAATGATTCTATTACAATTTGTAACAATTTTTTCATTGCTTTGATAGAAAATGTTTCAAATATTGCTTTTGTTAAAGAGAAGGAAAATCCATAAGACTCAAATTTGGATGATCTTTTGGGTATTCCTTACAGTCTTTAGTAGGCATAAAAACAAATGGATTTCTCCTTAGATTAGATGGTTAAAATTAAACTTTGATGGGACTTCTAAGGGAAATACTGGAGTAGTGGTAAGAAATGAAAAATAAGATATGTGTTTAACTTTTGTAGAAAATATTAAATTCAGACAAGCCATTATGTAGAAGCATAAGCATTTTTTCAAGGTTTACCTCTTCTTAGTCCTATTTAGGGAAGGAATATTATCATTGAGGGTGATTTTATAAATATTATTAATACCCTCTTAGGCCATCAAAATGATAGTTGGATTCTTGACAACATGATGGAATAAATAGATAGAAATGTGAAAGCCCTCAAAATGGCTATGAATTTCTTACATTTTAACTCTTTATGGTTTGGATGTAATAGAGTGTTGGAGGTAATGGTCATTTTATATATTCTAGTTCTCTATCTCAAATTGCATATAAATTTTGAGGACCTATGGCTCTTGAATTATCCAAAGCAGATCATTCTTATTATGGGGATGGAGGAACCATTTAAATTTAAAGTATTTAGGCAAAAAATTTCATCAAAGCATTATGTTTAGTGTTGGTTATTTTTGCTTTTGGAATTGGATACTTTTTACCAATTGGTTGGGGATATGGTCTCCCCTTTTCTTGTCATCTCTAATTTGGTGGATCTATACTACATGGTTACCAAATGACTTAATCCCTTTTGTTGATTGCTTCATTATAAGTGATATTGTTTTAATGGGTTTTTCCTAGTTCAAATAGAGGTTTTTTATGATATGGACATAAGATATATGTGGTATATTATTATCATTCTAAATTGGGCATAGACATGCATATTTGAATTGTATACCTTATGGATCAAGAAATCTAGTGAAAATAGCTCTTTATTCTTTCAATTTTTTTCATGATGAGTGATGATTCATATTCAATTATTTACCTTATTTTTCTTTCAACCTAAGGTGGTGGAAACTCATGTGACACTAATTTATATCTTGGTGTGACTCATAGGTGTCTATTAGACATGTTTTATCCCTTGGTTAGATTAAAGCATCGTAATGATATTGTTATACCCTCATTTTTATCCTTGCAATCCACTCCATGTTAGTCCTATTAAGGCTTTCTATTGGTAATAGTTAATTCTCGGAATATTTACCCCTTTAGTGTATCATGAACATGGATTTTGAGTTGGTCTCCTTTAGTCCTGAGGTTGTAATTTAGAAGGAGCTAGGAAACATGTGGGTGGTATTGATAGATGTGTTTCTAAGGGCATTTTATTTAAGGTAACTCTACTCTTTCCAAAAAGTTTTCAAAGTTGTTTAGAAATTTTATTTTGTTGGTGAGAAGTGCCTCTTTGGTTGTTTTTAAGTTGAGTTTGAAATATGGGTGGCACCATATTTTCAAGCATGTGCGAAGGAATATCATTATGAAGGAAGAGTATAAAGGTTTTGAGCCTTCATCTATTGCCCTATATAGAGATGTTTTGGAAATTTTTGAAAGGGAGAATTCTAAGATTTATGAAACAATTTAATGGTCACAATTCTATGTTGACTAAAGAGATGGGTTTTTCATGGAATAAACGTTTGGTCTCGACTGAAGGATTGGAGTTTTAAATCACCATTTTTATTCTTTTTAACATTATTGGTACACTAGTGGATGGATATTATGTTAATAGGAAAAAAAAAATACCTATATTAGGATTTGGAGCTATTTACATGCAAAGGTGTGTGTCTAGTTAAGTACCATAATGGATTACAAAGGAACTCATGCAAATGCCCTTGGGACAGGGTAATTCTTGTAACTATATATGGATTACTTCACTCTAGAATGCAAGGTTCATGAAGAGCTTCCATATTGCATTGGTAAACCACATTCGATGGAAGAATATTATGAATATACCTAGATTCCTCTATAAATTCCTCTATAAAGAACTAGAAATAATGGCTTTAAATGTATGGTAAGGTAATAGTTCTTCTCCAAATCATCAAGGTCCATTTAAGATCATTTTAAATTAACTTACTTTGAAGTAAAGAGTGATTGCCTTAGGAAAGAGCGATGTTGGATCAAATTTGGTCTAGGATGCCTCTTCCCCTGGTAATGAAGTGGAAAATTGCCTACTATAAAAGCCTATTTTGGAGACCATACCAAAAAATGTTTTCTTTCAACAATATTCTATGGGTAAAGTACAAGAGACCCATTTAGAGTCTGATGTTGGCAAGATCAAGCTGGATAAGGTTATTGGAAAATTTGAGGATAGTGAAATTATGGTTTCTAAGATGGGATGTGGTGCTTCTAATAGTTCAAAATATGACAAGGGACCTGTAGTTCTAGAAGGTAATATTATCAACTCTCCCATACTATATTGGTTGGGCCTATAGATATTAGTGGCTCCTCTTCCTTGGAGGAAAAAAATGTTGAATTGAAGAAAAAATATGAGATTTTGAAGAATCCTAAGTTAGAGTTAAAAGAAATAAGTATATTGAACCATTTAAATACCAGTAGAAAATAAATAAATAAAATACCTCTTATGTGATTCAAGACTCGAAAGGTTCTAAAAAATCACTCCTAACTCCTAATGGTAATAAGAGTTTGAATATTTTTAGAATGCTAGTGGTTAATCATAACTTCCAAGTGTAGACCAAAGGTTCCCCACGTAAGACCTCTGACTAAATTAATGATATAGTGAGATCGCTTAAGATGTTTATGACAATGTCAAATTCCTATGTAAATCAAATCTCTTAGAGATTGAAATATGACCAGGACCCAAATACTCCATAGTTGGAAATAGATCTATTTGAGGAAAACTCCCAAGATTAGTTTATCTTTGTGGTTTGGTCTATTAGTTCTTGTAGGGTTTGATGGTCACTTGGGTTCCTTTTGATAGTAGGTCCATTAATTGGATCTTTTTTTTATTTTTGGTGATCCAATTTTGTTGGGTGCTTTTCTATTATAGAGAGCTCATATTGTATTTGATTATGTTTGATGTTGGGTTATGGTTGGTGTTTATATCTTTTAGAGAATTTTATCTTTTTTGAATCATGTTGTATAGGGTTTGGGGATCCTTTCAAAATCCTTATTTTTCCACCTAATAAAAAATTAAAAACTTTCATCAGTTTGCATGATGTATTGTTGATGAAAATGGTCAAAAATTAAAAAACTTATGTGAATTCTTGGTCCTTTTATTTTTCTTCTACTTTTAACTATTTCACCTTGATTTGCTTCATCTTAGGTGCTTGAATCTACTTCATTTGAAGTTGTAAAGTTTAACTATTTATTTTGTATGTTTGGTTTCTTCTGAGTTATACCAAAAATTATTGATCTAACTTAGTTGTGCATGTTCATGTGCAACAAATATATGCTCTCTTTTTTTTGCATGATATTTTTATTCTTGTCTAATTTGGTTATCTTTAGCTATATTATTGTGTTGTACCCTTTTCCAAATTAGATTTCTATTATCTAATTATGACTTTATTTGTTTTTTATGCATATCTTGAGAAGAAGACCCATTATTGAAGGGATTATATCCATATTCCTTCATTGTGTGGTCATTCTTACCACAAATTTCACATATATTTTGTGTGTGAAAATTATTTATCTGTTGTTGATATCCTTGCACATGATAATAATTCTCTATTGTTGGAAGCATTGTTGATATCTTGTGCTTATTCTAATTGACTGCTTCATTTTTTATTTTTAAGAAGAACTTGTTCTTATTTTTGTATTGTGTATGAGGCCTCTTCTTTTTGAAGTAAATTCACCAAATTTTCAAAAATTGGTGTTTGCTCAATGATATTCAAGGTTGGCACAAATATATTATCTTGAGAAGGAGAGATCTTAAACTAATAGGAATAAGTATCTCATCAAATACCTTTCTCCCAAGGCTTGTAGTGATGCTTGTAGTTCAACAATTTTTATCAAGAAAGATAAATTCTTCTCCATTCTTTATTTTCAAGCAATGAAGTTGAATTTGGGGAAATATGATTTGATTATGGTTTCTTGCCTCAAATACTATTTGAAGTTTCTTTCATGCATCTTTGGTTATTGTAGAATCATGAATGTTTAATTTTACTTTATTAGCTACCATAAACATGATGATCAATCATGATTTTATATTTTCCTCGGCAAATTTTATTTGTTTTTGATCTTCTACATTAGGACAGTTAATGGACCTATCTACAACTTTCTAAATAAAACTCATATTTCATTATTGCAAATGAATATGCATGGGTAAGATGTTATGCTTACAATTTTGAAGGAGTTAGGTTCAAAAATTAAATGTTAAAATATACAAGAGGTTTAATTTTATTATAAAGATATTATTACACATTAAGCATTTACTTTAGAAACTATACATTAAGTAAAAATATGCAGTTATAGCAACTTTATAAATCTTGATATATTATTATTGTAAAAAGGATTCATTCTATACAATTAATAAAATTTTATAAATAAAATGAGGTAATATATACTTCAAGTGCTTAACAAATTTATCAAATGTACCTATGATATTTAATTCTTACCTTTTTTATAAGTAAAAAATCACAATAATGAAAGATAATGAAATAGGTCTTGTTTGTATTAAATTATAATTAGATCGTCATGATATTAATATAATAACACTTTTTGCAATTATGTATACATATTGTAATAACATCTAAATTTAGATTATTTTTAATAATTTGAGTTGCTTTATATTGTGACACTCTTAGTTATGATAGTTTGTTCTAAACTTCAACTAAATGTGTTAACCCGGGCAGATTTCTCTTAGCTAGTGGCTTAGTTTTTGGTTCAATTCTCCTACTAGGTATTTTTTTCCATCTTCCTTCAAGTTGTTTTTCATTTTGAATGCTCAAATTCAATTATAACTTCCAAGGTTTTGGGTTCCTTTCAAAACCCTTCGGTCCTTTGTTAGAGGCTTTTTTCTCTTCAAGGTTACGAGTTCCTTTCAAAACCCAATTTTCTTATCAATGTCTGATGTGTTCGGTTCTCCTACCAAGCAAGAATTTTCAAATGGGTAGGAAATTTTCAAATTTCAAATATGAACGCCTAGTTTTATTTCAAATTGGTAGGTTCTCCCAGTGGGTGAGAAATATTCAAATGAGCAAGAGAATTTCAAATGTCAAATATGAGTGCCTAGTTTTTGAATTTCATTTTTGCAAGATCTTTTTCGAATACTAGTTCCACATTTTGAATCTTGGATGCTCCATCATTTTTTTTGGATGCAATATTAGTTCTCCCTAGGGGAGACAACCTCATTTATGTTCTTCTTTGATTTTTATCAAATATCCTTATGGCCAAATTTAGGTTTTGAAGAACACAAGCTTATACTGAGAGGGGGGGTGAACAGTATAAGAAAACTTTTTAATTTTCTTTCCCAAATAGTATTAATCAATATAATCAATGGCAATATCAATAGAAATAACCAAAGTAATGCACAAATAATCACACACAATAGAGACACCAATTTTAACGTGGTTCACCCAATGTGGGCTACCTCCACAGAGAAAATATTTCTTCTAAATATTTTTCAAATAATCTCATGGGAATCCTTCCCAATTACAATGTTTATGGACCTTTGTTCAAAGGAGATGTTGATACCATAATCTCAAGTCTGTGGATATCTTCCATAGGAGAAATGTTTCCCCTTCTGCTCTGGTTAGTGATCTTCTAGAAGACTTTGTCTCTTTACTGTATTGACTAGTGGATCTCTCTCCACTTGAAGACTCCTCACTTAGATCTGTCTTCAATTGTCCTAGTTTTTGGATCTCTATCCACTAAGACTCTGTCCTTTGTACTCTATAACCTCCAAAGCTCTATAAATATGTTCACTCAGAACCTCCTCAAATCATCTCAATAGGCTCACTCAGAACTTGCTCAAATCTGCTCAATAGGCTCACTCATAACTTGCTCAAATATGCTCAATAGGCTCACTCAGAACCTACTCAAATATGCTCAATAGGCTCACTTAGAACCTGCTCAAATATGCTCAATAGGCTCACTCATAACCTGCTCAAATATGCTCAATAGGCTCACTTAGAACCTTCTCAAATATGCTCAATAGGCTCACTCAGAACCTGCTCAAATCTGCTCAATAGGCTCACTCAGAACCTGCTCAACAAGCTCACACAGAACTTGTCCCAATCTGCTCAATAAGTCCTCTCTAAGACTTGCTCAAATCTGCATAGCAAGTTTTCACAAAAGCTTACATAAAAATAGCCCACAAGCCTTCTCAAAGACTTGTCTTAAATCAGCTCAACAAAATCTCAACTCAATCTCATAGAAGCATAAAGAGAATTTTTAGAGACTCAATATATTCTATACTCAAATCCCAATATCAATTCAAATGAATCTCAACTCAGCTCAATATTATAGAAGCATAAAGAGAATTGTTAGAGACTCAATATGTTCTATACTCAAATCCCAATCTCAACTCAAAGCAATCTCAACTCAGCTCAATCTTAACTCAATCTCATAGAATCATAAAGAGAATTTTTAGAGACTCAATATATTCTATTCTTAAGGCTTAATCTCAACTAAATAATAATATAGAATAGTTAGTTTCATGGAACTTGAACAACCACTTCATGCAACCACTTGACTAGGCTCAATCAAATCTACTCAACTAATCACTTCAAGAAACAACTCTTTCTCACAAACCCTAGTCCAAGCATGAATCAACTAACTCAAAATATTTCCAATAATGCTCAAAAATAAATCTTACATAACAATGATACTCATGTTATTTTCTAACTCAAGTTCAAGTTCTTTGCATCACTCATTGGCTTCAACAACAATGCTAATAAGACAATGTTGTAATCACAGTGACACTGAGAGGGGGGGTGAATCAGTGTGACATTTTAAATTTCAAATATGCAGTTCTAAAACCAGTAGCAGTTTAAAACTTATAAAAGATATATCAACTACGAGTAAGAAAGCATCACACATAACACAACAATTTAACGAGGTTCACCAATGTGGCTACTCCTCAAAAATGGCTGCTTGGACTACCATCCAAATCCAGCCTATGCAAAGCAACAACTTTACAACTTTTTACCAGCACCAACTGGAAAGAGCATCAACCCTTCAATTTTTTTGCACCAACAAAAGGGAGCACCAACCCCCAAGACACCAGCTACTACTGGAAGAAGCACCAACTTCTTATGCCAAGCTACAACTTGGACATTACAAGAAATAATAAAAAAATTACAGCAACAATACTTTCACCTTATTACCCAGTCTACAGTTTACAAGCACTCTGCTTCTGCTGCGCAAAAGCTTTGCACAACCAGTCTGCTACTTCGCAAATGCTTTGCACTTTCTGCTATAGGACAGTTGATCGACACGATTCACTTTCTGTGCACAGCAGTCATAAATCACACCTTCTACAGCTCTCTGCACGCTATCACTTCGCACTTAGATCAGTGCGTCTTCAACCTCTGCACCCTACGCACATCACTCACGAAGATTCGATACGCCCTCTTTACTTCGACTCCAACGAACTATCACTTCGCACACAGTTTGAATCGAAACGACTCGCTCTCTGCTCGACGCGAACTTCTTTCACACAACTCACCACATTTCAACCTCGAAACAGCCCTCCTTTTATAGAAGAAAATTCAAGATCAATTCTTAAATCATAGTCGACTGTAACCCTAAGGACGTCGGCTACAAACCCTAAGAATGTCAGTTGCAAAACCCTAGAATTTGTCGGCTGCTAAAACCTAGAGATTGTCGACTACAAAACCCTAAGAAATTGTCAGTTGTAAAACCCTAGAATTTGTCGACTGCAAAACCCTAAAATCCATCGGCCCCGATTCAACTTTGTCGGCCTCAACCGCTACTGCCACCTCTGTCACCTTTCTGTAACTATTGCCACGAAATAATAACATGTCGCGATATCGCGACACTTTTTGTAGCCGTACGCCTTCATGTCCTTGCTGTCACGAAATCATGACCATTTTGGCCTTTGATAGCTTTGCCACCGTTCTTGTCACGAAATCGTGACACTTCAAACTTTTGCTGACGTCATCCTCATTCTTGTCACGAAATCATGATGCTTTCGGCTTCCAATGGCTTTTCTTGCACCCTATCGTGAAATCGTGACACTTTCTTCGATGTCATCCTCAGCTTTGTCATGAAATCAGATGCTTTGGCTTAGAGGCTTTTCTTGCTTCTGAAATCGTGACACTTTCAACTTTTGCTGACGTCATCCTCATCTTTGTCATGAAATCATGACGCTTTCGGCTTCGTACATTTCTTGCTTCATGCAGTAGCGAAATCACTACAACTTTGTGCCTTGTGCTTCCAACTTTGCTTCTACCCGTGAAATTTTGACTTGTAGCGAAATCGCTACACTTTTGTGCCTTGTACTTTTGACTTGTAGCATAATCGCTACACCTTTGAGTTCTACACTTTTGACTTGTAGCGAAATCGCTACACCTTCGCGTTGTGCACTTTTGACTCGTAGCGAAATCGCTACACCTTCGTGTTGTGCTTTTTCAACTCGTAGCGAAATCGCTACACCTTTGTTTTGTGCAATTTTGACACGTAGCAAAATCGCTACACCTTTGCTTTGTGCACTTTTGACTCGTAGCGAAATCGCTACAACTTTTCACTTAACACTTTCTCCCTGCTTCGGCCAGTGAAAATTCAACATGTAGCGAAATCGCTACAACTTTTCAACTTAACGCTTTCTCCTTGCTTCGCCAACGAAATTTCAACATGTAGCGAAATCGCTACAACTTTCTGACTTAGCTTCTTGGCCTCAACATGTCGCGAAATCGTGGCGAGGTGTTGCCTTGCGCCTTCTCTCTCCTCATTTTTGTCGTGAAATCGTGACATTTTGTGGTGCCTTCTCTCTCCTCCGACTTGTCGTGAAATCATGACATTTTCGATTGCACCTTCTCTCTCCTCATTTTTGTCGTGAAATCATGACAAAAAATATGTCGCGATATCGCGATAGTTTTCTAACTTGTCTTTTTCTTCGAATTTTTGAAACTAGGTCACTTCTGTTTTCTTGGAATTGCACTTTACATAATCCGACTATCCTTTGAATTTTTGTCCTCCGCATCTGAATGGCTCCTGAACTGTCTATCCACTGCATCATTGGATCTAACTGCCTGTGTTGACAACAATGACAAACTTCTTGCAACACCTTGCTCAACAATCTCCCCCTTTGGAATTGTTGGCAACACCTGTGTACATTCCTGTAACTCTTCTCCCCCTTTGTCAATAATACCAAAGGGCTACTGCAGACTCCCCCTGAGTCCATCCTCACACTTCTCAGGCACAATTTGTTGCATCTGGCACAAATTATGATCATGAGCAAAAGAATAGTCAAATACTCAAATGCTCCCCCTGAGAAAGTGATCCCTGTAGCTAGTCACTTCTTAGGAAGTGTGACTACTCCTAATTTGCTTCGAAGGTACTCAAATACTTCCTTGGGCAAAGGTTTTGTAAAAATATCTGCTACTTGTTCTGTAGTTGGGACAAAATCCAATTTGACTTCTCCTTCTGCAACTTTCTCCTTCAAGAAATGATACCTTATAGCAATGTGTTTAGTCCGTGAGTGCATAACTGGATTCTTGGAGATGTTAATTGCACTTGGTGTTATCACACTTAACGAGATATTGGTTCACTGAAATTAATTCCAAGATCTTTCAAAGTTTGTTTCATCCACAAGACTTGTGTACAACATGTTGTTGCTTGCAATATATTCTCGCCTCACCTGTAGATAAAGAAACCGACTCTTGCTTCTTATTGTGCCATGCAACCAATCTGTCCCCCAAATAGAATGCACCTCCACTGGTACTTTTTCTGTCATCAACACATCCAGCCCAATCTGCATCTGAATATGATATAAGAGTGAAGTCTTTGCCTTTTGGATACCACAACCCATACTCCATGGTGCCCTTGAGATACCGAAAAATCCTTTTAACTGCTGTCACATGAGTCTCTTTGGGACTGGCCTGAAATCTAGCTACCATGCAAACTGCCTGTAGAATATCAGGTCTAGTGGCTGTTAAATATAATAGACTTCCAATCATAGATCTGTACATGGTTTGGTCTACAGGTGGAGATTTGTCTTCTTTACTCAATTTGCAGCCTGTTGTCATGGGAGTGCTGACTGGCTTACAGTCCTCCATAGTGAACCTTTTTAGCATTTCTTTCACATATTTGATTTGGGAAATGAATATGCCTTTCTCATTTTGATTAACTTGTAGCCCAAGAAAGTAAGACAGTTCACCAATCATAGACATTTCAAATTCATTCTGCATCTTATTTGCTAAGTCTTTACAAGATTCATCTTTGTTGCTGCCAAATATGATATCATCTACATAGACAACTAGAACAATGAGATGCCCACCTTCTATTTTTACATACAGATTACTGTCCACTAAACCTTTCTTGAATCCCTGTTGAGAGAGATAGTTATCTAGCCTAGCATACCATGCCCGTGGTGCTTGCTTTAATCCATACAGTGCTTTCTTTAATTTGCAGACAAGGTTAGGATCCTCACTAATTTGAAATCCATCCGGTTGTTCAATATAGACCTCTTCTTCGAGTTTCCCATTTAAAAAGGCAGATTTTACATCCATCTGATAAACTCTAAAGTTTTTGTGAACTGCTAAGGCCAGAAACATTCTAATTGCTTCTAATCTGGCCATTGGAGCAAAAGTCTCTTCAAAATCAATGCCTTCGACCTGTGCATATCCTTTACAAACCAGTCTTGCTTTGTTCCTAATGACTTGTCCGTCTTCATTTAATTTGTTTCGAAATATCCATTTGGTGCCGATTACATTCTTGTTTGCAGGTCTAGGTACTAATTCCCAAGTTCTGTTCTTTTCAATCTGATCTAACTCTTCATTTATTGCCTTCATCCAGCTATCATCTTTGCTTGCTTCATCTATGTTTTTGGGCTCAATGCTAGATAAAAGAGAGTAATTACTTATTACTTTCCTTCTTGTCCGAATGCCAGCTGTGGGATCTCCAATTATTTGGTCTCTTGGATGATTTTTTTGCCAGCTGCCTATTTTGAATTTCTTGTTTTCTTGCACCTCTGAGTCATCGACTAATTCATCTGAATCAAGCGTAGATTTATTTTCTGTTTCATTCACCTCATCTCCTTCAACGACTTCTTCATAGATTGGGTAGTTTTCCTCAAAGTCAGCTAATCGTTTCCCAACTTCATCGAATTTAACGTCTGCACTGTCCACAATTTTCTTGAGTCTCTTGTTGTAGCATTTGTAAGCTTTGCTTTTTGATGAATACCCAACAAAAACACCTTCATCTGCTCTATCTTCAAACTTCCCAAGGTTGTCATCTATTTTTCTGATGTAGCACTTACAGCCAAATATTTTGAGATGTTTTGTTGTTGCTTTTCTACCAAACCACAACTCATAAGGTGTTTTGCATTCATGAGTTCTTAACATATATCTGTTTTGGATGTATACTGCAGTGTGAACTGCTTCTTTCCAGAATCTATCTGCTATTTTATTTTTTGCCAGCATGGTGCGTGCCATTTCTTGTATAGTTCTGTTCTTTCTTTCTACTACGCCATTCTGCTGTGGAGTTCTAGCTGCTGAATATTGTCTCCTGATACCATGTTTTTCATAGTATTCTGTAAATTCATTCGAAATGAATTCTCCTCCTCTGTCTGATCGTAAGCATTTGACCCTTTTTCTTGTTTCATTCTCAACTAGTTGTTTGAAGGATCTGAACATTTCAAAAGCTTCTATTTTATCTTTTAAGAAAAATATCCATGTCATTCTGGAATAATCATCGATACACAGCATGAAGTATTTGTCGTCGTTTATGCTTTGAGTTCTCATGGGTCCACATAAGTCAGTATGAATAAGTTCCAAAGGCCTGCTAGTGTGGTATTCTTTTGTTTTGAATGAGACTCTGGTTTGCTTTCCCTTCTGACATGAAGCACAAACACTTGTTTGAAGGTTTCTTAATGGTTGGAATATCTCTCACTGCTTGTTTAGAGCTGATTTTCACCAAATTATCAAAACTTATGTGTCCAAGCCTCTTGTGCCACAGCCAGTTCTCTTCTTCTTGTCCAATAAAACACGTACCTTCTAAAGTTTCTGAGAGTGTGTACAGATTACCAGACGTCCTTGAACCAGTTGCTATCAATTTCCCATTGTTTATTTTTCTGACTTCACAACCCTGCTTCTTGAAGACTACTTCATGACCTTTATCACAGATTTGACTAACACTTAACAGGTTATGTTTCAAACCATCCACAAATAAAACTTCTTCTGACTTGATTTTCCCTTCACTAATTTTGATGAGATCCTTTTCCTATTATTTTGGCTCCATCATTATTTCCAAACTTCACAGAGCCACCCTCATATTTCTGTAGTTTTTCAAATTTTTGTTTATCACCTGTCATATGACTTGAGCACCCACTATCAAGGATCCACGGTACACATTTATTCTGAGCTCTGAAAGCTTATTGCACTATTAAAGACTCCTTTTCTTCCCTGAGCTGTTCTTTCTGTTTCCATTCTGTTTTAACTGTGGTATTGGGTTCTAGCTTGGATTTCCCCTTTTCGGAATCTTGCACATATCCTTCAGAAGGAATTCTATTTTGTTTTGCCCTATATGGTTGAATTCTTCTTTTCCGAGATTGATTTGAAACAGAAGTTCTATGACAGTTTCTAGCAATATGCCCAAAGTTGTGACAATTAAAGCATTCTACTGCATAACTCATTAGAGGAGCAAAAGCATTTCTACTAGTGAAACTTCTTGGACCTATATTATACTTGCGAGTCAACAATTTTATGCCCATAACCATTACATTTAAAATAGAAACCATAGAAATAATGATTGAACCTGAAAGATGGTCTTTGCCAAGTTGTTGCAAGAGCCTTAGATCTTCTTTTCTTTTGATGTGTGACCTTGGTAAAGCCATCATTGTCAGTTCCTATTTCAGGACTGGCATTACTGCTTTCTTTTGCCTGATTTGTTTTTCTTTCAACAACCTGTTTCTTGTCTTTACTCTTTTCACATTCAACATTGCTTGCCTTTGGTCCATTTGATGATTCTCCTTCAGTAAAGCCCAGACCGAATTTGATACCTGTGGGTCTTTGATCGCTTAGGATTTTGTCCAGCTTCATCGAACTTTCTTCACGTTTTAAATGACAGCTAATTTTTTGATCCAGCTCTTGTATCTGTATTCGAAGACCAACATTTTCTTCTTCCAATTTGCAATAGTAATCTATCTTCATGGTTACCTGTACTTCAAGATCTTCGAACATTTTCTTGTACTCTTCTGTCTGTGTTTTTAGACTGGCTATAATGTCATTTGCATCCTCAAGCTTCCTTGACAGTTTTTTATTCTTTCTTTTCTCAGATTTCCATTCCATAAGAGCAGAAACCAGCTCACCTTCTAAATCAACTTCAGCCTCACCTTTTTCAATAGATACTTCAAAGTTCATTCCTTCTCTCTTTTCTGTGTTTTCTGCCTCTTCTGATTTTTCTACTTCAAACGCCATAAAGAGAGCCTCACCTGTTCCTTCTTCAGAGTCTTCACTAGAACTGTCCTCTGAAGATTCTGCATTTCGGGAGATAAAACTTTTCTTTTTGAAATTACCTTTTCTGAAGTTTGTTTTCTTCCTCCATTCACCTCTTTCTTGATGCGGAGTTTCTTCACCTTTGTTCTTGTCATTGAGAGGACATTTGGTAGCAAAGTGTCCAATGCCTCCACAATTGAAACATTTAAAAGGTAGCTTTCCTTTGTATTTTCCTTTTCCTTTTCTCAACTTTCTGACAAAATTTGCTTCCATTTCATCTGAAGCATCCTCTTCTTCAGACTCTTGTTTTGTGTTTTTGCCTTTTAGGGCTTTGAAATCTGCTTCTCTATCTGTGGGATTAGACCTTCCTATTCTCATTTCAAACGCAGTCAAAGATCCATGCATCTCATCCATACTAAAGCGATTTAGATCTTTAGCTTCTTCTATGGCTGAAACTTTCGAATCAAACCTTGGAGGTAGAGATCTTAATACCTTTTTCACAATCGTAGCATCATCCATATCTTCGCCGAGACCTCTCATTGAATTTGTGATTCCGTTGACTCTTTGCATGAAAGCCTCTATGTTCTCATCATTGTTCATCTGTAAGGATTCGAATTGAGCTCGGTGTGTTTGAAGCTTGGCCTCCTTGATCCTATCGTCTCCTTCATGAATGTTCTCAAGTTTGTCCCATACATCTTTTGCAGATTCACAGTTTATGATTTTGACTAGCTCACTGTCCACTAATCCACACATGATGGCATTTTTTGCTTTCGAATCATTTTCAAATGCCTTCTTACCGACAGTGTCTGTTGGAGCAGTGGTGGGAGCTTTGTAACCATTGACTACTGCACCCCAGATGTCAAAACCCAATGCACGGAGATAAGTCTGCATCCTTACCTTCCAGAAAGCATAGTTAGTTCCATCAAACAATGGTGCTTTGTTTGAGGAGAAGCCTTCACCACTTGCCATTGCGTCACTTCCAAGATCACCCTAGCTGATTGAGCCTGTTCAGGAACCTAGCTCTGATACCAATTGTTGTAATCACAGTGACACTGAGAGGGGGGGTGAATCAGTGTGACCTTTTAAATTTCAAATATGCAGTTCTAAAACCAGCAGCAGTTTAAAACTTATAAAAGATATATCAACTACAGTAAGAAAGCATCACACATAACACAACAATTTAACGAGGTTCACCAATGTGGCTACTCCTCAAAAATGGCTGCTTGGACTACCATCCAAATCCAGCCTATGCAAAGCAACAACTTTACAACATTTTTACCAGCACCAACTGGAAAGAGCATCAACCCTTCAATTTTTCTGCACCAACAGAAGGGAGCACCAACCCCCAAGACACCAGCTACTACTGGAAGAAGCACCAACTTCTTATGCCAAGCTGCAACTTGGACATTACAAGAAATAATAAAAAATTACAACAACAATACTTTCACCTTATTACCCAGTCTGCAGTTTACAAGCACTCTGCTTCTGCTACGCAAAAGCTTTGCACAACCAGTCTGCTACTTTGCAAATGCTTTGCACTTTCTGCTACAGGACAGTTGATCGACACGATTCACTTTCTACGCATAGCAGTCATAAATCACACCTTCTATAGCTCTCTGTGCGCTATCACTTCACACTTAGATCAGTGCGTCTTCAACCTCTGCACCCTACGCACATCACTCACGAAGATTCGATACGCCCTCTTTACTTCGACTCCAATGAACTATCACTTCGCACATAGTTTGAATCGAAATGACTCGCTCTCTGCTCAACGCGAACTTCTTTCACACAACTCCTCCACTTCAACCTCGAAACAGCCCTCCTTTTATAGAAGAAAATTCAAGATCAATTCTTAAATCATAGTCGGCTGTAACCCTAAGGACGTCGGCTGCAAACCCTAAGAATGTCGGCTGCAAAACCCTAGAATTTGTCGACTGCTAAAACCTAGAGATTGTCGGCTACAAAACCCTAGAAATTGTCGACTGTAAAACCCTAGAAATTGTCGACTACAAAACCCTAAAATCCATCGGCCTCGATTCAACTTTGTCGGCCTCAACCGCTACTGCCACCTCTGTCACCTTTCTGTAACTGTTGCCACGAAATAATAACATGTCACGATATCGTGACACTTTTTGTAGCCGTACGCCTTCATGTCCTTGCTATCATGAAATCATGACCATTTTGGCCTTTGATAGCTTTGCCATCGTTCTTGTCATGAAATCATGACACTTCAAACTTTTGTTGACGTCATCCTCATTCTTGTCATGAAATCATGACGCTTTTGGCTTCCAACGGCTTTTCTTGCACCTGTCATGAAATCGTGACACTTTCAGCTTTGGACGTCATCCTCGCTTTGTCGTGAAATCAGATTTTGCTTCCAGGCTTTTCTTTGCCTCGTGAAATCGTGACACTTTCACTTTTGTCGTCATCCTCATCTTTGTCATGAAATCATGACGCTTTCGGCTTTCGTACATTTCTTGCTTCATGCAGTAGCGAAATCGCTACAACTTTGTGCCTTGTGCTTCCAACTTTGCTTCTACCCATGAAATTTTGACTTGTAGCGAAATCGCTACACTTTTGTGCCTTGTACTTTTGACTTGTAGCATAATCGCTACACCTTTGAGTTCTGCACTTTTGACTTGTAGCGAAATCGCTACACCTTCGCGTTGTGCACTTTTGACTCGTAGCAAAATCGCTACACCTTCGTGTTGTGCTTTTTCAACTCGTAGCAAAATCGCTACACCTTTGTTTTGTGCAATTTTGACACGTAGCGAAATCGCTACACCTTTGTTTTGTGCACTTTTGACTCGTAGCGAAATCGCTACAACTTTTCACTTAACACTTTCTCCCTACTTCAGCCAGCGGAAAATTCAACATGTAGCGAAATCGCTACAACTTTTCAACTTAACGCTTTCTCCTTGCTTCGGCCAGCGAAATTTCAACATGTAGCGAAATCGCTACAGTTTCTCGACTTAGCTTCTTGGCCTCCAACATGTCGCGAAATCATGACAGTTTGCCTTGCGCCTTCTCTCTCCTCATTTTTGTCGTGAAATCATGACATTTTCTTGTGCCTTCTCTCTCCTCATTTTTGTCATGAAATCATGACATTTTCAGCTGCGCCTTCTCTCTCCTCATTTTTGTCATGAAATCATGACATTTTTGGCTGTGCTTTCTCTCTCCTCTTTTTTTGCTCTCTCTCCTCCGACCTGTCGTGAAATCGCGACAGAAAACATGTCGCGATATCGCGACAGTTTTCTAACTTGTCTTTTTCTTCGAATTTTTGAAACTGGGTCACTTCTGTTTTCTTGGAATTGCACTTTACATAATCTGACTATCCTTTGAATTTCTGTCCTCTGCATCTGAATGGCTCCTGAACTTGTCTATCCACTGCATCATTGGATCTAACTGCCTGTGTTGACAACAATGACAAACTTCTTGCAACACCTTGCTCAACGAGACAAGGTTTTAATCACAACTCTCAATTCAGAAAACCTTGAAGCATAAACTCAAAGTACTTCACTCAACCAATGGTCTAAACAACAATGCTTATCAAACAAGGTTTAATCACAACTCACAATCCAGAAAACCTTGAAGCATAAACTCAAAGTACTTCACTCAACCAATGGTCTAAACAAAAATGCTTATCAAACAAGGTTTAATCACAACTCACAATCCAGAAAACCTTGAAGAATTAACTCAAACACTTTCAAAAAGAAAACCACAATAAATCCTTTTCACTCCAATGATATTTCAAAAATCAACCACCCAAATAAAATCAATGGAGATTATTACTCATACCTTTTTTATGCCTTATGAGTTGTCCACTAAATCTGTCACACTCAACACACTTTATTTTTCAACTCTTAACAAGGGTTAGTAATCTTGAGTAATAACACAACAATAATATCCAAATAACACCTTATTACTCCTACTTTATTTTTACATCCACCAAAGTTCTTTTAAAAAGAAAACCCTTACTCAAAATAACTTTCACTAAAAAGAACTTTATTAAAAAACCTTATTACTCCTAACAATTTCAAAAATCATAATTAAAAATAATTCACAAATCAAATAGCCACCATGACCTTATTCCTTAAGGTTACTCAACAAATCAACTAACGAAGCACCTTTACCCCTTATCACTCCACCTTAGGCAATCCAAAAAAAAGATTAATAAAAACCTTAATACCTACCTCGAGGGGAATCGAACCCTCGTCTTGCCCCAACATGAATGCCCTAGACGTGGCCAAGCTTCCACATGAGTTGTGGGCTCATTGGTGAAAAAGAAGCACCACCCGCATCTTATCCTTCATCCTCTTCCACCAAGCGAAAAGTATGTGCCTTGGGCGCCTCAACAGAACAAATCCAAAAATGATGTTTGAGGGAATCGAATGCACAACCTCCTTATCACCAACACCTTTGTACAATCCAAGCTTCCACTAGGCCACACTACCCAATGTATTTTGGGAAGTGGTCGTTGTCTCCCTTTAATGTTCATTGTGTCACTTAAATGAAAAACACGAGCTCTTTTTCTTTGCAAATACCAAGCACAAATATCAACGAGCAAGGATGATTGAATTAAAAAATTCAATGGCATATTTATATGTCTTCCCTTTACTTTGGAAACTTCGGCCTTTTTGAAACTTCCTTCATGACGTCGGTGGATAAACTTTTAATTTTAATTTTAAAATTTTAATTTTAATTTTAAATAAATTAAAATTTAAACTAAATCTTTAAAATTAAATATCTCCATCACCGGGGCACCTTTTTCGATGAAATGAAAAGCCAAATTGGGTTTTAAGAAAAACCCATTTCAAATATGCCATCCATAGTTTTAAATAAAACCTTTAAAATTAAATTTCTCCATCATCGGGGCACCTTTTTCGATGAAACGAAAAGCCAACTTGGATTTTAAGAAAAATCCATTTCAAATATGCCATCCATGGTTTTAAATTAAAACATTTTTCAAAGCTTCCCTTGAAGCTCCTTTTGGAACCAAATGTCATGCATCCCTTCTTGAACCTTTGATCAAAAACCTTTTCTTCTCATGAAGCTCTTTCTGAAACACAAACATGTTTCTTACTTACATAGATCCTTTTGACATCAATTACAACTCTTAGATTAGGGACTCAAAATGTCCAACAGGATTGGGGTCCCTTCTAAAACCCCATTGTAAAAGGTTTCAAGGTCCTTTCAAAACCCCCTCTTACACCTAATAAAACAATATTTTGTTCTAAACTCTTTATACTGTTAAATCATATTAAATTTATTATTCAAGATTTAAAATTTTGATTATTATGGACAAATAATGAGGATTAAAAAGTTGTTAAAGAAAACTAAAATTTCAAATTCATGAAAACCCTTGACATTCAAGATTTTTTTTCAAAAAGACAAAAGTATAATTAAAAAACTATATCATAAAATTCATTAAATACAAATTCAAGTACTTTCACTAAGTTAAAACTATCAAAAAAATATTTCAAATGAGTTGTCTAATAAGGAGAGTGCAATGGTAAGGCCTTTGGCCTCTCTTTAGGGAGGTCCAAGGTTCAAAACATAGCATACCAAGAGGGGGATATTTGGATGGTAGTGGCTGGGGCTGAGAGATTGTTAGTTGGCTTCCCTAGTTTGATACCCCTAAGGCTGAGAGTTTACCAGTTGGCTTCCCTAGTTTGATACCCCTAAGGTGCAAGGTACCTTTGACTTTGTCTAACCCAACAAGCTAGGGTTTATAGTGGTCGCACCCAATGCTATTATAAATTTCCTTATGTATTAAAAAATCAAATGAACTACATAAATATAAAACCAAAAAATATTTTTTCAATAAGTTATAAAAAAGTCATTAAACATATTAAATATATATTTTTAATGTAACATTCTAAGTTATATAGCTCTGAAATTTAATTATTTCATTATAAAAAAATTATTCATTCAATTAAAATAATATTTAAAATTAAAATTTATAATGCAAGGGTTTGTCTTCCTGTTAGTCCTATGAGTGAAGTGGCCTAGGGGATCCTTTCTCTATGTCTTTATGGTATTTCGGTGGTGGACCACATTTTTAATTTCTGTAGATGAGATATTCTCATGGTTCCTTCCAAGTTAGGCTTTGAGTGGTGGGTTCTAGGTTTTCTACTCTAGCTTGAAAGTCCTTTGCTTATATTTTTCAGGGGTTTTTTGATGGAATATTTCTCTATAGTTTTTATGGTCTTTGGGAGGAACCCTGTGCTTTCTCATTCAATTGTAGTAAAAGAATTATAGAAATTACTTCCTGTCTAGACTATTGGTGGTGTTGGGCTTTCCTAGTGATCTGTTGTTTGTGTGAAAATCCCTTTCTTCGATGAGATTTATCCCTTTAAATTCATTTTTTTGTGCGGGAATCCCTTACTTCGACAAGATTTTTGCCTTTTTGATTTCTTTGTTCGAGCAACATCTTTGCTTGGGTGGGAATCTTCAAATTTGAATCCCTTGTGTTATGAATCAATGCTCTCTCTCCTAGGGGCAACACATTGGAGGAGCATCAGGGATGAAATTTCCACTTAATAAAAAGTCCATCAACTCGTGATCTCGATTTGCTTTCCCTTCATCTCCGACCAGAGAAGCTTTGGGGTCAAACGGGATCAACTATTCGATATGTTTACTGTACTGCTTGCCCAAATGTGGATATTGTTGGTTATCAATCCCGAATTGGAGCTTTAACGAGCTGTGGCCCCACTCTAATTATAATAGTAGAGGGAATCAACATGAAATTAGTTAGTTACCCCTAGTTACAGTTCCTCTTGGTGTATCGATGAATCTCCACTACAAGTTTGAAGAGCAAGGCGAAACTCGAAAGGGAAGGTTCGATAGAGAGGAGCACTGACAGGACAAAAGAATAGAAAAGCGAACGAACAAAGTAAGTAAAATGAAAAATAATGCAGGCTCCTCTCCGTAAGCCCTATTGATCACTGGAGCGTCTAAAAGGTGGTTTATCATATTTTAGGCAAGAGTAATTAGGATTTAAATAGCTGGTGAACCACCATAAAGTCCCTTTTCTTGTTTGAGTATCTTTTGAATATATCATTGTAAAAGGTTTAGGACCCTTTTAAAACCCCTTCCACCAGTAAATAAATAAATATAATACAATATATCAGATAATAAAATGATAAATGTTGTGCCATGGCTTACTTGGTTCTTAGTGGAGAGAGTAAAATTTCCAATATAAAAGGAACAAGTTAAATTTTTCCTCCATTGATCTCTATGGAGGGGTAAGCATAAGAAAACATTGAGAAATAGTAGTAGTATATGAGGTAATAATTGTAGACCTTCCTTGATATTTTGGCATATTTTTTTCTAGAGAGTAAATGTGTAAGCTATCTAAGAATGGGTACTTGGTAATGGACTACACCCACATGAAGGTACCTCATGATGGGAGGATTATATGAATTGATAAAGAGCCTTCACACAATTACTTATTGCATAAATTGTATTACACCAATATAGTTATTTTGAATTATCTACTCAAATTTGTGTATGATAAATTGATTGATTATGATCAAATATCAAAGATACACATGATCATTGGTGTGCTTTAGGATGATGAGGACCCAAAATTCAATTTCTAATAAAATAATCTTGTAAATTACCTCATATCAAAAGAACCATCTAATATTTCAAATATAACCAACTAGTGGGCATAAGGGTCAAATAAGGCATGGATAATGCACTTTGGAAATGCATAAACGAGGAACAAAGTAGGTACATGTATTCAATTCGTTGATCCATAAGGTGTAGAAACTAATTTATATGTTTATTATTATTCAATTATACAATGTGTTGAATATGAAGCATTATGCACTAGCTTAGGAAGGTCAATAAAATGGGGATCTAGAACATGAAAGTATTTGGCAACTCTATATTAGTCATAAATTAGGTTAATTTCCAATGTGCCACCAAGAAAAAATAGTTAAAATCATACAAGAATTGGGTCAATTCTTTATTAGAAATCATCAATACCTATGATATCGCGGTAGTTCCTAAGGAGTTAAATTCCAAATTAGATAAGCTAACATCAATGGAAGCAAAATTTTACCCCATTGTTGACATTTGGGATAATAAAAAAATTTAGAAGTGGTATCCAATATAATATTCCCTAATAATTTTGACCATTGGCAAATCTTCAATAATGACAAGCAAATAATTGAGTTTCTCATTAAATAAGGTCAACATGTTGAAGATAAAAATAAGTATGGGGACATCATCAAAGGAGCAGTGATTCAATTAAAAATAAAGTATTTACTAGAGGGTTAAATCACTTTAGAAAGTCTATTCAATTCAGATGATAGTATAAAAAAATATAGCATCTATTAGAATATATGGTAATTAAGCTTCTCTTGATGCCATGACTAACTATTTATAATTATATTTATTATATTTTTCATTTGGGCCCATGGAAACCTTGTAAAAGGTATTTTGTAATTTTTTATAGTATATTATTCCCTAGGGCCAATCTCACAACCTTGACCTAAAGGAACTATGTAATTGGGTATAAATACTCCTCATATATCATTTTATTATTGGTTGGAGTGTAATTTCTATGAAGATCATTTGGGATCCATAGACACCACAATATATTATATGTTCTCTTTTATGTTGTGTATTTACTCTATTAAGCATTATAAGGTAATGTTTGATTCCATCTATTTCAAAAAATAATTATGAATCTTCACTTTGTATTATAGCAAGTGTAAATATTAATTAGTCAATTTATTCTATAGGAAGAAGTTTGTTCTTCTATTTTCTCTTAAGAACAATTTTATAAGAGCTAGAAAAAAGGATTTTTTTTTATGATAGCATAACATGAAGAAGTGTTTTGATGAAAACTCCATGTGGACTTGGATTACAAAGATCGTACTAGAAATAATAGATTTGCTCTAGAGGAAATATTCATCAATAAGTTCATATTTTCTCTCATTCACACTCAGTATTGTTTTATCTTTAATTTTCTATTTAGATGAATGCCCTAGTTTTAGGATTGGGTTTTTGAGGAATTTTTAAAACTTTATTTTTCTTACATGAGTTTTTCAAGAAAACCCATTTTCTTTTTCTTTTAGGTTTTATTTTTCCAATAGCAACATAGTTAAGAGGGTAGACTACTTGCCCACTATGAAAGAAAAAATCAAGAGGATAATTTTTTTAATAGATCCCTAGTGCTAGAGAAGTCATGGGTAGCCTTCTATACTTAAAAAATACCTTCGAGCCACTCAACAAACTTAAACAAATGGTATGGAAAATGTTTTCTACATGGTTGTGAGAGGAGGGTTTGATTTATTATATTTGATAAAATTATTATATAAGGAACACCATAATAGATATAGATAAATTGTTAGTGTTTTTGGATTATTTTCATAGTTCAACACTTTTCGTCATTTTACCTCTAGGTACTCCAAAATTGGATTTGAAAGTTTCTTGTATTCCCTCCAAAATTTGAAATTTGAAATTTTGGAGAAATAATATTCTTAATAATATTCTATATAATATCTAAAGGTGTGCATGTTTGCAGCTACATCATCCTAATGTTGGATTTCATCAATCATGTGCAAGGGGGGGATAAGGTGGTTTGGTTTGTTTTAAATTTGAGTGTCTTGTGTCTTCCAATATTGATTCTTTGGGAGATGACTAGCTAGAGGGACTTAAGATAATTTATATTAGGATGTCTCAAGTTCAAACCCTCTCTGCTCTATATTTTTGATGATTACAACAACATACAACAACCCAAACCAATAATGACATCAACACCTTTAATGGCATGACACTATGAGATAATGTGACACCTTCTAGTATCATGGTAGATGATAATAATATGACATCCCCTTTACATATATTTGATGGAATAGAAATTTTTTATGGATACCATGTGCTATTCCATATAGTTGAGGTGGCACCAAACATATGAGTCTTGAGGTAAGACGTGGTAATCCATACAACTGACATGGTAGTTTGTTTAAGTGATAATTTACTAGGTAAAAAATATTGAGGTGATACATGGAAATTGATGTGGTAATTCAAATAGATGACATTTAAGACACATGATAGTTTTTAAGACTACTAACATGGCATAAATCATGAGGTTAGCATATGATAGAGGTTGATGCACATGGTAGGATCTAGTTGGGTTGATATGGTAGGTTGTAATGTGATAAACATTGTATGTTATATTCCACTTACAATGTACAAATATGGGTTTGTTTAACATTTTTCTAACTCATTAAACATGATAAGAAACTCACAAATTCAATATCATATTTGGTGATGTAAATTTTGGAGTAAATCAGATAATGACACGTGGCATTGTGTGGTCCATAGATAAGGTAATAAATTACATTATGATAGGTAGCATCATGTGATTCACTAGTATGATGCATGGTCAATAAACACTAAGTGCCTCCTTAGGCACTCATGTAGTGACATGTGACAACCTCTCATTTGCTATAGGTATTGAATATTTTTTAAAGGTTTTGGAGGCAAGTTTTGTGATTTTAGGTTGAACTTTTTTTGACCATAAATGTTACATAAAAAAGTGTCATGAGAACCTTTTTTTCAAATCATACAGTTTTTTATCTACCTCCATTAGTAGCATTAGTTATGCTTTTTACTACTTGTAGATTTTTTATTTTTAGCAAAATAATTAGGGATCATCATCAAGGTTGAAGCTCTATTCCAAAGCAAGGGGTTACTCAAGTATGTGAATGAACAACCTAAAGTGACTAGAGCTAAAGAGGTAAAGTCGATTTATAGGGATAATAAGGAATAAGGTCTGGTATCATTTTCCTCCATATGGATAATTTATATAACACTCATGTCAACAATACTATGGATCCTAAAGTATTACACAAGAGATTTTATGGTTTGTGTGATCAAACTAATACTACTTAAATCAACATACTAGAGGATGAGATTGCAACCTTATCATTATACTCTTTTAATATTGTTGATGAGTATATTAGTCAGTTCAAGTAATTGCAATATGACATTTGAACTACAAAAAATTACAACTATCATGAAAGAAATATTCAATCTCCAAAATATTCAAAGAAAATCGTGGTGAATGGTAAATGATTCCAATCCAATAAGATAGTTTTATGTGAGAATTACAATTTCTAGTATTATAAGAATGTGTAAAGTATCTAATGATGTAAATAAGTAGGGTCAATTATTCTATAATCAGTTAGAATAAAATAATTGAGGTATTTTATAACTTTCATGTACAAACATTAAATAATAATAATATTATTATTATTACAAATAAAAATAAAAATATTATAATAAATAATATTATTATTATTATTATTACTATTATATATATATATATATATATATATATTTCTCTTTTTATCTGTTTTTAATAAAAAATACATGCAAAGGTTTTAATTAAAACTAGGTCCGAGGTATAGACCAATTGGTTCGGCCAACCCCCATAAGAGGGTGGAGGTCCAAGGTTCAAATCTTGGGTCTCATAAGACTCAACGCTCATGTACAAACATTAAATAATAATATTATTATTATTATTATTAAAAATAAAAATAAAAATATTATAATAAATAATAATAATATTATTATTACTATTATATATATATATATATATATATATATATATATTTTTTTTTTTTTCTTTTTTCTTTTTTCTTTTTTTCTTTTTGTCTTTTTTCTCTTTTTTTAATAAAAAAATACATGCAAAGGTTTTAATTAAAACTAGGTCCAAGGTATAGACCAATTTGTTCAACCAACCCCCATAATAGGGGTGGAGGTCCAAGGATCAAATCTCGGGCCTCATCAGACTCAACGATTGTCCCTTTCCTATTGCTATCAATAGTGTAAAAGGTTTTAAATGATAGTGGCATGGTGGTTATAGGGATGGCCTACATGGAGTACTATGTGGCAACTTCTAAGGTGGATAGCGCAGAATACTGTGATGACCATAAAAGTTGGACAACCTACCCAGATCATCATGGCAGCTATTTGTTCCATCATGTTAAAAAAAATAATAATTAAAACCATAGCCAAGGTTTTATTTAAAACCTTTGTCAAATATGGGCCTTACATAGGCAACTCATGTGGGACACATACATAGGCAGCTTACGTGAGCGCTTGTGTAGGAAACTACACATGGCCCCATGTAGCCCCATGAGAGCACCTTGAAACAAGGTAAAAATAGACCCATTAAAATTTTTCCACATACTCACTCAATCCCATCTATAACAACCCAGAAACATACAAAAAGAAAAATACAAAAATAGAAAATTTATTATTATTATTATTATTTTATATTAGGGAGAGAGATACATGAACCCATCATGAACCCCTAACCCACTAGTAACCTAAAGTTTCAATCACCTAAGTTTCCCTGGAAGTTACATCTCATTAAGTACCTTAACACAAATCCATATGTGTAGGCATATAATGTGTTGTTGCAGATAAGTCCATTTGTCCCATCATCCTTGATGAGCTATACCTATCACCCTCAATCCATAAAGGTATACACGCATATCTATACCTTACATAAATCCTTATGTGTAGGTATACTACAAGTATCATGAGTTAAGTTATCTATCTCAGTCCGGCGAGGCCCGAGATTTGAACCTTGGACCTCCGCCCACCTTATGAGGTTTGGATAAACCAATTGGTCTACATCTCGGACCTTAAAGGTTCTTTTAATTAAAACCTAATATATGTCTCATATAAATCAAAGGTTATTTTAATTAAAACCTAATATATATCTCATATAAATCAAAGGTTCTTTTAATTAAAACCTAATATATATCTCATATAAATCAAAGGTTCTTTTAATTAAAACCTAATATATGTCTCATATAAATAAAAGGTTCTTTTAATTAAAACCTAATATATGTCTCATATAAATCAAAGGTTCTTTTAATTAAAACCTAATATATGACTTCATATAAATCAAAGGATATTTTAAATTACAACCTAGATATATAACTCATATAAATCAAAGGTTCTTTTAATTAAAACCCTATTATAAAACTTCATATAATCTAAAGGTGCTTTAATTAAATCCACACTACACGGTCCCTTACGTAATGTAAGGCCTATAGTTAGCACCAATGCCTTCCAAGGTGTGTTGGACAACCATGGCAAACCTAGCATCTAAGCTCTAGAACCAGGATCGCTCTTGTTGATGCTAATTGGTTTCTTACTAAACCTGCACTCCATAAAACCTAAGGTGGTTTTTTTACTGAACACTATGTTCAAATTGAACAATGCGGTTTCAATAAATACAGAGCACCCACCGTTGTTCATGTTAGACTCCAACCAAGCACAACACTTTCTCATAGCGCAAGACGATTTCCAAAGGAAAACAGAGCACCCAACGGTGCTCATGGTAAACTCCAACCAAACACAACACTTTCTCATAGCACAAGGCAATTTACAAATGAACATAAAGCACCCAACGTTGCTCATGGTAAACTCCAACCAAACACAGTGCTTTATCATAGCGCAAGATAGTTTCCAAAGGAACACATAGGACCTAACATTGCTCATGGTAAACTCCAACCAAACACAACGCTCTCTCATAGCGCAAGGTGGTTTCCATAGAAACATAGAGCACCCAATGTTGCTCATGGTAAACTCCAACCAAACACAACACTTTCTCATAGTGCAAGGTAGATTCCAAAGGAACACAGAGCACCCAATGTTGCTTATGGAAAACTCCAACAAAATATAGTTTCTTCTCATAATGCAAAGCAGTTTCCAAAGGAACACAGAGCACCCAACATTGCTTATGGTAAAATCCAACCAAATACAATATTTTTTCCTAGTGCAAGGTGGTTTCCAAAGGAACACAGAGCATCCAATGTTGCTCATGGAAAACTCTAACCAAACACAATGCTTTCTCCTAGTGCAAGGTAGTTTCTAAAGGAACATAGAGCACCCAACGTTGCTCATGGTAAACTCCAACAAAACACAATGCTTTCTTCTAGTGCAAGGCAATTTCCAAGGGAACACAGAGCACCCAATGTTGCTCATGGAAAACTCCAACCAAACACAATGCTTTCTCCTAGCACAAGGCAGTTTCCAAAGGAACACAAAGTGGTTTTAATCTAAACACATCACTTCTAAACATAGGTTGGTTTAAAAAAACACAAAGCACTTCCCAACATAGGGTGGTTTCAACAAACATAGAGTGCTTCCAAACACGGGGTGGTTTCAATAAATACATATAATTGAAAACTAGAGTTGAAGCTTAGAATAACCCAACCTGTAGGTCCTCACTGAGATGGAAGTCCGATGAAGTCTACTGCCTCCCTTCCCACTCTTGGGGTTTTTTCTTTCTTTTCCTTGCTTTTCCTCTATTCCTCTGTTCTTCCACCTTCTCTCTTTCCTTTCCTTTGTTCTCCCCCTTACGTTCTCGTCCACCCAGGTGGTCCATCCGCCACCCTCTCAAAGCCTGCACCCCCGTCTTGAGCCTCTTTCCCTTCAATGCCTGTCCCCTATCCTCTATGCGCTCTTCCTATATTTTCCATATTTGGAAAATTAAAAGCATCGTAGGCTTTTCCATAGGTTGCACCATGTAGGAAAGGGATCATGATATTTTATTTTATTTCCCTTTTTTTAATGCTAAAAGATATTTATAATATATCTATACATATTTTTGTTCAAAAGAAAGATCCTCTTTCATTTATTATTAATTAATTAAAACCTTTTAATGAATTCTCTATTATCATTAAAATAACCACTTTTAATTAATTTAAATGAATCATAACCACTTTTAATTAATTTAAATGAAAACTCATTAATTAATTGCAAATGAAGTTTACTAATGAGATCCAATGAGCCAATCATTATTTTCTTAAACTTCATTAATTAATTTAAAAGAATTTAAATTCAGCATATGAATTTAATTTATTTTCTTTCACAAAGAGGATGCTTTGCTTTCACTTTCAATATGACGGTTAACCTTATGCATTTATAATCATACTGCAGTGGTTCCTATATAGAAACTAAATCATAAAAATACTCAAGCTATGATGCAGTAGAGAGCAAACACATTTATACAATCAATCAAAGAGGGAGTCTTTCCATAAATCCAATCACCTATCTTAGCCAGATATTTTACGATAGCTACTAGACTATCAACTAAAGCTCAAGGTGATCAACCATCGATGATTATCCCTTCCATAAATGCATACCTATATGAAGGTATGTATCCATGTTACCTCTGAGTACCTTAATCATCATTTCCCCTGATCTTTGGTACCCTCGTTTCTGGTGGGTAACTCTACATGATCCACCTACAAGTGAACCTGATCCTGCACACTTGGAAATATGTTAGCAATAACATACCCTTGAAAATAAACAAAACATCACATAGCTAGATCAATTGTTCAAACTCAGTATCACCACATATTAGGTTAAAACATTGTTTTCTTGTGCCATAAAGTCAGCTAGGGAGGGTCATGACATCCTCCCCAACTAGGATTAAACATCATCCTTGGTGTTTCCAGTTTTCCTTTTGTTTTTTAACAGAAAGTAAAATTATTACATCATATAGCTTCAAACAAAAAGGGAAAATATTTTTTGCATAACCTCCACTTTCTCCCAAATGGCATTCCTCTCAAAGAACTGGTCTCACTAGACATTACATTGTTCAAGAGTCTGATTCTATAGAGATTTGGAACGAAACTCAAGAATCTTCATCGGTAGTACTTCAATGGCCTTTGTATTTGCCATATATAATTTAGAAACATCCCACACATGTTCAAGGTCAGCAACATATTTTCTAAGCAAGGATATGTGGAAGGTGTCATGGATTTTGGATAGATTAGGTGGTAATGCAAGTCGATATGCAACCTAACTAATATTTTCCATGATCTCAAAGGGCCCCACAAAACGTGGATCCAACTTCATGGATTTGATAGCACTTTTCTTTGACTTAACCCTTAAGAACACCTTATCTCCAATATAATACTCTCTGGGAGTCCTTTTTAGATCTACATAACTCTTCTACCTATCCACAGCTTCCTTAAGCCTTTGCCTAATTTATTTTAGCTGCTCTTCCATTACCCTGACCATTTTTGGCCCAATAACAACTCGATCCTCTAGGTTATCCCAAGATAATGGTGTTATACACTTTCGCCCATACAAGGCATCGAAAGGTGCCACTCCTAATGAGGAGTGATGTCCATTATTGTAGGTAAAATCTACCAAATATAGATAATATTCCCACTGATCTTATGATCCATGCAGTACATGCAAAGCATGTATTCCAAAACTTGGTTTACCCATTTTGTTTATCCATCAATTTCAGGGTGATATATTGAACTCATATTCAATTTTGTACCAACTGCACTATGAAGGGATTTCCAAAATTCAAAAGTAAATTTGGAGTCTCTATCTAAGATAATTACCTCAGGAAACACATGAAATTGGAATACCTCTTTGATGAATCTGCTAGCTACTACCTGAGCATCGTCCTTGGTATTTTCCAGTATGAAGTGGGTAACCTTTGTCAAATTTTTGACCACTACAAATATGGCATCATGTTGATACCGAGTCTTAGGTAAATCCACAATAAAATCCATGGATATAACCTACCATTTTTGTGTAGGTACCTCATGTAGATGAAGTTTTCCCATAGGATGTTGGCATTCTACCTTAACTTTATTACATTCAAGGCATCGAGCAACAAAATCTATGATATCCTTCTTCATTCCTACCCAAAATAAGGCTCTTTTCATGTTTTCTTGCATTTTGGTTCCTCCTAGATGAGCAGAATAAGGAGATCTATGAGCTTATTGCATTATCATGTTTCTCAAATCGCCTATATTTGGTATGATGACCCTTCCATTATAGTATAGAAAGTAATATTTCACACTAAATTCCTTATTTCCTTCAAGGTCTCTATCCATATTGATGTGAATTGCTTGGAAATACTCATCTTGAGATTACCTCTGTCTCACTTGATCCATTAGATCCGTGTGAACTCTAGTGATGGCTATTATATATTTCCTTCTACCTAAAGCATCTGCTACTTTATTATCCTTACCTTTTATGTACTCACTATTGAAATCATACTCAACGAAGAATTCCACCTATTTTATCTATCTTGCATTAAGTATTGGTTGGGTGAATATATATCGTAGACTTTGATGGTCTATTTTTAATTCAAAGGGCCTTCCCACCAAGTAGTGGCACCAAACCTTTAGAGCATGCACCACTTCAGCCAACTCCAAATCATGTGTAGCATAATTAACTTCATGCTTTTTAAGCTTCCTTGAAGTATATACCACTACTGAATCTTCTTGTGAGAGTACCCCATCCAACCCATCTATTAATGCATCAGTACATGCTAAAAATTTGCCTTGAGGATCGGGAACCTTTAGTATCGATGCAGTAGTAAGCTTATGCTTTAGTAGTTCAAAGGTAGATTCACACTTCTCTAACCACTTGAATTATTTCTCCTTCTTCTGAAGGTTTGTTATGGGTCCATCAATATTGTAATAGTCCTTTATATAATATCTATAATAGCTCATTAACCCCATGAAACTTTGTAGTTCAGTGACATTAGTAGGGGGTGGCCAATTTACAATAGCCTCTATATTTTTTGGATCCACAACAATCCCCTTTGCCGATATAACGTGTCCAAGATATATTACCTCTGGAACATAGAATTCACTCTTATCTAGATTTCCATAAAGTTGATTATTTCTCAACAATTCCAACATGATCCTAATATGCTTATCATGATTTTCTTTATATCGAGAGTATATAGGGATATCATCTAGGAATACCAAGACAAACTGGTCCAAGTGTCTTTGGAACAAGCTGTTCATTAGGTTCATGAAAGTAGTTGGGGTATTAGTCAATCCAAAGGGTAGAACCATAAACTCATAATACCCATACCTAATCTTAAATGTAATTTTATGAGTATCTTCCTCATGAATTCTTAACTGGTGATACCCTGATCTCATATAAATCTTAGTAAACACCTTGGCATCCTTAAATTTATCGAATAAATCTTCAATCCTAGGTAAAGGACATCAATTCTTGATTGTAGCCTTATTTAGAATCCTGTAGTCAATACACAGTCTTATCAAACTATATTTCTTTTTCATGAACAGAACCAGTGCGCCCCACGGTGACACACTTGGTTTTATCAAACCCATTTCCAATAATCCTTGCAATTGAACCTTCAATTCATGCATTTCAATAGGATTTATACTATATGGAGATCTATGAATAGGTTTAACTCCCATCATAAGTTCAATTGTAAAATCAAATTCTCATGTAGGAGGTAACCTAGGTAGGTCCTTTGGAAATACATCCTAAAAATCCTATAAAATTGGATGTTGTTCTAGTATTTCTCCTTTCTCTTGGTCCTCCACCTCATTGAGTTTTACCACATACACTATCCCTCCTCTCTTTAGGGACTTTTTCGGGCCTGCCCATGAGTATCTTGCTAGTGCCCTTCTTGTTGTTCAACTTGATGAGGAAGAACCCCTTGGATAGGGTAATGATTTGCATGTTGCCTTAGGTTTTCCACTTGGAAACATCCCACCGACGAATGGTCTCCATTTTAGGGCGGTCCCCAATGAATTTCCCAACCAGGGATAAGGAAGAGGCAGAAACGAAGGATGAGAACACTTCATCCTTGATCGAGATGTGGGTCCCCGCAAGGGAGAGCCCTAAGGATGGCGCTTGGGGGTAGCTGGACTCGCCCACCAAGACCTAGATGAAAGAGGGTTTGTTGAAACCCTCAGAGGCAGGCTTCTCTGAAACTTTGTCGAGGGGCTCCTTATCCAGAAATGGGCCCCCATGAACGCCTAAGCTTCCATTGGATCCTGGGCTTGCATACGGTCGGGGATCTGCGCTAGGCCCCACATGGCCCGTGTTTGAGCCCAGGCTAGCCACCGCTCATGATCCCGCTGAAACGGATCCTGCTGCTCCAGATCCCACTACAACCCCTTCTGTAGCCCCTGCTCTCACTCCTGCTCTTGCTCTTGCTCCCGCACCTACTCCCGTTGTTGCTCCCGCCATCTAAACAAATATTAACCAGAACAACCATTTAATGTTGAATATTATCACAAATATAAAATAATATATATTTATAAAAATAATATGCTATTAACTATTTTTTATTTAATTATAAATTTAAATATTATAAATATATTTATTATTTATATAAAAATAAAATTAATATTTTATAATATTTATTTATATTATATTATAAAATATAATTAAAATTTAAAAACTATATACATCTAAAAATTTTAGGCTACTTTTATTCTTTCTTCTCTTCACACCATAATTTCATGCTAACAGACTTAAATGAATGTATTGGTGATTTTTCAGGCTTAATGCTTCAATGGGAACACAAAGAGAAAGCCTTCACAAGTAGTATTGTCACAAAGAATACTCCTCACAACCTACAACAGTTGTGTCTTTTTGTGCAAGGATATTTAGATAGTAATAGTTGTTTGAATGAATATAAGTGATGTTTTTATTGTTTATAAAATTTTAAAAAAATTGTATTATTTTTTTTTTAATTTATATATTAAAACATAAATTAATTATATATTATTATAATAATTTGTGTAATTTTTTACTTTAATTTTTTATGGTTAAAATATTTTGATATTTTATTATAAAGGTAAATATAAACATTTTATTATGTGTATTAATGTTATAAAAATGCATATAATATATTTTATTTTTGATAATTTATAAACATTTTTTAAAAGTTAATTGAGATTATCATCACTCTTTGAAACCTAACAAAAAAATCATAATTAGTATAATCAAAACATATATAATAGATAAATATGATTGTATGATTTAATATGGATTGGTTACATAAGAGGCTAATTATCTAAAAGAAAAATTCTAAATAATTTTTTTATGGTCTTGTTCACTTGTCTCAAATTATTCAGTATAATTATTTCTTGCTATAATATTTTTGTCTTTTAATAATTTATTAAAGCTTTCACTCTCATAGCTTAACTTATTAAACCTTCAAAAATAGGTCATTCCAAAAAAATGTCAATATTGTTATCATGAAAATGAATATTTTATTTTACTTTACTTTAAAACTGAAATTTCATTATAACAGATGAGTATGTATTATAAAATGGTAAGCTTACAAGTTTGAATGAGGTAAGGCGAGATTTCAAATCTAAATTACATAATTAAGATTAAGAAATCAAATTACAGAACATGATTTGTCAATTAAAAATATCTTACCTAAAAAGACTTTGACAACATTTTTTTAAGGTTTAAAATTGTATCCACATGGCAAGAATCAAATTATATTTATAGGTTTACCACTTTTGGCAAGCCCTAAATTTTGAATAAAAATCAGATTAGCATCTCCAAAAATAACAAAAAACTAAGTACCCTCTAAAAAGCAAAGACTCTTAGCATGATTCCACTCTTGCTTTATGTTGATCCAAAGTAGCCTAACATGATTGGCAGTCTTGTAAACACTAACACTTTTGTCCCAAAAAGAGCCAAGAAGTGCTAGAATAGTCATAGAAAACCCAACCAATAACTCTTCATCCTCCATTGATCCACAAGGCTCAATGGACTCTAGACCTATCCTCATCCCTACATAAATCTTTATTGGCCAAACAAAGAACCATTTGCTTCACTTCAAGCCATTCAACATGGATCCAACTAGATTTTCACTACCCTATATAGACTAAAATGACTCATAAAATTATTGCCATATGGACTTAATTTGGCTCACAATGTTCCTTATCCTCTAGGTCTTTGGTCTAAAATTTCTAATAACATTGAGAACCTTTTGACAATGTTATTATGGTGAAAATGTCTATTCTTTTGTTTTTTCCTAAATAAAATTCATATTTTTCATTTTAATTATCTCAATATGAACTCATATAGTATGGTATTGGGTATATTATGAACCTAATGATTATACCTTTAATTATACTTTTAAAAGATATTTTTAGTAGTTAATAACATCCCCATGACCTTAAGGTAAAGAGAGGATCCTAGGGAAGGAATACTAACTAGAGCAAAGTTGAGGGAAAGACAATATGTAGTAAGCTTTGATACAAATTTTACAACAATCCTATATAGGATAAGAATTATTGATAAGCCTATTAGTTTATTTGGTATCCTTGAATGATGTTTGTATATATAGTTACAAGGGCTCCAAGTGGTCATAGAAATATTTGGATAGTGTGTAGTTGGCTTACAATTAGAAGAGTATATAGAGAATAACTTCTACAAGAGTTGTTCAATGTTTTTATCAAGAGATGAAAAGTTAACAATTAATCTAAAGATGCTAAAATGGCTAGTTTCACATCGTATTTTTATCTTGATAAATTTTTTGATAAACTAACAATCTTGTTGTAAATCCTAAATAAACAATTACATAAGTGTATAAATAGCTTTAGCAAAGCTAAAGAAACAAAAAATAAATGGTTGTAAGGCTTTGGCTTCATTTCAACAACATTATCTATAGTAATTATTGTATCTTTTAGGATAGAAATTGTTTCTAGATATCTTAAAGGGAGGTTCATGCTAGAAATACAAGCACTATTGTAGTGATGAATCTAAGGGTTAAACTATGCATGCATTGTTGGTTCTTTAGTGAAAATTAAAAAATAAAATAAAATAGAAGTCCAAAGCCATGGCTTATGGTATAGAATGTTACTAAGATTGTTTATGTCTTATCCTTACCTAAAAGTCTACTCAGAACCTTTCTCAAGGTCATTAGCCCAAAAAGAAGGATAAATACCGTATATTTTTCTATAGTATAAAAGTACATTTAAATTGTGACATAAAACATATTTAATTTAGAGTATTGTATATATAAACTTACTTTTTTTTAATATTAAACATAAAATAAATATAAAAAATAAAATAATAAAATATGTGAAACCATAAAATACAATATCATTTTTTAAATTAAATCTATTGATTATAATATATTTATAAAATCATTTTTTAAATTAAATCTATTGATTATAATATATTTATAAAATGGGTGTGGTCGGAACCAAATTTCCATCTGGTAAGAACCAGAGGCCATACTGAAGGAATAAGTATTTGCCATAACCAAGGTCTTACTAGAGTTTAGGATTTTAGTGATATTTTTAAAGAGCCAGGTTTCAAACCCAAAATGTCAATCATTGGCATCATCACTTATATGATACTAAAAGACCTTGTTGTGGAGCTATAAAGAAAATATAGCAAAGAGTGTTGGATCTAAGTGAGGTACAACAGAAATTTGTAGAGCTATGAAGAAAAATATGGTTGTGAGTGCTAGATCTAATTGAGGTACTATGGAAGGTTGTGGAGCTATGAAGAACAATGTGGCTAAGAGTGTTGGATCTATTTGAGATATTATGGACGATTGTGTAGCTATGAAGAACAATGTGGCTAAGAATTGGATCTAAGTTAGGTACTATAGAAAGTTGTGGAGATCTAAAAAATAATATGGTTGAGTTGGATTTGATTAACGTTTCATGGAATGTTGTGGAGCTATGAGGAACAATATGGTTGTGAGTGCTAGATTTGATCAAGGTATTATGGAATATTGTGGATCTATAAAGAATAATATGGCTGAGAGTGTTAGATATGATTGAGTTTATGTGGAAGGCTATGGAGATATATAGAACAATGTGTCCAAGAGTGTTGGATTTGATCGAGGTACTATAGAAAGTTATTGATCCTTGAAGAACAATGTCGTTGACAGTGTTAGATATTATTGAGGTACTACGGAAGGCTATGAAGCTATGAAGAATAATGTTGATAAGAGTGCTATATCTAAGTGAGATACTATGGAAGGTTGTGGAACTATAAAGGACAATATGGCTTAGAGTGTTGGATCTAAATAAGGTATTATGGAAAGCTATGAAGCTATGAATAATAATATGGTTAAAAGTATTGAATATGATTGAGGTATTGTAGATAGTTGTGGAACTATATTGAACAATGTGGTTAAGATTATTGGATCTTATTGAGGTATTGTGGAGCTATGAGGAACAATGTGGTTGAGTGTTGGATTTGTTGAGGTAACTATAGAAAGCTATGGATCTATGAAGAACAATGTGATTGAGATTGATGGATCCGATCAAGGTACTATGGAAGGTTGTAGAGATATGAATAATAATGTGGTTGAGAGTGTTGGATTTAATCAAGGTACTATGGAAGGTTGTGGAACTATGAAGACCAATATAGATTAGAGTGTTGGATTTGATCAAGGTACTATGGAAGGTTGTGGAGCTATAAAAAATAATGTGGTTGAGATGTATAAGTTACATAACTTTTAGGTCACTTTTGAAGTTTTAAAGAAATATTAAAGAGACATCTGAAAAAATTTAGGTTGCTCTTGTTTTTCTATGGTTTGTCAAGCATATGCTATAATGGTATTTTTGTATCTTAGTCCCAGCTAGTGGAATACATTTTATATTTTGTCAACATTCTTTGAATAGATGGTTTTATCTCTTGTTTAGTCTTTACGATTTTAAGACTTTATGTAAAAGGATATAGGACCCTTTCATAACCCCTTTCTTACTTTAATATATATATATATATATAATGATTACTAAAAGTGTTTTATTTTGACCTTTAAAGAAAAAATATGGAAATATGGTTTAGGAGTACATATACGAGAAATATAATTGCATAGTGTGGCACATGTTGTAGTTGGAATGAGCTTATGCAATTTTACAAAGTTGGTTTGCTTCTCTCAGTATTAGTTTATATCATTACTATTTGCAACTCAATATAAGAGAGGATAGGTTCTTTTGGGGTCCTAATCCTAAAGGAATATGTATTGCTAACTCAGTTTTTGCCTTTGAAAGGGATGAGGAGAATCAAAATTTTCCCTCACAGAGAGTTTGGATTAAAGATCTTTTATCGAAGGTGTCTTTATTATTTTGGCTGGCACTACAAAATTGAATATTGATGGTGGACAATATTATAAGAAGAGATATTATCATTCATAATAGGTGTTATTTATATTGTGAGGATGAGAAGACATTTTATCATATTTTTATCCATTACCTCCTTTGTTTGGAGGTCTGGCATGTGCTTCTTCAGTCGCTTAAAATTCAATAGATGACAACAAATTCTTTGGAGACCTTATGGTAAAGTTGGGTTAACCCTTATCATAGCCCCCAACTAAAAAAAAAATTGGATATTTGTCTAACTCATTTTATTTGACAGATATGGGAGGAGAGAAATAAACAAGTGTTCCAAAATAAGGCTAATAGTATAAAGGTCATTATCAAGAATATCAAAGCTATCATTGCTAAAAATGTGGCTATTAATATGGACAACCAAATTTATGAAAACAAGTTCGAGGAAGAAATAGTAGTGGACTTGGGACTATTGAAAACTACATTGAATCAGATTAGTTGGCCAAAGAGAAAGATGATATGGAATCCTCCTTGCAAGAGTGGGTAAAACTAATTTTTGATGGAGTCTCTAAAAGCAATCCAAGAAAGGCTAGAGGGGGGCTTCTAAGATCTATCTTAGGGATAGTGATATCTTATTACGTGATGAACTTTGGCAATACATGAAACCATGTAGCAAAGGCAAGAGAAATGATTACAAGAGTAAGGCTTGCAAAAATATGAATTTTAAGAAACTTATAGTGGAAGGGGATTCTATGAATATCATTACTATTTTGAATGCAAAGAAAATCGCTAGCTGGAGCATTGAAAGTATTATTCAGGATGAAATAAATATACTGTCAGGTATGGATTCATTTGTGATCCAACACATCTACAAGGAAGGTAATGTTGTGGCTGATGTTATGGTAAATATGGGAGTTAAGATGGCTGGATCCAAGGTATAGAATGATGATTTTCTAGAGGTTTTGATGATTATAACTCTAAAAGAGGCTATTGAGTTAGAAGTTTCAAATCCTTACTAGAATTGATCACTACATAAGATTTAGTATTATGGAGCCACTTTTTAAATAAAGTAAACTGAGATTCATGAGCAGATTAAAAAAGGCTGCATATTGAATGAAAACTAGACAGAAGGTTCCAAAGTTGTCAGGAAAGGCAAAATTGAAGACCTAAAATAAAGCTAATAGAAAATTGATTAATGCTCTTAAAATTTTTAAAGAAACCAGATAAAATGAATTTAATAAATACTAAATCCCCATAGAATAGAGATATTAGTCCAAATTTTAAAATATATAAATATGAAAATTTGACAAATATAAAAAACTTAAAAGTCTTTCAAAATCCATCATTTACCATAACCAAAAAACATATATTAAATTATATTTAAAAAAAAAAAAACTTATATTAAAAAATTAGATTTGAAAAACTATAAATTAATCCAGTAACTTAACATTTCACACGCCTTGATAGACCTATTAAGATTTTTTATACTTTTCAATTAAATTAGTTCTAAAGTATTTTCCGCACACAGCATTTAACTTTCAAGTGATACAAGTAATTTACGAAAGGGTTTTTATTTGACGTTTAAAGTGGTGACTTCTAATCCAACTATATATCTAATTAATGACCCTCCTCTTCAGGGTTCTGCTGCTGTTGTTAACTTCCACCCCACACCTCCTGTTTCATTCTCGTTGACAGGTACCAAATACCATTTCCACGTTGATGCTATACATTAAAAAAATAATAATAAAAATTAAGGTAATAATTGTTAACTATTAAATAGTATTAGTTTAATTGGTAAAAATTTAAAGTTTGAATTTTTTTAATATTTAAATTGATATCTCAACTGTGTATCTCATAGCGATGACCAGAATCAGTTGCAAAAGCTATTCATACCTTGTTGCAAAAGCTATTCATAGCGATGACCATAATCAGATGTGTATCTCAAATATGTTACCTACGGCAAATGTTATTCTTATGAATGATCAGAGTCAGATTTCTCCGTCACATGGAAACCTAATCAACAATGGACATAAACATCTGGATTTTTTTAAAATTTTATAGCTTTTAAAATTCATTGGCCGTTATCTATATTATTTAAATTCGAATTTAAGAAACCTAACCAGTAGACCGACTCCCGTTCTCCGCAAGTTTGAACCAGACAATAAAGCATGTAACGTTTCTGTAATTACTGTTCATTTATAACCTCCTTTAAACAAAATGCACGCTCAGGGGGGTCACGCGATCCGGCTTCAGTCCTCTAGCTATGCACGAGTCTCTTGATTTTATGTAAGAGAGAAAACGTCAACGGTTAGTTGGGGCATACAAGCGTACACGTCCTTCACACCAGCACTCCCAACTCCCAAGAAAAAACTAAAATACCACGAAACGTCACCCACGAGCAAAATGTAAGAAATAAATTTCAGAAGAGCCTTAAACAATAAGGATAGGTTTGTTTTGTTGGTAGCTAATAGCTTTTAATGAAATTTTAAGGAATAAGTTCATTAATAGCTGATAATTTTTTATTATTTATTGTTTAAATTAATTAATTCAATTCCTTGAATGAATAAAATCTAAGATTTATAAAATTTCTTAAAACCCTTAAATTGGTTATAATCTTATTCCTTAATTAAAATTCTTAAAAAAATTACTTTATTTTTTATTTGATATCTTACTCTAAAATTAGAATCGTCTATAAGATTGGAATCTTCATCACATAAAAGTAAAAGTACAGCTTTGTAGAGTGCTGCTGTTTTGGAACCAGACAGTCTTTTTTCCTTAGGAATAGCAAAGAATGCTGTTTTGAAACCAAACTCTTTTTCTTTTCTTTTTTTTCAATCAGTAGTTTTTTTTGGCTATTCTTTATAATTTTTATTTTACTTAATTATTTTATAACCTATGTGAAATGGATTACTTAGTGTACCTGATTGTTTTATAACTAATATAAAATGAATTATTTAGCGTTCAGGGTTAGTACTATTATCATTGGTCTGATACACATTCAGACAATTCAAAACAAAACTAATACTTTATAATCTGACAAATACTTCAAAATTTAAACCTAAATCTTTTCTTAAAATACTTAAAAAATCAAGACACATAATTATAATAACAATGGACACAAACATCGCCTGAGCTCAATGAATTAAAGAATCGCCTTTCGCTTTTGCTTTTCCCTCATTTTTCTCTTTTACATGGCTGTCAGCCACAACCACCTTCAGATTTACCGCTTCTTCAGAACGAAATCAAACCCAAGGCTCTTTACAGAATTACCTGATATTAACTAGTGCTTCTTGGACCGCTCTTTCTCGATGTGCCTCCGCACGTTCTCGAAGTGGGCAACCTCGCAGGGGATATAGATGGCGCCCTCGTGATCGAAGCCATACTCCTCCTTCAGCAGTTCCCCAAACAGAGGATGGTTGAAATACGGCACCGGAATCACGTAACGCTCGTGCTCCTCTCCCTGCCCAACATACACCGCCAGAAACTCCTTGGGAACGTGACCAGAAGAAATACTGTGGTAGCCATGGGAGACATGGGGCAGATGAAGGTGGGCCGGAAAATGACAGAATGGCAAATTCAGTGAATGCAGGTCCAGGTGAGGAAGATGAAAGTGACACCCGTGAGGAGGATGTTCAAAATGCTGAGGAGAATGCACAAGGCTTGCGCGGCTCTCTTCCTGGCTATCGCAGAAATTCAAACACTTCGATAAAAACAAAGAATTGCCAGATATTCTGCATAGTTTGCGCAGGCGAAGTCCATTTCTGGGAATTAGGCGCATCCTGGGTCGCCTTATCCGCCTCCAGATCTTCACGATTCTATAACCCAGCCTGAACCCTATATTCAGAGAGCACCCCAACAGATCCAAAAAAAATACAAATAACTCAGAGACTGAGACTGAAGTTTAGCCCTGGCTAATCATATACAGACATGGAAAAGGGCCAGGGATCCGCGACGGAGATGGCAAGCCTGAAGGCGCTGAGACAGACTTCACACAGAGATCTCGGTATATTGGACATGGTCGACTCCTATGGACGCAAAGCGGGATTCATTGATGATTAAGGGGGAGACAATTCCAGAATAGAAAGGTCCTAAAATCTATGGCGTGCTCCTCACTTTACAAACATCAATGAACGTGACCGTAAATCGACATTAACAACAACATCGGGATAAGAAACCGGAGGACGTTATTCACGAGATCTTTTGTGCGCAGGAATGAATTAGAGCCGCATAAACGGGGAGGAGGGGATGGTGATGTATATAATAACTGCGGGGGGTCTTAAAAAATTTTAAGGGCAGAACATTGTGATGATGATCTTCTAGTTAGTGAAGTTTACTGAAGAAGATAATTTTTTATATATGAGGAAATTAGTAATTTTTTTTATTTTTTATAATTGGTTATTGAGGATAGCTATTTTTTTTTTATGTTTTTTTTTTTAATACAGGTTAAATCATTAAAATAGTTTGTATAATTTCTCTGTCTTTTTGAGATCATTTAAACTTTAATTTATTATTTTATAAATATATTGGCTCAGTGTTGGTACCTTTTTCATGGCATGTATACAGTGAACTCAAGTTAAGTTACTACTTTTATCCAGATTAGGCAGGCCTCCTTTTGGTAAGTGTCCAATATTTTACCGATCCACAAACCCTAAAAAACAAAAATAATATTTTTTAATCTTAGATTTTGTATATGTAAGCAAACACATAAAAAATATTAGGAGGTCGTAGTCCTGCCCGTAAGATCTGGGCGCGGCTAATCAGAAAACGTGACTGACGGTCCACAAACTAAGGAAATTTTCAACAAATTAAAATTACAGATCAAAAATTCCCTGAGAATAAATTTCTTTACGACGTCTTTCTGGGAAATTTCGTGGGCTGGGGCTCACGTTCGCGTACTATCAATGACAGACACCAATGATAAAGACACCTACGGACTGATTATATTGGCGGTAGTAGCATATAAGATCGTGTGGCGATCTATGCAAATCTTTTGTGTTGAACACTTTGGGTTAGACACGAGCCTCTACCAATTTGAAATTTCAATCGCCCAGCTACTGTTTGTCCATCTTGAACGATCTTAATTTTGTTGACTTTACCAGAAGACTAAATTTAAAGAAAATAAGTTCTTTATGAAAAAATCTAGACTTCATCTTCTCTTGTTAATGGGATCTAATTCTTCCTTTGTTATTGTCCATCTTTGACTTTTGAACGTTTGCTTTCTTTCACATTGGCAAAGTCGTGAATTGAAGTACAACTTCATTAGCATCGTTAAATTTCAAATTGAAGTACAACTTCATTAGCATCGTTAAATTTCAAACTATCTTGAGTTTACAAGCTTCAAAAGGACTCTTCCTCCGTTGAGGATTCAAAGTTTTCTTTTTATGCCCAAGAGCTACGTTTACATTGAAAAAAAAGAAAACAAGGGAAGTGTGCACGCACCCCATTGATTGCAACCATTTTTTTCTCCTTAACCTTCGTTCGATTAGTTTGTAAAACTCAAGGCAGACTTGAAGAAAGATTTTTAATTTCCAGTCATCGATGGACGGACTGCGCCGGGGGCCAAGGAATAACGGATGTCGTACGCGAAGTGCGATCGGCGCCAAACCTTGGGCGAAGTACGTGCTTCGCAGCGCAGTGCGGACTGCTCCATTTCTGTGGGCGAAGTTCGTACTTCGCAGCGAAGTGCGTATGTCGCACTTATATTGAGCAAAGTGCGTACTTCGCGTGAAGTGCGTATGGTGCATGTCTCTTGTGCGAAGTGCAAACTTCGCACTATCAGTGAGAAGAAACAACCGTCGGCAGCGAAGTGCGAACTTCGCTGGCACTCGGGCTGCGCTCGAAACTTGGGCGCAGTTGGATTTGCGGAAGCGAAGTTGGAACGCTACAACAGACTTGGCCAAACTTTGGCCTTCGACTTCTTTGTCTTGCGTCGCTGTCGCTGGGTTTTCCTGGCTTGGCAACACCCGTATGAGAGGAGAGAATCACCGGAATAGAGAACAACAAACTGCAAACCCTAAAGATGCCTAAAACAAATAACAAACTTTATTTATATGAAATGAGGTTACAGAGGTCCTCCACTGAGGAAAATAACAACATCTACAGGCTACACTGCAAGATAAACTAAACAAACAAAATGTCGAGTCGGCTGCTCGAACATTAATCAGCTGAGCCACACTGCTCACTGAGATACTCTTGTTCTCCTGACTCCTCTCTGCTCTCTGCCTTCTGCTTCTTGCACTCAACTTCTCTTCTTTGTCTGAAATACCCGAGATGCCTTATATAGTTACGGGAAGAGGAGGATAGGGCTTATCCTCTGACAAGTTCTGACAAGCCCTCAACTAGGGTTTTTGACCAATCATCGCACTAGCATTAAATAGTCGAACTAGCATTAACTTCTGCAGTGATCGGATCTGTCAGACGTCACATCTGTCAGAGGGTAGGTGCGACGTCATGTCAGCCCTTTTTACCGAGATCCCCAATTGTGCGAGCGCAGTCTGGCTTCGCCCAAATTCAGATCGCAGTCTGGCGAAGGCGTGAAATATGGGTTAATTTTTCTAACACCCTCCTTTAATCCTGATTTCACGAGCGCTTTGACTCCAAGCTGCTCTCACACTCTATCAAGTCTTCCTCCTTCAAAGGCTTCGTGAAGATGTCAGCTAGCTGCTCCTTGGACCTACAAAACTGTAGTTGTACTTCATCGAATTTCACCAGCTCTCTGATGAAATGATACCATATGTCTATGTGCTTCATCCGGCCATGGAATACGGGATCCTTTGACAGTGTAATGGCCGAATTGTTATTGCAAAAAATTATTGTCGCGCCTTACAGAGGATTATGCAATTCATTCAGAACTCTTCGCAACCATACTGCCTGGCATGTGACTGTCGTGGCGACGACATATTCTGCTTCGGTTGTGGACAACGCAACGATGGGTTGCTTCTTGGACGCCCATGAGATTGCCCCTGATCTGAGATGGAAAGCATACCTAGAGGTGCTCTTTTGATCACCGATACTGCTAGCCCAGTCATTGTCTGTGAAGCCGACCAGTTCCAACTGATCCCATCTAGGGTAAAATAGGCCATGGTTTCGTGTCCCGCTGACATAGCGCAAGATCCTCTTGCCTGCTTGCTAGTGCGTCTCCTTCAGAGTCTCCATGAAATGGCTGATGAGACTGACTCCGAACATCATATCTGGTCGAGTTGCAGTCAAATACATCAGACTACCAACTAGCCTCTTGAACAAGGTTGGATCTACATTCCTCCCTGTATCCAACTTGCTCAGCTTCAAACCTGTGGCTACAAGTGTGATGGTAGGTTTGTTTTCCTCCATCTTGAAGCGCTTTAGGACATCCTTCGCATACTTGCCCTGAGAAATGAAGATGCCATCTGCTGATTGGTCAACTTCAATGTCGAGAAAATACTTCATCAGCCCTAAGTCTGTCATATCGAACTCCTTATTCATGGCTGTTCTGAACTGGTCGAACAAGACATTGTTGTTGCCAGTATAAATTAGATCGTCCACATACAGGCAGACGATTATGAGCTCACCTGCTCCATTTTTCTTCATGTACAAGGTGTGCTCATATGGGCAATTTTGAAACCCATTCTCTTGAAAATAGCCGTCAATACAGCTGTACCATGCCCTGGGTGCTTACTTCAACCCATACAGGGCCTTCTTCGTTCAGGACATTCCCTTCTTAGCCTTCAATTTCGTAACCTAGTGGCTGGTCTATGTAGACCTCTTCTTCCAAAAATCTATTGAGGAAGTCTGACTTGACATCCATCTGGTACATCTTCCAACCTTGTTGGGCTACGAGTGCTAGGATCATCCCAACTGTGTCAAGTCAGGCTATAGGCGCATATACCTCATGGTAAGCGATGCCTGACTTCTGCTTGTAACCCTTCACCACCAATCTGGCTTTGTGCTTGTTAATGTCTCCTTAGGCGTTGAACTTTGTCTTATACACCCATTTGACCCCAATGGTCTTCTTCCTTGCTGGAAGATCTGTCAGCTGCCATGTTTCATTCTTTTCAATGGCTGCTATCTCCTCATCCATCGCATGCACCCACTTCTGATTCTGACTTGCATCTTCGAACTCTACTGGATCAACTTCAGTAAAGAATGCAAAGTTAGAGTGCTCTTCATCTATGTGGGTTCGGGTTGCCTCGTAAATTTCTTGCAAGCTCCTTGTCTTCGTTGGCATCACCAGGTTCTGGATTCTACTTATGAGTGGAGGCGACCGAGATGGAGTGGTTGTGCTACTACTGGCTCGTTGTTGCTTCGGAAGTTGCAGGTGGTCGCACACTTCCTTCTTCCAAGTCAATAGACTGTACTACTGCTGGCTCTAACTAGCCAGTCTCTGACTTCCCGTTCCAGGATTTATCTTCAAGAAACTTCACATCACGGCTAATGATGAGCTTCTTCGTCACAGGGTTGTATAGCCTATATGCCTTCCCCTACTCACTGTACCCTATGAGAATGCACTTCTCAGCTCTATCATCCAACTTCTACCATTTCTCTTCTGGAACATGTGCATATGCAATGCACCCGAACACAAGTAAGTGAGCCACACTTGGCTTCACTCCGCTATAGGCCTCCTGAGGGATTTTGTCCTTCACGCTTTTGGTGGGACATCTGTTCAGCAGGTAGACTGCACATGTTACAACCTCTGCCCAAAATTCATGCGACAATCCCTTCGCCTTCATCATGCTTCGTGCCATCTCCATGATGGTTCGATTCTTCCTCTTAGCTACGCCATTCTGTTGTGGTGTGTATTTGGTAGTGAACTGCCTTCAAATTCCATGCTGCTTGCAGTAGTTATGGAATTCGTTTGAGATGTATTCACCTCCACCATCTGTCCTGAGAGTCTTGATCTGATATCCACTTTGTTTCTCCACTAGAGCCTTAAACTCCTTGAATCTGGCAAATGCTTCTAACTTCAACTTGATGGCATAAATCCAAGTCTTCCGGTTGAAGTCATCTATGAATGTCAAGAAGTATTTATTGCCGACAAACGTGGTGGTCTACATCGGACCGCAAATTTCTAAGTGCACCAGCTCCAATGGTCATGATGCTCTCCAAGACTGTTCTATAGGGAATGCATCCCTGTGCTGCTTGTCGACTAGGCAAACTTCACACACTTGGTTTGGTTGCTCTATTAGGGGTAAACCCTTCACCATTTACTTCTTGTGTAGTTGATTTAGGCCATTGAAGCTCAGGTGACCAAATATGAGATGCCACAGCCAGGTAGCATCCTTCTCAACTACACTTAGAGACATCAAAGATTCATTCTAAATCTGTAGCAAAAACATTTTGTTTTTTGTCATGGACATAGTTGCGATTTGTCCATTCACTTTGTATCTGATGGAACAGACATCGTCTTTGAACAGTATAGTGTGCCCCTTTTGCACAAGCTATCCAAAACTTAGCAGATTATGCTTCAACCCAGGCACATAAAAAACATCTTGAATTGTTTTTCTTTCACTATGCCAAGTGTGGATGAGGATCTTTCCTTTCCCCATCACAGGAACTTTGTTGTTGTTCCCCATCTTGACTTTGGACTGGACTGTTTCATCCAGTTGTGAGAACATCTCTCTGTTCCTAGTCATGTGGTTGCTACAACCACTGTCAAGATACCAAATGTTTTTCTTGCTCTCCTCTTCAATATTGCAAGTCAGCAGTACATTTCCTCCTGCCACATTTTTGGGTTCCTCCATATAATGGGCTTGCTGCCGATTCTCGTTCGCCATATTCTTCTTGCATTATGAGGCATAATGGCCGAACTTGTTGCAGTAGTAGCATTGGACCTTTGACATGTCCTTCTGCTGAGAGCTTCCTTGCTAATTTTTGCCAGTGCCTCTTCCTCCTTGCTGATGAAAGTTGCAACTTGGCTCAGCATCCTGAGGGTTTGATCTCCCTCCTTGCTTGTTACTTCTCCCATGCCTACTTCTGCCTCTTCCTCCTTGAGAACTAGAAGCACCGTGGTGGGAGTCTTATCTGTCGTTGTCTCAGACTGAGACTTGCGCTTTGAAGGCTTACTCCAAAGAAGACTGAGTTGAGTGGCTCAGCCTCTGTTCATGGGTCTTTAGGGAACCCATGAGTTCATCTATCGAGAGGGTTGTCAAATCCCTCGACTCTTCGATTGCTATCATAACCAAGTCAAACTTGGCAAGTAGACTTTTGAGAATCTTCTCCATGATTCTTTGGTTCTACACATTTTCTTCGTTCAACCACATCTGGTTGATGATGTCCGTTGTTCGGGTGAAGAAGTCGCTCATCGTCTTGGACTCGCTCATCTGCAAGTTCTCAAACTCTCTCCTGAGCATCTGTAGTTTCACCAACTTCACTTTGTTGATGCCCTGATACGAACTTGCTAGGGTTTCCTAGGCCTGCTTAGCCTTGGTGGCTGATGCAATCCATGGGAATATGGTCTCCTCAACCACTTGCATGATGTAGAGGAGGGCCTTCTGGACCTTCTTCTTGTGCTCTTTCAAGAGATACTTGTCTGCTTGAGAGAGGGCGGCCAATGTTGCTGCATCTATCGATTCTGGGTAGCCGTTCTTGACTAACTCCCATAGCTCCTGAGATCCAAATAGGATCTTCATCTAGATGCTCCAATAATCATAGTTCTTGCCATTAAATCATGGGATCTATAACTACAGGGAATTATTTTCAAAATCCATCTTCTATCTTCGTGTCACGGCTCAATCAGCTCTGATACCAATTTGAAGAAAGATTTTTAATTTCTAGTCATCGATGGACGGACTGCACCGAGGGCCGGAGGAATAACGGATGTCGCACGCGAAGTGCGATCGACGCCAAACCTTGGGTGAAGTATGTGCTTCGCAACGCAGTGCGGACTACGCTAGTTCTGTGGGCAAAGTTCATACTTCGCAGCGAAGTGTGTATGTCGCACTTATATTGAGCGAAGTGCGTACTTCGCACGAAGTGCGTACTTCATGTGAAATGTGTATGTCGCACTTATATTGAGCGAAGTGCGTACTTTGCGTGAAGTGCATATGGTGCACGTCTCTTGTGCGAAGTGCGAACTTTACACTGTCAGTGAGAAGAAACAACCATCGACAGCAAAGTGTGAACTTCGTTGGCTGACGAACTTCGCTGGCACTCAGGCTGCGCTCGAAAATCGAGCACAGTTGGATTTGTGGCAGCAAAGTTGGAATGCTGCAATAGACTTAGCCAAAATTTGGCCTTCGACTTCTTTGTCTTGTGCGGCTGTCACTGGGTTTGCCTGGCTTGGCAACACCCGTATGAGAGGAGAGAATCACCGGAATAGAGAACAACAAACTGCAAACCCTAAAGATGCCTAAAACAAACAACAAAATTTATTTATATGAAACGGGGGTTACAGAGGTCCTCCACTGAGGAAATAACAACATCTATAGGCTTTGTTGTAGGATAAACTAAACAAACAAAATGTCGAGTCAGTTGCTTGGACATTAATCAGCTGAGCCACACTGCTCACTGAGATACTCTTGTTCTCCTGACTCCTCTCTGCTCTCTACCTTTTGCTTCTTGCACTCAGCTTCTCTTCTTTGTCTGAAATACCCGAGATGCCTTATATAGCCGTGGGAAGAGGAGGATAGGGCTTATCCTCTGACAGGTTCTGACAGGCCCTCAACTAGGGTTTTTGACCAATCGTTGCACTAGCATTAAATCGCCGAACTGGAATTAACTTCTGTAGCGATCAAATCTGTCAGACGTCACATCTATCAGAGGGTAGGTTCTACGTCATGTCAGCCCTTTTTGTTGGGATCCCCAACTATGCGAGCGCAATCCGGTTTCACCCAAATTCGAAGCGCAGTCTAGCAAAGACATGAAATCTGGGCTAATTTTTCTAACAAGACTTACAGGAGAATGTAAGACCACCGACAAATAGTCTTAAACATAATTAAATACTAAATTAGTTTATAAAACTCGAGCCAAACTTACAGAGAATGTAAAACCACCTGCAAATTGTTTTTAAAATTTGTTTTTTCAAAACATTTAAAATCGATTAATGCATTATTTTTTTAAACTTCTTATACACATCCATCACGAAGATTAAACTTATCACATCACAAATAATAAAAATTGAACTTGGGTCACATCAATAAATGAGGTCCTTAAATACATTATTTGAAGTAAAATAATTATCAAAACAAAGAACTCTTTATATAAAAAAACAAGCATTCACACTTATAAAGTCTAAGCATGTAAACTTATAAAGTCTAAGCATGCAAGGCATCCTCTATTTAGAACTTAGATTAATAAAAACTAAAGCAAATTCCAAACATAAAGTATAAACCAGATCTATTTTGAAGGATTTGGAAACGTTTGAGATGGTTTTAATGAAAAACTCAATTTTACCTAAGATATATATCTCTTTAATCTGATTTAGTTTGTATTGTTTGATAAAATGTATTAAAACTGGTATGAGTATTATATGTTTCTTCCAATTTTAACGGTTCTTCATTATTGTATTCCTTATTAGTCTTAAATCAAAAATCAATTAACCAAAAGAGTTGAGATCAAGTTTAGTATTTTTGTTTGTTCAAATTCATAAAAACAATTAAAATTTATTTTTTAATACACATACCAAATGCAAAATATTTGGTATGAGAAAAATATGACATCTAAATTTTTATAAACAACTAACAATTATCTACTTAAATGTATCCGACACAATGAACAATCACGAAATATATCCAGTTAAGCACATTTCTAAGATGGTCTAGTGGAGATATTATTGAAAAGTCATTTTAAATAGCAAACTATATAGACTTAACAATCTTACAAGATTTATACTCAAGAATTTTAGGTCACGAATTTTCTTATTAGTTAGTTCCAATCTAATAAGGAAAACTTTAGGGGAAAATCTATAACTCTGATGGGATTGCCAATATACTTTAAATTTTCTAATCTTGAAATAGAAATTGCACCATAAATCTTATTCAAAATCAATTTTTTAGTTATCATTTAATTTACGATAAATTAGTATATAAGATAAAAAAATATTTATATAATTTTCAAAATCAATACATTGACTTTATTTACCTTAACTCATAACAATCTATAAAGAAGTTAAAGCTAAGGTGGTAGAAAGGTTAATAAATGAGGATATCCCTCTATAAAATTTTGATTGCAATTTATAGCCTATTTATACCCTTAGTTACCAAATTCGCCCAAAATTCGAAATTCATCTCGGCAAATTTTTTAATCAATTTATATAGTTTTTTCTATTTACGAAGTTTCTTGGTTGGCTGGCTGGTTCACTCAGATGTTTGTCGTTTGGGCCGAGAGATCCGAGAGATGGTCCAATATGCGTCTGGAGCTGTATACGACCATGAGCTTCTTCTCTACAGCAAGACAACTGACAAACAATTACCAAGCAATATCACGAATAAGATTGAGAGGGAAGGGTTTGAACCCAAAGCTTTTATCGAGTCCCGGTAACTGGATCTGAAGGTGAATGTTGGTAGGACATTAATGATCCTTGAGAAAAGAAACAGCAGCAGAGGTCGTTGCTGCTAGGGTCACGACCATGTTAGTGTACGTTGCTTTAACTCTATCCAGATGTCCCGGTGTTTCTTTGACCTCAGAAAAATAATCGTGAGCCGTGGAAAACAACAAAGGAATCCAACTACTAGGTTTAAATTTTTTTAAATAAAATATATTAAATTTTAATATTTTAACTATTATATTTGGATAATTTAATATTTTAATATTTTTAAATAATTTAACAAAGTAATTAAAGAAATAAAATTTAATAAAAATATTGAAAACATAATTTAAAATATATATTTTATAAAAAATTTAATATATCCAATTTTATATGTCGAATTTTTTCCGAATTTTTAAACATGTCCAAAGTGTCTAACTCGAACTTGATAACTAAGTCTATATATTGTAAATAGATCAAATTATTTTTACAACTTTCCCTTATATTTCTAAGATTTTTTTTTTTTTTTTTTTTGGGTTTTTTTCTAACTTTATTATGGGATGCCCTTATATTTCTAACTTTATTATGGGATGCCCACACATTGAAAAGCTCTAAATCATTTTTTAAGAAATTCCCATATAATTATAATTAAGGAGAAAGTGAAAGCAATGTAGCATCCTTATAAAGGAATGTATTCCACTAAATTGAGGATGTTGCAAAGCCAAATCCTAGACTAGCATAGTATATGGAATTCTATGTGGCTTGAATAGGGATTAAAGCTTTTAGTTTAAAATGCATCTAAAATAGGATGCATGCAAAATTTATATTTATAGCATATAACATATCATTTTCTTATTGATTCATTAATTCATTAAGAATATGGTTAATATAGTGGTGATTAAGACGATATTTAAGGAATGCTAGTAGGGAGATACTAAGATTAGTATGTCATAATCATTGTTTAATTTTAAATATTAACATATCATTTGTAAATTTTTATAAGTGTATAAAAATGATACAATCATGTTTTTATATAATATCGATATATTGAAAAAAAATAATGATTCAATAAATAATAACATGAAATACAATATATAATGAAGTAATAACTTGCCACCACTATATTTCTACATTATTATAAATGGTTGTAATATCATTTTATTTTGACAGACATGTTAATTTAGGATAGCACCAACCACAATCTCTTTATTTATTTATTTATATATATTATATTATATTATAGAATGCTCTAAGGCCTTCACCGACTGGCAAGACTGGTAGGAATGCGCATACGGGATGGTCATGGAGAGACTACTGACCAAGAGAAGAGCAAGCCCTTGGAGATAACCTCAGTATTCATGCTATGGCCTCAGAGCCATTCTTCTTCCCCTGGACTTTGGTGCTTGTCTATGTTTGATACATAGACCAAGTTGTACAACCTATAGAACAAATTATGTTCAAGTAAGTTATATATATATATATCATCAAATTATATCATTAAAGCTCAAATAACTTTTAAATGTAAATATTGTGATTCACTCAATCTCAACAAATTTAATTCTTCACGATAAAAAAAACAACAATGTAAGAACAACCTTTATACATATATTTGAATTGTTGTAAGTCCAAATACAAATTATTTCTAGTTAAAAGATTATAAAAAAATATCAACAATGTAAAATGCTTTGAACAATATGATACATATTTCATATTTCCCATGTTTACTTGATCTTGGTGAAGAATACCTATAATAGTACACAAATTTTAAATTTGATAGCATTTTGTAAAATTTTGATGAAGTACATGAATATTTATACTTTCCTCATGGTTACTTTCTTATTTTCATTTTCTTTTCTCATTTTATACATTATTTTGTCCTATATAATGAGTTCTCTTATTTTAATCCCTATTTCACTACTCAAAATAAATCTAGTAGGACGAACAAAGAAACAACCCTTTAAACCATACATGGAATGATAGAAATCCTTAATTGAATCAATCAAATTAAAATATCAAATGTCCTTTAAAGTATTATAATGAGAATGGAGATAACCTAAACCATTATGAAAGGGATTTCAATATTAACAAGTTAAATTGAATGTAAAATACATAAAATAAGAATAAAGATAAAACATTTAAAACTTAATGGCATACTTAAAGATGATTTTGAATACCATAACAATGTTTGGGAATCCATTGAAAATGACTTATATTGTGAAATTAAAATTATAATGCCTAATCACGAAGAATTTGATTGAAATACTAAAACTATTTTAATAATACTCAATAACTTCCAATGTTTTATAGCAATATCCCATCAACTTGGAAAACATTCTACATCAAAGAAGATATTAATAAAATTCTTAGACTAAACATAAATCCAAGGTATCATTTAACATGATAACTATAGGCATATATTTAACATGATAACTATAGGCATATATGAAGAAGACTAAGCAATCATACTTGGTCATGTTAGATTTAAACTCAAATAATTGCTATAAAAAACTATTATAATATTTTAGGTCCGAGGTGTAAACCAATTGGTTCATCCAAACCCCATAAGGGGGGCGGAGGTCCAAGGTTCAAATCTCGGGCCTCGTCGAACTGAACGCTTGTCCCTTTCCTGGGCCTTTTTAAATTGCATAGCGGACAACATTTGAGGTTCAAAAGCCCCTTGATCGCTATGAATTCTTAATATTTCTCTGCCTTTCTCTGAATACTCAATCCAGTGATCTTGGAAATTGACTAAGGCTTTATGGACCTATAGCCAATCCATCCATAGAATCATATCAAAGGCATGTAGGGGAGCTACATATAAACAATATTCTATAGTCCCTTCAAATAGAGTAACTTCTGCCATAGGATAACATTGGTTTACCGAGTAGGTCTTCCTAGAACCGTACTCAACCCTCCATCCTTGATCCAAATATCCAGGCCTTTCTGACACAGTCCTTGTTAGACTAGATAAAATAAAATGGTTAGTGGCTCCACTATCTATTAATTTGTTTACTTGCTTATTGAAAACCTTACCTTTCACAAGTAATGGGGTGGCTTGTCCCTCTAGATTATAATTCCCAATTGCAGCATAAATTCGATGTTTTAGTTCCTTCCCTTTTGCACTAGCTGAGCAAGTCCTTGCTCAATATGGACACTAATTATAGTAATGAGGTCCTCAAAAATTGTAGCACCCTTCCTTGGGTCCTTGCTATTTCTCAGGTTTCTCATTCCCATTCTTAACTGTTGGAGTTGGAGCATGCGACTTCTGTGGCTGAGGTTTTGTATTGTTGGGCTTGTTATCCTTCTTACAAAAGTTCTTATTGAAATTATTCTAATTCCCATAGGGTTTCTTCTCAAGATTTTGGGGATTCTTGGCTTTTCGCTCTTGCTTAGACTCCCATTTTACAAAACCATTATTATTCCTCTTCTTTAGTTCTTGTTGCACTTGCTCGGGTAGAGCAACATACTTATAACAGAAGTGCAACTCTGATTTCTTTGCTATGTCATATACCTTTTGCAGTGATTTGGGCTCTTGCATCTCCACATCATGCCTTAACCTAGATCCCAATCCAAGGATGAACTTATGAACTCACATTTTCTCATTATAAATAAGTGCATATTTGAATAGTATTACCAGCTTCTTATAGTACACTTTTACTATGCTGGTTTCTTGTCTAAGACTAGCAAAATCTTCAAATTTTAAGGTATAGAAATGCTTTGTTAGAAATATCTTTTTGAAGATGTTTATAAATTATTCCCATGGAGTATCAATGGGTTCAATCTTAGTTTCCTCATAGTGGGTTTCCCACCACTCCAGAGCATCCCCTTCTAGGTTATTCATAGCCCAAAGTGTTTGGGTTCCATATGAGTAGCCTTTTACCATGAAATGAACCTCTACCTCTCTTAGCTATGCTTCCACTGCATCCCCATCACCCTATCCATAAAAATTGGAGATACTGATGCTTTTCATGTCCCTAGATATTTCCTTTTCTTAAAACCTAAGAAGGCAGATTTAAACCACCCTCTTATTATTTTTTTTCAAATAAAAAAAATTATAAAAATTTAAGAGGATAATTTTATTATAAACTGACAATATTAGTATTCATTGTTTATTATTACATAAATAAATGACTAATAATTTTTCTTACAATTCATGACTATTTTATTTTAATAAAATGACAGTTTACAAATGCCGAGGAAAAATGAAGTGTTTTGGTCGTTTAAGTGCAGTTGCGTATAACTGAAATTTGGATTGAGGAAAAATAAAACATTTTTGCCGTTCAAGCGTTTAAGTGCAGTCGCATATAGCTAAAATTTGGATTTTCTATGTGTTGACATAGTCTTTCTAGGACATAGTAATAATATAATTTTAATTTTTTATAATAAAAAAAAATTAAGTTCAAAATATACGTGTGTAAAAAATGACCAAAGAAGGAAGTGGATGTGGATTTCCATGAATTTAAATAATAACACTAAACTTTAATTTATAATGATGAGAATGACAAATTAAGTAATAAAGATAAGGATTGACGCAAGTGCAATCGTATTTAGAACATGAAGACCATTGCAGTGGTTTAGTTTATATATGTGGTTTTTTTAATAAGAATAAATGTTAGTTTACAATTGTGAGAATGAAAAGATAACTAATAAAGGTGAGTAATGATGCAAGTGTAATTATTTTAAAATCATTAACATCTTTTATATTAATGATTTTAACACTTTAAGTGCACTCACGTATAGTTGAAAATTTTCATTTTGACTTAGATTGGATTTGAGAAAATTCTTTAAGGTGAATCAGTGTTCAAAAACAAATGTAAGCAATGTGAAGACTGAGCTTTCCACCCAAGAAATAAAGATGTTGAATCCAGGAACACATGATGCAAGTACTACATGCCTAACAACAAAGCCCACATGAAGAATATTAAAAAAGGTCATTAGAATATGAAAGAATGATGTTTTATGACTAACAACAAAGCCCACATGAATAATCTTAAACAGGATTGTTAGCATATAAAAGAATTGATGTTTTCTAAAACCAATTGTTTTTCATTACTTTCATTTTAAACTTATCTTCATCACATGAAATTTGAATAAAATAACCCACCTTTACAGCAATTGTAGCCCATTCACTCGAAAGTTTTGAGTTGCAAGGTATCCTCTTCAATCCAAATACAACATAGAGTAAAATTCAAAACCTATTACTTTCAATGAATTCCAAAACTTTTGCAAGCAAAATAGAATTTGCAAGTAGCTTACTACCAAATACACACCACAGCAGAACGGTGTAGCTGAGAGAAAAAATAGAACAATCATGGAGATGACACGGAGCATGCTAAAGGCAAAGAATTTGCCACATGAGTTTTGGGTAGAAGTTGTATGTTGTGTAGTTTATCTGCTAAATCGGTGTCCCATGAAGAGTGTGAAGGAAAAAATTCCTCAGAAGACATGGAGCAACCAGAAGTCGAATGTTGCTCACTTAAGAGTTTTTGGGTGCATAGCATATGCACATGTTCCAGATGAGAAGAGGAAGAAGTTGGACAACAAGGCAAATAAGTGCATCTTCACTAGGTATAGTGAAGAGTCGAAGGCATATAGGTTGTATAATCTTGTGACGAAGAAGTTGATTATCAAATGAAATGTGAAGTTCTTGGAGGATGAAGCCTAGAACTAGAAATCAAAGACTGACCAGCCTAAACCAACAATCATTGAGTCTGAAGACTTGGAAGAAGATAAAGTGCATCAGCATACAGCTTCAAGTAGCAACTCTGGAGCTAGCAGCAGCACCGCCTCATCATCACAAATGCCTCAGCTTGCAAGTAGAATCTCCAATTTTAGGACACTCGCAAAGATGATAAGCTTGTGAGACATCTATGAGGTAACTTGACATCAAGAAGATGAAGAACATTCTGATTTTGTTTTATTTCATGAGTGTGATCCAATTTCATTTGAAGAAGCAATTCAGAATCATAAATGGATGAAAGCGATGGATGAGAAAATTGAGACCATAGAGAAGAACAAGACATGGCAGTTGATGGATCTCCCAGTAGGGAAGAAGACCATTGGGGTCAAATGGGTATACAAAACTAAGTTTAATGCCCAAGGTAAAGTTGACAAACATAAGGCCATATTGGTGGAAAAAGGCTACAAGTAGAAGTCAAGTATTGACTATCATGAGGTGTACGCACCTGTAGCCCGACTTGACACAATCAGGATGATCCTGGCATTGGTAGCCCAAAAGGGTTAGAACATGTACTAGATGGATGTCAAGTTTGTCTTCCTCAATGGGGTGTTGGAATAAGAGTTCTACATAGACCAACCACCAGCCTATGTACTGGAAGGACAAGAAAGTAAGGTCCTGAAGTTGAATAAGGCCCTGTATGGGTTGAAGCAAGCACCCAGGGTATGGTACAGTCAGATTGATGCTTACTTTTAGGAGAATAGATTCATCAAATGCCCATATGAGCACACCCTATACTTGAATCAAAACCCAGAAGGGGATAAGGCGCAACAAGGGAGTGCACCTAAACTTAGGTGCACAAAGGGAGTGCGCCTGAAGTCGAGCACAAGGGGGAATTGCACCTTGGACTAGGTGCAACTCAGTGGTGATAGATCCACCCAAAATGGGTTCATCAAATGCCCATATGAACACACCCTACACCTAAAGCAAAACTAGATCGGCATAATGGATAGAAACTCAGTAATTACGTCGTTCATTTACAATACACAATCGACATTATAGATATTTAGTGAATATATTCAAACCAAACAAATTTTCAAAGAATATTATATTTTCAATGAATATTATATCAATCCTAATAGGAACCTGTAAATATTCGGCAAACATTTGCACTACTAAGAAATATTTTGTATTCTTTCAACTTAGCTAAGAATGCGTACGAGAGTGAAGAAATTAACCCAATGTATGATGAATATGCTAGCTTGAGACCCCATTTTGGCTTTCATAGGCTAAAACAACATTTTTGTTTTCACCTGTATCAAAACATTCGAACCAGAGAATCCAAAAAATCAAAAATCCCACCTCAATATAAAAAATCAAAAAATAAGGTCTAAGAGGCGGTTTAAAACTTCCCTGTTAGACCCACCCTAAAAAATCTTAGCCCTCTTAGGATGGGTCTAAGCGGGCGCTTTAAAACCATCAAAAATCCCACGTAAATTTAAAAAATAAAAAAATAAGGTCTAAACGAAGGTTTAAAACCATAAAAAAAAAAATCCCACCTCAATGTAAAAAATAAAAAAATGAGGTCTAAGAGGTAATTTAAAACTTCCCTGTTAGATCCACCCTAAAAAATTTAAGCCCTCTTAGGGTGGGTCTAAGCGGGTGGTCTAAAACTGTTGTTTTAGACCCACTGTAATAGTAGATTTATTAGGGCAGTTTAAAATCACTTTAAAAAACAATCATCTTTTTAAGCGTTTGTTTGGTGTAGTGAGCTCTTTTTTCCTCAAGATCTTTTTTTTAGGTCTGGAAAGACTATTCTTCCTATACTTAGATTAGTCTGATAATCCTGAGACCTATTGTTTGGAAGTTCAACTTCATTGATCTTTGCAAGGTACCCTGAGACCTTTTCATCAAAGTGCCCTTATGACTTTACATTCCAATACATAAAACCTGGGGAAGCAAGCAAATCTCGACTGTGAAAAAGGAATATTTCATTCTAGAACTGAGAAGATATTAAGGTGGAACAAAATTGCATGGCTTTGTTTATAGTCCTAAACGTGTTAAAAGTCTCTCCATATCATCTAAGTCTCACGGTAACGGGTAACCCTCCCTTCATCCGCAGCGTGAGTGACACCATATACTCGGGAGACTTATCTCCACGCCCTACTTGGAAACTAAAACGATGAATAACAGAAGCCACAATTGACTTCATCTGTATAAAGGCCATGTCCTTGCCCAGACACATACGAGGTCCCGCATGAAATATTGGATATTTATACAGATTCTCTCCCACCAATTCTCCGTTCTTTAACCATCTCTCTGGCTTGAACTCCAGACAATCCCTACCCCATATGTTTTCCATCCTTCCCATCGCATAATTGCTGTAATTCAGATACCACCCTTTCCCCACACAAGTCCCGTCCGGCAGAACATCGTCTCTGATGGCCATTTTGACATCAATAGGCACAGGAGGATACAGCCTCATCGACTCGCACAAAGCAGCATGCAGATATTGCATTTCCCTCAGTTCTTCAAAGGCAAACACCACCCCTTCTGCATCAACTGGAGCTTTTCTTCGTTCCAGGATGCCCAGGATTTCAGAGTGAATGGTTTCCTCCACCGCAGGATGAGAATACAGTAACCAGAAAAACCACGTAAGGGCAATGGATGTAGTGTCCCTCCCCGCCAACATAAAGCTAATCACCATGTCCTTCAAGAATAGATCCATGCCTTCGCCCTTATCTTCTAAACAGTTTTGTGGACTCACTGGATTCGAATTACTTGAGAAGGTTAAGGGAAAACTGGGTGATGAACATTTTCATGGAATTCGTGGCATGAGATGTTCAAAGGCTTTGCTGAGGATGTGGCGCTGTCTCTCCATTGGATTGCGCAGGGTTATCTTACATAGGCAAAACACGACGAATCATAATGCTACACGCATCCTGGGGCATTTCTGTTTGACTTTGTTTCCCAGGACATCCGTCCAGCAGAAGATTCTAAATTTGAAACTTTGAACGAAGGTACTCGTGCTTGGATGGCGGCCACCTTTTAAAGCTTTTAAACTAAGCTCCTTTAATAAGGTAATAAGGCCTTGTTTTTTAAGACCCTCAACTGGTTCACGAGAGGTTAACAATAAGCAGTTGGAATAAGTGTAGCTAGACCAACCTTAAACTTGTTTGATAATAGAATCAAACGGGATTATAGAGGTAACAAACTCTTTTATGATGGAAAAAACTAAAATTAAAAAAATAATAATGCCCATTATCTTTTACGCTGGTCGTAGGTTCCTGATTTGACAATCAAGTGCTTAATGTCCGTGTGGAATAAGTAAATGGGTGGGTATCCATTTGGAAGTTTGTAGATGACCGCTTGGAATTTCTCATACACCTTTTCAGGACATTAGGATAGGTGACCGCGGAATATGTAAATGGGTGGGTATCCATTTAGAAGTTTGTAGATGCCTGCTTGGAATTTCTCATACACCTTTTCAGGACATTAGAATAGGAAAGATTTGCTGATTTTTAAATTATTTGTCACACAAGACAACCATTTAATGTTGATTATTATCATAAATATAAAATAATATAGAATTATAAATATAATAGGTTATAAATAAGAAAGTTATCTAATTTTTATTTAAATATAAATTTATATATTATATATAGATTTATTATTTATATATAAATAAAATTAATATTTTATAACATTAATTAATATTATATTATAAAATAAAAGTTTAAAAACTAAATATATCTAAAAATTTTAAAATTTTATTCCATGCTAACAAACTTAAATGAATAGGTCCGAGGTGTAGACCAATTGGTTCATCCAAACCCCATAAGGGGGGCGGAGGTCCAAGGTTCAAATCTCGGGCCTCGTCGGACTGAACGCTTGTCCCTTTCCTGGTGCTTTCAGCGGCGTAAAAGGTTTAAAATGATTGTGGCATGGTGGTTATAGGGGCGGACTGCGCGAAGATCTGTGTGGCGGCTTCCGGGGTGGACAACGCATAATACTATGGCGGCCATAAAAAGTCGGACAACCTGCCCGGATTTGTGGTGGCTACCGATTTCACCATGTAAATTCAAAAAAAAAAAAAAAAACAAACTTAAATGAATGTATTGGTGATTTTTCAGACATAATGCTTCGATGGAACACAAAGACAAAGTCTTCACAAGTAGTATTGTCACAAAGGATATTCCCCACAACCTACAACAAGTATTGTCACAAAGGATATTCCCCACAACCTACAACAGTTGTGTCTTTTGGTGCAAGGATATTTAGATAGTAATAGTTGCTTGAATGAATAATAGTGAAGTTTTTTATTTTTAATGGAATTTTTAAAAAATTGTATTATTATTATTATTTTTAATTTATATATTAAACATAAATTAATTATAAATAATAATAATTGGTGTATAAAAATATTTAGTGTAGTTTTTTACTTTAATTTTTATGGTTAAAATATTTTTATATTTTATTATAAAGGTAAATATAAAATTTTATTATGTGTATTAATGTTATAAAAATGCATATAATATATTTTATTTTTGATATTTTTTTAATCTAGAAAGTTAATTGAGATTATTATCACTCTTTGAAGCCTAACAAAAAATCATAATTATTATAATCAAAACATATATAATAAATAAAGATGATTGTGTGATTTAATATGGATTGGTTACATAAGAGGCTAATTATCTAAAAGAAAATTCTAAATAGATTTTCTATGGTGTTGTTCCCTTGTCTCAAATTAGTATAATTATTTCTTGCTATAATATTTTTGTCTTTTAATAATTTATTAAAGCTTCCACTCTCATAGAGTAGCTTATAGAACCTTCAAAAATAGGTCATTTCAAAAACGTATCAATATTGTTATCATGAAAATGAATAATTTATTTTACTTTACTTTAAAATTGACATTTCATTATAACAATTGAGGATGCATTGTAAAATGGTAAGCTTTCATTATAACAATTGAGGATGCATTGTAAAATGGTAAGCTTACAAGTTTGAAGGAGGCAAGGTGAGAGTTCAAATCTAATTTACAAAATTAATATTAAGAAATCAAATTACATGACATGATTTGTCAATTAAAAATATGTTATCTAAAAAGATTTTGAAAACTTTTTTTTTAAGGTTAAAAATTGTATTCATATGGCAAAAATCAAATTACATTCATAGGTTTACCACTTTTGGCAAGCCCTAAAATCTGAATAAAACTCATATTAGCATCTCCAAAAATAACAAAAAACTAAGTATCATCTAAAAAGCAAAGACTCTTAGCATGATCCCACTCTTGCTTTATGGTGATCCAAAGTAACCTAGCAGGCTTGATAGTCTTGTAAACACTGTCAATGTTTTCCCAAAATGGGCCAAAAAAGTGCTACAATGGTCATCAAAAACCCAACCAATAACTCCTCATCCTCCATTGACCCACAAAGCTCAATGGACTCTAGACCTGTCCTCATCCCTACATAAGTCTTCATTGGCCAAAAAACCATTTGCTTCACTTCAAGCCATTCAACATTCTTCCAACTAGACTTTCACTATCCTATATAGATCAAAATGACATCCTCAAATTGTTGCTATATGGACTTAATGTCAGAACCCAAAATATCAACACTAATTGACCCATCAAATTGTTAGCTCAGACATACATATATATTTTGCACTTCAAGAATATTCACCCCTACAGCTAGTGTCTTAAGTGCTCGAGACTGGCCAGGTACCATGGGTCGCCTTATTGGATTCTACTCCTCATTCGAGACTTAGGAATTCCTAACGAAGGGTTATCCATTCAGGGCCCATATCACCCGAACGGGGTACGTTTTGTCCCTTGTCCAAGGAAGTAAGGTTCGCAACCTTATAAGAGATCTTAGCTCAGTGTCTTGGAACCAATGTTGTATGTTTGTGCTAGTCAAAGACCATAAACTATAGATTGACTAGAGCTCACCATTGCATGGCTTGTGGGTTAGATAATCATTGCATGGCAGCAACTACAGTCAAGTGCTGTAGTTGCTGCCCACCCCCACCCTCATAACCATATTCCATTGGATATGCCTTCTAAGCTTCTCCTTAGTCCAGGTAGAATGCTGACTGTCTTCACCGCTAACCAACGAATCACTTAGAATGACGTCCCATACCATGGCTCGTCACACTCGATGGCTAGGATCCCTATCCATAGAAGCCGAAGTACAGTGTCCAGTCAGTGGATGGGTAGTTGATAAAGTCCTTTCTCGACTTTTCAACAAGGTCACATATTAGTCACACCTTGACTTATTGAGGATTGATAGTTGATAAAGTCCTATTCGACTTTTCAACAGATAATCTTAAGTTTTCGTTTTCAAAAGTGAAATATAATTTAATGTCCAATTTCTATGGAAAGATTTCGTTTTGACTTTCAAAACTATAAACATGTTATAATTATATGTGACAAAACTTCAATTTAGTCTATCTAGAGGTATATATATATAATCCTTAGAGGCTTCTCTTTTTCCCATCTAATAATGTAAAACAATAAAAACATCATTATTATCCTGTAAATTAAATATACGACATTTCATGAAATCTATCCTTTAAATTAAATATACAACATAAGGGCATTTATTTTTAATTATTATTTTTTATAATAAGGAAATATGATCACAAAGACATCTTTAAATCATTCTACGACATTCTTGTAAAACGCAGTATACAAATCTGTCTGGAAAATCCTATTCTGAACATTTCCGTTCCTTTCACAAATTTTCTTAAAAGTTTACCGATTAAACAAGCTTAGAATATAATACATTCAAGAGTTATTCTATACACAAAGAAATTCGTAATTGTTTCCAAAAATAATTAAAAAAAAAATAATGTCATTCTCTTATGCACTGATTAAAGTAAAAACTTTAATAATTTAAAAATAACATATAAATTCATGGAAAGCCTGAAGTTCATGTTCAAAGATTCATAGTGAAGTAAGAAACATGATTAAATTGTAAAACATCCTCAAACCTTATAATCCTTCCCTATCGAGTCTTGCGGCAAACATTTCAAATTGATAAATAAAATAATATGGAAAATATATCCTGTTCAAACATTCCCAACAGGCTGTACAACATTTCACATAATCACTAACACCTTTGACCCAAGTATAGAAAATGAAGCACATTCAACTGCATTATTTCAAAAAATGTAAATATCAAAACGTCTCAACTATGCACATGGCACCGGAAAGAAACCGTTGTATTGGAGGAACAATGCACCATTTGATCCTTCGTGAGCCCAGCGCTCACCCACATTGACCAGGTGAACAGGGAAAACCAGAGTAGGTTCAGACTTGACCCTATGCAACTACATGACACACTTATGCATCTCAAGAAAACCATATTACAGTCAAACCCAGGTAGTCTTGCATGATATAATAGAAATCAAAAACCATAATAGAATCCATATACACATAAAATTACTTCGCTATTCTCAGCAATTCATTCACCATTTCTAAGCAGAAAAAATTTCTAGAAATAAAATAAAAATACATCATTGGTTTCAATAGCGTACTAGGCAAGCTTAATTCTCTCACCAAAGAGATTCACAACATCATAAACAACACGAACTCATATAAATAATAATTCAATAGAACTCAATGTTTATTCTTTAAAAAGATAGACTTGCCCTTCCTTTATTAATGAGATTTAATTTTTAGTTAATAACTATTTACATTTTTAGTTTCATACGACAATCATACTGGATTTTCTTTCCAATCTAGTTAATTATAGATTATCAACCACACAGGGTTTTTACTTACAACATCCTACAAATCATTTCACCTTATATTTATCACAATATTTTTAATAACATATTTTTATAATGTATTGTATAATGTTCTCTTAGTTATTGCAGAGATACCAGAGACTTAGACCAGAAAACCTGACCTTCTTTATAGAAGCATTTTCTCCGCAGACTATTCCGACCACTTCCTCGAAGTTTCTTTCCGCCGATGTGCTCAGACCTCTTACTTAGCTCCCTCAGAATTCCTCCCGATTAATGTCCTCTCCTCAAACATTCCATCGTCTTTTATAAGGCAAGGCAACAGGCGAAAAGAGGACACCTCAATCGTTTTTCCCGGTTAGTCATACCAACGTCTTCCACGTATTTGATTGGCCATTTAATATTTAATAAATTTATATCGTAATTAGGTTCTAGCTTGTAATTCTTAGGTTTAATCTCACCTTTATTATACGAGGGTTACTCAAACTCAAATGGAGACTTATTTTATTTATACATTAATATATTTAAAATCCCCTTTTTATAAATATATGCATTTTAATATATATATATATATATATATATATATATATATATATATATATATATATATATTCTTTTGTTATTATTATTAATTTATATTTATACAACAATTCCATTACTATGGATTTTTAAAGTAGAAAATTCTAATTTCCCTTATATTAATTTAAATATTAATTTTTATTATTTCAATATAAACTAATATATATCTATATATATTTAAAAATGATAGAAATTAAATAACATCAAACCGACGATAATAAGTTGACATGCAAAAAATCAGTCAAAATGACAGGTAAACTGTAATGCAATGCAAAACTATGGTGGGCTTCTGTGTACCCACGACCAAGGGTGCACAGGGCACTGCATCAGAACCACTTATCGACGTATCCATTATGATGCCTCAGTAAATGGTATGGGTGCTCTTTTCAACATCTACCTCGATACCTGCACCTGCACCACAAACACTGGTCGCATAATCACATTCCTCAAGGAAAACTTAATCATTACTAGTGGGGATGTAACATACTTCCCCCCTTAGAATAACACAGTCCCTGTGTTAGTTATAAATTATCAAACATATGATTATATAATCAATTAACCTCATAGCATCATAATCATCTCATCATCATTTCATTGTAGCATAAATGTTACAACAACCAAATCAACACACATAATTATATCATCATATGTACTGCCAGGTATGAAATGTGCTACTTTGGTCAATTTATCTACTACCATGAATAATGATGTATTGAAAAATGTTTTGTAATCCACACACCATAGCTTGAGAAGTCAACAACTCCAAGCTTGCAAAGTTAAGATGACCATATCTTAAGTGCCAAAGCACGCTTGGTTTTTCTATGCCCACATTAGCAATTTGGGCACCTCCTTGTTCCCCAAACATATGAGGAAATAACATATTCTTTGTCATAGGTACTTGTCTAACAACTCTATTACAATTTTTTTTGTCAAAAATTACACATTTTCCATCTTCAAAAACAAGCTTATAGATGTTTTCCATTATTTGTCCAACACTAAGCAAATTATGTTGGAGTTTAGGGGTGTGATAGATGTTGTTTACCTTCTTTGTGCCTTCTTTTGTTGGAACCTCCATGGCTCCCATGCCTTGAACTTGTAGTGCCTTATCATATTCCAATTTGATCTTTGACTTGTATGTGGAATCCATGGTAGCAAATAACTCCTTGTCACTCATGATTTGAGAAACCAGTATCCAAAATCTAAGTTTTATTGAGATTTTGATCTGATTTTCCATAGGTAAGGAATAACTTTGAAGTTCCTTCCTCTTATCCATAGTTTCCATAATTATTACTTTTCCCTTCTTGAGAAGTCCTTGACCAACAATCTTTAGCAAAGTGACCAAGCTTACCATAATTGTAACAAGATTTGTTTGAATTGTCACCTCCTCTTCCTCTTCCTTTTCCTCGATAGCCACCTCTTGATCTACCTATTCCTCTTCCTCTTGAAGATTGACCTCTTCTTTGTACTTTTCATTTTCCTCTTCCTTGTGCATTGCCATGAGTCTCATCTTCCTTGGATGAGAATGTTTTTTCATCACCTCCAAAGCTTGATGATGTAGCACCCTGGAGTCTCTCTTCATGAGACATCAAAGAACCTATTAGTGCATCAAATGTGAGGTTAGAAAGATATTTAGATTCCTTAATAATGAGTGTAATATGATTCCACTTATGAAGAAGTGTTCTTAACACTTTCTTCACAACCACTTCATTTTTTACATCCTCTCCAAGTGTCCCCATTTTGTTTACAACTGCTTTGACTCTTACATAGTATTCTCCTACATTTTCCTCTTCTTGCATTCTGAGATTCTCAAAATCTCTCTTCAAATTTTGAAGCCTCACTTGCTTCACTTGATCGCTTCCTTGATAGCTATCTTTCAAGGCATTCCATGCTTCTAGGGTAGATGAACAAGAAGCAATCCTTTGAAATATGCTTTTCTCAAAATATGCTTAGAGATGGTAGAGAGCAAAAGAGTTCTTCTTTTCGGCATCCTTCTTACTAGTTTTATCAGTTGCACTCACGGTGGTCCAATCAACAGGTTTATTGTAGCCTTCTTCTACAATATCCCATAACCCTTTACCTATGAGTAAGGCATTCATCTTGATAGACCAATACTCATAATCCAACCCATTGAATTTAGGAATGGGTAGGTTATTATTGGCAGCCATTAAACTATTATTATATATTCTAATGCAACAAAAAAATAACTATAAACTAATATCACTCTTCTGTCTTTGCAATATCTCACTTTGGAATAAAACAGATACTTTAACAATAGTAGAATAGCAATAGTAGTGCTTACTTTGCAATATCACCTTCTTCTTTGATGCCTTCAACCTTCAACAATGACTACACGTCTTCTCTCAATGAATCTCCTTCAATTCAATGGGAAGTCTACCAAATACCAAGAAAATGCCTTGACTTGAAATGCTTTATTTGTAGATTTTAAAATGCAATTTTTTGGCTCCATGACTCTTCTTCCTCACATAGTGCAAGCTCCATCCTCTCATAGTGCAAACCAAAGAATAATGCGATGGAGATGCAGTTTTTAACCTTCTCATAGCTCGATTGACTGTAACATTTACGTTGATAGTATAACTTCCTCAAAAAAATATTTGTGATGATTTTTGTCTACCTAATGGCAGTAATATGATGCAATAGGAAAAAAGGACCAAACACCTCCTTCTGACCACAACCTTCAACTCATAGTGAAGGCAATTTTGTAGCGCCTTCGATTTCAACTTCTTCCACTGTGGATCTGAACCATCTCTAACCATTTATGGCCTTCCTCCGAGTCATGACATACACTATTTGTAATTCACCTTGATATTAATATATTAATACCTTTGTAATATGAACAACGTTCTCATAATTTAAAACGTCTTTAAAAAAAGAACCTACATCTGCAAAATGAGAAACACAAAACATGTTTCTTATGAAAAATAAAGTGCAGTCACATCAATCTCCTCGATTGACTCAAATATTTGTCTTCTAGGAAACTGAATGTCTCCTAGTGCGCTCGCTCACAGTATTACAAATAAATTAAAAAAAACATGTTGATCGAACTATCTTTTGCGAATGAATTACTTCTCTCACAACAGATCATTAGTAAAGTTAATTCCAATGAATGTGTGATCTCTCCAAATGTGAATGCATGATCTCAGCCATACACAAATTATCTCTTTCAGTGCCAATGCATGAGCTCTCCAGCAATCATGGTCTCTTTAGTGAAAATTGCTCAATAATCCACGACTCTCTTTATAGCAACAGATGAACTCTAACATATGTGCACCATTCCATAGGTTGTGATATTCCTAAACAAACCTGATAGCTCTAATATCAAAATGAGATTAAAACTCATTGTTATTCATTGCTCGTTGAAGGTTACAATTTATAGAGCTAGTGCAAAACAAACCTTAGCTCAATATGGTTGCAGCTTACACAAATCACGTAAATAAATCTCAATATTTAGGCATATGACTAACATAGCTAACAATCTCCTAGATGCTCTCTAACCTATTCTATCTAACATAGCTACGTAAAAAAAAAATTCTAATCAAACTTTACTATTAAAGTCCAACATAAACTCATGCACTTAACATTTAAGAGATGCATGCAAGCCTACATAGATGCAAAATGTCAATAGGTGCCAAACAAATAAAATAGTTATTGTATGATATTCTCTAATATGGTTGAGACCTCAAGCCTTATTGTTAAGCTATACAACATGGTATTACAAGTATCTTCTGCTAGTTATAATTTGAGGTCTCATCTAGTTACACAAAAGCACATCTTTGCCATCTATGATTTCATTAGGGAAATTTAAAGTGTTTCATGATGCAAGTATATATGTAATATTTACATCACTCTTTGACCTTATCTATTTATTTGAGGCATAGATCATAGTACACTAAGCATGAGAAGTCATTATAGAGAATCCTCAAATGTGAGTATTTGTAATGGATTAGAGACCACTTGTGCTCCTCATATGTGGATGTGTAATGCATGTGCCACATCATCCATTGATGGTTGAACATTACATTACCTATTCATGAACATCAATCCCATGCACAACATATACAACATTTATTTTATGCATTTGTTGTCTAATATTTGGTAGTTGAGCACTACTTGCTCTCCCCTATCCATGCAAAATGTGTTTTAAATCCACCTCACCATGTCAACACCTCCTCTAAATTCAAACTCATCCATGGTTTTCTTGTCATTCACCAAATCTAACATCGCCAATCCAAAGCTATACATATCACTTTTCTAGTTCACATTTTATTTCTATTTGTTTGAAAAAATAACTTATTATTGTATCCTAAGGAAAATACAAAAATAAAACAATATTAAATTATATAGATAAGTTATGCTTGGGTTGTATGGGTTGAAAATTCATGTCCAACAACTTGATTTCACATACTCATGCAAAATGGAAGGGAAGTGATTGTATACTTCAACCTAAGAGCAACAAAATTTTTAGTCTTTGTACATGATGAAGGTGATTGAACAAACTATCATCGAGGATGTAGTCACATACCAAAAACTTAGTCAACTTATTTGCATGGAATACAACACAAAAGCCTTAATATGTTGACATATGGACTCATTCCTAATGTATCTACCTCCACTCTAAATTCATTATTCTCCTACTTAGCATTGGTTCTAGAGTTGTATGATCTCATGATATTCTTAACCTTTTTAATTACCATAGCTTGTTGATTCTAGAGAAGTGCCTTGTAAACTTTGTTAGTGTCTCCTGATCTAATTAAATTAGTTTTTTTCAAGTTTCAAGGATGTCTAACTCATCAAAATCCAAGGACAACTGGAAATATTTTAATTTCCATCTTATATTGTCTATTAGTTTGTTGTGTTAATAAAATCCAAAGAGGCAAAGAGAAATGGATAACAATGTGACTATTGTTAAAGATGGTGCCAACATTATAGTCAATCATTAAGATGATAAGTTGCATAAAGAAATTGGCTTGTTAGATGTTATAATTTGTCTATGAAGTTCTAAAAGAATAAAGTAGAACTAGGAAGCTAAGTGCAAATACCATACTATTTTGGGTTGTATTGGGACCTATTTTAATATTAATAATGACAAGATTAATAACCTTAAGAATGAGCTATATGCTAAGATGAATTTAAATTATGCCAAGTAGTTGGCTAATATAGAAGTTTAGCTACTAGAAATAATGTAAACATTTTGAAATTTTAAAACCTAGAAAATGAATTATGGTCTTGTAACTGACCTATTCTATTTGATACTATATGCAAGATATTGCTAGTTTTAGATATAATGTTTTGTAAATTTTATACATTTCTTCTAGTTATACATTATAAAACCTCTAAAATATTTTATTAAATTAAATATTTTATCTTAATGTTTTCTAATGATATCATCCGCATTCATAATTGGTGCATAGTATAGATTACTAAAATAATAAAATATATATTAAAAAATAAAAATAAATAATTTGCATGACAAAAATAAATTATAACAAAACATATATACACATATTATTATAAAATTATATCAAAACGTGAAAAATTATGATTTTAATTTATAATAATTAAAATCATTATAATTATATTTTATTTGTTTACTTACTATATTCAAATATATATAAACTAAATTATATCAATTGATTAACAATAATAATATTTATAAAATAAAATTATTATTTTATTTTATAATAATTTAAATCATTATAATTATATTTTATTTGTTTGTTTATTATATTCAAATATATATAAACTAGATTATTTTAATTTATTAACAGTAACAATATTAACAAAACGGAGAAACTACGTCATAAAATTGTACTGAATAACTTCAGAAAAGAGCCTTTAGATTAGTCACTACTGTGACGAAATTATTTGAATGAAATCCGACGCCACTGGAACAGATGCAGATAATTTGGCCAAGCAAAGGAATTTAGAAGTGATTTATTTGCATCCTACAACCAATTATTTTTTTAGCCCTTGGACCGGGACTAGACTTTCCATTCACGATGATAACTTGCACAAAAGACAACCAAAAGGAAAAAAAATGCCAACTTTTTTTGCTCTTCAATAATTTAGTCTTTCAAAAGCATATGCTCATATATCAACATCGCTATGTTTTGTGATGCCTTTCTAATAAACATCAAGAAGAAAATATATATGCAAATGACATAGAAGTCACATCAAGAGTGTTTGCAAGCAGTCTTCCTAGATATTTGTCTTTCAGATAATTCTAGGCACAATTGAAGTGAAGTAAGAAATTTGTGTGAATGTAAGAATCAGTGTTTTATAACTCGTAACTTAGGAAAAAAATCTCCAGCTTAAGTTTGGAGAGTACTTGATGATTAAGAAAAAAATCGGCAAAAACAAATATAAATAAATAATTTTTTAACTTGAAATCACAATAGTATTTCAAAACTAATGACGTTTTACAATGAGATATAGGTATATTAAGGTTTTCAACCATATTAAAACTAATAATATATATTAGAATGTTTCAACCTAGTCTCAATTCTCAAGTTTAAGTTCAGCTTTGTGTATTGATTGCTCTACAACTCTTACAAGAAATTTAATAAAAAATTTAATTATGACACCTAAGTAAATTTATCAGTAATAATAATTTTACTAAAATTACATAGTTAATTGTGGTTATAAAACTAAAATAAAATTCAAAAAATCAGGTTTTGGTTTATCATATTTTTTTATTGGAACCAACAATTATATTCAATTCAATAAAAATAAAAGAGGTTACAATAAAATAAAAATAAAAGAGGTTATAATAAAAAGGGAGTTGAAAAGATAAAAAGAACTAAAAGCATTTTCAAAACCATTAAAAAAATATTTTTAATGTCTTTTTTTTTATAATAACATTTTTTAAGCCTTTTGCATTGTTCTCTTGTCCTTTAGAACCTCCAAGCAACAATACCAATAGTTATTAAGTGGTTTGCAATTTATGACCTTAACCACTAAATAATTATGGTATAAACTCACTTATTATAATGTAAATGTTAAACTAATACTTTTGTTGTTGGAATACCATGGAACATAATGGTTGGCCTTGGCTTTGAATTAGTGGACAAATTGGAAGATGCTCAAGTGTAGTATCATCATGGTATATCTCCTCCAATCCTCTAAAATATTTTGCTTCCTCCTTAATTACCTCAAGGTCATCTATATTAAACTCTAGGGTCCATAGAACTCTTGGTAATCCAATAAGAAAGTGGATCTAACTTATCCAATAAAATTATCTAGTAAGATTCACTACCCTCCACATGTGTTTTACAAAGCATAAGATTATATTACACAAATCCAATATCATTAAAGTGGTCTTGGCTCAACCTATTGCACTTTTGGTGTGTATGGCCTCAAATAGAGACCAATTGTGCTCAATATAGGTGAGGCATGACAAGGTGCATTACATGACTCAAATTAGATAGAAAAATAAAAAGTTTCACTTTTTATCAAAAATAAAAATAAAAATAAAAATATTTATAACTAATTGTACTAATATTATGTATTTATGAGGAGAAAGGGGTTCATTGGACCCAGTAGATGTGTAATGTGCTTCCAAGAGGTAGAAACTATAAACCACCTTTTTTTTTATTGCTCCTATGCTTACACAATCTAGAATTGGTGGTGCTCCATCTTTAGCCAAATGTAATGATATCCTTCAAATGGTAGTAATTTTTGGGGCTATTGGTCACATAACACCTTCAAATCCGAAACACTAAGCACAACTTGGAATTTAAGGTTTGGCTTCATCTCTGGCAAATATGGTTGGAACGGGACAATAGAATTTTTAAAGAGGAATTTGGTTCAGAAGAGAGGACCTGGGGATTATGTTAAGGAAATTATTAGAAATAGTGAAAATCAAAGTACAGGAAGAATATTCAATGAGAGAAGTAGAACAAGACATTTGAGCACAACTATGGAATCAAATGCAACATAAAAGCTATCAAGAATTAAAAAAAGAACAAAGAGGGCTCCAGTAATCTTTGTTGGAAGATGACATATACAGTTAAGAAGGAGGTAAAGATTAAAGAACAAGGATTCAGAGATCAAGAAAACACAAAAAATACATATTGAGCCTTATCAAGAAAGGCAGGATATCAAAATAGATTTGTATAAACTAATCATTTTTTTTAAATAAAATTTTTACCTTTTACTCAAAAAAAATTATGTATTTATGTGATAATATGTATAAAATCACAATATAAATAATTGTAATCAATCATAAAATATGCTTTATTTATAAATTGATAAGATAATTTTATAATAAATCTTATTATATAATATTTATGTTTATTTTATTTTCATATATTTATAGTTTTATCAAACAAAACAATTTTTTTAATCTTATATTTGTCATCCACATAAAACAAATAATCTCATGTTTTCAATGTGCTTTTCAATCCAATATGAGGACAAGCTTCTTATTAAGTGGTGTGGTGCAACATAAAAAAATAAATAGACTATAGTTTCTTCACTTATGTTTAGATAATGGTATGTGAAAAAAGAAAAAAAAATAATAATCTTGTTCATGTCATAACAAAAGACAAAATTATATATCATAATTTTTTTTTTATAAAAATCAAAATTAACTTATATTAATTTTACCTTTTCTAAAAATTGAAAATTCAAACTTCATTTAGTATGACCAAACAAAATCCATGTAAACTCATTTAAAAAAAAAAAACTTTATTTTAATACCACTTAAATCCAATACCTTTTATCTTATACCTCTTCTACAGTATGTACCTCTTTTTATCTTATACCTCTTCTACAGGATATGAAGTAACTGCAAGTTAAACACAGAAATACTAATCCTAACGTATAAAACAATCGCATTATACATTTAATATATTTTATACATGAAATACCCTCCCTGTCTCTACCATACCTCTATCCGTATGAGTCTTGGCGAATAATTCGGTCCGACTTTTTAATATAAAAAAACTTGCAAACTCCGGTGACCCGAAGCCCTGCTGACACGCGAGTTTTGCGGGTACTCGCGGTTAACCTCCGAGTTTTAGAACACTGGTAATAACAGGAGAATGGGTCATAAGAAATTTACGTGATTCGTTGTGGCACCGCATGCGCGTGATATTTGCCATTTCTTTGTCGTATCACCGTGTTGTGGAAAATCTCCGTAATCTCAGTGTCGGGTGAAATTTCCTCTTCTTGACTTGACTTAGTGGAGAGGATCGAGTCGTGGATGGAGCTATCATACAATAAAGTATCTTTGAAGGGTGAAATTTTGAAATTTCTTCGTGACTTGATTTAGTGGAGAGGACCAAGTGGTTGATGGAGCTATCGTACATTAAAGTGTCTTTGAAGGGTGAAATTTCTTCGTCTTTGACTTGATTTAGGGCAGAGGATCCAAGTGGTTGATAAAGCTCTTTCATATATTTTTATTTATTAAAAAACAGATTTTATTGGATATAAGTTAAAAAAAAAATTATGTTTTTATATTTAATTATATAATATAGTTAAAAGTTTATGATTTTTGTTTTGTCTTTCAATTTTTATATGTATGAATTTTGCTTATTAACGGGAATGCGGGCGGGCATTTAAAAGGAGGGTATTAATAGTTTATGTTGAGCCTATAAAAAAAAGCTTTAAGTGACCAAATGTTATTTGAAGTAAATGTTTAATTGTAAATAACTTTGATTGCTCCTAAATCTTAAATCTTAATACGATGAATTGACTAAGAATTGTTAAATCTTAATACGATGAATTGACTAAGAATTGTTGAGCCTTTACTGACTAAATGTTATTTGAAGCAAATTTTAACTGGTAGATAATTTGGATTGATCCAAATCCTAATACGATGAATTTACTGAGTATCCGTTCTATTTCAATAAATTCCAAACGAACTTGTGACGTGGACGATGACGCGCCGGTAGGTTTGCAGTAGCGAGTGAGTAAGCGTTTTGGGTGATTCCGTTGGGAGAAAGCGACGGGTCTCGCCTAAACTTTCGGGGCGGATTCGACCCGGCGCGACCACCGGTTGCTCGAAGTCCGACTTTTCGCTTGTAGTTCTCTCATTCATTGGCCCACTTCTTCTGCCGTCATAGACCGGCAAAATAAAATGGGTTGAAAACACTCTTTAAATTCCCAAGAGATTCAGTGGAGTGTGTGTTCTCTCTCTTGCGAAGTACATTCAGCAATCATGCTTCCTTCTCTTCACTCTCGCCACATCTTTGGCATGCTCTCTTTCTGGTGCTGCTGCGCCAATATGTTGCTTCCATCTCTCAAGAGGCAAAAATTCTTCTTCGCCTAAAAGAGGTGGACTGGACCGGCACACCTAATGCTGTAAGTCATTGGAATGCCTCTCACCAAAGCCCCTGCCGTTGGAGTGATATTTCCTGCTATAAGTCGATTGCCATCACTAGAGTTGACCTCACCAACTCTTTGATTTCACGAAATTTAACTTCTGCTATATGCGACCTTCCGGCGCTGACGGTGCTTATACTCCAAAACAAGCATTTCGGCGGTCCGTTCCCGGACGAGCTGTTGGAATGCAAGCGTTTGCGAGTGCTTGATTTGTCGAAGAACCACTTCACGGGAACGTTGCCCGGTCGTATCCATGAATTGACGGAGTTGAGAGTGCTCAACTTGTCGCATAATGGTTTCTCTGGATCCGTACCTGCAGGTCTCGCAAAGTTGACAAAGATCGAGCCACTCTTCTTCGACTCGAATAGTTTGACCGGGACAGTCCCTGCCTTTTTGGGGAACTTGACAACCGCCAATAATCCTCTGCGTCCTCCTATGGTGCCGAAAGAGCTCCGTAATTTGAAGCGACTGCGGCTGTTATGGCTGTCTAACTTCAGCCTTGTGGGCAATATTCCCAAATTTCTGGGTAATCTCACTCAATCGGAGTGGTTGGATATGTCTCAGAATCACCTGTCTGGCCATATTCCAACTAGTTTAATGTCTTTGTCGAAGATGGCAACATTGCTGCTCTGGCTGAACAACTTGTCTTGACCAATTCCGCACAACGTTGGTCAGCTACAGAGGTTATCGACGCTGGATCTTGACCTCAATTCGCTTCAATGCAAGCAATAACCAGTTCTCCGGGCCCAGTCCCGAACTCGTAGGTCTAAGTTCCATTAGCACTCTTTAAGAGCCGTCAGCGTCGGAAGGTCGCATATAACAGAAGTTAAATTTCCTGAAATCAAAGAGTTGGTGAGGTCAACTCTAGTGATGGCAATCGACTTAGAGCAGGAGATACCACTCCAACGGCAGGGGCTTTGGTGAGAGGCATTCCAATGACTCACAGCATTAGGTGTGCCGATCCAGTCCACGTCTATTAGGCGAAGAAGAATTTTTGCCTCTTGAGAGATGGAAGCAACATATTGGCGCAGCAGCACCAGAAAGAGAGCATGCCAAAGATGTGGCGAGAATGAAGAGAAGGAAGCATGATTGCTGAATGTACTTCGCAAGAGAAAGAATACACACTCCACTAGAGAAATGTCGCAAAATCTCTTGGAAATTTAAAGCGTGTCTTCAACTCATTTTCTTTTGAGAATTGGGCTTTGAATAAAAAAAAATTCGCAAAATCTGTGTAGAGGCTAGAATCATAGCTTAACTCATTTTTTTTTCGCTTTAAACCAAATGAATGTCATTCCGCATTGTGAGAGGGGCACCGCTGTACTCTATCTGCGCATTTATCTTTAGTTATTAGAAAACGAACAAGGAATCTGACGCAAGAATATCACTTTTCTTTTTTCGTACTCTCGATTCAATGTAGAGGAATCTTCCGAAACCCAAGGTTAATATTGAATTCCTCCAATTTTATTTAAAATAAATAAATAAATATACATACGCGTCTCTGAATTAATATCATCAAAGTTGAACTTTACGTCGCCTAAGACATAAAATTGATATCAGAATCCACTTTTCAGATTCAACCTAATCACTTTTGTTGAAAGACAACGATGGAAAGTTTATTCACAAACTATCACCATGTCATATACTTATACAGGACTAGGGAGGATTGCCTTTGAAAAAGGTTTCACCTACCAAAAAAATTTACGAATCAGTCAAACCTGTTAAACTTGTATATCATAAAGAATACAGTCAATACCTGGATTTTTTTTAGAATATTTTTAAAGCTCTAATGGTGTTATAAATTGATAGTCAACTATCATAATTTATTTTTAAATGTAATAATATAAATAAATAAATTTATGTTGAAATTAGAAAAAAAAATAGTTATAATGGTAGAAGAACATTATAATTATAAAATAAGGTTTAAAATATATATTGGTTAAAAAATATGAAGGTGTGAGGATAATATTATTGTCCTTCTATAATTTTTTCTTTGCGTGAGGTGAAGACTAAAGTGGATAAGAAGAGATTGAACATCAATCAAGCATCGATGATTTGTATTTCATAGCCATGGTGTAATAGAGTCCTTAGTCACCCTTTGTAGCCTTATAGACACCTTGACCGTTCCCATCTACATGACACTCATACATCTATATATCTTTCTTCTTTGTTCATCACACCTAATAATGTCCTTCATTTTTATTACAGTCTTTTCAATACAATGATATTAATGGTCCTTTTTTTTTTCCTCATATAGGCCCTTTTCAAAGGCATCCCAAACTAAGACTTTAAACAATTTAAGGCTAAATCTTGTTGCTTTTGTTAGCTTTTGAAGCTATAAACTTAAAGGAAATGCAACCACAAGTAGTAAAATAAGCATGTAATGTTATATCTATGATAATGGTAATATAATATGCAAGTAAATAGCATGAGAAACTTCTGAAATAACTCATGAAATAGCCATTAATGAAAGCTCATGAAAATTTGAACTTGTTACAATATGTGAAGATCTCAATGCTCCATGCTTCATACAAGTTCTACATTGTATCTACTATTCAGTTATCTCTCAACTTATTCTACTTAATCTCCTCTTTCTACTCATCTACCAAAGGCCTATATATAATGAGACATGACTCTTGGCCTTCCACATTCCTATGACACTTCATCTTCCTATTCTAAGGACTCATGTACATATGGATACCATGCACATTTACATCATTGCACATTCTAATAATACTTGTGCAATTATTACATTACATAATGTAAATAATCAAGCCTTAATCTAAGATACTCCTCTAATCTAATGATGTATTGAAGATGGTGCATTATCATGTACCAAATAATGTAATATATTTCAACACCCCCTTGTATTACATTATTTGGTTATTGAAGACTTTAGTCTTCAATATGATCTTCATCTTAGTTCTGGAATTTGATCTCTTCTTTCCTATTTTCTTCATTGTACTCTTTGTCTATATTTAGATGAGTATCTTCATCTTGTTTCTTTCTTTCATACTTCCTCTTCCTTCTTCTTCTTCTTCTTTCTGCATTTTCACTAGTGATATATCTTCTTCTTGTTGAGTTAGTATATCATCACAATAATATTGACTAGAATTACTATTTTATCTTGTTTTGAAATAATTCAAAAACAATTAATGATAGATATATCATCAAACATTCTTTTGATGTAAATATAACTATATTTTGAGTATTCCACCAAGCTCTAAAAAGTACTTCATGAAGATAACCAATTAATGTCATAAAATTTTCTTCCTTTGCTTCTTTGAGGAACAATGAGAATCTTTCCTTTTTACTAGTGGACAAATATTTGTATCCATCAAAGGTATTTATTAAATTTTGTGAATAAAATTTCAACTCATGAAATAGTTCCTCATTATTGAATGCATTTCTCACTATTTCATCCATGTTCCTTCTAAATTAATCTTTGAAGTGAAATTCCTTATAGCTCCCTAGTATTATGTATAGAGAATAGTTTGATAGAATCTTTTATCTTCAATACCTTTAAGGTATCTACCTTATGACTCCATAGTGTTTTGAGATCAAACTCAATAAATGTTTTTAATTCTCAAATTTGTAAAATACCTTAAGAATATTAATGTTCAAACAATGGTTTTGATAATATCTAGGTAGAATACCTTTTAACTCCCAAGTATTTTAGTAAAATATCAAGATTGATAAGATATTTTTAATTCTTCAAGATTTTTTAAATGTTTTGTACCTACCAAATTATTTTGAATATACTATGGTCTTGATAGTAAGCTTAGCTTCTTTATTTTTCTTGAGTTAAATTCTAATGTTCAACTTCAATTTTTCACTTTATTTCTCCCTAATGAATTGATAGAAAGGTAAATATAAATTTAATGCACCTTCAATTTTGATAAAGTTCTTTATCTTCAAGACCTTTAAGTTGGATTTCTTACGTCTCATAAATTTGAACAAGATATCAATTCTAAATGTAATTTCTAGCTTTATATAATAAGCTTCTATCAATTTTCAACAAAATTGTATCTATGCTTTACTTTTTTCAATTCTCAAAACTATACTTTTCTAAATTTCAATAATCTAATTGGTGTAGAACTCCTTATATCTCCCTAATTGGAAATTTAGAAATTATGGTTATTTGTAAACTTAATGTTTTCAACGTCTATGTAGAATTTCTTTTATCTCTCATTATTATTTTGCAAATAATCCTAGTGCTTGAATAAAGTAAATTCAAATGCTTTTAAATCTTCAATAATGCATCTAAGGTTGTACTATATCAAATAAAATCCTTATATCTCCAATTATCTAATTAATCTCAAGCATTAAGAATTAATTAGTTTTAACCTTAGTAATAAGGTTCTTTATTCGTCCTTTACTTTATGAAAGATACACTTTGATTTAAATAAATGCAATACCTCTTTAAACTCTAGCATGCATTATTTGTAATCTCTCTCCTTTGACTTCCTGCAAGTTGCGCTTGTGTAGAGATGTTATTCACTTCTCTTCCTTCAATGCTTATGATAATATTAATTGTACTTGTCTTGGCACCTTAAGAATTGTTGACTCTCTTCAACGTACTTCAATTGCACTTACTGGTTATGTTCTCCTTCATTATACGCTAGATTTCCTCACTATGCTCTACATATTCTAGAATATCTTCTTATTGTATAGGTAAGGGTGAGACTTTTCACTCATGCAAGGTAACTATTTGCTCTTTCCTTGGAGTTTTCTTTATCACTATGATAATTGGCGGTAACCGTTCACCTTCTTCACCTTCTAAGCAATGTTACTTCCTTCTTGTAACTCTCTTTCTCCTACTCAATGCATTGTTCTCTTTCCAAGTGGCGTAGACTCTCTTGTGTTTGATAGGGCAATGGTTTATCTCCAAGTGGTGTTATTCATTACTATGTAATATTCTTAAAGGTGGTGCTATTCCTTATGAAAATTCTTGTAAGTGGTACTAAGACTTGTAATTTATTTATCATGCACTATATTTTACATAGTGCTCTCTCTTGCAATGTAATGCTCCTCTAAATATGTTGTGACTTATCCAATGCGATTTCTTTAATTATGAGCCCTTATTTACAACATTATTTTGTGTTATATTATATCACATCAATTGAATTATGTAAATGTAACACCTTAGGTACATAGTTAGGATGAGATATTACTTTAGGGGAAAGTTATATAGTTATTTCAAGCAATGTAATAAATGCACAAGTGACAATGTACAAGTTGTAATGTGCAAGGTGTCCCCTTGTATAGCTAGGTAGAGTGTTGGCCAAGGAATCTATCTTCCTATATAAAGGGCCTCATAGTGGTAGATTATACATCAAGCTCATATCAACCTCATATTCAAGCTCTTGGTAGTAGTACTCTTATGTAGAGTACAATGTAGCTCTTTAGCTCATATTATAATGGAGTGACCATTTTCTCCATATTGCATTGTATTTTTTGTCATTTCTATTTATAGTATATTTCAATCATATTGCTATATCGTTTTTTTTTTCATATTTTCTATATTTTATTAAGACTTGTGTTAGATCTCTCCACTACATATATCCTCAAAATCTAATAGTTGTATCAGATCCATGATGAATCGAAATAGAAGGACCTACATCCATCATAAGAGAAGTCTAGTATATCAAGAGGAATAGGGAGAGTTATCATTACTACTTTTAGTCTACATCTTTGCAAATCAAATATACCATTGTGCATTGTTGCATGCAAATGTTTCCATTGAGATTCAATTGATATAAATATCCACAATAGTCAATAGGATTAGAAAAGTGAGGACTAAAATAAATCTCAGTTGTAAAAAACCTGAGATTATATTTGGCTAGAGTCTTTTCACAAAGTTACAGAAAAACTTGTGAAGACTAGGACTCAGTATTCAAGCCACTAGTTTGACAAATTAACTAGTGAATATTATTATCTCCATAATTATAAATTCTTCATTTCCAATTTCTAAAAACTTGTTGCAGGAAAAGGAGATTTAAGAAAAAGTTGGGAAGCTTCCTACAAGAGATTTAGGAAGAATATCTTCTTAGAATCATTGCAACACTTGCAACAACAAGGAAGAAGAATAAATATTTCAAATACCTCGAAGAAGGTCCCATTCTAAGAGTTGCAATCTTGCAAAGTACAAAAGTTAAGAAAAGATCATAGTAGCCTTATAACAGACTCAAGGAAGAAGAGACTCTAGAATTTGAGTCAAGAAGGATATATGTTATTGGTGATATTTATTTAAGATTAATACTTGCAAATTATAGAAGTAAAAAAGGCCATAGAAACCTTGATAAAAAAGAAGGCCATAGAAGCCTTAATTTTGAAGAAAAATTCATAGAAGAATTCCTGATTCATAAGTAAATTCCAAAGAACATTTTTTAAAAAAAACTTCATAAAATAATTCCTAACTCATAAGATAAATTCTTGACTCAAAAGAAAAACTCCAAAGAAGAGTTTCTAAAGAAAATTTTAGAGAAATTTTCCTGTTTCAGAAGATAAATTCCTGATTCAAAAGAAGAATCCAAAGAAGAGATCTCTCAAGAAATTTCTAGAAGAAATTTCTTGATTAAGAAGAAAAGTTCTTGATTCAAAATAAAACCTAGAAGAAATTTCTTGATACAGAAGAAAATTTCTTGATTCAAAATAAAACCCAAGAAAGGAGTTCCTAGGGAAGACTTCAAAGAAGAGTCCAAGAAATAGGAGATCGATGATCTTCTTTATTGATTAAATATCTCCTTTAGAAGTAGTAGAATTAGAAATCCAAGAAAGAAGATCTCATCACCAACACTTCCAAAAGTAGAAGGTTGAAGAAAAGGTCTCAATTGAAAGACCAGAGAAGCTACTAGATAGAAGACCTTGGAGAGGTCTCAAGAAGAAAAACAAATAAGGCTTGGAGAGTGTTATATCTGTATTTCTTCTTCTTGAGTGAAATGAATTTCTTCTTTCTGCATTTTCACTAGTAATATATCTTATTCTTGTTGAGTTAGTATATCATCACAATAGTATTGGCTAGTATTGCTATTTTGTGTATTGTTTTGAAAGAATTAAAAAATAATTAATGATAGATATATCATCAAACATTATTTTGATGTAAATATAACTATATTTTGAGTATTCCACCAAGCTCTAAAAAGTACTTCATGAAGATAACCAATTAAAGTCATTAAATTTTCTTCCTTTGCTTCTTTTACGAAAAATGAGAATCTTTCCTTTTTATTAGTGGATAAATAGTTGTATCCATCAAATGTATCTATTAAATTTTGTGAATAAAATTTTAACTCATGAAATAGTTCCTCATTATTAAATGCATTTCTCACTATTTCATACATATTCCTTCTAAATTAATCTTTAGAGTGGAATTCCTTACAACTCCCTAGTGTTATGTATTGAGAATAGTTTGATAGACTCTTTTATCTTTCAAAACCTTTAAGTTGTCTACCTTATGACTCCCTAGTGTTTTGAGATCAAACTCAATGAATTTTTTAAATTCTCAAATTTGTAGAATACCTTGAGAATCTTAATGTTCAATCAATGGTTTTGATAAGAATTTAATTTTTTAAATCTCTAGGTAGAATACCTTTTAACTCCCAAGCATTTTAGTAAAATATCAAGATTGATAAGTTCTTCTCAATTCTTCAAGATTTGTAAAATTCTTTGTATCTACAAAATTATTTTGAATATACTATGGTCTTGATAGTATACTTAGCTTCTTTAGTTTTCTTGAGTTGAATCCCTAATGTTCAACTTCAAATTTTCACCTTATTTCTCCCTAATGAATAGATAGAAAGGTAAAGATAAATTTAATGCACATTCAATTTTGATAATATTTTTTCACCTTCAAGATCTTGAATTTGGATTTCTTATGTCTCATAAATTTCAGCATAAATACAGTTTCCAACATTATATAATAAGCTTCTATCAATGTTCAATGGAATAGTATCTATGCTTTACTTTTTTCAATTCTCAAAAGTATAATTTTCTAAATTTCAATAATCTAAATTGGTGTAGAACTCCTTATATCTCCCTAATTGGAAATTTAGAAATTATGGTTATTTGTAAATTTAATGTTTTCAATGTCTATGTAGAATTTCTTTTTCCTCCAAATATTATTTGCAAATAATCCTAGTTCTTGAATAAAGTAAATTCAAATGCATTTAAATCTTCAATAATGCATCTAAGGTTGTACTATATCAAAGAAAATTCTTATACCTTCAATTATCTAATTAATCTCAAGCATTAAGAATTAATTAGTTTTAACCTTAGTAATAAGATTCTTTATTCCTCCTTTACTTTATAAAAGATGCACTTTGATTTAAATAAATGCAATACCTCTTTAAACTCTAGCGTGCATTGTTTGTAGTCTTCCTCCATTGACTTCCTACAAGTTGCACTTGTGTAGAAATGTTATTCACTTATCTTCCTTCAATATTTATGACAACATTAATTGTACTTGTCTTGGCACCTTAAGAATTGTTGACTCTCTTCAACATACTTCTTCAATTGTACTTGGTGGTTACGTTCTTCTTCACTATACATTGGGTTTTCTTCACTATGCTCTACTTATTATAGAATACCTTATTATTGTATGGGTAAGGGTGAGACTTGTCACTCATGCAAGGTAACTATTTATTATTTCCTTGGAGTTTTATTTATCACTATGACAATTGGCGGTAATGACCCTTCACCTTTTTCACCTTCTAAGCATTGTTACTTCCTTCTTGTAACTATCTTTCTCCTCCTAGAATGTTGTTCTCCTTCCAAGTGGCGTAGACTCTTGTATTTTGTAGGTTGATGGATTATCTTCAAGTGGTGTTATTCGTTACTATGTAATGTTCTTAAAGGTGGTGTTATTCCTTATAACACCTCTTACAAGTGGTGCTATGACTTGTAATTTATTTCTCATGCACTATATTTTACATAATGCTCTCTCTTGCAATGTAACTCTCCTCTAAATATGTTGTGACTTCTCCAAGGTGGCTTCTTTAATGGTGAGCCCTTCTTTGCAACATTCCTTTATGTTATATTTAGAGTATATTATATCACTTGGGTCATGTAAATGTACCACCTTAGGTACATAGTTAGGATAGTAGATTACTTTAGGGGGAAGTTATCTAGTTACTTCAATTAAAGTAATAAATGCAGAAGTGGCAATGTGCAAGTTGTAATGTGCAAGGTGTCCCCTTGTATAGCTAGATAGAGTGTTGGACAAGGAATCTATCTTCCTATTTAAAGGGCCTCATAATGGTAGATTACTTATCAAGCAAGCATCAAGCTCATATCACGTTCATGTAAAGCTCATGGTAGTAGTACTCCTATATGGAGTACAATGTAGCTCTTTAGCTCATATGAATGGAGTGACCATTTCCTCCATATTGCATTATATTTTTGATATTTCTATTTATAGTATATTTTAGTCATATTGATGTTTCAATTTCTTTCATATTTCTTGCATTTCATTGGGACTTGTGTTAGATATCTTTACTACATATATCCTCAAAAGCTAATAGTGGTATTAGAGCCATGGTTAATCAAGATAGGAGACCTACATCCATAATAAGAGAAGTCTAGTAGATCAAGAGGAATAGAGAGAGTCACCATTACTACGGTTGACCTGCATCTCTAAAAATTGGATCTACCATTGAGTGTCATTGCATACAAAAGTTACCATTAGGAATCATTTGATAGAAATAGCCATAGTAGTCAACAAGATTAGAAAATTAAAGACTAAAATAAATCTTAGTTGCAAAAAACTTGAGATTATATTTGGCTAGAGTCTTTCAATAGAGTTGTAAAAAAACTCATGAAGAGTAGGACTCAACATTCAAGCCACTAGTTTGACAAATAATCTAGTGAATATTATTATCTCTAGAATTACAAATTCTTCAATTCTAGTTTCTAACAAATTTTTGCAGGAAAAGGAGATTCAAGAAAAATTTGGGAAGATTCCTACAAGATAGTTAGGAAGAATATCTTCTTAGAATCATTCTAGAACTTGCAGCAACTAGGAAGAAGACTAAATATTTCAAAGACCTCAAAGTAGGTCCCATTATAAGAGCTACAATCCTATAAAGTACAAAAGTAAAGAAAATGCCATAGTAGCCTTATAGAAGAATCAAGGAAGAAGAGACACCAAAAGTTGATTCAAGGAGGAGATAGGAGATTGGTGATCTCCATTCAAGATTAATACCTACAGATTGTAGAAGTAGAAGAAGGCCTTAGAATCCTTAATTCTAAAGAAAACTTTAGAGAAGAATTCCTAATTCAAAAGAAGAATTTCTAATTCAAAAGTAATCTCCAAAGAAGAGTTCCTAAAGAAAAATTCAGAAAATAATTCCTGACTCATAAGATAAATTCTTGACTCAGAAGAAAACTCCAAATAAGAGTTTCTGAAGAAAATTTTAGAGAAAAATTTCCTGATTCATAAGATACATTTTTGATTCAGAAGAAGACACTAAAGAAGAGATATCTAAAAATTTACATAAGAAATTTCTTGATTTAGAAGAAAAGTTCCTGATTCAAAAGAAAAACTCCAGAAAGTTCCTGAAGAAGACTCTAGAGAAGAGTCCAAGAAATAGGAGATTGGTGATCTCCTTTACTAATTAAATATTTCCTTCAGAAGGAGCTAAATATAATTTTTGGAAAAAAAAAGGAGGAGAGTTGTTAGAGTGTAGATCATAAATGAGATTTGAGAAGAAAATCTCATCACCAACACTTCCAGAAGTAGAAGGTTCAAGAAAAGGTCTCATTTGGAAGACCAAAGAAGCTGCTAGATATAATACCTTGGATATGTATTAAGGAGAAGAAAATAAGAAGGCTTGGAGAGCCTTGTTGTAAAGCTCACATAAGTATCACCAAAAGAGTTCCTAAGAGAATTCATTGGATAAATCCACTATCAAGGAAAAGCTCCTGATAGTGAAGGACTTGGGATAATTATTATAATTTAAAAATAAGCCCAAGAGAAGAAGAATTTGTTAAGGAATGCTAAATATGAGAAGAATAATTTGGTAAGGAATGCCAAATCCTAGAAGAATAAACCAGTGAAGACCTTAAGAAAATTTGAATATTGAGAAGAAGAAAATCCTATTTGAAGCCAGAATTTGATAAGAAGCTTGAAGAAAGATTCAGGTAGGAGAAGCCTACCAAATCCAAGATATTTAGATATTACCTCTCACAACAAGTATGCACAATTCAAATAAAGGAGTTCTATGAATCTACAGTAGAAAGCAAAACATCACTGGAAGGATCAAACCACCAAATCCATGGGTCAAGACATAAAGTTTGAGGCTATAGATTGGTGAAGTAGAAAGTTGTTCAAGATATCCAACAAAGAAGTTGTGTATCCATCCACTACAAATCAACAACTTGGTGAATCAAAACACCAATATCTACATAAGCTATTAAAGTTAAGAAAATAGGGTGCAATTAGTTGAACTTCAAATTAGGTTTCATTATCAAATTCCTTTAAGCATCATATTTGGATTAAAAGTTTTAGAAGAATAGATTGCATTATAGTATTCAAGTGCAAAAAGAAATAATTATTTTTAAGGATTATTTGCACATTAATAGGAGTTGGATATTTTTGAAAGAAAAAAATTATCATCTACCTATTTGCTATCTAGAAAGCAAGAAGACTATATCCTACAATATTGATTGTAGTGAAAATTTACATAATAGTTATGAAGGTTTTATTACAAATTAATCTTAAAAGTTGCAGATAATATTAAGTGCATATGAAATTATTTTGAGAGTTTATTGGAGTGATAAGGTGATATTTTTAGTCCATTGAATTGGTAGTATTGTTAAGATCATTTGCACTACTCTAATGACTCTCAAAAACATTAGTTTGTGTTTGTTGATTGTTAAAATATCAAGGACATAAAAACCAACAGATTATCATAGTTTCTAGAGACACTATTTGGTGCACAAAACCTACAACATCTCATGGCCCAAAGAAGCCACCAAAATCAGATCAAATTCCCCCAAGGAGTGGAGAAGAAATACACTATGAAAATCAGCAATAGAAGCTTCAAATTGAGACTTGGTTAGTCTCAAATTCAAAGTGCACTAAAGGCTATTTACAAAAAAGGTGTAGAAATTACTTCTATAAAAATATATTCTATCTAAGTGGTTGTTAGCTTGGGTTTATTACAAAAGTCACCAAGAATAAGAGAGAGTTGTCTAGCAAAAGAGACAACATCAAATATGCCATCACCTATTTCAAAAGTTGCCATAAGACCAAAAAAAATAGATTGCAAAAGGAGGTGCAAAAAAGTTATTTTATATACAAAGTATTTACATTTATATTGCACTACTCTAATATGAATTACGTAGGAAAGAGTACAAGTCTTATATGCCAAAAAGGCACACTCTTTACAAGAAGGAAAATATTCCAAGGTAGCTATGCAAAAACATTCTCCTCACAAGGGAATAGAGCCACTCGAAAGGCTCATATCTTCTATGTTTTGGATAGTTGAACCTGCAAGTAAACAAAGCAAGAAGAAGAATTATATTAAAGGGTGATATTATATACAAAAAATAGGTCATAACAGGTTGAAGAAAGTACATCCAAGGAGCACCACTAGAGTAGCTCAAAAACTCCACACAAGCTTTGGAAAAACATTGCTCCAAGATCCCAAGGTGTTGCTTACTATTCTAGATGAAACCATCTCATGTAAAGTGCCATCGAACAAAGGAATATCTAGCCACATTGCATTGTTAATAAGGTCATTGCAAAGAAACATTGGAGAGGTGTTACGTAGAAATCCCATGCATGAAAGAAAGGTGAAACTTGTCACCTATAAGGAAACACTAAAATTTCCCATACGAGTACCCATATGTTACAAGATTGACCAAGAAAACACACAAGGAAGAATAATTGTAAGAATACGCTCATTCAAGATCGTAATGCTCATATTTTACTTGGTAGAGTTTTACAAGTGGAAATAAGCATCTCAAGCACTCAAGGATAACCACCATGACACTTGTCACATAGTCCAAGAAAAGATGTCAAAGACCAATGATAATAGTATTTAGAGCATTCACAGTAGTCATAGCATTTACAACATTCACAACAACCTGAATTGTAGTCTGGGAGAGAGGTGAAGAGCATTAAAAGCTCCAATCAAGGTCTTCAAGGAAGGTACAAAGTCTAGGGTTGAAGCTCCACCATCCAAACATTGAATTCAAAGGTGAATCAACATTCATTGTAGTGCTCAAGAAAAAGCCATTAAAGAGGACTATCATATACGTTTGAAAACTACACCGAATACATATGAAGTACAACACTAAAGGTAAGTTTTTTACTTTATCAAAATTGCTTTCATTAATAGGGAGTTATAAGGTTGAAACATTAAGGAAAATCAACCATATTTGAAAGCAATATTAAAAGGGAAAATACCTATTAAAATATCCTAATATTTGCAATATTACAACATAGGATAAATAAGGATTTCTACTTGAAAAATAGAATTTCTATTATTGCAAATAATTGTTTCCTAATATTTCACATTAGGGAGTTATAAGGAATACTACATCAAAGTAGGAAATTGAAAATTAGAAAAAATAAATATCAAATTATTAAAAGCTATAAAAAGGAGGTTTATTAAGGAATATTAAGAGTTGGAAATTAATTGGTATACTTGTCTCAAAATACATTAAAGGTATAAAAGAAATCCAACTATTAAAACCTCATCAAAATAGAAAGTGCTTAAGTTCAATAGGAGTAATAAGGTGTAAAATAATTTGATTTTTGCTATTCACAAAACTTTACAAAATCAACTCAAAATTGAACTATTATTCTCAAAAGCACTTTATCTATCATATAGCATTTCTAAAATTACTAGGGAGACATAAGGCATTCTACAAAACTTGATAATAATAGTATTCATCAAATATTATCAAGTATTTAATCCATCTAGTAGTCATAAGGACATCTACAAGATAATTATTCAAGAATTAAATAAAACTAGTGAGATATAAGAAAGCCTACAAAAACCTAAGCTCTAAAAGATTCAATAAAATCTAAGCTCATACATATAGGAAGTCATAAGGTAGACTACGTAAGAAGAATCTATCACATAAGATACAAACTCTATCAAAGCACTCCATACTCTAATCCAAAGAGCTATGTCTACTTCAAATAATACAACAAACAAATGCATGAATACTCTCTCAAAGGAAAAAACAAGTGACATAAAAAATTAATTCATGAATCTACTTATAAAGGGTAAAGCATACTTAGATATTACTTCTAAATTGATTCACAGTGAAGCCTTAGATGATGAGTTTGACACCATGGAACATTATCTACAAGATCAACTCAAAGAAGCAATTGAAAAAGAAAAGGATAACATTCCACTTCCCTTAGATTTTGTAAGCATACTATATTTGGCATTACTTACATACAAATGCTGCAAAAATGAAAATGTTGAACTAAAAGGATTGATAGAAGCTTATAAAAGGAAAATAAAACTAAGTGAATCATACTTAGAAAAGATATCCTCATGCAGTATTGATACTTCAAGAACTATTGATTCAAGATCTTGTCTTAATGTTTTGAGATATTGTTCAAATTTTTTTGGACAGAGTAAGGACAAAGAAGCAAAAACATCTTTGCAGGATTTAAACATCAGTACTACAACCTACAAGAACACAAACACCAGATTAAAAGGCAAAGCTAAAGGATGACTCCCAAAAAAAAATTGAATTGAACAAATAAAAGAGCATTCTAGGGCTACTTGGCAAAAAGAGGAAATATTTCCATCAATCTAGTCACTCGTATTAGCCTCTGGAATTTGTGATAGCTACTAGGCTATCAATCTAGGGCTCAAAGTGACTAACTATTGATGATTATACCAAATAGATTATGCATACCTATATGAATGTATTCCATCCATGTTACCCCCGAGTTGCTTTATCATCACTTCCCCAACCTCAAGTACCCTTATATTTGGAGGATGACTCAACTTCTTCCACCTACGAGCATACCTGATCCTACACATTGACAACTTGTTAGCCATATTATATCCTTCAATATCAACTAACATAGTATAGCAAATCAATTTCACAAAACCAAATATTAAAACTTCATAAATTAATATATTTGTTTCCCATGCCACAAAGTCCTTTAGGGAGGGTCATGACATACTATTTTATAAAGGGACATGTCAATTTATATACATAATTTTATATACCATATTTTATTTTTATTTTTTATATTTCATTTGTGTCTAAAGAACAAAACAATAGGTAAATGGAACAATAACTTGATGTTATTTTATGATCACCAACATCTACTACCCAACCTACATCACAATATCTTATAATGGATTTTTTTTAATGTGATCCTAATATTAACTATTCATTGTAGACATCTAAAGTTTTCATTACTATTCTCCAATGTTATGGCTTAGGGTTGCTTAAGAACTAGCTTACAACACTTACCACATAAGCTATATTATATATGCAACAAGCCATTACATACATAAGTCTTCGTACTACACTTTGTTGAGGAAATTTTATTCATGTAATATTCTTCTTTATGTACATTTGGACACATTTGTAACAATAACTTCTTACCAAATTTTATTGGAGTACACACTAGCTTGGAATCATCTATCTAAACTTATTAAAGATATGCTTAATGTATCTTTCTTGACAAATATATTTTTTAATAAAATAACTTAAATTTTAATATATAAAAATAAATTAAAATTTTAAAAATATAATAATCATATATTTTTTTTCTATTAATTTTGTAACTAAGATAAGACTAAGATAAATATTGAACAAGCTTAAAATTTTGAAAAGGAGTATTGAACATATTTATTGTTAATAATTTTAATATTAAATGTTTTAAAATTGAGTAGTTAATACATTAAAAAATATTTACCTAGAACTAAAACCTTAGACTTCTCTTTTCTATTAATATTGTAACTAGAATAGAAAGGAGGAGATTAAACAAGCTTCAAAATTTTAAAAGGAAAATTGAACAAAGTATTTATTGATATTATTTAATACTAAATAAACATAAGAAATTTAACAAGCTATGCATTAAAAAATACTAACTTATTTACAAAAACTTAGCCTTCTCTCGTATAGGTTGATGAAATTTACATATATTTAAAATTGTTTCCTCAAAGCTTTTGAACTTTGTAATTTTGATGACATAGATGTTTATATGTTTAAAAAATATTAATTGATATAAAAGTTAAAATATGTGTAATTCAAAAATGTATTTTTAGGAAAGAACTAAAACTTTGAATGTAAAGACTCAAAACTTAATTTAATAATAGTTAACTATAATTAGTTTTTTTAATTGGTTATAAGGAATTGTTAAGATTTATCCATGAAATTTGAATATTGGTTTTTATATTGCTAATACTAATATGCTTTGATGATTTCCATTATATAATGATAAATATTTAAATACAATATGTAGACACCTAAAACATGTCATGTTTAGGGAGACTGCTCAGATGGACACATTAATAGATCATGTGACTAAACCTTGGGACCTACCAAGTATCAAAAGAGGTTTTCACCACTCCTTTGGGGCATTATTAGCCCATCCAAGCCTGACCGCTATGTATCATAGTAGTTGGATCCTAGCCACTGCAAATCAGAGCGGCTAAACCTTAGTCACTACAGATGACAACGGCTAAAACCTAAAATGCATTTTACCACAAATCTAGCCTAATATCGAATGGAAATGGCAGTCTACATGCAATAATGCTGAACAGGGATAACTTTACATTCCTCCTCATAGCCAGTCTACATGAAAGACTCAATTATGTATTTAAACATCAGTTAACTGGCCCTCAAGGATAGACAAAGACTCAAATTCTCATGCTAACAAATAGTTTGTATGCAAGATTTGGTCTTAGGGTTTTAGACCTAAACCTAAGACCTCAACACATTATAAGGAGTAAACCTAAAAGCACTAGGGGACCTTATTTTATCAATTAGAGGGAGAGATACTGGGGAGATCTTTTAGAGACTTAGAGAGATTTTATTATAGCAAATCCCTACCGATTTGGAGAGAAAATTAGAGCACCTTTTGAGGAGCAACAAAGTGTTAGCCGACCTGGAGGTTATCATCTATAGGATATTCAATACATTGGACAAAAGATGATAATCATTTTCAACATCAACAGCAAGCCTAGGTCTATAGCCTTGGAGTAATAGAGACAGGTTTCATCTTAGCGACCACTATCTCGGATAGTGGCTCACAAGATTAGTCTAGGGTTCTTAGTACTAGTTTCCTGTATCTAGATTGTTATATGTTTTTACGTTATTAGCACATATCTGATTTATTGCATTTCATAGCATTAGTTTCTATTATCATTGAGCACATTTTCATTTATCATTAAGAGTATTACTAACAACCTCATTTGGGGAGGCAATATCAGATAGCTGAGCATTTGTTGTTGTTTTCATGCTTTTAGGATTACAGGTTCACTGAACATGTTATCAACATACGAAAGCAAAAGGATCCCTCTAGGAACTAGACCTAGAGAAGGAGGCATTTGTAAGCCCTCATACAATTTCGTGTGTGTCACCAAGAAGATTGCAAGAGTGCATCTCCCCTTGCAATTGGATATCATACATATGTTGCCCTACTTTGTAAAATTTGTATCAAAATAAGGGAATCCCTTAGAGGGATCTATATGTAACCGAACTTGAGAAAAAGCAATAAAAATCATTATCTATTCATTTATTTGTAATTTTGGTTGTATCTTTCATTTAATGCATCATTAAATATGAATAAGATAAATAATATTCACAAATAGGAGTAGTGTATGGTGTGTCATTTCCTCGGGGTTGCTATATATGGTGATCACAGTAGGACCCCTGCCAAGTTTTTATTTTCTACTGCTTTACTGATCCATGTTTTTTTGTGCAGGTTTAGCTGCTCTGATCTACAATAGCCAAAAACTAGCTTCTTTGGTCTACAGTGGCCAAAAATTAGCCACTATAGTCTACAACGTCTAGAATTCAGCTGCTCCTGCTAGCAACAACCAGAAATTAGCCGCTCGGTTGACAACGGCTGAAACTAGAGTGCAGCAGAGGATAGAATCTTTGTTCTCTGAGCTGGATTAGAGGTTGGCACAATTTTTGATGATTTATGTTCTTTTATCTACTTTGTTTTCCTAAAATAGTGAACATTAAGACACATTTTAATTTGTAAAATTAAGGAATGGAAAAGAAAGAACTTGCATCTTGCACATCTTAGGTTTTTTTTTAGATTTCCACTAGGTGTTGCTAGGAACATCAACTTATGCTTGTAAAGTCCGCCCTAGAATCCAACGTGCTAGAAATCGTGTGTTGGTTTACTTGCTTTGAGGCCCTGCTAGAGGCCATATTTGCACAAAATAGAGTGCATCCATGAAACTCATATTATTTTATGCATTGTTTTGAAAATGGAAACATCATTAGTATTAGCCATATAGGAAAGATACATTTTTGCTATATGATGCATTTTACTTTATGCAAATTTAAAATGAACCCTACACACACATGTTTTAAACATTGGGGAGTAGGATTTCATCACCAACCTTCAATTCAGTCTGATGACGTTGGCATTCATCTCCTTCCATCGGCTTGCCCCATAGATATTCTTAAAATGGAATTGGGAATTTATTTATAGTGGTACTAAGTTACTCATGTTCAAATTGTCTCCCACTATTGGAAAAAATGGTTCAAAGTGGAAGAGCTAGGTAAACCCTCCACTGGGACTTCAACGGTGTACCCTACTCTCTTTTTGAGAAAATCATGTTTGGCATGGGTGTTCTTGATTCCCACTATGGATGAGTATCCTTATTCTAAATACAAAACAAGAGAAATAAATAAGAACAACAACGCATTAAAACATAGCAAACAGTTTAGGGCACACATAAATTGGTAATCAAGATAAACACTTTCTTGATATTATTTGGCTATCTCTAAATTGTAATCCAAAATACTAATTCATAAGCACAATGGTCAAAATCAGAAGTAAACATCCTCGATCCAATACCGAGGGATAATTTGAAGCAACACATACCCATAGGCGAAGTCGTAGTGACATTGAACCACATGCTCATAAGACCATGAGACGTAGTTCCACAAGTCTAAGGGGTGATAATTCAACCCTTGGGGTCTCTCCTCGAGAAAACCCAAATAGAGATTCAAATCATGGAAATAAATCATAAAAACAGAAAGAGGCTTCACGGCCACCATCATCAAGGAGACACGAGGAAGCCTCAAGGCCTTCCTCTAAACACATAGAAAATTCTCATAGACATGAGGAGGCTTCAAGAGCTTCCTCCCCAGATGGACATAAGAAGGGTTCTAGACCCCATTCTTTACATTTGGATGATGAGGTTTTGTTGGTCATGAATCCACCTATTCATATAAAATGCACCCTATACCCGGCCAACATTGAAAGGCCAAGAGAAAGAGAAGTCTCCTGGGCCTATCTCCAGAGAGGGATGGCTCCAAAACTAATCTAAACCGATTTCAAGGTTTAGGGTTAGAAATAATAGAAAGAGATGGAAATATGGCTAAAGCTGACAGTTGATAGGGAGAACAACCTCATATAGGAAATAACCTCAAACTAAATCCCAAAGATAAGCAGCAACTGATTCTTAGAATGCACATACAGAAATTGGATCAAACATTGACCATAAGTTTACCTTCAATTATACTTCAAATTTTCAAATGAAAACATAGCCAAATTCAGAACAGCATAATTCAACTTATATTTTAGCACTTGACTAAGCAAAAGTGAATTACACAGAAAGCATCACATGAACATCAATTTGGATCACCAACTCAAAAGACTCTGAGAACAGAGCAAAATGCGTTTAGGATTTCTGCTTCAATTTTTGCAAAAAGGTCCTCCTCTTTTCTTGAGATGTACATTAGTATTTATAGAGGTCTTCCCTCTCCCTTTCGAATCGCAACATTTAAAACATAAAACAGATTTTGAAGAGGAGATCCACAAAATATGCACTTGAAAAGAGAAACAATCCCCCTAAATCTACCTCGGAGAAATCACATTCCCTACTTTTATGGATCAAGTTTGAAAATCGAACGAAACAAGGGACCACATTTCTTCATTAAATGACTGTTCTCGAGGTATAATTGAAGTGTTAGGAGATCACGAACAAGAGATTTTAATATCGGAGGCATCTTTAATTTTGGTGGCTTCAAAAACTGCATGATTTAACACGTTCTCCCATCTTGCGCACATAGGTAAACAACGAAACATTTAATTTTGGAGCCTCTTTGACCTCGATCTCAAAACCAATTGGAGAGATTTTAAAACATTACTTCATTCAATCCTCATTTTCTCCTTACGTTCTCCTATGCAATATGAAGAAAAATGCGGATAGAACTTTATTGGGCCTTTGTTGTCGCTTCTGTCGCAAAAATGCGACGTGTCATGAAATCACGACATTTTTCCCTCGCTACTTTCTCCTGTTGCTACCAGTCGTGAAAACGTGACATGTCACGAAATCGTGACATCCTCCTCTCGCTTAGATTTCATCTTCATGCACTTCCACAAAAATGTGACATGTCACGAAATCATGACATCCTCCTTCGTTTTATTCCTTTGCTGCTCCTTGTCGTGAAAACGCAACAAGTCACGAAATCGTGACATGTCACAAAATTACGACAATTTTCTCCCGCCTTGTACTTTTCTACTTTCTCCCCGCAAAAACGCGACAAGTCATGAAATCGTGACAATTTTCTCCTGCCTTGTACTTTTCTGCTTTCTCCCCACGAAAACGTGACAAGTCGCGAAATCGTGAAAATTTTCTCCTGCCTTGTACTTTTTTGCTTTCTCCCCATGAAAATGTGACAAGTCATGAAATCATGAAAATTTTCTCTCGCATTATACTTTTATGCTTTCTCCTTGCAAAAACGTGAAAAGTCGCAAAATCGTGACATGTCGCGAAATCATGACATTTTTCTGTCTTCTCCTTCGTTGTCACCTCTGTTGCAAAAATTTGATGTGTCACAAAATCGTGACATTCCGTACCATCTTGCTCCTTCCTCACTTTCCTGCCACAAAAATGTGACAAGTCGCGATATCACGTCAGTCCATCCTTAGTGCTTCCCTTTGCTGTTGTATTGCACAAAAATGTGACATGTCACCTATCACTTTGCTTTCATACCACTATCTACCATGAAAATGTGACAGATCATGAAAATGTGACATGTCGCGATGTCGCGACAACTTTCCCTTTGCTGCTCCCTTTTGCTGCTTTCTAGCACGAAACCGCAACAGGTCACGAAAATGTGACATGTCGCGATTTCATGATATTTTTATGTGCTTAGCTTTTTTCTACATCGGACGTAGTGAAACTGCAACAAGTCACGAAAATGCAGCATGTCACGATTTCGTGACATTTTTAACTTACTTTACTTTGGCACAAAACTTGTAGAGATTTTTGTTTTTACTAATTATCCCTTTCGAGGTGCTTGGAGGGACAAACAAAGGAGTGAGTATCTCTACAATTTGTGCATTATTTTGCATGAACAACAACAACAACAAAAAATGTGGCAAAAATTCCAACATTCTTGGCGGCTCCCGGGGTATACACTTCTGTTGTATGCATGAACCCCAGGCCTTTATTCATTGGGCAACAGAGTCAAGAATTTGGAGGAGTAGAAGAAGTGAGTGTTGGTTGATGTTGGACATTTCTGCGGGCTACTGCAACAAGCTCTTACTGCGCTCGGCACTTAAAATAGGACTTTCAATAGAAATTTGAGGAATAGCAGAACTTCCCTTCTTCCTTTAACTGCTGCATTTTTCCTAGCTCGGTTGAGCTGGGTAATCACCAGGTGCTGTGAAAGGGTCTCCATGGCAGTGGTGAGAAGCACCTGGGTTACAAAAATGGGAATGAATGGGGTGATGACCGGGAGATGTGCAGGCCATGGAACGAGAATGGTGAATGATGGAATGGTGGAAGATGGAGGAGTAGAAGTGATAGATACAACAACTGAAGAGGGAGCTACTGTGCTACCAGCTACTGGGATTCCATGAAAAAAAATAATGAAATGGAAGTAGATGGGATGGAGAAAGCAGTGGGAACTATGGAGAAGTGCTCAAAAGGCAAAGAATTGGAAGAAATGGGAAGTGAAGAAACGGGAACATCAGAGAGGGGAGTAGAAACAACAATAGTGGCTTGATTATGTACAGTGGAAGCAGGAGTGGGAGAGGAAGGGAATGAAAATAAGGAAGTGGAATAAAGAAGTAGATGGAAGCCACTACCTATTGGGAAGGAAAATAAAAAGAGAGAGAAATAGACATACCTGCGGGCTCGTGTGCAAAAGGAGTCGAAGTTGAATTTTGTACAAAGGGGGACTCCTACAAGTGGTGCTTCTTTTTTTTTTTTTTTGAATGTACAAGGTAACACTGTGTTTTCACATCATGAAATGTAGGCTTTCAAATGAAAGTTGTTCACTAAGATAGGAATTAAATTACCTTCCAAGTCCTCAAGATAAAATGAATTTGCTGCACTTGTACTGGAAATCCGGAATGGACCCTCCCACAGAGCATCAAATTTCTTGTGCATCCCTGGCTTGGCCTTCTTTTCGTTCCACTTTAAGACTAAATCACCCACTTTGAATGTGCGGTCAGTAGAACCTTTGTGAAACCATTTTTAAACTATCTGTGAATTCTTAGCAAACTCATCATAGGCCAAAGAACGTTGCTCTTCCAACTACAACAACTGAGCCAATTGTATGTTCATAGGATCCATATTTTCTTAACCGTCCAGGAATTCCTTCAATTGCTGCAAGGCAAGCAGTTCTAAATGAATAGGCAATCTTGTCTCTTTCCCGTATACCAGGGCGTATGGTGAAGTCTTGATAGACTTATTGATCAAAATTCTATCTACCCATAAGGCTTGATTCAGCAAAAGGTGCCAAGATCTCTTATTATCCCCCAAGGATCTCTTTAAAATTCGTAGCAAGTTCTTGTTTGTAGATTATGCCAAGCCATTCCCCTGAGGGTAATAATTAGAGGATGTCTTCAAAAAAATACCGTACTTGTTTGCAAATTCTCCTAGCTTAGATCCAATGAATGAAGTTTAGTTGTCTGTGATAATGACGTCAGGAATGCCAAAACGCGTGATTAGTCCTTCAATGAAAGTGATTACCACATCCAGATTTGTAGCCTTGGTTCAAATGGCCTTAGACCATCTTGTAAAATAATCAATAGCCGTCAACATGTACTTGTGTTCGGCTAAATATTTTGGATCAATGATCCCAATAAAGTCCAGCCCCCACTATTGAAAAGGTGCTTCTACTTGAATTGGATGTAGGGGCAATGGTGCATTTCTGATCCGTCTCGTATACCTTTGGCATTTGTCATAAACTTGAGCAATCTTGAAAGTATCTGCGAACAAATTTGGCCAATAGTAACCAGCCCGAATAATCTTTAATGCCATAGGCCTACCAGTGTAATGTCCTCCCGACATGCCAGAATGAAACTCCTCCAGGAATCTAGCTTTCTTGGGTTCCTTAACACACCTTAGGAGAACTCCATCAATGTTTTTGAAGAACAATCCCTCGAGAAACAATACATACCTAAGAGCTTGTAGGCGAAACCTTCTCTGTTGCAAAGCATTTAATTATGGGGGACATCTACTAGTTGAAAAATACTTAACAAGGTCGTCTGCCCAATCTTGGCCTTGTGTGCAAAGATGTTCACTAGATTCCTTTCTTTAGTAGGGTTGTTCACTTGATGATCAACTATCTCAGAGGCCACAGTTTTTGTTAATTGCTGGCATAAGGCCTTACCCTGCACCAAATTGGTTGGATGGATCTCAACATCAAACTCTTGAATTTTGGTGACCCAATCGACACGCTTATTGCCCATATTGCCTTGAATGATGAAGTTCCTTACATTGGGATGGATGACGTAGATGATCATCTTGCTCTTAGATACGAAGTGCCTAAAATTTTTGAGAGACTTCATGATAGCATAGACCTTATTCTCAATGAAATTGTATCTCTCCTCATGGGGTAAGATAACCTAGCTAAGGAAAGCAATGGGTCTTTCATCCCCATCGTCTCCTTTCTATGTAAGCACTACAGCATAGCTTTCATCCTCTCCAACTGCGTACAGAATGAAGTCCTTAGAATAATCCACATTGATCAACATAGGGGCTTGTGCAATTCTATATTTAATCTCCTGAAATGCATCTTTCCTCTGATTTGTCCACTTGAACTCTACATATTTCTTTAATAGCTCAGTCATGGGTTTGACTACTCGGGAAAAGTCAGGAATAAATTTTCTAAAAAATTTGATTTTCTCGAAGAAATATTGCAACTCTTTCTTATTGGTAGGGAGCGATAGTTTCTTCAAAGCTTTAGCTCTCGATGGATCAATTGCCAAACCATTCTCTAATATGACATGTCCCAAGAGCTTACCTTCCTTTACTATGAAAATGGACTTATTTGGGTTGATGGAAATGCCAAACTCCCGACATTTCTCAAATATCTGCCTCAAATGAGAATAGTGTTCTCATTTGTGCAAAAATATAGTCATATCATCGAGATAGATGACAATGATCTTATTTAAAAGCTCCCCACATGCGATGTCCATGGCCCTTTGAAACATAGCCCTAGCATTGGACAATCTGAAGGGCATGCATTGATAGGCAAAGGTACCCCACTTGGTTGTGAACACGGTTTTGTGTTGATCCTCATCCCTGACCAAAATTTGATTGTATCCAGAGAATCCATATAGCAATGAAAAGTGCTGAGCCCCAGCAACAACATGAAGGATCTGATCAATGCGAGGCAATGGGTAGTGATCCTTCAAGGATGCTCGGTTCAAGTTTTAAAAATCCACACATAGCCGTATATCTCCATTTTTCTTATGGACCAAAACCAAATTAGCAACCCAAGTCGAGTGCTTAATCGGATATATAATATTGTCCTACAACATCTTCGCAATTTTGACCTTCATGAGGGCTTCAATATTTGGGTTCATCGGTCTCTACTTCTGCCTGAAGGGTTTAACTCCTTCTTCTAGCTCGATAGTGTGTTGAATGATCTATTTATCATATCCCCTCAGATCCTCATAGCTCCAGGCCACGATGTCAAAAAACTCTTGACACAATTTTCTGATCTCTTGCAATTCAATGGGAGTAGAATCAGTTCCAATTTTGATGACCTTATCAGCCTCCAACTGAAGCTCCATGTACTCTTTCTCGTCAACCTCAATCTGATGCTTCTTGGACCAATAATTCTTATCAAACAATATTTCTAGAGTAATGAGGCCTTTAGTAATGTGGTTATTCTACAACTGAATCAGGCCTTCAGTTTCTTCATGCTCCAAGGTCCTTCCCTTGATGGTGGCAGCTTCTTGAACCAAAAATTTAACAATTTTCTCATTGCTATCGAAGACTTGCCAAAAGGTGTCCTTGTATGGGATAGAGGGCCTATACACCATTATCACTATTTTTGGCCTTCTCACCACCTGCTCGATTGGTGAAAATTTTGCTCCCAAGGAAGCCAGCAAGTCAGCATGTTTATTTTGTTCTCATGGAACGAAACACATGCTGATAGCAGAGAATGATTCGAATAGGTCCCAGACCTTGTTGTGATAGTTCTTGAGATAGTGGTGCTTGGACACACACTTATTGGTCAACCGATTGACAATCAGCTCATAGTCACCAAAGATTTGCAAATGTCACGCTCCAAGTTTCTTAGCCTTCTTAAGGCCTAGGCATAAAGCCTCATATTCTACTGCATTATTTGTGCAGCTCTAGGTCAAATGATATGAATATGATCGTTGAATCCCAAAAGGTAATACTAGAACAATCCCAACTCCAATGCCATTTCTACATCGTGCTCCATCGAAATAGAGCTTCCAGAGCTGGTCATGACTTTCATCATTCTTTTCTTTAGCCTTTTCAGGCTTAAAAATGGAGTAACACCCCAAATCAGTTTCCATCATGGCATTGAAATTGGCCATGGAAAATTCATTTTCTGGGTGGAGCTCTTCCAAAGCTTCTTCCATTAAGTCAAGCTAGCCAAATTCTTCAAACATCATGTGCACCGAATTTTCTAACCTATCCATTTCATCTATTCTCTCCACATGAAATGTGGAAGGCTTCTCATTGAAAATTTTCACCTTTTTACCTTTATGGATCACCTCCAAATGAGTAAAATATAAAGAAAGGTAACCCCCGAGTTTAGTTGTGAACTCTCGGGAGAGACACATACCAAAACATGGCTCTAGGTCCACTACTATGATCTCATGGATCACAGTAATCTGAGGCATGGCGTGTAGGGAGATAGGAACATCCTTAATTATGCCCATCGTCTTTACTGAGGTACCATCTAGCTACAAAACTCTCATGCTAGTCCTTGTATATTCCATGCCTATGACATCACATACTGCCTTAGGCATGACAGTAGTAGCTGCTCCTTAGTCAAGGAGGCAATTATGCACCATATGTCCCTCCATTCTCAATGAAAGATAAAAATGTGGTGGTCTATTTTTTTTTGTGACTGAAGAGGTCAGAGTTTGAGCCATAACTACTTGGTTTGGAGCCTTCCCCTTACTTTGTGTGGTCTTCAAAGATTCTTGTAAGAGATTCACCTGTCCAGGTAGCTGCAAGGTGTCATATAGACTTACCTTGGCTGGTATCCTTTTGAGTTCTTTGACAATGTTGTACTCCATCAAAATCAGCTCTCTCCCTCCACTAGCAGATTCAAATCTGCTTCTATATTGTTGGGTGGCATCCACTCGTTGTTGTTTAGTCAATTATGAATACCACAACGTCTCTCTAGCTTATTCCTTCATTTCCATGTGCGGCTGGGAGGTAGAAGCCTTAGCTTGCAACCTCTCTTTTGCTTGTGGTGGAAGCAAATCCTTCGACAAAACAGGTGGGTCTTGTTGCGGGGCTGGAGGATCATGAGTCTTTGTAGGTATTTGTTGCTTTATTGCTTGTGTATGAGGCACTTTCAATGGCTCCATCTTATCCGGATCTACCATCATTGGTTTCTTGCCGCTGCGTGTCAATACTACCATGTATTCCTTAGGAGACATCGCAGAATTATGATCCACCTCTTGAATCATGTTTATACGGCTCCCCGTAAGAACTTGTAAATAATTTTGGTGGACCATGCAAGTGGACTCATCATGTGGGTCGTTGCATGAAGAACACCAGTAATATGGCTCATATGAAACTTTAGAGGGGCCAGCCTCTTCACTTACCAAGATCGTTGAGTTCCTCTCAGGTACTTTCTCTATAACCTTTCTAGGAGCAACTTGCTCTCTAGTTACCGCCGAAATAAATATTCATGGCTGAAAGTTCCTTTCCGCCTCTCTCCACTCCATAGATGTCATCTTGTTAGTGAGGGCTCTCATGGTCGACTAAATTTCTTACAAAATAGCCAATTGAGGATTTGGGCTTGAGGACACAGGCGATGCCGGTAGAGGTAATGGAACTGGTGGAGAAGGTAATGTAGGAGTTGAAACTAGAGAGCTTAATTGTGGAATGGGAATCATAGATACCGAAGTTGTGGGAGGATTCCATGAAGATGAAGGGTACATGGATGGAGCAGTGTAATATGTAGAGGCTGCACCTGTAATCTGGTATTGCGAAAGCTCAAGAAAAATGGGCATAGTCATTTTCGGAGGCAATTTCCCAATGGCAATCAGATCGGCCTAAGCCTTCTGTTTCTGGGAATATAGTGCAGGAAATGTTTGAACGTTGGACATCCTAATGTTCATACTAATATCTGAGTGGAAAGCCCTAAGCTAGTAAAATGTCACTTGGTCATTGGTAGGGCGGAGACCATCAGGAACTCTCTGCCAAGTTTGGGAAAACCTAACATTGAAATCCACTATCTCATCTTGAGGATGCCCCTTGATATTAGTAAATTGATGCAGCAAATAAAATGGTTCTGCTTGCTCATTGAACCCTTTGATTAGCATCTCTGCTAATTGATCCCACAAATTTATGGAGTTGGGAGATAAGGATCTATACCAGCACAATAACTTATCGTGGAGTGACAGCATGAGCAATTTTATCATGGCATCTTCATCTATGATATTATGAATTATAGCCAAGGATTCCACATCTAACACATGCTCATACATGGTCTTTCCAGTCCCATCATATGTAGGCAAAGCCTTTAATGCTACAACAGGAACTAGATTTTGAAAAGGCAGGTCCAACGCTCCCGAATGGTTCCAAGCAAAAAATTGATGTGGAGGAGGTTGTTGACCAACCATTTGCACTGCTGGATTTGGATGTACTGGAAAGCTCATAGCAGTACTGGGAGGAGTTAGAGATGGCACAAACTAACCCGCCGCCTACGAAGAGATATCAAATGACGGGCTCATAGGACTTACCAATCTTGAGCGCTCCCTCTAGTTTTGAACATCGATCTCAAAGAATTTGACTAGGTCTTCCGATTCTTTGGCTCTTGATATCATGATCATGAAGCAAATATTTTCACCAGCTTCACAATTGGAGATTTCTAGGTACTATACAGTCGCCCCCAGCAGAGTCACCAGATGAACTTACAATCTCTGCTTTGAGGCAAGACAGTTCATCAAAATCTTGATTCCTCTAGGTGTCAAAATATGGGACTTGTGAGTCCCACCAGGCATGCCAAAAATTGTTGGCATAGGTGGGTTTGTCAACTTGAAATAGTACTTGTCCCACCGATTATGGATCTTACTGAGACAGAAACAGTCTGTCCCACCGGGCATGCCAAAAACTTTTGGTCACGAATCCACCTAGACATATAAAATGTGCCCTAGACCTTACCAACATTGAAAGGCAGAGAGAAATAGAAGTCTCCTGGGCCAATCTCCAGAGAGAGCTAGCTCCTAAAATAATCTAAACTGATTTCAAGGTTTAGGGTTAGAAATAACAGAGAGATGGAAATATGGCTGAAGCCGATAGTTGATAGGGAGAACAAGCTTAGATAGAAAATAACCTCAAACTAAATCGTGAAGATAAGCAGCAACTGATTCTTAGAATGCACATACAAAAATTGGGTCAAACATTGACCATAAGTTTGCCTTCAATTATACTTCAAATGTTCAAATGAAAACAAAGCCAAATTCAGAACAGCGGAATTCAACTTATATTTTAGCACTTAACTAAGCAGAAGTGAATTACACATAAAGCATCACATGAACATCAGTTTGGATCACCAACTCAAAAGACTCTAATAACATAGCAAAATACGTTTAGGATTTCTGCTTCAATTTTTGCAAAAAGGTCCTCCTCTTTTCTTGAGATGTACATTAGTATTTATAGAGGTCTTCCCTATCCCTTTCAAATCGCAGCATTTAAAACATAAAACAGATTTTGAAGAGGAGATCCACAAAATATGTATTTGGAAAGAGAAACAATCCCCCTAAATTTGCCTCGGAGAAATCACATTCCCTGCTTTTATGGATCAAGTTTGAAAATCGAATGGAAACAAGGGACCACATTTATTCATTAAATGAATGTTCTCGAGGCATGCTTGAAGTGTTAGGAGATCATGAACAAGAGCTTTTAATACCGGAGGCATCTTTAATTTTGGTGGCTTCGAAAATTGCATGATTTAACATGTTCTCCCATCTTGCGCACATAGGTAAACAACGAAACATTTAATTTTGGAGCCTCTTTGACCTCGATCTCAAAACCAATTGGAGATATTTTAAAACATTACTTCGTTTGATCCTCATTTTCTACTTACGTTCTCCTATGTAATATGAAGAAAAATGTGGACAGAACTTTGTTGGGCCTTTGTTGTCACTTCTGTCACGAAAATGCAACGTGTCGCAAAATCATGACATTTTTCCCTCACTGCTTTCTCTTGTTGCTACCAGTCATGAAAACACGATGTGTCATGAAATCGTGACATCCTCCTCTCGCTTGGCTTTTGTCTTCATGCACTTCCGTGAAAACATGACGTGTCGTGAAATCGTGACATCCTCCTTCGTTTTGTTCCTTCGCTGCTCCTTGTCACAAAAACACAAGTCATGAAATCACGATAATTTTCTCCTGCCTTGTGCTTTTTTGCTTTCTCCCTACGAAAACCCGACAAGTCACGATTACAAAATCGTGACATGTCGTGAAATCGTGACAATTTTCTCCCGCCTTGTACTTTTTTGCTTTCTCCCCATGAAAACGTGACAAGTCGTGAAATCGTGACATGTCACGAAATCGTGACAATTTTCTCCTACCTTGTACTTTTCTACTTTCTCCCCACAAAAATGCGACAAGTCACAAAATCGCGATATGTCGCGAAATCGTGACATGTCGCAAAATCATGACAATTTTCTCCCGCCTTGTACTTTTTTGCTTTCTCCCCACGAAATCGTGACATGTCATGAAATCATGACATTTTTCTATCTTCTCCTTCGTTGCCGCCTCCGTTGCGAAAATTCAACATGCCGCAAAATCGTGACATTCCATACCATCTTGCTCCTTCCTCGCTTTCCTGCCATGAAAACGTGACAGGTTGCGATATCGCGTCAATCCATCCTTGGCACTCCCCTTTGCTGTTGTATTGCATGAAAATGTGACATGCCGCCTATCACTTTGCTTTCTTGCCACTATCTGCCATGAAAATGTGACAGATCGTGAAAATGCGACATGTCGCGATGTCGCAACAACTTTGCCTTTACTGCTCCATTTTGCTGCTTTCTAGCGCAAAACCACAATAGGTTACAAAAATGCGACATGTCGCGATTTCGCAACATTTTTCTGTGCTTAGCTTTTTTCTGCATCGGACGTCGTGAAACCGCAACAGGTCACGAAAATGCAGCATGTCGTGATTTCACGACATTTTTAACTTACTTTAATTTGGCACAAAACTTGTAGAGATTTTTGTTTTTTACTAATTATCCCTTTTGAGGTGCTTGGAGGGACAAACAGAGGACTGAGTATCTCTACAATTTGTGCATTATTTTGCATGAACGACAACAACCAAAAAAAATGTGGCAAAAATGCTAACAGGTTTCCCCATCCCCATCCTCATAGAGGGTAGATAGGGCACACAAGAGTCACAACATCTCAAACTTCATATGAGACATTGAGAATAGGTCTACCCACTAAAGGGCAAGAAACTAGAGCTACATCCAGTCATAGATATAAAATAGAATATTTTCTTCACACAAGAGGAAGGATTCCAATATATTATGACCTCATTGGAGGAAATGGCACCCCAAGGCATCATCCATGAAAGACAAGATAGCTAGATGAGTTGGATCGGTTTCATCCGAGGCCACCTCCCAAAATCATAGCCACAAAAAATTATGCATCTGGAAGTACATGAAATGTTACTTATAATTGCACCTCTCAACCTAGGGATGCTTTAGAGTGACTCCACTATTCTTATGTAGGGTCTGACCATAGAATCACTTATCAACACACATAATAGATTGCATTAGCTAGAAAAAGAAAATAAATAGCAAAAACCTCTTCGAGAAATCTATGAATCAAAAGCATAAGAAGAAAATCATATAAACATGAGTCTTCTTTAACAACGTAATCTAACCACATGCGACGGTTAGAAAATGCATTGCATAAAGAGCGAGAGCTAGTGGAAGATCTCAAGCATGACAAACAAAGAGAAATACTTTTATGCCAACATGAGCAGCGTCTAAGAGAACAAGCTAAACAACTAGCTCATATCAATATACAATCCAATGGCAATGATCATCAAAAGGATAAACTTGCTGACTCACCAAGAGAAGGGCACACTAGACAAGAAGAAATCCCACAACAAAACCACCACTCAAATCATGAACAACTTCAAAGTGGTGGAGAAAGGGTAAATATGATAAATCAGAATCAAAGACATCTGAAATCCCCTCATAGGAGGGAAGATAATAGAACAAGTCAAGTGCACATAGGGTTACCTCCATTACCACCGTGAGGGAGCCTGCAATAAGAGGAACGCCTTGCCTCAAATGTATTCCAAGAACTTGCTAAAATGATGAAGTCCTTTGAAAAATAAGAGACAACAGGGAACCAACCAACATTGAGTAAAATACACAACTAGCCATTATGTCCATCAGTCCCTAGCCCTACATATCCTAAGAATTTTGAGATGCCTAGGTTAGAAATGTTCAAGGGTGAAGAGGATGCACAAGAACATGTTACCAATTTCACCAATGCATGTTTCCATCTTGAAGACAATATGCTTTTATGCTAGAGACTTTCATTATGACATTTTTCAGGTGCTACCACTCAATGGTTCAACCAACTGCCCAAGCACAACATATCTAGTTTTGAATAACTAGTAAACGCATTCCTGAATCATTTCTCCTTTGGTGCTAAAATAAAGGTGAAACTTTCAGACTTAGCCAGCTTAAAACATTATGATGATGAGCTAGTAATGGAATATGGAGATATATGCAAAAAATTCATGGTAAAGTTATCATTCTTTGTCCCCACAGAATAAATTGTTCGCATGTTTACCAAGAGTTGTTCTAAACACATATACCTCTTACTACAACTTCAACAATATCCATTATTTGAAGAAACCTTGACACAGGCCAAACTCATTGAGGACATAAAAGTAGATGAAGGAACCATCAAGATCTGAAACAAGGAGTGGAACAAAAATGGCAAGAATGACAAATACAAGCAGAAACAGGCAAACCCTGCTCTTGTTAATCAAGTAGTATTAGTTGCACCTAAGGATGGGACTGTGTAGCAACCCTAGAATTATCAGGCACAGCCCCCACCAACCAATTACGATCAAAAGACCAGTCAAGGGTGAAACATAGAAAGCAAGCCATCTCGCTATTTTACACCTCTATCAGAGTCAATGCAATAAATTTTCAACCAATTGAGTGAGGCTGGGAAGATCAAATTTCTTGATGTACCTCTTATAGATCCCAACCATCATAAGCCAAAAGGATATAGGGAAGATCAATTTTACCCTTATCACAAGATATCGTGGCATAACATTAAATTTTGCATTGGTTTTAAGCACCAGATGCAAAACATGATTGAGTTAGGAGAACTTAAAGTTGACAACCCATTAGCTCCTAATAACAGAGATATGGGCATATACAAAAACCCGCTACCAAACCATGAGGTCCCTAGAGGGAAATGTGCCCAATTCAATCAGGTCTGAATTGATACACCTACCCATAAGTACATTAGGATGGTTGAAATTGTCAATATAGCTACCATAACTAGACGATATGGTCAACCATAACCTCCTGAGACTCCCATTAATGTCCTAGATGCACCTAGCCAGAGGCAAGGGCAGAACAACCTTCTAGAGCCACCAACCCGACCTATGGTAACTATTCAAAGTAGACTAGAGTAAAACTTACAAGCTACTCCGACCAAGCTATCTATCTATGATCTCATACAACAATCCCCAAATAATAGGGAGGCTTTGATGGATATTTTGAGATCAATTGAGCTCCAACCACAAGATCCAAATGTATTCACTTATTTTGTGGGACAAGTACAAGAATGTCAAGAACCTGTAATCCGATTTTATGATCATGAGATTAAGACAGTGCCTACCTTACCAGACCCTCCACTGCACATTGTTACATCAGTCAATTATTTACCTTTTAAGCAGGTCTTGGTTGATACAGGTTCTTCAATCAACATCATCATAATAACAACAATAGAACACCTTAATATCCCCAAGTCAAATATCGTTCTAGGCGCCTACACATTAAGAGCTTTCAATGGTTCTTGATGCAATACTGGGAACGATAGTCCTACCCATCAAGGTGGGGCATAATACCATCCCTATGATGTGTCATGTGTTTGAAGGGACCATGCAATACAACATCCTCTTAGTGCATCCTTTTATAAGAGATATGAATTGTGTTCCTTCGATTTTACACCAACGTGTCAAGTATGTGCATGATAAAAAAATCTTTGTGGTGCTGGCTGATGAAGAACCATTCAAATACATCCATCAGGTGGATTTCCCAAGAGAATTTTGTATTCCTTCTACCCAAATGTATGTAGCACCTCATCTTGTGCCCAAAATGACTAATGATTCGAAGAGACCATCAAAATCTAAACCAAAAGACAATCAAAAGCTAAAGGATCCCATAGTTGAGGAAGGAAATCCCAAGGAAGTGCTAACCATAGCCATTGAGAAAATTCCAAGTCCCATGGAATAAGAAGATATCCAAGATCAAGCTAAGGAGATACTAGAACCCGTTTCACCAGTGTCATCTGTAGGATCATCCACATCACATGTGACAATACACTTGGAAAGCATAGGAATAGGAGATTATCTTGTGCAGAACATAAAATTTACACTTATCCTAGAGTCTGCACAGGACATGGGACAGCCAAAAGACCTAAGACCACCAGTGGGAATAGTGGTTCTGCTTGGAATCCCTCCCAACCAGACCAACTTTGTCTATGTTGGTCTGGACTGCACCCATAAGTATACAGACATAGAATAGGACAATTATTAACTATTCACTGTTAATTTTCATTAACTCTCTAATACCGAGTTTGCTCTAACCTACTTTGAACGTTGTCATTGGTATGGTTACGGTCTTGGTATATATGAGCAGGGGTGTAGGCGGCCATTCAATATGTAATACCAGCTTCCCTCTAATAGATTTGGGTTAGGCTATCACATCATAGGTCAAGATGACTCTCTAGCAGTAGCCTTGGATAGATTACGCTTGGGGTTAGGATAAGATATTGATTTTATTCCTTATCACCCACAAATTACAAGATATCTAATCAATAGACAAGTGGTTGTGGTAAACATACCACCACCCGAGACTTATCATCCAAGCTTCACAATTGATGCCATCCCAATAGGTTGCAACTTATGGGATGAAGAGAAAGAAGAAAATGGATATGAGGCAAGCGATGATGAAGCACAAGCAAGCTTAGCCTATCATGGGCCTCACTATTTACAAAGCCTTGCCTGGTCCAACCACAATGAAAGTGGATACATATCATATGAAAGTGGCTATGAGTTAGATGACTCAATATAAAGAGCCTACCTAGGGCCAAGGTAGTGGTCCCAAAGCTTTAGGCAAGACACTAATGCAAATGGCATCTTCATAAGTGATGAATAATATTAGGATGAAACAGATATGGCCTACGTGAGGCCAAGAAACACACCCCTTGTTCTGGGACCACATACCAATTCTAATAGTTTTTGGATAAGTGATGATGACTTTGATGATGATATTGATATGGCTTCTCTTGGCTCTCGCCACTTACGGCAAGTCAACGTACTAGTAGGAAGAGAATTGGTACTTCGTGTCATAAACCCTAGATTGTAATTTTTGGGAAGACTTTTTGACTTCGTTGCCATTCACCGTGTGGTCAATACCCCTCTGCCTACGTTCAAGGAGCTCTTAGAACCCAATGATCCTATTATTTGACCTTCTCATGGGCCAGATCTAGATATTCCTTTTCCTATAGAGCCTCATTGTGAGTGTGGAGGGGAAAACTCTGAGATAATATTTCACCCATGTGGTCCTGGAGATTTCATTCCATACATCAATACAATCTCCATTGATTTGGCAACTCCACTTCATAACCCAGCAGATCTTGCTAAACCACTATATCTTGATACAAAGGCTATTGATTGGGATTGTGTTGATTCATCTATATAGCATGAAGACCTTTTCCCTATTGAAGAGGTGTGACAACCATTTTATTTTGCATAAGGTTGTGCATATGACGTATTCCATGTCGGTTTGGATCTTGAGTCAATAAGACCTTTAAATCCTACCAATAGAATTCATTTGATACCCACACCTCACTAGTTGGAGGAGAGGTCGCATATGGCTATAGAAGTGACTTTCGATATGGACATCAGTGATGATCCTACTCAACCAAAGAAATTCAAGTTCGGAGAAAGTTTGTCTCCAGAGGAACAAGCCATCATAATCTCTCTCCTTAAAGAGAGGTCAAATATTTTTTCTTGGACTTACAAAGACATGCCAGGGATTAATCCAAAGTTAGTTTTTCACAACCTTTAATTGGATTCCATGAAGAAGCCATTCAAGCTAAAGTTGAGGAAAATGCATCCAACCGTCACTTTGATGGTGAAAATGAGTTACAAAAATTGTTGGATGCGATTTTCATAGTCCTAATTGACTACCCCGAATGGATTTGCCCATGGGAAAACCAGATGGAAGAGTCCACATTTGCACAAATTTTAGAGGCTTGAATAGGGAAAATCCAAAGGATTCATTCCCGTTGCCAAACATAGACGCTCTTGTTGATGCCATCGTAGGTCATTAGATGCTCGCCCTAATGGATGGTTTTTCTGGATACAACAAAATCCGAATCAAACATGAAGATCAACATAAAACTATTTTCATTACTCTATGGGGGACATTCTATTTCAAGGTGATGCCATTTGCCCTAAAGAATGTTGGTGCCACATATTAGTGGGCCATGACATACATACTTCATGACTACATGCACATAATCTTAGAAGATTACATGGATGACTTGCTGGCCAAGTCTTTAGTATAGCAAGAGCATGCTGAAATCCTTGAGAAAGTCTTCGATCGCCTCATTGAGCATGTCATATTGAACCCTAAGAAGTGCGTGTTTGGTGTGACTTCTAGTAAGCTCTTAGGTTTCATTATTTCTAAGAGATGCATTGAAGTCGATCCTACAAAGGTAAAGGCTATAATGGAAATGGCCGCCCCTACCAACATTAGGGAGTTAAGAAGCCTACAAGGCAAGGTAGCATCCATAAAATGGTTTATTTCTCAATTATTAGATAAGTGTCATCCCATGAACCGGTTGCTACACAAGGATGTCCCATTTCATCGGGATGAAGAATGCCAACAAGCCTTTGTAGAGATCAAAACTTACGTAGAAACACCATCGATGTTGGCTCCACTAAGGCCAAACGTACCATTTTTACTATACATATCGGCTATTGATTTCGCTTTAGGCACCATGTTGGCCCAAAAGAATGCACAAGATAAAGAGAAAGTCATATATTACATCAGTCGTACCTTGGTAAGTTATGAGCTAGGATATGCGTATGTAGAAAAATTGTGTTTAGAAGTAGTCTTTACAACCAAAAAGTTACGACACTACATGTTGAGCCATACGACCTACATTATATCCAAAGAAAATCCTTTGCAGTATATGACGAACAAGACCTATCACAATACACATACTGCAAAGTGGATCATGCTATTGATAGAATTTGATATAGATTTCATAATCTAGAAGTCCATTAAGGGATAATTCATAGCAAATCAATTAGCAGAGGTGACTCTTCAGGATAGTAAGCCTCTCACCATATAATTGCTTTATGATGTGGTCTTCGCATTATCAAATCCACCCGAATATGAAGAGCCTAAAAAATAAAGATACATGGCATTATTCTTTGATGGTTCAAGGTGCGAACAAGGGGGCGGAGTAGGGATAGTCTTTATCACACCACAAGGTACTTCATTGCCCTTATCATTCAAGCTAGACTTTCCTTGAATGAACAATACCACAGAGTATGAGGCCCTAATATTGGGACTCCAAAAAACCATTGCAATGGACATTACAAGATTGATATCTTTGGTGACTCTTTTCTCATAGTTAATAAAGTCAAAGGATTGTTCCAATGCAGGTGCCCACTCCTAAAAGCTTATAAGTAGCTTGTTGACACTTACCTAGCCCGAATAGAATGGTATGACATTGAGGCAATCCCTCGCACGTCAAACAGATTTGCAGACACCATGGTATATTTGGGATCCTTAATCCCTCAGAATCTATCTACTGATTTCACAACCATTCACGTTAAAGTGCTCACGTACTCAACATTAAAATGTGAGGCTATTTACAATAAAGAGTTAGTCAACATGATCCAGACCGAACCAAATTAGGATCAATCCTTCAGAGCTAGAGCTTTCTTGCAAATGGTACCTTGGGAATATTTGATCTCTCAAGGTCCTACGAAGTGTGGTACAACCATTCACCATAGGGTTGTTTCTCAATCTGTGTTCTCAAATTTTGGATCGTGGGAGGAGCATGTCATTTTATCCATAGAAGTTGTAGCTTATCAAGATTGGCTTTTCCAATTATGAGATTTTCTAAAACTATGAATGATATCGCAAGGCCTATTGCATGTCACAATATGAGCATTTAAACAAAAGGTGATGAGGTATATCTTGCTAGGAGAGATCCTTTATAGACGAGGCTATTATGGAATGCTCCTTCGTTGTCTTGAGCTCCAGGAAGCATCTTGGAAAATTTTGCAAGCTCATGACGATACGTGTGGTGGTCACTTCAGTGGTATGGCCATCATTAAGCACATCTTGAGAATGGGTTACTATTGTCCCACAATGGAAAATAACTATTGCGAGTATGTCAAGAAATGCATTAAGTGCCAGCATCATACAAACCTCACTCACCATCATAAGCCTTACAACCCATCCAAGTAGCATGGCCCTTCTCATATTGGGGACTAGACTTGGTTCGAAAGATCTCACCCCATCCTCAGGCCATCACACAGTCATCATAATGGCCACTGAGTACTTTACTAAATGGGTCAAAGTGATCCCCCTAAATTCGATAACTAGACCAAGGATTGTGGATTTTATACTCCACAATATCATAAGTCATTTTGGGGTCCCTTAAAAAATAATATCAAATAATGGGCCATATTTCAAGAAAAAAAATGTGCATGATTTGATGAACAAATACCACATTCAACATAGTTTTTCAACACCCTATTATCCACAAGAAAATGGGCAAGCAGAAGCCTCAAACAAAACAATAATCTCCATCTTGAGGAAGACAGTGAAAGATAATCATAAGGACTGACATTTGCAATTGCCTCTAGTGTTATGGGCATATAGGACTAGTGTGTAGACGCCCACTGTGGCAACACTGTTTTCACTTGTATATGGCGCTAAAGCCATCATGCCCCTAGAGTTATAAATTCCAACCCTATGCATAGCATTGAAGGACTTCATAGATGATGACACCGCATGGCAAATCTGCTTTGATCAGTTAACACTTCTTTATGAACGTTGAGTCAATGCCTTGGAATATCTCTGTGTATTATCAATATCGCCTTACGTGAGCCTACAATAGTAAATTCCACTTAAGAGAATTCAAGGTTGGAGATCTTGTGCTCAAAGAAAACCATCAGAACTCAAATCTGTCATCACACCTACGAAACAAATTTATGAAAAATTGGATAGGCCCCTACATGATTTCAGAAAGGGTTGGGCCTAGAGCATATCACCTCACATCATTGGATGGTGTTGAAGAGCTTGAGCCTCTCAATATAATTCATTTGAAGGTATTTTATACATAAAATACAAAAACATTCAAATATACATAAAATACAAAAACATTCAAATACGTCATAAAATACAAAAACAATACAAAGCATCAAAAATACAAACAAATCATAAACACATAAAATATCCAAAAACAAAAATGCTCCAAGGGTACCCAAGCCACTTGGCCAAATTCAATAAAAAATGCTCCAAGGGTATCTTCACGCTACTTGGTCACCTTAATAAAAAATGCTCCAAGGGTATCTTCATGTCGCTTGGTCACCTTAATCAAAAATGCTCCAAGGGTATCTTCATGCCACTTGGTCACCTTAATAAAAAATGCTCCAAGGGTATATTCATGCCACTTGGTCACCTTTACCAAAATGCTCCAAGGGTATCCAAGATGCTTGGTCAAACTAAATAAAAAATGATCCAAGGGTCACTTCACGCAGTTTGGTCAAAATCTAAAAGCCCCAAAGGCACAATAAGCCCTTTGGTTAAAATATAATCAAAAATACAAAAATAATGCAAAAATCAAAAATACAAAAATAGTTGCATCTCACATCTACATCCATATAGTTGCATTACATCAAAAATGCATGTCTATTGAATTTGCATATGTTATGATCACACTCTTGCAAACAATGCCACACTTTGTATCACAACCACAAATACACAAGTCCACCTTCATCCATTCATCCATGTGTGTAACTATGTTTTTCAACACAACCATATCATGTTGCTATAAGGAATAGGCTAAGATTTTCTAGTCATTCAACCATATCTAGTGGTCTTATCAATTTTATGGGAAGCCATATTAATTAGTATAGAGTAAGGTCTAGTCGTGAATTCCTTAGATATTCAGGATCCTATCACTAATTAAAAACACTAAAATCGTAGTTGGGAAAAGGTAAAGATGAAAGCTGCAAAAGTGGTCTAGGTTACATTAAGCAAAAAGGGTCTTCCTTGCTTATCCCCCTATGCAACCGGTTCAAAGGTGTTGATAATTGGTAAAAGGAAAAGTTCCACCCTACCAATTTAAATCCCTTACTTTCATTGAAACAAGCAAAAATTCTAGATTCAAGCAAAAGTCAAAAGCAAAACAAGTGATTATCATCACTACATAAATCCCTTCCTTTCATTAAAATGAGAAAAAGTCCCAAAATCAAGCAAAATTCAAAGTCAAAACAAACAAGTGATTTTCATCCTTACATAAGTCCCTTGCTTAAGAGAAAAATCAATAAAAAATAAACAGTGATTTTCATCACTAAGCATGAGCAAGTATCCCAAATGAAATGAATAAAAGAAGGGAATGGAGCTTGAATCCCTAGAATTCTCAGCATTGTACAAAATCAAAAGGTGATCCCCATTACGGGTTGGTGTACAACCATGCCTGGCAATGATGGTACCCTTACGCATGATGATATGTCTATCACAATAGCATCTTGTATTTATGTAGACCAATATTTGCATGTGGATGAGCTGGATTTAGGTAACCCAACGCTACCTAGTGGTATAGTCCAACTAAGTCCAACATAGGATAATATGAACAATTGAGGATCCATGATCTTACCAATGGGCTGAAATAATCTTGCCTAACATCGGAGGAAATTCTTGAGTTCTATATAAATGTAACCATTTGCACACATAGGTATAATGAATACCTAGGTCCATGATGAAATCCTTGTTTTTCAAAAGTCTTGTGTGGTCAATATGCAGTTGTTGATAGAGTAGCTAGAGTGTTTGAGTCTCAGGAAAAACCTCAAAAATTTGTACATAGCAACAAATCATATCATTCATCACATCATCAGTTTTCTTTATGAAGTTTTTTAAATTAAGGGGTATTAACAAAGTAGGCTAGATACCGGATAGATGTCAAAAATAATATCTACATGGCCACTGACTATTTTGAATCTTTTAAATAACATAAGCTTTATCAAGAAATTACATACATTCTACGCCAATACATTTCACATATGAATGCCTAAATAATTAGTTCTTATGATAAGAATGATTATTTACATTCATGATTATTATACTTTTTGTGGTATCACCCATTTAGATTTTTGAAATCATATCATATGCATTCCTTATGTTTTAAGTGATTAAAGCATACATGTTCATTCACATTAGATTAAACATCATATAGACAATGCATGACACATTGCATTTACCATATCATAACATAAGTTATATGGATACAATTAAATCAAAATTAAATATACATATAAAAAAAATATTGCATCCATAAACACATAATTTCATAAATCATCCATCCACATCTAATATCACATCATTGCATCCACCCATGCATAGAATCATAAATCCATAATCAAATCAACTCATGATACATCACATCATGTCACAATAATCAAATCATATAAGCATATACATAAACATCTACATAAGCATCCATATCAATATCCATATCATCATAAATATCACCTATCATCTAACACATATATCAACTCATCATAATGCCATCATCACATCACATAAGTAAAACAAAAACATAAGCAATAAATGACACACATAATGAAGCATAATGTAAAGATCTCATATAAATGTATGTCTCAAAAAGTGTCTCAAAATGTGTATCTCAAGTGCATGGATGTACAAAAATACCCGAAGGCTACAATCATATAGGTCAACTGACCTCAAAAATAAAAGCCTAATGCATCATCAATCAAACACTAGGCCTGTACCCCCTACAACACCGTCCCCTATGGCTGGATCTTGGATGGAGTGATGTGAGCCTGCTAGCCTCTTTGTGTGAGTCAGGGTCCTCTAACTAGGCCGTATGGAAGACTACCCTGAAGTGGAGTGTCCACTAGCCTGTGATCCACCTGCACCTATCCTCTCCTTAGCAATGTGGCCCATATGATCAGCAATATTTCCCTCATACTCATCTAGCAAAGTCTACATCCACCTGATCTTTACCCCCAGGTCTACCTCATACTCATCTTTGCAAAGTCTACAACAACCTACATCCTGGTAGCACCGCTTTTGATAGCAGCCTGTAAGGCCTATATCTAAGCCATGAGTTTCTCTATAGTAGCATCTCATTGTACTATAGTATCATCTCGATGGGCTATAATAGCATCACGTTGCTATACATGTATCTTGGTCGACTGGAGCTTGGCCTCTACATCATGCAGCTGCATCTTAAGATGAGAATCTCTCTCCTTAGGATACAACTCCTTCTCCTCCTTAGGAACCTCCTTCTCCTCCATTGACACCTACTCTATCGGTTGGCCCCATCCTTTAGTCCTAGCTTAGACTCTATGCCCTGCTAGGTCCATGCCTCCATCTCCATCATCATCCTCACAGCCCAAAATTTCATCACCATGCCACATCAGATCATCCCACCACTTCACGAATGCATTTGTGACTTCCCCAGTGACTCCTAGGTCAACTTCTATGGCATCCTCCTCACCAACAAACTTTGTAATATGTGGGGGAGGGAGGTCTCTCTCTACTCCAATACACCTGTACAAGAACGGTATAAGTGGCACATCCTGCTACAATCCTTATTGACGAAGAACTCAGGAGTAGAAGAAATACACCCTGATGTTGGCCTTACTACCAATGAGCCATCGCTCGCACCGCGTCCTAACTATAAAACTGGGTGGATAATCCCAAGTTGGGCACTCGTGATATGGGTGCCATATGACGTCTCCGACCTATAGCCCAGTGAAAGTAGCAATATAATGGGGGACCTTTCTGCATTATGGATGTCTCTTGTGCTCCTCGTGCTCTTGAGCCCATCTGGAATCATAGCACTACATCCAACCATCAATAGCTATAATTCTGATAAGGAGCCCTCTGGGACAATCCATGTTGATATGCTCCCTTCCCCATACCTGAAGGAGCAAGCTGCGAGCAATGTCGACATGACCCCGTCGACATATGTGGTACAACTCATCATAGCACTGTTCCATTAAGGACCTCCCCCATACATAAATAATGAGCTCCATGTTATCCATCAAGTATTGAATCATCACAAGGAGGTTTCACAGGAACCTCAAGCCTGAGTAGTCTGGGATCATAATGTTGTTGATGACCATAAGCAACACCGTATTCCTCTCTATGAACATCATCTTCCTGTACCATTGTAGGATAGATACACCTCCATACTTGGTGTCCTTGAAGGCAACCGCAACCCTCCTTTCGAAAACCTAAAGAAATACTGCATCACGGTCATTAGTAGCCAAAGAGACGATGGCCACTCCATCAAAAGGGATCTAGAAAATCTTGTACACATCCTCCGATGTGATAGTCATCTCACCGATAGGAATATGGAAGGTGTTCGTCCTAGGGTCCCATCGGTGAACCAGGGTCGTGAGGTAGGCCTGATCCGACATGATCTGTGGCAGCCTGGTAACATATTGTAGTCCACGGGCCTTAAACCAGGCCTAGTCCGTATCATCCATGAGTGGAAGGAGGTCATTTAGGAGCTTTGGATCTTGAGCCCAAGAAGTGAGAATCTAAATATGAAAATCAAAGCATAACTACAATGCATCTAAGGCATAAATCACAATAAAACATGAAAAATAGTGCAAATAATGATAGACTATCCTAAGTCTGAGTGAAAGAGCAATAAATGCACCTAATCATGCAACAAATTTTAGAAAAATGACTCAAAAATTCAAAGAAATCAATTAGTCACCTCGATAAAAATCAATAAAAATCATAAATTTTGCCTAAGGATCCTGGCCATTTTCACCTACAGCGACTAGAAACTAGCCGTTGAGGCTAGTAGCGGCCAATCCCCAATGATCAAATTTCTAACCATTGGGATTCAAAACTAACCACTCTAAGTGACATCGACCAATCTGTAGGTCTAAATGATCACTCTGAGCAGCAACGGCCTATGGGAAACACGTAAAACACATATACCCTAGGCCAAAAATACCAAAAAAATTGAAAAAAAGCAAGGTGGCTAACCCACCTAAACTAAACCTATCTACATGTTCGGTTCATTTTCGGTGAGTTTAATGAGATTCATTTACCGGTTACTTAGTGAGGTTCAATTTTATCAAAAAAGGAAAGTAGGGTTAAGTTTTGAGATAATACCCGAGAAGCTTCAGCTCCTTCGCTCACTGATATCTCACCTTGTGTAGCCATAATCCTTGACGCAAATGCACCTGAATTCACAACTATCACTTTCTCATCAGAGCTCTGGAAAGAAAATTGCCAGCTGGAAGAATGAAAATTCAAAATCCTAGATCGCTTTTTGTACTTCTCAAGTTATGCCTCAGCCGCTGCTGACATTAGCAGCCCGAACTTCTTGGCCGCTCATGGTGAGAGCGGCCACAAGCAGGCAATTAGCGACTGCTGGATCTGACAATGGTGGTTCATAATCAGAGAAATTCCTTTCGTGAGGAATAGAAAAAAGTCAAATAAGCATATTGTGGTGGTTCATAATCATCATAATAGTCAAAAATAACAAAAAAATCACATAAAAACAAATCTCAAGTAAGCTTTGTATTTAGTTACTTACTCTATCAACTCAGCGGTTGCAGCGATTTGCACTCCATGCAATTCGGTGAGATGAGTAAGTTACCATAGAGCTACTTGGGGCAAATTATTCATTTTGGAATTATGATGTATCACCTCAATCCCGAAGAAGATCAAGATGGTCGGACTACTCCACGAGTACGATGGAATCATCCTAATTCTCTTATGACACAAAAACACAAAAAAAAGTGATGCAATACAAGTATTAATAGAATCACTCATCCTAACTCCCTAAGAAGGCTATTTTTGGATGAACTAATCCTTAGGATAGGGATGAATGATCATAATAAACAATTGGAATCACACTTGGATGGGGGTTTACCCATTAAAAGAACAAACATTAGAAAGGAGCCAAACTAGTCATATTGGTCAAGCAACTTGTCGCTTCATTCATTGTACTTCCCTCACCAATTCATTGTGTGAGGGGGTAGTTCAAATATTCAAATAATCATAATCAAAGTCAACCAAAGATCACTCAATCATATCAAAATGGTGTTCATCCTACGAATCATTACATACAACTCTTACAAAACTTTCCCTCGTTTGCTGGGTTCATAAGCAAATATGATATCTTTAGTTTGTAGCTCTCCTCTGGTCGATTCTGTTGTAGCAACATAAGCTACCCAATTACATTTGAGGAATGAGTGCAAGTGAACATGTGCAAGCCCTGTGCTAAATTAAGCCTTCAATCAGGTTGAAGCAATGATTCAAGGATGTGTGTCGTCTTGCATGATTGGGCCATCCAATGTTGATCAGATCAATGATCATCATACACCCTACAAACATAGTAGTCTATGTTTTTGCTCTGCACTGTGTTTTCCACACAACACATCACAAAAAGGGGCATCTGTAGACACCTAAAACATGTCATGTTTAGGGAGACTACTCACATGGGCACATTCATAGATCATGTGACTAAACCTTGGGACCTTCCAAGTATCAAAAGTGGTTTTCACCACTCATTTGGGGTATTCTTAGCCCATCCAAGCCTGGTTGCTATGGATCAGAGCGACTAGATCCTGGACATTGCAGATCAGAGCAACCAAACCTTATTTGTTGCAGATGATAGCAATTAAACCCTAAAATGTATTTTACCACCAATCTAGCCTAATCTTGGGCAAAAGTGGCACTCTACATGCAATAAGGTCAAACGGGGATAATTTTTCATTCCTCCTTACATCCAGTCTACATGAAAGACTCAATTCTAGATTTAGACATCTGTTAACTAACCCTCAAGGATAGACAAAGACTCAAATTCTCATGCTAACAAACAGTTTGTATGCAGGATTCGGTCTTAGGGTTTTAGACCTAAACCTAAGACCTCAACACATTATAAGGAGTAAACCTAAAAGCACTAGGGGACCTTCTTTTATCAATTTGAGGGAGAGAGACCAGGGAGAGATTTTAGAGACTTAGAGTTTTTCTTATAGTGAAGCCCTACCGAATTGGAGAGCAAATTAGAGCACCTTTTGAGGAGCAACGAAGTGCTAGCCGACTAAGAGGTTATCATCTACAGGATATTCAATACATCGTATAAAAGACGATAATCATTTTCAACATCAGTAGCAAGCCTAGGTCTATAGCCTTGGAGAAATAGAGACAGGTTTTCATCTTAGCGACCACTGTCTCAAAAAATGGCCCATAGGCTTAGTCTAGGGTTCTTAGTATTAGTTTCCTTTATCTAGCTTGTTATATGTTTTCACGTTATTAGCACAGATCTGATTTATTGCATTTTATATCATTAGTTTCTATTATCATTGAGCACATTTTCATTTATCATTAATAGTATTACTAACAACCTCATATGAGGAGGCAATTTTAGATAGCTGAGTGTTTGTTGTTGTTTTCATGCTTGTAGGATTACAAGTTCACTGAATAGGTTATCAACATACGAAAGCAAAAGGATCCCTCTAGGAACCACACCTGGAGAAGGAGGTATTTGTAAGCCCTCATATAGTTTCGTGTGCATCATCGAGAAGCCTGCGAGAGTGCATCTCCCCTTGTGAGGGGATATCATACATCTACTGCCCTAATTTATAAAATATGTATCAAAAGAAGGGAATCCCTTAGAGGGATCTATATGTAACCAAACTTGAGAAAAAGCAATAAAAAACATTATCTATTCATTTCTTTGTAATTTTGGTTGTATCTTTCATTTAATGCATGATTAAATATGAATAAGATAAATAATATTCACAAATAGGAGTAGTGGATGGTGCACCGCTTCCTCGGGGTCACTACACAATACATTGCCTAAATTGGCATAACCATAACTAATCCTACAATTGCCCTTGACATATTTTAGATCTTATGTACCATGTTTTGAGTGGTTTCACACAACTTACATTCATATTGTCTATGATTCAATAATTCCTAACATAGCCCCCTTATTACATCATAGTCTTAGTTTTGGATCTGCCTCTAGGCTTTAGCTCTAACTTTGGTTCTTGATTTTAAGGAAAAATATTTTCTAGAGCATGTTGGAATCTCTAGATTTTGAACAAAGGAAATTCCCTCCCTCAATGTAAACTTTGTATTATAGTACTTAGGAGTGTTAAATACCTGCAAACATGCACTCCAAAACTCACTTTACTTATTTAAATACCTAATACTTATGAATTCAATGAAGATTATGATTTCACTAATTATCTTCTTACAATTAAATATATGCATATCCATTCACAGAAATCAATTTTGAGTCATTATATTGTTCCTTCTTGTCTTTTCTTTGAGGATATTTCTCTTGCATTGCCATGTTTTTTGTGTTGGTGGTTTTAGCAACTTGTCTCCATCTCATGTTTTGATCATTATTTGTTGTAATGATACCAATAACCTTCTACTGCTTCTTATTTGTCTTATATTGATTTTCTTGCGAGAAATGATGTATTCACACTTTCTTGGGTTTGCATGATGTGTTGTTTATGAAAATGGTCAAAACTTGAGTACCTTATGTGCAAATTCCTGGTTCTTTTCTTTGTCTTCTACTTCTAACTCTTCCACCTTAAGTTGATCCATTATAGGTGCTTTAATCTACTTCATTTGAAGTTGCAAAGTTTGATTGTTTGTCTTGTTATCATAATAGGTCACATATTCAATTTCTTTTGAGTCATACCAAACATTATTGAGATAACTTAGTTGTGCATATGCACCAAATACATGCTCTTCTTCTTTTACATGATATTTTATTCTTCTCTAATTTGGTTGTCTTTGGCTACATTACTTTGTTGTACCCTTTTACAAATTATATTTTTCTTATCTTATGATGAATTAATTTGTTATTGATGCATATATTGAGAAGAATACCTTTGTCAAGGGATTATGCCAACATTACTTCATTTTGTGGACATTCTTATCACAAAGTTTGCACATCTTTTGTGTATTAAAATTAATGATATCCTTGCACATGAGAATATTTATTTATTTCTGGAAGCATTATTAAGGTCTTATGCCTCTTTTGATTGACCATTTCCATTTTTTATTTGGAATAAGAACTTTTTCTTCTTTTGTTGTGTGTGAGTCCTTTACTTTTTGAAGTAAATTCACCAACTTTTCAAAAGTTGGTGTTTACTCAATGATATTCAAGGTTTTCACAAATACATTTCATTGAGAAGGGAGAGATATTAAAATAAGAGGAACAAGTATCTCATTAGATACCTTTTCTCCCAAGGCTTGTAGTATGCTTGTAATTCAACAACTCTCAAGAAAAAAATATTTTTTCTCCTTACTTAATTTTCAAGTAATGAAGTTGACTTTGGAGAAATAGGATTCAATTATGGTTCCTTGCCTTAAATATTATCTGAAGTTTCTCCCATGCATCTTTAGTTGTGGTAGAATCATGAATGTATGGTTGTACTTTATTAGCTACTCTAAACATGATGATCAATCATTCTTTTATATTTGCCTTGTCAAATTTTTGTTGTTGTTCATCTTCTACATTAGGATGGGTAATGGACCTGTCTACAACTTATCATACTTCTTCAAACTCAAGTGGTGTTCTGATTTTAGTCTTATAGGAAACATAATTATTCCCTCACAATAGTTGGAAATTGGGCAATAGAAACTTTGTTGCACCACTAGCCATATTAAGCTTTGACAAAACTAGACAATTTATCATTGGCTTCGATAAATATGATTAGATTGAATATCATGGTCTTCATGGTGTTCCATATGAACAAGGTACCATTGCAGGAATCACCTATGTTTTTAATTTTATTAAGAGCACCTTACTTCAATATAGGTTTTTACTTGTTATGACTTTGTATCCGTTTGTGCCCTTGATGCAATCTTGATCAAAAATTTACCTAAGGATAAAGATGCGTTGAGTTGAAGAGATAGATGGCTAGAATCATTATTCATGTTATAGGTCCTCCCTATGAATGATATTCTCTTGGTATAATTTTTATAGAAGCCCAAATGCTTTGAGCTAAAAAATACATGGGATTTCATTTGATACTCACAAGTTGCTCATGTTGAAATTGATGTAGGTGATAGTCGTGGGTTTTTGATTGATGTTCATAAGTTCCTCACAATAGAGTTGACATGGGCATCAATCTCACACATCTACAAATTTCTTTTGTTACTTTCCTTAAGGATTGTTATAATTATATTGATTGCATGGGGAATGCGCTCATTGGAGAGAAGGTGAATTTACCTATGAACTACTAATTTTGTGACCAAATTACCAGCATCACAAATTTCTAATAGAGTTGTGTGCTTCATGTAAGAAATGCAACTCTTACTTAGGATCTAGTTGAGTTTACTAGAAGCAGTTTTTTCTTCACGATCTCTCTTTGAGATGGAAAGACTATTCTTCCTATGCCTAGATTGGTCTTTTGACAAGATTATCAATCCTAAGACCTATTGTTTGGAGGTTCAACCTCATTGGTCCTTGCTAGGGTTATGTACTATGAGACCTTTTCATCAAAGGGCCTTTATGACTTCTTTGGGTCAAAGCATTTATACTACTAATACTTAAATACTTTGATAATTTCCACTATATAACGATGGACATTTAAATACAATATATTATCCAAATTGACATGACCAATCATAATTAATCTTACAACTACCTTTGACCTCTAAAAAAAATCTTAAGTATCATCTACTAAATTATTTTAATCAATTTACATTCACATTTTCTATAAAATTAATAATTTCTAAACAAATTTAAGATGTAAAGCTCTTTAATCCAAACAAATTACTTTACATCCACTTATTATGCATGGTTTAAAAAAATTATATATATAAATATAGATTAGAATATATAGTATAATTAATATGACAATATCCTCAACACGGACAAATGGCCGTCCAATAAACCTGGTTAACGTGTAAGAGCCTAAAATTATTTTATGAATAACATAGTGGTGAAATCGAGCAATGACGTGCATACAGAAGCTTTGACGAAAACATTTCTTCAATACAGACAAAGGACCGTCCAATTTCAAACCCGGTTAAGGTGTGAGAGCCTAAAATTATTTTATCTAGAACAGAATGATGATGTCAAGTAATGAGTGGGGTTTCTATAGATACATTATTTAAGTCTTCTCTGCACTAGTATCTCTAGTGGTCTGCACAACATTAATTTTATTTATATATATTTATAGAGATAATGTACGTGCACAACATTAATTATTTTTATATATAATCCACTTGAATCAACATTAGCGAGGCGTAATAATAACTCGTGCAAATGAAACGGAAAATATGAGTTAGAATATTCGTTTTGGTTGGTTCACACTCACGTGTGCATCCACTCTTCCGTACGAGTTAGAATATTCGTTTTGGTTGGTTCACTCACGTTTGCATCCACTCTTCAATCAGAGCCTGCCTTGCAAAAAGGCTTGGCCCCGAAAGAACACTATGCATTTGTCGTGGAGTGTTTATCGGTCTTAAGAAAACTACCACTGCAGGAATTCCCGTGAGAGATAGTTTAAGAGTTAGACGAAACGAATGTCAATCATTAATACTCCCTGCTAGGCGAAAGTGCCGCGTACACGTAGATCATGAAATTTTCGTTTCATTTTAAAGAAAAAATGATCAGCATAAAAATACCATGGCGACTGACTTAGATTCAATCTTTTAACAAATATTATTTAAATAAATAAAAAAAACACTCCAATTTTATTAGAAATTAAATTCTATACAATTTGGAATACAATTACATTCCGCTAGGGGAAGCAAGCAAATCTTGACTGTGAAAAAGGAATATTACAAGTTGAAACTGATGAGAAGATTTTAAAATGGAACAAAATTCCATGGCTTTCTCTATAGTCCTAAACGTGTTAAAAGTCTCTCCATATCATCGAAGTCTCACGGTAACGGGTAACCCTCCCTTCATTCGCATAGTGAGTGACACCATATACTCCGGAAACTTATCTCCACACCCTACTTGGAAACTAAAACGATGAATAACAGAAGCCACAATTGATTTCATCTGTATAAAGGCCATGTCCCGTCCCAGACATATACGAGGTCCCGCATGAAATATCGGAAATTTATAAGGATTTTCTCCCACAAATTCCCCGTTCTTTAACCATCTCTCTGGCTTGAACTCCAGGCAATCCCTACCCCATATGTTTTCCATCCTTCCCATCGAATAATTGATGTAAGTCAGATACCACCCTTTCCCCACACAAGTCCCGTCCGGCAGAACATCGTTTTTGATGGCCACTTTGACATCAACAGGCACAGAAGGGTACATCGACTCGCACAGAGCAGCATGCTGATATTGCATTTCCCTCAATTCTTCGAAGCTAAACACCACCCCTTCTACATCAACTGCTGGAGCTTTTCTTCTCTCCAAGACGCCCAGGATTTCAGATTGAATGGCTTCCTCAATGTTAGAAATATTAACCCAGATTTCACGCCTTCGCCCAACTGCGCTCCGAACTTGGGCGAAGCCGAATTGCGCTTGTGAAGTCGGGGATCCCGACAAAATTCTTGACTTGATGTCGCACGTGCCTTCTGACAGATGTGACATCTGACAGATCCGATCGCCACAGAAGTTAATGCCAGTTCGGCGATTTAATGTCGGTTCGGCGATTGGTCAGAAACCCTAGTTGAGGATCTGTCAGAACCTGTCAGAGGACAACTCCTATCTTCCTCTCCCCATGGCTATATAAAGCAGTTGGGGTCTTCAGACAAGGTGTGGAAAGAAGGTGGAGAAAGAGAGGAGAGTGGGAGGAAATTTGGAGAAACAACAGAGTAGGAGATGAGATCGTTCCAGTGAGCAGTGTGGCTCATCTATTTAATATTCGAGAAGCAAACTCGACATTTTTTTTCCGTCTCAGTTTATCCTGCAGCTTTAGTCTGTAGATGTTAGTTTTCCTCAGTTGAGGACTTTTGTAACCCTCGTCTTATAAAAATAAAGTTTGGTGTTGTTTAAGGCATCTGTAGGGTTTGCGGTTATCTTTGTCAGCATAAAATCATTTGTTGTCTATATAATTGCCTTAGAGCAATTTCTTTTGGGTTCTATAAGTTTGAGCTCAGATCTGAAATATTGCATTCAGATTCGATGTTTTTCTCCTCCCGTACAGTTCTTCCCTAGCTAGAGAAGCCAACGTCGTAGTCGCGCAAGCCTCCGGACAGGAAATTTTTTGCAAGGCAAAAATTTGCCTAAGTCTGGACCTATCCTCCCGACTTCGTAGTGAAGTCGGACTTCACTGCCTTTGACCAATGCAGTCGGGCGTTGATCGAGCGTTTTCCGGACTTAGCACTTTCTTTCGTGCGTAACCTGACTGCACACCTTGGTCCATGTGCAACCTGACTGCGCACCTCGATACGTGAGCAACCCGCCTGCGTAATATTTGGGAGCGCAACTTGATTGCTCTTGCATAGCCCGATTACGCAACCCGACTTTGGGCCATCCCTCCTTTGCACTTCCCTCCTTCGCACTTTGTACTTCCTTCCTTCCCACTTCCCTCCTTCGCACTTCGCTCTCCTGACGACGATAAATAAATAATTTTTAAAACTTCAAATTGGTATCAGAGCTACTGATCCCTTTATGCGGAGACCGAAGTAGAATGGCTTCCAGAAGAAACAATTTGTAGTTGCAAATCCTGCGCTTTGACGAGAAGAATTACTATTACTAGAGCATCTAGATGAAGATCATGTTCAGATCTCAAGAGCTATGGGAGTTAGTCAAGAACAGCTACCCAGAATCGGTAGATGTAGCAGCACTGGCTGCCCTCTCTCAAGTAGACAAGGACCTATTGAAAGAGAACACAAAGAAGGACCAAAAGGCCCTCTTCTACATCATGCAAGCGATCGAGGAGTCCATCTTTTCGGGAATCGCATCAGCCACCAAGGCGAAGTAGGCTTGGGAGATTCTTGCCAGCTCGTACCAGGGCACCAATAAGGTAAAGTTGGTGAAACTGTAGATGCTCAGGAGGGAGTTTGAAAATCTGCAGATGAGTGAGTTTGAGTCCATGAGTGATTTCTTCACCCGGACGATGGACATTATCAACCAGATGTGGTTGAACGGAGAAATTATGCAGAGCCAGAGAATCATGGAGAAAATTTTCAAAAGTCTGCCTGCCAAGTTTGACTCGGTTGTGATAGCAATTGAAGAGTCGAGGGATCTGACAACCCTCTCGACAGATGAGCTCATGGGTTCATTGCAGACACATGAATAGAGGTTGAGCCGTTCATCTCAGAACTCTCTAGAGCAAGCATTCAGGGCTCATGTCTCATTCTGAGATAGCGACAAACAAGATTCCCACTATGGCGCCTCTAGTTCTCATGGAGTAAGAGGTAGAGGCAGGCATGGGAAAGGAAAAAAGCAAGGAGGACGGTCAAACCCTAGCGAATGAGAGACCAATTATAATTTCCATCAACAAGGTGGAAGAGGCAGTTCGAAAAATCAGCAAACTGGATCTAGTCAGAAGAAGGGCATGTCAAAGGTCTAGTGTTATTTCTGGAAGAAGTTCGGCCATTACATCTCATAGTGCAAAAAATGGATGGCCAAGGAGAACCAGCAACAATCCCATTACACGGATGAAACCAAAAATGCGATAGGAGGAAACGTGTTGTTGACTTACAACATTGAGGAGTGCCAGAAGAATGTCTGGTATTTAGATAGTGGGTGCAGCAACCACATGACGGGGAACAAGGAGATGTTCTCCCAACTAGATGAAATAGTCCAATATAAGGTGAAGATGGGGAACAACAACAAGGTTCCTGTAATGAGGAAAGGAAAGATCCTCATCCAAACCAGGCATGGCAAACAAAAGCAGAGCTGTGACGTCTACAATGTGTCTGGCCTGAAGCATAACCTGCTGAGCGTTGGACAACTTGTGCAGAAGGGACATATGGTCCAGTTCAAATACGAAGCTTGCACCATCAAAGACAATTCGCATGGGCAAATTGCTACAGTGTCCATGACGAAGAATAAAATGTTTCCACTGCAGATTCAAAATGAATCATTGATGTCTCTAAGTGCAGTTGTGAAAGATGCTACCTGGCTGTGGCATCTTAGATTTGGTCACTTGAATTTTAGTGGCCTGAATCAACTGCACAAGAAGCATATGGTGAAGGGTTTACCCCTGATAGAGCAATAAAATCAAGTTTGTGAGGGCTGCTTAGTCGGCAAACAACATAGGGATTCATTCCCTTTCGGTCAGTCTTGGAGAGCATCACAGCCACTAGAGCTGGTACACTTAGACATTTGCAGTCTGATGTAGACTAGCACATTTATCGATAATAAATACTTCTTAACATTCATAGATGACTTCAGCCAAAAGACGTGGATCTATGCCATCAAGCTGAAGTCAGAAGCATTTGCCAGATTCAAGGAGTTCAAGGCTCTAGTGGAGAAACAAAGCGAATATCAAATCAAGACTCTCAAGACAGATGGCGGAGGTGAATACATCTCGAACGAATTCTAGAACTACTACAAGCAGCACAAAATTCAAAGGCAGTTCATTGCCAAATACACGCCACAGCAGAACGACATAGCTGAGATGAAGAACCGAACAATCATGGAGATGGCACGAAGCATGATGAAGGCAAAGGGATTGTCGCACGAATTTTGGACAGAGGTTGTAACATGTGCAGTCTACCTACTAAATAGATGTCCCACCAAAAGCATGAAGGACAAAATCCCTCAAGAGGCCTAGAGCGGTGTGAAGCCAAGTGTGGCTCACTTGTGTGTGTTTGGGTGCATTGAATATGCACATGTTCTAGAAGAGAAGCGGCAGAAGTTGTATGATAGAGCTGAGAAGTGCATTTTCATAGGGTATAGTGAGCAGGCGAAGGCATATAGGTTGTACAACCCTATGACAAAAAAGCTCATTATCAGTCATGATGTGAAGTTTCTTGAAGATGATGCCTGTAATTGGAAGTCGAAGACTGGCCAGTCAGAGCCAACAGTAGTAGAGTCTGTTGACTTGGAAGAAGGAAGTGTGTAGCCACCTACAACTTCCAGCAATAGCAGCGGTGCCAGTAGTAGCACAACCACTCCATCTCGGTCACCTCCATGTACAAGTAGAATCCAGAACCTGGTGATGCCAGCGAAGACAAGGAGCTTGCAAGAAATCTACGAGGCAACCCAAACCCATGTAGATGAAGAGTACTCTGACTTTGCATTCTTTACTAAAGTTGATCCAATGAGAGTTCAAAGATGCAAGTCGAATCAAAAGTGGGTGCAGGCGATGGACGAGGAGATTGAAGCCATTGAAAAGAATGATACATGGCAACTGACAGATCTTCCAATAGGGAAGAAGACCAATCGAGTCAAGTGGGTGTATAAGACAAAGTTCAACGCCCAAGGAGAAGTTGACAAGCATAATGCCAGACTGGTGGCAAAGGGTTACAAGCAGGAGTCAGGCATTGATTACCATGAAGTATATGCACCTGTAGCCTGACTTGACACAGTCAGGATGATCTTGGCATTGGTATCCCAACAAGGTTGGAAGATGTACCAGATGGATGTCAAGTCAGCCTTCCTCAACAGAGTGTTAGAGGAAGAGGTCTACATAGACCAGCCACCAGGTTACAAAATTGAAGGCCAAGAGGGCAAAGTCCTAAATCTAAAGAAGGCCCTGTACTGTTTGAAGCAGGCACCCCGAACTTGGTCCAGCCGGATTGACAGTTATTTTCAACAAAATGGGTTTGTAAAATGCCCATATGAGCACACCCTGTACATGAAGATAAATGATGTAGGTGAGCTCATAATCGTTTGTCTTTATGTGAACGATTTAATTTACATTGGCAACAGCACAACATTGTTTGCCCAGTTCAGAACAGCCATGAAGAAGCAGTTCAAGATGACGGACTTAGGGCTGATGAAGTATTTTCTTGGCATTGAAGTTGACCAATTATGAGATGGCATCTTCATTTCTCAGGGCAAGTATGCGAAGGATGTCCTGAAGCGATTCAATATAGAGGACAACAAACCTACCATCACACCTGTAGCCACAGGTTTGAAGCTGCGCAAGTTGGATTCAGGGAGGAATGTAGATCCAACCCTGTTCAAGAGGCTAGTTGGCGATCGATGTATTTGACAACAACTCGGCCGGATCCGATGTTCAAAGTCGGTCCGATCGATCGTTTATGGAGACTTCAAAGGACACGCATCGGCAAGCGGGCAAGAGGATCTTGCGCTATGTCAACGGGACGCGTAACAATGGCCTATTTTATGCAAGACGAGACCGGTTGGAACTGGTGGGCTTCACAGACAATGACTGGGCTGGCAGCATCGACGATTAGAAGAGCACCTTCGGGTATGCTTTCCATCTCGGATCAGGGGCAGTCTCATGGGCGTCCAAGAAGCAACCCATCATTGCGTTGTCCATAGCCGAAGTAGAATATGTTGTCACCACGTTAGTCGCAAGCCAGGTAGTTTGGCTACGAAGAGTTCTGAATGAACTGAACTATCCTCTAGAAGGCACGACAATAATTTTTTGTGATAACAATCCGGCCATCACACTATCAAAAGATCCCATGTTCCATGGCCGGACGAAGCACATCGATATTCTTTATCACTTCATTAGAGAGTTGGTGAAGTCCGGAGAAATTCAACTGCGATTTTGCAGATCTAAGGAGTAGTTGGCAGATACTTTCACGAAGCCTTTGAAGGAGGAAGACTTTAGCAGATTGCGAGAGCAGCTTGGAGTCAAAGCGCTCATGAAATCAAGTTTAAATGAGGGTGTTAGAAATATTAACCCAGATTTCACGCCTTCGCCCAACTGCGCTCCGAACTTGGGTGAAGCAGGACTACGCTCCCGAAGTCAGGGATCCCAGCAAAATTCTTGACTTGATCTCGCACATGCCTTCTGACAGATGTGACATCTGACAGATCCGATCGCCGCAAAAGTTAATGCCAGTTCGACGATTTAATGCCAGTTCGGCGATTGGTCAGAAACCCTAGTTGAGGGTCTGTTAGAACCTGTTAGAGGACAACCCCTATCTTCCTCTCCCCGTGGCTATATAAGGCAGTTTGGGTCTTCAAACAAGGTGTGGAAAGAATGTGGAGAAAGAGAGGAGAGCGGGAGGAAATTTGGAGAAACAACAGAGTAGGAGACGAGATCGTTTCAGTGAGCAGTGTGGCTCATCTATTTAATGTCCGAGCAGCAGACTCGACATTTGTTTTTCGTCTCAGTTTATCCTGCAGCTTTAGTTTGCAGATGTTAGTTTTCCTCAGTTGAGGACTTTTGTAACCCTCGTCTTATAAAAATAAAGTTTGTTGTTGTTTAAGGCATCTGTAGGGTTTGCGGTTATCTTTGTCGACACAAAATCATTTGTTGTCTGTATAATCGCCTCAGAGCAATTTCTTTTGGGTTCTATAAGTTTGAGCTCAGCTATGAAATATCGCATTCAGATTCGGTGTTTTTCTCCTCTCGTACAGTTCTTCCCAAGCCAGGGAAGCCAACGTCGTAGCCGCGCAAGCCTCCGGACAGGAAATTTTTTGCAAGGCAAAAATTTGCCTAAGTCTGGAGCTGTCCTCCCGACTTCGCAGCGAAGTCGGACTTCGCTGCCTTTGACCAGCGCAGTCAGGCGTTGACCGAGCGTTTGCCGGACTTAGCACTTTCTTCCGTGCGCAACCCGATTGCGCACCTCGGTCCATGTGCAACCCGACTGCGCAATATTCGGGAGCGCAACCCGACTGCGCTTGCGCAGCCCGATTGCGCAACCCGACTTCGGGCAGTCCCTCCTTCGTACTTCGCACTGCGCTCTCCCGACGGCGGCAAATAAACAATTTTTAAAATTTCACTCGACCGCAGGATGAAAATACAGCACCCAGAAAAACCAGGTGAGGGCAATGGGTGTAGTGTCTCTCCCCGCCAACATAAAGCTAATCACCATGTCCTTCAAGAATAGATCCATGCCTTCCCCCTTATCTTCTAAACAGTTTTGTGGACTCACTGGATTCGAATCATTTGAGAAGGATGCTATGAATCTGCAAAGGAGGTCCTCCCTCGTTGGAAGGCCCCCGTTACTAGATATCTCGCTTCTTCTAGAACGAACCACATGCAAGGCAAATTCGTCCACCACACGAATCGCCTGGCGTAAACGCCTTTCACAGCCGATGTTAAGCAGGCGCCTGATTCTCCACAAAAAGGGGACTGCAGAAAAGAATCTGCCTGCACTGATATCGCTGGCATCGTCAAAGGCCTGGGCAAAGCTTGAAGTGGGCATGGAGGGAAGGAGGTAGCACGGATCCACCCCGAACGCAACCCTGCAAATATTGTCAAAGGCAAACCTGTACAAAACGTCCTGCAGATCCATGCGCTCGCCCGTTCGGCATGCGTTGGAGAGCACAGGAATAAGGCGGTTCTGAATTTCCCACTGCACCGTCTCCACCATGAAGTTTCGGAGAGATTTGGTGCTGAACTCGTAGCTGGCGGTCTTCCTCTGCATCTTCCACAGCTCTCCGTCGGCGTTAAGGATCCCTCTGCCCAAAAACTCGTGGAGAGTAAACCTGAAACGCTCCCCCTTGGGGTAATTCTCGAAACCGGTCTTAAGGAAATGCTCTACGTTTGCGGGATTCGCAGTCATGATGTCTATCACTCCGCCAGGCCTCTCCAACTTAACCGTATTAGTGGACGATTTCTCAAGGATTTCGGTGAACCATTCTAAGAACCTGTGGCGATTTTTAAAAAAATCGAGGGCGGGGCCGACTATGGGGTAGGCTGCAGGGCCCTCGTATGAGGGGTGTGAAGGGCGGATCGCATTTTTTCTCGTTAGAAAGCGCAATAGAAGAAAGCCGACTGCCAGAAGGAGAAGGCTACGGTAAAACTGGGTGATGAACATTTTCATGAATGATAACGGTACACGCATGGAAACCATTATCTTTCACGCTAGTAGTTGGTCCCCTGATTTGACAATCAAGTGCTTACCGTCCAGGCATAACAGCGAATGATAATGATACACGCAAACGTATCTTTATCTTTTACGGGATAGTGGTTTGTTCGTGATTTGAAAATCGAGTGCTTATCACAAGTATAAAATAGTATTTTATATATATATTAATTAAATTAATATTTTATAATATTTAAATATATAAAATAAAATAAAAGTTTAAAGAATAAATGGCTACTTGACCTTAATTCTTACCTCTTCGCGTTATACTTCCATGCCAACAAAAATGAATGTATTGGTGATTTTTCCGACTTCATGCTTCGATGGGAACAGAAAGAGAATGCCTTCACAGTTAGTATTGCCACAAAGGATATTTTCAGAGTTGTCTTTTGGTGCAAGAATATTTAGGTAGTGATACTTACTTGAATAAATAATATTCTATGTAAAATATTATGGATAGTATTTTTAAGTAGGTTTTTCTTTAATGGAATTTTTAAAATAATTGTATTATTTTTTAAAATTTATATATTAAAGAAAAATTAATTATATATAAATTAATAATTAAAAAAAATTAAAACATGATGAAGGATGGTAATAAATAGGTTTTGTTCAAATTGAATCGAGAACGTTTAGAAATGATTCAAAATTCAAAAATATTTTTTTCTATTCAAATTAAAAACCTTAGAATTTGCAAACTTTGCATACCTACATCAGCATGATTTAAAACCAGAGTTGGATCTTAAAGAACCAAAAAAAACGTCTGCTTGATTCAAAAATCGCAAAATTCTTACTCAAACCAGAAACATGGTTTCTAGAACCTTTGAGGGCTCTTATTGATACGAAATATATGTCCAAACTGCACCGAAGACTCTAGAAGGAAGGTCCCAAAATAATCTTCCACCCATTAACAAAAAATGGGATTGGATCTCTTTCCCTAGCAAAAGGTTGGGAAGGTTTGACAATTTTCAATATACGTTTTCAACAGACACTGAGAGCCATTGGCAATATCTGCCTATGTTTCCTTTTTTTCAAAGCTTTAAATGATGGTCTCCCAACATTACACTCTACCCCAAAAAGCTCCAAGAAGGGATTTGGGGAGAATTTATGATTTTTGGTTTTATTGCTTGGGGACCATTTTTCTAGCTTCACCATTCTCTCCAAAGGAGTGAATGGGGGAATATTTATGGAATATGATGACACATCCATCCCAAGGAGATTAAGGTAATCAAGGGAGTTTTGCAAAATCAGTGAGAGCAATGGAGAAGATCTATTGACCTGTTCAAAGAGTTTTTGAATCTCAAATTCAAAAAAAGATGGAGGTACATCCTGATCTTCAACCAAGAGAGGTATCTCACCCTGAAGAGGAGGCACATCATAGTCTTCAATCTAGGTTGGCTTCTCACCCTAAAGGGAAGAGTCTACAACAACCTCAAATCCTTAAATATCAACTTCCTCAACTTGTTGAAACTCAACAATCTCAGATTCTAAGTTACCCATCTTGACCACATTCTTTAGGGGTTCCTTCTTAAACCACTTCTTTTTAGTCATCATTATTTCCCCTATTCACCTAAATCTTTGAGGGGCATTGGTCCAACGAGTGACTAGTATTTCCACATCTAGAGAAAATTGTTGGTCTATTTTTGTATACAATGTGATGGACGCAAGTACACAAGTACGATGTAAGCTTGATTTAAGAAGGGATATTTACCTCTAGATTTTCCATAACACGCAACCTTGCAAACACCATTATGGATTTTTTTTTGTCGTCGAATCAATTTGAATGAGATCTCTCATTTCCTTAGTCACTCCTCTTAGAATAGTCATTCCATAGATAGTAGGGAAGACTAGGGAGATAAATCCATAAAGGTACCAAGTTTACCCTATGAGTATGCAGGTTGAAGCCACGATCAAAATTTTGAAGGAACAAACCCCTTTTACCATAGCACTAGGGGCATCCCCTTGGGATGCATTTTGAATCATCCACATAGTTTACTTTTATAAAAAAAAAAAATTATTTGGGAGTTGCAACAATTTCTATTGCACCCAAAGATTTCCATTTTGGTAGGGCTCGTCTTCTGATTGAATTCAATTCCAACCTCACCCTCTAAAATTTCCCCACAAGACTACAATCACCATCCTCCAAATAATTGTTGAGGTTAATGGTTTTGATATTAATCTAGGGACCTTAGAAACTAGCCCCACTTTCAAAATTACCTTTACGCAACTCGAGCCCCCCCAAAAGACCTAAAAGATCAGTCTTGGGAACACTACCAAAATACCAATCCAACTGGTCGAAAAGCACCTCCTTTGTCACTAACCTAACGACCTCCCCCACCATGCTCTCCTTATCCCACCACACTTCCACAATCCCATGCAAATATTCCATGTCCACCGTCTCCCAACACACTCTCTACCATTCAAATTCCAGCTCCTGCTTCTTCATCCCTAATTTATCTCTTATCCCTTTTTTAATCAAAACATGTATAATAGATCAAATATTATTGTATGGTTTAATATAGATAGGCTACATAAGAGGCTAATTATCTAAAAGAAATTTCTAGGTATATTTTTATGGTGTTGTTCACTTGTTTCAAATTATCTAATATAATATTTTGTTGCTATAATATTTACGATGTTTTTTTTTATAATATATTAAAGCTTCAACTCTTATAGCTTATAGAACTTTTAAAAATAAGTTAGTTCAAAATTGTGGCAACTATATTTTTGTGAAAATGAATAATTTATTTTGCTTTACTTTAAAACTTTTGTTTCATTATAACAAATGAATATGCATTGAAAAATTGTAAGCTTACAAGTTTGAAGGAGGTAAGCTGAGAGTTCAAATCTAATTTAAAATTTGAAATTAAGAAATCAAATTATATTACATGAATTGCTAATTAAAAATAAGTTACCTAAAAAGATTTTGACAACATTATTATGGTGCAAATATCTAATTTTCTTTGTTTTTCCTAAATAAAATTCATATTTCATTATTGCAAATGGATGTGTGATAAAATGTTAAGCTTATAATTTTGAAGGAGTTAGGTTAAAAAATTAAATGTTAAAAATATACAAGAGGTCAAATTTTATTATAATGATATAATTAGACAACAAACATTTTTTTAAACTATACATTATGTAAAATTATGAAGTTATAGCAACTTTGTAAATCTTAAACTTTATTATTGTAAAAAAGATTCATTTAAAAGTAAGAAAATACAATAAATACAAGAATGTAGGTAATACTCTCAATGCAACAGTAAGGGCTTTGGCCTCTCTTTGAGAGGTCCAAGGTTCAAACCCCACTCACTATAAGAGGACTAGGACTCTTCACAAAAACTTTCTTAAACTCATTGAAAAATTTATAGTGCAAGTGCTTAACACATTTATAAATTGTACTTATAACATTCAATTCTTACCTTTTTATAAGTAAACAATTAAGACAATGAAATATGTCTTATTTGTATTATATCATAATTAGATCATCTTGATATTAATATAATAACACTTGTACAATTATATATACACATTGTGATAACATTTAAATTTGAATAATTTTTAATAATTTAAGCGAGTTTAAATTGTAAAACTCTAATCATAATAATTTCTCTCAAACTCATTAAACTATTAATTAATATTAAATTTATTATTAAAAATTAATTATTATAAACAAGTAATAAAAAGTACTAAATTATTACAAATCCTGGATATTTACCCAGGTGTTGTAGGTGAGTTGGAGAGGAGAGGGAAATCCTCCAAGGGAGGTCCCAGGTTAAAATCTCCACCCTACCAAAAAGTTGAATTGGGTATCCAAAATCCAATTGATAATGTTGGTGCGAGCAGGGTCGGGTGCGACTCCCGATTTGATGGTGTAGAACCCCCTATTCATGGTCTCTCAGACCAAGGCGGCTCTGCAAGGGTTTTTTCACTTAAAAAAAAAAAATCCTAGATATTTAATAATAACCCTTCTATTTTCTTATATTGGTGGATATTTAAATACAATGCATTGCCCAAATTGGCATAGCAAACCATAACTAATCCTACAATTACCCTTTACCTCTTGTGGATCTTACATGCCATGTTTTGAGTGGTTTCACACAACTTACATTCACATTGTCTATGATGTAATTATTCCTAACACACCCCCCTTACTAAATCATAGTCTTAGCTTTGACTCTAGATCTGGTCTTTAGATCTAAGTTTGGTTCTTGACTTGAAGTTAAATATTTTCTAGGGCATGTTGGAATCTCTAGATTTTGAACAAAGGAAATTCCCTCCCTCAATGTAAACTTTGAATTATAGTACTTAGGAGTGTCATATATCACCAAACGTGCACTTCAAAACACACTTTACTTATTTAAATACCTAATACTTATAAATTCAATGAATATTATGAGTTCACTAATTATCTTCTTGTGAATATAGATATGCATATCTATTCAAAAAAATTAAGTTTGAATCGTAATATTGTTCCTTCTTGTCTTGTGTTGGAGGATTTTTCTATTGCATTGCCATGTTTTTTGTGTTGGTGGTTTTAACAAATTGTCTCCATCTCATGTTTTTATCATTAATTGTAATGAGATAAATAACCTTCTACTTCTTCTTATTTGTCTTAGCTCTATTGATTTTCTTGTGAGAAGTGATGTATTCACACTTTTTTTGGTTTGCATTATTTATTGTTAATGAAAATGGTCAAAACTTGAGTACCTTATGTGCAAATTCATGGTCCTTTTCTTTGTCTTGTACTTCTAACTCTTCCACCTTAAGTTTATCCATCTTAAGTGCTTGAATCTACTTTATTTGAAGTTGCAAAGTATTATTGTTTGTCTTGTTATCCTAATAGGTCACATGTTTGGTTTATTTTGAGTCATACCAAACATTATCGAGCTAACTTAGTTGTGCATGTGCAAAATTACATGCTCTTATTCTTTTATGTGATCTTTTCTTCTTCTCTAATTTGGTTGTCTTTGGCTACATTGCTTTTTTGTACCCTTTTCCAAATTATATTTCTCTTATTTTATGATGATTTGATTTTTTTTATGCATATCTTGAGAAAAAAACCCATTTGTGAAGGGATTATACCAACATTCCTTCATTTTATGGCCATTCTTACCACAAAGTTCACACTTATTTTGTGTATAAAAATTAATGATATCCTTGCATGTGAGAATATGTATTTATTTCTAGAAGCATTGTTGAGGTCTTAGACCTCTTTTGATTGACTACTTACCTTTTTTATTTGTAAGAAGAACTTGTTCTTCTTCTTGTGTTGTGTGTGAGGCTTTTACCTTTTGCAGTAAATTCACCAAATTTTCAAAAGTTAGTGTTTAATCAATGATATTCAAGGTTGTCACAAATACATTATATTGAAAAGGGAGAGATCTTAAAGTAATAGGAACAAGTGCTTCATTATGTACATTTCCTTCCAAGGCTTGTAGTATACTTGTAGTTCAACAACTCTCAAGAAAAAATATGTTTCTCTCCATTCTTAATTTTCAAGTAACGAAGTTGACTTTGGATAAATAGGATTCGATTCTTTTTTCCTTACCTTAAATATTATTCAAAGTTTCTCCCATGCATCTTTAGTTGTGGTAGAATCATGAATATATAGTTGTACTTCATTAGCTACTCTAAACATGATGATCGATCATGCTTTTATACATGCCTTGTCAAAATTTTCATGTTGTTCATCTTCTACATTAGGACAGATAATGGACATATCTATAACTTCCTATAATTCTTCAAAATTGAGTGGTGTTCTAAGTATAGTCTTCTAGGAAACATAATTATTTTGTCACAATAGTTGGAAATTGGGCAATAGAAACTTTGTTGCACCACTATCTATATTAAACTTTGACAAAACTAGACCATTATTCTATTAGATTGATTTCAAAAAATGCTTTCAAACATTTATATATAAGTTATATACTCGTAACTTGAGTGTCTCAATTTGCAAGAAATTAGTTTCTTGTCGGGCAAAAGAATATAGATGGATTTTCTTTCTCCAAACAGAATATTTAGGAAATATTTTTTGGAATATTCTTAATTTAGCATATCCATCTCCTTCTTTCCACCTACAACCAATGAAAGCAAGAGAGAGAAAACTAATATAAGCCTTAATAAGCCAATCTTCTTTGCTAAGGTTTGGATACATGTCTTTGTCAGATCACTTCAAATCCAAGATTTGTGCTTTTGCATAGTTTTACAATATCTATAGATTGTTTTGAGGATATTTCCTAACTTTTTAGGGTCAAAATACTTTGATAGTATGATAAGGTTTTTTATGGAAATGCTAAGGAGTTTGTCAAGGATTTCTTGGGTCTGACACCTCTATGGATTTCTTCCATGATCGTTGGATTAAATAAATATGATTAGATAAACATCGTGGTCTTCATGGCATTCCATATGCATAAGGTACCTTTGAAGGAATAACTTATGTTTTTAAATTTCTTAGGAAGAACACCTTACTTCAATATATGTTTTTTCTTTTTATGACTTTTTATTTTTTTGTGCCCTCGATGCAGTCTTGGTCAAAACATTTTTGAGGAGGAAGATGCTTTGAGTTGAAGATAAATATTATTAGAATCATTATTCATGCTATATGTCCCCTTATGAATGATATTCTCTTGATACAATTTTTATAGATTCCCAGATGCTTTGAGCTAACATGCATATGGGATTTCATTTGATACTCACAAATTGCTCATGTTGAAATTGATGTAGGTAATAATCTTGGGCATTCAATTGATGTTCATAAGTTCCTCGTAATAGAGTTGGCAACAATTTCCTTGCAATAGAGTTTGCATGGGCATCGATATCGCACATTTACAATTTTCTTCTGCTTCTTTTCTTAAGGATTGTTACAACACTCATGCTTGTAACAATCCCCATTATCATTATCGATGATGTGACTTGGGTTCAATCCCCACGACGAATATGTATATGAAGTATTCCTAAAAAAAGGGTTGTTACAACTATATTGACTCGATGGGGAATGCATTCATCAGAGAGAAAGTGAATTTACCTATGAAATGCCAAATTTGTGATCAGATTGCTAGCATCACATAGGTCTAACAAAGTTGCATGTTTCACATAAGAATTGCAACTCTTACTTAGAATCTAGTTGAGGTCACTAGAAGCCACTACACCAAAAAATGGCTTTAACAACAAATTTTAACTGCCCTTAAAAACCTCTAAGGGCGTTTATTTAGCCATCGTCTATGAATATATCGTAAAAAATCCATGCTTATACGATAGCGACTAAAAGACCATCATCTTAGGGTCTAAGAAGGCGGTTTAAAACCACCCTCTTAGATATAGATTCTAAGAGGATAGTTCAAAATGCCCTATCTAAGAGAGTGGTTTAAAACTGCCCTCTTAAAACCTAAGAAGACATATTTAGCCCACCTTATTATTATTTTTTTAAATATAAAAAAATTATAAAACCTTAGAAGATAGTTTTCTTAGTTTAATGATTAAGAAAACTAATTTTATTATTAACTAACACTATTAATATTCATTGTTTATTATTACATAAATAGATGAGTAATTTAAATTTGATGATTTTTCTTACAATTCATGACTCTATTTTAATAAAATGGCAGTTTACAAATGCCTATGAAAAATGAAGTGTTTTCGTTGTTTAAGTGCAGTTGCTTACAGCTGAAATTTGGATTTTCTACATGTTGACATAGTCTTTCTAAGACATAGTAATAGTATAGTTTTAGTTTTTAATAATAAAAAAATTAATTTCAAAGTAAGATAAGATATACGTGTGTAAAAAAACATGACCGACCAAATAAGTGGATGTGGATTTCAAATAATAACACTAAACTTTAATTTATAATGGTGAGAATGGAAAATTAAGTAAATATAAGGATAATTAAATGGTGAGAATGACAAATTAAGTAATAAATATTAGGATTGACGCAAGTGCAATCGTAATTAGAACATGAAGACCATTTAAGTGGTTTAGTTTCTATATGTGGTTTAAAATTTTTTAATATGAATAAACGTTAGTTTACAAGCATGATAATGACAAGATAACTAATAAATGTGAGTAATGATGAAGTGTAATTATTTGAAAATCATTGACATCCTCTATATTAATTATTTTAACACTTAAAGTGCAGTGGTTGAAAATTTCCATTCTAACTTATTTAGATAGGATTTGGGAAAATTTAGAGAAATTTTAAAAGCTCTAAGGTGAATAAGAAAAATTTTAGCAATGTGAAGACTGAGCTTTCCACCCAACCCAAAGATGTTGAATCTAGGAACAGATGACGCAAGTACTGCATGCCTAACAACAAATCCCACAAAGAATCTTAAACAAGGTCATTGGCATATGAAAGAATGATGTTTTATGACTAACAACAAAGCCCACATGAATAATCTTAAATAGGATCATTGGCATATAAAGAATTGATGTTTTCTAAAACCAATTGTTTTTCATTACGTTCATTTTACACTTTTCTTCATCCCATGAAATATGAATAAAATAGCCCACCTTTAGAGCAATTGTAGCCCAGTCACTCAAAATTTTTGAGTCCTATTCAATCCAAATACAGTATAGTGTAAAATTCAAAACCTATTACTTCCAAATTTTCATTCAAGTGATTAAATTCCTTTAAAAAAACACTACAACCTCGGTAGCAGCAGAATGCAAGGCCTGCAAGCCTGTGAAAGCATTTAACTGTGAAAGCATTTAAGTCCTCCTGACCTTAAAATGACATAAAATCATTTAACTATGATCAAAATTAAATATGCATATAACAAAAATATTGCATCCATAAACACATAATTTCATAAATCATCCATACACATCTAAGATCACATCATTGCATCCACCCATGCATAGAATCATAAATCCATCATCAAATCAACTCATGATACATTACATCATGTCACAATAATAAAATAATATAAGCATCTACATAAGCATCCATATCAATATCCATATCATCATAAATATCACCTATCATATAACACATATTTCAACTCATCATAATGCCATCATCACATCACATAAGTAAAACAAAAACATAAGCAATAAACACATAATGAAGCATAATGTAAATATCTCATATAAATGTATGTCTCAAAAAGTGTCTCAAAATATGTATCTCAAGTGCATGGATGTACAAAAATACCTAAAGGCTACAGTCATATAGGTCAACTGACCTCAAAAATAAAAGCCTAATGCATCATCAATCAAACACTAGGTTTGTACGCCCTACAACACCACCCCCTATGGCTGGATCTTGAGTGGAGTGATGTGAGCCTGTTGGCCTCTCTGTGTGAGTCCGGGTCCTCTGACTAGGCCATATGGAAGACTACCCTAAAGTGGAGTGTCCACTAGCTTGTGATCCACCTACACCTATCCTCTCCTTAGGAGTGGCTCCTAGCCTTCTAATTTACATTTGGAGAGAAGCAATGTGGCCTACATGATCAAAAATCTCTACCTCATACTCATATCACAAAGTCTACATCTGCCTAATCTTTACCCCCAGGTCTGCCTCATACTCATCTTTGCAAAGTCTACAACAACCTGCATCCTCGTAGCACCACCCCTGATAGTAGCCTATAAGGCCTATATCTGAGCCATGAGTTTTTCTATAGTAGCATCTCATTGTACTATAGTAGCATCTCACTATGCTATAATAGCATCACGTTGTTATACCTGGATCTTGGCCTACTGGAGCTTGGCCTCTACATCATGCAGCTACGCCCTAAGAGGAGAATCTCTCTCCTCAGGATCCAATTCCTCCTCCTCCTCAGGAGCCTCCTTCTCCTCCATTGAAACCTACTCTATCGGTTGGCCCCATTCCTCAGTCCTAGATTAGACTTTATGCCTTGCTAGGTCCATGCCTCCATCTCGACCATCGTCCTCATGGACCAAACTACACCATGCCACATCAGATCACCCCACCACTGCGCAAATGCATCTATGACTCCCCCAATGACTCCTGGGTCAACTACTAGGGCATACTCCTCATCAACCAACTCTATAATACGTGGGGGAGGAAGGTCTCTCTCTACTCAAATGTGCTTGTACAAGAACAGGATAAGTGACACATCCTGTTGCAAAATCATACTGACAAAGATCTCAAGAGTAGAAGAAATACACCCTAATGTTGGCCTTACGGCCAATGAGCCATCGCTCGCACCGCGTCCTAATTATAAAACTGGGTGGATCATCCCAATATGGTAACTCGTCATATGGGTGCCATATAATGTCTTTGACCTATAGCCCAGTGAAAGTAGCAATGTAATGGGGGAGCTCCTCGCATTAGGGTAGCTCTTGTGCTCCTCATGCTCTCGAGTCCATCTGGAAGCATAGCACTACATCTGACCATCAATAGCTATAATTTTGACAGGAAGCCCTCTGGGACAATCCATGCTGATATGCTCCCATCCCATACCTGAAGGAGCAAGCTATGAGCAATGCCGACATGATCTCTCCGACGTATGTGGTACACCTCATCATAGCACTATGCCATCAAGGACCTCCCCCATGCATAAATAATAGGCTCCACGTTATCTATCAAGTCCTGAACCATCATAAGGAGGTTCCACGGGAACCTCAAGCCTGAGCACTCTGGGATCATAATGTTGCTGACGACCATAAGCAACACTGTATGCCTCTCTAAGAAGACCCTCTTCCTATACCATCGTAGCATAGATACACCTCCAGACTTGGTTTCCTTGAAGGCAGCCACAACCTGCCTCCCGAACACTTGAAGAAATATTGCACCACTGTCATTAGTAGTCGAAGAGATGATGGCCACTCTGTCAAAAGGTATCCATAAAATCCTATACACATCCTCTAGTGTGATAGTCATCTCACCGATAGGAAGATGGAAGTTGTTCATCCTAGGGTCCCATCGGTGAACCAGGGTCGTGAGTTAGGCTTGATCTGACATGATTTGTGGTAGCCTAGTCACAAACTGCAATTCGTAAACCTTAAACTAGGCCTAGTCTGTATCATCCATGAGTGTAAGGAGGTCATTTAAGAGCTTTGGATCTCAAGCCCGAGAAGTGAGAATCTAAAGATGAAAATTAAAGCATAACTACAGTGCATATAAGGCATAAATCACAATAAAATATGAAATAGTGCAACAATGATAGACTATCCTAATTTTGAGTGAAAGAGCAGTAAATGCACCTAATCATGTAGCAAATTTTAGAAAAATGGCTCAAAAATTCAAAGAAATAAATTAGTCACCTCAAGACAAATCAATAAAAATCACAAATTTTGCCTAAGGATCCTGGCCACTTTCGTCTACAGCGACCAGAAACTGGCCGTTGAGGCTAGCAGTGGCCAATCCCTAATGGTCAAATTTTTTATCATTGGGATTCAAAACTGGCCGCTTTAAGCAATAGTGACCAATACGCAAGTCGAAATGGCTGCTCTGAGTGAAAACGGCCTATGGATGACATGTAAAACGTGTATGCCCTAAGCCAAAATACCAAAAAAATAAAAAAATGCAATGTGGCTAACCCACCTAAACTAAACCTAAACTAAACCTATCTACATGTTCAGTTTATTGTCGATGAGTTTAATGAGATTCATTTATCGATTACTTAGTGAGGTTCAATTTTATCAAAAAAGGAAAGCAGGGTTAAGGTTTGAGAGAATACTTGAGAAACTCTGGCTCCTCTGCTCACTGATATCTCACCTTGCGCAAACATAATCCTCGATGCAAATGCACTCGAAGTCACAACGATCGCTTTCTCGTCAGAGCTCTGAAAAGCAAATTGCTAGCTGGAAGAATGAAAATTCAAAACCCTAGATCACTTTTTATACTTCTCAAGTTATGCCTCAGTCGCTGTTGACGTTAGCGACCCGAAATTCTTGGCCGCTCATGGCAAGAGTGGCCACAATCAGGAAATTAGTGATCGCTATATTTGACAACGGTCGACTGCATAGGTAAAATCAAAGAAATTCCTTCCATGAGGAATAGAAAAAAGTTAAATAAGCATATTGTGGTGGTTCATAATCACCATAATAGTCAAAAATAACAAAAAATCACATAAAAACAAATCTCGAGTAAGCTTCGTATTTAGTTACTTACTCTATCAACTCAACGGTTGCAGTGATTTGCACTCCATGCAATTAGGTGAGATGAGTAAGTTACCATAGAGCTACTTGGGGTAAATTATTCATTTTGGAATTATGATGTATCACCTCAACCCCAAAGAAGATCAATATGGTCAGACTACTCCATGAGTATGATGGAATCATCCTAATTCTCTTATGACACAAAAACACTAAACCAAGTGATGCAATACAAGTATAAATAGAATCACTCATCCTAACTCCCTAAGAAGGCTATTTGTGGATGAACCGCTCCTTGGGATAGGTATGAATGATCATCATAAACAATTGGAATCACACTTGGATGGGGGTTTACCCATTAAAAGAACAAACACTAGAAAGGAGCCAAACTAGTCATATTGGTCAAGCGACTTGTTGCTTCATTCATTGTCCTTCCCTCATCAATTCATTGTGTGAGGGGGTAGTTCAAATCTTCAAATAATCACAATCAAAGTCAACCAAAGATCACCCGATCATATAAAAATAGTGTTCGTCCTACGAATCATTGCATATAACTCTTACAAAACCTCTCCTGTTTGTTGGGTTCATAAGCAAATATGACATCTTCAGTTTGTAGCCCTCCTCTTGTTGATTATGTTGTAGCAACATAAGCAACCCGATTGCATATGAGGAATGAGTGTAAGTGAACATGTGTAAGCCCTATGCTAAATTAATCCTTCAATCAGGTTGAAGCATTGATTCAAGGATGCGTGTCGTCTTGCATTATTGGGTCATCTAGTGTTGATCAAATTAATGATCATCATACACCCTACACACATAGCAGTCTAGGTTTTTGTTTCGCGTTGTGTTTTCTACACAATGCATCACAAAAAGGGGCATCTGTAGACACCTAAAACATGTCGTGTTTAGGGAGACTACTCACATAGACATATTTATAGATCATGTGACTAAACCTTGGGATGTCCCAAGTATCAAAAGTGGTTTTCACCACTCATTTGAGGTATTCTTAGCCCATCCAAGCTTGGCCGCTATGGATCAGAGCAGCCAAGCTTAGTTGCTACAGATGACAGTGGCTAAACCCTAAAATGTATTTTATCGCCAATCTAGCCTAATCTCAGGAGAAAGTGGTAGTCTACATGCAATAAGGCCAAACGAGGATAACTTTGCATTCCTCTTCACAACCAGTCTACATAAAAGACTCAAGTATGGATTTAGACATCATTTAACTGACCCTTAAGGATAGATAAAGACTCAAATTCGCATGCTAACAAAAAATTTGTATGCAGGATTCGGTCTTAGGGTTTTAGACCTAAACACATTAAAATAAGTAAACCTAAAAGCACTAGGGACCTCATTTTATCAATTGGAGGGAGAGAGACCGGGGAGAGCTTTTAGAGACTTAGAGAGTTTTTCTTATAGTGAAGCCCTGCCAAGTTGGAGAGCAAATTAGAGCATATTTTGAGGAGAAATGAAGTACTAGCCGACCAGGAGGTTATCATCTACAGGATATTCAATACATCGTATAAAATATGACAATCATTTTCAACATCAGCAATAAGCCTAGGTCTATAGCCTTGGAGCAATAGAGACAAATTTCATTTTAGTGACCACTGTCTCAGATAGTGTCCTGTAGGCTTAGTCTAGGGTTCTTAGTATTAGTTTCCTTTATCTAGCTTGTTATATGTTTTCACGTTATTAGCACAGATATGATTTATTGCATTTCATAGCATTAGTTTCTATTATCATTGAGCACATTTATGTTTATCATTAATAGTATTACTAACAACCTCATACAAGGAGGCAATATCGTATAGCTGAGTGTTTGTTGTTATTTTCATGCTTTTAGGATTACAAGTTCACTAAATAGGTTGTCAACATACGAAAGCAAAAGGATCCCTCTAGGAACCACACTTGGAGAAGGAGGCATCTATAAACCCTCATACAGTTTCGTGTGCATCATCATGAATCCTGTGAGAGTGCATCTCACCTTACGATGGGATATCATACATCCGATACCCTACTTTGTAAAATATGTATCAAAAGAAAGGAATCCCTTAGAGGGATCTATATGTAACCTAACTTGAGAAAAAGCAATAAAAAACATTATCTATTAATTTCTTTGTAATTTTGGTTGTATATTTCATTTAATGCATGATTAAATATGAATAATATAAATAATATTCACAAATAGGAGTAGTGGATGGTGCGCCACTTCCCCAGGGTCGCTACACAATACATTGCCTAAATTGGCATAACCATAACTAATCCTACAATTGCCCTTGACCTCTTGTGGATCTTACGTACCATGTGTTGAGTGGTTTCACACAACTTACATTCATATTGTCTATGATGTAATAATTCCTAACATACCCCCTTTATTACATCATAGTCTTAGTTTTGGATCCACCTCTAGGCTTTAGCTCTAACTTTGGTTCTTGATTTGAAGGAAAATATGGTCTAGAGCACGTTGGAATCTCTAGATTTTGAACAAAGGAAATTCTCTCCCTCAATGTAAACTTTCTTTTATAGTACTTAGGAGTGTCAAATACCCGTAAACATGCACTTCGAAACTCACTTTACTTATTTAAATACCTAATACTTATGAATTCAATGAAAATTATGATTTCACTAATTATCTTCTTGCGAATAAACATATGCATATCCATTCACAGAAATCAATTTTGAGTCATTATATTATTCCTTCTTGTCTTGTCTTTGAGGATCTTTCTCTTGCATTGCCATGTTTTTTGTGTTGGTGGTTTTAACAACTTGTCTCCATATCATGTTTTGATCATTATTTGTTGTAATTATACCAATAACCTTCTACTGCTTCTTATTTGTCTTATATTGATTTTCTTGCGAGAAATGATGTATTCACACTTTCTTGGGTTTGCATGATGTGTTGTTGATGAAAATGGTCAAAACTTGAGTACCTTATGTGCAAATTCTTGGTTCTTTTCTTTGTCTTCTACTTATAACTCTTCCACCTTAAGTTGATCCATTGTAGGTGCTTCAATCTACTTCATTTGAAGTTGCAAAGTTTGATTGTTTGTCTTGTTATCATAATAGGTCACATATTCAATTTCTTTTGAGTCATACCAAACATTAGTTGTGCATGTGCAACAAATACATGCTCTTCTTCTTTTACATGATATTTTATTCTTCTTTAATTTGGTTTTCTTTGGCTACATTGCTTTGTTGTACCCTTTTACAAATTATATTTCTCTTATCTTATGATGAATTGATTTGTTGTTGATGCATATCTTGAGAAGAAGACCTTTGTAAAGGGATTATGCCAACATTCCTTCATTTTGTGGATATTCTTATCACAAAGTTTGCACATATTTTGTGTATAAAAATTAATTATATGCTTGCACATGAGGATATTTATTTATTTTTGGAAGCATTATTAAGGTCTTATGCCTCTTTTGATTGACCATTTCCCTTTTTTTATTTGTAACAAGAACTTGTTCTTCTTGTGTTGTGTGTGAGTCCTTTACTTTTTGAAGTAAATTCACCAACTTTTCAAAAGTTGGTGTTTACTCAATGATATTCAAGGTTTTCACAAATACATTACATTGAGAAGGGAGAGATATTAAAATAATAGGAACAAGTGCCTGATTAGATACCTTTTCTCCCAAGGCTTGTAGTATGCTTGTAGTTCAACAAATCTCAAGAAAAAATATTTTTTTACCATACTTAATTTTCAAGTAATGAAGTTGACTTTGGAGAAATAGGATTCAATTATGGTTCCTTGCCTTAAATATTATCTGAAGTTTCTCCCATGCATCTTTATTTGTGGTAGAATCATGAATGTATGGTTGTACTTTATTAACTACTCTAAACATGATGATCAATCATTCTTTTATATTTGCCTTGTCAAATGTTTGTTGTTGTTCATCTTCTACATTAGGATGGGTAATGGACCTATCTACAACTTATCATACTTCTTCAAACTCAAGTGGTGTTCTGATTTTAGTCTTATAGGAAACATAATTATTCCCTCACAATAGTTGGAAATTGGGCAATAGAAACTTTGTTGCACCACTAGCCATATTAAGATTTGACAAAACTACACAATTGATCATTGGCTTCGATCAATATGATTAGATTGAATATCATGGTCTTCATGGTGTTCCATATGAACAAGGTACCATTGTAGGAATCACCTATGTTTTTAATTTTATTAAGAGCACCTTACTTCAATATATGTTTTTGCTTGTTATGACTGTGTATCTGTTTGTGTCCTTGATGTAATCTTGATCAAAAATTGATCTAAGGATAAAGATGCGTTGAGTTGAAGAGATAGATGACTAGAATCATTATTCATGTTATAGGTCCTCCCTATGAATGATATTCTCTTGGTATAATGCTTTTAGCTAAAAAAGACATGGGATTCCATTTGATATTCACAAGTTGCTCATGTTGAAATTAATGTAGATAATAATTGTGGGTGTTTGATTGATGTTCATAAGTTCCTCACAACAGAGTTGACATGGGCATCAATCTCACATATCTACAAATTCCTTTTGTTACTTTCCTTAAGGATTGTTATAATTATATTGATTGTATGGGGAATGCACTCATTGGAGAGAAGGTGAATTTGCCTATGAACTACTAATATTTTGACCAAATTACCAGCATCACAAATTTCTAATAGAGTTGTGTGCTTCATGTAAGAATTGCAACTCTTACTTAGGATCTGGTTGAGTTTACTATAAGCTCTTTTTTCTTAACGATCTCTCTTTGAGATGGGAAGACTATTCTTCCTATGCCTAGATTGGTCTTTTGACAAGATTATCAATCCTAAGACCTATTGTTTGGAGGGTCAACCTCATTGGTCCTTGCTAGGGTTATGTACTATGAGACCTCTTCATCAAAGTGCCTTTACGCTTCTTTGGGTCAAAGCAATAGGAAAATCTAAAGGAGAAGTGATTTTTCCTTCTACTTGCTCTAATACCATTTATACTACTAATACTTAAATGCTTTGATAATTTCCACTATATAACGATGGAAATTTAAATACAATATATTATCCAAATGGACATAACCAATCATAATTAATCTTACAACTACCTTTGACCTTCTAGAAAACCTTAAGTGTTATCTACGGAATGATTTTAATCAACTTACATTCACATTATCTATAAATTTAATAATTTCTAAACAAATTTAAGATGTAAAGCTCTTTACTCCAAACAAATTACTTTACATCCACTTATTATGCATGGTTTAAAAAAATTATATATATAAATATAGGTTAGAATATATAGTATAATTAATATGACAATATCCTCAACACGGACAAATGGCCGTCCAATAAACCTGGTTAACGTGTAAGAGCCTAAAATGATTTTATCAATAACATAGTGGTGATATCGAGTAATGACGTGCATACAGAAGCTTTGACGAAAAAAATTCTTCAATACAGACAAAGGACCGTCCAATTTCAAACCCGGTTAAGGTGTAAGAGCCTAAAATTATTTTATCTAGCACAGAATGATGATGTCAAGTAATGAGTGGGGTTTCTATAGATACATTATTTAAGTCTTCTCTGCACTAGTATCTCTAGTGGTCTGCACAACATTAATTTTATTTATATATATTTATAGAGATAATGTACGTGTACAACATTAATTATTTTTATATATAATCCACTTGAATCAGCATTAGCGAGGCGTAATAATAATTCGTGCAAATGAAACGGAAAATATGAGTTAGAATATTCGTTTTGGTTGGTTCACTCACGTGTGCATCCACTCTTCCATATGAGTTAGAATATTCGTTTTGGTTGGTTCACTCACGTGTGCATCGACTCTTCAATCAGAGCCTGCCTTGCAAAAAGGCTTGGCCCCGAAAGAACACTATGCATTTGTCGTGGAGTGTTTATCGGTCTTAAGAAAACTACCACTGCAGGAATTCCCGTGAGAGATGGTTTAAGAGTTAGACGAAACGAAGGTCAATCATTAATACTCCCTGCTAGGCGAAAGTGCCGCGTACACGTAGATCATGATATTTTCGTTTCATTTTAAAGAAAAAACGATTAGCATAAAAATACCATAGGGACTGACTTAGATTCAATCTTTTAACAAATATTATTTTAAAAAATAAATAAATAAAAAAAACACTCCAATTTTATTAGAAATTAAATTCTATACAATTTGGAATACAATTACATTCCATGAGGGGAAGCAAGCAAATCTTGACTGCGAAAAAGGAATATTACAAGTTGAAACTGATGAGAAGATATTAAAATGGAACAAAATTCCATGGCTTTCTCTATAGTCCTAAACGTGTTAAAAGTCTCTCCATATCATCGAAGTCTCACGGTAACGGGTAACCCTCCCTTCATTCGCATGGTGAGTGACACCATATACTCCGGAAACTTATCTCCACGCCCTACTTGGAAACTAAAACGATGAATAACAGAAGCCACAATTGATTTCATCTGTATAAAGGCCATGTCCTTGCCCAGACATATACGAGGTCCCGCATGAAATATCGGAAATTTATAAGGATTTTCTCCCACAAATTCCCCGTTCTTTAACCATCTCTCCGGCTTGAACTCCAGGCAATCCCTACCCCATATGTTTTCCATCCTTCCCATCGAATAATTGATGTAAGTCAGATACCACCCTTTCCCCACACAAGTCCCGTCCGGCAGAACATCGTCTTTGATGGCCGCTTTGGCATCAACAGGCACAGGAGGGTACAACCTCATCGACTCGCACAGAGCAGCGTGGAGATATTGCATTTCCCTCAATTCTTCGAAGCTAAACACCACCCCTTCTACATCAACTGCTGGAGCTTTTCTTCTCTCCAGGACGCCCAGGATTTCAGATTGAATGGCTTCCTCAACCGCAGGGTGAAAATACAGCACCCAGAAAAACCAGGTGAGGGCAGTGGGTGTAGTGTCCCTCCCCGCCAACATAAAGCTAATCACCATGTCCTTCAAGAATAGATTCATGCCTTCCCCCTTATCTTCTAAACAGTTTTGTGGACTCACTGGATTCGAATCATTTGAGAAGGATGCTATGAATCTGCAAAGGAGGTCCTCCCTCGTTGGAAGGCCCCCGTTACTAGATATCTCGCTTCTTCTAGAACGAACCAGATGCAGGGCAAATTCGTCCACCACACGAATCGCCTGGCGTAAACGCCTTTCACAGCCGATGTTAAGCAGGCGCTTGATTCTCCACAAAAAGGGGACCGCAGAAAAGAATCTGCCTGCACTGATATCGCTGGCATCGTCAAAGGCCTGAGCAAAGCTTGAAGTGGGCATGGAGGGGAGGAGGTAGCACGGATCCACCCCGAACGCAACCCTGCAAATATTGTCAAAGGCGAACCTGTACAAAACGTCCTGCAGATCCATGCGCTCGCCCGTTCGGCATGCGTTGGAGAGCACAGGAATGAGGCGGTTCTGAATTTCCCACTGCACCGTCTCCACCATGAAGTTTCGGAGAGATTTGGTGCTGAACTCGTAGCTGGCGGTCTTCCTCTGCATCTTCCACAGCTCTCCGTCGGCGTTAAGGATTCCTCTGCCCAAAAAATCGTGGAGAGTAAACCTGAAACGCTCCCCCTTAGGGTAATTCTCGAAACCGGTCTTAAGGAAATGCTCTACGTTTGCGGGATTCGCAGTCATGATATCTATCACTCCGCCAGGCCTCTCCAACTTAACCGTATTAGTGGACGATTTCTCAAGGATTTCGGTGAACCATTCTAAGAACCTGTGGCGATTTTTAAAATAATCGAGGGCGCAGCCGACTATGGGGTAGGCTGCAGGGCCTTCGTATGAGGGGTGTGAAGGGCGGATCGCATTTTTTCTCGTTAGAAAGCGTAATAGAAGAAAGCCGACTGCCAGGAGGAGAAGGCTAAGGAAAAACTGGGTGATGAACATTTTCATGGCATCCGTGGCATGAGAGGTTCAGAGGCTTTGCTCTGGATGAGGTCCTGTCTCTCCTCTGGATTGCGGAGGGTTATCTTACATAGGAATCACACGATGAATGATAACGTTACACGCATGGAAAACATTATCTTTCACGCTAGTAGTTGGTCCCCTGATTTGACAATCAGGTGCTTACCGTCCAGGCATAACAGCCAATGATAATGATCCACGCAAAAGTATCTTTATCTTTTACGGGATAGTGGTTTGTTCGTGATTTGAAAATCGAGTGCTTATCACAAGTATAAAATAGTATTATATATATATATATATAATAACAGCGAATGATAATGACACACGCAAAAGTATCTTTATCTTTTACGGGATAGTGGTTTGTTCGTGATTTGAAAATCGAGTGCTTATCACAAGTATAAAATAGTATTTTATATATATATATAATATTTAAATATATAAAATAAAATAAAATTTTAAAGAATAAATGGCTACTTGACCTTAATTCTTACCTCTTCACGTTATACTTCCATGCTAACAAATATGAATGTATTGGTGAATTTTCCGACATAATGCTTCGATGGGAACAGAAAGAGAATGCCTTCACAATTAGTATTGCCACAAAGGATATTTCCACAACCTACAAGAGTTGTCTTTTGGTGCAAGGATATTTAGTTAGTGATACTTACTTGAATAAATAATATTCTATGTAAAATATTATGGATAGTATTTTTAAGCAGGTTTTTTTTTTAAATGGAATTTTTAAAATAATTGTATTATTTTTTAAAATTTATATATTAAAGATAAATTAATTATATATAAATTATTAATTAAAAAAATGTAAACATGATAAGGATGGTAATAAACAGGTTTTGTTCAGATTGAATCGAGAACGTTTAGAAATTATTTAAAATTCAAAAATATTTTTTTCGAACCTTAGAATTTTTAAACTTTGCTTACCTACATCAGCACGATTTAAAACCAGAGTTGGATCTTAAGAAACCAAAACGAACGTCTACTTGATTCAAAAATCGAAAAATTCTTGCTCAAACTAGAAACATGGTTTTTAGAACCTTTGAGGGCTCTTATTGATACAAAAGATATGTCCAAACTGCACCGAAGACTCTAGAAGGAAGGTCCCAAAATAATCTTCCACCCATTAACAAAAAATGGGATTGGATCTTTTTCCCTTAGCAAAAGGCTGGGAAGGTTAACAATTTTCAATATACGTTTTCAACAGAGACTGAGAGCCATTGGCAATCTCTACCTATGTTTCCTTTTTTCTCAAAGCTTTAAATGATGGTCTCCCAACATTACGCTCTACCCCAAAAAGCTCCAATAAGGGATTTGGGGAGCATTTATGATTTTTGGTTTTATTGCTTGGGGATCATTTTTCCAGCTTCATCATTCTCTCCAAAGGAGTGAATGGGGGAAGATTTATGGAATATGATGACACATCCATCCCAAAGAGATTAAGGTAATCAAGGGAGTTCTGCAAAATCAGTGAGAGCAATGGAGAAGAGCTATTGACCTGTTCAAAGAGTTTTTGAATCTCAAATTCAAAAAAAGATGGAGATACATCTTGACCTTCAACCAAGAGAGGTATCTCACCCTGAAGAGGAGGCACATCATAGTCTTCAATCTAGGTTGGCTTCTCACCCTAAAGGGAAGAGTCTACAACAACCTCAAATCCTTAAATATCAACTTCCTCAACTTGTTGAAACTCAACAATCTCAGATTCTAAGTTACCCATCTTGACCACATTCTTTAGGGGTTCCTTCTTAAACCACTTCTTTTTAGTCATCATTATTTCCCCTATTCACCTAAATCTTTGAGGGGCATTGGTCCAACGAGTGACTAGTATTTCCACATCTAGAGAAAATTGTTGGTCTATTTTTGTATACAATGTGATGGATGCAAGTACACAAGTACGACATAAGCTTGATTTAAGAAGGGATATTTACCTCTAGATTTTCCATAACATGCAACCTTGCAAACACCATTATGGATTTTTTTTTGTCGTCGAATCAATTTGAATGAGATCTCTCATTTCCTTAGTCACTCCTCTTAGAATAGTCATTCCATAGATAGTAGGGAAGACTAGGGAGATAAATCCATAAAGGTACCAAGTTTACCCTATGAGTATGCAGGTTGAAGCCACGATCAAAATTTTGAAGGAAAAAACCCCTTTTACCATAGCACTAGGGGCATCCCCTTGGGATGCATTTTGAATCATCCACATAGTTTAAAAAAATATATATTTGGGAGTTGCAACAATTTCTATTGCACCCAAATATTTCCATTTTGGTAGGGCTCGTCTTCTAATTGAATTCAATTCCAACCTCACCCTCTAAAATTTCCCCACAAGACTACAATCACCATCCTCCAAATAATTGTTGAGGTTAATGGTTTTGATATTAATCTAGGGACCTTAGAAACTAGCCCCACTTTCAAAATTACCTTTACGCAACCCGAGCCCCCCAAAAGACCCAAAATATCAGTCCTGGGAACACTACCAAAATACCAATCCAACTGTTCGAAAAGCACCTCCTTCGTCACTAACCTGACCACCTCCACCACCACGCTCTCCTTCTCCCACCACACTTCCACAATCCCCTGCAAATATTCCATGTCCACCCTCTCCCAACACACTCTCTACCATTCAAATTCTTCTAGCTCCTACTTCTTCATCCCTAATTTGTCTCTTATCCCTTTTTTAATCAAAACATATATAATAGATAAATATTATTGTATGATTTAATATAGATAGCCTACATAAGAGGCTAATTATCTAAAAGAAATTTCTAGGTAGATTTTTATGGTGTTGTTCACTTGTTTCAAATTATCTAATATAATATTTTGTTGCTATAATATTTATGATGTTTTTTTATATAATATATTAAAGCTTCAACTCTTATAGCTTATAGAACTTTTAAAAATAAATTAGTCCAAAATTGTGGCAACTATATTTTTGTGAAAATGAATAATTTATTTTGCTTTACTTTAAAACTCTTGTTTCATTATAACAAATGAATATGCATTGAAAAATGGTAAGCTTACAAGTTTGAAGGAGGTGAGGTGAGAGTTGAAATCTAATTTAAAAAATTAAAATTAAAATATCAAACTATATTACATGAATTGCTAATTAAAAATAAGTTACCTAAAAATATTTTGACAACATTATTATGGTGAAAATCTCTAATCTTATTTGTTTTTCCTAAATAAAATTCATATTTCATTATTGCAAATGAATGTGTGATAATATGTTAAGCTTATAATTTTGGAGTTAGGTTAAAAAATTAAATGTTAAAAATATACAAGATGTCAAATTTTATTATAATGATATAATTAGACAACAAAATTTTTTTAAAACTATACATTATGTAAAATTATGAAGTTATAGCAACTTTGTAAATCTTGAACTTTTATTATTGTAAAAATGATTCATTTAAAAGTAAGAAAATACAATAAATACAAGAATGTAGGTAATACTCTCAATGCAACTGCAAGGGCTTTGGCCTTTCTTTGAGAGGTCCAAGGTTCAAACCCCACTCACTATAAGAGGACTAGGACTCTTCACAAAAACGTTCTTAAACTCATTGAAAAATTTATAGTGCAAGTGCTTAGCACATTTATAAATTGTAATTATAACATTCAATTCTTACCTTTTTATAAGTAAACAATTAAGATAATGAAATATGTCTTATCTGTATTATATCATAATTAGATCATCTTGATATTAATATAATAACACTTGTACAATTATATATACACGTTGTGATAACATTTAAATTTGAATAGTTTTTAATAATTTAAGCTGGTTTAAATTGTAAAACTCTATTCATAATAATTTATCTCAAACTCATTAAACTATTAATTAATATTAAATTTATTATTAAAAATTAATTATTATAAACAAATAATAAAAAATACTAAATTATTAAAAATCTTGGATATTTACCCAGGTGTTGTAGGTGAGTTGGAGAGGAGAGGACAATCCTCCAAGGGAGGTCCCAAGTTCAAATATCCACCCTACCAAAAATTTGAATTGGGTATCCAAAATCCAATTGATAATGTTCGTGTGGGCAGGGTCGGGTGCGACTCCTAGGTGACTTTGACGATGTAGAACCCCTTGTTCGTGGTCTCTCAAACCAAGGCGGCTCTGCAAGGGGTTTTTCGCTAAAAAAAAAAATTCTTGGATATTTAACAATAACCCTTCTATTTTCTTATATTTGTGGATATTTAAATGCAATGCATTGCCCAAATTGGCATAACAAACCACAACTAATCCTATAATTACCCTTGACCTCTTGTGGATCTTACATACCATGTGTTGAGTGGTTTTACACAACTTACATTCACATTGTCTATGATGTAATAATTCCTAACATACCCCCCTTACTACATCATAGTATTAGCTTTGACTCTAGATCTGGTCTTTAGCTCTAACTTTGGTTCTTGACATGAAGTTAAATATGTTCTAGGGCATGTTGGAATCTCTAGATTTTGAACAAAGGAAATTCCCTTCCTCAATGTAAACTTTGAATTATAGTACTTAGGAGTGTCATATATCACCAAACGTGCACTCCAAAACACACTTTACTTATTTAAATACCTAATAATTATAAATTCAATGAAGATTATGAGTTCACTAATTATCTTCTTGTGAATATAGATATGCATATCTATTCAAAAAAATCAAGTTTGAATTGTAATATTGTTCCTTATTGTATTGTGTTGGAGGATCTTTCTATTGCATTGTCATGTTTTTTGTGTTGGTGGTTTTAACAACTTGTCTACATCTCATGTTTTGATCATTACTTGTAATGAGATCAATAACCTTCTACTTCTTATTTGTCGTAGCTCTATTTATTTTCTTGTGAGAAGTGATGTATTCACACTTTTTTTGGTTTGCATTATTTATTGTTAATCAAATTGGTCAAAACTTGAGTACCTTATGTGCAAATTCATGGTCCTTTTCTTTGTCTTATACTTCTAACTCTTCCACCATAAGTTGATCCATCTTAGGTGCTTGAATCTACTTTATTTAAAGTTGCAAAGTATTATTGTTTGTCTTGTTATCCTAATAGATCACATGTTTGGTTTCTTTTGAGTCATACCAAACATTATTGAGCTAATTTAGTTGTGCATGTGCAAAAAATACATGCTTTTATTCTTTTACATGATCTTTTCTTCTTCTATAATTTGGTTGTCTTTGGCTACATTTCTTTGTTGTACCCTTTTCCAAAATTTATTGCTCTTATTTGATGATGATTTGATTTTTTTTTATGCATATCTTGATAAAAAGATCCATTTGTGAAGGGATTATACCAACATTCCTTCATTTTATGGCCATTCTTACCACAAAGTTCACACATACTTTGTGTATAAAAATTAATGGTATCTTTGCATGTGAGAATATTTATTTATTTCTAGAAGCATTGTTGAGGTCTTATACCTCTTTTGATTGACTACTTACATTTTTTATTTGTAAGAAGAACTTGTTCTTCTTCTTGTGTTGTGTGTGAGGCTTTTACCTTTTGAAGTAAATTCACCAACTTTTCAAAAGTTGGTGTTTAATCAATGATATTCAAGGTTGTCACAAATACATTATATTGAGAAGGGAGAGATCTTAAAGTAATAGGAATAAGTGCTTCATTTTGTACTTTTACTTCCAAGGCTTGTAGTATGCTTGTAGTTCAACAACTCTCAAGAAAAAATATGTTTCTCTCCATTCTTAATTTTCAAGTAACGAAGTTGACTTTGGATAAATAGGATTCGATTCTTTTTTCCTTACCTTAAATATTATCCAAATTTTCTCCCATGCATCTTTAGTTGTGGTAGAATCATGAATGTATAGTTGTACTTCATTAGCTACTCTAAACATATGATCGATCATGCTTTTATACATGCCTTGTCAAAATTTTGATGTTGTTCATCTTCTACATTAGGACAAATAATGGACATATCTATAACTTCCTATAATTCTTCAAAATTGAGTGGTGTTCTAAGTATAGTCTTCCAGGAAACATAATTATTTTGTCATAGTAGTTGGAAATTGGGCAATAGAAACTTTGTTGCACCACTATATATATTAAACTTTGACAAAACTAGACAATTCTTCTATTGGATTGATTTCAAAAAATGCTTTCCAAAATTTATATATAAGTTATATACTCGTAACTTGAATTTCTCAATTTGCAAGAAATTAGTTTCTTGTTGGACAAAAGAATATAGATGGAGTTTCTTTCTCCAATCAGAATATTTAGGAAATATTTTTTGGAATATTTTTAATTTAGCATATCCATCTCCTTCTTTCCACCTACAACCAATGAAAGTAAGAGAGATAAAACTAATATAAGCCTTAATAAGCCAATCTTCTTTGCTAAGGTTTAGATACATGTCTCTGTCAGATCACTTCAAATCCAAGATTTGTGCTTTTGCATAGTTTTACAATGTCTATAGATGGTCTTGAGGATCTTTCCTAACTTTTTAGGGTCAAAATACTTTTATAATATGATAAGGTTTTTTATGGAAATGCTAAGGAGTTTGTCAAGGATTTATTGGGTCTGACACCTCTATGGATTTCTTCCATGATCGTTGGATTCAATCAATATGATTAGATAAAACATCGTGGTCTTCATGGCATTCCATATGCATAAGGTACCTTTGAAGGAATTACTTATGTTTTTAAATTTCTTAGGAAGAACACCTTACTTCAATATATGTTTTTTCTTTTTATGAATTTGTATTTGTTTTTGCCCTCGATGGATTCTTGGTCAAAACATTTTTGAGGAGGAAGATGCTTTGAGTTGAAGAGAGAGATGATTAGAATCATTATTCATGCTATATGTCCTCCTTATGAATGATATTCTCTTGATACAATTTTTATAGAATCCCAGATGCTTTGAGCTAACATGGATATGGGATTTCATTTGATACTCACAAGTTTCTCATGTTGAAATTGATGTAGGTAATAATCTTGGGCATTCAATTGATGTTCATAAGTTCCTCGCAATAGAGTTGGCAACAAGTTCCTTGCAATAGAGTTGGCATGGGCATCAATATCGCACATCTACAATTTTATTTTGCTTATTTTCTTAAGGATTTTTACAACACTCATGCTTGTAACAATCCCCATTATCATTATCAGTGATGTGACTCGAGTTCAATCCCCACGACGAATATGCATATGAAGTATTTCTAAAAAAAAGGGTTGTTACAACTATATTGACTCCATGGGGAATGCATTCATTAAAGAGAAGGTGAATTTACCTATGAAATACCAAATTTGTGATCAGATTGCTAGCATCACATAGGTTTAACAAAGTTGCATGTTTCACATAAGAATTGCAACTCTTACTCAGAATCTAGTTGAATTCACTAGAAGCCACTACACCAAAAAATGGCTTTAACAACAAATTTTAACTGCCCTTAAAAACCTCTAAGGGCGGTTATTCAACTATCGTCTATGAAGGCATCATAAAAAATCCGCGCCTATACGATAACGACTAAAAGACCATCATCTTAGGGTCTAAGAAGGCGGTTTAAAGCCACCCTCTTAGATATAGAGTCTAAGAGGATAGTTCAAAATGCCCTATCTAAGAGAGTGGTTTAAAACTACCCTCTCAAAACTTAAGAAGACATATTTAAACCACCTTTTTATTATTATTATTTTTTTTAAATATAAAAAATTTATAAAAACATAAGAAGATAGTTGTCTTAATTTTATTATTAAGAAAACTAATTTTATTATTAACTTATAATATTAATATTTATTGTTTATTATTATATAAATAGATGAGTAATTTAAATTTGATGATTTTTCTTACAACTCATGACTCTATTTTAATAAAATGGCAGTTTACAAATGCCTAGGAAAAATGAAGTGTTTTCGCCGTTTAAGTGCAGTTGCGTATAGCTGAAATTAAAAAAACATGACCGGCTAAATAAGTGGATGTGGATTTCCATGACTTTAAATAATAACACTAAACTTTAATTTATAAGGGTGAGAATGAAAAATTAAGTAAAGATAAGGATAATTATATGGTGAGAATGACAAATTAAGTAATAAAGATTAGGATTGACGCAAGTGCAATCGTAATTAGAACATGAAGACTGTTTAAGTGGTTAAGTTTTTATGTGTAGTTTAAAATTTTTGAATATGAATAAACGTTACTTTACAAGCGTGAGAATGACAATATAACTAATAAAGGTGTGTAATGATGAAGTGTAATTATTTTAAAATCATTAACATCCTTTATATTAATGATTTTAACACTTAAAGTGCAGTCGTTAAAAATTTTCATTTTAACTTATTTAGATTGGATTCGGGAAAATTTAAAAAAAAATTAAAAGCTTTAAGGTGAATAAACAAGTGTAAGCAATGTGAAGACTGAGCTTTCCACCCAACCCAAAGATGCTGAATCCACGAACAGATGATGCAAGTACTGCATGGCTAACAACAAAGTCCACACGAAGAATCTTAAACAAGGGCATTGGCATATGAAAGAATAATGTTTTATGACTAACAACAAAGCCCACATGAAGAATCTTAAACAAGGTCATTGGCATATGAAAGAATAATGTTTTTATGACTAACAACAAAGCCCACATGAATAATCTTAAACAGGGTCATTTGCATATAAAGAATTGATGTTTTCTGAAACCAATTGTTTTTCATTACGTTCATTTTAAACTTTTCTTCATCCCATAAAATATGAATAAAATAGCCCACCTTTAGAACAATTGTAGCCCAACCACTCGAAAGTTTTGAGTTGCAAGGTATCCTCTTCAATCCAAATACAACATAGTGTAAAATTTAAAACCTATTACTTCCAAACTTTCATTCATGTGATTGAATTCCTTTAACAAAACACTGAATTCCTTTAACAAAACACTGTAACCCTGGTAGCAGCAGAATGCAAGGCCTGCAAGCCTGTGAAAGCATTTAACTGTGAAAGCATTTAACTCCTACTGACCTTAAAATGACATAAAAATCATTTACCATTGCCGTAGACATCTAATAAAAACAAAGAAAAAATAAATCATGTGAATCCAACTAACACAATCCTCTCATTAATTAAAATATAAATAAATAAAAAAATTAAAATATAAATAAAAAAAGAATTTTTATAAGTTGATTGCATGAATATTAACATGTGATTAATAACATGTATTTGTACAAAACTGAACTGCTTTGGAACATAGATTGATTAATAAAGACTTCACGACATCCTCAATAAATAAGGATTCACCACAAATTTAAATTTTCCTCCTCTATAGCTACACCTATGACACTTCACAGATAGACCATCTTATACATCCATTAGATCAAGGATTAAAATAAAACATGTTTAATAACCAGATCCATATATAAAAATAAATCACATATTATTAAAAAAATATATTATATATTTTAAAATGATAAGATAATAGATTATATTGAAGGATCTGTATCGCAAATAAATCCTTTTACAAGTTAAAAAAACACTTTAAAAAAATTAAAAGACTGAAAAAGGGCTATGTATATAAACCTGGGGAAGCTGGGGACGTGGCAAATACAAACCTGAACACATACATAATTTACATACCATGTGAAAAAGGCTATGTATAGAGCCAGCACAAGCACAAGTAACACCTTATATTGATATGTGAACGAATTACCTTCACCGGCTGCAAGATTGAAGAAGAGATTTACGATGTTGGGGCAGTCGTTGTAGCACTTAGGAGAGCAGAGTTTCTTGGTAAAACCAGATTCCATGAGAGGATCAGTAGACATCCCCACTTGCATTCTGTCCAGTCCGCAAGCGTCCATGCATTCTTGTGTTTCGATCCATTCATATATTTTCTCTGCCATAACCTCTGCTACATCATATGTATGTATGGGCATAGATTGCTACATGAGACTACAATATTTAATTTATTGTAATTCTTATATTACAACTTTGAATAGGTTGTGAAAGTTGTTATGTTTCGTATATGATTAAGTATTTTGTTGGGTTGTGGGATAAATTTTAAGCAATTTAGACCCATTTATTTTTTCATCACACTAATCCTATTTCCCAATGAAACATTAAATGCGATTGTTTTTGTCATGACGATTATAACATGTTTGTTTATAACATTTAAAAATTGTTCCACATTTTAGAGAGGAAAAATTATTGTCTGATTGGTTCACTTTTAACTGAATAGTTGAAAGGTTTCATTGGCACGGTGCTCTCCATTCCAAGGACTAATAGAAAAAGAGCTTGGATTGTATAATGCAATTTATATAACTGTACAAGTTACATGCTTTGCTTGATTTCCACAGGGCAGGAGGTGTCTCATTACACAGTGTTGGCTCTCTCCTCCTAGAATGTTTTTCTTTTCGGTACTATGGGAGTGGGGGATCCAAGATTAAATGGGTTTCTCTGTTACAGCCCTAATTGTTGTATGACCATGTAGCAATAACAGTGTGCTCTCAAAACCGATGGCTGTTGTCTTTGACCTGGATAGCAAGGCCATTTATGGCAATTTCCATCGTCTCCTAAATATTGGGAGTCCCACTTACATTGACCTAAAACAGGCTCATTTAATGTATATGTATATGCTCTGCTGAACATATGATACGCTAAACGATCCAGCACAGAGGATTCAAGCCATCTGCAGGTACTAAACTCAGCAAGCCTCGCTTTTTATTTATTTATTTTTTAAATAGATGTTACGTATGTATACATACCTGAGATCATAAGGTCGAGGAGGACCTCACATATAAGATATAATGTTGTGTTTACCAAACTGTTTATCTTATCTTATAAGAGGATTTTGGCTAAGTTTTTTTATTTTAATTTTATATGGTGTTTGTTTGTCGTTCAGGTTGGGTGAGCCCCGTGATGGCGCCTCCAGGAATGTACAAATGAAAAATGCGATACGCAGGAATTCGGGGGATATATATTATTTGGAATGCACTTTTGTTTGATTCACAGAGGAATTAATCAACGTTATTATGTGACACTAGTTTTTTTTAACTGTGTGTGTCTGAGATTCAGTTGTAAGTTCTACACGGTGATATATGTACTAGTTATATGGCAATTTGACTGGTGGCTTACTTATTATTTTCGAGATTTATTGGGAGCATGGCATTTACAGATCATTTCTTGAATTTTTTTTTTCTAATAATTGTTTACGAGATTTTTTTTAACGGGATCTTCATTTCTTTAGATATGATCGCTAATTTTAAAAAATAAATAAAATGAAAGTATGTATTTTCACCAATAATGATAATTTTGAGAGTCTCGAATGTTTATGATCCTTGCAAATGTTTGCAGATAGATGCAGAACATTACTGTGCTCTTTAAAATAATTTAGCAGGAGTCCCACTTACAATGACCTAAAACAGGCTCATTTCCATCGTCTACCAGTCTGTGTATATATATTTGTGATTAGGGATAAATGTCAGGATGTGAAAAAATCTATCCACCTTGGGCATTGTCACAAGGTCGAACACTCGACTATATAACAAAAGTGTTAGAAAATTAGATCAGATTTGACCCTTGACAGATCGTATCGTCGTAAATAAGATTGTCGCAATTTTCAAGCATGTGCAGTTAATGTTGGTAGTTGCAGTTCGACGATTGATCACAAACCCTAATGCGATGCATGTCAGAGGATAAGCCTTATCCTCCCTCGGTGGTCAGAAACCCTAATGTGGCGCATGTCAGAGGATAAGCCTTATTCTCCCTTCCTCTCGACTATAAAAAGGCAGAGTGGTCTTTCAAAAGCGATGTCGAGAAAAATCGCAAAGCGAGGGGTAGCAGAGCAGAGTAGAGGAGTCGGAGCAACAGTCTCCAGGAAATTCCTCCAGTGTTTATCCTCCAATTTTTGTTTGCAGATGATTTTGTAAAAGTCTTTGCATTGTAAATCTGTATTTGCAGTCTATTTGCATTTCAGTTAATAAAATCCAATTGTGCAATCTTTTTCTCTGTCCCATTTGTTTTCTAGCGCAGTTTTGGTGGGTGTGTGGTGCACTGTCCATTTGCGCTTGACCCTGGCACACCCACATCCGTACGCCCCAAGTGAGGTGCACCTCTTTCATGTGCTCCAAGTAAGGCGCACCTCTTTCATGTGCCCCAAGTGAGACACACCTCCCCCGTGCGCCCAAGGGAGGTGCACCTCCCTCCATGAGCCTGATTTTTAGGCGCACCTTGTTGTTGCGCCTAGTCCAAGGCGTAATTCCCCCTTGCGTCCGACTTCAGGCACACTCCCTTTGTGTGCCTAAGTTTAGGCGCACTCCCCTGTTGCACCTTATCCTAGGTGCAACATCCTCTTGCGCTCGAGTGCAAGGCACACTCCCTTATGCACCTAAAAATTAGGCGCACTATTCTATTGCACCTAGTCCAAGGCTTAATTTAAATTTACACTCAATATTCAAATTGGTATCAGAGCTTGTGTCTGCTTGTGGAAGATAGAAGCAATGGCTTCCAGTGGCAACTTGTTGTAGTTGCAGATCCCACGGTTCAATGACAAAAATTATGATTACTGGAGCATCCAAATAAGTATCATGTTCGGTTTGCAAGACCTATGGGACCTGGTCCAGAATGGCTATGCAGAGCTAGCAAATGCAGCAGCATTGAACGCACTCTCCCAAGCAGATTCATATTTTTTGCAGGAGTACTAGAAGGCATTATTTTACATAATGCAGGAGGTTGAGGAGATAATCTTCCCGCAAATCGTAATAGTAGCCAAATCAAAGGAGGCTTGGAAAATCTTGGCCATATCCTTCCAGGGCACTGACAAGGCGAAGTTGGTGTGGTTGCAGATGTTGAGGAGGGAGTTCGAAAACTTGTAGATGAGTGAGTCAAAGTCCATAAGCGATTTCCTCACCCGAAAAATGGATTTCATCAACTAAATGCGGTTGAATGGGGAGAACGTGGTAAATTAGAGGATTGTGAAGAAGATACTGAGGAGCCTACCAGCAAGGTTCAACTCAGTGATGATAGCAATCAAAGAATTGAGGGATTTGACAACCCTCTCTATGGATGAGCTCATGGGTTCTCTGCAAACACATGAACAAAGGTTGAGTTGCTCAACTCAGTCCTCATTGGAGCAAGCGTTCAAGGTGCAGGTCTCATTTTGAGATAGTAGAAAAGAATAATCCCACCAAGGAGCCTCAAGTTCTCAAGGAGGAAGAGACAGAGGCAAGCGTGGGAAATGCCACAATCAAGGAGGAAGGTCAAACTCCAATGACGGAGAGACCAGTTGCAACTTCCATCAGCAAGGAGGAAGAGGTAGTGGCAAAAATCAACAAGGAGGATCTAATCAGAGGAAGGATAAATAAAAGATCCAATGTTATTACTACAAGAAGTTCGGTCACTATATTTCTGAGTGCAAAAAGAATATGGCCAAGGATAACAAACAACAAGCACACTACACAAATGAAGCTAGAAATATGGAGTGTAGAGATGTTTGTGGAAATGTGTTGTTGACTTGCAGTATTGATGAGGAGAGCCAAAAGAATGTTTGGTATCTCGATAGTGGTTGTAACAACCACATGACGAGGAACAAAGAGATGTTCTCATAGTTGGATGAAACAGTCCAATCTGAAGTGAATATGGAGAACAACAACAAGGTTCCTATATAGATAAATGAAAAATCCTTATCCACATTTGGAAATATAAAAGGAAGCAGATCACCAATGTCTATTATGTGCCTAGTTTGAAGCACAATTTGTTGAGCGTTGGACAACTTGTGTAGAAGAGGTACACTATTCAATTAAAATATAGATTTTGTACCATCAAAGATAAGAAGCATGGGAATATTTGATGCAGGAGCATCTAGTGGCACCTGATGCAGAGGCATCCAGTAGCAGGAGGGCCACTTCTGAAAAGTTGGCTAAGGAGAAAAAATGTCGTGATTTCGTGACGTGTCACGAAATCATGACAGAAAAAGGAGAAGAGGAGAGAGAAGGTGCGGGCCGAAAATGTCACGATTTCGTGACATTTCGCGAAATCGCGACTGTCGTGAAATCGTGACAAAGTGCAGCTATAAGGGGGAGCCATAGAGAATGTCGTGAAATCGCGATTGTCGCAAAATCGTGACTAAGTGCAGCCAGAAGGGGGGAGCCATCGAGAATGTCACAAAATTGTGATAGTCACAAAATCGCGACAAAGTGCAGCAAGAAGAGGGAGTAGTCAAGAGTGTCATGATTTCGTGACATGTCACGAAATCACGATCGTCGTGAAATCTCAACTGTCATGAAATCGTGACGTAGGGCAGCCGAAAGTAGTTACGACAGACGGAGGGTTGCGAAATCGTGACGTCGCGATATCGTGACCAAAAAGCAAGGCAAGCGGTGCAAAGAAGGAGGATCGCGAAATCGTGACATGTCATGATTTTGCAACATGTCACGAAATCGTGACACAGACGAGGAGCGAAAGGCGTGAAGTAAAGAATGTCGCGATTTCGTGACATGTCGCAAAATCGCGACCGAGGCAGAGAAGTGGAGGCGTTCTTAGGAAGATGTCACGATATCGTGACATGTCATGATATCGCGACACGAAGGCGAGAAAGGAGGCAGAAAGGAGAAATGTCATGATATCGCGACATGTTGCGATATCGCGACATGTCGTGATATCGCGACCCAAAGGCAAGAAAGGCAGCGGTGAAAGAAAACATCGCGATATCGCGACATGTCACGATATCGCGACCAAAAGGGAAAGGGAGCGTAGGAAAGCCAGAATGTTGCAAAATCATGACCGGAAGAGAAAAAGGCGAAGAAGAAGAAGGAGATGGTGCAAAATCGCGACAGGCGGTATTTTCAAGGATTGTTATGGACGACACGTGGCACAAGGTGCAGTATAGGCGGACGAGTACCAAGGAGTGCAAGAAATGAAGAGGATGGTCACGCAGAGTATCCTGATAGGAAGGGGTGGTGACAGGGGCCGTGCGGAGTGGGGTCATAAATCAGGTTGGTGGATCAATTTTTTGAAAGATGTTTCAGAGGGTCGGGGCCTCTATAAAAACCTAGTTTCTGTAATAGATTAGGGGTGGTGGATCGGAGAACGCACGGAGAGAGTGCAGTTAGAGAAAACCAAGCCGAGCGCTGGTTATTGTAAGCCTGCGGGCTGTTATTGTAAAGATTTTTAGATTAATGCATGAAAATTTGGAAATTGTTTAGGTGTGATTTTCGGTCCCCCATCAGTGGTATCAGGGCCGAAAGTTCCTGAATGCGTAAGCAAATCATCGACCGTGAGGTAGTTTTCTGATGCAAGAGCATCTAGTGGCACCTGATGCAGAGGCATCCGGTAGCAGGAGGGCCACTTATGAAAAGTTGGCTAAGGAGAAAAAGCGTCACAATTTCGTGACGTGTCACGAAATCGTGATAGAAAAAGGAGAAGAGGAGAGAGAAGGTGCGGGCCGAAAATGTCGTGATTTCGCGACATGTCGCAAAATCGTGACAAAGTGCAACCAGAAGGGGGGAGCCATCAAGAATGTCACAATTTCGCGATAGTCATGAAATCGTGACTAAGTGTAGCCAGAAGGGGGGAGCCATCAAGAATGTCGCAATTTCACGACATGTCACGAAATCGTGACAGTCATGAAATCGTGACAAAGTGCAGCAAGAAGAGGGAGTAATCGAGAGTGTCATGATTTCGTGACATGTAGCGAAATCACGACCGTCGCAAAATCGCGATGTAGGGCAGCCAAAAGTAGTTACGACAGACGGAGGGTCACAAAATCATGACATCGCGATATCGTGACCAAAAAGCAAGGTAGGCAGTGCAGAGAAGGAGGATCACAAAATCGCGACATGTCACGATTTTGCAACATGTCGTGAAATCGTGACACAGACGAGGAGCGGAAGGCGTGAAGTAAAGAATTTCATGATTTCGTGACATGTTGCGAAATCACGATCGAGGTAGAGAAGTGGAGGTGTTCGGAGGAAGATTTCGCGATACCGCGACACGAAGGTAAGAAAGGAGCCAGAAAGGAGAAATGTCACGATATCGTGACATGTCGCGATATTGCGACCCAAAGGCAAGAAAGGCAGCGGTGAAAGAAAACGTCACGATATCGTGACCAAAAGGTAAAGGGAGCGCAAGAAAGCTAGAATGTCGTGATATCACGACATGTCGTGATATCGCGACAGGAAGAGAAGAAGGCGAAGAAGAAGAAGGAGATGGCACGAAACCGCAACAGGCAGTATTTTCAAGGATTGTTACGGATGATAGATGGCACAAGGTGCAGTACAGGTGGACGAGTACCAAGAAGCACAGGAAATGAAGAGGATGGTCACGTAGAGTATCCTAATAGGAAGCAACGGTGACAGGGGTCATGCAGAGTGGGGTCAAAAATCGGGTTGGTGGACCGATTTTTCGAAAGATGTTTCAGAGGGTCGGGGCCTTTATAAAAATCTAGTTTTTGTAATAGATTAAGGGTGGTGGATCAAAGAACGCAGGAAGAGAGTGCAGTTAGAGAAAACCAAACTGAGCGTTCGTTCTTAGAAGCCTATAGACTGTTATTGTAAAGATTTTCAAATTAATGCATAAAAATTTGGAAATTGTTCGGGTGTGATTTCTGATCCCCCATCAGTGGTATCAGAGCCAAAAGTTCTTGAGTGCACAAGAAGATCGTCGGTCGTGAGGCAGTTTGCGCCAGGATCTGTTGTAGGGTTTTGAGAGAGAGAGAAAAGAGAGTTTAGGATCTCAGAGCGGATATGACAATGAAAGATTTTAAAGCTATGCAGAGGCAAGTGCAAGCCCTGCAAGAGGAACTGCTCAGAAGAGATTTATAGAGGCAAGTGAAAGCCCTACAAGGGGAGCTACGTAGACAACATGAGGAAAAACAGAGAAAGAGGGAAGATGGAGTTCATCAGAAGATGAAGCCATTGAAGGCTGCATGCAAAGAAGAGTGCAGTAGTGCTAAGATCTGCCTAGAAGAAGGCAAAAATTTAACTGGCCAAGAGAAGGAGTATAAGCAGGTTATAGATGAGGAAGTGTGCAGCAGTGGAAGAATCTATCTAGAGGAAGACATAAGTTGTTTGGGCCAGGAGAGGGGGTTGGAGTAGGCTGCTGAGGCAGAGAAATGTTTGGAGGTGTTGCAGGAGGCAGCAACCAGACAACTTAGAAGTGAAGATCACTTCTCCACCAACCCCGGGTGTCTGATGCAGGAGCATCCAGTGGCACCTGATGCAGAGGCATCCAGTAGCAAGAGGGCCACTTCTAAAAAGTTGGCTAAGGAGAAAAAATGTTATGATTTCACGACGTGTCACAAAATCATGACAGAAAAAGGAGAAGAGGAGAGAGAAGGTGCGAGCCAAAAATGTCACTATTTTGCGACATGTCGTGAAATCGCGACTATCACAAAATCATGACAAAGTGTAGCCAGAAGGGGGGAGCCATCGAGAATGTCATGATTTCGTGACATGTCGCGAAATCATGACAAAGTGCAGCAAGAAGAGGGAGTAGTCGAGAGTGTCGTGATTTCGTGACATGTAGCGAAATCGCGATCATCGCAAAATCACGACGCAGGGCAGCCGAAAGTAGTTATGGCAGACGGAGGGTCACGAAATCGTGATGTCACGATATCGCGACCAAAAAGCAAGGCAGGCAATGCAGAGAAGGAGGATCACGAAATCGTGACATGTCATGATTTCGCAACATGTCACAAAATCGTGACATAGACGAGGAGCGAAAGGCGTGAAGTAAAGAATGTCACGATTTCATGACATGTCGCAAAATAATGACCGAGGTAGAGAAGCGGAGGTGTTTGGAGGAAGATGTCGTGATATCGTGACATGTCGCGATATCGTGACATGAAGGCGAGAAAGGAGCCAAAAAGGAGAAATGTCGCAATATCGTGACATATCGTGATATCGCGACCCAAAGGCAAGAAAGGTAGCGATGAAAGAAAATGTCATGATATCGCCACATGTCGCGATATCACGACCAAAAGGGAAAGGGAGCGCAGGAAAGCCAGAATGTCACGATATCGCAACATGTCACGATATCGCGACAGGAAGAGAAGAAGGCGAAGAAGAACAATGAGATGGCACAAAACCGTGACAGGCAGTATTTTCAAGGATTGTTACGGATGACACGTGGCACAAGGTGCGGTACAGGTAGACGAGTACCAAGAAGCACGGGAAATGAAGAGGATGGTCGTGTAGAGTATCCTGACAGGAAGCGGCGATGACAAGGGCCGTGCGAAGTGGGGTCAAAAATTGGGTTGGTGGACTAATTTTTTGAAAGATGTTTCAGAGGGTCGGGGCCTCTATAAAAACCCAGTTTCTTTAATAGATTAGGGGTGGTGGATCGGAGAACTCACGGAGAGAGTGTAGTTAGAGAAAACCAAGTCGAGCGTTGGTTCTTGGAAGCCTGTGGGCTGTTATTGTAAAGATTTTCAAATTAATGCATGAAAATTTGGAAATTATTCAGGTGTGATTTTTGGTCCCCCATCAATGGTATCAGAGTCAAAAGTTCCTGAGTGCGTAAGTAGATCGCCGGTCGTGAGGCAGTTTACACCAGGATCTATGGTAAGGTTTTGAGAGAGAGAGAAAGAGAGTTTAGGATCTCAGAGCGGATATGATGACAATGAAAGATTTTAAAGCTTTGTAGAGGCAAGTGCAAGCCCTGCAAGAGGAACTTCTCAGAAGAGATTTGCAGAGGCAAGTGAAATACCTCCAAGGGGAGCTGCGTAGACAGCGTGAGGAAAAATAGAGAAAGAGGGAAGATGGAGTTCATAAGAAGATGAAGCCATTGAAGGTTGCATGCAAAGAAGAGTGCAGCAATGTTAGGATCTGCCTAGAAGAAGGCAAAAATTTAACTGGCCAAGAGAAGGAGTATAAGCAGGATGTAGATGAGGAAGTGTGCAGCAATGAGAGAATCAGTCTAGAGGAAGGCAAAAGTTGTTTGGGCTAGGAGATGGGGTTAGAGTAGGCTGCTGAGGCAGAGAAATGTTTAGAGGTGTTGCAGGAGGCAGCAACCAGATAGCTCAGAAGTGAAGATCACTTCTCCACCAACCCCGGGTGTCTGATGCAGGAGCATCCAGTGGCACCTGATGCAGAGGCATCCGGTAGTAGGAGGGCCACTTCTAAAAGTTTGGCTAAGGAGAAAAAGTGTCACGATTTCACGACATGTCACGAAATCATGACAGAAAAAGGAGAAGAAGAGAGAGAGGTGCGAGCCAAAAATGTCACGATTTTGTGACATGTCGTGAAATCACGACTGTCGTAAAATCACGACAAAGTATAGCCAAAATGGGGGAGCCATCGAGAATGTTATGATTTTGTGACATGTCGTGAAATCGTGACTTTCACAAAATTACGACAAAGTGCAGCCAGAAGGGGGGAGCCATCGAGAATGTCATGATTTCGTGACATGTCATGAAATCGCGATAGTCACAAAATCACGACAAAGTGTAGCAAGAAGAGGGAGCAGTCGAGAGTGTCACAATTTTGTGACATGTCACAAAATCGTGACATTCTCGATGGCTCCCCCCTTCTGGCTGCACTTAGTCATAATTTTGTGACATGTCACGAAATCGTGACATTCTCGATGGCTCCCCCCTTCTAGCTACACTTTGTCACGATTTTGTGATAGTCACGATTTCGCAACAGTCGTGATTTCGTGACATGTCATGAAATCATGACATTTTTGGCATGCACCTTCTCTCTCCTCTTCTCCTTTTTCATGATGCTTTTTATCCTTAGACAACTTTTTAGAAGTGGCCCTCCTGCTATCGGATGTCTCTGCATCAGTGCCACTAGATGCTCCTACATCAGACACCCGAGGTTGGTGGAGAAGTGATCTTCACTTCTGAGCTATCTGGTTGCTGCCTCCTGCAACACCTCCAAACATTTCTCTACCTTAGCAGCCTGCTCCAACCCCCTCTCCTGGCCTAAACAACTTCTGCCTTCCTCTAGAAAGATTCTCCCACTACTACACACTTCCTCATCTATAGCCTGCTTATACTCTTTCTCTTGGCCAGTTAAATTTCTACCTTCTTCTAGGAAGATCCTGGCACTGCTGCACTCTTCTTTGCATGCAGCATTCAATGGCTTCATCTTCTAACAAACTCCATCTTCCCTCTTTCTCTGTTTTCCCTCACGCTGTCTATGTAGCTCCCCTTGCAGGGCTTTCACTTGCCTCTGCAAATCTCTTCTGAGCAGCTCCTCTTGCAGGGCTTGCACTTGCCTCTTCAAAGCTTTAAAATCTTTCATTGTCATCATATCCGCTATGATATCCTAAACTCTCTTTTCTCTCTCTCTTAGAACCCTACCACAGATCCTAGCACAAACTGCCTCACGGTCGACGATCTGCTTGCACACTTAGGAACTTCTGGCTCTGATACCACTGATGGGGGACCGAAAATCACACCCAAATAATTTCTAAATTTTCATGCATTAATCTGAAAATATTTAAAATAATAGCCCATAGGTTTCCAAGAACCAACGCTCGACTTGGTTTTCTCTAACTACACTCTCTCTGTGCGTTCTTTGATCCACCACCCCTAATCTATTACAGAAACTGGGTTTTTATAGAGGCCCCGACCCTCTAAAACATCTTTCAAAAAATTGGTCCACCAACCCGATTTATGACCCCACTTTGCATGGCCCCTACCACCATCGCTTCCTATCAGGATACTCTACATGACCATCCTCTTCGTTTCCCGTGCTTCTTGGTACTCGTTTGCCTGTACTGCACCTTGTGCCACGTGTCGTCCGTAACAATCCTTGAAAATATCGCCTGTCATAGTTTCACGCCATCTCCTTCTTCGCCTTCTTCTCTTCCTGTCACGATATCGTGACATTCTGGCTTTCTTGTGCTCCATTTCCCTTTTGGTCATGATATCGCGACATGTCGCGATATCACGATGTTTTCTTTCATCGCTGCCTTTCTTGCCTTTAGGTCACGATATCACGACATGTCACGATATCACAACATTTCTCATTTTTGCCTCCTTTCTCGCCTTCGTGTCGTGACATCTTCCTCTGAATGCCTTCGCTTCTTTGCCTCGGTCATGATTTCGCATCGCAAAATCACGACATTCTTTACTTCATGCCTTTCGCTCCTCGTCTATGTCACAATTTCACGACATGTTGCGAAATCGTGACATGTCGTGATTTCACAATCCTCCTTCTCTACACCACCTGCATTGCTTTTTGGTCACGATATCGCGACGTCACGATTTTGCGACATGTCACGAAATCGCAACACTCTCGACTACTCCCTCTTCTTGCTGCACTTTGTCGCGATTTCGCGATTGTCACGAAATCGCAACATTCTCGATGGCTCCCCCCTTCTGGCTGCACCTAGTCGCGATTTCACGACTATCACGATTTTGGGACATGTCCTGAAATCGTGACATTTTTTGCCCGCACCTTCTCTCTCCTTTTCTCCTTTTTCTGTCACAATTTCATGACACGTCACAAAATCACGACGTTTTTCTCCTTAGCCAACTTTTCAGAAGTGGCCCTCCTGCCACTGGATGCCTCTGCATTAGGTGCCACTAGATGCTCCTGCATCAGAAAGCCGAGCGCTGGTTCTTGGAAGCCTACGGGCTATTATTGTAAAGATTTTCATATTAATGCATGAAAATTTGGAAATTTTTCGGGTGTGATTTCCGGTCCTCCATCAGTGGTATCAGAGCCGGAAGTTCCTGAGTGCGCAAGAAGATCACCGGTCATGAGGCAGTTTACGCTAGGATCTATGGTAGGGTTCTGAGAGAGAGAGAAAAGAGAGTTTAGGATCTCAGAGCGGATATGATGACAATGAAAGATTTTAAAGCTTTGTAGAGGCAAGTGCAAGCCCTACAAGAGGAACTGCTCAGAAGAGATTTGTAGAGGCAAGTGAAAGCCCTACAAGGGGAGTTGCGCAGACAGCGTGAGGAAAAATAGAGAAAGAGAGAAGATGGAGTTCATCAAAAGATGAAGCCATTAAAGGCTGCATGCAAAGAAGAGTGCAGCAGTGCCAGGATCTGCCTAGAAGAAGGCAAAAATTTAACTGGCCAAGAGAAGGAGTATAAGCAGGCTGTAGATGACGAAGTGTGCAGCAGTGGGAGAATCTGTCTGGAGGAAGGCAAAAGTTGTTTGGGCCAGGAGAGGGGGTTGAAGTAGGTTGTTGAGGCAGAGAAATGTTTGGAGGTGTTGCAGGAGGCAGCAACCAGATAGCTCAGAAGTGAAGATCACTTCTCCACCAACCTCGGGTGTCTGATGCAGGAGCATCCAGTGGCACCTAATGCAGAGGCATTTGGTAGCAAGAGGGCCACTTCTAAAAAGTTGGCTAAGGAGAAAAAACGTAGCGATTTCGTGACGTGTTGTAAAATCATGACAGAAAAAGGAGAAGATGAGAGAGAAGGGGCAGGTCGAAAATGTCGCAATTTCACGACATGTGAAATCATGACAAAGTGTAGCCAGAAGGGGGGAGCCATCGAGAATGTCATGATTTCGTGACATGTCATGAAATCGTGACAGTCACGAAATCACGACTAAGTGCAGCCAAAAGGGGGGAGCCATCGAGAATGTCACGATTTCGCGACATGTCGCGAAATTGCGACAGTCACGAAATCGCGACAAAGTGTAGCAAGAAGAGGGAGTAGTCGAGAGTGTCACGATTTTGCGACATGTCGCGAAATCGTGACCGTCACGAAATCATGACGCAGGGCAGCCGAAAGTAGTTACGGTAGACAGAGCATCGCAAAATCGTGACATCGTGATATCGCGACCAAAAAGCAAGGTAGGCGATGCAAAGAAGGAGGATCATGAAATCACGACACAGAAGAGGAGTGGAAGGCGTGAAGTAAAGAATGTCACGAAATCGTGATCGAGGTAGAGAAGCGGAGGCGTTCGAAGGAAGATGTCGTGATATCGTGACATGTCACGATATCACGACACGAAGGCGAGAAAGGAGGAAGAAAGGAGAAATGTCGTGATATCGTGACCCAAAGGCAAGAAAGGCAGCGATGAAAGAAAACATCGCAATATCGCGACATGTCGTGATATCACGACCAAAAGGGAAAGGGAGCGCAGGAAAGCCATAATGTCATGATATCGCGACAGGAAGAGAAGAAGGCAAAGAAGAAGAAGGAGATGGCACGAAACCATGATAGGCAGTATTTTTAAGGATTGTTATGGACGACACGTGGAACAAGGTGCAGTACAGGAGGACAAGTACCAAGAAGCGTGGGAAACGAAGAGGATGGTGGCACAGAGTATCCTGACAGGAAGCGGCGGTGACAGGGGCCGTGCAGAGTGGGGTCATAAATCGGGTTGGTGGACCGATTTTTTGAAAGATGTTTCAGAGGGTCGGGGCCTCTATAAAAACCCAGTTTTTGTAATAGATTAGGGGTGGTGGATCGGAGAACGCACGAAGAGAGTGCAGTTAGAGAAAACCATGTCGAGCGCTGGTTCTTGGAAGCCTGTGGGCTGTTATTGTAAAGATTTTCAGATTAATGCATGAAAATTTGGAAATTGTTCGGGTGTGATTTTTGGTCTCCCATCAATATTGCAACTGTGTCCATGATGAAGAAAAAGATGTTTTCATTGCAAATTCAGAATGAATATTTGATGTCTCTTAGTGTATTTGTGAAGGATACTACCTAGCTATGGCATCTCAGATTTGGTCACCTAAGTTTCAGTGGCCTAAACTTGCTACACAAGAAGCAGATGGTGAAGGTTTTACCCCTTATTGAGCAACCAAATCAAGTCTATGAAGGTTGCTTAGTTGGCAAGCAACACAAGGATGCATTCCCTGTAGGACAATATTGGAGAGCTTCACAGCCATTGGAGCTGGTGCACTCAGACATTTACGTTCTGATGCAGACCAAAACATTTGTCATAATAGATATTTTCTAACTTTTATTGATTATTTCAATCAGAGGACATGGGTAAATTCCATCAAATAAAAGTTAGAGGTATTTGGAAAATTTAATGAGTTCAAGGCTCTGGTTGAGAAACAAAGCGACTACCAAGTGAAGACTCTTAGGATAGATGAAGGAGGTAAGTATATATCCAATGAATTCCAAAACTTTTGCAAGCAAAATAGAATTTGTAAGCAGCTTACTACCAGATACACACCACAACAGAATGGTGTAGCTGAGAGGAAAAATAAAACAATCATGGAGATGGCACAGAGCATGCTGAAGGCAAAGAATTTGCCATATGAGTTATGGGCAGAAGTTGTATGTTGTGTATTTTATATGCTAAATTGGTGTCCCATGATGAGTGTGAATGACAAAATTCCTCATGAGGCATGGAGCAACCAAAAGTCGAATGTTGCTCACTTAAGAGTTTTTGGGTGCATAGCATATGCACATGTTTCAGATGAGAAGATAAATAAGTTGGACGACAAGGCAGAGAAGTGCATATTCACTGGGTATAGTGAAGAGTCGAAGGCATATAGGTTTTATAATCCTATGACAAAGAAGTTGATTATTAGTCGAGATGTGAAGTTCCTAGAGGATGAAGCCTGGAACTGGAAATCAAAGACTGGCCAGCTTGAACTAGCAATCATTGAGTCTGAAGATTTGGAATAAGACAAAGTGCATTAGCTTGCAGCTTCAAGTAGCAACTCTGGAGCTAGCAACAGCATCGCCTCATCATCACAAACGCCTCATATTGCAAGTAGAATCTCCAATTTGAGGACACCCGCAAAGATGAGGAGCTTGCAAGACATCTACAAGGTAACCCAACATCAAGAAGATGAAGAACATTCTAATTTTGCTTTATTTTTTGAGTGTGATCCAATTTCATTTGAAGAAGTAATTCAGAATCATAAATGGGTGAAAGCAATGGATGAGGAAATTGAGGCCATAAAGAAGAACAAGACATGGTAGTTGATGGATCTCCCAGCAGGGAAGAAGACCATTGGGTTCAAATGGGTATACAAAACTAATTTTAATGCCCAAGGTAAAGTTGATAGACATAAGGTCATATTGGTGATAAAAGGCTACAAGAAGAAGTCAAGTATTGACTATCATGAGGTGTACGCACTTGTAGCTTGATTTGACACAATCAGGATGATCCTGCCATTGGCAGCCCAGAAGGGTTGGAACGTGTACCAGATGGATGTCAAGTATGTCTTCCTCAATGGAGTGTTGGAAGAAAATGTCTACATAGACCAGCCACCAGGCTATGAGTTGGAAGGACAAGCAAGTAAGGTCCTAAAACTGAAGAAGACTTTGTATGGGTTGAAGCAAGCACCCAGGGCATGGTACAGCCGGATTGATGCTTACTTTCAGGATAATGGGTTCATCAAATACCCATATGAGCACACCCTGTACCTGAAGCAAAACCTATAAGGGGATAAGGCGCAACAGGAGAGTGCGCCTAAACTTAGGCACATAAAGGGAGTGTGCCTAAAGTCGAGCACAAGGGAGAATTATGCCTTGGAATAGGCGCAACTCAATGGTGATAGATCCACCCTAAATGGGTTCATCAAATGCCCATATAAGCACACCCTCTACCTGAAGCAAAACTAGATCAACATAATGGACGAAGACTCAGTAATTACATCGTTCATTTACAATACACAATCGATATTATAGATATTTAGTGAATATATTCAAACCAAACAAATTTTCAATTAATATTATATTTTCAATGAATATTATATCAATCCTAAATGCACAATCGGTATTATAGATATTTAGTGAATATATTCAAACCAAACAAATTTTCAATTAATATTATATTTTCGATGAATATTATATCAATCCTAACAGGCATGTGCAAATATTCGGCAAACGTTTGCACTACTAAGAAATATTTTGTATTCTTTCAACTTATTTGAGCTAAGAATGCGTACCAGAGTGAAGAAATTAACCCATTGCATGATGAATGTGCTAGCTTGAGACCCCATTTTGGCTTTCATAGACTAAAATAACATTTATGTTTTCACTCGTATCAAAACATTCGAACCGGAGAATCCAAAAATTCCAAAATCACACCTCAATGTAAAAAATCAAAAAAATAAAGTCGAAGAGGAAGCCCACCCTAGAAAAATCTAAGCCCTCTTAGGGTGGGTCTAAGCGGGTGCTTTAAAACCATAAAAAATCCCACCTTAATTTAAAAAATAAAAAAATAAGGTTTAAGAGGCGGTTTAAAACCATCAAAAATCCCACCTCAATGTAAACTTCCTGTTAGATCCACCCTAAAAAATCTAAGCCCTCTCAGAGTGGATCTAAGCTGGTGGTTTAAAGCCGTCATTTTAGACCCCTTGTAATAGTAAAGTTATTAGGGCGGTTTAAAATCACTTTAAAAAACAGTCATCTTTTAACTGTTTGTTTGGTGTAGTAAGTTTTTTTTTTTTCCATATCTATTTTTGGTCTGGGATTTCTTCCTATACTTAAATTAGTCTGATAATCCTGAGACCTATTGTTTGGAAGTTCAACTTCATTGATCTCTCCAAGGTACCCTTGGACCTTTTTATCAAAGTGTCTTTATAACTTCTCAAAACAATAAGAAAATATTACTCTTCCTATTCAACTTACATTCACATTATTTATAATAATTTCTAACAAGTTTAGGGTGTAAAGCTCTTTACTCCAAACACAATACTTTGCATCCATAAAAGTAAACTCTAATAAATTAACATCCACTTATTACACATGATTTAAAAATATATATTTATTAATTTATATTACATTATATTATATAGATATCACCATTAGCGAGGCTCGATAATAAGTCGTGCAAATGAACGGAAAATGAGTTAGAATATTCGTTTTGGTTGGTTCCCTCACGTTTGCATCCACTCTTCAGTCAGAGCCGGCCTTCTATGAAATTCTCGTGGAGTGTTTATCAGTCTTAAAAAACTACCATTGCAGGAATTGGGAATTCGGGATAGTTTTAGAAGTTTGACGAAGCCAAGGTCAATCATTTATACTCACTGGTAGGCGAAAGTACCGGCGTACACGTAGATCATGAAATTTTACAGGCAGATGTATTTCGTTTCATCTTCATTCTACAATTAAAGAAAGAAAAAACGGTTTCACGGTAAAAATTAGGAAACATTTTATTGAAAATTAAATTCAATACAATGTGGAATACAATTACATTCCAATACATAAAACGTGGGGAAGCAATTACATTCCAATACATAAAACGTGGGGAAGCAAGCAAATCTTGACTGTGAAAAAGGAATATTTCAAATAGAACTGAGAAGATATTAAGGTGGAACAAAATTCCATGGCTTTCTGTATAGTCCTAAACGTGTTAAAAGTCTCTCCATATCATCGAAGTCTCACGTTAACGGGTAACCCTCCCTTCATCCGCAGGGTGAGTGACACCGTATACTCGGGAGACTTATCTCCATGCCCTACTTGGAAACTAAAACGATGAATAACAGAAGCGACAATTGACTTCATCTGTATAAAGGCCATGTCCTTGCCCAGACACATACGAGGTCCCGCATGAAATATTGGATATTTATACGGATTCTCTCCCACCAATTCTCCGTTCTTTAACCATCTCTCTGGCTTGAACTCCAGACAATCCCTACCCCATATGTTTTCCATCCTTCCCATCGCATAATTGCTGTAATTCAGATACCACCCTTTCCCCACACAAGTCCCGTCCGGCAGAACATCGTCTCTGATGGCCATTTTGACATCAATAGGCACAGGAGGGTACAACCTCATCGACTCGCACAAAGCAGCATGCAGATATTGCATTTCCCTCAGTTCTTCAAAACCAAACACCACCCCTTCTGCATCAACTGGAGCTTTTCTTCGCTCCAGGACGCCCACGATTTCAGAGTGAATGGCTTCCTCCACCGCAGGATGAGAATACAGCAACCAGAAAAACCACGTGAGGGCAATGGATGTAGTGTCCCTCCCCGCCAACATAAAGCTAATCACCATGTCCTTCAAGAATAGATCCATGCCTTCGCCCTTATCTTCTAAACAGTTTTGTGGACTCACTGGATTCGAATTATTTGAGAAGGATGCTATGAATCTGCAAAGGAGGTCCTCCCTCGTTGGAAGTCCCCCGTTACTAGATATCTCGCTTCTCCTAGAACGAACCACATGCAGGGCAAATTCATCCACCACACGAATCGCCTGGCGTAAACGCCTTTCACAGCCGATGTTAAGCAGGCGCTTGATTCTCCACAAATAGGGGACTGTAGAAAAGAATCTGCCTGCACTGATATCGCTGGCATCGTCAAAGGCTTGGGCAAATCTTGAGGTGGGCATGGAGGGGAGGAGGTAGCACGGATCCACCCCGAACGCAATCCTGCAAATATTGTCGAAGCCAAACCTGTACAAAACGTCCTGCAGATCCATGTGCTCGCCCTTTTGGCATGCGTTGGAGAGCACAGGAATGAGGCGGTTCTGAATTTCCCACTGCACCGTCTCCAGCACGAAGCTTCGGAGAGATTTGGCGCTGAACTCGCAGCTGGCGGTCTTCCTCTGCATCTTCCACAGCTCTCCGTCGGCGTTAAAGATCCCTCTCCCCAAAAAATCGTGGAGAGTAAACCTGAAACGCTCCCCCTTGGGATAATTCTCGAAACCGGTCTTAAGGAAATACTCTACGTTTCCGGGATTCGCAGTTATGATGTCTATCGCTCCTCCAGGCCTCTCTATCTTGACCGTATTAGTGGACGATTTATCAAGGAGTTCGGTGAACCATTCTAAAAACCTGTGGCGATTTTTAAAAAATTCGAGGGCGGAGCCGACTATGGGGTAGGCTACAGGGCCCTCGTATGAGCGGTGTGAAGGGCGGACCGCATTTTTTCTCGTTAGAAAGCGCAATAGAAGAAAGCCGACTGCCAGAAGGAGAAGGCTAAGGAAAAACTGGGTGATGAACATTTTCATGGAATTCGTGGCATGAGAAGTTCAAAGGCTTTGCTGTGGATGTGGTCCTGTCTCTCCCCATTGGATTGCGCAGGGTTATATTACATAGGCAAAACATGACGAATCATAATGCTACACGCATCCTGGGGCATTTCTGTATGACTTTGTTTCCCAGGAGATCCGTGCAGCAGAAGATCCTGAATTTGAGACTTTTAACGAAGATATTCGTGCTTGGATGGCGGTCGCCTTTTAAAATTTTTAAATTAAGCTCCTTTAATAAGGTAATAAGGCCTTGATTTTTAAGGCCCTTAACGATAAGAGTTGAAATAGGTGTAGTTAGACCAACCTTAAACTTGTTTAATAATAGAACGGGATTATGAACGTAACAAACTCCTTTATGATAAAAAATAATTAAAATTAAAAAATAATGCCCATTATCTTTTACGCTGGTAGTAGTTGCTGATTTGAAAATCAAGTGCTTAATGCCCGTGGTGACTGTGGAACAAGTAAATGGGTGGGTATCCATTTGGATGTTTGTAGATGCCTGGTAGGTTCTGATTTGACAATCAAGAGCTTAATGTCCGTGTGGAATAAGTAAATGGGTGCGTATCCATTTGGAAGTTTGTAGATGCTTGGAATTTCTCATACACCTTTTCAGGACATTAGAATAGGTGACCGCGGAATAAGTAAATGGGTGGGTATCCATTTCGAAGTTTGTAGATGTCTGCTTGGAATTTCTCATACACCTTTTCAGGACATTAGAATAGGAAAGATTTGCTGAATTTTAAATTATTTGTCATACACGAGAACAACCATTTTTTTTTATAATTAACGTATTATATAAAGGTTTTTTTAAAGGGTCCCAAAACCTTATTACAATAAAAGCCCGAGAGGATAGTAAACCAAAAATTTTGTTAGACTAGGTCAGGGGTGAGCATTACAAAAATTAGCGAGATCCAGGATCCTGAAAGGAGCACACCAAAACGCCTATCTCAGGGACAGGATAGGCCCAACCAAAACGAGAAATGGGACCAGACCGGGAAACCTTGTCACTTGGCAAAAAAAACTGAGAAAAGCCGCAACTGCAAATTTGCTGCACAGACTGCACACCTTGCCACCAGAACACCACCACCCCCTCTGCCCTAGGGAGGGAAGTCCCCTTGGGATGGGGAGGGGAGGGCTAGTCATCACCATCAGACCCAACCTTGAGACTGCGTCAGATCGCCTTGAATATGCGGACCGAGGTCAACACTGTGTTGGCAGCCGACATGAGGGAATTGATCGCCATGTCCAACAACATGCAAAGGGGGAAATGCCCCAAATCATCCTCAGAGTTTGAGATGATCTCGGGGGTGCCTTTGAGCTTGATCTTCGGCTTCTTAAGATGGCTGGAAGATCAGCTCCCATTGGGGCCGTCGGGCCCACAAGGGATCTGGGTCCCAAGGACCAAAATTGGGGGGCACTGCTGCTGCTAGGGGCATGAGTCGACGCCCGCCGCTTCGAAGTGGGCCTACGCTTCTTGGGGGGGAGAGATTTCAGCTTCGCTTGGGCTATCCTCTTTGGCCTTAAGCTCAAAGTTAGAAGAGGCCAGAGACCTGGTGGGGGGGTTGGAGGAGAGGGAAGGGATGTGCTGGGCGGGGGCTGGTTGGCGAGGGCATGTCGGTAAAGGACAACCATGAGGCCTTGATGGGGAGGGTGGGAATGGGCTTTCTGGGCCCTCTCAACCGAGATGGTGAGAGAGTAAAGCAGATAGCGGGGGGTGCACATGAGGATGGCCCCTCGGAGGTGGTTAACGAAACTGAGGTGGAAGCTACAGAGCTTTTGCTCTGGATCATCGCACGTCACGAATTGCATGATGGGTACGAGGGCTTCGTCATAGGGCTTAGGCATTTGCTTCCTATAAAGGGCGGTCTTGTCCTAGCTATGCTTTGGGAAATGGGCTATCTCCTCCTCCTAGTTGTGTCTGTCATGGCGGATGTAATTCCTCTTATCTTCATGATGGAGCCCAATGACGTCGAACAGGAGCTTCTTGGTCACTTTGAAGTGGACACCTTTCACGACCACCTCACCACCATCCCAGGTGTCAAGGAACACCTACATAATGTCGTCATCTGGACCAGCAAACTTTTGGAGGAAAGGTGTGAGGGACTTGGTTTCCATGAAAACTTTGGCAGAGTCAGAGAGGACGAGGGAGGAGGGCTCAATGTAGGGGGGTTTGGAGGCAGCCATGGAGACAAAGGCCAGCAGTAGAGGGGAGAGGCGGAGGAAAGAAGATGTCGAGAAAGGGATAGGAGAGGGGAAAGTGGTGCGTACTGGGAGAGGATGAAATAGCCAAAGGGGGAGCTGAAGGGTCGCAAAGCTGCCACAAGCAAAGGAACACTACGACAGAAAATACAGGTAACACACACGAAAGGTGGCGGATAAGGGAAATGAGAAGGTAGGCATGGTGGCTGACAGGGCACGGAGGGTGAGACGGTGTGATGGGATAGGGCCAGGTGGACGGTGAGCATGGGGCACCAGCTTTGGCACAGGGCACCGCAAAGAGAAGGGCAGCGGAATCAACGAGCTAAGGTGGCACCTGATCAGACTCGATGGGGTTGGGAATGCCAGCGGAGAGGTGATGGAGTTGGGGAGGGCCTACCTTGGCGCTGAGGTGGCTGTTGTGGAGAGGACCAATAGAGACGGTGGCCTTGGGAAGCCAAGATCACAAGTCAACGCCCGTTAGAATGTAAGCATTGGTTTGGGGACTCCGTGCCAACGTGGCACTGCAACCGAGCAGGCTAGACCTTTGTTCTTACATCGTAGTTCGGGTATCGGTCTTGGGATGTTGCATCTCGAAGGGCGTCTAGGAAATCATCATGCCAGATACGAAGATCTGCTAACGTCATTGCTATGTTGGCCATCAGGTCAGCGAGCTTGTTGCCTTCTCGGAAGACATGGTAGATGGATACCTGGGGGAGCCCCTGGAGGATGGCCTGGACTTCTTGGACGATGTTAAAAATACGCCACAACAACTCTCTTTGCTTGGTCACTGCGTAGATGGTGTTGAGGGAGTCACCCTCTATGATCACCCTTTTGGGGGACTCTTGGAGAAATTTGAGCCCGCGGAGGAGGGTCGAAGCTTCTACGAAGTTGTTGGTTTGGGTTCCTAGGGGCTCCGCATAAGAAAGGATCAAGTGGCCTGAGTGGTCCCGGATGACACCTCCCGCACCCGAGGGGTCGAGATTCCCTTTGGACGCCCCATCAAAGTTCAACTTAACCCACCCTGGGGGGCCGACCATTTAGCAAAGGCTCTCGGAGGGGGGAGGGGGCGGGGGGGAAGCAACTGCACCCCAAGCGAGATAACGAGGGTTAACTCACTAGCATTTCGAGGGGCAGAGAAAGGGAAGGGAGCGAGAGTTCTTAGATGCGAAGGCAAGTGCTTTAACTGGATCCTGCTCTTCTCTTTGCTTCTAGACCACAAGAAACACTTTTGGATCTGTTCAAGGTGAGCATTGATTGAGACCGAGATCCTGAAGACAAAAATGAAATAAAATGGGATGCTCAGGAGGCAGGCGGATGTGAGAGTTGCTTTGCTCGCCTGGGAAAGGATATGACCTTTCCAGGAGGTCAGCTTTATCTAAACTCTTGCAACCAGGGTGCTCCACAGGGCCTTGGAGGGAAAACCCACGAATAGGGGGAGTCCTAGGTATGTGGAGAGGAGGGTGTCGGGGGAGCATCCCAAGATCCGAGCTATCATCGCCTACCTAGCTGGGGGAGTGTGGATGAAGTAAATTTTGCTCTTTTAGAGGTTGATTTTTTGTCCTACTGCTTCCTCGTAGAGATGGAGGATATGTTTGATGACTTTGGCTTAGGCTACCGATGCGAAAGTGGCAAAAATGGTGTTATCCACAAATTGGTAATGGGACTCCGGGGCCAGCCCTAAAGCAGGTCAGATACCAGAGATGAGAATGCTATTGGTTGTGCTTGAGAAGATGCGGCCCAAGGCTTCTGCTAGGATGATGAAGAGGATGGGGGATAGGGGGTTGCCCTGACAGAGCCCTCTAGCTCTAGGGAAGAAGCCGATCGGGGAAACATTGACCAAGACAGAGAACCAAGGGGACGACACACAATGGAGGATGAGAGCCCAACCCAGGAGGGATGGAAGCCGAACTTGAGTAGGACCTTGGTGAGGAACTCCCAACTAACTCGATCAAAAGCTTTGTTTATGTCTAGCTTGAGGAGAAAGGTTGGTCTCTTGGCCAGGGTGGCAGAATGGAGGACCTCGTGGATTAAGATTATCTCGTCTGTGATCACTCTCCATTTGATAGAGCTTCCCTAGTAGGGGGCAATGATCAGGAGGAGGATGTCTTTGAGCCTGTTTGCAAGGGATTTGGTGAGGATCTTGTAAAGGACATTGTAGAGGCTAATAGGGTGGAATTCAGGAAGGGACTTGGCCGTTGGGAACTTGGGTATCATGGCAATGAAAGTGGAATTGATATCTCTCAGGATGGATCTAGTCCTCTAGAGGTCGCGAATGACAGCGTACACCTCGAGGCCTAACAGGTCCCATAAGGTTTGGAAAAAGCGGGCGAGGAAGCCATACGAGCCCAGGGCAACGTCTGCTTTCATGGAGAAAAAGGTCGCTCTTATATCCTTATCAGTGAGAGGGCTGAGAAGCACCTCATTGGCCTGGGGGAGATGGAAGGAGGGATGTTATCAAGGAGGGTCACAGCCACCTGGGAGGCAGGGAGGGACTCGGTGCCAAGGAGCTCCTGGTAGAAACTGGTGGCCTCCATTATGATTTCCTCCTCATCTCTATTTGTTATGCCATCACTACAGATGATCTCAGGGATGTTGTTGGTGCTCCAGTTTTGGAGGGTGGAAGTGTGGAAGAATTTGGTATTGGTGTCCCCCTCCTTGAGCCAGAGGGCTCTCGACTTTTACCTCCAAAAAGTCTCCTCGTGAGCTAAGACATTGTTTTAAGCAGTAAGGATCCTTAATTCCTCCTCCCTCCAGCTAGGTTCTGCCACTCTCTCCTAGACTCTGTCCTGCAAGTCTTGCAACTTTTTTCTCAGGATCTCCTTACTCTTGAAGATGTTCCCGAACACCTCTCTATTCCAGACCTTGAGGTTCTCTTTGAGCGCCTTTAGTTTCTGGTAGAGTTGATAAGTGGGGAACCCCGAGGCGGGGAAGCTCCACCATTTGCCCACTTGCTCTTTGAATTCAGGGTGGTGGAACCACATAATCAAACCAAAATGGGCATTTTTGGGGAGGGCGTCTTCCAGATTCAAAGAGGAGGGGGGTGTGGTCTGACGCTACTCTAGGAAGGGCCAAGAGGGTGGCATCGATAAACAGGGGAACGACCTCCCTAGATAGAAATACCCTGTCAAGCTTGATCTAGATGAGGCTGGCCCCTGCTCGTCTATTGCTCTAGGTGAACTTGGCCCCCTTCAAGAAGATGTCCATGAGCTCATTGTCATCAGTGAAGTATCCAAAATCCTTCATGCTTCTGATTTTCAGATCTGATCCCTCATATTTGTCTAAGGGGAAGAGGGGGTTGTTGAAGTTGCCTACTAGGATCCAGGGAAGGGGGGCAAATGCTTCTCTCATGAGGCTGACCTCGCCCCACTGGGAGGCTCTGTCGATCAGGGAATTGAGAGCGTAGATGTTGGAAAGGATCCAGGTATACCCGAAATCTAGACTATGGAACATAATGTTGATGATTCTGGTGGAGGACGAGATCAATCTACCTTCGACTACGCTTGGGTCCCATAGGCACATTAGTCCCCCTACGGTTCTAAGGACCGGGGTAGAGAGGGATTCTCCATTACGCCAGATTGCCTTGGCAACTTTGGGGGAGGAGGACTCATCCAGCTTGGTTTCCTGGAGGATAAGAATCATGGGTTTATGGTCCTTGTGCAACTGGGCTAGGGCACATCTCATGGGGCTCCATTGAGCCCTCTAGCATTCCAGGTGATGATCTTCATCTAACACATTTTGGGTGTCACTTGCCTCCCTTCCCCTGTTGGGCGGGAGATTTGGGTCTAATGACTTCATCTGGCGGGAAGTTGAGGGCTTCACCTAGGAGGGTCATTTGGAGGCCGCTGGTGATCTCATCATCTGCTTGCTTAATGCGTTGTTCACCGAGCATAGGCCGATCTCTTTTTTTCTTGTCAAAGTCTATTGCAAAAGTTTTGTTGCAAGTTCGTTTGGAGCTGAAACATTCGAGGGCGGACTGGGAGAAGGTTGGGCTACCCTCGCCATCTCCTTCTAATGCCTTAAAGCCAACTTCAAAGAGGGCCTGGGAAGGGAGGGATAGGGTCAGGGGGGCAAGGGAACCACAGAAGACGTAGGATCAACAAGGGGAAGGTGGGGGAGGTTTCGGGAGGCTTTTCGGGGCTAGAAACCCCTCACGAGGGGAGGGGGGCTCTCGACCGAGAAGGTTTCCTAGGGAAGGGGAGAATCTGGGGGCCTACAGGCTACTGGGGGTGATGCTCAGGGCCTCGTAGAGATGAGGAGGAAACCTCAGGGGTGGTTTCATGGGAGGTGCATACTTGGTATAGTTTGTTCATCGGGGTGGGATCCGCCTGCTACTTTCCTTTGTCTGTTGGGACAGCCATCTTGCCACGCCACTCCTGGGAATGGAGGCCCTAAGGGGGTCACCTACCTTGGGGGGGGCCATCGGAAGGGCCCCTGTTGTAATACGGAGCCTTTGAGGGAGGATCCTCAATGCCTAGAGCTTCAGGCTTCTTGGAAAGGGAGCATTGATTGGGGAGGAGTCCCTGCGAGTTGCAGAGGGAGCAAAAGATTGGCTTGTTTTTGTAAACAAGGGTTTGGCACCAAAAATACGACCCTGACAAGATTGTAACCGAGGAGGGGATCTCCAATTCTAGATTTGTAGCAACGCATATCCTGGCATGAACCATGCGGAATCCCACCTTAGTGGATGAGTTGAAAGCCACAAGGTATCCAACGGCCTGAGCGATGAGTCTGAGGACACCCTCCCGCCAGATATGGAAGGGGAGATCAGGAAGCCTGACCCAGATCGGGACGACGTTGATGCTCTATGTGTTGGGGTTGAAATCGACAACCCAGTACTAGAGGAATAGGCTTCTGCGACCCAAGAACCAGGGCCTGCCCGTGAGTATCTTGCTAGTGCCCTTCATGTTGTTCAACTTGATGAGGAAGAACCCCTTGGATAGGGTAATGATTTGCATGTTGCCTGAGGTTTTCCACTTGGAAACATCCCACCGACGAATGGTCTCCATGTTAGGGCGGTCCCTGATGAATTTCCCAACTAGGGATAAGGAAGAGGCAGAAACGAAGGATGAGAACACTTCATCCTTGATCGAGATGTGGGTCCCCGCAAGGGAGAGCCCTAAGGATGGGGCTTGGGGGTAGCTGGACTCGCCCACCAAGACCTAGATGAAAGAGGGTTAGTTGAAACCCTTAGAGGCAGGCTTCTCTGAAACTTTGTTAAGGGGCTCCTTGTCCGGAGAGGGGCCCCCAGGAACGCCTAAGCTTCCATTGGATCCTGGGCTTGTAGACGGTCGGGGATCTACGCTAGGCCCCACATGGCCCGTGTCCGAGCCTAGGCTAATCACCGCTCATGATCCCGCTGAAATGGATCCTACTGCTCCAGATCCCACTGCAACCCCTTCTGTAGCCCCTGCTCTCGCACCTACTCCCGTTGTTGCTCCCGCCATCTAAAAAAATATTAACCAGAACAACCATTTAATGTTGAATATTATCACAAATATAAAATAATATATATTTATAAAAATAATATGCTATTAACTATTTTTTATTTAATTATAAATTTAAATATTATAAATATATTTATTATTTATATAAAAATAAAATTAATATTTTATAATATTTATTTATATTATATTATAAAATATAATTAAAATTTAAAAACTAAATACATCTAAAAATTTTAGGCTACTTTTATTCTTACTTCTCTTCACACCATAATTTCATGCTAACAGACTTAAATGAATGTATTGGTGATTTTTCAGGCTTAATGCTTCAATGGGAACACAAAGAGAAAGCCTTCACAAGTAGTATTGTCACAAATAATACTCCCCACAACCTACAACAATTGTGTCTTTTTGTGCAAGGATATTTAGATAGTAATAGTTGTTTGAATGAATATAAGTGATGTTTTTATTGTTTATAAAATTAAAAAAAAATTGCATTATTTTTTTTTTAATTTATATATTAAAACATAAATTAATTATATATTATTATAATAATTTGTGTAATTTTTTACTTTAATTTTTTATGGTTAAAATATTTTGATATTTTATTATAAAGGTAAATATAAACATTTTATTATGTGTATTAATGTTATAAAAATGCATATAATATATTTTATTTTTGATAATTTATAAACATTTTTTAAAAGTTTATTGAGATTATCATCACTCTTTGAAACCTTACAAAAAAATCATAATTAGTATAATCAAAACATATATAATAGATAAATATGATTGTATGATTTAATTTGGATTGGTTACATAAGAGGCTAATTATCTAAAAGAAAATTTCTAAATATTTTTTTTATGGTGTTGTTCACTTGTCTCAAATTATTCAGTATAATTCTTTCTTGCTATAATATTTTTGTCTTTTAATAATTTATTAAAGCTTTCACTCTCATAGCTTAACTTATTAAACCTTCAAAAATAGGTCATTCCAAAAAAAAGTCAATATTGTTATCATGAAAATGAATAATTTATTTTACTTTACTTTAAAACTGACATTTCATTATAACAGATGAGTATGCATTATAAAATGGTAAGCTTACAAGTTTGAAGGAGGTAAGGCGAGATTTCAAATCTAAATTACATAATTAAGATTAAGAAATCAAATTACAGAACATGATTTGTCAATTAAAAATATGTTACCTAAAAAGACTTTGACAACATTTTTTTAAGGTTTAAAATTGTATTCACATGGCAAGAATCAAATTATATTTATAGGTTTACCACTTTTGGCAAGCCCTAAATTTTGAATAAAAATCAGATTAGCATCTCCAAAAATAACAAAAAACTAAGTACCCTCTAAAAAGCAAAGACTCTTAGCATGATTCCACTCTTGCTTTATGTTGATCCAAAGTAGCCTAACATGATTGGCAGTCTTGTAAACACTAACACTTTTGTCCCAAAAAGGGCCAAGAAGTGCTAGAATAGTCATAGAAAACCCAACCAATAACTCTTCATCCTCCATTGATCCACAAGGCTCAATGGACTCTAGACCTATCCTCATCCCTACATAAATCTTTATTGGCCAAACAAAGAACCATTTGCTTCACTTCAAGCCATTCAACATGGATCCAACCAGATTTTCACTACCCTATATAGACTAAAATGACTCAAAAAATTATTGCCATATGGACTTAATTTGGCTCACAATGTTCCTTATCGGTCTTTGGTCTAAAATTTCTAATAACATTGAGAACCTTTTGACAATGTTATTATGGTGAAAATGTCTATTCTTTTGTTTTTTCCTAAATAAAATTCATATTTGTCATTTTAATTATCTCAATATGAACTCATATAGTATGGTATTGGGTATATTATGAACCTAATGATTATACCTTTAATTATACTTTTAAAAGATATTTTTAGTAGTTAATAACATCCCCATGACCTTAAGGTAAAGAGAGGATCCCAGGGAAGGAATACTAACTAGGGCAAAGTTGAGGGAAAGACAATATGTAGTAAGCTTTGACACAAATTTTACAACAATCCTATATAGCATAAGAATTATTGATAAGCCTATTAGTTTATTTGGTATCCTTGAATGATGTTTGTATATATAGTTACAAGGGCTCCAAGTGGTCATATAAATATTTGGATAGTGTGTAGTTGGTTTACAATTAGAAGAGGATATAGAGAATAACTTCTACAAGAGTTGTTCAATGTTTTTATCAAGAGATGAAAAGTTAACAATTAATCTAAAGATGCTAAAATGGCTAGTTTCACATCGTATTTTTATCTTGATAATTTTTTTGATAAACTAACAATCTTGTTGTAAATCCTAAATAAACAATTACATAAGTGTATAAATAGCTTTAGCAAAGCTAAAGAAACAAAAAATAAATGGTTGTAAGGCTTTGGATTCATTTCAACAACATTATCTATAGTAATTATTGTAGCTTTTAGGATAGAAATTGTTTCTAGATATCTTAAAGGGAGGTTCATGCTAGAAATACAAGCACTATTGTAGTGATGAATCTAAGGGTTAAACTATGTATGCATTGTTGGTTCTTTAGTGAAAATTAAAAAATAAAATAAAATAGAAGTCCAAAGCCATGGCTTATGGTATAGAAAGTTACTAAGATTGTTTATGTCTTATCCTTACCTAAAAGTCTACTCAAAACCTTTCTCAAGGTCATTAGCCCAAAAAGAAGGATAAATACCTTAGATTTTTCTATAATATAAAAGTACATTTAAATTGTGACATAAAACATATTTAATTTAGAGTATTATATATATAAACTTACTTTTTTTTAATATTAAAAATAAAATAAATATAAAAAATAAAATAATAAAATATGTGAAACCATAAAATACAATATCATTTTTTAAATTAAATCTATTGATTATAATATATTTATAAAATCATTTTTTAAATTAAATCTATTGATTATAATATATTTATAAAATGGGTGTGGTCGGAACCAAATTTCCATCTGGTAAGAACCAGAGGCCATACTGAAGGAATAAGTATTTGCCATAACCAAGGTCTTACTAGAGTTTAGGATTTTAGTGATATTTTTAAAGAGCCAGGTTTCAAACCCAAAATGTCAATCATTGGCATCATCACTTATATGATACTAAAAGACCTTGTTGTGGAGCTATAAAGAAAATATAGCAAAGAGTGTTGGATCTAAGTGAGGTACAACAAAAATTTGTAGAGCTATGAAGAAAAATATGGTTGTGAGTGCTAGATCTAATTGAGGTACTATGGAAGTTTGTGGAGCTATGAAGAACAATGTGGCTAAGAGTGTTGGATCTATTTGAGATATTATGGACGATTGTGTAGCTATGAAGAACAATGTGGCTAAGAATTGGATCTAAGTTAGGTACTATAGAAAGTTGTGGAGATCTAAAAAATAATATGGTTGAGTTGGATTTGATTAACGTTTCATGGAATGTTGTGGAGCTATGAGGAACAATATGGTTGTGAGTGCTAGATTTGATCAAGGTATTATGGAATATTGTGGATCTATAAAGAATAATATGGCTGAGAGTGTTAGATATGATTGAGTTTATGTGGAAGGCTATGGAGATATATAGAACAATGTGTCCAAGAGTGTTGGATTTGATCGAGGTACTATAGAAAGTTATTGATCCTTGAGGAACAATGTCGTTGACAGTGTTAGATCTTATTGAGGTACTATGGAAGGCTATGAAGCTATGAAGAATAATGTGGATGAGAGTGTTATATCTAAGTGAGATACTATGGAAGGTTGTGGAACTATAAAGGACAATATGGCTTAGAGTGTTGGATCTAAACAAGGTATTGTGGAAAGCTATGAAGCTATGAATAATAATATGGTTAAAAGTATTGAATATGATTGAGGTATTGTAGATAGTTGTGGAACTATATTGAACAATGTGGCTAAGATTATTGGATCTGATTGAGGTATTGTGGAGCTATGAGGAACAATGTGGTTGAGTGTTGGATTTGTTGAGGTAACTATAGAAAGCTATGGATCTATGAAGAACAATGTGATTGAGATTGATGGATCCGATCGAGGTACTATGGAAGGTTGTAGAGATATGAATAATAATGTGGTTGAGAGTGTTGGATTTAATCAAGGTACTATGGAAGGTTGTGGAGCTATGAAGAACAATATAGATTAGAGTGTTGGATTTGATCAAGGTACTATGGAAGGTTGTGGAGCTATAAAAAATAATGTGGTTGAGATGTATAAGTTACATAAATTTTAGGTCACTTTTGAAGTTTTAAAGAAAAATTAAAGAGACATTTGAAAAAATTCAGGTTGCTCTTGTTTTTCTATGGTTTGTCAAGCGTATGCTATAATGGTAGTTTTGTATCTTAGTCCCAGCTAGTGGAATACATTTTATATTTTGTCAACATTCTTTGAATAGATGGTGTTATCTCTTGTTTAGTCTTTACAATTTTTAAGAATTTATGTAAAAGGATACGGGACCCTTTCATAACCCCTTTCTTACTTTGATATATATATATATATATATATATATATATATATATATATATATATATATATATATATATATATATATATATAATGATTACTAAAAGTGTTTTATTTTGACCTTTAAAGAAAAAATATGGAAATATGGTTTAGGAGTACATCAACGAGAAATATAATTGCATAGTGTGGCACATGTTGTAGTTGGAATGAGCTTATGCAATTTTACAAAGTTGGTTTACTTCTCTCAGTATTAGTTTATATCATTACTATTTGCAACTCAATATAAGAGAGGATAGGTTCTTTTGGGGTCCTAATCCTAAAGGAATATGTATTGCTAACTCAGTTTTTACCTTTGAAAGGGATGAGGAGAATCAAAATTTTCCCTCACAGAGAGTTTGGATTAAAGATCTTTTATCGAAGGTGTCTTTATTTTTGTGGCTGGCACTACAAAATTGAATATTGATGGTGGACAATATTATAAGAAGAGATATTATCATTCATAATAGGTGTTATTTATATTGTGAGGATGAGAAGACATTTGATCATATTTTTATCCATTACCTCCTTTGTTTGGAGGTCTGGCATGTGCTTCTTCAATCGCTTAAAATTCAATAGATGACAACAAATTCTTTGGAGACCTTATGGTAAAGTTGGGTTAACCCTTATTATAGCCCCCAACTAAAAAATAAATTGGATATTTGTCTAACTCATTTTATTTGACAGATATGGGGGGAGAGAAATAAACAAGTGTTCCAAAATAAGGCTAATAGTATAAAGGTCATTATCAAGAATATCAAAGCTATCATTGCTAAAAATGTGGCTATTAATATGGACAACCAAATTTATGAAAACAAGTTCGAGGAAGAAATAGTAGTGGACTTGGGACTATTGAAAGCTACATTGAATTAGATTAGTTGGCCAAAGAGAAAGGTGATATGGAATCCTCCTTGCAAGAGTGGGTAAAACTAATTTTTGATGGAGTCTCTAAAAGCAATCCAGGAAAGGCTAGAGGGGGGCTTCTAAGATCTATCTTAGGGATAGTCATATCTTGTTACATGGTGAACTTTGGCAATACATGAAACCATGTAGCAAAGGCAAGAGAAATGATTACAAGAGTAAGGCTTGCAAAAAAATGAATTTTAAGAAACTTATAGTGGAAGGGGATTCTATGAATATCATTACTATTTTGAATGCAAAGAAAATCGCTAGCTGGAGCATTGAAAGTATTATTCAGGATGAAATAAATATACTGTCAGGTATGGATTCATTTGTGATCCAACACATCTACAAGGAAGGTAATTTTGTGGCTGATGTTATGGTAAATATGGGAGTTAATATGGCTGGATCCAAGGTATAGAATGATTATTTTCTAGAGGTTTTGATGATTATAACTCTAAAAAAGGCTATTGAGTTAGAAGTTTCAAATCCTTATTAGAATTGATCACTATATAAGATTTAGTATTATGGAGCCACTTTTTAAATAAAGTAAACTGAGATTCATGAGCAGATTAAAAAATGTTGCATATTGAATGAAAACTAGGCAGAAGGTTCCAAAGTTCTCAGGAAAGGCAGAATTGAAGACCTAATGTAAAGCTAATAGAAAATTGATTAATGCTCTTAAAATTAAAAAAAAAAAACCAAATAGAATGAATTTAATAAATACTAAATCCCCATAAAACTCGAGCCAAACTTACAGGAGAATGTAAGACCACCGGCAAATTGTTTTCAAAACATTTAAAATCTATTAATGCATTATTTTTTAATAATATTTTTAAACACATTTATTATAAAGATTGAACTTGGATCACATCACCGATAATATAAGTAGTATCTTTAAATACATTATCAAAAAGTAAAATAGTTATCAAAACAAAAAGCTCTTTATATATATAAAAAAAGAAAGCATTCACACTTATAAAGTCTAAGCATGTAAGACATCCTCTATTTAGAACTTAGATTAATGAAAACTAAAGCAAATTCCAAACATAAAGTATAAACCAGATCTATTGTGAAGGATTTGGAAACGTTTGAGATGGTTTTAATGAAAAACTCAACCTAAGATATATATCTCTTTAATCTGTATTGTTTGATAAAATGTATTAAAACTGGTACGAGTATCATGTTTCGGTTTTTTATTATTGTATTACTTATTAGTCTTAAATCAAGAATCAATTAACCAAGAGTGTTGAGATCAAGTTTGGTATTTTTGTTTGGTCAAAGTTTGAATTCATAAAAACAATTAAAATTTAGTTTCTAATACAAATGTCAAATGTAAAATATTTGGTATGAGAAAAGTATGACATCTAAAATTTTATAAATAACTAACAATTATCTACTTGAATGTATCAGACACAATGAACAATCACGAGAGATGTCTAGTTGAGCACATTTCTAAGATGGTCTAGTGAAGATATTATTGAAAAGTCATTTTGAATAGCAAACTATATAGACTTAGCAATCTTACAAGAACAAGATTCATACTCAAGAATTTTAGGTCACTTCTAAAAGGAATTTTTTTATTAGTTAGTCCCAATCTAATAGGGAAAACATTAGGGGAAAGTCTATAAGTCTTTGATGGGATTGCCAATATACTTTAGATTTTTTAATTTGAAATAGAAATTGCACCATAAATTTTCTTCAAAATTAATTTTCTAGTTATCATTTAATCTACGATAAGTTGGTATATAAATTTTCTTCAAAATTAATTTTCTAGTTATCATTTAATTTTCTAGTTATCTATACTCTTAGTTACCAAATATGCCCAAATTTTTAGATAAAATTCGAAATTCATCTTGGCAATTGTTTTAATCAATTTGTATGGTTTTTTTATTTATGATATTTCTTGGTTGGCTGGCTGGTTGGTTCACTCAGATGTTGTTTGTCGTTTGGGCCGAGATATGGTCCAATATGTGCCATGCGGAGTGATTGGAGGATCTGGAGCTGTATACGACCATGCGTTTCTTCTCTACCAGTAAGACAACTGAGAAATAATTACAAAAGCTTTTATCGAGTCTCGATAATTGGATCTGAAGGTGAGTGAATGTTGGTAGGAAATTAGTGGTCCTTGAGAAAGAAACAACAATAGAGGTCATTGTTGCGAGGGTCACGACCATGGTAGTGTACGCTGCTTTCAATCTATCCTGGTGTCTTGGTGTTTCATTGACCTCAAAAAAATAATTGTGAGTCGTGGAACACAACAAAGGAATCCAACTAAAACAAACCAAAATTGAAGCTATAGGTTTAATCAAAGATGAAATATTTGTTCTTGATGAGGAAAAACTACTCTGCTAGGGTTTGATGAAGAAAAGCTGCTCTGCAGGGATGGCAACAACTTTTGAAGGAGGTCTAAAAAATTGGAGGAATGTTGTGATGACATCGGGTCTGACACAAATAGTGCATGCTTGTGATGCTTTTTCATCTGAAAGTGACTGGAAGGAATAGTATTTTCCAGTGCATGTCGAGAATCGCTTGTTAAAGAACAATGGATGTTTGGAATGATGTGAAGCCAGGCCAGTTCTAGTGGTTCAACCAGACTCGGTGGCGAAATATGTGGAGTATCTAACCAAACATACCCTTATTGGTAAATTTTTGGGCATCCAAATTTCTCTCCCCTTTGTGGAGGCTTGGTTCAGGAAGACTTGGAATCCTGAAGGTGATGTGGAGGTGATGCTGAGTGCGAACAACTTTTTTATGGTGGTTTTCTCTTGTATTGCAGATCGTAACAAAGCATTTGAAGGGGGTCTTTATTTCTATAACCAAGTGGGACTCTTTCTTAAACCCTAGCATGTGCGTTTCAACCCATCAGAGGAGCGATTTTTGTGGGTTCCAGTATGGGTGCGACTTCTATGGCTCTCGTTGGAATTTTAGAGAACTGATACCTTACATAAGATTACCCTTCTGCTTGGGAAGCCGATTGGACCATCACAACAGATAATGGATAAAAAGGTAATCTCTATTTCTCGTATTTGTGTTGAAATTGACTTAAATAATCCTATTCTAGATTCTATTGAAATACAATTTGGATCAACTACATGGTTTCAAAAACTTGACCTTGAAGCTCTTCCATTTCGTTGTCGGATTTACCGTGAATATGGCCACCTACAAAGAAAATGCCCTAAGTTTGTCCCACCTCTGACTTCAAATATTGGGCCCTATTGATCTAGACAAAGTTTGGATAAAGGAAAAGCCCCAATAAAGGAAGGGGAATGGGATAGGAAAGGTTTTGTTTTGATAAAATCCCAAAACAAAGGACGAAGGGAAAATAAAGACCTTAAGGATAGCCAACTAGATGATCTACTCAACCATTTTGAAATATTAGATGATCTTGATCAGTGCATGGAGATACTTGAAACGTCACTACCTGATGCAAATATAGCAAGGCCAAATCAGATGTCTCTTCTTGAGGGGGAACTTAAGGAATCAGATCTAGGGGGTTTAAATGAAGAACAAAAGGCTTTGGATCTGAGTATAGGGGACATGGATGGGTCTAGCATTATAAGGGAAACTATTTTGGAAAGTGGTACAGATTTAGTTATGCCCTATCCTACTCAAGCACTGATGCAGTCACCCTTGGACTACAAAAATCCTACGAGGTTGGGATTGCAGCAGAAAATAATTAAAAAAATATTTCGAATAAGAATATGAAGCTAGGCTGGAAGAAGGACCAGGATAAAATTAAGTTAATGGGGGAGACTTTGGTGGAGTCAAGCTTAGTGAGAACATTGGATTCCCATTTTTATAACCCCCAAAAATAATTATCCTCTCATGGAATTTAAGGGGGTTGAACAACATCCCTAGACAAAAATTTATTCATGATTTGGTTCATGTGCATTCTCTGTATGTGGTGTTTATTCAAGAGACTAAATTGGCTATTGATAGTAGGTTCAAAATTGCTCTCAAATTATGGAGAAGGGGGCAATGCAAGTGTATTGGTGCATGTGGATATGCTGGTGGTGTTGTTTTTTTATGGGATCCAATTAAGATATCTCCTCTTACTTGGATTTCCAGCAGATGGTCTATTTCGATGGTCGGGCATGATAATGAATCTGGTGAAACCGTCCTACTTACAAATGTGTATACTTATGTTGATTACAATGGTAAAGTGAATTTGTGGGAGCACATTTGATTTGTGAGAATTTTTGTTCCCCTGTAACCATGGATTTTAATTGGAGAATTCAACTCTATCACTTGTCTAGAGGAGAAACATGGTGGGGTGGATTGTCTCGAGCCTTTTTCTTTTGTATTCAATGGTCATATCCAGGCCCTAAACTTGGTTGACATCAAGACAGATAATGGGATCTTTACTTGGCACAATAGAAGGTGTGGGGAAGCTTCCATCTCAGAGAGACTGGATAGGTTTTTGATATCTAGTTATTTGATGGGTAATAACATAAGTGCTAGTTTTGTGATTCTGGAGGGTAGGGGATCTGATCATTGGCCTATCAAACTCTTTGCTTTGGAGTTAGGGCTAAAAAGAATCCCTCCTTTAAGTTTCAACTTATGTGGCTTCGTGATCCTAAGCTTCATGATTTCATGCAAGGTTGGTGGACCACTGGCAAACCTCCTCATGGCACCACTATGTATTCCTTTATGAAGCGACTACAATTTATAAAACATAAATTGAAGATATGGAATAGACTGAATTTTGGGAACCTTTCCTTGGCTAAGTTGGTAGCTCTTATAAGGATAGAAGAAGCTTCAAGGAAGATTAGAGATCAGGGATTCACGAAGGAGCTTCTTATTGAGGAATCTGAGGCTGCGAAAGACCGTGCTGAATGGGAACTAAGGGAAGAATTTTTTTGGAAACAAAAATCTCGAGTAGATTGGCTTCATGAAGGGGATAGGAACACAACCTTCTTTTATAACTCAGTTAAGGCTCGTCGTAATGGTAACATGATTACCTCTCTTGTGAATTCTCAGGGTGTCCTGCTCTCTTCTTTTAGGGATATTTCAAAAGATACTAAGAGGTATTTTTCCTCTCTTCAAGGAGGACTCCTTATCAGATGATGAGAATGAAAATATTATTCTAAAATGTATTTCAACAATTGTTTCTAGAGAGATGAATGAGTACTTGATGGGTCCAATTTCCCTTCACAAGTTGGAAAATGTTGTATTCAATATGGAAAAAGGAAAATCCCCAGGACCAGATGGATTCCTGATTTATTTTTATCAAGGGTTTTAGGATTTAATCAAATTTGATCTTTTGGAGGTGGTCCATGAGTCACAAAAGAACGAACAGACTCTAAGGGCCCTAAATTCTACCTTTGTGGTGCTTATACCCAAAAAAGAGGGAGAAAATTCCTTGGATACGTTCAGGCCTATTACTCTCTACAATGTTGTGCATAAGATCATCACAAAAATTATTGCTGAGAGGTTGAAGATATGGTTGAGAAAAATCATCTCTGAGGAGCAAGGAGGGTTTGTTGTTGGCTGATAAATCTTGGATGGGGTTGTTATTGTTACATAAGTTATTCACTTGATGGAAACTTCTAAGGAGAAAACTATGTTCATTAATTTGAACATGGCCAAAGCCTATGATCGGGTTAGATGGTCCTTTATTCAAAAACTTCTTGCTGCTTTTGGATTTCAGTAGGCATGGATTAGATGGGTGATGAGCTATTTTCCTTATTCCTCAATCTCTGTTCTTGTTAATAATGAGCCATTAGAGTTGTTTAAGGCCTTAAGGGGATTGAGGCAAGGAGATCCTTTATCTCCTTATTTGTTTATCATTATGGCGGAAGGGTTGGAAATATTGCTCAAGTATCAAGTCATGAAGGGCCTCATTCAAGGGTGGAAGTGGGATAGTAGTTTGCCACCTCTTTCCCACCTTCAATTTTTTGATGACACTGCTTTGTTGGGATTTTCCACTATCAGGGAAGCTGGAAATATTAGACAATCTCTTGACATATATCTTGGTGCTTCTGGACAGCTGATTAATGAGGAAAAATATTATATATTCTTCTTCAATACCCATCCTCTTATTCAAGCCAAGATTGCTTGTATTCTAAGATTCCAGGTTTGGACTCCCCCCTTCATTTATCTGGTATTCCAATTTCATCTCATCCTCTACCTAGATCTTCTGGGCAGTCTATGCTTGATAAGTTTAGAATGAAGGTGAATCACTAGAATTTCATATGGTTATCCACTGTAGGTAGAGTGTTGCTTTTAAAATATTTTGTTCAATCTTTACCCATTTATAGATGTTTTGTACAAATAGCTCCCTCTCACTTCATCAAGGACATGGATGCTTTGCTAAGACAGTTTTTATGGTCTGGAAAAATTGATCAATCTAAATGGAGTTTGGTTAGGTGGGATTCTATATGTATGTCGATGCAAGAGGGAGGCCTTGGGTTGTGATAGATAGCTCTTTTTGGGTAGGCTTTGGCTACAAAACTTTATTGGAGATGATGTACCTCTCAAGATCAAATTTGGGCTAAAATATTACCTTGTAAATACTTGAGAGGTATTTCTGAGGCTGATATCCCTAGAGTCAGTTTGGTTGGAAAAGGTTTAGTTATCTGGGACACTCTAAAAAGAGGATCTAATTTAATCAAGCAGGGTTTGTTCTGGATTTGCAATCAAGGATCAAATGATATTTTTTGGGAGGATTCTTGGGATGGCCACCCTCCTATATTGAATAAATATCCTAGGTTACATTCCTTAAGCATTTATTTTCTTGGAAGCAGGTTGGTCTCGTGTGGAAGACTTTAAAAAAATCTAGTATTTTGGAAATATTGAGATGTACAGGTGGAAAGATCTATAATAATAGCCCCAGGGGAGACTAGACAAGGACAAAGAGGTGCTTGCTCTTATTCTTATGGGGAGGCCTTGTTCTTCATTAAAGGGTAAAGATATTCTAGATTGGAACCCTAATCCTAAGGGAACCTACTCGGTAGCCTATGGTTATCAGGTTCTTGATATGCAAAAGTATGGGAGTCTTCCTGTCACTTGGTGAAAAAATATGTGGAACAAATTTGCCTGGCCAAAATGTAACTTCTTTCTCTGGTTGGTAGCTCATAATAAATGCCTCACTTGGGATAATGTGAGGAAGAGGGGATTTCAGGGTCCATCTTTTTGTGTCCTTTGTAGTAAGAATGAGGATGGCTCTTCTCATTTATTTTTCCAATGCTCCTTTGCCAGAGATATTTGGCATCATTGGTGGAATTCCTGGAACCTTCCATGTTTTCATGTGATGTCCTTGGTGGAGTTTTGGAGTAGTCTGGGCAGACCTCCGGCCAAGACCCCCTTCCTTCGGGTGGCTTGGAATTTGTACCCTTCTTGCATCATCTGGCAAATTTGGCTTGAATGAAATCGACGCATATTTCAGGGCAGTTATTTGGTTGTTCAATAGACCTGGCAAAGGATCCTATATATGGTTTAGGAAACCATCCATAGCAAATGTGATGTGGACCATATTTTGGATTCTAGGGAGGAGAAGGTACAATAATCCCTTGGTCTCTTTGGGGATGGTGTGAACTCTTCTAGCCCTAGTAGGGTTCCTCAGCTCAGCAAGAAGGTTAGGAGAGATGGTAGGTGGAGGCCACCCCCTAGAGGATTTGTAAAAATTAATATTGATAGATCGTCTAGGCATAATCCTGGACATGCTGGCATTGGCGGTGTTGGGAGAGATTCTACTAGTGGTGTCAGTTTTTTCTTTTCCATTTATAAAGGTGTTCACTCCAAAAATTTTATGGAAGCTCTTGCAATTCTTGAGGTCTTGCGGAGGGGGTTTTCTCTTGGCTGGCATAGGATTATCTACGATTCTAACTCTCAAATTATGGTTAATATTTTAAACAGTAAAAGGGTGGAGGAAGTTAATTGGTAGTTGACCTCTAGAGCCGTTCAGATTCTTAGAATGAGTGAAGAGTTTGGATTTATATCCTTTGTGCACATTCCAAGGGAATGGAATGTGGTTGCTGATTACCTAGCCAAAAGGGCTTTTGAGTTGCTGGATCCTTGGAGTATCAATAATTGGGAGAGTCTCCCATCTAGGGACTCTCAACGCCTGTGGGAGTTGATCTACAAGGATGTATAGACTTAATGTGTTTTTTTCTTGTTGTCTTTTTCAAGAGTCATTCTAGTCTAGTGGTTTTAGCCTGTTTGGCTATTTATTTTAGTCCTGGTTGGAAGCTCAGTTGTACTCTATAATCCAGAATTTTTATCAATAAATTTTTACCCATTTATTTAAAAAACAAAGGAATCCAACTGGTAGGTTTAAATTTTTTAAAATAATATATATATATATATATATATATATATATATATATATATATATTTAAAGCGAAAAACCCCTTGTGGGGCCACTTTGGTCTGAGAGACCACGAACAGGGGGTTCTACACCGTTAAAGTCACCCGAGAGTCGCGCCCAACCTTGCCCGCACCAACATTATCAATTGGATTTTGGGTACCCAATTCAGCTTTTTGGTAGGGTGGAGATTCGAACTTGGGACCTCCCTTGGAGGATTGCCCTCTCCTCTCCAACTCACCTACAACACCCGAGTAAAATAAAATATATTAAATTTTAATATTTTAACTATTATATTTGGATAATTTAATATTTTAATATTTTTAAATAATTTAACAAAGTAATTAAAGAAATAAAATTTAACAAAAATATTGAAAAAATAATTTAAAATATATATTTTATAAACAATTTAATATATTGAATTTTATATGTCGAATTTTATTCCGAATTTTTAAACATGTCGAATTTCTTTCGAACTTCAAGAGTGTCGAACTCGAATACAAACTCGAACTTGCTAACTAAGTCTATACCTTGTAAATAGATCAAATTATTTTTACAACTTTCCCTCATATTTCTAAATTTATTATGGGATGCCCACACATGGAAAGGCTCTAAATCATTTTTTAATAAAATGCCATATAACTAAGGAGAAAGTGAAAGCAATGTAGCATCCTTATAAACCAATGTATTCCACTAAATTGAGGATGTTGCAAAGCCAAATCCTAGACTAGCATAGTATGTGGAATTCTATGTGCCTTGAATAGGGATTAAAGCTTTTAGTTTAAAATATGATGCATGCAAAATTTATATTTATAGCATATAACATATAATTTTCTTATTGATTCATTAAGAATATGGTCAATATAGTGGTGATTAAGACGCTATTTAAGGAATTTTAGTAGGGAGAGATACTAAGATTAGTATGTAATAATCATTGTTTAATTTTAGATATTAACATATCATTTGTAAATTTTTATAAGTGTATAAAATGATACAATCATGTTTTTATATAATATTGATATATTGAAAAAAATAATGATTCAATAAAAAATAACATGAAATACAATATATAATGAAGTAATAACTTGCCACCACTATATTTCTACATTATTATAAATGGTTGTAATATCATTTTATTTTGACAAACATGTTAATTTAGGATAGCACCAACCACAATCTCTTTATATTAATATTAATATTAATATTAATATATATAATATCCATTAGAATACTCTGAGGCCTTCACTGACTCGCAGGACTGGTAGGAATGCGTAGATGGGATGGTCATCGAGATACTTTTGACCAAGAGAAAGAGCAAGCCCTTGGAGATAGCCTTAGTATTCACGCTATGGCCTCAGAGCCATTCTTCTTCCTCTGTACTTTGATGCTTGTCTATGTTTGATATGTAGACCAAGTTGTACAACCTATAGAACAAATCCTGTTCAAGTAAGTTATATATATCAAATAATATCATTAAAGATCAAATAAATTTTAAATGTAAATATTGTGATTCACTCAATCTCAAAAAAATTAATTCTTCACGATAAAAAAATAACAATGTAAGAACAACCTTTATACATATATTCGAATTTTTGTAAGTCCAACTACAAACTATTTCTAGTTAAAAGATTATAAAAAAATATCAACAATGTAAAATGCTTTGAACAATATGATACATATTTCACATTCCCCATGTTTACTTGATCTTGGTGAAGAATACCTATAATAGTACACAAATTTTAAATTTGATAGCATTTTGTAAAATTTTGATGAAGTACATGAATATTTATACTTTCCCGGTGTACTTTCTTATTTTAATTTTCTTCTCTCATTTTATACATTATCTTTGTCCTATATAATGAGTTCTCTTATTTTAATCCCTATTTCACTACTCAAAATAAATCTAGTAGGACGAACAAAGAAACAACCCTTTAAACCATACAAGGAATGATAGAAATCCTTAATTGAATCAATCAAATTAAGATATCAAATGTCCCTTAAAGTATTATAATTAGAAGGGAGATAAACTAAACCAATATGAAAGGGATTTCAATATTAACAAGTTAAATTGAATGTAAAATACATAAAAGAAGAATAAAGATAAAAAATTTAAAACTTAATGGCATACTTAAAGATGATTTTGAATACCATAACAATGTTTGGGAATCCATTGAAAATGACTTATACTATGAAATTAAAATTATAATGCCTAATCACGAAGAATTTGATTGAAAGACAAACTATTTTAATAATACTCAATAACTTCCAATGTTTTATAGCAAGATCCCATCAACTTGGAAAACATTCTACATCAAAGAAGATATCAATAAAATTCTTAGACTAAACATAAATCCAAGGTATCATTTAACATGATAACTATAGGCATATATGAAGAAGACTAAGAAAGCATACTTGGTCATGTTAGATTTAAACTCAAATAATTGCTATAAACAACTATTATAATATTTTTTTGGATGAAAATGCCACTATATTAATAAAATAATGTCTAATCATAAAAAAAAAGTGGGTGGGATTAGCACACCCCATAAACTAAACCACTAACCACCATGGCTAGGAGTACACAAGAGTGTCAGAAACAGTCCACAAAATCCAAATAACAACCACCAAAATAGTATCAAATATGCATTCAGAAAGAAAGGAGCTGAGAAATCACTGCTAGCTAGGAGGCCTGAAGTTTTCCTCCATATGGTCATAAGTCCATCCAACGGTTGAAGAGGTCAGAGCCCACTAGCCATTAGCAATAGTACCACTAATAGTATGGGTCTGTACATTTTGTATAATTTCATCCCAACCAAGGGTATCATCTTGCTCAAGAGGTCAAACATCCCCACAAGAGGTTGGGCGAGATGGACCTCTAGCTCTAGATCTCCATATTTACACTGCAGGAGGAGGGGCTAGGACTAGTGTCTAGTAGTAGAGGGCTGCAACCGACGACGGGTTCTCTGGTGAGTTGAAAATCGAGATCTGGAACCTCCCTTGGAAGGGTAAGGAAGAGACACACAACTCATAGCACAAGGTGCATTCCCCCATTGATCCATGAGGGTGCGTAAGTACTACAGCTCCACATGTACTTTTTCAACCTATACTTGAATCTATAACTAGTAATCAAAGAATATATCATATTTATCAACAACAAAGAAGACCCATCTGACATCTTGCTGAGAAAAATAGCTCTATTTCAAGACTTTCATAGATAAAACATGGTACCAATTCTAAAATTATTTCAAAAAATACCCAATTTGAAGGAAAAAGTAATAGGGTCACCTAAAATAGCATACACCCAGGTAATATCCTCGTGTATAAAAGGTCTAAAAAATTCAAGAAGAAACTCCCAGGCTGACTGAGCCCGATCATAAACCAAAAAATATGCAGTAAATATTTTGCCTGTTTGCAACCAGGAAAATAGGATTATGAACACCCAGATGCTTAAGCCTATTACCAATAGGCAACCCCTCGTGCAAGATGCTCCAAGCAAAATAACTCTATTTAGGTTAAATATAAGTAGCCCAAGCAATCTGAAACCTCTTATTCCATCAGAGGAAAGAGAGAATAAGTCCCATATCAGAGTGAGCTTATCAACCATTGGAACTTGTGGGGTGAGCCATTTGTAACCAAGATGAGCTTTATATTACAAAAGAGGAAGCTCCCCAAGCCAACACCAATCTGACCACCAGTGTTTTTGAAAATGCTTATGTAGTTTGATCCAAATGGAAAATGGAATACTATCAATAACCACCTCATAAGTATCTCTATCACCGGGATTTAAATTATGAATTTAACAAAAAATTTCCCAGGGTATCTGATTCCTGGTATGTTGGGAGAAGAAATAAAAAATAGAAGCAATACCACACATATAGAACCTCTGCACTTTGACCCACTACACCAGAGCCAGGGGAGAGCCCTGCCAAGTGATAGCCGGAGACCACCAAATATTCATGGAAGGCAAAGATGCACCTACTTTGCAAAAACTCTCTTTCCAACTAAGCCAAGGTTTGAAGGCCTCCTAGGCTTTCCAAATACTCTAAATGACAAAAAATCCCTTAACTTTAATAGGGATATGGGTAGTAAGAATGGATTGCAATCCCACCCCTTTTCAAATTTTCTTCCCCTAAAGCAAACTAGAAGAAATGCAATGCTTGACCAACACTTTCCAAGATTCATCCCTAATTAAAGATCGGGTGATCCATTTAGCACAAAGGGCAAAACCTTATCGATGATAATCAAACAAACCCATGCCTCCATAGTCCTTGGGTAAACAACAAATTTCCTAGGCTACCAAATGAAAACCTCATTTTATAGAGTCTTTGTCCCACAAGAAATATCTCATAAGCTTATCCAACTTTTTATAAAAAAAATTTGATGGAACCCAATAAGATGAATAATAGACATGGGTAGTGACTAAAACCTTAGAACAAATCTGAAATTTTCTTGCCAGAGAAAGTTTCTTACTAGTCTAGTAAGAAAGCTTCTTGTCCACTTTATTAATAATTTACTACCACAATTGAGCAGAGGAACCATGAAATGCAAAAGGAATTCCAAAATATTTTGACACCTCACCTAGTTGAATCCAAGTCCATTGGAAATGATGCAGCTAGCATGGTAGCTGGGATTGAGATTACCAAAAAAAATGATATTTTTTTCCATTGTATAGAAGAACCAGAGGCTAAACATAATACCTCTAAGAAACTAATAGCCGAGGAAAGGGATTGCTCATATTATTGAATCAATACCCTTGATTAAATGATCATTGATCAACTGACAGTCAGAATTGGTGAGAGCAATACCCTTGATTAATCCTTGATCCACTTTATGGGTCAAAAAATAGCCAAAAATCCTTTGTAGCAAGAATGAAAAGAGATGGATCAAGAGGGCACCCCTGTCTTATAGAGTGACCAAGATAAATTGATTTAGATTGAATATTATTTAAAGTAATAACAACTAAAGCATCTTGAAATAACATAAGAATGGTGTTCACAAACACTAGCCCATAACCCAGAGCCTGAAGCATGGTAGTGATGAAGTACCACTCCATCTTATCATAGGATTTTTCACAGTCAATCTTAATGAATAAAGCATCTTCTTCAAAATTTATTGCTCACTCCATACCTTTCCAAATAGCAAGAACATTATCAAGAATGTATCTTCCCTGAACAAAGTGAGTTTGTTCAGGTTTGATAATCAAAGGCAGAAGAGATTTAATATTAATCTCAAGGGCTTTGGAAATAATATTATAGCTCACATTAATCAGGGTGATCGACCTCTAATTTTTGATGAGCTTAGGGTCTCCAGACTTAGGAATAAATTTAACATTGCATTTTTTAGTAATGGAACCTAGTGAACCACATTGCAAGGCTTCAAGATGCACTTTGTGGAGATCAGAACCAAACATATCCAAGAATTATTTATAGAATTCACATGGGAAGCCATAAATACTAGGTGCCTTATCATTGGCCATGAGTGACAAGGCATTTTTTAGATATTATAGAGAAATAGGAGTGTCACAGAAAAACATTTGCTCAACAGAAAGCTTGTTAGGGACAACAACGGTATAATCAACAAGAGTTTGCCTTCTAGCATAAAAGCAAAGCAAATATACTTATTAAATTAAAATTAGAGAAATAATATTAACTTTGAAAAATAACTTTTTTAAAAGAACCAATTTTGAATTTGAATGGAATAAAAAAAACTATTAATAAAGACCTTATATATAAATATCAAGTTGATTTATAAAAAGTACAAAAAAAAAGGTCAAAAGAGACAGGGTAAACTAGTGTTGAAAATAAGGAGGTCATTGTTATAAAGATAACAAAATATTACTAACTCACAAATAAATTATATTATAGTCAAACAAGTATAAGCATACCTACATAGGTTCTATAGATTTATTTGGTTTGAAGGATGATCAAAAGTATTGTCATCATCATGATATCTCAAGGAGCTAATGTAAATTTGGGAAGAGATGTTTGAGGCATCCAAATTTAGTTTGAAAATATTATATTAATATTCAAGATACCAAGATAAATTGAATTGATAGATATGAAGTATGGGTTGCTTCATAAATAGTTATAAACTAAATTTATATAAAATTTAATTAAAATACACTTATTGTCATTATAATATTCTTAAATTAGGCCTAAAAAAATAGATTTATCTAAAGTAAAGGAACATGCTAAATATAAGTATATTTTAAGGATATTGTTCATTTTCATTATCAAAGTGTGTCAGTATATGAATGATTTTATTTTCAAGAATTCTTGTTTATGTTGCATAATACACATATTAATAAAGGGTTTTATGTCGATCATATTATGATATATATTTAGGTCTAGCATGGTATTATATAAAATATGTAATTTTAAACTAATTATACCAAATCAATTAAATTACTTGTAAAATAATTAGTTTAAATCACAACAAATTGAAAATTTTAGTCTCACAATGACACTGAGAGGGGGGGTGAATCAATGTAGCTCTTTTAAAACTTAAATCTTCAACTCTTAAAGCCGAAACAATGAAAACTTGAAACCAAATAAAGCAAGTATAACAAGAGAACATCACACAACACAAGATGTACCGAGGTTCACCAATTTGGCTACATCCTCAAAATTATTGTTTGGACTCCCATCCAAATCTAGCCTTTGCAAAGCACCAACTTTACAATCAATTTACCAGCACCCACTAGAAGGAGCACCAACCCCTGATTTATCTGCACCAACAAAAGGAGCACCAACCCCTGATTTATCTGCACCAACAGAAAGGAGCACCAACCCCTAATTTATCTGCACCAACATAAAGGAGCACCAACCCCTCTACCAAGAACCCATTTGATTTTGATATTGATAATAAAATGACATATATGAATCTTCTCTTCTCACAAAAAAATTGATCGTTCTCTTAGATCGTTATGTCAATTGCTAAACGCTTTCTAGGTATTGTGCAGAACTCTGTCTATGACCTCCTCTCAAAATTTCAGCCAAAAATGATATTGTATGAAAAATTTATGTCCAAAATACTAAAGTGACATTTTTCACCTCTTTCCCAAAAACACAGATTTTCACTCTTTATTTTTCTCCACACACTCTTCTCTCTGCACAAAATAAAATCACCCTCTTCAATAAAACACTTCTAACTTAAATGCACACAATTGCATTCCTTTTCACTGTTCACTTTCTCCAAAGATATTTATTTAATGAAACTGCCTAAAATAATATAACTCCCTTTTTTTATATTGAGAAGGCATTTCGTCAAACACGTCACATGCAAAGAATTGACACCTTACTCGTTCTCATACTTCGGAGCCACGTGACAACTCAAACCAAAAACAAAATATGATCTATTTGATGCCTTGAAGGTGTAACAACACTGAAATTGAAACTCTGGCGACTCTTCAAGGTCGAAACGTCCAACTAAAGGATTTTGCCCAAGTGGCACAAATTGACATAAAAGAGACCTATAACGTTTTTGCAAAAATCATAACTCTCACCTCGTAACTCTATTTTCTCTAAAATTTGAAACGTAGAATATTTGTAACATTTACTATGTCCAAACAAAAAATCACTACCTAAATCCTTACGGTTCGCCTGTACCACTTCCACAAAAACTGCTACTGACATATTTTTCAAAAATGAGCATTTTTTGTGATAGTCTTGCAATGCTTGTAAAATTCACCTCGTTTCTCTGTTTTCATTGAAATTTGGAACACATGTTATTGAAGATAATGAACACCTCCAGTTAAAATTTTGCTACATAAATCCTTACGGTTTGTTCGCAGTGCTTCTGACAAAACCTACACTTTTTCAGCCTGTACAACCACTTGCCAAATCATCTTCCAAGATACCGAAAACACCACCGATCACTCCAAACACTATGTTGACATCTCCAATGTTGTTCTAGACTATTTCCTGACATGCTGGAATGTTCCAAACTGATCCATCCTATCCAAATGTGCCCGTGGCGACTTTTGCAACTTTTTGACTATTTTGCTGCTTTGACAACTTTTTGACGATTTTTTCAACTTTTGCAAATTTGCACAAACAACTTGTAAAAACTTCACCCAAACATCAAAAACATCATCATAAGCATTTAATATCACTGTAAATACTCTGAATAACCTCTGAACTCCTGTCCATTGCATCAACCGATTTATTTGACTGTGTTGACAACAATGACAATATTGTTGCTGCACCTTGCTCAATAATCTCCCCCTTTGGAATTGTTGGCAACACACGTGCAATTTCCTGTAACTCTTCTCCCTCTTTGACAACAATACCAAAGGGCTGCTACAAACTCCCCCTGAGTCCATGCACAACATTCTCAAGCAAAAATTATTACACTTAGCAAAAATCACAAACATGAGCAAAAAGATAAACAAATACACAAATGCTCCCCCTGAGAATGTGGTCCCGATAGCTAGTCAATTCTTGGGAAGCGTGACCACTCTCAATTTATTGCGAAGGTACTCAAAGACTTCCTTGGGCGACAATTTTGTGAAGATATCCGCTACTTGCTTTATTGTTGGAACAAAATCCAACTTAACCTAACCTTCCACAACTTTTTCCTTCAAAAAGTGATACCGGATAGCAATATGTTTTGTACGAGAATACATAACTGGATTCTTTGAGATGTTAATTGTGTTACAATTTGTTAAGATCCTGCTATAAAATAAACTCAAATAACACACTCTCACATAATTTCTTGGAAATAAACTCACACAAACATCACATTAATATAACAGAAATTTGCATAAAGAACAACCTCACAATAAGACAGAATCGCGGGCCTCTTCGAGGGGGAAACCTCCTTCAATACTTCATTAATTTTTCCAAAGATGGTTACATTGGTGCCCTTTCGGGTATTTAAGGAGTTTCCTTCCAAGGTTGGCTTACATGCAAAATGCCACCTGGATTACATGCATAATGCCACCCGAATTACATGCATAGTGCCACTTTGAATTACATGCACAATGCCACTCGAATTACATGCACAAGGCCAATCAAATTACATGCATAATGCCACACAAATTACATGCACAATGCCACCTATCTACCATGTGTTACATAAAAAAGGGTGCCATTTGTCATAGGCACTACCTAAGCTAAAACTTAGAACATTACAAAATATTAATCATGGGTACTACCCACGTTCACTAGGAATTATTACATCATGGAAGTTATTACATTAAGGGTTAGGATGAGATCCTAACATGCCCTTCTCCTTGAAGAAGCTTTGTCCTCAAAGCTGAAAATGAGGAAACTGTTGTTGGAGTTGATGGAGAGACTCCCATGTAGCATCCTCAAGTTGAAGTCCATGCCATTGAACCAGGACCTCTGTGATGGTATGGTTGCGAGTTCGACGATACAACAGCTGCTTTGGTGCAAGTAAGATGGAGCCTTCTTCATCTAATTCGGGAAGTGTTGATGGAACCTGTACCTTGGAGCTGCCCGAAATGTAGGAGGGAGGCGTGAGTGGAGGGTGCCCGTAAACTACCTCTGGTGGCGGTATGATAGGAAGTGTTGTACCACCATTCGGCCAAAGAAAGCCATTTTGCCCAATGAGTAGGATGATCGGAGGCAAGAAGCGAAGGTAGGTTTCCAAGCAGTTATTAACAACCTCTATTTGACCATCCGTTTGCGGATGGTAGGCTAAACTCATTGTGAGCTGAGTCCCCTACAACTTAAACAACTCTTGCCAAAAATTGCTAGTAAGGCTGGGATCATGATCAGATACAATGGAGGTTGGCATGCCATGAAGGCGAAATATGGAGTCAAGAAAAATTTGGGCAATAGTGAATGCTGTGTAAGGATGGGTTAGGGCACAAAAGTGAGCATACTTTGAAAGGCGGTCCACTACCACAAAAATAACAGACTTGTCTCTAGATTTAGGTAGCCCTTCTATGAAATCCATAGAGATGTTAGTCCACACCTGATCCGGTATCGGCAAGGGTGGAAGAGTGCCTGAAGAGTGCACTGTTTCTCTTTTCATCCTTTGACCTGTGTCGCAGTCTGCCACAAAAGAGTGAATGTACTTTTTCCTACCTTTCCAAAATAAGGTGTGCTTAAGTCACTCATAAGGTGGTCTGATATTGGGAGGTGTACTATCCGACAATAATGGAATGGCATGGTCGTGAGAGCGATGCAGTGGTAGTGTGATGGGTTCTGAAAATATGGCCTCATGTTTGTGGAGAATATGTTGCATGGCTGGATGGAGAATAGTTGTGCAATGACCCCACGTGATGATTTCTTTAGCAATTTCTCCATGCCGTTTGAACTGATAATTTGAGGTGTTCCTGTCGGGGAGCCCTTGATGATGTGTGTTTGTCCGTTCAGAACTGCATCCAAAGTTTAGCAAAGTTCCAACTGATAGTGCCCAACGTACTCAACCATTGGCATCCCAAAACAATATCACATCCACCCAAATGGAGGGCAAACATGTCCTGCTTGAGTTCATAGTCCCCTATCTTGATTTTAACATTGCGACACTTTCCTTGACAAGATAAGGTTCCCCCATTGGCTACCATGACCTCAAAGGAATTACAATTGTGGATATAGCAATTTGCCCATTGAGCAACTCTAGGGTCAATGAAGTTGTGCGTGCTTCCCGAATCCAAAAGGATGGAAAGACGTTGGCCCTTGAAACATCCTGTAACCTTCATGGTTTGAGGAGTAGTAATGCCTGCAAGGGCATGGATTGTAATTGATGTCTCGGGTTCTCGTTTCCCTTCTTCTTGTGGAGGAGGTGTTTCTGGAGGGTCCTCATCCTCATCACTCTCGTCAGCGGTATCAGGTTCTCCAACATCTATCAAGAACAATTTTTTGTGTGCACACTTATGCCCCTTGAAAAACTTTTCATCACAATTGTAGCATAATCCTTGGGCACGACATGCATCCATCTCTTCGGTGGTGAGGCGCTTGGGTGCAGCGGGTTTATTATCATCTGGGTGTTGGGCTCTAGGGGGAAATGAAGGTCTATTTTGAGGAAACTTTGATGGGTGTCTTTGGGCAGAGAGTTTAGATTCGACCAAACGGGCCAAACTGATAGCTTCCATCATAGTTCGTGGTTTCAACATTTTGACTTCTGCTTGGAGTTCCATCTTCAACCCACTGATATAACAACTCTGGAAGAACCCTTCACTCAATCCTCTTGTTCGATTGGCCAATTTTTCAAATTGAGCTTGGTACTCTCGGACTGACCCTGTTTGTTGTAGTTTGGTTAAGGCTCCTGTAAAGTCCTCAAACTCACTAGGACCAAATTGAGTGAGTAGTTGGGATTCAAAATCCTCCCAAGAGAGATTTGGGTAGGCAAGACACAACCATTGAAACCAGTGTAGAGCCTCAGATTCCAAGTTAAAGGAAGCCATCTGGACTCGATGAAATATGGGTACATTATGAAGTCGAAAGAATTGGTCAACCCGACATAGCCACCCATCAACATCCTTCCCACTAAATTTGGGAAAGTCCAATTTGGGCATTCTAAAGGGTGGATCATGGTCATGATTCCTTGTAGAACTCTCAGCTTGGTATTCTGATTTGGGTGGTTCTCTTCTCAGTTTTCTATCCACTTCTGTCAGTGCTTCTTCTAGGCGGTTGCTAGTGGCCTCATGCTCTAGGCGAAGACCTTGGACTTCTTCCCTTATGGAGTGAAAATCCGAGTGCAAGTTCTCAATGGCTTTTGTTAGGGACTCCAAGTGTTCTAGTTCTTTTTGGTGTCCACGGGTACCCTGGGCCATTTTTTGACCTTTTGTGACCAGTTACTAAAAATATAATTGAATTTTTAGGACTTACTATTTTTAGTAAGTGCCCAAAAAGGTGCTTGGGTGTTATATATCAAAATGATCAGTAGAAGGAGGTGGTCACAATGAGCTATATATCTCAACACTACTTTTTGGCACCCCAGACTTTTTTTTTTTTATCTCCTATTTTGCTGAGTCTAACGGTGTTTACAGATTCTGATTCTGAGCTACTGAGCAAAAGTTGGCTATTGGAGCACTATCTATAACTGGCCGTGTTTCACACTCAAGATTATCTGTATTTTGCAGGTGATCGATATGACGCTCTGCTTACGACTCGAAGACCGTGAATTCCGCCCCGACTATGCTCGACCTCTCCGACTCGATCGACTCGATCGTGGATCGCCACTCGTAAATTTCATCGTTATTCTCCAGACTTTCAACTTAAGTGTCACCCTCATGGCTTATCCCGAATGCATGTCCCTTCTGTTATTTTTTTTGGTAGAGGACTCCTTTCTCATATGCTCACTTTTGAAATGCAGGTTTACGAACATGGATGTTTGGATTTTTATTTTTATTTTTACGTTTTTTATAGGTTGAAGTTTTAACAGAACCAAGGAATGCTAAGTATAGGAGTATGTACCACCCATAGGCCCTCTAATATACCAACAATGACGAACAATAGTGCTCGGACCAATATTTCAGGCCACTACTCAAGGAGGATTCCACACATACCCTTGAGCACACTACTCGCCTCTCTGACAATACGGGAGGGTAATCGTACAGGATGCTGTGTCCCGTAGACTATGAGTAATACAAGGCCGAAGAGCTTCCTAATGGCTAAAAGTTTGTTTAATCCTAGATGGTCTCCCGATATACCCGAAGATACGTGGGAGCTCAAGTCCGTGCGCGAGTTCTGTCTGAGGCCTGGGTATTGGAGCCTGATCGCCCCTCACTTCACTAGACGCTTTATGGGCTATCTAGCTTAGCCAATAACGATAGATCCTTCACGATATTTTAAAACCCCTAGTACAGGGTTTCTACCTACTCAACTAATAATATATTTTTTTGTTTTTGGTCTGGAAAAAAAAAACACTGTATTTTTTTTTTTGGATTTTTTTAATAAGGAAAAAAAGAATGGAAAAAACACACGGAATTTATACCTAACGAGAGGATTGGATGGCAAGAATCATTGCATTTGTAGCAGAACTTGGCCCTGGAAAGCACTCTGATACCACTTGTTAAGATCCTACTATAAAATAAACTCAAATAACACACTCTCACACAATTGCTTGGAAATAAACTCACACAAACATCACATTAATATAATAGAAATTTGCATAAAGAACAACCTCACAATAAGACAGAATCGCGGGCCTCTTCGAGGGGGCAATCTCCTTCAATACTTCATTAATTTTGACAAATATGGTTACATTGGTGCCCTTTCGGGTATTTAAGGAGTTTCCTTCCAAGGTTGGCTTACATGCAAAATGCCACCTGGATTACATGCATAATGCCACCCGAATTACATGCATAGTGCCACTTTGAATTACATGCACAATGCCACTCGAATTACATGCACAAGGCCACTCGAATTACATGCATAATGCCACACGAATTACATGCACAATGCCACCTATCTACCATGTGTTACATAAAAAGGGTTCCATTTGTCATGGGCACTACCTAAGCTAAAACTTAGAACATTACAAAATATTAATCATGGGTACTACCCACGTTCACTAGGAATTATTACATCATGGAAGTTATTACATTAAAGGTTAGGATGAGATCCTAACATTAATGGCACTGGTGTTATCACAGTTAAATGAAATTGGCTCACTAAATTTAATACCAAGATATTTTAGGGTTTGTTTCATCGATAATACCTACGTACAACACGTTGTCACTGCAAATTCTACCTTTGCTGTGGATAAGGAGACTGACTCTTGTTTCTTACTGTGCCATGTGGCCAACCTGTCTTCAAGATAGAATGCACCTCCACTGGTACTCTTTCTGTCATCTACACATCCTGCCCAATCTGCATCTGAATACGCAAAAAGGGTGAAGTCCTTAACTTTCGGATACCATAACCCATACTCCATAGTACCCTTGAGGTATCGAAGAATCCTCTTCACTACTATCACATGAGTCTCCTTGGGACTAGGCTAAAATTGTGCAACCATGCATACTGCCTAAAAAATATCTGGTCTGGTAGATGTCAAGTACAGTAAGCTCCCAATCATAGATATGTACATGGTTTGATCAACATGTGGAGATTTGTCATCCTTGCTCAACTTGCAACTTGTCGTCATGGGAGTGCTAACTGGCTTACAATACTCCATTGTGAACTTTTTTAGCATCTCTTTCACATATTTAATTTGAGAAATAAATATGCCCTTCTCATTTTGATTAACTTGCAACCCGATGAAATACGAAAGTTCACCAATAATTAACATTTCAAATTCTTTCTGCATCTTATTTGCTAAATCTTTATATGACTCATCTTTGCTGCTACTAAATATGATATCATCTACGTATACAACAAGAACAATAAGATGGCCATTTTCTATTTTGACATACAAATTACTATCCACCATACCTTTCTTGAACCCTTGTTGAGTAAGATAGTTGTCTATCCTTGCATACCATGCTCGGGGTGCCTGTTTTAAGCCATATAATGCTTTCTTCAACTTGCAAACCAAGTTGGGATCATCATCAAGTTGGAAACCATCTGGTTGCTCAATATAAACCTCTTCTTCAAGTTTCCCATTCAAAAATGCTGATTTCACATCCATTTGATAAACTTTAAAATTCTTGTAAACTGCTAAAGCCAGAAACATTCTAATTGCCTCTAGTATAGCCACAGGTGCAAAGGCTTCCTCAAAGTCAATACCTTCAACTTGTGCATAGCCTTTACATACCAATCTTGCTTTATTCTTGACTACCTGTCCGTCTTCATTCAATTTGTTTCGAAAGACCCATTTAGTACCGATTATATTTTTATTTGTAGGTCTTGGTACTAACTCCCAAGTTTTGTTTTTCTCGATCTGATCTAATTCTTAATTTATTGCCTTCATCCAACTTTCATATTTGCTTGCGTTAGCAACATTTTTGGGCTCAATGCTGGATAATAAAGAGTAGTTACTTACTACTCTTCTTCTTGTCTGAACACCAACTGTGGGGTCTCCAATTATTTGCTCTCTAGGATGATCTTTCTTTCAGTTGCCCATTTTGAATTTCTTATTTTCTACCACTTTTGAATCACTGTTTGAATCATCTGAGTCAATTTTTTGTTTCTTTTTCATTTCCTTTTCCTCATCTCCTTCAATAACCTATTCATAAATTGGGTAGTTCTCTTCATAGCTAATTACTCATTCCCTACCTTCATCAACTTTAACATCGACACTATCCATAATTTTCCTTAGCCTCTTGTTGTAGCATTTGTAAGCTTTTCTTTTTGACGAATAGCCAAGAAAAATACCTTCATCCGCTCTATATTCAAACTTACCAAGGTTTTCTTCAGTTCTTTTGATGTAACACTTGCTACCAAAAACTTTAAAGTATCTTGTTGTTGCCTTTTTACTAAACCACAACTCATAAGGAGTTTTTCTTTCATGCATCCTAAACATGCACCTATTTTGGATGTATACCGCAGTATGGACTGCCTCTTTCCAAAATTTGTCTGCTACTTTGCTCTCAGTTAGCATAGTATGTGCCATTTCCTGCACTATCCTGTTCTTTCTTTCTACCAAACTATTCTGCTGACGTGTCCTGGCTGCTAAAAACTGTCTCCTAATACCATATTTTTCACAGTACTCTATAAAATCCTCTGAAATGAACTCTCCTCCTCTATCTGATCTTAAAAATTTAATCCTTTTTCCTGTTTGATTCTCAACTTGGTTTTTGAAAACCTTGAACATCTCAAAATATTTTGATTTATGCTTCAAAAATAGTACCCATGTCATCCTGGAATAGTCATCTATACACAACATAAAATATTTGTCACCATTTATGCTTTGCGTTCTCATGGGTCCACATAAATCAGTATGTATTAGTTCCAAAGGTTTGCTTGTGTAGTACTCTTTTGTTTTAAATGAGACTATAGTTTGCTTTCCATTTTGGCATGAAGCACAAATGCTATTTGATGTTTTTCCAATGGTGGGAATATCTCTCATTGCCTTTTTTGAGCTGATTTTTACTAGATTGTCAAAACTAATATGACCAAGCCTCTTGTGCTACAACCAATTTTCTTCTTCCTGTCCAATCAAGCAAGCTCCTTCTGAAGTCTCTGAGAGAGTGTACAGGTTGCTATATGTCCTCGATCCAGTTGCTATCAAATTTCCACTATTTGCTTTTCTAACTTCACAACCCTGCTTCTTAAAAATCACTTCATGACCTCTATCACAAATCTAACTTACGCTCAACAAGTTATGCTTCAGACCAACCACAAACAAGACTTCTTTTGACTTGATTTTTCTATCACTGATCTTAATCGAACCTTTGCCAACTATCTTAGCTCCATCATTATTTCCAAATTTTACTGAACCACCTTCATATTGCTGTAACTTCTCAAATTTTTGCTTGTCACTGTCATATGATTGGAGCATCCACTATCAAGTATCAATGGTGTAGATTTATTTTGTGCTTTAAATGTTGTTTGTGTGATCAGGGATTCCTTTTCTTCCTTAGATCACTCTTTTTCTTTCCACTCTGGTTTGATTACAGTTTTAGGCTCTTGTTTTGAATTTTCTTTTTCAGTAGCTTGTGCATGTTTTTCAAGAAATTTTCTATTTTGTCTCATTCCATTTGGTTGAAATTTTCTTCCCGAAATTGATTTGATGCAAATGTACTTTGACAATTTCTTGCAATGTGCCCAAAATTATGACAGTTATAAAATTCTACTGCATAATCCATCAAAGGTGAAAAAACATTTCTACTGGTAAAATTCCTTGGTCCTACATTATACTTGCAATCTAAAATCTTATGTCCATAACCATTGCATTTAAAATAGTAACTAGAAAAGATATGATTGAACCTGGGTGATGGTCTTTGCCATGTTGTTGTAGGAGCCATAAATCTTCTTCTTCTTTGATGTGTGACATTGGTGAATCCATCATTGTCAATTCTCCTTTCGTGCCTTGCATTATTGCTTTCTTTTGCATGAGTCAATTTTTCTTGATCAACCTATTTCTTATCTTCATTCTTTATGGATTCTTCATTTATGGCCTTTGATCCATTTGATGATTCTCCTTCGTCAAAGCCCAAACCAAATTTGATGTTTGTAGTCTTTTGGTTATTTATGATCTTATCTAGCTTCATAGAACTTTCTTCATGTTTGTGATAACTAATTTTATGATTCATCTCTTCTATCTGCATCCTTAAACCAATAATCTCTTCTTCTAGATTGCTGCAATAATCTATTTTCATGGTTATTTGCACTTTGAGATCTTCAAATATTTTCTTGGATTCTTCTATTTGTACTTTCAAACTGGTTATGATTTCATTTTCATCCTCAAGCTTTCTTGAAATTTTCTTATTATTTTTTCTTTCTATCTTCAATTCATCCAAAGCTGTAATTATTTTCTCTTCCAAATTTACTTCTGCATCAATTTCTTCATCACATTCATGTTCCTTTTTTGTTTTTCTTCTTCGAGTGCCATGAAAAGAGCTTCACCTGTTTCCTTTTTAGAATCCTCACCGGAGCTGTCTTTAGATGAACTGACATTCTTGGAGATGAAAATTTTCTTCTTGAAGTTGCATTTTCTGAAATTTGTTTTTTTCTTCCAGTCACTTCTTTCTTGGTGCGATCCTTCATCACTTTTTTTCTTCTCATTAAGTGGACATTTATCTACAAAATGCCCAATGCCTCCACAATTGAAACATTTAAAAGGTAACTTTCCTCTGTATTTTTCTTTTCCTCTTTTTAGTTTTCGAATAAAGCTTGCTTCCATTTCATCTGATGTCTATTCTTCCTCGAATTCTTGTTTTGCTTTCATATTTTTAAGGGCTTTAAAAGCAACTTCTCTATCTGTGGGTTTAGATCTTCCTATTCTCATCTCATATGCAGTCAAAGAACCATGCATCTCATCCATACTAAAAGAATTTAGATCTTTAGCTTCTTCTATAGTTGAAACTTTAGAATCAAATCTTTGGGGAAGAGATCTTAATACCTTTTTCACGATGACATAATCTTTGATTTCCTCGTCGAGTCCTCTAATCGCATTAATGACTTCATTAACTCTCATCATATATGCCTCTATGTTCTCATCATCATTCATCTTTAATACTTCGAACTGAGCTCGATGTGTTTGTAACTTGGCCTCCTTGATCTTAACATCTCCTTCATGAATGCTCCTTAGTTTGTCCCATATTTCTTTTGCCATTTTACAACTCATAATATTTACTAGTTCACTATCCACTAATCCGCACATGATAGCATTCTTTGCTTTTGAGTCATTCTCAAACAGTTTCTTATCGGTAGCATCAGTTGGAGAAGTGGTGGGTATTGTGTATCCACTATCTATTGAATCCCAAATGTCGTATCCCAAAGCACAAATATATGTTTGCATCCTGAGTCTCCAAAATGCGTAATTAGTTTCGTTAAACAATGGTGCTTTGTTTGATGAGAAGCCTTCACCACCTGCCATTGTGTCACTTCCAAGATCACCCTAGCAGGTTAAGCTTGTTCAGGAACCTCACTCTGATACCAATTTTTAGTCTCACAATGACACTAAGAGGGGGGGTGAATTAGTGTAGCTCTTTTAAAACTTAAATCTTCAACTCTTAAAGCTGAAACAATGAAAACTTGAAACCAAATAAAGTAAGTATAACAAGAGAACATCACACAACACAAGATGTACCAAGGTTAACCGATTTGGCTACATCATCAAAATTACTGTTTGGACTCCCATCCAAATCTAGCCTTTGCAAAGCACCAACTTTACAATCAATTTACCAGCACCCACTAGAAGGAGCACCAACCCCTGATTTATCTACACCAACAAAAAGGAGCACCAACCCCTAATTTATCTGCACCAACAGAAAGGAGCACCAACCCCTAATTTATCTGCACCAATAGAAAGGATCACCAACCCCTCTACCAAGCACCCACTTGATTTTGATATTGATAATAAAATGACATATATGAATCTTCTCTTCTCAAAGAAAAATTGAATTTTCTCTTAGCTCGGTCTGTCAATTGCTAAACGCTTTCTGGGTATTGTGCGAAACTCTGTCTATGACCTCATATCAAAATTTCAGCCAAAAATGATATTGTATGAGAAATTTATATCCAAAATACTTAAGTGATGTTTTTCATCTCTTTCCCAAAAACACAGATTTTCACTCTTTATTTTTCTCCACACATTCTTCTCTCTGCACAAAATAAAATCACCCTCTTCAATAAAACACTTCTAACTTAAATGCACACACTTGCATTCCTTTTCACTTTTCACTTTATCCAAAGATCTTTATTTAATGAAACTGCTTAAAATAATATAACTCCTTTTTTTTATATTGAGAAGGCATTTCGTCAAACACGTCACATGCAAAGAATTGACACCTTACTCGTTCTCATACTCCAGAGCCACGTGACAACTCAAACCAAAAACAAAATATGATCTATTTGATGCCTTGAAGGTGTAACAACACTGAAACTAAAACTCTGGCAACTCTTCAAGGTCGAAACGGCCAACTAAAGGATTTTGCCCAAGTGGCACAAATTGACATAAAAAAGACCTGTAACGTTTTTGCAAAAATCATAACTCTCACCTCGTAACTTGATTTTCTCTAAAATTTGAAATGTAGAATCTTTACAACACTGACTATGTCCAAACAAAAACTCATTGTCTAACTCCTTATGGTTCGCCTGTACCACTTCCACAAAAATTGCTACTAACACATTTTTTCAAAAAAGAGCATTTTTGTGATAGTCTTGCAACGCTTGTAAAATTCGCCTCGTTTCTCCATTTTCATTAAAATTTGGAAAAAATATTATTGAATATAATTACCACCTCTAGTTAAAATTTTTCTACATAAATCCTTACGGTTTGTTCACAGTGCTTATGACAAGACCTGTACTTTTTCAGCATGTACATCCACTTGCCAAATCATCCACCAAGATACCGAAAACACCACCGATAACTCCAAACACTGTGCTGACATCTCCAATACTGTTCTGGACTATTTATTGACATGCTGGCATGTTACAAACTGATCCATCCTGTCCAACTATGCTCGTGGCGACTTTTGCAACTTTTTGACTATTTTGCTGCTTTGACAACTTTCTGACAATTTTTTCAACTTTTGCAAATTTGCACAAAAAACCTATAACAACTTCATAAAAACATCAAAAACATCCTCATAAGCATTTAAAATCACTGTACATACTCTGAATAATCTCTGAACTCCTGTCCACTGCATCAACCGATCTATCTGACTGTGTTGACAACAATGACAATATTGTCGTTGCACCTTGCTCAACAAAAAAACTATTCACCTCTTTAGTAATATCCATATCATTTAAAAATTTTATAATGCATATTGCATCCGTATAATTTTTAGGAATATCATATGTTATGTTATAATGTAAAAATATTTTGAAGAGTTAAATAAAATTAGCTTTCAATCATGTTTTTTTAAGGACATATTGACTTTAAAAATAATGAGTTTCTTAAAATACCAATGATAATGAAAAATATAATATTTATTTAGTTATTGAAGCATACAATAGGATTAATTCTATTATATGGAACCCTTATTATCAAATTGTGTCTCTATTATAGTCATACAATATGGTAAAAATAGTAGTTACGAACATTTGAATGAAATCCTAGACGTGCCAATGCATAAGTCAATTAATGTAAATAAATAAAATTCTTAGTATTTATTATAAAAAAATTTCTTATAGTAACTATAATATTAATGTTAGTCCTGATAATCTTACTACTTTAAAAAAATTGAATTTGAAAATCCTAAAAAATGTATACTAAATAAAATATTTGGCTCCATCACTTTACCAAAATTTATTTTGTATGAAAACATAATGATGAGAATATAATATGCAACTAAGGACTTACCTTAAGTAAAACTATTTTGTACGATACCAATTAGGGACAGTATGGGTGGAAGTCACTCTTGAATGCAAAGAATCATACTTTAGGATACAAGGTCAAGGATGGGGATGAAGGCTCAAGTTAAAGGCCATGTGTTTATAATATACTTAATCTATGAACACAACATGTGCTTTGAACACATTTAATCTAAGATAAAAATTATGATTCTAAAAATAAAATAAAATATTCTAAGGAAGAACCAAAGAACTTAAATATAACAAGGAAAATAACAAGGAAATGCTTTTTCTTTATTTTTGAAAGGAGCAAAACAAGAATGCATACGTTTGATTTATTTTCCCTTAATATTGAAATATAAAGAAGAGAGAGAATGCAACATAAATACACTTTTATTTCCTTGAAATGTAGTTTAATTTTAAATTTAGGAGAAGTAAACTACTCTATTTTGAAGCCTTGAAATGCAATCCATAGTTAGATCTACTTTACCTTTAGACTTTTTACAAAGCCAAGGGTTGATAGTGTTATCAAAAGTGCATATGTAGTCCCATAGGGACACCCTAGTGGTGTGTCGATGGATTATTATCCAAGCTATCCAAGTTCAAATCATCGGGAAGGAGGTCCCCATTGTGCCCTTAGGGAATGTAGTCCTTGGTTGTACCACCTATTAAACTTTGCCTTACTTCAACAAAAAAAGGTGCATATGAGGTAACAAAGGCATAGTTAGGGACTAATATTATCATCTAAGGTCCAAAAAAAAGAAGTGCATAATGTTATGATATTTGACAAATAGGGAGCTAAGCTAGGATGAATTGTGTTTCCAAAAAAGAAGATGCAAATAAATAGATATTAAAATAAAGCAAGATGAATGATTTTAATGCAATCTAGGTGAACATGTTCTTTCAAATTTATCTTAACGTAGACCAAATAAAATACATAAAATCTAAAAAAAATACTTTTCATTATGACTATGCAAGGTTTGATTCAATGAGCCAAGTTTTAGGAAATCAACACAAACCCTAAGCTTTCTAAAAATACTCAAAAGAGAAAATAATGATGCATGTACAGTTCCAAATGCCTAAAGAAGATTTTAATTATTGATATGGATCATAAGCACTTGATATAGCTTCTTAAATCTAATCTTGATTTGTGAATCTAACACAAAATATGACCAGTATTACTAGGGTTTTTATAATCAAATCTAGCTTTTCTTAGATTCATAAAACCATAGATAGAAGGCAACATGATCGAAGCATAGCCAAAATCCAATGCTACTAGTTTCTCTGGTCTAAAATATACCTACTTGATAAAGTGCGCCCTAGAATTTAGCCAAATTTGGATGAGAAGGATTTTCCTATTCTCAACCTTCAGATTATGCCAACTCCTTTAAATGATTATAAAATTTAAATGGGGGTTTAAGACTAAAGAGAGGAATGAAAGAGTTAATAAGGAATAAGGGTTTAGAAAAATGCTTAAGGGTGAATGGAATATACCATAATAGCAATAAAAATATAAAGCACAAGAGTCTTACACAATCCAATCCTAGTGAAACTTAATAGATCAATAATTATCAAAAGCATCACAAAGTTCATTTAATTTCAATTATGTGCTTCAAACATTCCAAAAACTTATGAAGAGTGATCAAAATAGTGATAGAAAAAACAAAATTCATTTTAACAATTCACTAGTCATAAAGTGCAACAAAAAATAACTAAAGCATAATTTCATGCATAAAAACCTGAGAGTGCAATTATAATGGATACCAAAAACTTTCACTTTTCATTAATTGCCAACAATAATCATGCAGTGTATATTCACACAAGTTCTATAGAGCCAATCCTCGTTATGAGGTTAATTGAGCTATTTATAAGTGCTACATGAATTTTTGCAACTTAAGGTTTACAAAATTTGTTACATATCTATTAAAAACAAGCTGGTGGGAAGCATTCTTGGAAGTGAATGTTATTTTCATGTTGCATTAATCAATTGTTTGCATTGTTGATGTGGTTAGTTTAGATTTCATCTTGCATCTTTTGTTTGTGTGCAATTTTTGTCTCGTGCATAGATCTTCAACTACCTTCTTCTGCAAATTGTATCCACTACAACTACCTATCACAAATTTCCTTTTCATACTCAATGACTAGAAGGCATTGGGGTAGTTATAGCTTTTGACAAGAACGGTCCAAATAAAAGAGACATTCTCGGGTGAATGTATACCAAATCCAAACCTTGTAGCACAATCAAGTCTTTTGATTACTTTAGAGGATATTTGAATCAAATATGGATTTTTTGGATAATTTGGCTGACATTGTTTCTTGGTAAAGTTCAAATTAGATAGCACTTTGATCTTTCAATTTTGTGCATTTTTGGACTTTTGTAGTGCTTTACTTTGAAAACTGGACTTTGCTCCACCTTGGCATCTTTTATGCATTTTTGGACTTTCATAGAATAAGTGTTGACATCACTACTTGGAAAAGTTCAAATTCTCATTTTGTTTCAACTTTAGGCTAAAGGAAAGCTTCACTTGATTTATGAAAAAAAATTTTGTGCTCTAAAAATATAAATTTATTTCTCCTCAGTATATTGGTGTATTTTTGGACTTTTGTGGGGATTTTATGAAGTCATCACTTTGAAAGGTCCAAAATTATCCAATTTTGGCTTTGTGCATTATCACAACCTTTTGGGATTTAGCCTAAAAATTTCTCAATTGCCTTTAGAACTTAGCCTTGGGATGGGTGCACTAGAGTCTCTTCTAGCTTGATTGAGGTTTTTGGATGCTTAGGCCACCCTCAGAGTGATTTTCCTTAGCACAATTTTGGGCAATATTTTAGCACAATGTTGAGCTGGATTGGTTTGCAAAGGATTTGCAAGTAAGGGTATAACTTTTACCTACATTCTTGATGCCTCTTGGGATTTTCTATTTGCAAAAATTAAGGATCTAGAGAGCCTTATCTTATTGGGTATGGAGCTAAAAAAAATAGAAACTAGAAGAACTATAAAATAATGTACGAAAAATTTGTTATGAATATAAGAATGATGATGGATGATAATGATGAATAATGTAGTATGCGGAATGATAGTAATAATAAAGTGAGATGGAGATGGTTGGATGGAGTAAGTGCAATTATAGGAGGAATAAGAGTGCAAGAAAACATATAGTACAAGTGAGGAACAAAAATAAATATGAGGAAAATAAATAGAAGGGATAGAGATATTTACATGATAGTACCTTTTGCAAAAAATAAAGCTTTGTTGAGCATGGTTTGCCATAGCTAGGAGTTACTTCAATTCTAGGTAAATTACCTCAAGAAAATTTTCTAAAAGTTTTTCAAAAGTTTCCCATTTTAAGTAGCCATTTTTCCAAAATTGGAGCTAACACATTTTCCAAAAGTTTTTCACTTTTAGTAGCCATATTTTATGTGATCTATTTTAAAGTATATAATGGCTTTTTACCAACATGCTTGGTCTCATTGTGTATACCTTGTGTTTGTTTGCATCATTGGGATGTTGAAGTATCCTGTTCTAAGTTGGTTGTCTTTTTCCTACCTTTGCATGTCAATTTTTTCCTAACCAACTTTTGTCCTTATAGCCTTGATAGCTAGGGCTTTTGTGGTTGCATCTTGTTCTTCTAGCACGTCTCTAGCAATTTATTGCCCTTCTTCTTGTTATTCATAATTATATTCTTCTTACATGAATATTTCTTTGATCTTCTATAATATTTGGTAGGTGGTACTCTATGTTTTTAGAGTTGAATATTTGATTGCTTTGACCTTATTATTAATTGTTGGTATTCTAAAGGCTTTTTTGTAAGAGGGGTCTTGAAACCTTCTGGCCATATCCTAGATTTTTTTATATTGTGGTTAGCTTGCTCAAGAATCTATAAAAATTGAGCTTCTATGATGGTCTCTAGCCATTGGTTGAACTCTTCCTTGCTGCTTGAAATTAGATCTATTTGGGCTGAGAGTTTCTCTCTAATACAAAATTGGAGCTATTCATACCAAAATCCTAGAAATCCAAGACCTCTAGCCTCATTTATTAGAGCCACAAATTTTTTGGCTTTTATCAATAGTTTATTCAACATATCCCATACTTTTTGGATTATTTTATTTCTATATATCAAATTTTGATCAATATATTCACTCCATTCCGTTCTCTATTTATCATAGCTACATATTATGGGTCAAATATTATCCCCGTGAGTTGAAGGAGGGATTAAAATTGTTCTACTTTATATTTAGTTTTGGTTTAATCTATTGTTAGGTATTCCTTTGTAGTTTTAGTGGCTCTTATGCTAAAAATCAAGTAGTCAATGATCGGGTAGGCTTCGAGGGAGCCTTGGAGGAATTTGCTCCAATTTTCTTTCTTAAATTGCACTAGTGTCTCTCAAGATAAATGAGATGCTTGATCCTTTTTCTTCTCTTGCTCTGGCTCTTTTTGTAGGCGTTGCATATGTTATTATAAAACTTGATCTATTTCTTCCTTTTATTGAAACTATACTAGATTTAGGAGTTTTATGATCATTCTCCTTAACATTTGGATCTTGTTTTGCAAGGATTTATTTTCGTTTTGTTCTTCTTTGACCATTCCTTATAAGTATTTTAATTTATATATTATCTTTTTGCATTTACTTCTTAACTTGTCACCATGGAGATGCATCATGTTGACCTAAGTTCGAGTACTTAGCAAAGTATCTTCTAGTGGTACTCCAACGATGTATATTTCTTGGATTGAAATATTGTATTCATATGACGTCATCTAATATTCAAGCTTATTGACTTTTGGGGTAGCTATTACCTTCAAATTTTTATGTGGTTGGATCAACCACGTTATTAGCCTTGACAAAACTCTATTATTTTCTTTCCTTGGTAGTCTTTCTTCTCACCAATATTGGGCATTCTAATTTATTATTTTGAGTTTATTGATGGTGACATTGAATGGATCATCAAAAGGTGGTAATGTTGGAAATATGGGTTGGATAATAGGGAATGAATATGAAAGGATTTACTAGATTTCTAAAATGACATCAATGGGATTAATGCATTTATGGAATGGATATGGTGGAAGGTGGATTAGGTATTGTTTCTTCTTAGGTGATTTACATTGGTGGGGAACTTCTTGGTGGAAGAGAAGAGAAGGGAATATCAATTGGGATGAGATAAGTACAAGATGAAGTTATAGGGTTATGATAAATCATACTTGTCTCCTTTATTTGTGGTTGCTCTTGATTTGGTGTGATCACCTCCTATGCTACTAGAATTTCATTATGTTCAGTGTTTCTTTGATTCCCTTTCTTGCAGTTGGTTGAAGGGGGAGACTTTTCTTTCCTTTAATGGGGTCACGGGATGAGGATATTAAGATCCCAATTTTTGTTGTAGAAACATACTTAGACTCATCAAATTCTCCACTAGTTTCTTTGGTTTGGCTTGGCTTTTGTACATTCTCTATAGGTTTTTCTCTGTTTGGTCAAATTTTGTGCTCAGGTGGCCTGGGTATGAAATGCATCCTTAGCATGAGTTATGGCTCTAGTAAAAATTTCCTACTATTATTTCTTCTAAAATTTATAATGGGAGATCCTAGACCTAGATTCTTGGGACTTCATTTTAAATTTGGGGGATCTTTTACTTAATATGGAATTTTCCCTATGCTTCATTTATTGTATCTTTTTTTTCCAATCATTTGTGACCCTTTAAGGTGTCTTTCTTGCTAGAATTCATTTGGGATAAATCCTTGAGCTTCTTGGTGTGATTTCAAGGTTATTATTTAGGGACTTTGTTCCTTAAGATTCATTACATTTGGGATTTTAGATTATTTTTTGCCTAAGGCTTTTACATTTTCCTTAGAATATTCCTTTTTTGGAATATATCTGCTCAATCTATTCTTCTTCTTATGTAGGATATTATTCTTCATGTTTTTCCCCCAAAAACTTCCAATATATTTGGCTTTGATATAATATTTCTTTGGATTCCAAGTATCTATGTTTTTGTCATATATTTTTAAAAAAGTTTTTTCCATGGCCAGTGGATATCTTGAGTTCTGTAAGTCACATTGGGATCTAAATATCCATCATTCCACAATTTTACCGTATGAATAATATTCTCTTGCCTTAATTACCTTTATATTATTCAAGGTTAACACATGATATTTATTTTTCTCTTAATAATAATCATTCATGATGTTATAGGAATATATCCAAAGAGGTAACTCTTGCATTTCGCTTGTATTCCAATCAAGTTTATTTTTCTTAGTTATTTTGGAGTTTTTCAATTTGGTGTTGTTCAAAATTTTTGAATGCTATAAATCTACCTATGTTCAACTCTATCAGTGTATATTTGTATCTACCAAGTGGGTCATACTTCCATTTGTGTGGTATTTCGTGTAATTCAAATTTCCCAAGAATGGATTTCAAGAGTTCACTTTTCCCTCTTGTTGTCAAAGTAATGGGCTTGAAACTGAATGAAAATTCATATGTTATTTATGCCAGTTTCAAAACCTTTATTTATTTCATCCACTTGTTGGCATAATATACCAAATATCTAGTTTGTGACATAGTATGGTAGCAAAAATGGTTTACTAACAAAGCCATATAATCTTATCATTGTTACTTCTATTAATAAATACTAGTATCCCTCCTCTAGTTGAGGATTTTATGATTTCTCAACCACTTTTCAAAATAATCGAGGCAAGGTCCCATATATGAGCTTCAATTTTGGGCCTAAAAATTCCCTATTGAAGTGATAATAGGAATTTGAAGCTCTGATAAGGTTTGTCTAATCTACTACCACCATGTATTTTCCTTTTTCATGCTTCTTACTCACATATATCCAAGGCATACTATCTAATGTGCAATATAAAAATAGCTAAGCTAGGTGTGAAGGATGTCATACTATTTCATATTTTGAAATTTGTAGCTTTGTGAGTTGTTCATGCATCCTTTCACATAATAAGTTGGCCCAATCAAATAAAAAAGGGTTTTTTTATTGATCTTGATGAGTTATGTCATAATGAAAATGATTTGAGATAGCGTAGGCCATGGCAATTTGATAGTCATAGACATATTGGTTTATTGGTAACCAAAAAAATATTTCTAGCATGGAGAATATATCAGGGAAATAAAACTCAAAAATTGGATTTTGGGTTTTTGGTAAGAAATCGCAAGACTTAGGGTGATGCATTTGTTGCTAAAACTAGATTTTTAGGCTCTTTCCCTTGTCTTTATAAGTCCTAGGATTATTATACTTTTTTTGGTCCTTGATGGCAAAAGCTTTGGGATTTGACGGTAAAAGTTTTTGAAGTTGCTTTAGGTTTAAGACCTATTGAAAATACATCAAAATAAATATCATGTGTAAGGTATAAATTACCTGACCTTCATTGTTCTAAACCACCTGCATCTAAATATTGTAATATTCTACCACTGCTAGCACCAATTCTAGGTAGGGTTGCACCGACTTATACACGTATCAGTACAGAAATGTGTACCATGCAAATTTACCTAGGCTATTGGGTGAAATAATTTGATTTCAAAGTTGTTTCAATGTCACAAATCTTGCTAGTGCAATCTTGCAACACTTTTTCTCCTTCTGCACTTTCCTACTTTTTGTCTTTCTTAAAGACATTTTAGAATTGTTAGCCATAGTTGCTAATATTTGCCTTGCAATGTTTCTGCACTAAGTTTTGTTGATGTAAATTGTTGTTATATACACATGAGGCTATAAACAATTATTTCTTTAAATGCTCTACTTATTCAAGGGGTTCTCACACTTAGCAAATTTTGTATACAAAAATATTTCCTTTCAAAGCTTTTACTTATGTAGCATGAAATTGACTATTAATGCAATTAATGTGGTAGATTGGCACATGATTTTATTTTATTTAGGTTCTACTTTTCATGTTTCTTGGGAATATGTTAATGCTTTTGCATGTTTTCTATGTTGTGGTTGCTATGTTTCTTGGCGAATGAGCATGTATTTTTTTATTTGTATTTGACTAGCTTTTTCTTTGACCAATCAACTTTTAGCAACTCAAAATTTTTGTGGCATATTAATTTTTGCTTTTGCATGTACATATAATACAAGAGCAGTGGCACTTCACATGAAGTGTTTTAAATGTAGTTCATTCACCAAAATTGAAAAAAAAAGGTATTTTTTTATCTTCCAACTCATACACGTTGCAATCTTGTTTGGCAATGATGTGATATAGTTTAGACACAAATCAATCAAAATTTTCATGGTTCCTTGACTTTTTTTTGTCTTTTTTGCACTTAAGCACCAATTTAGAAACTTTATAATCCCAAATCATGGAATTTTTATCAAACCATCGCTTAATTCTAGATTTGGTGTTTCTGGAGGTTGTTATAGGCTTTCTACTTCCACTCTTCTAAGAATAAAAGCTTTACCATCCAGACTTTAGCTTCACTTGATTAATGATTAAATCACATCATTTTGATTTTATGCTCTAAAAATATGACTTTATTACTCCTTAGTATCTTGGTGTATTTTTGGACTTTCGTGGGGCTTTTATGATGTCATCACTTTGAAAGGTCCAAAATTACCCAATTTTGGCTTTGTGCATTATCACAACTTTTGGAACTTAATTGATTTTCTAAAAAATTCTTAATTGCCTTTGGAACTTAGCCTTGGATGGGTGAATTGTAGTCTCTTCTAGATTGAATGAATTGTTTGGATGCTTAGGCCATCCACAAAGTGATTTTTCTTAGCACAATTTGGGCAATATATCAACACAATGGTGAGATGGCTTGTTTTGCAAAGGATTTAAAAATGATAGCATAACTTTGGCCTACATTCTTGGTGTCTCTTGGGAGTTTTTGTTTGCAAAAATTATGCATCTAGAGATCCTTATCTTATTTGGTATGGATTAAAATAAATTAGAAGCTAGAAGAACTACAAAAGAATGTAAGAAAAATAGTCATAAATATAATAAGGGCAATGTATGATAATTATGAATAATGTAGTATGCGAAATGGTAGTAATAATAAATTGATATGGAGATGGTTGGATGGAGTAAGTGCAACGGTAGGAGAAATAAGGGGAGGAAGAAGATTTCAAGCAAACATATAGTACACGTGAGGAGCATAAGTAAATATGAGCAAAATAAATGGAAGGGAGAGAGATATCTACGTGATAGTACCTTTTGCAAAAAATAAAGCTTTGTTGAGCATGGTTTGCCATAACTAGGATTTACTTCAATTATAGGAAAATCACCTCAGGAACATTTTCTAGGTACTTGAGGACTAGAGCCCATTTTTTGAGCTGAAACTTTTTTCAAAAGTTTCCCACTTTAAGTAGCCATATTTTATGTGACCTCTTTTAAAGTAGATAATGGCTTTTTACCAACATGCTTGGTCTCATTGTGGACACCTTGTGTTTATTTGCATAATTAGGTTGTTGAAGTATCATGTTCTAAGTTGGTTATGTCTTTTTCCTACCTTTACATGTCAATTTTTTTCTAACCAACTTTTATCCTTATAGCTTTGATAGCTAGGGCTTATGTAGTTGCATCTTGTTCTTCTAGCACGTCTCTAGCCCTTTATTACTCTTCTTCTCGTTCTTCTTAATTAGCTTCTTATTATGTGAATATTTCTTTGATCTTCTACAACATTTGGTAGATGGTACTCTATTATTTCTAGATTTGGATATTTGATTCATTTGACCTTATCATTAATCGTTGGTATTCTCAAGGATTTTTTGTATGAGGGGTCTTGAAACATTCTAGCCATATCCTAGATTTTTTTGTATTGTGGTTACCTTGCTTAGGAATCTATAAAACTTGAGCTTTTGTGATGGTCTCTAGCCATTGGTTGAAATACTCCTCACTACTTGAAATTAGGTCTATTTGGGCTTAGAGTTCCTCTCTAATATAGAATTGGATCTATTCATCCCAAATGCCTAGAAATCCAAGACCTCCAGCCTCATTTGTTAGAGCCATCAATTTTTTGGCTTCTATCAATAGTTTATTTAGCATTTCCATCCTTTTTGGACTACTCTATTTCCTTCTATAAAATTTTTGGTAGTATATATTCGCTCCATTCCCTTCTCTATTTTTCATAGCTACATATTACGGGTCAAATATTCTCCCTATGAGTCTAGGGAGAGATTCAAATTATTCTTCTTTATCTTTAGTTTTGGCTTGAGTTTTTCTTAGGTCTTCCTTTATATTTTTAATAACTCTTATGCTAAAATCAAGTTGTCAACGATTGAGTAGGCTTCAAGAGATATTTGGAATATTTTGCTCCAATTTTCCTTCTTAGATTGCACTAATGTTTCTCAATAAAAATGAGAAGCTTGATCATTCTCCTTAACGTTTGGATCTTGTTTTACAAGGATTTATTTAAATTTTATTTCACTTTGACTATTCCATCTAAGTATTTTATTTTTCTATCATATTGTTGTATTTACTTCTTAACTCGTCACCTTGGAGATACATCCTACTAACCTGATTTCGAGTACTTAGCAAGGTATCTTCTAGCAATACTTTAGTGATGTTTATTTCTTGCATTGAAATTTTTTATTCATTTGATATCATCTAAGATTCAAGATTGTCAATTTTCTGGGTAGCTATTACCCTCAATTATTTATATGTGGTTGGATCAACCACATTCATTAGACTTGGTAGTGCTCTATTTTTTTATTTCATTGGTAGTATTTCTTCACACCAATCTTGGGCATTCTAATTTATTGCTTTGAGTTTATTGATGGTGACAATGGATGGATAATTGAAAGGTGGTAATGTTGGAAAGATGGGTTGGATAATAGGGAATTAAGATGTAAGGGTTTACTATATTTCTAAAACTTCACCAATGGGAGTATGTATTTGTGGAATGAATGTGGTAGAACGTGGATCAGGTGTTGTTTCTTCTTAGGTGATTCATCTTCAGGGAGTACTTGGTGGTGTAAGAGAACATGGGGGAATATAAGTGGGGACGAGATAAGTATAAGAAGTTATAGGGTTATAATAAATATTACTTATCTTATTTTTTTGTGGCTACCCTTGAGCTGGTATGATCACCTTTTATGTTACTAGAATTGCACTCTAGCCTTTGTGTTTCTTTTTTGCCCTTTCTTGCAATTAGTTGAAGGGGGTGACTTTTTTGTTTTGCCTTTAATGGGGTCATGGGATCAGAATATTACAATCCCATTTTTTGTTATAGAAACATACTTAGAATCATATCAAATTCCCCACTATTTTCTTTAGTTTGACTTGGCTTTTGTACATTCTCTATTGGTGTTTCTTTTTTTGGTAAAATTTGGTGCTCAAGCGACCCTCGTATGAAATACATCCCTAGCATGATTTGGGGATCTATTACAAATTGTCTACTATTATTTATTTTAAACTTGATAATGGGGGATTCTAAAGCTAGATTTGTGGGCCTTCATTGTAATTTTTGGAGATCTTGTACTTCATAAGGAATTTTCCCTAGACTTCCTTTATTATGTCCCATTTTCCCAATCATTTTTTCCCCTTTAGGTTGTCTTGCTTTCTGGAATTCACTTGGGATAAATCCTTGAGCTTCTTGGTGATTTTAGGGTTATTTTTTAGGGACTTTGTTCCTTATGATTCATTACATTTGGGTTTTTAGCTTGATTTTTTCCTAAGACTTTTACATATTCCTTAGCATGTTCCTTTTTTTTAATCTATCTACTCAATCTCGTCTTCTTATTTTGTAGGATATTTTTCTTCATGTTCTTCCCCCCATCACTTCTAACAATTTTGGCTTTGATATGCTCTTCCTTTGGCTTCCAAGTATCTATGTTTTTGTTGTATATTTAAAAAAAAAACATTATCCATGACTAGTGGATATCTTGAGTTTTGTAAGCCACATTAGCATTTGAATATCCACCATTCCATATTTTTTCCATCTGATCAACCTTATTTTGCTTTCATTGCATGTATCTTATTCAAGGTTAACAAATGATATTTTTTTCTCTAAATCATAATCATTCATGACGTTATAGAAATATCTCCAAGGAGGTAACTCTTGCATTTTTCTTATATGCCAATCAAGTTCATTTTACTCAAAGTTATTCTAGAGTTTTTAAAATTTGTGTTGTTCAACATGTTTGAATTTTGGAATTTTACCTGTGATAAACTTTATCAATCTATATTTGAATCTACCAAGTGGGTCATCCTTCCATTTGTGTGGTATTTTAAGTTATTCACATTTCCCAATCCTAGCTTTAAGGATTTAAATTTCTCTCTTGTTGTCAAATTAATGGGCTTGAAATTGAATGGCAAATCATATATTATTTATGCCAATGCCAAAAGCTTTATTTATTTCATCCACTTACTAGTAAAATTCTATACCAAATATCCAGTTCATGACATAGTATGGTAGCAAAAATGGTTTGCCAACAAAGCCATATAATCTTATCATTGTTCCTTCTATTAATAAAAAATTGTATCCCTCCTCTAGATAAGGAGTTTACAATTACTCAATCACTTTTCAAGATAGTTGGGGAAATTTCCCATATATGAGCTTTAATGTTGGGCCTAAAAACTCCCTATTGAAGTGATAATATAAATTTGAAGCTCTGCTAAGGTGTGTCCAATCTACTACTGCCATGTATTTTCCTTTTTTATTTTTCTTACTCACATCTATCCAAGGCATACTATCTAATATGCAGTATAAAAATAGCTAAGCTAGGTGTGAAGGATATCATAATACTCTGTATTTTGAAATTTGTAACTTTGTGAGTTATTCATGCATCCTTTCACATAATAAGTTGACCTAGTCAAAGAAAAAAGGGGATTAGAGATAACGAAGGCCATGGAAATTTGATAGTCATAGACATATTTATTTTTTGGAAACCCAAAAATTATTGCTAGCATGGAGAATATATCAGGGAAAAAAAAATAAAAAACTGGATTTGGATTTTTTGGTAAGAAATTACCAAACATAGGACAATAATTTTTTTGTTCAAGCCAGAGTTTTAGGCTCTTGCCCTTGTCTTTATAAGTCCTAGAGTTATAATATCTTTTCTAGTCCTCAATGGTAAAAGTTATCGGAGCTAGCAATAAAATTTTTGGGAGTAGCTTTAGGTTTAACACCTATTGCACATGAATAAAAAAAAATATTAAGTGTAAGGTATAAATTTACTTGACCTTCATTTTTCTAAACCACTTGCATCTAGGGATTGTAATATTTTGCCACTACTAGCATCAATTATGGGTAGGGTTGCATCGAATTATACATATATGAATATAGAAATGTGTGCCATGCAAATGCACCTAGGATATTGGGTGAAATAATTTGACTTCAAAGTTATTTCAATGTCTCAAATATTGCTAGTGCGGTCTTGCATCATTTTTTTCTCCTTCTACACTTTCCTACTTTTTATCTTTCTTACAAATATTTTAGTATTGTTAGCCATAGTTTCTAATATTTACCTTACAATGTTTCTGCACTAATTTTTGTTGATGGAAATCGTTGTTATGTACACATGAGGTTATAAACAATTATTTCTTTGAATGCTCTACTTATTCAAGGGGTTTTCACACAGCAAATTTTGTATGCAAAAATATTTCCTTTCAAAGCTTTTGCTTATGTAGCATGAAATTGGCTATTAATGCAATTGATGTGGTAGGTTGGCACATGATTTTATTTTCTTTAGGTTCTACTTTTCATGTTTCTTGGGAATGTTTAAATGCTTTTGCATGTTTTCTATGTTGTGGTTGCTATTTTTCTTAGCGAATAAACATGCATTTTTTTATTTGTCTTTGACTAGCTTTTGCTTTGACCATTCAACTTTTAGCAACTCAAAATTGTTGTGGCTTATTAATTTTTTATTTTCTATTTATGTATAATACAATACCAATGGGACTTCACATGAAGTTTTTTAAATATAGTTCGTTCACCAAAATTGAAAAAAAATGGCCATTATTGTCTTCCAACTCATATGCGTTGCAATCGCATTTGGTGATGATGTGATATGGTTTAGACACAAATGGATCAATTTTTTGATGGTTTCCTAAATTTCTTTTGTCTTTATCCCACTTGAGCACCAAGTCATCAACTTGATAATCCCAAATAATGGACTTTTTATTAAACCATCGCTTAATTTTGGATTGGTTTTTTTGGAGGTTGTTATAGGCTTTCTCCCTTTGCTCTTCTAAGAATAAAAGTTTTTCCATACAAACTTCTACTGCTTAGATATAAGAGAATTCTCCTCTATCTATCGGTTTCATCATTAGTAGATCTAGGTGTGGCCTTCAGTGATTTTTCACTATGATGTGATTTACCCATAAGGGTTGGTTCAACATTAAGTGCCAACTTTTTTTTATTTTCTCTGACAATCCTCTTGATTATCTTTAGCAAAGTTTTATTGGTAGATTCACCTAACCCATTCCTTTATAAATAGTAGTTTTGGGATACCTTTAAGTACATTCTATACTTATTCATAAAATATATAAGCTTTGAACCTATGAAAGCAAGTCCATTATTTGTTACTATAGTAAATAGGATACCAAACCTTGTTATTATCCTTTATAGAAATTTGATCATGGTATCTTGATCTGTTGTTTTTTGTCACTATTGTATCTGACTACTTAGTAAAATAATTATTTGTTATTAGAATGAATTTATTTCAAATAGATAAATTTGGGTTTATGACTCAAATTAAGTTGAGCTCCCACTACTAAAAGGGTTCCTTTGCTATGATTGTTTGTAGTGGAAGTGCAGGATTTTTTTTCAACAAACATTTTAATTTTCTCATAAGCTTTAGCTGTTTAAAAAGCATTTAAAAATATGGTAGGCCAATAGTACCTAGCCTAGAAAATATTATTTTTTGTAGTCTAACCTGAGTAGTGGCTTCTAGAAAAACCTAAGTAGAATTAATTCAATACTTTCTTAGCTTGTTCTGATTTTATGCAATGGAAGACTCCATCAAAAATCTTTAAAAATTATCCTTCTAGTAATAGGATATATTTCAATGCTTGTAGTCTATATTTGGTTCTTTGGGAGGAATTCAATCCTTCTAGGCATCTTCCTATTTGGAAATATTTGGTCAATTTATCAATCCAAATTGCCTCTTCTATACATGTCTCATTCTCAGACTTTGCTTCAAAGCTATCTGGTATGTTGGATTTCAATTTCACATTCTTGTATCTTAGAAATCCATCCAACTTTTTTCCCTCCCAATTTTCCTTGGAGAATATTTTTTTTGATGTATAGATAAACTACGTAGACCATTTTTTTGCTCTGAGATAGATAATTTATAAGGTTTTTAATTGACTTCATGACAAAAAATACTTACTTCTCTATGAAGTTGTAATTTTTTTGAAAAACATGTAGTATTTTGCTGAGAAAAGATATAGGATTTTCTTCTTGAATATCTTTTTTCTAAGTTATTATTGCAGCATAGCTATCTTCAAACCCATAGACATTAATAATGAAATTCCTCACTATAATCTAGGTTGATTAAAATTAGGGTTTATGTTATGGATTTTTTAATATGTTTGAATGATTTCCTCCCTTATAACATCCATGCAAACACTACATATTTCTTCAAGAATTATGGCATGGGTTTGACTATCTATGCGAAGTCGAAGATAAATTTACAGACGAAATTAATCTGCTTAAAAATAAACTATAAAGCTTTTTTACCAAGGGAGAGTGGTAAAGATAGAATAGCTTTAATCTGATCTATATTAATGGATAACCATTTCTTAGACACAATGTGTCCTAGTATATTTTCTTCATGCACAACAAATATTGATTTCTTAGGATTTAGTGACACTCTAAGTTCTCGATATTTTTGAAAGACCATTTCTAGGTGATCTAGATTTTTTTTTTTATCATGGGAGAATATAGTCATGTCATCCAAGTAAATTAAGATTTTTTTTTTGACAAACCCACCAAAAGTGAAGTCCATAGCTCATTTGAAGGTCACTTTGGTATTAGAAAAGATGAATTGCATCCTTTGATATGCAAAATTTACCCATTTTGTAGTGAATATTGTCTTGTTTTGATCTTCATATTTTACTCATATTTGGTTATATCCTAAAAAAAACCATTGAGGAGTGAAAACCTTTCTAATATAGCTACTGCTTGCAATATTTGATCAATTTATGGTAAAGGATAATGATCCTTTAACAAATCCTTATTCAAATTTTATAAATCAGCACAAAGGTGAATATCTCCATTTTTTCCCTCATTGGGACTAAATTTGTTACCCATGTAGAGTGCTTGATCAAATATAATTTTGGTATTGAGAAGCTTGTGAAGTTCTTACTTCATTACAAATTCTATTTTGGGATTAACTAGCCTTTATTTTTATCTAAATGGCTTTACTTTCGATACCAACTCTATGGTGTGTTGAATAACATATTTTTTTATAAAATTAGAGGTCAACATAGCTCCATGTTATTATTTATTGATATTGTTTACACATGTATTTTAAGTCTTACTACCACAAAATATTATAGGTTATCACATAGGTCCCAATATAAAATAGCCACAATATTAAAGATCAAAACTATAACAATCTATCTAAAGAATAATATCAATCTATACAAATATCATATAGATAAATAGTATTTAAAATTTTACAATATTATTCAATAATCTGAGAAATACAATCTTGAGATATTCTCTATACACTTTCTTACAAGTTATGGAGTTTTGTCTCCATAATATAGCTTTCAAATATAACTCTTTAAATTCTTGATTGTTGCTTTCCATATGACCTTTTGATTCTTATCTTTCCACTTGTCTACAAGACTCTTAGTCTTCTATCATGACATATGTACATATCTTGCACATCACAATGTATCAAATAATATAATATTCTCTATAAACCCCCTATATTACATTATTTTATGAAAAATTATCTTGATCTTCATAGATGATTTTGAAATATCTAATTTTTTTTTTTACCAAGTGCTTTTGTAAAAATATCTGCAATCCGATCTTCAGTAGAAACATGTTTCAACTAAATATAATTATTTTGTACAGGATCCTTCATAAAAAGACATTAAGATTCAATATGTTTTGTTCTTTCATGAATAATTAGATTTTTTATTAGATTAATTACTTCTTGATTATCATGACTTATTATTGTAGTTCTTATAAATCATATATCTAATAATATATGTTGTAACTATAGTTCTTCATAGACTACATCTTTAGCTACATGATATTCTACTTTTGTAGATGAAAGTGCTACTACATGTTTTTTACTATACCAAGAAATTGGTCCTGAACCAAGATAAAAAATATAGTCTGATGTAGATTTTCTATCATCTATAGATCCAACATAATCAGAATCTGAAAATCTTTTTAGACAAAAATTGCCATCATTCTTTCTATATGTGAGTCCATATTTTGTAGTTGTCCAATGACTTTATCTAGGTTCTTGCATAAACCTTGAAAGATAATTTACAACAAAAACTATATATGGTATAGTATTTGTTAAATATAAGAGACTTCCAATTAATTGACAATAAATAGTGGTTGAGACTAGAGGTGTCTCATCATATCTTGACAATTGCAATCCTTGCTCTATGGGAGTATCTTTGGGTTTATAATTGTTTATCCTATATTTATCATGTAATTATTTTGCATATTTTATCTGTTTAATTATAATATTATTTTCATTTTGGCAGATTTTCAATCTAAGACAATAATGAAGAAGCCCCAAATTTGTCATTTCAAAATCCTTTTCTAGATCCTTCTTAACTTTATCTATCAAAATTTTTGAGCTTCTTGTGATTACTATATCATCAACATATACTATAAGTATTATTCTATCATGTTCAATATTTTTTGTGTAGAGATTTAAATTTGATAAGCTTATTATAAATTTTGTAATAAACTATTATTAATCTTTATATACCATGCTATTGGTTCTTGCTTTAGTCCATATAAATATTTGTTTAACTTGCAAACATTTTGTTCCTATTATTTAATCACAAATCCTTCTGGTTGTGAAATATATACCTCTTATTCACTATCACCATTGAGAAATGCACTTTTTACATCCATTTGATGCAGTTTCCATCTATGTTACACTGCTAAAGCACAAATTGTTCTAATAGTATTCATTCTTGTTGTAGGTGCAAATTTTTCTTCATAACCGATTCCTTCTATTTGAGTGTATCCTTTTGCAACTAATTGAGCTTTGTATTTATCAAGAGATCCATCTACTTTGTACTTTATTTTGTAGACCCACTTGCATCCTACTACTTTCTTTTCTTGTGGTAGATCAACCAAATTCCATGTTTTATTTTTCATTAATGTTGCATATTTTGATTCCATGACTACCTTCCATTCTATATGACTTAAATCATTTGAATTAGTTGTTTGTTAAAAAAATTAACAACCCTCTATTTATTCTTGTTAAACTTCAAGTTTGAGGTCGTGTAGTAGTAAGGTTTGGCATCTATTCTAATTTTGAGTTCTTAATTTGGTCTCTAAGCCATATAGGTTATTTTATTTAAAGTGATATAGTAGTCTCTTCATTATCTATTTGTTCATCATCTAAGTCTAATTGTGAGTCTTCACTTGATGAATCTTCTTTTGAAGAATTTAAAATTATCCCTGAATCAATCTTTTTTCTTGGATAATATTCTTATTTCCTTCATCAAATATTGTATCTCTATTTATGTAGGTTTTCTTTTTTGTAGGATCAATTATTCTATAACTTGTTGAATCATCATCATAACCAAGATATATTCCACACATTATTAATTATTCCTTTTTCATTTAATAAATCAATTAATACATCTCCTACTCCTTTGACTTCATAAGTCTACTATCTACTCTAACAACTGATATTTTATATTTCTATTGGAAGGTATTAAACCATTGATTATTTCTAGTCATATGCCTAATTGCTCTATAATAAATGTACCAATAATCCATAGTGAGTTCCTTTGAAGTAGTAAACCTTATATCTCCCAATTTTAAGATATAGCTCAAATATAAAATTTACAAATTTTAATTTTTCTAAACCTTTGATGTTGAAAATATTTTAACTCCCTAATTGAATTTGCAAAATTTAAAAAAATTTCTAATATTTTTCAATTTCAAATTTTCTCAAAAATAAATCTTCTATCTTAAGAAACTTCAAATATCTTCAAATATAAAAACAACTTTAAATAATAAAACTAACTAATTAAAGTAGAAACCCTTATTACTCCATACCTTTTTTTAAAAACAAAAATCTTAAATTTTAAACTAACCCTTATGACTCCTAAATTAAATTATAATCCACTTCTAACTTCAATAACCTAAAATAAAAATAATTAATAAACTAACCTTATACATCTCCTTAGGTGACTTGTTCTCCAATTCATGCTTTGCTTACTCACTAGAACTAATGCTTCTAATATTCTTCTAGATGCACTTCCTCTATATCTTTATTTAAGTGAATATCCATTCTAACATGGTAATCGATAACTAACATCTGCGTGGAGCTTTGCATACCTAAATAAAAATATTACAAAATGCTTCATATTCCATCTTCAATAACATCCAACTCTATTATACGTTACAACAAAAATTATACTCAATAAATAATATCATTATGTTTTGTAGGCTATGATTTGCACTCTAAATGTTGGAATTTAATAATTCCTTACTTGGTATCTTCACTTTCTCAAGCTGATATTTATGGTTTGTTGTTGAGATCTTCACGTTCATGCTATAATCTTCATGGTTGGATTTTACATCACTGGTTTCTCCACCTTAGGAACTCATTTCTTTATCTTAGGTGTTGGGCTCTCCACCTCTATCACTAGTGTCTACACCTTTGTCACTAGTTCACTTGGTTGGTTCCCAACATTCCTAGTCTTTCTCTATATTGGTCCACTAGTTGTCTACTCTACTAGTTGCCTTATATATTTTATACTTACCTCATTCATTGCTATTCAAGCTTCTCCATACTAGCCTATATATCACTTCTTTCATGCTAGCTTCCTTTACTAAAATTTGTGCTTCTATATAGTGCAATAGTATTGTAATTTCTCTTAGATAATACTAGTGCAATAGCTCTATAGTTTTCCTCTTTGTATACTAATGCAATGGTGTTGGTTATTGCACTTTAACATTTTACTATAAGCTTCATATAAGCTTCTACATATGACACTTCTATGTATGGCTTATTTTGTTGTTATGACAACAACTCTAAACTTCTACTTTACTTTTTATTTTCTTCTTGAATGCAACATATTTTAATGTTGACCATATGGAATATTCCTTCTATTGTCTTCTTAAGTATTTTGAATGGACCTCTCTAAAGCTACCTTCTTAAGTTGCCTGAATGGGCCTGTACTTCAACAATATTGAATTATAGGGTCTCTTTTCTCTAACACATGCCTCTTTTCTTTTCTTGGCTTCTTGAGCCAATTCTATATTGGACTCTTAGACCTTTTCCTTTTCTATATGGGCATTTTAGACATTTTCCTTCTATTCTATTATCTAAAATTATGATTTTTCTTCAAATATATCAAGGTCAATTTGACCTAATTCTTCTCTTTCTTTGTTGCTTTGTTACTTATTTTTCTCTATTTTCTATAGGAAGCTTCTCAAAATTTTATAGCTTAATCTCTACATTCAATATAAAATTTTTAATATCTTAGGTTGCACCTAAGAACCAACTATCAATGTTAGGATGGTTCTTTCCTAAATCACCAAATTTTATTCTGAGTTGGTTCACCTTCAATTTAGTTAAGTCCTAGTATTCACTAGTTTTCCTTCAACTAAGTGGAAACACACTAGCCTATTCTACTCAATAAGACCTTTAAAATTTAGAGTCCAAGTATTCATTGTCTTTAAAGTAGAATGACTCTAAATTAAATTTATCAAAAATGGACAAAGTCAATTTATAATGGTGGCTAATAAAATGAACTCTATAAAACTAAATAGAGTTTGGTGGTAGCTCTAATACCATTGTTGACTTTTTAAACCAAATTGCCATAAAATATCATACGATAACACACAGGTCCAAATATAAATTATCCACAATATTAAAGATAAAAATGATAAAAATCTATCTAAATAATAATATCAATATATACAAATCTCATATAGATAAAAAATATTAAAAGACTTACAATATATAGGAACAAATAATATAATTTTGGGATTATATTGTAAATTCACCTAAGTATAAAGGTGAATAATAAAATTAGGTATCTAGGCTTAAATATAAATTAAATAGATAAGTATTTGATATATATTTAATATACCTAGGTTAGACTAATATATATATTAAGGTATATAAATTAAATAAATATATGAATAAAATAAATATATACATATTTATTTTATTCTAGTCAACTCAAGGTCAAAAGTGACATGGCATGAGACTTGAGTGTGGTGGCATGTGTTGGGCACATAATGGCATGTGGTATAAAGTGGTGGCATGTGGCATAGGTGTGGTGGCACACACAAAGGTTTGGATGAGGACATGTGGCCTCAACCTTGAGTGGTGGCATAAAAGTGGAGTTTCATGAGTGTCATAGACCCAATTTTCTAATTCCAAACTCCCTAGAATTTTTTTACATCTTCAAGTCCATGTTCCCTTTCTTTTGGACTAATATTTAACAAGCATACCGACTCTAATACCTATATAAAACGCATCTATCACTACATATTGTATAATTCCCTTGATGCAATAGTACTAGATGTCACACCCTATTAAGCTATTAGTCTCATTGGCCAGATAAGCTAGCTTAATTCTCTTTTCCTAGTCTATTGGAAGACTTGAACCAATCCCTACCCCTCACACAAGTCTATCTATGTGAGTGCACTTGGTGCAATGATTATGGTGCTATCTCTCTCATCCATTGGAGAGGTAATCAACAATCGTGAGCTCAATTTTAACTTAGGGTGGTATCTTTTTTTAGATTCCTTTCTTTGCACTCCTTTAAAAGGATCTCATTCTTAACTATATTTATCCTTATATTAATATTAATTATGGAGATATCAATTTAATCAAGTTTCACTTATTCTAAGATTCAACTTTTACTCTCATCCTTTTAAAAAAATAATACTCTATCATTAACTTGGACGAGTGCATCCCAGTCATGCACAAAACCTCTAAATCCTATAGCTCTCACCATGAGTACGTTGGCCCTCCAAACAACCACAAGAGGTAGATTCCCACATAATAAATGGTTTTCAAAACAACAACCAATAACAATAATTTAATTTCGCTTAATCTAATTGAGAAGACCACAACAATATCTGTAACTCAAGATTGGCATCATAATCTCATTCATAAATTCACTATTTAGGTTACAATTTGGAAAACATCCAACTTAGACTATCATCACAACTAGAGTGATAATATAAAATCATTCTTTTCTTAATTTCCATTTTGTATGATCACAAAATATCAATGACTCCAAAATTAATGAAGCACTAAGTAGGTATTCATTACTTATGAACATCACTGTCACACCTTGATAAGAGTTCATTCCTGCACTCATTCCATTGAAGGTCTACCATGATCCAACCGATATCCTCATCCGCTTTTAATATATGTATAGGAGCTATTCCTAGTGACTACTCTCTTATACCCATCTAGCTAGAAGGCAACACTCATTTTTAATGCATCTTTAATTAACCACCAAGAAAATATTACCTCTTCACGGAGATCAGAGATGGCTCCAACAAGTATTAGCAGGTCAATCTATCGGTAGTATAATTCCAACTACCATTCCATACGTATTTCCATCCCCATATAATGTTTTAACAAAATATACTATAACATATATCATTCATTCCATAACAAAGAGCAATAGAAAAATGCAAATGTCATCTATCATCTGTTCCATTCTAGAAATCGATAATAGAATGCAACACTATTTATCCTTCAATCATTTCCAGAAAGTAATAATAGAATGCAACATTATTTATTGTTCATTCTATTCTAGAGAGCAATAATAGAATGCAACACTATTTATCCTTCATTCTATTCCAGAGAGCAATAATAGAATGCAACACTATTTATCATTCATTTTATTCCATTACAAAAGTACACATTAGTATTCTAACTTTAATCAACCTCTTGATTTATTTTTCTAACATCTACAAAATATCTTTCTTTTCTTCAAATGGTGCAATTATGATAGCATTTCCATAAGGCACAATATGCATTCGTTTGAGAGAAATAAATAACCAACAACTATCTTTTTTGTCATAAGGAAATTCCCATCACACAATAATATAATCAAACACATGCATTGGCCTAATTTTAAATTTATGGTAAAGCTAAATAACTATGTTCCATGTAGGGCACCAGTTGTCTATTTCATGACAAGTTAAAGGATGCATATATTAATTATATGTGCTTCACTTTTTTAGAATGCTCAAGCCCTCTAATGTCTATGTTTTCCTCTATTTATTCCTGTTCCTACAACTTAAAAAGGAATACAAACTTGGATTCTCTAACTATAACAGATGAAGAATTTTTTGAACAACCATCCAAACAACAACCATCATGCCATACATCATATCAACTTTCTATTTTTATTTGACGGTTCTATTTCACACCGGTCATAAAAACATGAACAAAATGAACTACACTATTCGACACCAATCATTTTTTTTTTGGACAAACATCTAAGGTTTCCAATGCAAAATTTTAAAGAGTGATCCATCAAAAAACAAAGGAAATCCTAACATGTATTCAACTGAAAATCAAATAACTAAACATTATCAACGTCAACAAATACACAAAGAAAATTTGATAAAACCATGATGTATTCTACATTATTCCAATCTTTCCCTTGCTTGATTGGTCCTCTTTTTGTCTCATTTTTGCCCCTCCTTAACTGGTCTTGTCCACTTGCTCTGATTCCAATATCCCACTTTACTAGCGTCTAACTCAGCTCTTATTCTCATTTTAACCAAACTCATTTACTTCCTCATCGTAGATCATAAATGTGCATATCTCGACCATATTGCATGAGCGTGATTGAACCAAAACCACTCCCAACATAATCCAAACATTAAGAGAAAAATGAGATTCTTCTTTTAGTTAATGAGTTCCTTAACTATTGTTTTATGGTACCGAACATCACTTGGCATCAGATACTCTACTATATGGTGAAATAGGCTTAAAAAGTCTAACAACTAGATAATATGCTATCAAATGATAAGATAATCAAGTAATCAAGTGTAAAGAAGAAAGTAAAAGAATGTGCCCATATTTATTAATATTTATGAATCTCTTTACAATCAGGTTACAAGAACATCCCTCTTAGGTATTTGACCAATGTGATACATATTACAATCCACAACTCAGGTAGTAGATGCCTTCAATAGACTTTTAAGGTCTTGTTGTGGCTGCTCCACAACGTACCCCAAAATTGGGGACCCACCTTTTTATTTTTGGTATTTGGGTGTTTGCATGTTGGTTTCGAGTGTCTAGTGCTCGGTTTGTTTTGAATTTGCATTTATCATTAGTTTTTGTCAATAATATTTTATTGTCGATGACTTTTTCTTGTCGATGATATTTTGTTGTTGACGACTTTTTATTGTCGATGACTTTTTCTTGTCGATGATTTTTTATTGTCGATGACTCTTTGTCGTCAATTTTACTGTTAGCTTTTTGTTATGGTTGCATTTTATGTTTTCTTCATTTGAGTGTTTCAAGTAAGATTTTTGTACATATAAATGTTTAAAATAAAAAATGAAGTTCAATCCCATGACGGACATGTATATGTATAAGAAGTATTTGCTCAATATTAAAAATAAATAAATAAATTAGAAGATTTTTTTCGTCATTTAAGCTTCAGTTTAATGGTGGTCATGGTGTTGATTTCTAATATATTATGTTGGTCTTTGCAGGTAGAAGGAGTTCGTCATTATCGATTCAAGTGGACAAGTCCACGGCAGCAGTGGGGACCTTGGGATCTTGACAACACAGTGAGCAATGTGGACCCCACACAGACCAATGTGGGGCCACCATGAAATCTATCACAGGAAATAAACAGCGAGGCCACGTAACGATGGGATGTGGAACTCCAGGCAGGCATTCAATGAAACGTGGCGGGTGGACATCAGAGTAGGAGTACAGTGTCAGTTCGAAAAGGGATAGACTGGGGTTGAAATTTTTATTTGCTCCTAGCGACGATCGACATAAGTGCAAGTATGGAAAGGTTGATGTTGAATACGTCGGTGATGAGCTTTCGACAGTCACAGTGCCTTCGAGACGAACAGTGAACAAATCGAGGATCGCCAAACTTAGCGAACAAGAAGCATGATGGTGGTTTTAAGGCATCAAGTTGGGCCAGATTTGCGTGGAACAAACCAGGGACAGCGTCGAATGAAGAATTAATGGATTGTGCTTTGATGTGGCAATTAGATACATGACCGGGATGAGATTCGAATGAAGTACAACTTCAAGTGCTAATATTTCAAGGATCAACGAAGGGGATTCTGAGCAGTAGCAGCGCTGCATGGTAGTCTCTGATAGAAGTAGTAAACCAACGGTATTAGGATCGTGGCATTTGGTGGACATACAAAGGAAATCCATTTTGATCGTGATAGTTTACTCACTTGAAGGCCACGTCAAGGCAAAATACAAGATAATGACGAACGCCATGGTAGACATCGATGGTGACACTTACGATTTCCAAAAAATGATGAGGGCCAATTAGGCGATGCCAACTCACGTGTCGCAGATGAAGAACGATGAGGCATCCGGTTAGCTAATCGAACCCTCTAATGAAATTGATCCTGGAGCAAAAGTGTGATACATGACATGGTGATAACGTGGTTGAGGATGATTCTGGAAGAGCATCAATGGCAAACGGGGAAACCTACAAATTTTTCCAGAGGCTAGCTATGTAGACCTGGGGTAGCAATGTTTAGTGGAATGTTATAAGGGAAGCCCGTAGAAGTAACAGCACCTACCTTACTTTGGGAGTAGCTCGACATTCAAAGTGATGGGAATGCTCGGGTGTCATGGACCAAGGTATTACCTAACTACTGATAGACGTGAATGAGCACGCGTGAATGAATACATGTCGAGGGCATAATCTCATGGAGCCCAATGTCCAAGGTAGAAATTATGGATATGAAAATTCAAAGGATGGGAGGGGGGTTTATTAAATAAGTGTAAATTGTTTCATGAGTTGGTCACCCACGTGGAATGACCATGGGCATACTTTATGCCAATTTATCATTGTAATTGGGGCTTTATCTAAAAGGTAAGGTGGAGTAGGATAATAAAGGCCAACATAGGTGGTAACTGTAGCCTATGTATCATCATATTGGTAGGCTGGTTGTAACCGCCTATTCAAATAGAATAAAACAAAATCGAATGCATGCAAATACAGAAAATGAAATCATGAAACAGGGAAGTTCCAAACACAGGAAATGAAACATGAAAATAGTGAAACCGCCATTGTAGCTTGCGCATGGAGGAAAACGGTGAAGAAGGGGAAACGAAGAGATTTCAAGAGAGATGAAAGGATATTTTTGAAATGTTAAATATGTAGGAAAAAGACAGAAAAAGGGTTGGAAACTGCTGCAAGCAAAGTTGCAGATTTGAAGGCAAGAGGGCTATTCTGGACTTGTTTGGGCTGTTTTTCTTCCATGGACTGGTTTGGGAAAACCAGAAATTTTTGTTATTGTAAAATGACAAATTTTTAATACAGAAAATTTCAGAAAGTTGCATCTTATGGGCAAGAAAGGAGGAGTCATTTTTTGCATGCAAGATTAAATGTTTATTTTTTCCCCTTTTCAGATTTTAGGCTTGTAAATGGAGTTTATGCAAGTTTCTTGGTTGCTTCATGCGAATGTTTAAATCTGAAAACCTCATTTAAAACCCTAGGAGCCAACACTTAGCTTATCCGGATTGTGCTTGTTTTGCAAGTCCAATAGGTTAGGTTGCATGCATGAAAACCTCACATCTTCGGTTTTTCCGGAATAGGATAGCATCAAACTGAATGTATCATGTGTTTCATTTTCTGCATTTCAATTTTCATTTTTCTGCATTTTATTTTTCCAGAAATTTTAATTTTTTTTAATTTTCAGGCATTAAAATAAACATTTAAAAAATTTCAAAATCCAAAAATAATTTCACCATTGCGTAGGTTATACTTCATACTTCCAATACGCACTTTGAAATTTCATTTTCGGAGTTGTTTAGTATTTTTAAAAATTCATCGAAGTTGTTGTTTTATTACAGATTTTAAAAAATCCGAAAATAGAAAATTTCCATTTTAAGGTCAAATTTCATTTTTTCAGTTTCATGTTTCATTCATGAGCCTATGATGACATTCCCTTCATGAAAATTCCAATTTCATTGAAGGATTTATGTTTTATGGCATTTCACAAATTTCATTTTGAGCCTAAAATTGCCCTCTCTTCATAAAAATTCTAATTTTACGAAAGAGGGGTAATTTGAGTATTACATTGAAGGTCATTTATTCAAAGCACTTAATTGTTCATCTTTATGAAAATTTGATTTCATTTAAGAGGGATAAGTTGAAGTGACATTTAAAGCCCTTAATTTAAGGCCATAAATTATTGCCTCTTTGTGAAAACCTATTTCACCAAAGAGGGATAGTTTATCGATCACATTGAAAGCTATCTTCATCTTCATGATAAGAAGCCATATTTGGACTTAATAAAGCAAGATAAAATCTATTTTAAAACCCTCAAGATAAAAGGAATTAAGGCACTACATCGTGGTCATATGAGGGCCAACTCACATTTGCTTTATTTTGGTTCAATGAACAATCACTAAAGTTTCATGGTAAAATAAACCAACATTGCCCCTTGTTTACAATTACTTGCAATCACTAAGGTGTTCCAAGCATTTAAATTGAATATCTTTATTTGAGATTACTAATACACATATGCAAATGCTAATATAGCGGAGACCTTGGAGAAGTTGTTTGTTTAACTTCTTTGCAAGAGGGGATTTGGAACCCAAATCCTAAGGGAGAGTGTACTTTCACAATTGGGTGAAAATACCACTCAACAGATTTGGCGCTAGAAGGAGGGCCTGAATTGGTTTATTTCAGTGTGATTTAAATGCTATAGGGATTTAAATTTTGAATATTTCATGCCCTATTGATTATTATCTTTAGCCCTCTTTTAACAATACAACCTTGTAGTGTTAAAAGGAGGACATGAATTGCTATGCATTGTTCTAACGCTTTTGATTGTTCATACAGGAATAATGTGTTTTGATTTGATTTTGAAAAATTTTGGTCTTGACTAACGAGGTTGTCTCCATGCAATTACTTTCATTTGATTTTAATGGATACATCTCTTGGTTGATGCTAACATGATTATTCATACGTTACATGTTTGATATTTTCTAGTCATTTCATGCTTATTTGTAAGGAATTATTTTGTCTAAAATGTATTTGTTGTCGGTATTATGCTCTTCACTTGCGTGTAATGCGATCTTGTGAATCAGAAAGCCTACAACACTAGGAGTATGCTCTTCACTTGCGCATATGCGATCTGGTGAATCAGAAACTAATTTACATTTTTAGAATATTGCTTTGTCATGGTTCCTTCTTTTATTCATGACTAACAAATTGGTTTTGAAGTTATTCTTTGAGTTTCATTAATGGCTACAACTGCAGGATTTTCTTTGTGTCGCAGGTTTTCTTTGAGGTGTTGAGAGTTTTGTCAGGTTTCGTAGGGTAGTTTCATTTACAAGCTGGACCCACCACATCGCATCGCAACTAGGTCCAAAACAACCGAGGAAACCATATTCCAAAGCCTCTCACCCACTCATAGGAATCCAAGGAATAAAACCCAGCAAATTGTGATCCCACTGGATACCCTTGTTACAGAAGATCCTTCTGTTTTAGGTGCATCTAGCGGACTTGCACCGGTGGTGTCAATTGCCACTAGTGTACCAATTATCAGTACCATTTCCATGGTTCTTGTAGGGTTATCATCATCGATTTTGAATCAAATGGCCCAACCTCCACCAGCTCCTTGGTACGGAGCCCATAACATTCCTTTGAATATCGTAGGGGATATTCATGATATCCCTAAGAATATAGAGAGATTTTTGCCCAAATACAAACCGGATGGCCCAAGGACCATGAGAAGAACATATTCAGGCCTATAGGGATGTTTTGATAAGATTGCAAGTTCAACATGAAGATGTGGCTTGTAGACTCTTCCCCATGAGCCTAGACCAAGTGGCCTACGAATGGTATATTTGCTTACCTACTGGTTCCATTACGTCATGGACGCAAATGGAGAATGCTTTTGTCAACCAATTCAGGTCACCATTAGATCCCACAATCATCTATAATCAGTTCATTACATGCAAAAGAGGCCAGGGTGAGCCAATTCAAACTTTTAATCAGAGATTTCAGAAGTGCTATAATAGAGCAATTCGACATTTTGCCATTGATCCCGCAGTAGCTTTGCAAATATATTTTGGGGCATTGGATCCTATGACGACAATGTTTGCAAGGCGAAATCCTCAAGTTACCATGCTTGCTCTAGCCTACAATGAAGCTATGACCATTGAACAACAAATGACACCACAGGGTTATGGGTTTCCCCAGATGCCTATGGTAGGACAATATGGTCCATATGGTCAAGCTCCTATGATGAATCAGATCATGGCACCACAAATGCCAGGCATGAATGCTTTGCCTTATCAACAACCATATTCATCAACACCCGCTTACACACCCATTCCAATTCAACCAATCACATCCATTCCCCCCATTCCTTCATTTTTGCAAAATAGTCAACAGACTATGCAAGGAACTAGTCCGGTTAATTCTCAGGCTATAGTTCCTTTCCCCAATCCAATTCCAATTCAAAGTGTGAATCCCTACGCAAATCAAGTTGCTCAAAATCCAACTCAAATGTTAAGTCAAGATCTCACCAATTATGCAAACCCTACTGGAACTAGCAATAACATAGCTCAACCAAAAGAGATTTATTCAGAGGTTGAAGAGCTCAAAAATATGGTTCACAAATTGAGTAATGATTTGGTTCAAAAATAGAAGTATGAATCCCATGCCCCTCACCCAAATCAAAATTTCAACAATAGAGGGAGACAGTGGAATACGAAGCCAAACAATGGGGGTGTGCCTTCCCCTATTGCTAATCAGATAGATACTTCTACAGGACCAAGTCACTCTAGTTCCATTCTTAATATTTCTGATTTTGCATGGGAAAAGGGGTGTAGATTGCATAATACAAAGGAGCATAATGAAAGGAATTGTCCCGAAATCGCTAGGTATACCCATTGTCTCCAAGCTCAAGTGGATGATTTGGAACTTGTGCCAAATGAGGGTCCACCCCAACATCAACAAGGAGATGACAACATTTTGGTGGTGGAAACTCTATATCGTCAAGAAAGTGAGAATGAGGAAGAAGAGGATGAAATCTTGGAACAGGAAGTGCAAGCTTTTAGAGAATTTAGAAAGGGGAACCATGGATACCATTTGAGGAGTAAGTCCAAAACCCCTAAAACATCCTCAACTCCACCAAACAACTCTATCCTTCCTCCTGATACTAAGGCTGATAATAATCCCCCTCCTCCATCTGGAAGAGAAACATCTAAGGCCATGCAAAAAACATTGAAGCTTGAGAAGTCAACTTATGACATAGTGGAGGATTTAAGGAAGTCCAAGTCTAGCCTTTCATTTTTAGAGGCGGCTAGGTTGCCTGGCCAAAAGGAAGCATTGATAAAGGCTTTGGACTCACCTAGTCAAATACAGGAAGGAAAGGAAGTTGAATCTCACATGGTTTTACGAAAGGAAAGACGAGATGTCCCTCCTTTTTTATTGATTGTGAGGATTGCTGGCAAAAATTTGCACAATTGTTTGGTGGACACAGGTGCCACAAGTAACCTCATGCCTTCAAAAATTTGTCAAATGCTAGGCCTAGAGCCTGTTTCTTCTAAATGCAAGGTTTTGCAATTGGATCGGTCTGAGGTAAATGTGGTAGGGACCCTCTACGATGTTAAGATCCAACTCAATTCTGAACCTAGGGTCCAACAGGTGGTTGATATTTTGGTTGTCAATATCCCAAGTCGATATGGAATGCTACTTGCTAGGGATTGGATGAAAAGTTTGAATGGTTATTTCTCCACTGATTGCTCACACATGTGGCTACCCTGGAAGGGAATTGCTAATCAAATTAGAGTGGAAAATGAGCCAAGGCTTAAGGAAATCATCACAGAATTCAACAAGCCAAATGAAGTTCAATTTTTTGAACCTGAGTTAGGAGTCTATGCTTTTGATGTTGAAAGAGCTACCGAAGAACCTCAAAAAGAAACATTTTCTTGTAGCTCTTTTGAAGAAGATAATCTCGTGTGGTTACTCAAGTTTGATGGATCTAAGTCAAAACAAGGGGCAGGAGCTGGAGTTGAACTCACTTGTCCAGGAAGTAAACCATTGTTTTCTGCCTATAGATTGCAATTTCCTTGCACTAACAACGTGGCAGAATATGAAGCTCTTATCTTTGGATTACAATTGGCTTTGAGCAAGAAGGTTAAGTGTTTGAAAGTATTGGGAGATTTGGAGTTGGTGGTCAAACAAGTTAAAGGACAATATACCTGCCGCGACAAGAGATTGAGCCTTTATAGAACTAGGGTGAGGGACCTCATTGAGGAATTTGATGCTTTTAATATATCCCTTATTTCTAGGAAAGGAAATCGTATAGCTGATTCTCTTGCAGTCACTGCAGGCATGCTAAATCCGGTTGACATAAAAAAATGCAAGAAGTTTTCCATTGAGTTAGTCCCTTGCCCATCGATACCTGATAACGTCAAAAACTTGCAAGTTTTTGAGAATGATAGACACATTTTCAAATTTGTCACCAATTCGGGTATTTTTGAGGACCAAGTGATTGATGAAGATCAAAGGTGGCAAGAAGAAATAGAAGGAGAAAGCGAAGCTACATTTCAATCCAACAAGATACCTAAGAACATTGTTTCATTGGAGAAGATGTTTGATATGGGATATAAAGCTAGAAAAGGAAAAAGGGTTCCACTTCCTAAAGACGCTTGTGACCTGATCAATATAGGGAGTGTAGATAATCCACATGAAGTGTACATTGCAAAGGCATGTACAACTTATGAGAGAGAAAATATAATACGTGCATTAAAGTATTACATGGATTGCATTGCTTGGAATTACAATGAGTTGAAAACGTATGATCAAAATGTTATTATGCACACCATCCCTTTAAAACCGGATTCCAAACCCTTCAGACAAAGACAATGACCTATTAACCCATTACTTGAGCCCTTGATAGAGAAAGAGGTCAAGCGATTGTTGGACGCAAAGATAATATTTCCCGTTAGGCACTCAACTTGGGTCGCTAATCTTGTTTCGGTGAGAAAGAAGAATGGAGAGATAAGGCTATGCATAGATTTTAGAAATCTCAACAAAGCCTCACAAAAGGATAATTACCCACTGCCATCAATTGATGAAATCTTGCAAATGGTGAATGGGTCTGAAATGATGTCTTTTCTCGATGGGTATTCTGGATACAATCAGATTCTTATTCATCCCAATGATAGGATGAAGACGGCCTTCACAACCAAATGGGGAACATTTGCCTATAGAAGAATGCCTTTCGGATTATTAAATGCAGGCGCAACATTTCAACGTGCCATGGATTATGCGTTTAAAGGGCTCATAGGTAAATGTATCATTGTGTATGTGGATGACATTCCTGTGTTTTCAAAGGAAAGAGAAGACCATGTGAAAGATTTGAGGAAAGTTCTCCAAAGGTGTAGAGAACACGAAATTTCTTTAAATCCCAAAAAATGCATCTTTGGAGTGACAGAAGGAAGATTGCTTGGCCATATCATTTCAAAAGAAGGTATCTCCATTGATCCGAAAAGGATAGAAGCTATCCAAAACTTGCCTCTCCCAGGTAGCAAAAAGGAATTGAGATCTTTCTTTGGGAAAATCAATTTTGTGAGGAAGTTTATTTCTGGCTTCGCTGAGATAGCTAAACCACTGAATGAGATGCTTAAAAAGGATGTGAATGTCAGATGGAATGAAGAAAGTAGGGTTGCCTTTCAAAGCATCAAGGATGCTATTTCTAGAGCCCCTGTCCTTATAAGTCCAGATTATTCTAAGCCTTTCTTTATTTATGCTTTTGCATCTGAACACTCTTTTGCGAGTGTCTTGACTCAAAAAGGTGAAGATAACACAAAAAATCCCATAGCTTTTCTAAGTGCTCCTTTGAAGGATGCTCAATTGAGGTATTCCATTCTCGATAAGCAAATGTATGCACTTTTCAAAATAGTAAAAAAATTCAGACATTACATTGTGCATAGTAGGGTCTTTGCCATCGTGCCTGACCCTGCTGTCAAAACCATGTTTGTGCAAAATGAGCTAGGTGAGAGAAGAGGTAAATGGATTTCTACCATTCAAGAATTTGATCTTGAAATTCAACCCATGAAACTAGTTCATGGACAAGGACTTGTGAAAACAATTGCTGAGAACAATCCCCAAATCACGTGCCAATATTCAAATGTAGAGCACATTTCCAAAGATGATTGGTATGTTGATATTGTGTATTTTTTGCTAAATGGTAAGTGTCCATCACATCTTAATTCTACTCAAAGAAGAGCCTTGAGACTTAAATCTGCCAATTATCTTATTAGGTCTGGTGCTCTTTACAGGAAAAATCATGAGGGAATTTACCTACGATGCTTAAATCAAGAAGAAGCTACCAATGTTTTGCAAGAGTTTCATGGTAAATACGGAACTGGCCATGGTTCGAAAAATTCAACAACACATCAAATCTTAAGAGCGGGATATTATTGGCCCCACATTTTTAAATATGCACATGCACACGTGCGATCTTGCCATATTTGTCAAGTGGCTGCCAATAGAGAAAGGAATGCAGCTATGCCATTGCAACCTGTAGTTGAGATGAGACCATTTGCACAATGGGGATTAGACTTCATTGGGGTTATTAACCCAAATTCTTCAGATTCCCATAAATTCATACTCACAGCTACAGATTATTGCACTAGGTGGGCAGAAGCAATTCCTACGAAGCATTCCACTACGGATGTGGTAATAAAGTTCCTCGAAGATCACATCGTAACAAGGTTTGGAATGCCCGATTCTATTGTAAGTGATAATGGTAAGGCTTTTGTTTCCACTCAATTTGCAAATTGGGCATATGATAATAAGGTGAGTTTAAAGTTTTCGTCTAACTATTACCCTCAAGGCAATGGTTTGGCAGAATCTTCAAATAAAAATTTGTTAACCATCATTAAGAAGTTATTGGAAAAGAATTCTCGGGATTGGCACAACCAATTAAAATTTGCTCTTTGGGCAGATAGGACTAGAGAAAAAGAATCAATAGGGAATACACCTTATCATCTAGTTTATGGGCAAGATCCAATTTTTCCTACAAATTTGAAGCTTCAAACCCTTCGTTTCACACAAGAATACCTTGGAACTGATAATCACATTGAGGCTAGATTAAGTCATCTAATGCACCTTGATGAAAAAAGAGAAGAAGCCATGCTCCACATGAGCAAACATCAAGATGTGGTTAAAATATGGTTTGATAAAAGAGCCAAAATTAAGTCTTTTAGGATTTCTGACTTGGTTTTATTGTGGGATAAAAAACATGAGGAGAAAGGGGATCACAAAAAGTTTGATTGTCTTTGGTTAGGCCCTTATCAAATTTCCGAAATCCTAGGGGAAAATACTTTCAGACTAAGAACTTTGGATGGGAAATATTTGATGTTACCGGTTAATGGGCAAGTTCTAAAGCATTATTTTAGCCCTTAAGTCATGTGAGATTTGTATTATATTGTACATTTGTATATAATTTTGGTTTTGATGTTGGTTTTGGATTGGATCTCATTTTGGTTTTAAGTTGTGTGTTGGTCCTTTGGACACTTTTGGTTTGTCTTGAAAAAAAAAAAAAAAGAAGCGAGATGTCAACTTATGTCCTTATGAATGTTGACTAAGACTAAGAGAATATGAAACATCGGAATTGTATTGCAGAAAGCTCCACGAGTATCGCAAACACATTAAAGAATATCGTTTGGAACTTGTGATGCATGAAGTTGTCGGTTTTACAAATTATGGCAAAGTAGGTGGTATACTCCATCCGCATTTCAAAAAGAGCAATGCATTCATCCATATCTCATGTTACATTCCACATTGCATATACATTTCATCTCAGTTGCATCTACATTTCAAATACAATCATTGAAAAGGTGTCGAATCCTCTTAGGGTTATTACATAACATATATTAAAAGGATCCTAAGGTTGGGAACTGATGCTCGAACTATCTTGAACCAAGCACGTTCTACACATATTAAAGAGGATCTTGAGCAAAATGGTCAAAACCATACTTGGAAGAAAAGGTGAGGCGAAAGGAGTATTTCGTGTCTGTCCTATCATGCAACATAATCCTTAAAATAGTGGTTTTTACCACTCCCATAGTGCTTAAAGCCTAAAATCAGAGTAGTAAGGATAGGGTTAAATCCCCATCGAACTTAGGTTGAGGATCCAACTCCCCAAAGCTCTGATTTGACCTTCATGGAGTAGTAAGGATAGGGTCTAATTCTCATCTCGCTTAGGTTGAGAATCCGATTCCCCAAAGCTTCTATTTTGCCTCCATCACACTTTAAGAAATTAAAAGCGCGATCTTTACACTCAAGAACTTGAAATTCCAAAGCAAATATTTTTCATTCTACTTTCATTTCATCATTAATATTGGATTGGAAGGATCGTACTACATGTCCCTTGCAAGGATGGGTAGTCATCCCCAAGGTTCAAGAAATCAAAAGTAAAGCCAAATCTTGGATTATGGGGTTAATCTCCATCGGGGCTATAGACGCCTGACTGGCAGTGGAGTATGCTCATGTGTGGCAACATGTCTTGTCTAAAAGCAAGACCACCGACTGCTCAAACGGATAGGCTAGCCTGACAGTTTCATCCATAACAGGTTAAATCATTTTGTTCAAGATGAGGTAATGAACTCCAGATCAGAGTAGTAAGGATAGGGTTAAATTCCCATCTCGCTTAGGTTGGGAATCCTATTCCCCAAAGCTCTGATTTCACTTACACTTGCACATGGGTTCAAGATGGTAGTGACACATAACCAACTTTGGGATCTAGTAAATTAATTCAGTATACACATATTTGGTCCTAAGAGGGTTTGACAGTTTTAATATGTTTGTTCATGGTACTAGAAAGTTTGAGCCTTTGCAAAGCAGGTTGTTATATCTCTAGCATCTTCACCATACATTAAATCCTACAGGAATCATCCATAACTTCTCATATGCATGAATCATAAGTGAAACAGATGATGGAATGTTGATCAATTTCAAATGATAAGGAATGAATCACACCGCACACATTGAGCTGACACTGAATAATTCTAATGCTTCATGTATTTCTCATCTAGTTTCATTCTTTGGATATTTTTTGATGCTTGTGTTTGAGTTTTGAAGGTTTTCAGGTTGGGTTCTCACCGAAATGCTCAAGAGCATTTCCCAGCAGAGTCACCATTTGTTGTGGCTGCTCCACAACGTACCCCAAAATTGGGGACCCACCTTTTTATTTTTGGTATTTGGGTGTTTGCATGTTGGTTTCGAGTGTCTAATGCTCGGTTTGTTTTGAATTTGCATTTATCATTAGTTTTTGTCAATAATATTTTCTTGTCGATATTTTCTTGTCGATGATATTTTATTGTCGATGACTTTTTATTGTCGACGACTTTTTCTTGTCGATGATATTTTATTGTCGATGACTTTTTCTGTCGATGACTCTTTGTCGTCAATTTTACTGTTAGCTTTTTGTTATGGTTGCATTTTATGTTTTCTTCATTTGAGTGTTTCAAGTAAGCTTTTTGTACATATAAATGTTTAAAATAAAAAATGAAGTTCAATCCCACGACGGACATGTATATGTATAAGAAGTATTTACTCAATATTAAAAAAATAAATAAATTAGAAGATTTTTTTCGTCATTTAAGCTTCAGTTTAATGGTGGTCATGGTGTTGATTTCTAATATATTATGTTGGTCTTTGCAGGTAGAAGGAGTTCGTCGTTAGCGATTCAAGCGGACAGGCCCACGGCAGCGATGGGGACCTTGGGACCTTGACAACACGGTGAGCAATGTGGACCCCACCCGGACCAATGTGGGGCCACCATGAAATCTATCACAGGAAATAAACAGCGAGGCCACGTAACGATGGGATGTGGAACTCCAGGCAGGCATTCAGTGAAATGTGGCGGGTGGACGTCAGAGTAGGAGTACAGTGTCAGTTCAGAAAGGGATAGACTGGGGTTGAAATTTTTATTTGCTCCTGGCGACGATCGACATAAGTGCAAGTATGGAAAGGTTGATGTCGAATACGTCGGTGATGAGCTTTCGACAGTCACAGTGCCTTCGAGACGAACAGTGAACAAATCGAGGATCACCAAACTTAGCGAACAAGAAGCATGATGGTGGTTTTAAGGCATCAAGTTGGGCCAGATTTGCGTGGAACAAACCAGGGATAGCGTCGAACGAAGAATTAATGGATTGTGCTTTGATGTGGCAATTAGATACATGACCGGGATGAGATTCGAATGAAGTACAACTTCAAGTGCTAATATTTCAAGGATCAGCAAAGGGGATTCTGAGCAGTAGCAGCGCTGCACGGTAGTCTCTGATAGAAGTAGTAAACCAACGGTATTAGGATCATGGCATTTGGTGGACATACAAAGGAAATCCATTTTGATCGTGATAGTTTACTGGCTCGAAGGCCACGTCAAGGCAAAATACAAGATAATGACGAACGCCATGGTAGACATCGATGGTGACACTTACAATTTCTAGAAAATGATGAGGGCCAATTAGGCGATGCCAACTCACGTGTCGCAGATGAAGAACGATGAGGCATCCGGTTAGCTAACCGAACCCTCTAATGAAATTGATCCTGGAGCAAAAGCGTGATACATGACATGGTGATAACGTGGTTGAGGATGATTCTGGCAGAGCATCAATGGCAAACGGGGAAACCTACAAATTTTTCCAGAGGCTAGCTATGTAGACCTGGGGTAGCAATGTTTAGTGGAACGTTATAAGGGAAGCCCGTAGAAGTAACAACACCTACCTTACTTTGGGAGTAGCTCGGCATTCAAAGTGATGGGAACGCTCGGGTGTCATGGACCAAGGTATTACCTAACTACTGATAGACGTGAATGAGCATGCGTGAATGAATACGTGTCGAGGGCATAATCTCATGGAGCCCAATGTCCAAGGTAGAAATTATGGATATGAAAATTCAAAGGATGGGAGGGGGGTTTATTAAATAAGTGTAAATTGTTTCATGAGTTGGTCACCCACGTGGAATGACCATGGGCATACTTTATGCCCATTTATCATTGTAATCGGGGCTTTATCTAAAAGGTAAGGTGGAGTAGGATAATAAAGGCCAACATAGGTGGTAACTGTAGCCTATGTATCATCATATTGGCAGGCTGGTTGTAACCGCCTATTCAAATAGAATAAAACAAAATCGAATGCATGCAAATACAGAAAATGAAATCATGAAACAGGGAAGTTCCAAACACAGGAAATGAAACATGAAAATAGTGAAACCGCCATTGTAGCTTGCGCATGGAGGAAAACGGTGAAGAAGGGGAAACGAAGAGATTTCAAGAGAGATGAAAGGATATTTTTGAAATGTTAAATATGTAGGAAAAAGACAGAAAAAGGGTTGGAAACTGCTGCAAGCAAAGTTGCAGATTTGAAGGCAAGAGGGCTATTATGGGCTTGTTTGGGTTGTTTTTCTTCCATGGACTGGTTTGGGAAAACCAGAAATTTCTGTTATTGTAAAATGACAAATTTTTAATACAGAAAATTTCAGAAAGTTGCATTTTATGGGCAAGAAAGGAGGAGTCATTTTCTGCATGCAAGATTAAATGTTTATTTTTTTTCCTTTTCAGATTTTAGGCTTGTAAATGGAGTTTATGCAAGTTTCTTGGTTGCTTCATGCTAATGTTTAAATCTGAAAAACTCATTTAAAACCCTAGGAGCCAGCACTTAGCTTATCCGGATTGTGCTTGTTTTGCAAGTCCAATAGGTTAGGTTGCATGCATGAAAACCTCACATCTTCGGTTTTGCCGAAATAGGATAGCATCAAACTGAATGTATCATGTGTTTCATTTTCTGCATTTCAATTTTCATTTTTCTGCATTTTATTTTTCCAGAAATTTTAATTTTTTTTTAATTTTCAGGCATTAAAATAAACATTAAAAAATTTTCAAAATCCAAAAATAATTTCACCATTGCGTAGGTTATACTTCATACTTCCAATACACACTTTGAAATTTCATTTTCGGAGTTGTTTAGTATTTTTAAAAATTCACCGAAGTTGTTGTTTTATTACAGATTTTAAAAAAATCCGAAAATAGAAAATTTCCATTTTTGGGCCGAATTTCATTTTTTCAGTTTTTTTTTGCACTCATGAGCCTATGATGACATTCCCTTCATGAAAATTCCAATTTCATTGAAGGTGTTATGTTTTATGGCATTTCACAAATTTCCATTTTTTGGAGCCTAAAATTGCCCTCTTCATAAAAATTTCTAATTTTACGAAAGAGGGGTAATTTGAGTATTACATTGAAGGTCATTTCTTCAAAGCACTTAATTGTTCATCTTAATGAAAATTTGATTTCATTTAAGAGGGATAAGTTGAGGTGACATTTAAAGCCCTTAATTTAAGGCCATAAATTATTGCCTCTTTGTGAAAACCTATTTCACCAAAGAGGGATAGTTTATCTATCACATTGAAAGCTATCTTCATATTCATGATAAGAAGCCATATTTGGACTTAATAAAGAAGATAAAATCTATTTTAAAACCCTCAAGATAAAAGGAATTAAGGCACTACATCGTGGTCATATGAGGGCCAACTCACATTTGCTTTATTTTGGTTCAATGAACAATCACTAAAGTTTCATGGTAAAATAAACCAACATTGCCCCTTGTTTCTAGTTACTTGCAATCACTAAGGTGTTCCAAGCATTTAAATTGAATATATTTATTTGAGATTACTAATACACATATGCAAATGCTAATATAGCGGAGACCTTGGAGAAGTTGTTTGTTTAACTTCTTTGCAAGAGGGGATTTGGAACCCAAATCCTAAGGGAGAGTGTGCTTTCACAATTGGGTGAAAATACCACTCAACAGGTCTTCAAAAATGCTTAAGGGCTTATAAGGATGCCTTCTTCTCCAATGCTTAGAGGAAGGGTCTTGAAAGGTGCTTTGCCTTTGAGAGATCTGTTATCTGCATTCAAGGAAACAACAAAACACATTTAGAAGCACATGAAACCTCTCATGATGAGGTTGATTTCCAAGAGGATATATGAAACATCATAAACATATAAAGAATATGTGAATATATGTAAAGATGCACAAATATGATCAAGATATTGATAATAAAGCATAAAGCATAGATTGACACATATAAAGGAAGCTAGAAATGCATAAGATCTTGCATATTGAACATGGAAGAATCTAACCTTTAAAGCAATGTAAAGGAAAGCATGAAATGCATGAAAGTAAGCAAATATGCCTATTAATCTACTAATTAACCATAGAAGTGCATGAGATATGATTAATCTATATCTAATTAACCTAAATGTATGCTAAGAAAGACAAATCTAAGGCTAAAACTAAGAAAATCATGGATCAAACCCTAGTCACTGCTACCATCGATGGTGGAGGCCTACAGGCCACTGTCAGTGATAGCGACCACGAACTAAAACTTTTGCCTCTTGAATCAAGGTCTACAACACATAATTCACCAGTTGAATTGATGGTCAAGGGTCACCTCGATGTTTTGGAATGGATTGGTGGTGTAATTCATCTAGATTTGCAATGGATGTATGTCAATTATCAAGCTTGCTCCTCAAGCTCTTGAGATCTCCATTGTTGCAAGGTTGATGATCAAATTGGATTTTGATAGCATGTTGCTCTCCACAAGGTGCAATTGGCTCTCCAATTCGATAGGGCTTCACTGCATTAAACTTGGAATCTCTTCTATACCTTCTCCCCAATTTGGAGGGGGTCTTATAGCCTCCCCAATTCCTCATCCTAGCTTCCTTGAGAAGCCAAGATCAAGAATTGGGAGGTTGGAGCAGTTGGGAGGAAGCATCCAGAAGCTTCCTCACCAAAAACCACCCAAAATCAGTTGCTCTGGCCATTACAACTGATTTTTGGCTCGACCCTCGAGGTCGAGTTTGTTTTAGAGATAGCCGCTCTCACTCAGGGTGGCTAGATCATAGCCACTCTGAGCATCAGTGGTTGGTCTGGCAGCCACTCTAATCGATAGCGATTGAGCCTGGATAGGGAAAAACTACCCCAAATGAGTGGTTAAAACCACTACTAGCTCTTGGAAAGGTCCAAGATCATTCATATGGTCTGCAAGGATGCCCATATGAGTAGTCTCCTAAACATGATGTGTTTTAGGTGTCTACATATACCCCTTTTGGGATGCATTGTGGGAAAACACAATACTGAGAAAAAATAGACCACCTAAAGCCATGTTGTAGGTTGAATGATGATCATTGATCTGATCAACATTAGATGCCCAGTCCTGCAAAAGGATGCACATCCTAGAATCATTGCTTCCAATGGGATGGAAGGCTTAATTTTGTAAAGCTTTCATGCATCCAACGGTGATCGAGTAGCATCAGTGCTACTATTGTTTCGATAGGTGGAGAGCTTCAAGCTTTAAATTGACATATTTGCTTTTTGCCCCAGTAGAAGGGTAAGCTTATGATAGTTGTTAGCAATGATTCATAAGATGAATGCAATTTGACATGATCGAGTGATCCTTTGTTGAATTTGATTATGATTTTGATATTATGACTACCCCCTCAAGTGATGAGTCGATGAGGGAAGGACAATTTAATTAAAGTGATGAGTCACTTGACCAAGATGAATAATTTGGATGATTTAAGAGTTTTGCATTTTGTTATATGGTAGGTCCTATCATAGGTGTGATTTCAACCTTTAATAGTAATTGTACATCTCTATCCCATGGAGCAGTTCAGCCGTAATGGCCTTCTTAGGGAATCAAGATGATAGCAATTCCATGTAGCATGTGATGAATCACTTGATGATCTGATGAAAATGTCATAGAAGAAATGAAATGAATACCTCATTCCCATGGGGCAGTCCAGCCACCATGGCCTTCTTCGAGATTGAAGAGAAACATTTCAATTCAGTGATGACTGATTTGGCTCAAATGACCTTATGGTAATTTACTCATCTTGTCAGATTGCATGGAGCACAAGTTATTACAACCACCAAGTGTATAGGGTAAATAACTAGGTATGAGGTGCATTTGAAATTTTATTGTTATTTGATTTTTTTGTTAATTTTGATGATTTTTCAATTGTTTTTGAAATTTTGATTTTATGATTTTTGTTGTTATTTTGCAATTTTTGATGATTTTGGACTATTAGATATGCTTAATTATCCATTTTGAATCTTCCCATGGTGAGAAATTGAGGGCATTAATTGTTGCTTCTTAGTCACTATCAATAGTAGCAATCCAATTTTATAGTAAGTAGCATAGGCGGCCCGCACTTTCTAGCCGTTGATGCCAACAATGGTCATGACAAAACTAAAAAATATAAAAAAAAATTAGGGTTTTCAATTCATTATTTTCTAGCTATCAATTTGCAATAGTGAGCTCTAAGAAGAAAAGTGAGAAAGTGACCTAGAATGTTGCTGATTTACCTAACACCATGGCGGAGCATGGTGAGGCTTCTATGAGTGGAGGAGTTGGAGCTTCACGGGTATTTCTCAAACCCTAGTCTTGTTAATTCATGGGTAAAAATGAACCAAATTAATAAATTGGTTAATTAACCTCATTAAGCTTGTTGGTAATGAACCACACCTATAGCTAGGCTTAGAAGTAATTTAGGTGGGTTTCTTTTAGATTTTAGTTTTGTTAATTTTTTGGATTTTTGGGTGAGGGTGGACATCGTTGGCATGTCACCTCATGGTCGCTATCACTTAGGGTGGCCCCCAATTGGCAAAGAGGGGCCATTTTGCTAAGAATGGCTAGTTTAAACCTCCAATGGTAAAAATTTTACCATTGGGGGCTAGCCACTATCGGCGTGAGTGACCAGGAAACCTTAGGAAAATTTTTGAATTTTTTTTTGTAAGTACATATTATTAGGCATTTATTTTGCACATTTAGCTCTTGTCTGCATGGGCTCAGGAGCTTGAGTTGCTAGTTGAGATACTACCCCTTATGGTTCATGCATATTAGGATTGGTTTGATGTGTAGGGCCTGATGTACATTTCTTGATTATCGATGATGATGTCGGATCAGGCTTACATCACTATGTTGGCTCATATATGGGACTATCAGACCAACACCTTCCATATCCTGATTGATGAGATGATGATTACTCCTAAGGATGTTTATAGGATCTTTAGGATCCCTTTCGATGGATAGGCCATCGTCTCCTCACCTATTGGAGATAGGCAATAGTTTTTAGGTTTTTGGTGATTAGGCATGTAGCATTAGTAGACATTCAGCATGTGGAGTTCCTATTCTTGGTATCAAGTTGATGTATTCTCATGGTGCTAGGCCCTTTTGATGCATGTTATCTATAATGTGCTTCTTCTAGATATATCAGAGTGAGGTTCCCATGGAACCTCTTAGCGATGGTGTAGGATTTGATGGATAGTCCTAGGCTGATCATTATGGCTTGGGGAGTGCTACTAGTGTAGCTCTATGATGAGTTGTATAAGATTCAATGATGGGGTAGTCATGCATTCTACTTTTTTAGATATGGGTTGGGAGCATATCAGGATAGACCACCTAATAGGCCTACCATAGGAGATTACTACTATAGTAGCTAGGTCATAGTGCTATGGAGCTAGGTGGCCATGGGATGTAGAGGAGTGATGGAGTCACCATCATGTAGGGGACTTGGCACACTATGCAAGCTTGTTGACTAGGCTATAAGCTGAGATATCATATGGAGGCCCTATGTGGATTGCCCTACTTGGCTTGAGGTAGACCTATTTTTTGCATAGATGAGGCATGATCGATGGGTTATCAGTTGCAAGGAGGATGAGAGAGTTCTTTCATTTCTCCTGGGTGACCAGGTAGTTTGGGATTTAATAGGATATCCCACTAGAGCTAGTTTTGTATCAATGCATTTAGGTAGAGAGGGATCTCCCAATTCCCCATGTGATAGCTTTAGTAGAGGAGGTAGATCCTCCTATAATAGATGTCGGTGTAGTGGATGTTGGTACTATAGAGGCATACACCTAGTGGTGGGTGATGTGGCTATGGTAGGGTGGTGGTAGCCTAGGGTGATCTAGGGATGAGGTACTTAAGGAGGATCTTGATGAGTGATGAGTGTAGCCTAGGATAGAGGAGTGGGGCTAGGCTATAGAGGAGTAGGTAGCATAGAGGAGGAGGAGGTAGCTCTAGAGGAGTAGGAGTCTCCCCTTTGGGCTAGAGCTACATAGTTTAGAGGTTGAGTTGCAGATGACTCGATGATAGATCCTAGAGTGGGATACCTCTCTCGCTATGGTATAGAGCTAACTAGTAGTAGGGTAGGCCACATGGTGAGGATATGAGGAGGAGAGGACCTCTCTATAGACATGACTTGACTCAACATTGACTAGGATAGAGTAGCTCACTATGGAGAGAGATGCTCTATGATCATAGGTTGTACCAGCCACTCTAGTTGCTCAAGGGCCAGTAGGTTTAGACATAGGGGTAGAGATTAGGTACCTACAAGGGCTCTTAGAGGATTGTACAACCTAGATGTTAATAGATGTTGGGTACATTGTAGCTCTATAGATTTAGATCAGGATGTTGGGTGGCACTCCTCGAGAGAGGTCTATAGTAGGGGGCTCCCATAGAGTAGGTAGAGTGAGTCAAGGTAGTCATCAGTGCGGCCCAATCATAGGTCAGGGTCCTAGATAGAGAGGATAGTAGGTACTAGCTCTAGACCACCTCATAGAGAGGGTGGAGAGGGTGGAGGTGATACTAGTGGTGTAGGCCACTCATGATTATGTCTTGATGATATTGTATCATTTTTTAGTGTAAGGTCTTATGACCTACACTATTGTAGCCTAGGAGTATTTTTGATGTACCTTTATGTACTTTGACATATATATATATGATATTATATTTTGAGATTCATTATGTGTATTATGTGTGTGCTTTATGTTCATGTGATGCAATATGTATGCAATGCTTAGATGATTTGATTATATGCTATATGATGTGATGTATTGATGACATGCACTAGCTAGATGATGTATGATTAGATGTTGTGATCTAGATGTGTAGATGGACTACTTATGTATGCATATATGGATGCAATGATTTGTGTTAAATGCATGTTTAATTTTGATTTAATTGTATGCATCTAATTTATGATATGGTGAATGCAATGTATGTAATGCATTATTTACATGATGGTGATCTAATGTAAATGAACTTGTATGCTTTAATCACTTAAAACATAAGGAATGAATGTAATATGTGTTTAACAATCTAATGGGTGACACCATATAATGTATAGAAATCATGAATGTAAATGTTAAATCTTATCATAAGAATTAATCATTTAAGCATCCAATATGAGATAAGGTGAGATGTATGGTTTTTTTTTTGTAATTAAAATATATGCCAAAATAGTGTCACTAAATATATTGATATCATTATTTTTTTTTAAAAAAAAAATCATAAGGAAAATTGATGATTGATTGATGAGATGATTTGTTGCTATGAGGGATTTTTGAGGTTTTCCATGAGACTCAAACACCCTAGTTGATTAATCAAAAGTTGTATAATGACTATACTAGACTCTTGAAAGATAAAGTTTTTGTTATGAAAGACCAAGATATTCATTATCCCTATGTGTGCAAATGAATATATTAGATGAGACATAAGACTACCTCATTTCCAGGTAGGATTCATTCAGCCCATTGTTGTAATGAGGATCACCAAATGTTCATCATGATCCTAGGTTTGGATGCAGTTGGACTAGACCACTAGGTAATACAAGCCACCTAAAGCTAGCTCATTTGTAAATTGCTTAGAACTACCCCAATGCTAGGCAGGATTCATTCAGCCCATTGTTGTATTGGGGATCACTCTATGGTTTCAAGTAGTGACCATTCCAGGGATTCAAGCTCTTCACCCCCTTATTTTATTTTCATTTATTGGGATACTTGCTCATACTTAGTGATGAAAATCACTATTTATTTTGCATTTTTTTTTTTTTTTTTTGAGCAAGGGATTTGTTTTGATTTTGGGATTTTTCTCATTTTTATGTAAGCAAGGGATTTCTTGGGTAGGGGGAGCTTGTCCTTTTTCCAATGATCAACACTCTAGACCATGCGCATCACAAGATGAGCAAGTAAAAACCTTTCACTTAAGGTGACTAGGACCACTTTGTAGTGTTCATATTTCCTTGTCCTAATTAGGATTTGTTAATGTGTTTGATTAGTGATAGGATTTTGAAATATGCTAGGTACTATCAAAACTAGACCTCATCTTCAAAAGCAAAGATAGCTTTCTACAAAATCTGAGAAGATCACTAGGTATGGTTGAATGATCGGAAAACCCTAGTATATTCCTTATAGCAATAGGAGGGGTTGTGTTGAAAAACATAATTACTCACAAGGGTGATGGATGAATGATGATTTTGAAAGATGCATGATTGGCATACAAATATGGTGTCATTTGTAAGATTGTAAACACAACCTATCCTAATGCAAGTGCAATGGATGAAATATGCCTAATGCAATGCAATTAAATGAATGCATATGCAAAATAAAAATGCATAATGTAAATGTTTTTGTATTTTTGATGTTTTGCAATGTTTTTGAATTTTTATTGATTTTTGATTTTAATTGTTTTTGAAATTTTGATTATTTTGAATGTTTTTGAATTTTTTATTTTTATGTGTGGAACACCTTAATATGAAGAATGTTGAGAGGTTCAAGCTCTTCAACACCTTCAAGCGATGTTAGGTGATATGTTCTAGGTCCTATCTTCTCTGAGATGATATATGGACCTAACCAGTTGGCCATAAATTTATCTCGTAAGTGCGGTGGTAGGTTTGAGTTCTGTTGGTTTTCTTTTAGTACAAGATCCCCAAATTTAAAGTCTCTTAGATGGACTTTATTATTATAAGCTCATTTTAGGTGTTCTTGATAAATGTAGAGATGCTCAAGGGCATTCACGTGATGTTCATCAAGAAGCATCAATTGGTCGAGGTGAGCTTGTCATGCAGTGTCATCATCGATGAACTCTTTCAATGCGATGCGTAGGGTTGGAATTTCCAACTCTAAGGGCATAATGGCCTTAGTGCCATATACTAGTGAAAATGGGGTTGCCCTAGTGGGCATCCGTATACTAGTCCTGTAAGCCCATAATGCAAGGGGTAGCTAGATATGCCAATATTTGTGGTTCTCTTGAAAAGTATTTTTCAAGATAGCTACCACTATCTTGTTAGAAGCTTCAGCTTACCCATTTGCTTGTGGATAGTATGGAGTCACAAAACTATGTTGTATATTATACTTAGATGTTAAAGCCCTTACAATTTTATTTTTGAATGACGTTCCATTATCCGATATGATCTTGGATGGTATCCCAAAATGACATATGATATTGTGAAGTATGAACTCCACAATACGTGCTCCTATTGTCATTGTTAAAGGGATTGCTTCCACCCATTTTTTAAAGTACTCAGTGGCCATTATAATGAATGTATGTCAGCCCGATGATGAGGGAGAGATCTTACCAATCAGATCAAAACCCCATTGAGCAAATGGCCAAGCCGCTTGAATGGGCTGTAAGGCCTATGATGGCAAGTGCATAAGATTAGCATGATGCTGACATTTGATGCATTTCTTGACATACGTTGTGCAATCCTTCTCCATAGTGGGCCAATAATAACCCATTCGAAGGATGCGCTTGATGATGGCCATGCCATTGAAATGACCACCGCATGTACCATCATGAGCTTGAGAGATTGCCCAAGTTGATTCTTGGGGCTCAAGGCAATGAAGGAGAATTCCATCATAGCTTCGATGATACAAGATGTCTCCTAGCAAGACATACTTAGTCACTTTCTATTTGAATGCTCATTTTGTGGCATACGATAATCCTTATGGGATTACACCAAGCTTAAGGAAATCATGTATTTGTGACATCCAATCTTGATAGGCAACAACTTCAACTGATTGAATGACATGTTCCCCTTGTAGTTCGACTTGTACAAAAGTCGATTGGGAAACTACCTTATGGAGAATAGTAGTACCATTCTCTGTAGGACCTTATGAAAGCAAAGATCCCCAAGGTACCTTTTTTAGAAAGTCTCTAGCTTTGTAGAACCATTCATGGGTTGGTTCTATTTGAATCATGTGGACTGATTCTTGATTGTCAAAAGCCTCATGCTGCATCATGGATTGTGAGAGCATCTTCACTTGAATGGTAGTAAAGTCAGTAGATAGATTCTGAGGGATTAAGGATCCCAAAGATGCCATGGTGTCTACAAATCTATTGGACATTCGAGGGATTGCCTCGATGTCATACCATTCTAGCTGGGCTAGATATGTGTCCACAAGCTCTTTATATGCCTTCAGAATGGGACATCTACACTGATAGATCCCCTTAACTTGATTAACTATGAGCAAGGAGTCACCAAAGATATTTAGCTTTTTGATCTTCATGGTGACCATTGTTTGGAGACCCAAGATTAGGGCCTCGTATTCAACATTATTGTTAGTACAAGGGAAATTGAGCTTAAATGACAAGGGCATTGGAGCACCTTGTGGCATGAAGAACACAATTCCTGCACCACCCCCTTGCTCACATTTGGAACCATCGAAGAACAAAGACATATCTGCTTGATTATCAAGTTCTTCGGGTTTCGATGACTCCGATAATGCAAATATTACATCATCGGGAAGCTCTATGACAAGAGGCCTATGATCCTGAAGAGGAGCCTCTACCAGTTGATCTACTATGACTTATCCCTTGATAGACTTTTGACTTATGAATTCTAGATCAAATTCTATCAATAGCATGATCCACTTTGTAGTACGTGTATTATGATATGTTTTACTCATCATGTACTGCAAAGGATTTTGTTTTGATACCACATATGTCGTATGGCTTAACATGTAGTGGTACAACTTCTTCATCACAAATACTACTGCTAAGCATAGTTTTTCCACATATGTGTATCATAGCTCATAGCTAACTAGAGTTTGGCTGATGTAATATATTACTTGTTCTTTGCCTTGCACGTTCTTTTGGGCTAACATGGTTCCCAATGCAAAGTCAGTGGTAGATATATATAATAGGAATGGCACCTCTAGTCGAGGTGGAGCTAAAATTGGTGGTATTTCTAGGTACTACTTGATCTCAGCAAAGGCCTTTTGATAGTCCTCATCCCAATTGAATGGGACTCCCTTGTGTAGTAGTCGATTCATGGGTCGACATTTATCCGATAATTATGTGATGAATCACTTTATGGATGCTACTTTGCCCTGTAGGCTTCTCAATTCCTTGATATTAGTTGGAGGATACATTTCTAAAATGACCTTGACCTTTGTTGGGTCAACTTCGATCCCTCATTTAGAAATGATGAATCCCAAGAGTTTTCCTGATGTTACACCAAAGATGCATTTCTTGGGATTCAACCTGACATTATGCTCTATCAGGTGATCGAAGACTTTTCTGAGAACCTCGGCATGCTCTGAATGTAACAATGACTTCACCAATAAGTCATCGATATAATCCTCTAGGATCTTATGCATGTAGTCATGAAAGATATATGTCATGGCCCATTGGTATGTAGCACCAACATTTTTAAGACTGAATGGCATAAATTTGTAGCAAAATGTCCCCCATGGCATTGTGAACGTGGTTTTATGCTGGTCTTTGGGTTTAATCTAAATTTTATTGTAACCAAAAAAACCATCCATTAGGGAGAGCATCTCATGACCTACAGTCACATCTACTAGAGCATCTATATTAGGCAATGGGAATGAATCCTTTGGTGTTGCCTTATTGAGGTCTCTAAAATCTGTACAGATATGGATCCTTCCATCAGGTTTTCCTATAGGTACCATGTTTGATACCCATTTTGGATAGTCGATGGAAATGATGAATTCTACATCCAATAGTTTTTGCAACTCATATTTAACCATCAAAGCGATGGTTGGATGCATCTTCCTGAGTTTTTGCTTCACAGGTTTCTTGTTGGGGTCCAATGAAAGGTTATGAGTAACCAATTTTGGATCTAATCCCGGCATATCCTTGTATGTCCAAGCAAAGAGATCAGGTTTCTCTTTCAATAGAGGAATGAGGGTGGCACACTCCTCAGGAGATAAGCTCTCTCCAAATTTAACCTTCCTTGGATTCGTGGGATCTTCACTGATATCCACTTCGAAGGTTTCCTCTATTGACATGTGTGACCCCTCCTCAAGCTGGTGAGGCGTAGGGATCAAATGGATGTCATCCACTGGGTTTATAGGTTCCACATCAGAATTACCCTCAGCATGATAAACATCATATGCACAACCTGGCACAAAATGGAATGGTTGTAACATTTCTTCATTAGGGAAGAAATATTCAGGCTCTAAAGGTGAATTGATGTGATCAAAATCAATGGCCTCTAGATTGAGGTACAAAGGTTTTGAAGGGTCATATGGATTGTAGAGTGGAGTGGTCAAATCAATGGAGATCATGTTGATGGAATGGATGAAATCTCTAGGACCACATGATGTAGACTCTATACTTCCATATTGTTCCCCACACTCTAGATGTGGCTCAAGAGGTATGGGGATAATTGGATCCTCTCTAGGAATAGGTGGGATGATTGGATCATCTGGTTGAAACTCTTGCCTTTTAGTTGAAGGCTCTAGGAAGACCATGTGATATATTTCATTCAAGTTCATTGGTCGAATCGGGATTCGAGGTCCCAGGAAGATTGTATGGTACACTTCTTCCATGTCTACTTGGGGTAATAGATGATGTAAATGTTGAGGGCCTAAGTAGGCCAACTCGGTCTCATATTCATATTCCTCATCTTCTGAGAAATGCTCATCATCATCTTCACCAGAATTAGATTCTGGTCCACCACTTTTAGGGATGGATTCTAAATCTCCTTCCTCAGAAGTGTCTTCTGATTCAGGCTCTACTATTATACCAGGATTTTGGGTTTCAATGCTAGTGTTATTGATATATATAGTTCTTGATGAGCCAATCAATTTTTGGCATATCATCTGAACTAGCCTCCACCAAGATGTTGTCATGATAGATCAAAGGTGGTTCTATGGCAACCATAGTCATCGACCAATCACCTCTTCGAGAATATGAAGGGTTAGGATGGTAGGGGTTCCAATCGATATCATCTACCCCCATGCTTAGGTTTAGGTGATCTAACGATATAGCTAGAAGCTCATCCTGACCTCTTATGTCATAGCCCAATCTGAACTGATCAGTTGGCAATTGATATTATGGTTCATATGGAGTTTGGTACCCTTGTTCGAATAGACCTAGATCATAACCATGCCAATGGTAATGCTTAAAATATTAAAGGGTAAACTTTGGGTTAGATAGATAATGAACATTCACTATGAATGGTTCATCATCATCTTCTTCTATAGGTGTATGATCTACAAGTTGATCTAGGCCTCCATAGATGAAGTTTGTTTGATTGGGTGGCACCCCTAGTGGTACCACCATCCCTATAGGAAAGAAATGGGCTTGAGGTCATCCCATATCTTGTGTAGTTTTGATGAATGGTGTGAAAGTCATATTTTGCACTAGGTATTCTACTAATCCTAGGTTAACTAAATGAATTGTCACCTATGGTGTAGATGACCCTATTGAAGATGCATATGAGGTAGGTTGAGGTACCTCCTCGACTTCTTTCTGTGAGTTTCCCTCCTCCATGGGATTTGGGACCTTGGTAGTTGCTACATTGGGGATTTATTTTGACTCTTTTTCACCCAATACTACCTTTAGCTTCTGATCATTCTTAAGCATTATCGATGTTGTAGGCTTTGTAGAAGCTACTGTTGTATGTGTATATGGTCATGGTGCTGATGTTGAAGGATCGATGCACACTTCCTTTGATTTACCTATTGGATTCTATATAGGTGATGTAGGTCTTACATCCAAATGCATTGATGGGAGGATAAAATATCTTAATAAATCTACTTGATTAACATACTTGAAGGGCTCCTCGTCAAGGAACCACATGCACTTGCCCCTCATGTACATATTTGATACACTGATGTAATATCGAGGGTACACATTGCATCTCTCTTATCCAAGGCCTACCTAAGAGAATGTTGTATTGCATCACACCTTCAAGTACATGACACATCATCGGGATGGTCTTCAATCCCACCTAGATAGGTAGAATTATAGTACCCACTATCGAGCATAATGCATCATTAAATGCTCATAGTGTGAAAGTCGAAGGCACAATATGCGATTTAGGCAATTTTAAATGTGCCAAGGCCTTTGTGGTAATAATGTTGATCAAAGATCCTATGTCGATCAACACCCACTTGAAGGGTGTGTGGTTTACACATGCAATAATGTGAAGTGGTGGGTCTACTATAGTAGTAGAGACTATTTTAATTTTATGATCATAAAATTGGATCATAGGCTCTTGACACTACTGCACATGTCCCACAAAATTTGTGAATGCTTCTGGATCTTGGGACTACACTTCTATGGACCTTAGAATGTCCATTAGCATCTCCCTATGCCTAGGAGACTATTGAATTATCTCATAAATTGATAGCTTTGTCGAGGTCATCTGTAGGCTTTGAATAAGCCTATTTCTTATGGTCACCACCGATCTAGTTGGTGGGCCTAGCAAGTTATTTTGTGTTGGCCTTTGAGGGGGTGCAACTTGAATTCTGATTGGAGTAGGAGGAGGATCTGGCTGATTATACCTCCTATTCCTGGTGACAATGTTCACCATGCCAATAAAGCCTTGTGTGGGTGGTTCAATCCACACTTGATTCACTTGTCCAACATTATTCCTCGGAGGCTCATGGTTTGGTAGGGGATTTTTGAATATCCCCATGTTCTGATTATCTAGAGCCTAAGGATTGTCAATAATTAATGCATTCCTATCAATCATGTTCTGTACCAGATGTTTGAAACTATGGCATCCTTCGATGTCATGCCCTTTTTGTCTATGGAATGAATATAATTGATCTTCCCTAAATGCTTTCGATTTAGGTTGATTAGGATTGATTAATTTGACTTCGGGTAAAGTTATGGCGTTCGCCTCACATAATTGTTTAAATATTGATGCCATAGTCTTTGATAGTGGTGTAAACTAGTGAGGATGCTGCTCTCTGTTCTTACCCTATTTCTTATTTTTACATTGATTGTACTATGTAGGGGAGGTTGAGCTTGATAGTTTTGAGGTTGTTGGCCCTGATTCCCTTTTGTTGATTCAACACCACCTGATTTACATGTGCAGGTTTGGCCTACTGGTGTTGGTTCTTTGTATTTTTATTATTCCACTCCTTTTTAGTCTAGAGTTTCAAGTCACCTTCTTGCAACTTGATATCCTCTATAACCTTGGCTTGAGCCAAGGCCTCCTCAAATGTCTGATATTGCTACAATTGCAATAACATCGAGATGTGGTTTACATAACTCTTGGTGAACATCCGAGTAAGTTCATTGGTAGGAATGGAAAATGGGATCTTAGCCATCAATTTTTTCCATATGATGCCATAATCCATGACTAGCTCCTTGTCATACTACTTTAGAGTTTCCAAGTCATTCAGATTGGTCTTTTTCTTGATGCCAAAGGAAAAGCATTCAAGAAATGCATTTGCCAATTGTTCAAAGTTGGTAATGTTGTGCCTCTTCAATTGGTTGAACCATTCTAGGGTGGGCCTAAAAGGGTCATTATGAAGGTTCTTAGTAACAATGCATCATTACTTTATATTTGGAAGCACATGTTCATAAAGCTTGTGACATGCTCCTATGCATCTTCATCACCTTGAAATTTATCCAGCTTGGGCATCTCGAAATGATCGGGATATGTTGGACTAGGAACTAAAGAGCATAGAGGTGCATTATGAATTTTATTCAAGGTAGGATTTTGATAAGTCATGCCTTGTTTCTCAATAGCTCTCACCTTTTCTTCTAAGGCTTTGTATGCTTGTGAGGATAAGATTTCCTCTTCCCTAAGAGGTCTCTATGGAGCTATTAGAGGTAGATTATTTTTGGGTCGAGGTGGAGGATTGGGCTCATCCTCCATATCTACTAAGGAGATCTTAGGATACTATTGCTCTTGCTCATCTCCTTATGACTCTGTATACTGGGTACACCTATGTTGTTCTAGCGCATGGTATTGTAGCATGTTCTGGGTTGTATGATGAGTATAATTTTCAACTTGGTTAGGGCGTATTTTAGTTATGATGTAGCAACATATTTGGTTGCACTCCCTATATTCACTTTGAGGAGGAATATTAGCTCGAGCTAATCTATCTTCTCTCTCTACATGCTCCTTTTGATCTAGGATGCATTGCTCTCTCCATACAAATATTGCCTAAGCAACCTTTGATATTGAGTATCCTCATTCTCGAGGTGCTCATGCTCTATATGCACATCTTCCAATTGGTCTTGGAAGATACATTACCTCTACTCTAAAACTAACCTCTGAGATCGATCTATAAGATCGATAGTGTGAGGCCTTTGGTTGTTCAACTCTATTTGAGGGGCTTTATTAGTGTGAGCCCCAATAGACTTATCCACCACACTCTTGCCCTTGTCTATGTAGATGACATTCATGTTGTGTTGTAGTCTATTCTCTATGCTCCCTATGTGGATGGGGCATACACACTATGAGAGCACTTTGAGCACTCTCGAGCTCAATGGTATGCCTATGTGTGCTCTCACTACATGAACTCCTAGAGTGAGAGTGAGCAGTAGAGGGCTTATAACCTAGTCACCCTAGAACTTGTTCTAGTCCATCAAGTTGCCTAGTCTTCCAGGGCTCATTAGGTGGTGTGCCATTGGCTCCAAGTATGGCTAGATCTATCATGAACTTTCTAGGTCCACTAGGGTTTGGAGTTTTTAGGGGTCTACGCTCTGATGCAGCCTGATATTCCTACCCCTGATTGGGTAGATTTTCTCTTTGTCTACCATGGGATGATGGGGGCCTTGAGCCACCCTCAGCTCTATCCCATGAGGAGTGTGTGTTACATCCTCTGACTAGGGTATTCTGAATAGAATCCCCATGCGTTGAATTGTCACCTCTGATACTCATCGAACATCATTTGGGAGGATCCTATGGTCGAGATTCCAATGCATTATTTTGTGTGTCTCCTAGAGCTTCGACCTCCACCTCGGTTATCTTCTGAGGTTGGCCTCTCTATGTGTTGACCATAATGTGAATTATCTCTTTTGTAAATTTTAGGGAAAACAAAGCAAACAAGGGTGTTTATCTCTTTTAAATATTCTTTGTGAGCCCTAAACTATTTTGTGAGTTTTGGTTTGTTGAATCATAAACTATCTCTCATCGTGTTTGCATTTTTGTTGATGATATACTTGTATAGTTTAAGGGTTTTCACCTGTATGCTCATAGCTCGACAATTGATAATGAAATTCGATCATGTAAATCCATCAAAGTATGGAGATGAATCCCATACTCGATCAGGGAGCATAGGTCCTTCCGGTCCTCACCTAGTCTCACTTGGTCAATGTTATACCCTCCGAAGAGAAGTACATGCAAATTTTCCAAGCTACATCGGTTCTTGGATCTAGACTTGGCCAAAAATAGGGTTCGTAGGATTTGAGCCAATGGATGGAGATGAAACCCACCGTCGTTGGTCTCTATTAGTGGTTGGGTATGAATTCCAACTCACTAATGTTTAAATGTGATGTGGTGTGTGAGGGTTCATTTTAATTTTACATAAAATGAAAATGCATCATAGAGCATCCATGATTCTTCCTACATGCCTAGGAAATTGATGTTTTAATTTTAGAAGGATGTAAAATTAAATGCTATTTTGAAATAATGCAATGCAAAGTTACATGAAAATTGGCCTTTAGATAGGCCCCAAGCATTCAAACTCTAACACACAATCTAGACCATTGCTCCTAGCAATGACTAGTAGAAAAGCTAAGAGATATTATGAATTTTTCTTTTACACTTTCTCTATGTTTTCTATTTAATATTCATCTACTGCATTTTAGATGACAAAAACATAGATAGAGAAGTAAAATTATAGGGAATTCCAACCAACCTAGAATCCAAGTCTGTTGAAGATTTGACTATTTGCTATTTGTAGGTTTTTCTATCGATCATTGTCGCTCAATGCGACTCTGTTTCTAGATGTTATCTTCAAAAGTGGTTAATATCTGCTAGCTTCTATCAATTAGAGAGACTACACTTGTATAAAAAAATACTCAGTAAATCAGCAAAACAATGTAAAATATGTGTGTGTCGTAGTGATTACCACTAAAAGAGGCTTAAAAAGTCTAACAACTAGATAATATACTATCAAAAGATAAGTAATCATGTAATCTAAGATTTGATAAAGAAGGAAATAAAATAAGGTAAGCTCATCTTTATTAATCTAATGAGTACTTTTAAATGTTATCCCTCTTAGGGATACCAAAATATTGATACAATTATTACAATAAGAAATAACCCCAAAATGGGGGAAGATGTGTTTCAATTGGTCTTCATATCTTCATAAATTGCTTAAGGGCTTATAAGGATGCCTTCTTCTCTATTCGTTAAGAGGAACTTGATATTGATAGTGCTTTGAAGCTTGCAGAGATCCTGTAACCTACATATATGAAACAACAAAGCACAATTAAAAGTATATGAGGCCTCTCATGATGAGGTTTTTTTTAAGAAATATATGAAACATAGTAAACATGTAAAGAAAGCATGAACATATGTAAATATGCACAAATATGATCAATATATTGATAAATTATGCATAAAGCATATATTGAAACATGGAAATCTAGTCAATCTACCATAAGATTTGCAATAAGAACATGAAATGAATCTAATCTAAAGAGATTAATTGAATCTAAAAAATATGACTAAATCAAGGTAAAGCTACCTCTAAAATTGATAATTAACCATGCAAATGATGAGATCTAATTAATATATGTCTAATTAACCTAAATGTATGCTAAGAAAGATAAATCTAAGGCTAAAACTAAGTAAATCATGCATCAAACCCTAGCCACTACTGCCATCAATGATGGAGGCCTACGAGCCACTATCAGCGACAACGACCATAAACTGAAACTTCTACCTCTTGAATCAAGGTCTACAACACACAATTCACCAGTTGAATTGATGGTCAAGGGTCACCTCGATGTTCTAGAATGGATTGGCGGTGTAATTCATCTAGATTTGCAATGGAAGTAGGTCAATTGTCAAGCTTGCTCCTCAAGCTCTTGAGATCTCCATTGTTGCAAGGTTGATGATCAAATTAGATTTTGATTGCAACTTGTTGCTCTCCACAAGGTGCAATTGGCTCTCCAATTCGACAGGGCTTCATTGCATTAAACTTGGAATCTCTTCTCCTTCTCTCTCCAATTTGGAGGGGGGTCTTATAGCCTTCCCAACTCCTCATCCTAGCTTCCTTGAGAAGCCAAGATCAAGAATTGGGAGGTTGGAGAAGTTGGGAGGAAGCATCCAGAAGCTTCCTCACCAAAAACCACCCAAAATCAGTTGCATCTGGCCATTACAACCAATTTTTGGCTCGACCCTCGGGGCCGAGTTTGTTTCAGAGCTAGCCACTCTCACTTAGGGTGGCTAGATCGTAGCCGCTCTGAGCATCAATGGCTAGTCTGGCAGCCACTCTGATCGATAGTGGCTGAGCCTTGATAGGGCAAAACTACCCCAAATGAGTGGTTAAAACCACTGCTAGCTCTTGGAAAGGTCCAAGATCATTCATATGGTCTGCAAGGATGCCCATATGAGTAGTCTCCTAAACATGACGTGTTTTAGGTGTCTACATATGGTATCAACTATAAACATACCATTTATATTTCTTACAAGATGTATAAGAAATCCATTCCTTTACTTTTAAAAAAAAATATTAACTCTTTTATTTACATTCCATTTTGATCTCTTCCTAAATGATTCTTTTATAAATAAAAATTCAATTTCCTTTGCAATGACATCCATCTAAACTAAACCTCTTTAATAAGAAATATAGGAAATCATTTTATCAAACTAGATATACATATATACATATATATATATATATATATATATATATATATATATATATATATATATATATATATATATTGTGTGTGTGTGTGTGTGTGTGTGTGTGTGTGTGTGTGTATATATGTATTTCTAATGCAAATTTATGATATGCATCTCCATGAAAAGGGGCATTCATCCATGTTGCCTCCTCAAATTATCTGACAAATAACCCATCACATCATTTCCCCAAGGTAATATTTTCTCGGTGGTTAATTCTTTCTGCCACCATAGAGGAACCTATTCCTACAAAAATGCACTTTCATTAGCAGCATCATATTCATATATAAAATGCATGTTCTTTACAAAACCAAACATGGAATTATCCTACATTCCACATTAAATTTCATATCAAATATTCTTTTAAGAAATAAATATTTTGCATAATAAAACTGAAATAGTCAATCATTTCATCCATAAACCATATAGCAAAACATAAATCCATCAAAATGAAAATTCTACCAAGGGGTGGGTCATGACATCATCCCCCCTTAGGCTTAACATAGTCCTCTATGTTTTAAATTATTAAAACATAAAATAATATTTACACAACATTTTCAAATAGAAATGGAAAGTGTTTTTGCATATCCGCTACTTTTTCCCAAGTAGCATTCCTTTCAGAGTAACGGTCCCACTAGACCTTGCACTGCTCCAAAGTTCCTTTCCTCATCGATTTAGATCGAAACTCAAGGATTCTTACTGGTTGAACCTCTATAGCCTCTAGGTTCACCATCTACAAATTAGAAAAGTCCCACACATGCTCTAGGTTAGCAACATACTTTTTAAGCAAAGAAATATGAAAGGTGCTGTGAATCTTGGATAGATTGGGTGGTAAGGCAAGTCGATATGCCACAGGACTAATCTTCTCTATGATTTCAAAGGGTCCTACAAAGCGAGGATCTAGCTTTGTGGACTTAATTGCACTCTTCCTTGGTTTCACCCTCAAAAACACTCTATCACCCACAACAAACTCTCTTGGTGATCTCTTAAGATCGGCATAGCTTTTCTGATGATCTACAGCTTCCTTCAACCTCTCTCTGATCACTTTCAATTGTTGCTCCATTTCTTTGACCATGTCTGGTCCAAGCACAATCTGATCCTCTAGATTATCCCATGACAATGGTGTCCTACATCTTCTACCATACAAAGCTTCGAACGGAGCCATGCCTATGGTCGAATGGTGACCATTATTGTAGGAAAATTCTACCAGATGCAAGTAATCCTCCCAATGAGTTTTCTGATCCATACAGTACATGTGAAGCATATCTTCTAGCACTTGGTTCACTCTTTTAGTTTGCCCATCAGTCTCTGGATGGTAAGCAAGAACTAATGTTCAATCTAGTACCAATGGCATGATGCAAGGATTGCCAAAACTCAGATGTGAATTTTGGGTCCCTATCTGATATGATTACCTCTGGAAAACCATGAAGCCAAAATATTTCCTTGGAAAATCTATTAGCCACAGCCACGACATCATCCTTGGTGTTCTTGGGTATAAAGTGTGCAACCTTGGTCAGTTTGTCAACCACTACTAGAATTGCATCATGTTGAAACCTATTCTTAGGTAATCCTATGATGAAATCCATCGAAATCACCTACCATTTTTGCATAGGTACATCATGTGGATACAACAATCCAATAGGATGTCTATGTTCTACTTTTACCTTTTGGCACTCGAGGCATTGAGCGATAAATTCAGTTATGTCTCTCTTCATTCCTGGCTAGAAGAATATATTTTTCATATTCTCCCTCATATTTGCTCCTCCTAGATGAGAAAAATATGGAGATCTATGTGCTTCATTCATAATCATCCTTCTCAAATTCTTAGTCTCAGGAATTACTACCCTATTCTTAAAACATAAGAAACCATCCTTGATGTCAAAGTCCTTGTTTTCATCAGGTTTCTCTTTCATCCTTTCCCAAATTTGGTTGTAGTATGCATCTTGATTTTGCATTTCCTTGACTTGTTCCATCAAGTCGACATGGATGCGAGACAAAACTGCTATGTGTCTCCTCCTACTCAATGCATCAACAACTTTATTCTCTTTTCCTTTTATATACTCAATGCCAAAATCATATTCAACAAGGAATTCCATCCACCTCCTCTGCCTAGCATTGAGCAAAGGTTGAGTAAATATGTATTGTAGACTCTGATGATCTATCCTTAACTCAAAGGGTCTACCAACTAGATAATATCACCAACTCTTGAGAGCAAACACTACAACTGCCAACTCTAAATCATGGGTTGCATAATTAACCTCATGTCTTTTCAGTTTCCTAGATCCATAGGCTACCACTACTTCTTCTTGTGAGAGCACTCCTCCCAAACCTTCTAATGATGCATCTGTATAAACAGAAAAACTTCCTTGAGGATCAGGTATCTTTAGTATAGGAGGCATGGTAAGCTTTTGCTTAAGCAAACCAAAGGCTTCCTCACACTTATCTATCCACTTGAATTATTTTCCTTTTCTCTGAAGGTTAGTTATTGGTGAGGTGATCTTGGCATAGTCCCTCACATATCACCTATAGTATCCAGTTAAGCCCATGAAACTTCGAACTTCTATCACATTTGTAGGTGGCGACCAATTCAAAATGGCTTCTATTTTCTTAGGATCCACTATGATCCCTTCAGCTAAAATAATGTGTCCTAAGTATTGCACTTCTGACACATAAAATTCACACTTGGATAGGTTCCCATACAACTGATTTTTCCTTAATAGCTCTAGCACAATCCGAAGGTGCTCATCATGCTCTATCTTGTTTTTGGAATATATCAAAATATCATCCAAAAATACTAGAACAAATCTATCCAAGTACTTCCTGAAGATACTATTCATCAAATTCATAAATATCGTTGGAGCATTTGTTAAACCAAAAGGTAAGACAACAAACTCATAATGTCCATAATGAGTTTTAAAGGTTGTCTTATGTGTATCCTCCTCATGGATCCTCAATTGGTGATATCCTGATTTCAAATCAATCTTTGAAAATATTGTGGCATATTTGAGTTGATCGAAGAGATCTTCGATTCTTGGTAGAGGATATCTGTTCTTGATAGTTGCCTTGTTCAACATTCTATAATCTATGCATAATCTCAAGGAACCATCCTTCTTCTTTACAAATAGCATTGGTGCACCCCAAGGTGATACACTTGGTTTGATCAATCCTTTCTCTAGTAACCCTTGCAATTGCACCTTCAACTCTTGCATTTCTATGGGATTCATTCTATAAGGAGCTCTATGTATGGGTTCTGTTCTAGGTTGAAGCTCAATAGTAAATTCAAATTCCCATTTAGGGGGTAATCCAGGTAAATCTTCTAGAAAAACATCCCTAAATTCTTGAAGAATTGGGTGTTTCTCAAACACCTCTTCCTTCTTCTCTTTATCAATTTCATTTATCTTAACAACATAGACCATTCCTCCTTTCTTTATGGCCTTCTTTAGTTGCATTTTCGATAATATTTGAGGTTGAAAAGCCCCTTGTAGACTATACATCCTACACACAACACCCCTATCATCTGTGTACTCAATCCATCTATCCTAAAATTTGAGTACTACCTTATGCACTTGCAACCAATCCATTCCTAGGATTATGTCAAAAGCATGCAAAGGTGCTACATACAAACATCCTATAGTTGTTCCACTAGGTAAGGCGATTTCTACCATAGGGTAACATTGATTAATAGAGTAGGTTTATCCTGAACCATACTCAACCTTCCACCCATGAGCCAAGATTCTTGGTCTTTCTAAAAAATCTTTAGCTAAACTAGTGGAAATAAAACTATCTGTAGCACCACTATCAATCAAGATTTTAACATTTCTACCAAAAATATTACCTTTGATCACTAGTGGCATGGCTTGACCATCAAGATTCTGGTTTCTTGTAGCTGCATAAATCTTGTGCATGGGCTCCCTAGGTGCAGTTTCTTTGTACATTGGTTCCTTTCCTTTAGAACTCATTTCTGTTCTTCGTGGACAATTAGAAGCATAATGTGGTCCTCTACAAAGATAACATCCTTCTTTCGGCCCTGGATGTTCTTTTCACTTCTGTCCCTCTTCTACTTTTCTTGTAGATGGAGAATTAGCATGTCCCTATAATTGTCTATTGTTACCCTTGTTGTTATTTTGGTTCTTCCCCTGGAACCTTTTCCTAAACTTCCCTTTCTTCCTGTCATTTCCTTGGTCCTATTGAGAGAGATTCTTGCTTGCCTGTTTCTCTTCCCATTTTACAAAACCTGCACTATTTCTCTTTCTTAGTGCCTCTTTACCCTCTTCATCTAATATTTCATAATCAAAGTATGGGTTTGAGATATGTTTCAGCTTTCCTGGCTAAATCATAGGCCTTCTACAGAGTTCCAGGTTCTCGCATATCCACTTCTTGTCCAATTCTAGGATCCTCTCCCAATATGAACTTATGGATCTTCATTTTCTCGTTATAAGTAGGTACATATTTCATTAATTTGACAAATATTTGATAATACTTTTCCACTATCCTAGTTCCCTATCGAAGTCTAGAGAATTCTTCAAATTTTTGGGAATAGAAATGTTTCATGAGAAATCTATCTTTGAAGGCTTTTACAAACTCTACCCATTTCAGGTCAACTACTGCCTCAAGACCTAGTTCATCACTATATGCTTCCCACCAAGCTAAACCATCACCTTGCAGATGCAGTGTGGCATAAGATGTTCGAGTGCTTGAGGAAAAGTTCTTCATGTTGCAATAGATTTCTATCTCTTTCAACCAAGCCTCAGCCTTGTCCCCATCTTCCTCTCCATTAAATTTGGAAGATTTCAAATGTTTCATTTCCTTGCCCAACTCGGCCTCTAATCTAACCCTAGCTTGTTGTGCCTCGGTAAGAGGTTCATTTGGCTGACTCACTCTAGGGTTACCCGCCTGTGTTTCTCGACTCAACACGACATCCAACAACTATTTTTGGGTTTCTACCTATTCTCTAGAGTAGAGCCACTATCTCAGTAAGATTCTCATTACTAGGATTTTCCCTTTCCTCACTAGGGTTCCCTGAACCCACTTCTGGATTCCTATCCTCCATATTATTTTGTCGTGTCTGCCTTGTCGATGGGGCAACACTTCCTCTTCTTCTCTTTGGTGGCATTGTCCCTAGCCACACACAAAAGAGGTAGTAAGAATTCATTAGCAATTAGTCCTTCAAATTGCTCCTCTTACTAATAATCATTTACCCAATCATCTCAAGTAACTTCAAGCAGATTTTACTTCTAATGGGTATTCTATTGGCAAGGTTCAATTCCTTTATAAGTATATTTTCTATTACATACAAACCTAATTTTTATGTAGTGAACCTATCCCACTATGAACCATGCTCTGATACCAAATGTCATAGACCCAATTTTCTAATTTTGAACTCCCTAGATTTTTTTTACATCTTCAAATCCATGTTCCATTTCTTTTGGACTAATCCTTAACAAGCATACCGACTCTAATGCCTATATAAAACACACTTATCACTACATCTTGCATAGTGTCACAACCTATTAAGCTATTAGTCTCATTGGCCAAATGAGCTAGCTTAATTATATCTTCCCAGTATATCGAAAGACTCAAACCAATCCTTGCCCCTCACACAAGTCTATTTTTGTGAGTGCACTTGGTGTGATGAGTGTGGTGTTATCTTTCTCATCCATTGGAGAGGTAGTCAAAAAATGTGAGCTCAATTTTAACTCAGGGTGGTATGTTTTTTTAGATTCCTTTCTTTGCACTCCTTTAAAAGGATCTTGTTCTTAACTATCTTTATTCTTATATTAATATTAATCATGGAGATATCAATTTAACTAGGTTTCACTTAGTCTAAAAGTTAACTTTTACTCTCAACCTTTTAAAAAAAAAAGAAATACTCTATATTTAACTTGGAAAAGTGCAACCCAATCATGCATAGAAGCTATAAATCCTATAGCTCTCACTGTGAGTACGTTGACCCTCTAAAAAACCACAAGAGGTAGATTTTCCCATAATAAATTGCTTCCAAAACAAAAACCAATAATAATAATTTAATTCCACTTAATATAATAAAGAAGACCACAAAAATATCCCTAACTCAATATTGGTATCATAATCTCATTTATAAATTTGTTATTTATGTTACAATTCAGAACACATCCTGATTAGACTATCATCACAACTAGAGTGATAAGAGAAAATCATTCTTTTTTTAATTTCTATGTCACATGATCACAAAATATCAATGATTCCAAGAATTAATGAAGCACTAAGTAGGCATTCATTACTTTTGAACATCATTGTCATACCTCGGTAATATTTCATTCCATGGAAAGTTTGCCATGATTCAATTGATCTTCTCATCCGCTCTTACTACATGAATAGGATCTATTCTCGATGACTACTCTCTTATGCCTAATTATCTAGAAGGTAGAACTCCTTTCTAATGCATATTTAATAAACCACCAAGCAAATATTACCTCTACATAGATATCAGAGACAAATCCAAAAAGTATTAGCAGGACAATTTACCAATAATATAATTCCAATTACCATTCCACATGGATTTCCATCCCCACATAATGTCTTAAAAAATGTACTATAACAACTATCATTCATTCCATAACAAAGATCAATGGCAAAATGTAAACATCGTCTATCATTTGTTCCATTCCAGAAAGCAATAATAGAATGCAACACTCTTTATACTTCAATCATTTCTAGAAAGTAATAATAGAATGCAACACTATTTATCATTTATTCTATTTGAGAGTGCAATAATAGAATGCAACATTATTTGTCATTCATTTTATTTCATTATAAAAGTACACAATAGTATTCTAACTTTAATCAACCTCTTGATTTCTTTTTCTAACATCTACAAAATCTCTTCCTTTTCTTTAGATGGTGCAATTATGGTAGCATTTACATAAGGTAAAATCTGCATTCATCTAATATAAAGAAATAACCAGCAACTATCTTCTCTGTCGTAAGGAAATTCCCATCACATAGCAATACAATCAAACACATGCATTGGCCTGGTTTTAAATTTATGGTAAATCTAAATCACTATACTCCATGCAGGGTACCAGTTATCTATTTTACGGATTGCTAAAGGATACATCTATTACTTAAACATGCTTCACCTATTTAAAATGCTCAAGCCCTCTAACTTCTGTTTTTTCCTCTATTTATTCCTCTTCCTATAACTTAAAAATGAATACGAACTCAACTTCTCTAACTATAAAAGATGAAGCAAATAATTTGAAAAACCATCCAAACAACAACCACAACAACGTACATCCTCTCAAATTTCTATTTTTATTTGAGTGTTTTAATTCACACCAGTCAGAAAAACATAAACCAAACAAACTACACTGTTCAACACCAATCATTCTTTCCCTAGATGAAAAGCTAAGGTTTCCAATGCAAAATGTTTAATATTGACTTGTCAACAAACAGAGGATATCCTAACATGTATTCAATACAAAATAAAATAACCAAACATGGCTGACATCAACAAATACATAAAGAAAATTTGATAAAACCTAGCTATCTTCTGTAGTCTTCCAAGCTTTCCCTTGCTTGGTTGGTCGTCTTTCTATCTCATTTTTGCCCCTCCTTGCTTGACTTGTCCCATGTTCTTGCTTCGATCCCAATATCCCATTTGACCAATGTCTAACTTGTCTCCTATTATAAGTTTAACCAAACTCTTTTAATTCTCTATCATAGATCATAAATGTGCATATCTTGGTCATATTGCATGACCGTGATTGAACCAAAACCACTCCCAACATAATCCAAATATTAAGAGGGAAACATGAGTCTTCTTTTAGTTAATGAGTTCCTTAACTATTCTTTATGGTGCCCAAAATCACTTGACATCAGATGCCCTAATATATGGTATCAAATATAAACATACCATTTATATTTCTTACAAGATGTATAAGAAATCCATTCCTTTGCTTTTTAAATAAAACATAAATTTTTTTCTTTACATTCCATAGTGATTTCTTCCTAAATGAATTCTTTATAAATAAACATTCATTTTCCTTTGCAATGACATCCATCTAAACTAGATTTCTTTAATAAGAAATACAAAAAATCATTTTATCAAACTACACACACACACACACACACACACACACACACACACATATATATATATGCTAATGCAACTTTATGATATGCATATCCATGAAAAGGGGTATTTATCTATGTTGCCTCTTTTTATATTTTCCAACAAATAACCCATCACATCATTTCCCCAAGGTAATATTTTCTCAGTGGTTAATTCTTTCTACCACCTTAAAGGAACCTGTTTCTACAAAATGCACTTCCATTAGCAGCACCATATTCATATACAAAATGCATGTTCTATAAAAAACCAAAAATTAAGTTATCCTACATTCCACAATAAGTTTCATATCATATATTCTCCTTAAGAAATAAGTGGTTTGCATTTCCAATCAGGAATAGTCAATCATTTCTTCTACATAGCATCATAACAAGCACATATCAATCAAAATAAAAAGTCTATTAAGGGGTGGATCATGAAAATAAGACACTTCTCTCATACACTCCATGTTGTGGAGATTTTCCTCCATGACTATATTTCAATGGGAGGATAGCCCAAGTTATATATTTGGGCTAATTCCTTGCTTTTGGATAGTTGAAAATAGTTGGAAAAAATTACAAAGCTTCTTGATCATTTTGGATATTCTCTTGGTGTTGAATGTGAGAAAAAGGATATGTATACTTTTTCTAAGAAGAATACAAAGAGGAGATACGTTTTGGCTTTGGTTTTTCCTTCATTGGGATTCCACGTAAGTTGGTGTGTTATGTGATCGGTTGTAATAGCTTACATTTAATTTTATCAATCCGAGGGTAATCAAGGTTAGATTTAAAGAGTAGGAATCTAGTATAAATTGTACCGTGGGGATCAATTCTAAGCTTAATTCAGATCTCTTTTAGTTTCAGGTTTTGCAAAAAAATAATAAACAAAAATTAAATTGTACAGGAATGAAAATAAAATGCAATTTATGATTTATACAGTAAATATTATAATTACCTATTGATGATTTTATCTATTGATGATTTTATCTATTGATGAATTGACCTACTAATGAGTTTATCTATTAGTGAGGATCCTCGTGTTGTTAGTTTTGATTATCTATTCTAACTTTATGTTCTACAAAAATGCAGTTTAATTTATTTTATATTCTAAGGTTAATTAACTATTTCTAACCTATTGTAGGGGTGAGAGATTAGTGATTGACTGTAGGACTGTGCCCTACCTCCTAGAGGACAGTGTAAATATTTCTCCCCTAAACTACTTTATCTCAGTAACTAATATGCATAACTACTACTAACATTATTCTATTCTATGAATGTGGGAAAATTACAATTACAACTACATAAAGAAAATCAAGTAGTAAATACAAATGACACAGTTACCATATGTAAATAATTAAGTGTTGCTTTTATTGCTGGAAGTTAAAATGTACATTATGATGCATTTCCTCAAAAATTGTACAAAGTTGTATCATTATTTATGCATCATACAAATTAGAATATTGAGCATTAGACCTTTTCAAAGGTCTTCCTATGTAATTTATATTGTGACTTGGACAATTCTAAGTAATATTCTTCCACGTATTTTGCCATGTGGAGTTGTGGACTTGATAATGTGACAATTATGTACTAACGAAAATAATATAAACTAACACAATTCCTAATTCTGCTTGGACTCAGTAAACAACTTAAATGGTCCAAGTGGCACTTTATGAACTAACATAACAAAACAATACTAACTTAGACATTTTGCAAGATATAAAACATAACTATATGCCCCTTAAATCATGGGAAGGACATAATAATCTTGCATCAGAATCTAATCAACCTAACAATATTCCAATTATACAACCTTACGGAATAAAGTTACAACTTTATTAATCACAATATCCTCATGAAGAATATGTGACAAGTCAAGTAACTAAGTTGACTATAATATTTTGTTGCCATGTAAGAGTGCCATGATGTCACTGATGTGGCATGCAACGTTGGTCAACTGACTTGGTCAAATATCTTTGGTAATAGTCTTCAGTAGATACCTTCTACAACATACTTTAGTAACTGTCTTCCATAACATACTTCAACTACCATTTTATATAATAGTATTCAGCCACTGTTCTATCATCTCACCTAGAGTCTTCTTAATCCATTGTCCTTATGTCCATATTCTCACGTCCGAGGTGTAATCTAAATCTTGTACTACTGCATCGTGCACCTATGGAACATTATTCAATATTTCCCTGCATAACCACACACAACTTGGATGTATTTTACATGAAATGCACACATTTGTCAGATTAAATACATCCATAATTTTAACTGATAAATCATGGAAATAAGTAAGAATAACCACTTAAAATATATCATAACCATAATTAAAATATAGAAATGAAATATTTTAATACAAAAAATACATGTCAAATAATTACTCATAATTGTCCCCAAACTGAGATATATGCATGTCCTCATGCATGTGAAGAAAATGAGGTTTCAACGAAATATGACAAGTATCACAAATATCACACATGTTTTCAATAGTGTACCATAAATTGAATTATTCAAGAAATTTTACGCATTTGTCCAGAAATCCATAGTTGCATAAGATAGGAAAATACAATTATTTTCATAACTAATCAGATAAATCTATTAAATCTTGTTTCTGAAGAATCAATGGTAGTAATACTGAAAAGAACAAGAACTGAACTTTTTTTTAGAAAAAATAAAAAAACAATATATGACAATACAACACACAAGTTCCAATCAGATATCTGCAATTGAAAGTACAATATTTCAAAATTTTAAAGATTATTTTCATGACAACACAAATGTTACAGAATCTACCAAACAGATTTGAAAATACTGATATCTGTAGTTGTTTGATGAAAAATTACCTGTAACAGTATAATAATTTCAGCAGTCTCTAATCGTTAAAACATCTATAGAGAAATGAATTGTTTTCAACAGTCTTCATAGAACATCAAACACTGTATACACAAACAAATTTAAATGGAAAACACTATCTATAATTTCATTCTTGGAGATAAATATCTCACAAAGAAAATAAATCTACAGATATAAGACATTCAAAATATTCACACATTTTACAGAAATATCAATATATAAATATCAACATATTAAGTCTGAAATTCGTTGAAATATCTAAATAGTTTATCAGTTCATCCGAATTATGACCATCGGATGGAAATTCTTGATGATGGAGGTCGTGTTGGTGGCAATTTGCATTCTCGTTTCACCTTTTGCACCTGTTCTTTGGCCTTCTGCTCATCGACCGATGTTTTGACCATGATTATTTTGATATGCTCAACCTTGAGGGAATCCTCTACCTACATTGTATATTGCATTTGAGAAGGTGGAGGTTTATCAACTAATGCAACTATGTTTTCGATGATTGCATTAACTTATGTAGATATCTCGATGTTTAATACCAAATTCCTTGGTGCAGTTCCCACCTTGGTGGAAGGATCCAATCTTTTCATTTGATTTTGTTGTGTTAGACTGGCAAATGGTTGGGATTTTTATTCTTCAAGGAGCTTGGAAAAGTCAAAGGGCTTGTTGGTGTAGGTCGCTTTACTAAAATTAATAGACTTTTTCTACTTTCTACTAGTTGTAGAGATTTTATTGGGAGAAGCATCGACAGGTGGTGGTCGGTTGACAGAATCAACATGTGTCATCACCTTATCCGCTGACATTTGCTTAATCATGTCTATCTGGAGGGCAAGGGCTCGTTGGACAAATTTTTAATGTTCTATAAAATCCTCCCTCAGTTTATCAAATTTTATCTGTAAGATAGTGTTTTGTACCTTAAGGTGAGATAGAGTTTTAGCAACTAGTTTAGATGTGGGTAAGTTTGATTCGTGCCTTGATATATCTCCTTTCTCATGAGTTTTAGGAGTGTGTTTCTGATGTCGAGTCTTCTTCATAGTATGGGTTGGTTTAGTAGTTTTGGTGGGTCGATGTTTATATTTTGGGTTCTCAGGTTCCTCCTCCTAACTATCTGACTCATGATATTCTTCAGATGGACTTTTTTATTCAAGCTCATTTTCGGTAGACTTAGAATATTCTGGCAAGTTAGACTCTTTGACTATTCTATTCCAGGCTACTTTTACTTCATGTGATTTTTTCAAGACTATTAATTTGATAAGGCCATGGTGTGCAATTAAATGAATTTTAGGTTTTTCATGAGAGTTTTTAGGTTGAACATGAACAAAAGTGGATTTTAGAGATTGAAAAATAAAATATGGTAGGTTGATGACACAATTGTTGTTTTCCAGGAATTTCAAATTTATCAACATTTAGAGATGGTATGCTGCACAGGTAGACATTCAATCTTCTAGAGTGAGAAACTTAATAATTAGTACGGTGACTTCCTGCCACATAAGAGGAAGTGAAGAAGTGGTGACACCCTTAATCCATCCCTCTTTATCTTGAATGATTGTGCATTTTTCACCAAATTTTGCTCCTATTTAGGTGACGCTTTTATAGGGATTCTTATAATATGGAAGCCCTATTTTTTTTTTTTGATAAGTAGCATTATATTTACAGCGGGTTTTTTGAGAAGGGACCCAAAACCTTATTTACAAAAAAATCCGAAGCTAAAGGAAGTACCACCGCCTGAATCTAATCCCAGGGCCGGAGTCCGGGCCCCGGGGCCCTTTTTTTTTTTTTCCCTTTTTTAACAGGTTTTGAAAGGATCCCAAAACCTTTTTACAACAGGTCAAAAGATCAAACCTAGGTTCAAAAACAAACCCTAGGACAAATCCCACCCAGTGAGAAAATCCGAAAAAGGGATGAAGTTGACAAATCCCGTCTAAGCGGGAAAAAATAGTAAACCCTAAAATCCCGTCTCAGGGAAAAAACAAAATTATTTGGAAAATCCCAACTAGAAGGAAAAGGAGCAAACCCTAAACCGACATAATTGAAAAATCCCGCCCGGCGGGAAAACCAGCAGGATTGGAAAACCCGCCCCGCGGGAAAAAATAGTAGGAGCAGAACAACCCGCTCAGCAAGGAAACCAGCAGTAGCTGGAAGAGAAGGATCCTGCTCAGCGAGAAATCTGCCAAAGGAACAAACCCCTGCCCAACAGGAGGCTCGGAGCTAGGAAGCAAAAAACAAGGGAGGGACAGGGAAGCTGTCCCACGAGCGCCCGCGGCTGGAAAGGGAACCTTGGCCAAGATGAAAGCAGCAGAAGACCACTGAAATGACCAGCAAGAGAACAACCAGCCCCATCCAAGCCTGGAGGAGACAGAAGCCTAGGAGACATAGCTGCAGGTTTGGCCCCCCCCAGGGCCCAAAGGGCAGACTACAGAAACCGAGGGTCCACCTCAAGACCAGACAAACCCCAGATCTACACGGAGATCCCGAAGGCAAAGGCAACCTGGAGCAACTGAGGAAGGGCCTCATATGCGGGAATAGGCCCCCCCCCGAGGCCAAGAAAGAGCACATGAAGATCCCCAAGTGGCAACCAGGAAACCAGAACCAACCCTCTTTTAGCAGCCGCCCCTGGGCAAGCTGAAAACCCGCCGAACCAAGGAACTCGGGCCCAGAAACCGCAGACCCTGCCAAGCAAAAGCAAACCAAGCAACGGGAACCCTGAGCAAACACGGGATCTAGAAAAGCAGGGCAAGAGAGTGCCCGGGGAGGGGGGCAGGGGAAGGGGAAGAGGGACAAGAACCACCCCGCAACGGGCCCAAACGCACAGGATCCACCCAGCCCAGGGACTAGCCCACCCAGGAGCCAGCCCGCACGGGAACCACCCCGTCCAGGGGCCATCCCGCATGCCAGCAACCCGCCCGGGGTCCAGCCTGAATGGGGACCAAAGATGAACAGCTACCAGCACCCATAGAAGCACTCCGCACAGCGAACAAAGAAGACAGCCAGCACAGCACCCCCAACCGCACAGTCGCCAGCCAGAACAGGAACCACCCCGCCTAGCAACCACCCCGCACCGAGGCCCGTCGGTGCAGCAGACGTCCACCATAGCAGCCAACCCGCCCAAGCGCCGCCTCGCCCTAACCCGGCCCCCCCTGCAACATGACGAAACTAGGTTTTCTCGCAAGCAAACCCTAGCAGAGCCGCCAATGGTAAAAGTCCTTCCAATTTAATGGTTTTTAATAAATGAGTTTAATGATGGAAGCCCTATTTTTGGTAAACCTAATACTTCATAAATAACACTCGGGTTAAGATCAAACTGGATATCTCCAACCTGGGTGGTCATATTTACAAGGTTATAGTTCAAAATAAAGTGTTTGGCAACCCCCTGGTCATGCCCTCTGAACTTCGTGAGAGCATCCCACCACCTAGATCTTTGGAAAATTTCTTTTACAGAATCACTAGGATTTTATGTTTTGATAGATGGGGGCTCACTTCATTTCTGAAACATGGAACAGGGCATGAATTTAGAGTAAAGGGTAGATAGAAATTTTGGTGGGGAAATTTCAAAATTCGTTTTTAGTAGTTGAGATACCTGCAAAAGTTATTTCAACCACACAAAAACATCTTATATTTTGAAAAATAGAAGAATTCGTTATTTCCATAAAAATATTATGCAAAAACAAAATATTTGGGAGTAATTTCCACAAACAGTTTAATTTTAATTCCCATAAAAGATTGATAGGTTACTTTATTAGCATAAATAGTTTAATTTTAACCTATCCTTTTGCGTAACTTCTAAAAAATATTCATTAATTATATATTCAGCAGAATAATTGAAACGTTTTAAAATGTCTGGTCTTCTATGACTAAAAACAAAATTGAAATGGTTAAAAAAAAGTTACATTTTGCTTTCATCTTTCACCTTGCTCAAATTTTGTCACCCTACAACATTATTCTTAAAAATCTCTTTTTTTCTCGTGTTTCTTCTCATAATTACAAGTTTCAATATTGCTTCACTAGTAAAATCCGTAACGTTTCAACATTGTTTTGATTTACAGAGAATTCCTGACGGTTTTACATGACCTTCTACAAAAGGAAAGATAATTTTTTTTAGGGTTTATTTTCCTTTGCATGGATTTTTAGCCATGCAAAGGTTCTAAACCATCCGATTACCCTTATCCAATGGCAGTGACCACTTAACCCTCATCGACGACAACAACTGCTTGACCTTAATCGACGGTAAAAAAAATATCATAGATAGGTGAATCACGTCCATAAATTTTGATTTAATCAACGGTTTAGGTTTTAAATTTGTGTCACTATTGTATGATTGGTTGTTAAAAACTACGTGTCAATGTTCATCTCCATATGTTGCTATCATGGCAAATTTTCTAGATTTATCAGGATTTTTCCTTCCTTTCATAACAACCTTCCGTTTTGAGATTTGATCAACGACTAACGTTGTCCATCCATGATGTCTCCCATAATTGGTGCAAGGGTCCACTTTTCATTCATCTACATAAGTTTTAGGGTGGTCGATTTTTCCTTTGGTGCAAAATTTACCCACCACCTTGCATGGCGAGGATGGACTTTTATCGCCAAGTGTTATAATACCTTTTAATCACCCCAATGGGTAAAGAAGTAATATTTTAATATTTTACTACATTGATGGTATTTGGTCTTTTATCCTCCAGCGTGTCACTAGTCCATGTCATCTTCTTATTTTACATTCTGCTCTGTCATTCATGCTATATTTTATCCACGTGGTGTTCATCGTCGATGCCTACATTTTATGGCCAATTAAATTGGTCCACATCCTAGCTTGTTTGCCTTTGTGTGCACGTGTACCTAGTAGTCGATGAGGCTTGTGTAGTCATCTCTTTATGTTTCTTCAAAGGAAGGCATCCACATAATATTTTTCCAATTGATCATCGTCTTTGAAACATTTATTTTCAGCCCCCATGAATGTTTGCGCTTGCAAGAGGGGGTTTAAAAATTAGTGGCACATGGCACCATTTTGGGTGTACATGTCATTTGAGGGTTTCTCATTTATGCCTTCGTGGACACGCTTTAAAAGGGTTTTATTAATATTTTTTTATTTTTTTGTTCTTCCTAAAATATCACTGCCACATTTTCCTTATAATATTTGTTGACACACCTTTATCACTCATCTTGTCATTTTCTGAATTTCCACATGTCTCTTATACCTAGGGCTAGTTTGAATTTTGACACTTAAGAACATTTCATTGGTATGTGTTACGGATAACATCTACGAATGACGCTTATAGAATATTACTATAAAATATTGTTATAGAAGATTATTATAGAATATTGTTACAAAATATTATTATAGAATATCTACGAAAAATGTTTATAGAAGACATCTACAAAAAAAATTTACGGAAGACCTCTACGGAAGACCTCTACAGACAAAATATACGGAAGACCTCTACGGAATACTTCTATAGAAGACATCTATGGAAACTATAGTTGTTAAAGTTCATAAAATACTTTACCCGATTCTTCCCCCCACACTGTATTGTGAACTCTGTGTGCCTTTGTTTACCCCCCCTTTCTCCCAAACTATAATTTTGGCTATATAACCAAAAAAAGATTAAGTGTGTTTTATTTATATTATGGTGAATGATATAATAAAGAGTTTTATTTATGGGGGATTATTATAATAATTTTTGTGATTGTACAACCTCAATTTCATTAAGGATTATCCAAGTGAGAGAAAAAGAATGATTATAAAACTTGATATCAGTCATCAATGTATGCAAAAATAGATATCTATCAAAGGCTTGGGATATTTTAACTCACTTAGAAGAAATAGAATAGATATTATGATGAATTTTACTAAAGGATACAAAGTTTTGAGAGATACAAGCCACAATTTTGTAGGAGAAACAAAACTTTAGTAGTTCCATAGGAATTTATTTCTAACTTTTTCCTGCTTATGATATTCTAGATTTATTTCAAAAATCCTAGTGACTTTAAAAAAATTCATCTATTCATTTCACAAATCAATATGGTGTCAAATTTATCCTAATATTTTCAACCTTCTCAAGGACCAACTGTGTGTGCAACGAGTATTCATTTCCCATTATGAGTAAGTATTGAATAAAACAAGGGTCACTTATGCCAACAATCCAACTTATCTATGAGCATCCATAGGTCTTGTCTAGACTTAGTGCTACTTATGTAAGGATACCTTATTTCCAGACGGGTTTCATTTAACCCATTGCTGTAATGAGGATCACCTCATGGTTTTTGAGATACTAAGAATTCCAAGGATTCAAGCTCTTTTACCATTTTTTTTCTTGGGATACTTGCTCATTTTGAAAGGGAGCAAGGGATTGTTATTACTTTTTGGGGTTCTTTCTTATTTTTAGAGGAAGCAAGAAGATATTTTTGGGATACTTACTCGATTAGATGGAGAGCAAGGGATTTTTTTATGTGAAGAATGAAGGACGAGCTTGTCCTTTTTCCAAATTTTTAGTATTCTAGGCCATTCACATATATGGATAAGCAAGGGGAACTGTTCACTTTATGGCAATAGTAACTCATGAGTTAATCTCTCCAAATATCACAATGTTTTTATATGTTCAAACGTGTATAGTCCAAGAAAAACTTGATTTACTAGGAATAACTTACAACATCAAAAGATTGCTTGAATTTCAATGAAAATTTGCTCAAAACAATAGTGTTGTTTGAGTAATTGAAAAAAACCTATATTTTATCTAGAAAACAAGTTATTATGCAACATGTGGTAGCCATTTTCCTACAAGCTCTTTAAAGAAATATCCTCTTGGGCTATTTTTTGAAACATTGATACTGAAAATTGATGAAAATAAGATAGAAATACTACAAATATAGAAACTTCATGATGAAACAAAGGAAGCATACTCTTTTTTTTTTGTGAAGAGGGAGAAGTTATTATTCAATAGTGGTTGATTGTAGTTCAGATATGCACTGCAAATTGGCTTGCTACTTAAGGTGGTGTATGAATTCTTCCTTAGATAATGGCTTCTTGTAAAGTTTAAGCCTATGCCCATTTACTAGTAGTTTCCTTGTTGAATCATTTGTAGGCTTAATCTTAATTGTACCATTCTCGAATATATCCAAAATTTCATAGGGTCCTAGCCTTATTGTTCTCAATTTACCTTGAAATTCTTGGTAACGAGAGTCAAACAATAAGGTCCAATATCCTTATTGAAATATACATGGTACACTGTGTTTATAATGCCATTTATTTCATTGTTGTTGGATTATTTTAGTCCTATGTAATTCCTCTAGTCTCCTTTCATCTAGAATGTTTAACTTTTCCAATCTAGATTCCTGTGCTTTGTCCAAATTCATGTCAATTTGTACCACTGTGCAAAGGGTTTCTATCTCAAACTCGATGGGCATGATAGCTTTTTTTCCATAGACCATTTCATAAGGTGATAATCCTATGGTGTTTTTCCAAGTTGTGTTGTATGCCCATATAGCTTCTTTCAATATCTCAACCCAATCACCCCTATTAACATTTACGGTTTTTGTAATAATATTTTCAAGTTCTTTGTTCATAACTTCTACTTATCCATTGGATTGAGGGTGATATGGTGAGGTTTTCCTATGTTTTATTTGATAGACATAAACAAAATGTTCAATTAATTTGGAGAGAAATTGGGTTCCATGATCTGAAACTAACTCTCTAGGTGCTCCAAAGAATTGCATAATATTTTCATAAAGGAAATTAGCAACTGGTTCGGCTTGCGCTCGTGGTAAAGCTTTAACTTCAGCCCACTTAGTAACATAATCTATACACACAAGTATGTGTTAATTAACTTCACTTGGAGGGTCTATTGGTCCAAAAAATTCATTTCTCCTTTTCTCGAATGGTTCAAAAACTACCTACAAAACTAAAGGCATCTCCATTGAAGGGGTAGGCTTACTAGCTCTTTGAAAAGCATCACATATATCAACAAATTTATGGACATATCTATTCATGGTAGGCCAAAAGTAACCAGTTTGAAGTATTTTACTAACTGTCCTTTGGGTGGCATAATGTCCTCCACAGAATTCTTCATCCTCTTCTTGCACACATATTCTAATTACTTGGTCAGGATATTTTTTAAACAAGACTCCATGAATCCATATATAAGGAGTGCTTTTACGTATTAGTTTTCTACACTCATGTAGTGTATAGTTTTGAAGTATTTTTCTTGTTACTAAGTAATTTACAATATTAGCATACCAAGGAGTAAAAAATGAAAGAGCAAAAAAATGTTCATCTAGGAAATTATCAAGAGTTAACTCATCATCATCAAATATTTGCATACGAGATAGGTGATCTGCAATAATGTTATATTTTCCTACCTTATCTATGAATGTGATATTGAAATATTGTAGCAAAATAAGTCATATAACAACTCTATGTCCCATTGTTGCTTATTTTATTAAGTATTTAATGGCAGTGTGATTGGTGTAAACAAATACTTCATACCCTGTTTTGTAATGTCAAAATTTATTGATAGCATGGACTACAGCTAAAAATTCTTTTTCAGTAACAATGTAATTAAGCTTGGTTCCATTCAAATTTTTACTTACATAATAGATATCATAAGGTATTTTGTTCTCAACCTCTTGCAATAGTGCCCCTATGGCATAACCCGAAGCATCACAATGTATGTCGAATGGTAATTCCCAATTTGGTCCTCTCAGGATTGGAGTAGTAATCAATTTATCTTTTATAACTTCAAAGGCTTCTTGGCATGCTTTAGTCCAATTGAATTCACTTTCTTTGGTTAAGAGCTTAAGCATGGGAGCAGTGATTTTACTGAATTCTTTAATGAATATACGGTAGTATCCTACATGTCCTAGGAAACTTCTCACCTCTATTTGTGTTTTTGGAGGTTGAAGAGATTGAATAACTTGTATTTTTGGAGGATCTACTTTAACACCCTCTTCTAATATATAATTTCCTAGAACAATGCCTCATATCATCATCATGAAACACTTTTAATGACTCAAAGAGATTTTTTTGTCTTGGCATATAACCAAAACTTTTTGCAAGATTGACAAGATTTCTTCAAAGGTATTACCATAAACTATGAAGTCATCCGTATAGACTTCTACACACTCATTGATTAAATCAGCAAAGATAACTAAAAAAACTCTTTGAAAAGTGGAAGATGCATTGCATAATTCGAAATGTAAGACTTTATAAGCATAGGTTCCTACTGGACATGTGAAGGTTATATTTTCTTTATCTTCTTTAGCTATGGAAACTTGATTATAGCCACTAAACCCATCCAAAAAATAGAAATATTTCTTTCTAGCCAAGGTATCAAGAACTTGATCAATTAATGGTAATGGAAAATAGAATTTCTTTGTTACTTTGTTCAATTTCCTATAGTCCATATAAATCCTCCATTTACCATTCTTTTTAGGGACTATCACAAGAGGTGACACTCATTGACTGTCAAAAATTGGATATATAAATCTTGCCTTCAAGAGTTTAATGATTTCTTCTTGAACCACGTATTTCATAGCTAGATTCAATCTTCTTTGGGGTTGTCTTACTGGATAACATCCTTCTTTGATAAAAATATGATGGCTACAAACATTTGGATGTATACCTTTCATATCATCTTAGTTCCATGCAAATGCTAACTAATATTTCTTAAGCACGTCTATTAATTGTGATTCTTGTATGCCTGTGAGCTCATCACTGATATTCAAGGTTCTTCTTGGTATGATATCTATTTGCTTGTATTTTTTCGTGTTTGCATATATCCCCATTATCTCATGTTCAATAATATTTAAGTAATAGTCATATGGGATAATTTTTTGAGACTGACTTGTGCTTACCTCATTAATAGCCATAGCAGATTCAGATAAACAACCATTGTCTTAACCTTGATCTTCTTTTTTATTTCCTAAAAGTAATGGTAATGGTCCCTCAAAATCTTGTTGAATTTATTCGCTCATTGATTGATAAGGATTAGGTTTCATCAAAATAATGAGGGAAATCATACCATAATTGCTTTGGAAATTCTTCTTCTATTATTGATTCAAGGAATAGGCTAAGGTCTTTAGTATTCTTGCCATCAGAAATAGTCATATTTCCTGATCTATAGTGAATGTAAACATCAAATTTTACGAGCCATGGAAACCCTAGAATTAAATGATGTCCTCCTAACATTTTATTGGGTTTTAATACTATAAAATCTACAAGGTATTCCCATGAACATACAGAGACTATAACATCTTCTAGTTTTCCTTCTGGCTTGATAGTGGACCTATTTGCGATTTGGAGTACAATAGAAGTTGATTGTAATTTATGTACCTCTAAAGATTCTATTGTTTATTTAGTCATGATATTAATAGTGGATTCAAAATTGATCAAAATATTTTGCAAGTTTATATCACCAATGTGTACCGTGAGTATAGGTATTCCAGGATCTATGCATTTTGGTAATTATCTACCTCTCGTTATTATCTTAGACAATTATCCAATGAATTGAATAGTTTGGGATTCATTCTTATTTTTCCTTCCTGAATTTGTACATATGTTTTTAATGAGCTTGGAATAAATGGGTATATCCTTAATAGCTTGTAACAAAGGGATTTTGATAGTAACATTTTTGAATTCTTGAAGGAAGTTAAAGGCTGGCTTAGATGGTTCTTTGGTATTGCCAATATTTGAGGAAATAATATCTCTACTTCTTTCCTTTGAGGAATTTGGATCTCTTGCTATTTTTTTGGAATGTTTTCTAGAGAATTTTCTATTTCCTTTTCATTGTTATCCTTCTTTTCGAACAAATCTATAGTGGGTTTATCAAGATTTATGCGAATTACATTGTTTTCCAGTACTTTTATCGTTCTTAATTGAATTTTTTGACAAGGCACTATAGATATAGAACACATCTCACTAGTTTCATAGGCTTGTTGAACATTCTTGTTGTTGTTGAGATTAAGGATTTCTTGAGCCTTAAGAGGAAGTTGTTTATGAGGATAATTATTATTGACTGGAGGTGGAAGAAGTCTATTTTGAGGTGGATTTTGAGGGGCTTGTCCCCTAAATTGGTTTTGAAAGTTCTGTTATTGTGATAGATTTTGAGACCAACCAGATCCTCCCTGATTATATTGGCCATTAGTATTCCAACTGTTTTGACTTGACATTCCTTGATTCCATGGATGTGGATTTCCATAGGTATTGGCCATAAAGTGGGCCCATGGGGATATGTTTTAGTCTTGATTGTTTGAATAAGAGTTCCAATATGCCCAGTTTGGTACATTGGACCATTGATTAGGCCTTTGCGAGTTGGAATAACTAGGGTTTGACCAATTTGGTGGTCCATTAAATGGACTATTCCATATTTGAGCTACAAAATAAATTTATTCTACCTCTTCAACTTAAATTTCTTTTATGGCAAATTTAACAATGAATATGTATTTGTAGTTTTTAGTTTTGTGATTCTTATCACAAATTTTATAACAAGCAGCAATGTTGGAAATGTTTGTAATGATGAGAGGGCATTCTCTTAGGTTGTGATTTTTCCTACATCTGTGATAGTAAATTTCTTCATTGTCCAATTATTTTTGCTTCCTATCCATTAAATCCAAAGATGTAGTCAAGGTACTGAATGAATCTGTTTTTAATCCTTTCAACATATTTCCAAAATTTTCTCTTGTCACTCATGTAGATGTATACTTAGTACTCCTCAAAGGTTTATTTTTGGAATAGTTTCTACAAATATTTATAATCTCTTCAAACATCACAAGATGGATATCTCCTTTTACCATAAGGTTCAGAACCTCAAGGACATATTATTTTAGTCCTTTTAGAAAGAGTTCTTTTAAGATTTCTTCATCAAGGTCTATATTTAATCTAGACCCAACAAATAGAAATCTCTCAAAGTAATCCTCCAAAGATTTTTCTTCATTTTGATTCATGCAGAATAGCTCAAATTTCTTATCCCTAACTCTACAATATTCTTGATATCATTCAAGGAATAGCTCTTTTAATCCATGTTCTCCATCCCATTGATTACAAATATTTTCTCCTAGACCCATGAACCATATTAAAGTTGCATATTTAATAGTAGAGGGAAATAACCTTAGCTATTTTTCATTGGTGGTGTAAAAGTAAGATCAACACACCACCTCTAATTCGAAAAGAAAAGCATCCGGATCTTCGTGTGGTTTCCCATGGAAGGTGGAAAATACAGAAATAGAGATTGACTTTGATTCTCTTGTTGTCCCATCTGTATGTAATATTGGGAAGGAAAATGTCTTTTTTTACCCATTTCTTCTCTGGTCTCTATTCAATATTTTTCCATCCCCCCTTTTGTTCTCTTCTACTTCTCCCTACCCACTTTGCTCATCAACCATAACTGAATGTAATATTTTAAGAATTGGACCAGGTATGGCTTCAATAAAAAGAAAAGAAGGATCTATGTGATTTTCAAATTTTTGTTCAGGTAATAAATATGAGTCGGGATCTTGTTCTAGGATTTTAGCTTGATTGGTTGATGTTGTTGTTTCAAGATCTTTTAACTTATAAATTCCAGACTGCCTACTAAAGTCTCTTTGGAAATTTCCTTCTGATTTTTTGATCTTTATAAATCTTCCCTTAGAATATCTAGGTCTACTCATGAATTTTCTAAGTTCTCTTATTTTTGCAACACATCTAATCCTCTTTGAATTTTCTATGAATTATTGGATCAATTTGTTCGAGTGTCATTAAGTGTTCTTCTTCAAAATCGAAATGGTCTATCACTAATTTAATCAATTGAATAAGAAAATATTGTGTTGGAGTGGGGTTAGTATTTCCAAATTGTAACTCACATCGTAAATATTGACACAACTCTCTAAAGTGCATAGCTCTAGGTATCTTGTGATATTTCTTGCTATATTCTAGGGCTACTTCTCTCTTTTTTTATTTTTGCAAGGAAGTTGTGAATAATGAGGGAGTCTTCAAAAATTGATTCCAAGGGTTAATTATTGGATTTATTGTTGCTCTTCTATCCCAAATTCAATGCTCACAACTCCTTCCAAGATACAGATAAGATGAATGGTAGGGAAACCCTAGATTTTTTGTTATGTCAATCCTTTTGATTTCCTTCAGCTCATCTGCTTTCTTTTTGATAATGTCAATGCATTCACATAGACACTCCCACTCCTTACTAGATGTTCAATTTACTTGCTCAAATAGAAGGTTAGGTAGCAAAACATCCAATCCAACAATATTTCACTTACGAGGAAGATGTGCCCATACCTTTTGTTTGATGAAGAATTGACCTCAAAACCTGTCTCAATCACAATCAACCTCTTTGCCAATCTTAAAGGTTAGGTAGCAAAAGCCTTCTCAAAATTTCATTCAAATATTCCCTCAAAATATTTCACCATACAAAGCATTAAATCTCAATTACACCTTATAATATCCACTCTTAAAAATGATTAGCAAAAATTAAACAATTCACTTCAACAATTGATTTCCTTTATCCACCTTATTACTCCTCTCAAATATTTAACACAATAAGACTTTATTTTAAAAATAAAATATAATCTCCTTTAAAACCTTATTACTCCATCCAACTCCTAATCATCAAAAACCACAATAATAATTTTTAATTTTTATAAACCTTATATCTCCCTCCTAACAAAACTTCATGCCCATTAAAACCTTAGGATAAAATTTAATTTCAAAATTAAATACCTCTTTTACCCTCGGTGGGATTCGATACCCCACTACGCTACCACCAATGCCCTAGCCGCAGCTCAACTACTGCGTGATCTAGAGACTCACCTTGGAAGACAAAAGTTCTTTGTGCGCTTTGTCTTCTATGTTGACGTCCAAAATGAAAATGACCATGCAAAAACACTGCCATCGAGATTTGATCATGGCTCCTCCCACCTTGCAAAGTCTCAACACACACCCGCTTGCCACTAGACCAACTACCTAGTTGGCTATGAGGCTTTAAGCCTCCTTCATTTTGTCCCTTCGATGGCTGCCAAGTAAACACAAAAATTCATATTTTTCCTTGCACAAAAATCATGAAAATTGTAGGCTCACAAATGTGAATCGATCGAAGGTAATTTCTAAGACAACTAATGCACATGGTATTTATACCATTGAGCCATCTCCCTTTGGACTTCGGTAAAGGGGGAAACTTCGTATGACATCGGTGCTTAATAAACAAATTTTTGCCCTTATAACCCTAACCTTAGGGTTAATTAAATTAAGCTATAAATTAATTAAAAATAAAATTATTATAATTAATTTATAATTAATTTAATAACTTTAAGGTTAATTAAATTAAATTATAAATTAATTTATAATTAATTTAACCACTTTAGGTCTTACCATTAGACCTTTAATATTATAATGAAATATTATAATATTATTTTTCTTGGGCCTTCCTATTGCTCCTTTAGACCTTATTTGACCACCTTGAATATTATAATATTAGATATTATAATATTATTTCCCTTAGGCCTAGAAGCAATCTTTCTCTTGTACTGCTTACTAAAACTAACTCTCGGCATCCTTCCTTTTGCATTGTTCACTGAAACTGACTCTTGACATCAATGACAACAAATCTTGCTCATATTTCCAACAATATCCCCCTTTGTCATTGATGGTAACCCATTTAACTTTTACCATTTCCTTTACCTTTTTTTTTTCTACTCCCCCTGAGAAATAGCTCCCCCTGACTGAATGCTCTCCTCCTAACTCAAATATCTCCCCATTTGACATCAATGGCAAAGGGTCACCATTGGGGCTTGGGGCTAAGAATGAGACTCTTATATTAGCCCCTCCCCCACCTCCTCTTGAGGTGGTTAATTATGGAGTGATAGTATTTCTACCCCCAGCATACACTGATATTTGCCATTTTCTACTTTCTTCCTCAATTGATCCTTTTGATTTCTCTGACTGTTCATGTTTGTGCTTGTCTCTAGAAGTTCTGCTCTACACCACTTGGCTATATGCCCAACATTATTGCACTTATAACACTTAATGTTGTTATTTATTAAAGGTGCAAATGTCTTGGGATTTCTCATGGTGAAGCCATATCCATTCCTATCATGAACCCTATAATTTATTGCCTTGTGACCAAACTTATTACAAGAGTAGCAATACCCTTGAAAAAAATACCTATTTTTAAAATTCCCATATTCCTATATTTCATGTGTCCTATAATATGTAGCCTTGTACCCAAACCTGTGATATGAGAAGCATCATCTATTGAAACTATTTTACCTTAACCCCATTGATCTCTTAGTATCTTCTACCCTATGTTATTTCTTGTTTCATTCATTCCTCATTTGTGCATTGTTCCTTTTCTTGTTGAACTTTCTATTGTTCAACTCTTCCTTAGATGTATCACTCTCTCTTAAACTTTCTTCTTTTGAATTTTATTCTTCCTTGGAGCTTGATATTGACTTCTTTTCTTGTTCTCTATTTTCCTATTCAAAACCAAGTCCTGTCTTGTTTGATGAAGATATTTGTATCTTGATAATCTTATCCAATTTATTTGAGCTTCTCCTAAACCTGTGTAGATTTTCTTTACTCTTTTAATTCCTTTCTTAATGAAGATACTTCATACTCTAACATTTCACATTCTAAAACCTTAGCCTCTAACCTCTCTTTAAATTTTCTTGCCTTCGCTATTGAGTTGGTTATATCTTCTATAAGCTTTCCTTTCTCTTCATCATATTCTTGAAATTGAAGCTTGAGTTTTGAGTTCTGCTTTCTTACCTTCCTTAATGCATCAAGGGTAGAAATAATCTCACCCTCAAGATCAACTTCTCCTTTATATAATTCTTCCTCTATTTCTTTACCTTTAGGATCATCTTCATTCCTTTCTAATTTATTTCTACTAGAAGTACTTCCTTCTTATTCTATTTCAATAAGAATACTTTTCTCTTTTGGACCTTCAAATGTATCTTCATATTCATCATCACTAAAATTGAAACTATTCTTTGTACAACTATCTTTAATATGACCAAAGTTACCACATATAAAACACAAGATAATCATTGGTAACACGTTCCTAACCACTCCTTTTTCTTTTGCCAAAAATAGAATTTTATATTCATCATTATTTGAGTAACTTTCATCACTGTCACTTGAACTCGTACCTACCTTGTATGCATAGAAACTCTTCTTATGACTTTGAAAAACTTATTTTCTTTCTTGCCTTGTCCATCCTTGCTATTCTTTTGGTACCTGTGTTTTCCCGTTTCCCTATCCTTATGATCCTATTTTTCTTTATTATTGTTATTTCTAGTCTCTGGATAATCAGTTGCATAGTGACCATATTTACCATAATTAAAACATCTAACTGATTACGTACCTTTATAATTTCTTGAGTCCTTGTTCCTTCTACCATAATTTGCTTCTTCATCACTGGATAACTCATTACGTGAAACTAACTTCTTATCCTTTGTCTTCTTAGTAACTTTGAAGGCTTCTTATTTTTGGGGAATATGTTCCTCTTTTATTCTCATCTCAAAATCTGTGAGAAATCCATGTAATTCATCCCTTGTCAAAAGTTTAATGTCTTTTGAATATTCTATACTTGACATATTTTCACTATACATTTTTGGGAGTGACCTCAAAATCTTATCGCAAACATCTCTTTGTTCAACCTTAAGCCCAAGTCCTTGCATGGAGTTAACAACCTCATCTACACGAAGTAGATATGCAACAATTTTTTCCTCATCCTTCATTTTTAGGTCTTCAAATGTTCTCTTGTAATTTTGCAATTTTGCTCTTTTGACCTTTTTTTCTCCCTCATATATACCTTTCAACTTATCCCAAATTTTCTTTGTTGATTTGCAATGCATAACCTTTATAAACTACGTTTCACACAAACCCTTTAAAATTTCATCATTGCCTTTGAATTATTCAGATGTAGTATCTTACCATATTTATCTGTAGGTGGAGTAGCCTACGGTATGTATCCATTCTCAACTGGTTTCCATATTTCATTTCCAAGTGCCATTAGGTGAATCTTCATCCTCATACTCCAAAGCACATAATTGTTCTTATTGAACAATGGTGTTGAATTACCTAAAGATCCATTCTAAGAATCCATATGTGTTCTTGAGAGATTTTTGTTCAAGTTGTTAAACTGTTTTGAAGGAACCTGCTCTTATACCAATTGAAGAACATAATCTTATACTGAGAGGGAGGGGGTGAACAGTATAAGATCACTTTTTACTTTTCTTTCCCAAAAAATATTATGCAATATATCAATAGTAATATCAAAAATAGTAATCAAAGCAATGCACAAATCACCATACATAATAGAGACACCAATTTAACATGGTTCACCCAATGTGGGCTACTCCACAGAGAAAATATTTCACTAAAATTTTCTCAATAATTCTCTTGGTAATCCTTCCCTATTACAATGTTTATGGACCTCTATCCAAATAATACACCATTCCCCTAATTAAGTTCATGGATATCTATCCACAAGAGACACCAATACCCTAAGATTATTTGTGAAACTCGATTCATAGGAGAACTCCTCCTCTAGTCTGGTTGGTGATCCTCTAGAGGACTACTACCTCCACTACACTAGCTTATGGATATCTCTCCACTGAATAATTTGTCCTCACTCAGAAGATATCTATCCTCACTGACCTGGCTAATGTATCTCCATCAACTAGAGACTGTTGTCCTCTTCTCTGTCACCTCCAAATCTTGCTCTCAGCTTTGTTTCAAATCTACACTAAACACAGTCCTTTGGTCTAGCATAAATATGCTCAATCTCTATCTCTAATCTACACTAAACACAGTCCTTCAGTCTAGCATAAATCTGCTCAATATCTATCTATGATTTACACTAAACACAGTCCTTCGGTCTAGCACAAATCTGCTCAATATTTGTCTCTGATATGGCACAAACATGTCCTCAAATTTACACCAAACTCTATCCTCAAATTTTTCCTCAAGCCTTAACACAAAGCTTTATCCAATTACAAATCAACTCTGCTATATCTTTCCCAAACCTTAACTCAAGTTTTGAACAAATCAATCAATCAACTCTGCTCAAAAGTCTTCTCAAAGACTTACCTCAAATTTGTCCAACAAGTCCTCACTAGAACTTGTCTAATCTACTCAACAAGTCTTCACCAAGACTTATCTCAAATATGCATTGTAAGCTTCCACAAAAGCTTACCCAACTCAGTCCTTAAGTCCACTATAGGACTTAATTCAAATCTGCTCACAAGCTAACAAAAAACTTGCTTAACTCTGTCTTGAAGTCCACTCTAGGACTTACTCAAATTTGTCCACTAGCTTTCACAAAATCTTATTCAATTCAACTCAATCTATCACAGAAAACCTCTTCAATCACACAAACAAGTTTCACACATAATTTTGTTTTAATCTCATAGAAACATATAGAGAATGGTTAGAGACTCAATATATTTCACACTCACATAATACTTAATCACTTTCAAACTCTTTTTTTTAAACACAGAAACATATAGAGAATGGTAAGAGAATTAATATGTTTCACACTCAATCACTTTCAATCTCTTTATCAAATTAGTAAAGAACAATTTATTTCACAGAACTTGAACTATCACTCCAACACTTCCAATCAACTAAGCTCAATTAACTCCACTCAACCAATGAAGGCTTATTCAACAATGCTTATCAAACAAGATTTTTAGCATCAACTTTCATTCTAGAAAACCCACATCAATCAACATTGGATAGCTTAAAACCAAACTCAACAATGCTTATCAAGCAATTATTTTCACTCTAACTTAGCATTCACAACATCCAATCCAACAATATTTCACTTAAAATGAAGACGTACCCATACCTTTTGTTTGATGAAGAATTGACCTCAAAGTCTGTCTCAATCACAATTAACCTCTTTGCTAATATTAAAGGTTAGGTAGCAAAAATCTTCTCAAAATTTTATTCAAATATTCCCTCAAAATATTTCACCATACAAAGTATTAAATCCCAAATACACCTTATAATCTCAACTCTTAAAAATTATTAGCAAAAATTAAACAATTCACTTCAACAATTAATTTCCTTTATCCACCTTATTACTCCTCTCAAATATTTAACACAATAAGACTTTATTTTAAAATAAAATATAATCTCCTTTAAAACCTTATTACTCCATCCAACTCCTAATCATCAAAAACCACAATAATAATTTTTTATTTTTATAAACCTTATATCTCCCTCCTAACAAAACTTCATGCACATTAAAACCTTAGGAAAAAATTTAATTTCAAAATTAAATACCTTGTTTACCCTCGGTGGCATTCAATCCCCTGCTGCGCTGCCACCAGCCCCTAGCCACGACTCAACTACCACATGAGCTAGGCACTCACCTTGGAAGGAAAAAGTGCCTTGTGCAGTTTGTCTTCTATGTTGGCATCCAAAATAAAAAATGACTACGTAAAAAAACTGTCATTGGGATTCGATCATAGGTCCACCCACCTTGTAAAGTCTCAACACACAGCTGCTTACTGCTAGCCCAACTACCTGGTTGGCTACAAGGCTTTAAACCTCATTCCTTTTGTCCCTTTGATGACAACCAAGTAAACACAAAAATTTATCTTTTTCCTTGCATGCAAATCACAAAAATCATAGGCTCTCAAATGTGAATCGATCGAAGGTAAGTTCTAATTCAACCAATGCACATGGTATTTATACCATTGTGCCATCTCCCTTTGGATGTCGAAGAGGGGGAAACTTCGTATGACGTTGGTTCTTAATAAACAAATCTTTTCCCTTATAAACCTAACCTCGGGGTTAATTAAATTAAGTTATAAATTAATTAATAATAAAATTATTATAATTAATTTAATAACTTTAAGGTTAATTAAATTAAATTATAAATTAATTTATAATGAAATTATTATAATTAATTTAACCACTTTAGGTCTTACCATTAGACCTTTAATATTATAATGAAATATTATAATATTATTTTTCTTGGGCTTTCCTATTTCTCCTTTAGACCTTATCTGATCGCCTTGAATATTATAATATTAGATATTATAATATTATTTCCCTTAGGCCTAGAAGCAATCTTTCTCTTAAATTGCTTACTAAAACTGACTCTTGACATCCTTCCTTTTGCACTGCTCACTGAAACTGACTCTTGACATCAATGACCACAAATCTTGCTCATATTTCCAACAAAATGAGCATATTAAAAACTATCTTATAAATACCCTTACTTCAACTTAGAATATGGGATAAATATTGCTTAGCCTTTAATAATTGTTATTATTATTAAGGTGAATTGATCTTGATTTAAGTCTAATTTTCTAAATGTTAAGATTGTCTTGGCATGATTTTAGATGAGAATATTAATTTCATAAGTGAATCCTGATGATGACATATAGATGTATTCCCCCTTATGTTATTAAGTTATGAGTTAAGGAGAGTGATAAAACTTGACCCTCGCAATTGGTACATAGGGGAAGATGAGGAAAGTTGATTGGAAAATATGAAAGATGAGAGAGAGGGTAGGGTAACGAGTTGGGAGACTAAAAAATATTTTGTATTGCAAGCACTAAAAAACTAAGCTCTCACCTCCTGATTTCAAGGAAAATTACCATGACTCAAAACCAACATTGTGAACACCATGGTGACCTAATCAAATTGACCATGCTAACAAGGGTTGCACAAATACAAATCTTGGCACTAATGATTTTTTTTTTGTTTTTTCTTTTTAATTTAAAATTTATATTGGTGATTTTTCATGCTATCAACATAATTATATGGTACTAACTAAATATAGATATGATTTTGAATAAAAAGTACTAATGATTTTGTACTTGGGTGGTGCTTGTGATGCCATGTCAAAAGTTACAAATTTGATTTGAGAAATAGGGTTTGAGATAAATGTGATTAGGATCTATGATTAAATTGATGATCGATGACTAATTAAGAAAATATTGATTGATAAATAATTTGATTAAAAATAAATGATAATTGGAGTAGATCAATTTTTAGGAGATTGATGTAAATTTTGCTTATTTATTAGGATAGGTAAATGTTTGATTGGAGTGATGTGATTCAATTTAATTTATTGATAGAATAGGATGTTGATTTGAATTTGGTGTTTGATTAGATTTTGCCAAATGGCAAAAAAAATTTAAAAGGCCATTTGACCTCATATTTTCACCTTTTTATTATATTTGGTTGTTTGCACATTATTCTCAAAGGAAAAATAGTAACTCTAAACTATTTTTCAAGATCATATCAAAGATTTTACACCATCTAGAGAATACTTTAATCATCTTCTATATATTTCAAAGGTAAATTTTTGATAAAACATTAGGGGTTTGTTAAGTTTTTTCTTTTTATTTATTTTTTCTCAAGCATGTAGGCTAGGCCCTAGGGCATTAGAGTAGTTACTTATTTATCTCTCTCTTTCCTTACCTTTGGAAAAATAGATGGCTTATTCAAATGATATCCATGGAATTATTGTGGAAAATAATGATCCTCATTTAATTTAAACTGAATTAAGTCCTTAAAGCATATCCCCAAGTCTAAGCCTAGGAAGAGATCCAATGTAGAAGTGTGGAATTAAGGTAAACTTGTCGAATCAAGTGTTTTATAAACACTATAGTAGGAACATGTGAGGAGGTATCCATCATCTCAAATACTATTTTCTTGGAAAACTACAACATTATATGGACCCTTGTCCCAGAGTAGATGTGTTGATTAAAAATGAGGTGAAGGTTTGGTTGTGTATCAAAGAGGCCAAAAAATAGAGCATAAAAAATAAGAGTTATAGTGGGATATGAAGTGGGACCTTAGGCCTACTTTTATGGATATGGGACCTATAGAGAGGGGGAAACTACCCTACCACATATGATTCTCTATTGGATATTTTGAGAGTTGAGGTGACCATGGGGATATGTTGATTCCTCTAGACTTGGGGGCTTGGGGATTAAAGGGGTCACCAAGAATGATTTAAAGTGTATCTTAGGTTGTTATTAGTTGGTGCATGTTAGAAATATTGAGTTGTCATTGATGTCAAAGGTAGAAATATCTTCAAGGATGGAATGTTGATGTCACAGATAGAAATATATTTAAGGATGAAATGTTGAAATCAAAGGTGAAAATATCTTGAAGGAAGAAATATTGATAGGTCATTAATGTTCAAGGCAAATATCTTCAAAGGTGATTTTATATGCTTTAATATTTAAATATTAAAGTGGGAGGCCTATATTTAAATCAAAGGATTTAAATATAGTTTAAATATTTAAATGTTGGGCAAACTCCTTAATAGCACCATGCAAAAGGAATTAAATTTAAATTTTATGGTTCGACCATGCAAAAGGTTGAAAATTCAAATATTCAAAAAATGTTCTGTTGACTTCATTGGGCATGCATGAAGAAGCATATAAATATGAGCTCCTAAGTTCACTTTGAAAAATTCCATGTAATTCGAATAATATCGTTCGAGCGAAGAGCAAAAGCGAGAAGGAGGGAGGAGAGGAGCCCGGGTTTTGGCAGTGTTAAAGCAGAAAGAAAACTTTAAACATTGGTTTGTGCCACTTCTATCTCAACCAAGTGGTTAGACCAGTTGGTAGCCTAGATTACACTAGGGTGCTATGTTACAAGAGGTTAAGTGGTCGAATATCTTCGACATCATTTTGTTGAAGAGTTGAAGATAAAGCTCCAAAGTATTTAAATAGTGTTTTGGCACCTTTGGTTCTATCCACTGGGGTAGCCCAGTTAGTTGCCTAGCTTGTGTGGAGTGCTACTATGCAGGAGGTTAAGGGGTCAAATCTCTTCAATGTTGTTTTGCTAAAGAATTGAAAATAGAGTGTCGAAGGAATTAAATATTTTTTTGTGCCTTTTGGTTTCATGTGCTGCATTAGTGCATCTGGTCACTAGCCCAAGTTAGTGAAGAGAATTACATAAACATATTCTAGAAATAATGCAGAAATAATAACTAAGGAAATAATGACACCATTCAATGCACATATAACACACAAGATTTACCCTGGTTCACCCGATTTGGGCTAGTCCAACAAACAAGAGTCTATCCTCCTTGATATATTATTCTCTCTCTTGTCCCTCAAATGGGGCATTACAATAATTATATAAGGAAACTCATACAACCCTAAACCACCAAGTGGTATTAGGGTACCGTGGATACAACACCGTGGGCTAAACCACCCACACCCACTAACCACCCACCAACCGTGGAAATCCCGAGGGCCGCTCCAAAAGTAGCGATAAAAGTAGGTGAAAAGTAGCGATAAAAGTAGGACAATTCAACCATTTCAAGAAGAAGAAAAGGTGCACATGATAGTGGAAGAAGAGCAAGGTATTAGCATCTCCAAGTCAACACACAAGTAAGTTATCCAATGCTATACTTGAGCTACCTTTAAAATGTAATAAATGTGAGATATGTGGAAGTGACAAACTTAATGGATGTAAAGAACATATTGATCATCTGAATCTTACTAAATTAGTGCATATCATTCTCCAACTATTCTTGAAGATATTTGGGTAGAATATGTGTGTATTGTTGTTAGTTGAAGAAGCAAAAAAAAAATTATAGATCATATTTGTGAGAAGATTTATGCATTGTTTATGACCGAATTTGGGAGTAGATGAGCAGATTTGTGAGAAAATTTATGCATTGTATATTACTGGATTTGGAAATAGATGAACAATATTTGTGAGTAAATTTTTGGAGCATATTAGAGTAGTGTTTGTGAGAATATTTGAGAAGGTTTTGTGAGCAAATTTTGGAACATATTTGAGCAGGTTTTGTGAGCAGATTTTGGAGCAGATTTGAGTAGGTTTTCTAGAGCAAATTTTGAAATAGATTTGAGTAGGTTTTATGAGCAGGTTTTGGAGTAGATTTGAGTAGGTTTTGTGAGTAGGTATTGGAGCAAATTTGAGCAGTATTTGTGAGCAGGTTTGTGAGAAATATTTGAGGATAGACCTAAGCAGGGTTTTGACTAGACTTAAGAGAGGGGATTGGTGTCTCATGTGGATTGGTGTCCATGAAATTCAGAGGGGATTTGTGTCTCCTATGGATTTATGTTCATAAAATTGAGAAGGGATTGGTGTCTCATGTGGATTTGTGTCCACGAACTTGAGCAAGGGGATTCGTATCTCTTGTGGATTGGTGTCTATGGATATTATAATAGGGGATTGGTGTAACCTATGGGTTGGTGCCCACAAAATTTATTGAAAAAATATATAAGCAATATTTTGTCATGGTTTTCTCCCAAGAGGTATTTTCCACGTAAAATATTTCTCTTATGTGTGTGGTGATTTTTGCATTATTTCATTATTGCATTGATATTATTTGAATTTATTGCTTTGGAAATAAAAGAGAAAAGTTTTATCTTATATTTTTCACCCCCTCAAGTATAAGCTTGTGTTATTCAATTTGTATCAGAGCGGGTTCCTTCATGAAAGCCTAACAACTTGAAGGAAGATCTTACAATAACACACATGGCTATCCAAGAAGCATTTTCATAAAATAGGGCACCAATGTTTGATGGAACTAACTATGTTTTATGGAGCTAATGATGCAAAATTATTTGTTGGTACATGGTTGTGATATATGGAAATCCGTTGAGAATGGGTTCACACCACCTACAACTCCTCCTACGGATAGAGATGTCAAGAAACTATTTGAAAATAATGCTAGGGAAATTAATTCAATATTAAGTGGCTTATGTGAATTAGATTTTGTGAAATTCATGCAATGCACTTCAACAAAAGAAATATGGGACAAGTTACAAAGAACAAATGAAGGAGATGATAAGGTAAAAATGGTAATACTTCAAACCCACAAAAGAAAGTTTGAAGACTTGAATATGAAATATAAGGAAAATATTTCTAAGTATCTACTTCGAGTTGATGAGGTTGTCAACACTATTCATGGAATTGGAGAAAATATTGAAGACTCTAATATTGTTTAGAAAATCTTAAGGTCACTTCCCATGAGATGAAGTATATTAAAACCTTAAGCATGGATGAGCTACATGTAATTCTCACATCCTATGAGATGAGGATAAAAATGATCAAAAATCCAAAAGGGAAGCAACATTTAAAGATTCAAGGAAGACAAATAATAAGGAACTAGAATCAAGTAGCAGAGAAGAAGCTAACTTCGTGCAAAGGAATAAGAAGGGTCCAAGAAAACACAAAGGTATGCATTATGTGAAATATTTTAATTGTGGTAATCTTGGTCACTATACATCTAATTGCCCACAAGATAGAAGTAGCAGGAGTGAAGAAGAAAATAAATATGAGAAAAAGAAAGAAAGAAAATTTTATCATGAAAGGAACAATAGGTATGGTCAAAACAAGCATGAGAAGAAGATCTTTCAAAGAATCAAGAAGAGTTTTTATGTTGAAGAAGCAAGCAGTTCTTCCAGCAGCAGTGATGAAAGTCTCTCAAATAGTGAAAGAGAAGAAATATTATTTTTGGCCATACAAGAGAAATAAGATGCTCCTATTGTTAAAGACCAAGAAGAAGAGAGATTCAGAAAGTGAAGAAGAAGCCATGGTTAACATTGAAGAGGAAATTGTTGTTGCTCTTAAATATTTGAAGAGGGTTAGAAAGAAGAACTCAAGATTGAAGGCTCAAGTACAATAGGATGAGAATACAAAGGTAAAGTAGTCACAAGAACTCATTGAAAAGTTGAAGAGACATAGCAAATTGAATAAGGTATGGCTAATGGCTAAGTAGTTAAAGGCAAAAGAGTTGGAATGTGAAAAATTGGAACATGAATTTGTCTCTCTAAGGAAGGAAGTGGAAGAATCTAATGATAAGCTACATGGGTTTGAGAAAATCTCAAAAATCATGGGTGACATTATCAAAGCATAGAGATCTTTAGTTATAAATATTGGACTTGGGTTTGAATAAGGTCAAAAGAAACAAAAGGGAGAGTCAAGCTCAAAAGGAAAAGAGGCATAAAAGAAAATGATTAAAGAGGAACCTAAGACCTATGTTGATGTGTGTAGAAGTGGAAGCATCAAGGAGGATGAAAACAAAGCATCATAAAGGAAAAAATTCCATCATAAAAACAAAAATGAGAGAACCATGCCGTAATATCCTCCAAGGCAATTAGACAGGTTTCAATATATCTTTCATGGTTATTATTTCTCATGTAACCATTTTGGTCATAAAGCTGTAAATTGCAAAATCAGTTCTATGAATGATTTTGGCTTAACCAAGAGGAATTTAAATTCATTTTCACATCCTATGGACTACAACATCATATATTACAAATGTAACAAATTTGGGCATATATGTAGATGGTGTAGAATAGTGTTCCCTAAATTTTCGAAGTCAAGAAAAAAGGAGAATGGTCAAAATGTTCAAAAGGGTATGATCTCCAAAGTTTGAAGAAATAAAATGAAACAAGAAGAGGAGCATAGTAATTTAGGAGTTCATTCCCATCTCATAAATGAAGTCTCAAAGAAGAGAAGGTAGTGGGGGGTATTGTCAAGTGAATTATATTACAAGCCCCAAGGAGCCTTTGCCATTGATGTCAAAGGAGGAGAGTGTTTAGCAAGGGGGAGAGGCTTGTGATACTATTTAGTAAAGGTTAGTTTCATTGTAGGATTTCCATCAATGACAAAGGGGGATATTTTTAGAAATATTGAGTTGTCATTGATATCAAAGGCAGAAATATCTTCAAGGATGAAATGTTGATGTCTCAGACAAAAATATCTTCAAGGATGAAATATTGAAGTCAAAGGTAAAAATATCTTCAAGGAAGAAATATTGAGTTGTCATTAATGTTCAAGGCAGATATCTTCAAAGGTGATTTTATATGCTTTAATATTTAAATAAAATTTAAATATTAAAGTGGGAGGTCTATATTTAAATCAAAGGATTTAAATATAGTTTAAATATTTAAATGTTGGGCAACCTCCTTAAGAGCATCATGCAAAAGGAATTAAATTTAAATATTATGGGCCGACCATGCAAAATGTTGAAAATTCAAATATTCAAAAAATATTGGGCCGACTTCATTGGTTGTGCATGAAGAAGTATATAAATATGAGCTCCTAAGTTCACTTTGAAAAATTCCACTCAATTCAAATAATATCGATCAAGCGGGGAGTGGCAGTGAGAAGGAGGGAGGTAGGAGTGCAGGTTTTGGCAGCATCACAGCGGAAAGAAAACTTTAAATATTGGTTTGTGCCACTTCTATCTCAATCGAGTGGTTAGACTAGTCAATATCCTAGCTCACGCTAGGGCACTATGTTGCAAGAGGTTAAGGGGTCAAATCTCTTCGATGCCAATTTGCTAAAGAGTTGAATACAGAGCTACAAATGATTTAAATAGTATTTTTGCATCTTTGGTTCCACCCGATGGGGTAGCCCAGTTGGTTGCCTAGCTTGTGTGGAGTTCTATTGTGCAAGAGGTTAAGGGGTCGAATCTCTTCAATATCATTTTGTTAAAGAATTGAAAACAGAGCATCGAAGGAATTAAATATTGTTTTGTACCTTTTGGTTTCATGTGCTATGTTAGTGAAACTGGTCACTAGCCCAAGTTAGGGTGTTGCACTTCTAGAGGTCAAGGGATCAAATCCCATCTGCGGTTGTGTAAGGTATTTATAAATTTTATTTTATTAAATTTGATAAAAATGAAGATATAGAGTATAGTATTGGGATTTGATTTTTGCAAATGATAAAAGGGGAGATATAAGGCATAGTATTGTGATTTAATTTTTGCAAATTATAAAAGGGGAAATATAAGGTACAATATTGTGATTTGATTTTTGCAAATTATAAAATTGGAGATATAAGGTGTAATGTTGTGATTCCATTTTTGCAATTTAGTAAAAAGAATATGTTGTTAGAATAAAGCTTTATATTGGAAATTTTAAAATGGAGATATAAGGAGTTATTTTTAAGCTTTATTATGTATGTTTTTGAAAGAAGTGATAAGGGTTTTAAGTTGTAGATTTGATATTCAAATAAAAAATGGAAAAATATAATTATTTTCCATATTTGAAAAGCACATGCAAGAGGAAGATCATCATCACTAAGGCAGATTTGGAGGGCACATATTTGGAACAAGTCAAGGTGTCAAGTACACATATTCACCCAAGCATTCAATTGATAAGGAAGAACAATTCAACCATTTCAAGAAGAAGAAAAGGTGCACATGATAGTGGAAGAAGAGCAATTTATTAGCATCTCCAAGTCAACACATAAGTAAGTTATCCAATGCTAGACTTGAGCTACCTTTAAAATGTAATAAATGTGAGATATGTGGAAGCGACAAACTTAATGGATGTAAAGAACATATTGGTCATTTGAAGCTTACTACATTAGTGCATATCATTCTCCATATGTTCTTGAAGATATTTGGGTAGAATATGTGTGTATTGTTGTTAGTTGAAGAAGCAAAAAGAAAAATTATAGATCATATTTATGAGCAGATTTATGCATTGTTTATGACTGGATTTGGGAGTAGATGAGCAATATTTATGAGCATATTTATGCATTGTTTATGACTGGATTTGGGAGTATATGAGAAGTGTTTTTGAGAATATTTATGCAAGGTTTTGGAGTATATTAGAGAAGTGTTTGTGAGCATATTTGAGTAGGTTTTGTGAGCAAATTTGAGCAGGTTTTGTGAGCAGATTTTGGAATAGATTTGAGCAAATTTTATGAGCAAATTTTGGAGTAGATTTGAGCAGGTTTTGTGAGTAAATTTTGGAACAGATTTGAGCAGGTTTTGGAGTATATTTGAGCAGGTTTTGGAGTAGATTTGAGTAGGTTTTGAAGCATATTTGAGCAATGTTTGTTAGTAGGTTTGTGAGCAATATTTGAGGATAGACCTAAGCAGATTTTTGACAAAAATTGAGATAGGGGATTGGTGTCTCCTGTGGATTGGTGTCAATAAACTTGAGAGGGGATTGGTGTCTCCTATGAATTGGTGTCCATGGGCTTGAAAGGGGATTGGTATATCCTATGGATAGGTGTCCACGAAATTGAGAGGGGATTGGTGTCTCATGTGGATTAGTGTCCATGAACTTGAGTAAGGAGATTGGTGTCTCCTGTGGATTGGTGTCCACAAAAATTATAATAGGGGATTGATGTCTCCTGTGGTTTGGTGCCCAAAAAATTTATTGAAGAAATATATAAGAATATTTTGTCATGGTTTTCTCCCAAGAGGTATTTTCAATTTAAAATATTTTTCTCTTATGTGTGTGGTGATTTGTGCATTGTTTCATTATTTTATTGATATTATTTGAAGTTATTGCTTTGGAAAGAAAAGATAAAAGTTTTATCTTATACTGTTCATCCCCCCTCTTAGTATAATCTTGTGTTATTCAGTGCTCGTATTTCCAAATATTATAGATAATAGTCATAGTTCAAGTTTATCTTAGTTTCAATCTAAGCCACAAAATTTCCTAGCACGCTCGGTGGGACCATTCAGAAGATATCATTTTTTCCACTAGATATTTTTTTTTATATAGGAATCAATATTTAGTGAATTGTCTTGATCTCACTAAGTAGCAAAAGCAAATTCACTTAGTGAATCCCTAAGTTAAGAACCTAGAAATATTTTTCAATAGCTAAAATTTCATGTTCACTAGGTCACCTACTAAGAATAGTCAAGAACCATTATCATTTTTTGAGTTACCATTTAGGAGATCAAGGTATACAAAACTTATATATCTAGATTCAACTTTTGAAGAGGTACCATTACCATCACATCACTAGGTATCCTTGTTAGATTTTGATGCCACATACAATGTGAGATAGCAATCACAAGATGCGGAATAATAAGAAATAAAGTAAATCTATGAGAATACTGAAATATGCTATAAATAGAAATGATGAAAAATATTACAATAGTAGCTATGGAGGAAATGGAAACTCCATGATATAAGCTACTACTCCATGAATGAGCTCTGATATTATAGCTCACACACACTACACTAATGCCTATCTACCACACACTAACTTCAATAAACTGAATTTGATATCTATATTCTACATCTATAGCCTTTATATAGTAAGATAAGTTCCTTGAATAACATTCTACCTAGTTGTACAAGTGGACACCTTGCACATTACAACTTGCACATTGACACTTGTGCATTTATTACATTGCATGAAGTAACTAGATAAATTCACCCTAAAGTAACCTAATGTCCTAAGTATGTACCAAGGAAGGCATATTTTCATGATCCAAATAATGTAATATACTATATTTATAACACCCCCAGGTATTACAATATTTGGATATTGAATACTTTAGTCTTAAATGTTTATCTTCTTCCATTTTATGGATTTGAATTGGATCTTCTTCTTGGATCTAGAATTTTGATTTTTCTTCTCTGATTTATGTAACCTGTTCAAGCAAGATGTTAGTATCTTTAAAAACTATAATTCTTGCTGGAAGAGCTTTTATCTCATAATCATCAGTCAGTTCTTCCATTTATTCAATTTCTTCTATCCTCTGAGCTAGATATACTTTTTTTTTTTTTTTTGATACTCCAATTGGGGATACTTGTATGGATGCTAAAAATTGCTTCTGACGAGGATTTTGACATTGTCATGGTTGAAATTGGCTCTCATTGTTCATTTGATTTTCTTCATTATAATTATTGGGGTTGAACCTACAATAGCTAGTACTATGGCCTTTTATCTTACATATCTAACAATACCTATTGTACCATGGTATTCGTCCTTTTGATGAAGAGGAAATATTTCCTTGTGTTTTATCTTTAGATGTCAATGCAGTGTTAGACATCTCATATTTAACTATATTTTCCACTTCATATTTCTGTAGAATATTGACCAAGTCATCAAAAGAAGTATCTTTACTTAGAAATTACAAATATGTTACCAAATGTTTATAGTTGTCTGGAAGTGCTCCCATGGTTAATTGAGTAAGAAGTTCATCCTTAACTGTTTCTTCTAAGGTAAATAATTCCCATTTAATATATGCTACCTTTCATAGGAACAATTCTATGCTTTCTCCATTGTTAATTTTTAATGAATGAAGTTGACTTTGAATATGGAGAATAGTTGCCTTATTATCCTTCAAAACATTTCTCTAGTCTTGACCATGCATATGAGGATGATTTTGATGAAATGATATAGGGTTGTATCTCATCAATGATAGCAAATATTATTATCATTAGAGCCTTTGAATCATTTTCTACAAACTTTAGGATTTCAGTATCATATATAGTAGTTATTTGTGTTATTACTTTGATAATATCCCAAAGTTTTTCATATACCAAAGTAGCTTTCACTTTATTCTTCCAGGAGAAATAATTAAGACCCTTAAGTAGCTGAGATTCTGCTAAGAAGAATTTATTTGAAGCCATTTGAATTCCCTAATATAAATTCTTAGGTTTTGTAGAATGCCTTATGACTCCCTAGTATGTTTTGGACAAGATATAAAGTGATTTTGTAAGTTATAGTTCAATCTTGGTTGATTTTGTAAAGTTTTGTAATGCTAAAATCAATTTCTATTGTCCTTATTGCTCCTATTTAACTAAGCACTTTTCCTAGATTTCAAGAGGTTTTAATGTTGGATAATTTGTCTTTATTTGAGAATATTTGAGAAAAGTAAATATTATAATTTCCAACCTTTAAATGTTTTTGATAAACCTCTTATAATGGCCCTTTGAGATTTGATTTTAATTTTTCTAATTTCTAATAAATCAATTTGTAGTAGTAGACCTTATGACTCCCAAATTTATAAATTTAGAAAAGATAATAATATTTGCAAAGTATTAAATAGTTCAATATAAGTAGAAGGCCTTATATCTCCTAGGTTAGTTTACAAATAGTATTTTGATTTTTGGTAAGTTATCTCCTATGTCTTTTGCTTTCTCAACCTTAAATTTTATCCTTGAAATTATAATATTATATCTCCTATGTTTAAAAGTAATATTAATGAGATAGTTCTCTTACCTTAGCCCCTTGACTTCACACTTGAATGGCATTGGTTTTGAGTAAAATATAACAGTCCTTTTACGTACCCTTTCTGTGGCGCTTGACTTGATGAATCTGAATGGCCAAGTGTGGTATAGCTGAGTGAGAAATAGTCAGGCTTACTCTTCGATTCTTGGAGAGTATATGCTGACCTTATTCTATGGAGCCTTAAATGCTCCTTGCTCTCCTTCTTTCATGTTGTACTTAGGACTAGATTGACTGCACTATTCCTCCTATCCTTTGACTGCACTTTGCTCTCCACTTCACTCTGTAGACTTCGGACATAAATTCTATCCTTTAACTCTCTCTTCGCTATACTTAATGGTAGTAAATTATGGACAAGTGACACCTAGTGTTGCCACTTCTTCTTGTAACGCTTCTGCATCGACCATTACTCCTTTGTAACATATTTAAACTTGCTTTGAGTTCTTGTAACTCCTCAACATTCATATCTTGAGCGTTAGAGATATGACAAATTTTATAGAATATTATGCCAAGTGGAATTTAGTCCTTTTGCATGGAAATTTTTATGTAACACCTCCAAGAAGGATATTATAACTCCTTCGATTATCTTCCTTCTTAGCTTGCTTTGATTTCTTGAGCATCAAGCAATGTATTCTCTTCTACAGGTAATTCATGAGCTATCTTGGAGCTTCGAACAAGGAAGAGGTAGCTCTTTTACTTCCATATGTTGATGCTATTCCAAACATAGAATCTATTCTTCTCTTTGTTCTTATACCTTTGCTATGATCATTGTTCACGTTGATAGAGGTGAATCTTGATGTGTATGAACTCTAGATGTGCTCTATCTTCATTTTTTATGTAAACAGCTTCATACCTTGCTATGATTTATGTAAATAATTATGATAGACTTCCTTTGGCTTACGTAAATAACCTTGGTAGCCTAGCTATCATTTACATAAAATCTTACTTTGTCTCTCAGATTCATTCCTAGAGAGAATGCCCTTTCATTATTGGAAAACACTCGATCCTTTGGCCCTTCTTTTGGATACCTTTTTTTGTACATATTGTACCTATTGTGGTACCTTTAAATCTGCTCCTTTCCCTACATTTGATGTATTGTAGAATTGCAATACCATGTAACATTTACATGTATATAGAACCTTTTCATTGCACCTTTTCTTGCACTCTTTTGTAGGTATGAAATTCTAATTTTTTTAGCAGATTAGTGAGTGCAAGATGAGGGTTTTGAGGATATCTCTTTGGCTATACTTCTTACCCTTTTTACTTGGATTATTTATGGTGAATACAAGCCTTGTAAATGTGGTAGAATAGAAGCTTTATTTTAGTTTCACTAATACTAAGTGCTTTGGATTTGAGACTCACCAAGTCTCAATCTTTGATGTTTCTTTTTGGTTAGCCTTTCTTTGCTTGTACATGTTGAGTGATAATTTTACCCTGTTACAAAATCATACTCACAATCAATATTTTTTTATAAAAACCCTCTCTTTCAAAGAAATTAAAATTTCTCCAAGGTTCCTTTTACTCAATGTGTGCTTGTAAAAATAAGTGCTTAGAATATCTTAGTGCTTTTCAAGTAACTGTTAACAAGGGGTCTATGGTTAAAGTGATTTGTAATTCTTTATGTTCATTAAAGGTTTTGATTTCCATTATGTGCAAAAATAAAATATGAATGAATGCTTGAAATTAAACCTACTTTATTTTATCTCTGACTTATCAAAGTGATTTACCCCTGAATCCCTATTAGTAGGTTCATTTTATCTTAAATTAAAAAAATTCTATTAGCAAGTGTTGTGGACAACCACTTCATTTAGCGTTGCCTTAATGTGAAATTGGATTCAGTACTTGTTGTTAGCAGATTCCTTTTATTTCATATTAAAATGTTTTTGTTAGCAAGTGTTGTGGAAAACCACTTCATTTTATCTTTACCTTAATGTGATATTAGAGTCAGTAGATCCCTCCCATGAATGCAAATTGATCTTATCTTGAATTTTTAAGCTCTGTTTGAGTAAGAAAATAAAATGAATAAATCTAAATGTGAAATATGAACCCTGAATGATGGTTCAATTAATTTTATCTTGCATGGTTAAGCTAATTTTAGTCTTGCATTGTTAAACATATTTTAATATTGCATTGTAAAACCAACAAAAAATGATAAAACTTATGAAGTGAAAAGTTTACTGTAGAACCCTAAAAAAAATGCTTTAATATGTATCCAAATAATTAAATGTGTTAGCCTTAAATAACAAAATTACTTGGATGTCTAAATACTTCAAACCTCTTAATTTTAATGCAAAAAACTATCAACTCATTAGGATTTTGAGTGCTTGATGGAAAAATAAAATGAAATGAAAGATAAAAAATAACAAAATCTAGGGTTAGAGGAATAAAATATTAAAATCTAGAAAATGGACCAGAATACAGAAAATGACCAACAAAAAACTACTGAAAACTAATCCCACCTATGCTGTAAAAAAATGTTAGATCATGGACATCAAACAAAATCGGTTAGACATGCATCCACACAATCCATATCCAGTTAAGTGCAAGAGCCTAAGGGATAAAACATGTAATAAAAATATTCAAAAAATGCTACCATATCCATGCATAAAACACCATTAAAATATATTCAATACATGTGCAAAAGAACAGGTAATAAAGCTTTAATTATGTTCAAAACCTTCTCTTATCCTGCATACAAACCGAGACAAAATGTTGACAGTAGTTGGACAACCTTCCAATCCTTTTTTGTGCTTTTGCTCCTAGATTTTCTAGTCCCTAAAACATAGTTTCTATTGATTTTTATAATTTTCTCAAGACCGTTCATTTCCTCTTTACATAATTTGGTTGCATAATGTTTTGTTTTAAAATGCCTTTATTTTCGTTTTATTTCCAAGAATTTGATCCAACTTCATAATTCTCCCCAATCTCATTACATATTAATTATTTATTTCTATCCCCATATTCATTGACCTTTTATTGATACCATAACTTTTAAATCCAAACACTCCACATACACTAGAAACGGGTGCATTGTCTTACTCACCCCATGTTCATTCCTTTTCACAAACTTGTGAAATGTACATTCCAAAATGATCAAGCATGGCTTAATAAAGAAGATCCATCTTATGATATGCTACTCCATACCTAGCACCTGAGGATAGTGATAAAACTATCATAGTTTTAAGGCACATACGACCCTCTTGATTCTAATCCCCTTGGCTCAAATTTCTTCCATCACCGATATTAGAGGCCTAAATGCATGTCACTAGGAGAGCCTGCACTACTATAATTGGTGATGGCCTTGTCTTTGCCTATCGAATGAAACAAATCTAGTAGTGCATGAAATTTTGAACTGTTTGAACATCTACCAGCTATGTACATCCTGGCCATGGCTTCCCTGTCATCCACCTGCACCAATCACTGCTACTATCCATCTATATGTGCTTCTATTAAATCAAATGAATTATTGCTACTCCTTGATAAATTCATGTCACAGACCATGTTGACAACTTCGAATATTTACCAAAAAAAATACTACTTGAAGAATGGTAGTGGCATCCTCCAACCTACATAACACTTATTTCATGGCACCCAATCATGCTTCATCACTTTGGATAATGCTCTGTCTATGGCTCCATGTGGATACTGTACACATTACATAGCTTGATGGAACTAAATCCTTTATTGAAAACTTTAACAAACAAAATGATAGCCTTCAATATTCGATGAGGCTCTCGGTGGCTAGCTATTGTACATGTTTCACAATGGACACTTCAGTAATATGCCCTCGTATGCTTCTCTTGCACCTTTGGGACATCGGATTGGATAAATTCCATCTAAGTCTATGCTTTATGAAATTATGACTTAAATAATCTTCTCAGCAGTTACATTACACTCTCATTAGCAATTTGGAAGCCTTCTTTGAAACCATTGACTATGATAACTATCTCATTCACAGAGAAACTTGTTGCACTATGTAATTGTGGTCATTACTATCCACCACTAAATGTTGTTGGGCTATGCAATTAAGGTAACATTCTAAAATACCAACTGCATCTCCTCCATACTTTCCTATGCCAAATGGAATTGGGAACTCCATAATTTTGTATTCCTCCTTCATTCCTCCCCATCGAATGTAACCATCATATATGCACTATCTTTAGGCAACGCTCTACTCATTTGCCAGTAAATTTAACTTCAACAACTACGAGCCATTTTTCCTGTGATTCATGTTTTATTTTAGCACTCACCATTGGTTTCCTCTCATCCTCTGAATGTAACTTCCATACCGGCACTATCTTCAAGTAACACTCTCCTCATTTGCAAGCGAATTTGACTTCAAAAGTTGTGAGCGGTTTCTCCTGTGAGCTATGTCATTACCTAGCAGCTCATTGTTGTTCTTCAATGCGATGAATTGATCTATTTTGCTATGAAATTTGAATCTTCTTTTGGATATAGATTCTAATATTCTGGTCAATGATGAAGCAACTACCAACATAATTGAACCAAACAAGGGTTGGTTGTAAATTCATGCATGGATGATTGCAAAAATAATACCTCATTATCCTTCCTTTGTATTGTCATTATCCCACATTTGAGGCACAAAATAAGGCACAATGGTATATGATAAATTATGCCCATAGTATTAGATGACCACCTTGTGGTCGTATGTCCTTTTCTTAGCCTCGCGTGAGCCTACCACATGTGATTGTCACCAACCCTCCATTGTTTGCTGATGTAGTCATCGTTATTATCTTATTATTTACATCCATGCATCATGTACTATTTGGCCATCCACCATCATAGTCTTTTTTTAGGTATTAGGTTACTGCCCTATCACGTCATGGCAATCCATCTACGTCCATTGCCCTGTGTATGTCACCTAGTTATTGGTTATAGCTATCCATCGTGGTTCATGTCTTGGGTCCTAGACACATCCATGTATGTTTCTCCTAGGTTGAGTCTAGGGTTTGATTCTGTCCATGGTACATGCTCACCACGGGGCCCGACCACCATGGTCCATGCTCCCCACATGGGCTCAATTGCCAGCCACATCAACAGTCCAAGTTCAAGTTGAAGTTGCCTTGGTTTATCTTGGTAGTCGCCCTGCACTGTCCATCTAGTTGCCACCTACTTTATGTAACCACCAAAAAGGCTCACACCCGATCTAACTATTGCAATTGAAGAAAGATACACAAATAGGCATGCATAAATTGATAACAAGAAATAACATGAATACAAGGAATCCTTTATTAATTTCAATGGAGTCAAATTACAGATTCATCCCTCTTAGGGATACCCATTTGATACATCAATTACAATAGTGTCTAATCCCTATCAAGGGTAGGTGTGATCAAAATGCCCCTCAGGGTGACACGAACTGCTCTAGGGTGTCGATGACCCTCTTCTTCGCGTTGAGGAAGGAATTGGATGCTTTATCTCTCCTTCAAATCCTATTCCCTATGATCAAGAAACAACAAGAAGCAATTAGTAACAAAGGAGGCCTCTCTTGATGAGGCTTTTGGAGGAATCTTGCATAAAGAATAGCATGAAATCAAGAAAGCATTTAAAACTATCAATCTATGCAAGAAATGAGGAAATTGTAATATAGCATGTAAAGAAGCATGAATCTAGCTAAGAAACATCCTAATTAACCATTAGAAAACTTGAATTGCATGAAACTAATCTAGATTAACAAATGCAAGGAAAGGTGAAGCAAATCTACCTCTAATTCCTAAATTAATCGGTCAAATGTCTGCTAAAATGTAGATCTATGCTAGATTAAGCTATTTGCATCACTGAAAATGGAAATCTATTGCTAAAATGGAGGAAGGAGAGCATCAAACCCTAGCCGTAGGTCTGAGGTGTGGTTGGCACTATTAACCATGGCTAATAGCCATGGTTAAGATGAAAGTATCCTTTCTCTTGAAACCAGGGCCAGAAACTCTTAAATCCTCCAAGGAATTGATGGTCAAGGGTCGCCTGTGTTTTCTAGAATAGATTGGTGGTTGAATTCAATGGAATTAGCAATGGAGGTGTGTCAATTGTCAAGCTTGCTCCTCAAGCTCTTGAGATCTCCATTGTTGCATGCACAGTTGTCATTGATCAATTGGACAACACTTCATTACTCCTCAAGGGGATATGAAATTGCTCTCCAATCCGACAAGGCTCCGCTATGTGCAATTGAGCTATTCTTCAGGATGGTTGCTCTCTAAAATTGGGGTCTTAAGTAGACTCCAAAAATCCTTGCTCTAGCTTCATGGAGAAGCCAAGAACAAGAATTGGCAGTTGGGAGGAAGCTTCTGGATGCTTCCCAGCCCAAACCGCTTTGAAAATCATTGCAATTCGATTGTTGCAACTGATTTGACTCAGCTCTGGTCACCCGAGTTTGTTACAGTGCTAACCGTAGGTGTCAACCACGGTTAGCATGCAGGATTTTTCTAACCATAGGTGTCAGCCACGGTTAGCATGCAAGATTTTGCTAACCGTAGGTGTCAGTCGTAGTTAGCACTGAATAGGCCAAGGAGCCCAAATTGAGTGGTTAAAACCACTTCTTGGTCTTGGAAAGGTCCAAGGTCATTCATATGGTCTGCAAAGGTGCCCATATGAGTAGTCTCCATCGACATGATGCATTTTAGGTGTCTACAGATGCCCCTTTTGCGATGCGTTGTGAGATCGAACAACGCGTGAGCAAAAATAGACCTCCTAAAATGATGTCGAAGGTTGCATGATGATCATTAGTCTGATCAACATTAGATGCCCCAATCATGAAAAGAGCATGCATCATTGAATCATTACCTTCGATGAGTTGAAGAACTTGATTCTGGAAAGCTTAAGTCAAAATCCTAGCCTTGACGACAATTAGGAGACAAGCTTAAGTCCAATCCTAGCCTTGACGACAATTAGGAGATAAGCTTAAGTCAAATCCTAGCCTTGGTGGCAATTAGGAGATAAGCTTAAGTCCAATCCTAAATTAGGAGACTAGCTACCCAGTTTGCTTGAATTTGATCTTGATATCTTGTTTATTTGCCCCAAGCAAGGAGGGTGCATGATTGTCTTTGGAAATGACTCTTGAATGAATGCACTTAGCAATGATTGAGCATTTAAATGTTGATTTTGATTATGAATGTTGTTATGACTACCCCCTCAAGCGATGAGTCGATGAGGGTAATGACACTTAAATGAAGCGACGAGGTCGCTTGACCACTATGAATGATCTTGAACAATTGAAGACTTTAGCATTTGAATTCTTGGTAAGGCCTAATCAGCTATGATTGCAACTGTTAATAGTAATTGCATATTCCTATCCCATGGAGCGGTCCAGCCATGAAGGCCTTCTTAGGGAATCAAAATGATAGCAATGTCAATTATGCTTGTGGTGAATCATATTGTCGATGATTTGCTGAAAATGTCATAGAAAAATTAAGATGATTATCTCATTCCCATGGAGCAGTCCAGCCATTTGGGCCTTCTTTGGGATTGAAAAGAAGCATATCAAATCAATGATGATGAATTTACCCCAAATATCCTTATGGTAATTTACTCATCTTGTCGTATTGCATGGAGTGCAAGTCGCTGCAACCACCAAGTGTGTAGAATAAATGACTGAATACGAGGCACATTTGAATTTTGAATTATTTAATTTTTTGTTAATTTTGAAATTTTTGAAATTTTGGACCTGTAGATTTGCTTAATTGTCCATTTTAAAACTCCTTATTGTGAGTAAATGTTTGCGTTTATGACTTGAATGAAAATACCAAATATTTAGACTTCTTTGGAGCATTTGGGGATCGATACTGATAATGCCCCAGTTGATACTTAAAAATATTTTTTTGTTTATTTTGATTTTATGTTTATGAGATGCACGTGGATGCAATGCTCATATGTTATGTTGATTTGATGCTATATGATGTGATGTATGGATAACATGCACTAGCTAGATGATGGATGTATGACTAGATATTGTGATCTAGATATGTAGATGGACTAATATGATGTATGCATATGGATGCACTATTTAATTTGCTTTACTTGTATGCATCTAATTTATGATGTTATGACATGGTGAATGCAATGTATGGTAATGCATTATTTACATGATAGTAATCTAATGTAAATGAACCTGTATGCTTTAATCAGTTAAAACACACGGAATGAATGTGATACGTGTTTATAAATATAATGGACGACACCACAGAATGTATAACAAATCATGAATGTAATTGGAAATCCTCATTACAAGAATTTACTCAATTAAACACCCACATATGAGATGCAATGATATGAACTGGTATGAAATGGGTGATATCATATGTCACTCTATACTTCTTTTGCAATTTTTGCAATTTTATGCATGATATAGTCAGTGGCCATCTAAATATCATTTCTGATATCCATCCGGTATCTATCCTATATCTTGAAAACTTTTGCTTTATGTAATGATGTATCTTGGATTTGATACTTTGCAGTTTTCATGATTGAATGACTTATTTTTGGATGGTTTGTGATATTTGGTATGTTGTTGCTATTAGAGAACTTTTTGAGGTTTTCCATGAGACTCAAACACCCTAGTAGACTTCTCAAATGTCACATACTAACTGGACAAGGCTTTCACCATGAAAGACCCAACTATTCATTACCCCTGTGTGTGCATGTGAGTATTTTTAGATAGACCATAGGCATACCCCAGATGTCATTCGGGACTCTTTCAACCCATATGTGAGATCGGGTTCCTCATATGTTCGTATCATCCTTGTTTCAAATTTGATTGGACTATAATGCTAGGCAACCCTAGGCACCTAGAGCTAGCTCATCTTGCAAATTGATCAGGACTACCCCTCTAAAAGCAAGCGGGACTCTTTCAACCCATTGTTGCGATTAGGGATCACCCAATAGAACTACTACTCCAGAAGCAGGCGGGACTCTTTCAACCCATTGCTGCGATCGGGGTTCACTCTATGGCTTTTGAATGGTGAACAATCCAGGGATTCAAGTTCTCACCCTATTTTTTGATACTTGCTCATATGTAGTGATTTTCTCACTATTTTTTATGTTTCATTTATGATTTACTTTGAGCAAGGGATTTGTATAGTGCTTTTGATTCACTATATTACTTTGATATTTGAGCTTTGAACTGTAAACTTTGAACTTTTTGGGATTTGAACTTTCAACTTTGAACTTTGAACTTATGAATTTCGATTTGAGATTTAAACTTTGTATCTATGTACGAGTAGGGGAAATTCTTGTCCTTTTGCCAAGGTTCACCACTCTAGACCGAACTATTTGCAAGACAAGCAGGTAATAAAACCCATCTCTCTAGAGAACCTAGGACCACTTTCGCAGCTTTCATCCTCCCTTATCTTAGCAGGATTTTATATGTTTTGCTTAGTGATGGGATCCTGATATGTCAAGTACTATCCCAACTACTGACCTCATCTACAAAAGCAAAGCAAACTTTTTATGACATCTGAGAAACCCACTAGGTATGGCTGAGTGACTGGAAAACTTTTGGATACTTACGTATTTTATAGCAACAAGCATTGTGTATGAATGCAATGGATTATGATAAATGCAGAGGTGCATGATTTAGACACAAACGTGGTGTCATTTGTAATACTGACAAACACGATCCATTCTACTATAGAATGCAATGGATGAAGAATACCTATATGCAATGTAATGCAGTGAATGCATGTGTGAATGCAAATGAAAATGCAAAATGCAAATGCATATGTTTTTGGATTTTATGCTTTACCAATTTTTTTGTATTTTTGGTTATTTTAATTTTTTTGAATTTTGATCTCTTATATTTGACCAAACAGTGAGTACATGTTGTTGGAGCCTTTGGATTGACCAAGTGGTTTTTCAGAACACACCTGTAGCTTTTGGTTTGACCAAAGGGATCATAGGCACCTTTGGAGCTTTTAGAGATGACCGAGCGATTTTCAAATCAAACCCTCGGAGCCTTTGACTGACATGACCAAGCGGTTTTTAGGAAACCCTTGGAGCCTTTTGGGATGACCGAGCAGTTTTAGGCAAACCCTCGGGGCCTTTGACTAACATGACCAAGCGGTTTTTAGGAACCCTTGGAGCCTTTTGATGGGGTGACCAAAGGGCTTACAAATGCCTTTGGGGCCTTTTGTGAATTGACCAAAGGGCTTATGATGCCTTTGGAGCTTTTTGTGCATGTGTATGGATTTTGACGTTTTCCATATTTTTGATGTTTTGATATTTGAATTTTTTATTTTTCAATTGTTTTTGAAATTTTAAATGTTTTATTTGAATATTTTTGAAATTTGAAAATTTTCAATTGTTTTTAAAATTTTGAATGTTTTTGTATTTTGATATTTTATGATTTTTTTCTTATTTTTATGTTTTTAAAGGGGAAAGTATGCTACCTTAAGTACCCCCAATGTGTGTGCCACTCAATGAAAGTGAGGAAGGTGTGATACCTTTAGAAGTCTCACTTTGCCTCATTGATCGTGATGTGGATGATGGGGAAGGTGTGACACCTTGAAGACCCCCAATGTGCATTGTGTTTGATGTGCCATGATTGGCTTGACTAGGAGGAGTAGTAGAAACTGATTCCCCCTATTGTGATGTGCAATTTTATGTAATGCCAATGTCCCACTGAGATGAGACAAGCGAAGGTGAAACATTGGAAGATGCCACCGATTGCGAAGATCGATTTTGACAATCCTGTTTCTCTGTTACAACACTAGTCATTCCCACAAACTCTTGGGGAGGCATATTAATGTGCACCTGATTAGATTGTTCAACTTGATTGATAGGTGCTATGTTTACTTTGTGTGCATGCAAGGGGTCTTGGAAGACTCCTATCTGAAGCTCTTGCCTCTCGATCATATCCTGCACTACATCTCTAAAGGGATAACATGTCTGTATGTCATGACCTCTTTGTCGATGGTAAACACAATATAGATTTTCTCTATGCACCTTTGATCTACGCTTATTAGGTTTCAAAGGACGTAACTCTAGAAGATTGATCCTTCCCGCCTCATATAATCGATCAAAGAGCGATGCTAATGTCTCTGGAAAATCAGTATATTGTCATTGTGGCCGACGTTGTTGGCCCTGTATCTGATTCTTTTGCATATGATTTTGGACCAGAGGAGGCTGAGCTTGGTAATTATGCTACACTGGTGGAGGTGGTGCACCCTGGTTTGAGGATCTAGGGATACTCAAAACAACTTGATTGATTGGGGTCACCTTTCGTTGCACACTACCACCTATAATATTCTTGTTTGGCCATTCCTTTTTATGGAGTTGAATATCACCCTCCTGTATCTTGATGTCTTCAATGACCTGGGCCTATGCTAAGGCCTCCTCGAATGTTCGATACTATTGTAATTGCAAGAGAAGTGAGATATGTTTCGAACAACTTCTCGTAAACATTCGAATGAGCTCTATTGTGGGTAAGGTGAAAGGTAACTTTGACATCACCTTCCTCCATTTATTGCCATACTCAATGACTGGCTCATCATCCAATTGACAAAGACTAACCAAGTCAGTCAAGTTTGTTGTTTCCTTAGCACTAGAGGCAAAATATTGCAGGAATGCATCAGCCAATTGCTCAAAGGTGTATATGCTATGATGTGGTAAATGATTATACCATTCTAAAGCATCCCCAGCTAATGTTGTCACGAAGGTTCTCAACATCAAGGGGTCATTGTCTTGAAAATAAAAGCACATATGGATGAAGCTTGTCATGTGCTCTTGTGCATCTTCATCATCTTTGAACTTTTCAAGTTGAGGCATCTTGAAATTCGATGGGTATGTCGATGAAGACACTGATGGATGCAAAGGTTGATTTCTAAGCTGCTTTAGCGTGGGTTTTTGATAAACCAATCTTTGATTTTGCTTTTCACATGCATTTATCTGATCAACTAGCATTTTGTATGCCCTTGATGAAATGATATGATCTTCATCTCGTTGCCCTCGATTAGGCAGAGGAGGTCGCTTTTGATGTTGAGGTGGACGATAAGTATAATCATTAGGCACCTCATCATAATTAGATTCAGGGTAAGCATCCACTTCATCTTGATGTTCCCATTGGGACTTTACATATGATTCCTCATCGTATTGATCTTGGTACTATTGAGGAGTATGAGGTTCATGATGATAATCAGATACCAACCTATGATGTTGAACGCGATTTTTGCATGGCCTCAGTGAAATATTCTGAGATTGCACTGGGCGTCTTATGCGTTGTTGCATCCTCTGGTTGCTAGGCGTAAGTGCCACTTTACGTAATGTATTTTGCACTTGCTCTTGTTGTATCTCTTGTTGTTCTTGTATCTTTTGTTGATACAACTTTTGTAGGTGTGCTCGTGGTGAGTCCACCCATTGCTGATTTAGTTGTTTTTGATCCAACTCGAGTTGATCCGTATGTTGTTGGTCAAGTTGTGGTCTCAGTGCCTGATGTGTATGATCCCGTTGTTCAGTTGTATGGGGGCTATGTACCCTCGTATTTGAATTACGGATGGGTTTATCATGTCTTTTCCCCCTAGTAGGATCTATTACTTGTTTTCCACGCTCCTTAAAGGTTGCATTGACCTGATATTTTGAGTCATGAGTGGGCTCTGTATAGTTTGACGATGTAGAGCCACAACGTGGTTGCCCCACGTACTCTTCACAAGGAATAGGAGGATGACTTGGGTCCTCTTCCTCATCTATGAGAAATGATGCATACTCAGGCTCAAAATTAATCCCTGTATATTCAGGTTGCCCAGAATGCTCCCTACGAGGAGTAGGGGGAAGGCTTGCTCGACTCGATGGGGTGGTTTGCTCACCCAAGCTAGGCCATGGTGTATGTTCATGATCACTTTTTGATTGATGTATAGAGCAAGCTGGGATGTGAACCTGTGACATTGACCTACTAGGCTCCTCAGTGGGTGGATTATTCCTTATATAGAATTCTAGCAAGGTATTCCAGTCAGGAAGGTTTCCTGTAGGACCTATGGGTGCTTCCCTAATGGGGATATCACGAAGGTTTGACCCCCTATGGATGGTATTGATGCTATGATAAGACCTGGGATGCCATTCAGGGATGGCCATGTCCTCTGGACTGATTTGACTATGTTCAGTGGTTATGGAACCTGATTCCCTCTCTAGATTGGAGGTCTTGCTCACCATGGGGGTCCCCCGACCATATAAAAAAAAATTTTGGCTTCCAAAAAAAGGTTAAAAGTGTTATATATCAAAATGATCAATGCGATGAGCTGATCACAATGAGCTATAACTCAAAAATATGATTTTCGGGTCAAAATTTTGTATTTTTGAAATAATTGGCCAACCGGGGCTCATGGAGAAATTCTCACTTTTAGGAATTTTTGGGATATTTTGAACCATGAAGAGTTAGGACCCAAAATTTCTGTGAGAGGTGCACAATGGTACAACTAAGACAACAAAACAAATTTGGCAATTTTTGGAGTTGTCTAGACCATTTTATGACCGTTTTAGTGCAATTTTTCTCAGTTTTCGGGGTCAAAAATAGAGTAATCATAAAACCAAAATAAAATCTTCGTTATAGCTCTGATTTGCATGATTCTTGAACCGTTGGATGCAGAATCAAAAAGTAGATAAAAAAAATTATTATTATTATTAGGGTTAGGGTTTGGCCCCAGATCAAGGATCTTATGTTGATTACCCAAATAACAATACAACACACAAAGTAGACAATATGATTATCTCTTTTAAGGATTAAATGTGTGTCCTAAAACTGGTTTAGTGCATTTTATTTGTTGTGAATATACTCTGAACTCTTATCGTGTTTTTCAAAAGTTGATGTTATACTCAATTTGTTCAAAGGTTTTCACCTATATACTCGCACAAGTCGAATATGGTAGTGAAGTCCATACTCAACGAGGTAGCATAGGTACTACCAACCCTCACCCAACACATCGTGCATAGTGATACACCCTTTCGAAGATGAGTGCGTGCTATTTTGCATGGATAGGATAGTTCTTGGGTCGGCCTTGGCCACGAATAGGTCCCGATAATACAATTTCAAATGAGCCAACCAAGTGGTAATGACATCCACTGTTGGTCTCAATCAAATGGGTTGGATGTGAGAGCCCAACTCCACTGATGTTTAAATGAAACGTGGTGTGTGGGGTTCTTTTTACTTTGCATGAAAATAAAATGCATAAAACAACATTCACATGATTTTCCTACATGCTTTTCAAAAGAACATTTGCTTTTAAGAGAATGCACGACTATGCTAGATGATATTCAGAGAATGCAACTATCTATGATGAAAATGGCCACTAATTGGGCCTCATACATGCAAACTCTAAACAATCAATATCCTAGACCACTGGAGACTAGGGCGGACTGCAATCAGAGATCCACTATTCCTAGCAGCAACTAGTGGAAAACTAAAAAATATCTAGGATTTTCCCATTTACTTTTTGCTATGTTTTTTTATTAGCATCCATCTATTGCATTATGCTTCTATAAAAACATAGATAGAAAATTTTGAGCAAGGTGCAGCAAAAGGATTGTCATTGTTGTCAACACAGACAGGAATTGATGCAGTCGAAGCAGTGGACAAGAATTCAGAGGTCAGTCAGATCAAGTACAGTGAAATTCCGAGAAAACAGAAGTGACCCAGATTCAGAAAATCAAAGAAAAAGACAAGTAAGAAAACTGTCGCGATATCGCGACATGTTTTCTGTCGCGATATCGCGACAGGTTGAGAAGTCCGAAGGCAGAAAGAAAAAATGTCACGATTTCGTGACACAATGGAGGAGAGAGAAAATGCATGCCAAACTGTCATGATTTCGTGACATAACAGAGGAGAGAGAAGGCGCATGAAAAACTGTCATGATTTCGTGACATCTCGGAGGAGAGAGAAAGTGCATGAAAAACTGTCACGATTTCGTGACATGTTGGCAGCAAAGAAGCTAAGCAAGAAAACTGTCACGATATCGCGACACGTCGGGTTTTCGTGACCCGAATAGGAGAGAGAATGTATGGCAACAAAAGTGTAGCGATTTCGCTACATGTTAGACTTTCGCGGGCTGAAGCAAAGAGGAAGTGCTAAGGCAAAAAGGTGTAGCGATTTCGCTACATGTTGGATTTTCGCTGGTCGAGGCAAAGAGAAAGTGCAAGTGGAAATGTTGTAGCGATTTCGCTACATGTTGGTTTTTCGCTGGCCGCAGCAAAAGAAAGTGCAAAGGCAAAAAGGTGTAGCGATTTCGCTACATGCTAGATTTTCACGGGACGAAACAAAAGAAAGGTGCAAGGAACAAAACTGTAGCGATATCGCTACATGTCTTGATTTCGCTAGTGCATGAAGAAAGAGTTGTACGGATGCGAAAGATGTCACGATTTCGTGACATGTTGCATTTTTGTGGGCGAAAGGCAAAGAACAGTGCTAAGGCAGAAAAGCGTTGCGATTTCGCGACATGTTCCAATTTTGCTGAGGCATGCGGAGAAAAGTGTACGAAAGCAAAAAGTGTCGCGATTTTGCGACATGTTCCATTTTCGTGGCTACAAGCGAAGCAGAGTGCAGGGAAGCGAAAAGTGTCGCGATTTCGTGACATGTTCCATTTTCATGGCTACAAGCGAAGCAGAGTGCAGGGAAGCGAAAAGTGTCGCGATTTCGTGACATGTTCCATTTTTGCGGCTGCAAGCGAAGCAGAGTGCAGGGAAGCGAAAAGTGTCACGATTTCGCGACATGTTCCATTTTCGTGGGTGCTTGCGAAGGAGAGTTGTACGAAAGCGAAGAATGTCATGATTTTGTGATATGTAAGGATTTCACGGTTGCATGCAAAGGAGAGTTGTACAGAAGCAGAGAATGTCGTGATTTCGTGACATGTCTGGTTTTCGTGGTTGCAAGCGAAGAAAGGAACAAGGAGGTAGAAAGTGTCACGATATCACGATAGGTCGTGTTTTCACTGGTAGAAGGCGAAGAAGAGTGCAAAGATACAGGTGGCAACAACACGCTAACTAACAGCTAACTGGAATAGAACTGCAGTTACAAAGAAAAAGCAGGGAGCCAAAATTAGAAAAGTCAACTAAAGACAGTGCGACGGTTACAAGTGCAGTAACAGTTAGAATACATGCAGAATCGAAAAAGCATTCGAACAGCCGTATATGCAGAATCGAAAATGCATTCGAACAGTCGTATATGCAGAATCGTAAAAGCATTCGAACAGTCGTATATGCAAAATTTGAACAGTCGCATATGGAGAATCAAAAATGCATTCGAACAGCCGTATATGCAGAATCGTAAAAGCATTCGAACAGCCGTATATGCAGAATTCGAATAGCCGCATATGGAGAATCAAAAATGCATTCGAACAGTCACATAAGTAGAATAAAAAAAATGCATGCACGCAGAGAAAAGAATTTGAACAGTCGCACAAGCAGAATAAAAATTGCATGCACATAGAGAAAGGAATTCGAACAATCAGAGTATGTTATTCGACTGCATGCAAGATTAGAAAAGTCATAGAAGACGAGGAGTCTCGATGAGGAAAAGGGGTTATAAAAGGACAGTCATGCAGAGAATCAGGTTGCTACTGTAAGTGTGAAATTACTGCATAAAGAGGGTTAGAAGAGGGTCGAGAGAGAAATAAGCAGAGCCATGAGAGTGTGTAGAGTTTGTTTAATTGTAGACCAAACAGGGTCATGTAAATAATGAAGGCATTTTTATGTCATTATAATTTCTCAGAATTGCAGTCCAAGTTGGTGCTTGGTACTAGGGGTTGGTGCTCCTATCTATTGCAACAGAAAATTAAGGGGTTGGTGCTCCTATCTATTGCAACAGAAAATTAAGGGGTTGGTGCTCCTATCTATTGCAACAGAAAATTAAGGGGTTGGTGCTCCTTCCAGTGGATGCTAGTAAAGTGTTTGTAAAATTGATATTTTGCATAGGCTGGATTTGGATTGGAGTCCAAGTAGTCATTTTGAGGAGTAGCCAAATTGGTGAACCTCGTTATATTATGTGTTGTGGTGTGCTCTCTTGTTCAATTTGCTTTTCTAGTTTTCAAGTTCTCTTTGCTTCAGATTTAAATGCTGTAGATTTGAATTTTAATAGCTACACTGATTCACCCCCCCCTCTCAGTGTCATTATGTGAATATAAAAAAAGGACAAAGAGCAAAAAATGACCCTACCTCAGGTCCATGTCTGTTGGTGATGTCTGATTTTTTTTTCTTTTTTTGTTCTCTATTGACCACGTCTGTCAGGCGTGGCTATGACTGTAAACTGTAGGTGTCAATCACGGTTAGCACTGTGAACCGCAGGTGTGAACTATGGTTAGCACTATGAACCATAGGTGTAAATCATGTTTAGCACCTGCAACAAAAAATAGAGAAAAACATCAGTGATCATCAAATTTTAAGGGTTTTTGCCATGATCGCCTTCTGTAACCACCAAAAAGGCTCACACCCGATGTAACTATTGCAATTTAAGAAAGATACACAAATAGGCATGCATAAATTGATAACCAGAAATAACATGAATACAAGGAATACTTTATTAATTTAAATGGAGTCAAATTATAGATTCGTCCCTCTTAGGGATACCCATTTGATACATCAATTACAATAGTGTTTAATCCCTATCAAGGGTAGGTGTGATCAAAATTCCCCTCACGGTGACACAAACTTCTCTAGGGTGTCGATGACCCTCTTCTTCATGTTGAGGAAGGAATTGGATGCTTTATCTCTCCTCCAAATCCTTTTCCTTGCGATCAAGAAGCAACAATAAGCAATTAGTAGCAAAGGAGGCCTCTTTTGATGAGGCTTTTAGAGGAATATTGCATAAAGAATAGCATGAAATCAAGAAAGCATTTAAAACTATCAATCTATGCAAGAAATGAGGAAATTGTAATATAGCATGTAAAGAAGCATGAATCTAGCTAAGAAACATTCTAATTAACCATTAGAAAACTGGAATTACATGAAAATAATATAGATTAATAAATACAAGGAAAGGTGAAGCAAATATACCTCTAATTCCTAAATTAACCGGTAAAATGTCTGCTAAAATGTATATCTATGCTAGATTAAGCTATTGGCATCACTAAAAATGGAAATCTACTAGTAAAATGGAAGAAGGGGAGCATCAAACCCTAGCCACAGGTTTGAGGTGTGGTTGATAATATTAACCATGGCCAATAGCCACGATTAATATGAAAGTATCCTTTTTCTTGAAACCAGGGCCAAAAACTCTTAAATCCTCCAAGGAATTGATGGTCAAGGGTCGTCTGTGTTTTTTGGAATAGATTGGCAGTTGAATTGAGGTGTGTCAATTGTCAAGCTTGCTCCTCAATCTCTTGATATCTTCATTGTTGCATGCACAATTATCATCGATCAATTGTACAACACTTTGTTACTCCTCAAAGGGATATGAAATTGCTCTCCAATCCGATAGGGCTCCGCTATGTGCAATTGAACCATTATTCAAGTTGCTTGCTTTCTAAAATTGGGTCAAGCCAAAATACTTGGTCTAGCTTCATGGAGAAACCAAGAACAAGAATTGGCAGTTGGTAGGAAGCTTCTGGATGCTTCCCAGCCCAAACCGCTTTAAAAACCATTGCAATTCGACTATTGCAACTTATTTGACTCGGCTCTGGTCGCCCGAGTTTATTATAGTGCTAACCGTAGGTGTCAACTATGTTTAGCATGTAGGATTTTTCTAACCGTAGGTGTCAACCATGGTTAGCATGCAGGATTTTGCTAACCGTAGGTGTCAGTCGTAGTTAGCACTGAATAGGCCAAGGAGCCCAAATTGAGTGGTTAAAACCACTGCTTGGTCTTGGAAATGTCCAAGGTCATTCATATGGTCTACAAAGGTGCCCATATGAGTAGTCTCCATTGACATGATGCATTTTAGGTGTCTACACTTTGGTAACCTACAAAAAAAATTAAATTAATCCTCACCTTTATACCATTCATAGAACCAATACAAATTTGTTTCTTTTATTTATTTATTTATTTATTTATTTATTATTATTATTATTATTATTATTATTATTATTATTATTATTTAACATGGTGGAATCGATAGCCACCATGAATCTAGGCAGGTTGTCCAACTTTTATGACCGCCATAGTATTCTGTGTTGTCCGCCACAAAACCTACCACACAGATCTTCGTGCAGTCTGCCCCTATAACTGCCATGCCATAATCATTTTAAACCTTTTACGCCGCTGAAAACACCAGGAAAGGGATAAGAGTTCAGTCCGATGAGGCCCAAGATTTGAACCTTGGAATTATTATTATTATTATTTTATTTCAAATTGGATTTTATTTAATTAATTTCAAGTGGTTTAAAATAATTTCCATTTTTTATTTTTTATTTTAATTTATTTGACTAAATTCAATATGCTTGACTTAATTAAGAACACACAAAAGGAAATAAGAACATTAAAACCTACCTCCAAAACATAAACCATAAACCTAACCCCAACATAAGAAATACCATAAAAGAAAACAAGAAGACACTAACCAACCATGAACCTTGGAATCCCTATTGCAAACTCATGGGTAGGTAGATAAAAATTATCACTCAAAGAAAACCCAAAACTCCCCAAAAACCACAAAATTTGAGGTGGGTCCCCAAATTTGGGGTAATTTGTGTAATGGTAATAACAAATGTTGACTCTACTGGGAAATGCTCTAGAGCATTTCGGATGAAGAACCCAATATGAAACCAAGAAAACCAAAAATCAGCAAAATGAGAATTATTTAGCCATATCCAAAGAATATGGGGGGGTAGACAAATTCAAACGAAAAAAATGAATTATTTGGCTTTATAAAGTCTATGAATTGTGATTCATTTTGCATTCTTGAAAAAATCTAGATTCTATCATTTTTTTTACATTTAGGCTATAGAATGTTACTCGTTAAAATTGTGCCTCTACAATGCTCCACTGCCAATCAGGTGTCCATAGCCCCGATGGATATGACCTTGACCTCTTCTAGACCTTGCTCTACTACCATACAAGCATCCATAGCCCCAATAGAGATTATCTAAATCACCCAGGTATTAGATTAATTTTACATTTATCTCTTTTTATAGACATTGCTCCACTATCATCTAGGCATCTATAGCCTTGGTGGAGATGACCCAAGCTTTTTGATTGATTTAGATTTTATTTTCTTATTTTTTTATATCAAGTATTGTATTTCTTGGCAAAATTTACCTGCCACCTAGGTTAGAGGCCACTTAAGGCTAAATGTGGAGTGTATTATATTTTTGCCTTAATTTGCAAACCAAAATGACTTTATCCTTAAAAATTTCAAAGAATAACCTTTAATATGTGAGTTACGCATGGAGCTTTAGCGAAATGTTTCATTGTTCCACCTTCCACTATTTTGGTCCCAAAATCTAAGAATAATTACTAAACAATTTCATCCCCTTTTCTTCAATTGTACTTGTTTTCAAACTAGGTAATTCAACCTACTTAACAAAGGATCAATTACCAACAAAGAAACCAGGAGTTAGTGGCCATCACTAAACATTACCACAAATAGAGGGAAAAAACAAAATGAGAAACTGAAAAAGCAACACCCTATCCTAAACTGATGAAAACTAATACTAAAGCAAAAATTAAACTTGTAAAACAAAGGATTATGCACAAAAGCGTCACACCAAGAAAACTATAAAAGCAAAAGCATGAACACCCAAAAGCTATATACAATAATATACAAGCATGATACAAATGATACAAGAATTCATTTGCTTCATGGGTGAAACTAGTGCTTGAGAAACTACCCATTCACAGGCAAGTGAACATCGTCACCACTCAAATTTTTCAACTGAAAAGTATTTTCACCAATATTTTTAAAAATTTGATAAGAACCAAGACAAATATAGTCAAATTTATCATGGTCACCTTTTTTTCATGTGCCTTATCCCAATGCAAAACCAAAATAGAAATTCTAGAATATTTAATTTGAGCATGTTTGTCAAACCATATTTTAACAATGTCTTGATGTTTGCTAAAATGAAGCAAGGCATCCTCTCATTTTTCATCTAAGTGCATGAGGTGAGTGAGATGATCTTTGATTTTATCATCCGTTTCAAGATATTCTTTCATGAATTGTAAAGTTTACAATTTAATATTAGTGGAAAGAATTAGATCTTGACCATACACTGAATGATAAGGTGAAGTTCCAATGGATTCCTTAATTATTATTCTATACGCCCACTATGCAAACTTCAATTTATTGTGTCAATCTCTAGGATTATGTTCAATCAATTTTTTATAACTGAAAACAAGTTTTTATTAGAATATTCATTTAATCCATTACCTTGTGGGTAGTAATTGGAAGAATGTTTGATGCTCACCTTGTTATCGTAAGCCCATTCTACAAAATGGAGTGAAATATTATCACAAATAATTGAATGGGGCATTCCAAACCTGGTCATGATGTATTCTTCTAGAAATTGAATGATGACCTCAGTAGTATAATTTTTGGTGGGGATAGCTTCCATCCATCTAGTACAATAATTAGAGGTGGTGAGAATGTACTTATGGGAAGCTAAAGAATTAGGGCTTATAACCCCTACAAAATCTAGGTCCCACTGAGCAAAAGTTCTCATTTCAACTACAGGTTGCAATGGCATAGGTGTCTGTCTCTCTCTATTGGCAAAAATATGATAGATATGGCAAGACCACATATAGGAATGGGTATATTTAAAGATATGTGGTCAATAGTAACTATATATCAAGATCTGGTGTGTCGTGGCATTTGAGAAACCATGCCTCATCCCATAATTACCATGGAATTCATGCAAAAATGTGAGTGGATTCCTCCTTATTCAAGTAATGAAGAAATATTTCTTCATGATTCTTCCTGTATAATACACCAGCCTTAATCATAAATTTTGTAGATTTTAAATGAAGATATATTTTTTGTGTGGAATTAAAATGTGAAGTACACGTACCATTCAATAAGAAATAAACAATATCAATATACCATTCATCTTGTGTTATGTCCTCTACATTATAATGTTAAAAATAAATTTGAGGGTCTATCTCTACAAGTGATTTTGTCACCTTGGCCTCAAACTAGCTTCATTAGGTGAATCTCAAGATCAAATTCTTGTAAAATAGACATCCACTTTATTTGTTTTTCACCTAGTTCATTTTGAATCAACATATTTTTTACAACAGGGTCAAGTACAATAGCAAAAACTCTACTATGCAAAATGTAATGCCTAATATTTTTTACAGTTTTAAATAAGGCATATACTTGTTTATCCAAAAGGGTATATCTCAACTGTGCATATTTCAAAGGTGAACTCATAAAATCAATAGGGTTTTCAGAATTACCCTTATTTTTCTAAATTAGCATGCTAGCATATGAATGATCAGATGCAAAAGTATATATGAATAATGGTTTCTTATAATCAGGACTTACCAAAATAGGTGCAATAGAAATAACATATTTAACACTCTAAAAAGCAGTCCTAGCCTCACATGTCCATTTAATATTAACCTCCTTTTTCAACATGACATTCAATGGTTTAAAAATTTCAGCAAATCTCGAAATAAATTTCCTAACAAAATTAATCTTCCCAAAGAATGACCGAAGCTCTTTCTTACTAGCTGGAAAAGGGATATTTTGAATTACCTCTATTTGTGTAGGGTATATAGAAATGCCATCTTTGGATATTACATGTCCCAATAATTTCCCCTTAGTTACTCCAAATATGCACTTTTTAGGATTAAGTGAGATTCCATGTTCTCTACACCTTTGAAGAATCTTTCTCAAATCATTAATATGATATTCTTGTCTCTTTGAGAAAACATGGATATCGTCTACATACAAGACTATGAATAGTCTATGGCACGCTAGAAAGTAGCACTTGCATTAAGCAAACCATAAGGCATTCTCTTGTAAGTAAATGTTCCCCATTTAGTAGTAAAGGCAGTCTTCATTCTATCTCTTGGGTCAATGAGAATTTAATTATAACTTGAATATCTATCAAGAAATGACATCATTTTAGATCCATTATACCATTTGTAAAATATTGTTGATAGAAGGAAGAGGATAGTTATCCTTTTGTGAGACTATGTTTGTAACCCATGTGGAATGTTGGATATGAAATATAATCTCTACATCTAATAACTTTTTAACTTTATTCTCTATGAGAGGTTCCAATAATAGGTTAACTCGACATTATTTTTGCCTGAAAGGTTTAGAATCAGGCTTCAAGAGAATGGTATGCATGATAATGTTTTGATTATAAGTTTTTAAGTCCTCATAAGTCCATGTAATCTTTAAGTGTGTGCAATATTTCTTCCTTTTCTTGAGGTGTACATGCTTTTCCAATGAGTACATTGTGTGAATCTTCATCATTTCCAATATTGACTACATCATATGCATCATTTGCAGGTGAAATTTTACCACATTTCTTGCTTTGGTAGTCAATATCAAAAAGTTTCTCAAGTGAGACAATGCCTTTTGGGATAGAATTAGTTATCTTCATTGTTTTATCTTCTTCATCCTCATCCTCCTGTAATATTTGTTCTTCGTCAATCACCTAATTTTCAAAGACACCTGAGTTAGTCACGAAATCAAAGAGGTGTCTGTCACTTTCAAATACCTGTAAGTTTTTAACATTGTCAGGTATATATGGACAAGGGACCAATTCTATTAAATTTTTTTAGTTTATTTTTATTGATAGGATTTAGTGTACCTACAACAACTGCCAAAGAGTCAGCAACCCAATTACTCTTTCTAGAAATTAGAGAAATATTAAAGGCTTCAAATTCATCAATCAAATCTCTAACTCTAGTTTTGTAGTGCATTAGCCTTTCATATTGACATGTGTATTTCCCTTTTACCTACCTAACAACTAGAATTGAATACCATAAGACTTTAAAACACTTATGTTCTTATTTAGATTTAATCAAAGTCCAAAAAATAAGACTTCATACTTAGCTACATTGCAAGTACATGGAAATTGCAATCTAAATGCAGCAAGAGAATACCTACCTTTAGGGCTAATGAGTTCTACCCCAAATCTAGTACCCTATTTAGATCTAGATCTATCAAATTTAAGAGTCCAGACAATATTGACATCATAAAGTGGGCTACAAGATAACACTTCAACATTAGATTCATTTGTGACAAATTTTGTATCCAATGTATAAACACCCAACTCACACTCATTATAAAGGGTTTAATTTGTTCTATTATACTTTGTGATCATCCCCATGAATTTGGACTCTCTTTTGATTCTTATTTGATTGGATATCCCTTTCCAAGGTAATCACATGTGTGAATAATCCATGGCAAAATAGCCATTCAAGTTTTTGCTCCAATCCCTAGCCAGTACTATACCATATCTGTCAAGAATCTCAACAACATGAATATCAATATATTGCTGAATTCTAGGTTTTGACGAAATATGGATATGGGTATCATGAAGTATGCCTATCAAATTCACCTCATATCTATCTAATTGTACCACCATTCTATTTGAAGGATTAGGTTGTAAACCCAACCTCTTACATATAGCATAAGATATTACATTACCCAACATTTTTGACTCTACCAAATAATTATGTAGATTCCTTCTTGCAATTCTGATTTTCAGTAGAAAAGGAGGAAGCTCTCCTTTCTCATTTTGCAAGGTGAAATGTGACTCAGTAGTTTTCCTAGTATCAGTTTTTCTTGAACCATCCAAGGCCTTAATAAAAGAATCATATTGATTAGCCATTTGTGCCACTTCAAACAAATGGATATTAGCTTTTGTTTTATTCAAATCATCAACAATGTTATAAGCAATTTTATTAGAACTTTGTGCCCTTTGAGGTGGTTTGGATGAATCAATATGAGTGGGAGATGCAGGATTGTTATTGGCCATAGTATCTAAGGGAATGATATAAGTGTTTGGAGGAGCAGAAGAAGTATTTGAGGTCCTACTCTTACTTCTCAAGTGGTAGTTGTGATTCCTCTTTTGAAACTGCCTAAAGGCCTGAAATTATTCTTATATGGGATCCTCCTCCTCTTCTTCATCATATTTAGGATCAAAGGTTTCAACAACTAAAGCATGTCCCTTGCCTTTGCTTGAACTAGCTTGATGAGAACAATCATCATTAGGTACTATTTCCAAATCATCGATATCTTGTTGGAAAATACCTATGGACTTTTGAAGCACTAGGTATTCATTTTCATTATGCTCATTAGTGGAATGCATCCTACACCAATTTTTCCTAGAGAAATATAAAATATTAACAATTGCATGAGATTGGCTAGAACTAGCATTATTCTAATTAGCAACCAGACTAGGTACACCCCCATTTTTTGGTCGTGTGTTCCACTATTTCTTTTGAAAACTATAGTTTTTATTTTGTTGTGAGTTTTGTGGTGCTTGCTTTTGGTATTGAACCATATCACTACTTAGCTTCTGGACCAACCTCTTTAGGTATTTTACCTCTGACTCAAGATCATTGGGTTGAGTAGTGGTGGTATGATTATTTGGATTCTAGAAACTTGGAATGTTTTGATTTGGTGCCATGTTTTGATTTTGAACATTTGGATCTTGTAAAATATTTTGAGCTTGAAGATTTGGATTTGGAAATGGATTCAAGCTCTATATGGGTGTTGGATTGACACATGTAGGCAAGTCCTAGAGCAGTTTTTCTATGACTCCATGAGTGGCCAATTGGTTATCTAACACTAATGGAGTGGTTGAATGGATAGGTGTGTTCGAATAAGCAATTGTAGGAGGATAAGAAGGTTTAGTAGGATAAAATTGATTGTAGAGCAAGGTGTTCAACATCAGATTATGATTTGAAAAAGCCTAATTTATCATAGAAATATGGTTGTAAGCCCCAAGATACCCTCCTGTAGGTAATTGGCCTATCCCATAGCCCTGTGGCATCAACTATTGCTCAATAGTCATGGCATCCGTGTATGCTAAGGCAAGAGTAGTGACCAAAGTATTTCTCCTAGAAAACATGGTAGTCAAGGGATCTAAGGCTCCAAAGTATATCTGAAGAGCAACATCAGCAGTAACAACAAAATGATCAGTCAATCTCGCATAGATATTTCAAAATCTAGTGTTAAACATTCTTATTGGTTCACTAGGTCCCCTTTTGTAGGTCATGAATTAATTATAAATTATGGTAGGATAAAAAGGTAACCTAAATTGGTTCACAAAAGTGGTTTCTAATTGGGCCTAGGAAGTAATAGAGCAGGTGGGTAGACTGATGTACCAGTCATACACTAGGTTGTCTAGAATCAAAGGAAACAATCTACAAACCACCTCTTCATGTTCGACTTGCAATCGAATTAAAGTGTACTTATAGTATTGAATGTGTTCTTTTGCAAATCTTGTACCAAGGTTATGCATAGTGGCAAATATTCACCAATTGGATGAATATTAGGATTTTCAAAATTGAAAATTGGTGAATATGAGGACCCTCGACGTCGGCCCATTCGCCTAAAATTTTTAGGACCAATTTTTTATTAGGGTCAATTCACCATAATATATATCCAAATATATGCATATTTATACTCGTTGGAAATATCTTTTCAAGCCTAATCTAATGGTGGTGTTTTTATGAAGTTATAAGATGATTTAATAGGTCAAAAGTGGCTCCAAATATGACCTTACATTTTAGGGCTTAAAATACCCCAAATTTTGGTATGAAGATGCTCGATTTGATTTGCTTAGGATTCTCCATGATTCACCTTGATTTTTATTAGGATTCACCATTTTTTTACAAGTACATTTTGATTTGTAAATGTTGCTCCATATCAAGCAACATTTACAACCATTGGATTGGGTTGAGGGGTAACCAAAGGAACAATAGCTATAATAGGGACAATAGATGGTCCAACTGAAACCCCACAATATGGAATAACAATTGCTTCACTCTTGGATATTCTATGTATTTAAGTAGGAGATAGGTTTTGGAAGATGGTATCTTCTGCAACCTTAGACCTAGTAATGATACCCTCAGATTCCAACTTAACAATGACAACAACAAATATTTATTAAAAATGCATCAACTAAACCATAACAACAAGAAATATTCTCAAGAAAATGGTTAGCATCAATGCATTATCAATTAAAGCAATTTCCAATCAATGATCATAATCACCTATCAACAAAATATTGTTAGTCTTAACCAATATCTTCAATACAACCTTTCAAGAACAAGTTAGCATTTAAAGTAGCAACAATATAAACCATTCAATAGGCCTTCCTTGCAGCACCAATTGTGTTGAGTGATAATTTTACCCTGTTGCAAAATCATACTCAAAGTTAGGATTTTGTTAGAAAACCCTCTCTTGCAAAGAAATTCAAATTTATCGAAGGTTCCTTTTACTCAATGTGTGCTGGTGAAAATAAGTTCTTAGAATACCTTAGTTCTTTGCAAGTAATTGTTAACAAGGGGCCTATGGTTAAAGTGATTTGTAATCCTTTATTTCCATTAAAGGGCTTGATTTCCATTATGTGCACAAATAAAATATGAATGAATGCTCGAAATTTATCCTACTTTATTTTATCTCTGATTTATCAAAGTGATTTACCCTTGAATCCCTGTTAGCAGATTCCTTTTATCTTAAATTTAAAATGTTTTGTTATCAAGTGCTATGGAAAACCACTTCAGTTTAGCTTTGCCTTAATGTGAAATTGGAATCAGTACTTATTGTTAGAAGATTCCTTTTATTTCATATTAAAATGTTGTTGTTAGCAAGTGTTGTGGAAAACCACTTCATTTTATCTTTGCCTTAATGTGAGATTGGAGTCAGTAGATCCCTCCCATAAATGTAAATTGATCTTATCTTGGATTGTTAAGATATTTTCGAGTAGGAAAATAAAATGACTAAATCTAAATATGAAATATGAATCCTAAATGATGTTTCAATTCATTTTATCTTGCATGGTTAAACCGATTTTAGTCTTGCATTGTTAAACAGATTTTAATCTTGCATTGTAAAACCAATAAAAAATGATAAAACTTATGAAGTGCAAAGTCTACTTTGGAAACCTAAACAAAACACTTTAATATGTATCCAGATAATTAAATGTTTTAGCCTTAAATAATAAAATTACTTGGATGTCTAAATACTTCAAAACCTTAAATTTAATGCAGAAAAATATCAACTCGTTAGGATTTGAGTGCTTGCTGAAAAATAAAATGAAATGGCAGATAAAAAATAACAAAATCTAGGGTTAGAGGAATAAAATTTAAAATCTAGAAAATGGACCAGAATATGGAAAATGACCAAAGAAAAAATACTGAAAACTAATCTCGCCTATGCTGCAAAAAATGTTAGATCCTGAACATCAAACAAAATCGAGTTAGACCTGCATCCACACAATCCAAATTTGGTTAAGTGCAAGAGTCTAAGGATTAAAACATGTATTAAAAAAATTCAAATGATGCTACCATATCCATGCATAAAACACCATTAAAATATCTTCAATACATGTGCAAAAGAATAGGCAATAAAGTTTTCATTATGTTCAAAACCATATCTTATCCTACATACAAGCTGAGACCAAATGTTGACAATAGTTTTACAACCTTCCAATCCTTTCCTATGCTTCTTCTCCTAGATTTTCCAACCCCTGAAATGTAGTTTCAATTGATTTTTATAATTTCCTCAAGACCATTCATTTCCTCTTTACTTAATTTGGTTGTGTAACGTTTTGTCTTCAAATGCCTTTCTTTTTGTTTCATTCCCAAGAATTTGGACCGACTTCATAACGCTCCCCAATATTGTTACATTTTATTTATTTATTTCTATCCCCAAATTCATTGATATTTTATTGACACCATAAATTTTAAATCCAAACACTCCATTTCCACTAGCAATAGGTGCATTATATTACTCACCCCATGCTCATTCCTTTTCATGAACCCGTGAAATATACATTCCAAAATGGTCGAGCATGGCTTAATAAATAAGAGCCATATTATGATATGTTTCTCCATACCTATCACCTGAGGATAGTGATAAAATTGTCACAACAATAAGGCACATACAACCATATTTATTCTAATCCCCTTGGCTCAACTTTCTTCCATCACCAGCATCAGATGTTAGAATGTGCATCACTGGGAGATCCTATGCTACTATTATTGGTGATTGCATTGTCTTTGCCTAGCAAATGAAAAAAAAATAGTAGTGCATGAAATTTTGAACTGTTTGAACATCTATTGACTATGTATGCCCTGTCCGTGGTTGTCCTGTCATCCACTTGCACCAATCAGTGCTATTGCCCATATATATGTGCTTCCATTAAATCAATTGAATTATTGCTACTCCCTAATAAATTCATGATGCAAACCATGTTGACAAATTTGAATATTTACTAGAAAAATTAATGCCTAAATAATTGTAGTAGCATCCTCCAACCTACATAACGCTCCTTTCATGGCACCTAGTCATGATTCATCACTTCGGATAACGCTCTATATATGGATCCATGTGGATACCCTATGCATTACATGGCTTGATGGAATTGACTCATTTACCAAACACTTTAACAAATAAAGTGATATCCTTTGATATTTTATGAGGCCCTCGATGGCTAGCTATCATACATGTTTCACAATAGACACTTCAGTAATATGCCCTTGTACGCCTCTCTTGCACCTTTGGGACATCAATTTGGATAAATTCCATCTAATTCTATGCTCGATGAAATGATGATGTTGAGAATATTCTCAATGGATGCATTACAATCTCATTAGAAATTTGGAAACCTTATTTGAAACCATTGAATACGATAACCATCTCATTCTATGGGAAACCTATAGCATTGTGTAACCTTGGACATTACTATTTGCCACTGAACGTTGTTGGGCCATGCAATTAAGGTAACATTCTAACAGACCAATTGAGTCTCCTCCATACTTTCATCTACCAACTAGAACTAGGAACCCTGTAATTTTGTATTCCTCCTTCATTCCTCCCCATCGAACATAACTGCCATACAAGCACTATCTTCAGGAAACACTCTACTTATTCGCTAGCAAATTTGACTTCAAAAGAGCCATTTCTCCTGTGAGCCCTTGGCACTCACCATGATAAGATGTCTCATTGGTTTCCTCATGTCCTCTGAATGTAACTTCCATGTAGGTGCTATCTTCATGTAACACTCTACTCATTCGCAGATGAATTTTACTTCAACAACCATGAGTGGTTTCTGTTGTGAGTCGCGTCTACTTGGCATCTCATTGTTGTTCTTCAATGCGATGAACTAATATATTTTTTCTATGATTCTTGACTCTTATTATAGATAAATAGTCCAATATTTTAGCCAATGACAAAGTAGCTACCAACATAACTGAACCAAACAAGGGTTTTTTGTAACTTCATGCATGGATGATCATAGAAATAATAACTCGTTATCCTTCCTCTATATTTTAACTATCCCATATTTGAGGTGCAAAATAAGGCACATTAGTATATGATAAATTAGACCTATAGTATTATATGGCCACCTCATGGTGGTACATCCTTTTATTAGCCTCGCATGAGCCTACCGCATGTGATTGTCACCAATCCTCTATTGTTTGCCAGTGTAGTCATAATTTTTGTCTTATTATTTGCATCCATGTGTCATGTCCTATTTTGTCATCCACCATCCCCAATGGTCCACCTTAGTCCAAGTCATCATCATAGTTTGTGTTTAGGTCTTAGGTTACCACCATATCATGTCATGGCAATCCGTCTACGTCCATCACCCTGTGTACATCACCTAGTTGTCAGTTGCAGTTATCCATCGTGGTCCATGTCTTGGGTCCTAAAAACATCCATGTTTGTGTCTCCTAGGTTGAGTCTAGGGTTAGAGTCTATCCATGGTCCATGATTGCCACATGAGCCTAACCACCACATTCCATGCTCGCCACATAGGCCCGACTGCCACCCAGGTTAGCAGTCCAAACTCGAGTTGAAGTTGGCTTGGTTTATCTTCGTAGTCCACCCCGTGTTGTCCATCCGACTGCCACCTACTTTGGTAACCTACAAAAAAAATTAAATTAATCCTCACCTTTATATCAATCATAGAACCAATAAAACTTTGTTTCTTTTATTTATTATTATTATTTTATTAATTTTTTTAATTATTATTTTATTTCAAATTGGATTTAATTTAATTAATTTCAAGTGTTTTGAAATAATTTTCCTTTTATTATTTTTTATTTTGTTTTATTTTATTTTATTTATTTAATTAAATTCAATATGCTTGACTTAATTAAGTACACACACAAGGAAATAAGAACATCAAAACCTACCTCTAAAACGTAAACCATAAAACTAACCCCAACACAAGAAATACCATAATACACTAACCAAACATGAACCTTGGAATCCCTATTGTAAACTCATGGGCAGGGAGATGAAAATTATCACTCAAATAAAACCCAAAACTCCCAAAAACCATAGAATTTGAGGTGGGTCCCCAAATTTGGGGTAAATTGTGCAATTACCACAACAATACTAACCAATTTTGGTGGCTTTTATTGGCCACTATGAGTTGCAAGTTTTTGTGCTTTAAGAGTGTCTTTAGACACTTGATCCAAACTAGATTTTGTAGCCTTTATTTCAAAGCATAAAACTAATTTATTTTGAGAGTAATAATAGTGCAAATAAATCTAACAAATTCTACTTTTAATGCACTAAAAAATTACACCTTATCACTCCAATCTACTCTCATGAAAATGCACTTAATCAATTCACTACAAATAATCAAGAATAATATGAAATGAACCTTCAAGAATTATTCTGTAAAATTCTTATAAGCAATATTTTAGGAGATAGTCTTCTTATGCTTTCCAAAGTAGATAATAGGCTAGCTGATAGATTATTGAAATTATAAAATCTAATCAACTCCTAATGTGCAAATGAACCTTAAAAAAAACTCTTTTTGCACACTTGAATACTGTAATATAAATCTCCTTTTTGCAACTTTATTCAGGATTAAGGTGCTCTAATAAATCTGATAAGTAATCCAACTAATGAATCTACTTGCACTGATAGTTGCTTACATTTTTTTGAACATTTTTGTAGCTCCTTTTTTGCTTCTGTAGAGTATGTAGATCTTGGTGCTTAAGATCACCAATTTGTTGCCTTGAGTACGATCTTACAGCTCTTTGTAGACTATTTTTAACAGCTCCTTCTTCACCAAATTGATGGTCTTGAACTTTATTTCACGAGCCTAGGATATGGTGACTTTGATCTCCTCTTATAATCTCCTCCTTCTATTGTATATTTGGATAATTTTGTATCTTTGAATAAGTGACCTCTTGTTGTAGGAGGTAATATTCAAATATCCTAGATTTAATAAGCTTCTTCTACCTTCAAGTCTTCTTATCAAATTCTAACTTCAAGTAGGGTCTTCTCAATGTTATGAATGTATTGAGGTCTTCGTCAGATTCTTCTTCTACTCAAATCTGGTACTCCTTGCCAAATTATCCTCCTCTTGCACTTGTTTCCGGATGGTGATAATTGTACCAAGTCCTTCACTATTAGGAGCTTGTCCTTGGTAGTGGATTTATCCAATGAGTTCTCCTTTGATGATTTCTTTAGTAAGGCTCTCCTAGCATTTTATTGTTTTCTTGTTGAGATCTTGTCAAGGTCTTTTATCTTACAACTTCTTCTGGTCTTCCTTGAGACCTTATAGTCAACCTTCTACTTTTAGAAGTGTTGTCATTGAGATCTTCTCTTGGATCTCTAATTTTGCTGCTTCTAGATTCAATCAAGACTCTCCTAGTCCTTCTTATTCTTCCTAGTCTAGAAGTTCTTCAATGATATCTCCTCTTGTTCTCTTTTGCTTCAGGTGTTGGATTTATTTTGAAGAGGATTTTCTTCCTAAATTTCTTGTAGGAAGCTTTCCCGACTTACTGGATCTCCTTTAACTGCAACAAAAATATTAGTACTAAAATTTTTCTTCTGAATTAGATACTCTCTTCTAGAGTCTTCTTTAGGATAAAGGTATATGTGGCCTATTTCAGTCTCAAGGCTTTTATGGCATGTTCTTCAATATCAAATCTTCTATGGCATTTTCTTTTGGATCAAGGTTTCTATGGCATTTTCTTATAGATCAAGTCTTCTATGGAATTTTCTTATGTATCAAGGATTCTATGGCATTTTTCTTCTTGTGAAGTTCTCCAATCTATCAATGGAGATATCCTATCTCCATATCTCACCATGATTCTTTTCCAGAAGTTTCTTCTGAAGTATTCTCCTCTCTACAACAACTAATCTCTACACTATGAAGGCACTTCGACCTTCGAGCAACAAAGTTGAGATCTCCTATATTTTGTTGTAGGTGTCCGAATAATTTGAGTATTAATTCCCTATAATAAAGAAACTTTCAGGTAAGTATTTCCAAATATTTGAGCTTCACTAGTTGATTCATCAACCTAGTGGATAAAATGTTGAGTCCTAGTCTTCACGAGTTTTCCTTCAACTCTAAGAAAAGACTCTAGCCTTATGCAATATCAATATTTTTTAAATTGATATTTTAGTCCTTACTTGTAACTCTCCCTAATTCTAACACCTCGACTCTTCTAAGAAAATTTGACAATGAATGGTCTAATGGCATGTCAAGTTCTCAAAAAACTCAAGGTTAATGATAATAGTGGTTTTCCTATAGACCTAATGTGGCTTGATCTACCATAGCTCTGATACCACTGTTAGCTTTTGATGCCACATACAATTGGAGATAGCAATCAAAAGATGTAGAATAATAAGATATAAAGTAAATCTACGAGATGACTAAAATATGTTATAAATAGAAATGACAAAAAATATTATAATAGTAGCTATGGAGGAAATGGATACTCCATGATATAAGCTACTACTCCATGAGTGAGATCTAAGTTTATAGCTCACACACACTACACTACTACCTATTTACCACACATAAACTTTAATACACTAACTTTGATATCTATATTCTACATATATGGCCTTTATATAGGAATACAAGTTCCTTTGCCAACACTCTATCTAGTTGTACAAGTGGATAGCTTGCACATTACAACTTGCACATTGATACTTGTGCATTTATTACATTGCATGAAGTAACTAGATAAATTTATCCTAAAGTAACCTAATATCCTAAGTATGTACCAAGGAAGGTATATTTACATGACCCAAATAATGTAATATACTCTATTTCTAACAATCCTCAAAACCAATTCCATTACATACCCCAATAAACATGGCTCAAAACCAAAATTAAAATAAACCTCCATAAAATTACCCTAATTGGGATATCTTTGGTCCTTTAGGACTTCCTCATATGAATTATTTCCCTCATGATTCATTAAAATCTATACCTATATATGATGGTTCAATAAAGACTCCTTATGATTACTATCAATATATATTAACTTTAGTATCTATTCACAATATCAGATTTAAAGATGTTATTGTAAGACTTCTAGCCCTATCCTTTAGAGGTAAAATCCTTCAATAGTTTAGAACCCTAGAAGACAATAGCATTCATTCATGGGATGAATTGGTTGGTCCTTTCATGGAAGATTTTAATGAGTCAACTGATCCCTTCTCACTTCTAAATCAATTCACTGCTATGCAAATACATCCATAGGAGTTATTATCTTACTTCAATTTGAGGTTCAGTAGAACATGCAAAAGGATTCCCCCCTAAAGCTAGACTAGTTTCTACCCTAACATATATGTATTACATTAGAGATATTGGTTCAAAATTAGAGTTACAAACTCAAAATTCAAGTATAAATATCTTTCCACAAGTTTACCATGCAACCGTGCATGAATAGAATATCCTAATTTTTGTAGGAAGGTTTCCACAAAAAGTAGTCATGCCTTATTGCTATGATATTTCTCAGTTTACATATCAGTCTAGGACATCAAAACCTTATATATGGATCCCTCATCACTATCATCATTACTTACCCAAATGGCTCCAATTCCTTCTCCTAAAACATCATCATCTTCAATTCCTTTTCCTCCTATTCCATATCAAAGTCCCCAAGAATAAAATCTATTACTTTATATCCAAAATACCTTAAATACAATCAATAACAAGGTAAATTTCATGGAAAAATTAGAAGTAGAAAGGTCTCAACAAAGAATATTCCCATATATAAATAGATATCAAAGGCCTAGTAGTAGTAGTAATACAGGGTCTAGGATTAATGTCAATATCGATGAACATAATTCAATCCTTGAAACTAATGGATACATTTGGTATTTAATTTGCAATGATTCCCATAGTCTAGAGACTTGTATCATGTATCAGTATCATGTCCAACAGGCTATGGAAAATGTTAAAATATCCCAAAGAGTACAATCAATATGTTGTGGCAACCTGAATAGGTCATAGTTGGCCAATATTCTCTAGAGGAAGAAGCTATTTTTGTTATCACAAGATTATAAAATAAGCCAATGCAATTTAATCCATAGAAAATGGAACATTTCCAAGTACCTTCTCAAAATAAGGGAGATCAACCTTCAACAGGCAATGAGAGATTTACAATTTCTCAAGTTGGGAAAAAGAGGGCTTCAATTCCTAAGGAAAAAGGGAATGATAAATTTATTCTGAAATAATTTGATAAAGAAAATGGGAAAGAACAAGTTGAATCTAAAGAGGAAGCGAGCAAGAAACTAAGATTTCCTTCTATCACCATGAAACAAATAATTTAGGTAACTCAACAATTTAAAAGAAAATTTGGTGAAGGTGAAAGTAAAATTTTAGGAAAATATAATTTTAATATTGTGGAAGAATTAAACATAACTCCTTCTAAAGTAATTTTATATGATACTCTCTTCATTCCTGGTAAGATAGACCTACTGAAAGCTTCTTTAAAGAGTAAATATCAATAAAAGGATAATCCTACTATATACAACTTATAATTTGAACGATAGAAAGTGACTCCACATTTGCTAAAGAATAAACCACTTCCTTTTTACATTTATTTAAGGATGGAGGTGTGTGTAGTTCATAACTGCATGATAGACTCAAGAGCTTCAAATATAGTTATGCCAAGATTAGTGTATGAAGAAATAGACATGGAATATACCCGTTCTTGTCCAGGAGTCTTACAATTGGATGGAACTCCACATAAAACTATTCGGGTAGTCAAATATGTCTTGATGGGATTACATAGAGCCCCAGAGGTTACTGTTGTTCAAGAGATAGTTGTAGTGGATTTAGAACCATATATTTTCCTATGCCTTTCAAGACAATTTACTTCCAAACTAGGAGGTTACATGTATTTGGACTATTCTCACATGATGATCCCCTATAAGGGTAAAAGAATAAAAATAGTCCTAGAGAAGCTAATATCCTATCATATTAAGAAAATAGAAGATGATATGTTTAACAATTATGTCATAGAGGAATTAGAATTGGTAGAGGTACTAAAATATTTAGAGATTGAGGATGATTTACCATAAGAGGATAGTTAGATTTTATTTAAAACTAGAATCAACACATACACATCACCTCTAAAGATCAAAATGCAACTCATGTGATTTCTAATCAATTTTTAAGAGAATCTAAAATTTGGACTATGTATTTTGATGGAGCAAGATGCAAGAATGGAGTTAGGGAAGGAGTAGTTCTAAAATTACCTTCAGAGGGATTCAAATGATTTTTCTATAGATTAACTTGGTCTTGCACAAACAATACTACTAAATATGAGGCTTTATGTTTAGGTTTAATGTAAGTAGAGAAAATGGGTATTTAATTACTAGACATCTATGGTGATTCAGAATTAATTATAAACTATGTTATAGATAAGTGTAACATCAAGCTTCATTATTTTAATATTTATAGAAATAGGGTCTAGGATTTAATGGAATATTTTGATATTTTGAACTTACATCTTAACTGCTACTGACTATTTCACTAGATGGGTTGAGAAAGTGCCAACTAAGAAGTCTAATCAGGATGTAGTAATTAAGTTTATTAAAATATTGATCACAATGTTTGGCATTCCTAAATATTTGATGAGTGACAATGATCCATTTTTTATAGGAGTAAGATTCATTGAATTTGCCAATACATATGGTATATGTTTGAATAATTCTTCAAATTATTATCCACAAGGAAATGGCCTAGAAGAATATGCCAATAATAATTTGCTATGAATGCTAAAGAGAGACTTGAAGGATAAAAAAATGAGTTGGCATTTGCTTATAAAATAGGTGTTATTGGTAGATAGGATCATAATGATGAATTCCATAAGCACATCTCATGCCTTGGTGTGTGGAAAATAATCTATTCTGTTTACACACCTTGAAATATCTACTCTAAAGTTAGCCACCTTAGATGACTCATCAGATGCAAATCCTATAGAGATAAGGCTAATGCAATTGTTTTAGATAGAGGAGAAAAGAAATAAAGCCTATGAACAATTTTAATAAAATTTAACATAGACTAAAGGTTGGTTTGATAAAAGGGCCTCATGTAGAAAATTCAATGTTGGAGACTCTATCCTAAGATGGAATGAAGAGAAAGCAAAACAAACAATCATCAAAAGTTTGATTTATTCTAGGAAGGTCCATATAAGATTGTTGCAGTCAAATAGAACAATACTTTTTAGCTACTAGATTAGGAAGGAAGGTTGTATCCAATATTGATCAATGGATACCATCTTAAGTTGAACCTCAAGTAAAATCCTTCCCCTTGTATTATAAGTACATAGTTTTATTATATGTTTTTCTTCTTTATTTCTAGATAAAAAGAAAATAGAGAGTGTGGTCGTTGATAGGCTCCATGCCATGGTCAAATATAGTCAAATTTAGCTCTCAAAACCACTCATACTTCAAGCCATGTCCAAGCGCATGATGAAATACATAGAGAATTAAGTGGAGTGCAACCATTGCTAGGATCTACGCCATGGACGTCAATAGGTTCTACGTCATGATCAAGTATAGTCAATAAGATAAAAGTAGCTAACAAAGCTTCTCATGCAAGATTTACCTTTTACTTCCAGATTCTTGAATTTGAAGTTTGTGGCTAAGTGGTAGTTCAACTACTACATTAATGGTAGAGGATGTGCATACAAGCTATTTAAGCTAGGGATTTAGTAGTAATTTTGTTTGTAAAATTTGAAGCTTTAGAGAGCATTTGTAGAGAGATACTGATATACTTGTAGAGGTTTTAAAATTATCGATTATAGTAAATTATTCAAGAATTCAATTGACCATAGTGGTATCTCTAGCTCTAGAGAAGACCATTGAGGCAAATGCTAGCAAGCTTGCACATTTTCTAGATGTAGCTATTGTAGTATCCAACACCATAATGGCATGGAATACGAGGGACCAACTAAGGAGAGATATTGAGAATAGAGCTCTTAGGGGAATATTAGCTTTGATATTAGGTTCTTGTGTTGTTTAATCTCTCTTATCTTTTTATATATGCGACTATGTCCACCCATGCTCCAAATTAAATTTTGTAATTATCAAATTTTACGTCCCAAAGAATAGGGCAATAAAAATAGCTTAGGGTAGAGTACTTTTAAAGCTAACTCTTAAATCCTATTGTAACCTATTTTCCATGGGTAGGACTCCCCATGTTAGCTCTAAGTATTTTAACCCAGAATAATAGGCCAAATTTTATACATTGAAGGGGCATCCTAAAAATGAGGGATATTTTAAAGATTGGGTGAATAGGAAGTTTAAAATACTAGTAGTCAAGGATCATCTTCCAACAACCCCAATTGCCACTAAGGATTTTTGTTAGCTTTCAATGATATACAATAAAGGAAATGCAACCACACGATCTAAAATGAGCAAGCAATGTTAACTATATGATAATGATAATATAATATGTAGGAAAATTATATGAGAATTTTTTGTAATAACTCAGAAAATAACCATTAATGAAAGCTTAAAAAAATAATACAATGTAATATAATGGAGGTCTTAAACACTACAAAAATTCTTGCATGATCTACATTGTATCTACCTACTCTTCTCATCACTATTCTCTACTATTTTGTATGCTTCTCTCTTGAATTCTCTCTTTTTACTTCACTCTATCAAAGGTCTATATATAGGGAGATATATCATTTGGCCTTTCAAATACCCATGACTCTTCATATACCTAACCTATAACTCATGTACATGTGGACTACATGCACATTTACATCATTTCACATTCTAACACTTGTGCATTTATTACATTGCATGAAGTAACTAATCAAACCTTAATCTAAGACAAACTCCTAATCTAAATATGTACCCAAGTTGGTACATTGGCATGTACCAAATAATGTAATATATTCCAACACCCCCCTGTACTACATTATTTACATATTGAAGAATTTAATCTTCAATATGAGTCATGTTCTTCATCTCGATCAGGTCCTTCTTCTTCTTTTGGTTCAGTATTCATATTATATTTTCTTTTCTTCATCATCCCATTGTTTTTGGGTATTTCAAAGTGAGTGATAAAATATTTGAACTTGAAGTTTTCCAAGTATCTTTGATGAGCTAGATATCTCATAACTTTGCAAGTTATAAGTGGATTATAATTGATCCATTCTCTTTCCTTTGGTTCTCTGATGACCCGTCTCCTTCTTATTCAAAAATTTCAAACTTGAATTTATTGTTAGTATATGCTTCTAAAATAAGAATTTGAAAGAGACAATCTAATATGAATATCAATTTTTCTCGAATATTTTATAGTAATTGTGTTTATAGTAAAAAAATAAATATGAATGATATTTTCCTCCACAATATTTACATGGATAGAAACTCCAAAATTTTGCTTTCTCATGACCAAATTTATTGCAATAAGTGCATTATGAATATATCCTAACTTATTTACCTAGGTGTTGTAGGTGAGTCGGAGAGGAGAGGGCAATCCTCCAAGGGAGGTCCCAGGTTCGAATCTCCACCCTACCAAAAAGTTGAATTGGGTACCCAAAATCCAATTTATAATGTTGGTGCAAGCAGGGTTTGGTGCGACTCCCAAGTGACTTTGATGGTGTAGAACCCCCTAGTCATGGTCTCTTAGACCAAGGCAGCCCCACAAGAGGTTTTTTGCTTTTAAAAAAAAAATAATATATATATATATATATATATATATATATATATATATATATATATATATATATATATATATATATATATATATATATATATGTATGTATATATATATATATATCCTAACTTATTTGTTACTTGTCTTAGGAGAATCAAGTTCATCCATTTCCTTGATGAAATGGTCAAACCATCTATGTACAATTGAAGTTATTCTTTCATAATTCTGTAGGACATATTTCTTATCAATATCCTTATCTATATTTTGAGTATGGTTCTTGAATTTATTCTCAATATCTTCATTAATATAGTTGTCATCAATTCCTTTCATCATATTATTAGAATATATTTCTATAGAATCTACTTTCACTGATTTATTAGCTGGAGAGTTCTCAAAAATATTTCTATGCCATATTGGTTCTTCTCTTCTACTTGTATTTTCTCTATTATCATTTCTAGAATCAAGTATATATTTGAACCATTTATTTTTTGAATCTTGTATACTTAATAATATTTTCCATAGTTCCTTTTGAAATAATCTTTCTTGTTAAAAGGAACAATTTTGGTAGAATTTTAAAATTTCTAAACCTTTGATGTTGTCTACCTTATGACTCCCTAGTTTTAAGTATATGATCAAACTTGATAAAATATTTTCTAAAGTTTTGTAGAAACCCTTATATATCCTAAGTGTTTTGAATGTACTATGGTCTTTATAAATTTCTTAGCTTCCTTTATATTTCCTTTTGAGTTGAATCCTTAATGTTTTGATGATAATTTTAAAATAATGTTCAACTTCTATTTTTTTCACCTTATTTCTCCCTATTGATATATTCACTTTTAATATGATAAAGTTATTTATTTTCAAGATCTTATAGTTGGATTCCTTTTGTCCCTTCACTTTGTATAAGAGACTAGTATTAACAATCTTTTCTAGCTTTCATGCAATTCTATGTTTTACTTCCTATATCCTTGAATTAATGATATGGTTTCTAAATGTCAATATTTTTAATTTGGTGTTGAACTCCTTATATCTCCTTAATTTAGAAATTTAGAAAATGACAATATTTGTAAAAAAATGCTTCAATTTTAAGGTAGAAAACCTTATATCTCCTAGTTTAATTATTTGAAAATATTCTCATAATTAAATCTCAAATAATGCAATTTGAAAAAGTTCTTAAGGACATAATCCCCTTGCTTTAGTTGTTTTCTAAGCCAAAAAATGATTAATATAAGGTTGTAAATTCCTTACATCTCCATGTAATAATTAGCTAAAATTAACTTTATAAATAATGTACCTTATATCTCCTTGCCCTTTATGGAAATCAAATATTAATTCAATGTAAATATACCTCTTTTTGATGTGATGTGCTATGTTCTTATTAATTTCTTTCTTGACTGCACTTTCAAACCTTTTGAATGTTGTATTCTCCTTAGTCTTCAAGGTATGATACTATGCATTAATTGAACTACATTCTATGGTGCACTCTAGAATGTCTTCTTCTCCCTTCAATGATCTTTGATCTATGGAAGCTTGATATGTTCACTATTCTTGGGAAGGACTATTAATACTTATTTATCCCTATTTGTAATGCGTTCCACATGGAATTTGCATTGCCCTTGAACATAGATATCCTTGTTAGGTGGTGCAGGGATATTACTATCTTTAGAATACATTTTTTTTGGTAGATAAAATACTATAGCATTAATACCGGGTTTTATAGGTTGACCCAAAACCTTTTACAAAAATCAGCCCAGGGATGTTGATGAACATATCCTTACTAAGGATCCTATATATGTAAAATCTACATGCCGCCAAAGCCATTACATCTAGTAAGGCACATAGCCTGTTATCAAAAAGAAACTTCCCATACAACAGTTTGGGTATACCCCGAGAAAACACACATGCATCATAATTACAAAAAAGAAACAAAAATGGATCCCTTCCTTGAGACAATGGAGAAACAAAAAGTTGCAAACACACATAGCAGAGTACTAAAAAAAACTCCCACAAGCTCTATATTGACAGTTAATCTTAATAATTCTTTAGTAATTGCTTTCTTCTGTATATGACATGCTTTGATACCACATGCTATCTTGGCCAATCAGTCTTGGACAAGTGAACCTGCTGGCTATATTTATGGCGGTGGCTATCTGGTGGTCCACATGGATTTGGTTCGAAGTCTTATATTGTCATTTATTTCCTTCCTTTCGAACTTACAATGCCTTCCTTGTTGGTAAATTTGACTATCATTCTTGGCATTCTTGTTGAATAATATCCTCTACTTCACTTGGGACATCGTGTTCCCATTTGAAAATTCTGTCACCATCGACACCCAAATTGGCCAGCTTATTAGCAATTTTGTTAACTTCCCGAAAGACATGTTGGGATTTTCTGTCCTGTCTTCCCTGGAAAAGTATCCTAGCCTCTTCAACAATTGTTTTAATCCTCCAAGGAGGTGTTTTCCAATTATTTAGGAGATTTATAACATGCATAGAGTCTCCTATGATCAAATTTCCTTCTAAGTCTTGAGTCATTTGAAGGCCTCTCCACATAGCTCTAGCTTCAGCTTCATTGTTCGTTCTTGTTCCCAAATATTAAAAAAATGAAAGCATCATATTTCCATTATGATCTCGCATAATGCCACCAGCACCTGCTCTACCAGGATTGTCCTTAGCCGCTCCATAAAAATTAAGCTTAAACCAACCCATAGGAGGTGGAGACCACTTAACATTGGCTTTGGGGTTGACTACCCTAGGCACAGACTCATCTAACAAGGTTAATCTTAAATATTGAGCAATCGTGATCTCCTACAGATGAGGTTTACAGCTATCAAAAGGGATAAGGTTCACATTTTCATTGGCAAAGGATAGGATCTTGGCAATGATAGTTTGATGATCATGGATATACTCATTAAAGACTCTATGGTTCCTTTCTAAACACACCTGCCAAAGATAGTGATTGAGACAAATTTTCCACATGTATCTAAGTATTTGGATTGAAAAGGGGTAAGCCTATCTTTAGTATACACCGATTTATGTGGCACATGTGTTATCTCTCATTATGGGTGTTGAAGTAGTGATGTTTCATTATTTTCTTTCTTGAATGGAGAATTAATTCAAACTTGGAAACTCTTCTCCTTGTACATGTGTTATATTTCTAAGGAATTACTATGAATTCATAGGTGGTATTCTCCTTTGTGCAAAATAGCACAATATTCCTTTATTTGATGTGGCAAGTGGAGGATCCTTTCCTTGCATGTAACCAAGCACTCAATGTCCCTTATTTCCTTATCACTCTTGTCAAAACCTTACAAGTTGTTTGGCTTCTCTTGCAATAACATCATGCTTACTCCAATGTATGGTGGATCCTATCCAAAAAATATGAATCCTTTTTGGTCATCAATCTAGCATCACACAGAGGGTGGGGGTGGACTAGCACTAGCATATAATGACCAGACCAGCACTAGCATAGAACAACCACCAATTCAGGACCAGATGTGAGATCTCTAAATGAGGCGTGTTCCTCAGGGGTGGTTCCAATTATCTATGCCACAAAATAGAAAAAGGGAAAGGGGGGGAAAAGAGATAGAAAAATAGACATAGCCAAAACTCACAAGGATGGGTATAGTAGCATCAAGACCTATGCAAGCATAGCACCGTAGGAAAAAATATAGAGACACCTAATAGATCAGCCCATGATACCTTTATCAAGCTCTACAAAGAGGAGGGTGGACGGTGAATTCTAGAACCAATGAATAGGTGCATGAAATCCAAGATGCATAATTAGAGCATTCTTATCTAACTATATTTAGCAAAAATAAACCCCCAATCCATATTTATAAATGAACATTCTCGAGTCACTAAGTGAATCCCATGAAATCCAAATTATAGAATAATAGATCACCTAAATTACTAAAACAAAAATAAGCATCCATACATTTAATAAAAATACAAAGGCAATATCGGAGACCAAATATTTACCCTTAGGAATGACCAACATTCTGCTATTTATAGGTAATTTACATGAAATTCAAAATTTTAACATTAATGGTGGTAGGCGAGAAGACTACTCTGGAAAATGGTAGGTGTCGAATTGGTACACTATTTTCTCATAATGGTATTTTTCTTCTAGAAGGAGGTAGATATGTTCAGCTTGATCTAGGTCATTGGAAAACCTCTAAAATTCTAGCTTAATTTATTAATCTCTACCTACCTTGTCCTTTTACTTGGCTAGCAATACCCTGGTTAGGTGATGTATAAATGGCATTAATCACCTTGGGAGCAACACACCTCAAATCTATAACTTTTGCATACATGCACCAAGTACTAGATATTTGTGGTAGTGAGTATACATTTGGCTTGAATTTTGGATAATGGCAGGAACTTTGCACATCGGGTGGGTGCTTTCTTTGTCCTTCCTTACACCTATGGATACATCAGGGAGAAGGGTGATATTTTTCCAAGGTTTCACCCATTTTGTGCTTGCAACTTCTACCCAATATGGGTAGGTGTTTCTATCTTCCCCCAAGGGTGGGATTACGTGATTTTCCCCCCTCACTAGCCACTTGAAAGGTCTGCCCAATGAGTGGGTGATATTTTTGGATAATTCCACCCAATGCATAGATAAAATTGCCTACCTAATATATTATTCATCCTACTTCCATCTACCCTAATTTTATCTTCCCTGCTTGTAGATATCATTCACCTGTTGTTTTATCCCGCCTATCACTACAACATCTACCACTTGATATATTTTTCCCATTCATCAATGTTCCTAAAAATTTTGTGGAATTTTTTTGAACAAAGGGAATCACTTCTTAAAGAGAAGAGTGGGTGAAGGGTGAAAATTTTGACCCACACTTCTTGTGACTTATAGGGATTTTCTATATTGTAGAAAAAGGAACCCAAAAGTCTCAAAAAATGAAACAATAAAAAATATAGGAATGAAGGATAGGAGAGAATGAAAAATAATAAATGAGGATGAGAAGATATAAGAAACACAAGGAGAATACTGGGCATGAAAATATTTTAGAAGAAAAAAAATATTCAACACGACAAAAAGTAGAGCAGAGGAAAAAGAACAGGGATACAACCAACAAGATTAGAAGGGGGGAACAAGAAAAAGAAAGCTAGAGGGATAGATCCAAGGTATCCAACACATAGATAACTACTACGGACAAGAGCAGTAGGAATACAAGTAGTGGAAACAACAAGAAAATACTTGAAAAGCTTCTTGGAAGACACCCACGAGTAGAAGAGGTAACATGAAATAGTTGAGACAAAGAAACCCTTATCATAAATTGAAAGAGTTGGAGGAAATAAAGGAGAGAGGTAAATGAAAGAAAGGGTAGGGCGGTGGAACAGGGAGACACAAAGGGAAAAGCAATCTGAAGCTTATCAAGTGAAACTGATAAAGCATAGGCCCTTCTCCATGAGGCATAATTACAAATTGAATCCCCTTAAACATAACCCATTGAGGATATGAGATATTCCAAGAGAAGATATATTGCCATTTTTTTTATCTCTTTTATATCAAACCTTATTTTTCACACAATCCAACAATGATCCTCTTTTACTAACTGTTATCGACCAAGAGGCCATTTTGTATCAACTATGATTTGCAGTTTACACTTTTTGGTCTCATTTGCATCTAAACATAGGGAGGAATTTATAGCATACTTGCCTTACCTTGTGCTTGCATATGTGATTTCCAAGGTTTACTTCAGATCTTGAGGATGAGTTAAGAAGTCCTAAAATTTCTAGATGCATCCATTGGGCTATGGGGTCATGAAAATAACAAACAAAAGAATAGAAAACTAGGAAGATAACATAGAGACGAGGAGAATGTTAAATTTCCTAGACAATTCCTAGGGAATCCTTTCTTGGTATTTTTTGATGCTTGACCAAGTGGCAACCTTTCATAAGGTTTTTTTGCTCTAATGGTTGTTGATAAAATTTATGATTCCCAATGCATTGGCCCTACATAATGCAAGGCTTTATTTACTAAACATAAAATTGTAGTGTGACAGGCATGCCTGAGCTAGAATATCATATGAAAATCATCCTATGAATCTGTAGTGGTCGAATCATATTACATTGTATTTAAGGCATCACTTGTAGTTCATTTGGCACCATCCACTCTAGCTCAAAATTACAATGAAATCATAATTCTTATTATCTTACCTAAGCCTTTGGACACTTAGGCCTATGAAACCTAGGGTGGTAAAGACTTCACCAAAGTATTCTACCATTTAGGTGGTGAGCTATTAGGGATAAAATTTTCATGTTGTCCCTTTTCGATATTGGCTAGTTGTGCCAATATTATGGTTGGCTCTCTCTCCATTGTTGTATTCTTCTCCCACTTATGGGCATCCATGTCCTTTTCCATATTCAATTGAACCTAGGTTTGATCTATCGCATTACCCTCATGTATGTGGTCATAATGGTACACTTTCTCCTGATGTGTACCCGCTTCTTGATCTAGCACTAGCTCTCAAAAGAAACTAATTGGATGGATCCTCCACATCATAACTTCCTCAACTTTGATAGCTTCCTCGTAAAGTTATGAGAAATTGGTTTTTCGAGATTGATGCAGAAGGAATTTGATGTTAGGACCAAGAGCCTAGATGTAGAGTAGATATGCCTGGGCAGAGGTTGGGAAGATTTGTGGTGGAATCCTTTTCCAAATATTCTCAAAATGGATATTGAAGTCCACCAAATTTTTAAGAGGGTTCCTCTTGATAAATACAAATTGATTTAGAGATTGGAAGGGGTCCTCTAGTTCATCAAACGTATCCATGAGAGGCTCTACTAGATCCACCCATGTAGAGATGCTTCTAGGTTGTAGGGTTTTGTACCAGAGCCATGCTATACCTTCAAGAGAAGTGACCAACAACTTGATCATCACATCCTCATGCATGATATTGTGAAGGGTGGCTAGAGAAGCCACATTTTCAAGGAGTTCCTTCACAACTCCCTTGATGTTGTTATATTTTGTTAGGGCATCAAAGGTAGCTTCTGGAATATCATGTCGATCAAGGAGACTGAGGGGACTAGATTCATTCTAGTACAAGAAATTCACGATGGCACTAGTCTTCGAATATCCCATTGATGTTTGCATCGAAGTCGAAGTTACAATATGAGCATACTATCTTCTCTAGTGAGGTTGTTCATCACACCTTGAGTCCTCTAGAATATTTATATCTTAAAAATGAGCATGCAATTGGTATCATGATCTATAGGTTCCATTCATTTAGATTCACCAGGTGATTTTGAGAGGATATGGATAAAATCAAAGTGTCACCAAACTCTAATTTCCTAAAACATGAAAACTCAGTGAGTTCCCTATTAGAGTCAACAAAACTATTGGTCATCAATTCAACATCGTACAAAGGGTGAGAGTGAAACAGTGCTAGTATAGAATAGCCACCAAGTTGAAATGGGGTGGTCGATATTCAAAGGAGGTTGGTTCCTTAGGGGTGCTTCCAACCATCTATGCCACAAAATATAAAAAGGGAAAAATGGGGGAAAGAGAAAAAAAATAGCCATAGACAACACTCACAAGGATGGATATAGCTGCATCAAGACCTATGCAAGCATGGTACTATGAGCAAAAATATAGAGACAAAACCTAACATATCAGCCCATCATGCCTTCATCAAGCTCTATGACATGGTGGGTGGAGGGCAAATTCCAGAACCAATGAATAGGTGCATGAAATCTAGGATGTAGAATTAGAGCACTCCTATCTGACTATATTTAGAAGAAATAAACCTCCAACACATATTTATAAATTCTCATTCTTGAGTCACTAAGAACATCCCATGAAATCCAGATTGCAGAATAATATGAGACTGCCTAAATGAATAAAATAGAAATAAGCATCCATACATTTAATAAAAGTATGAATATAATATCCAAGACCAAATAGTGATGAATCTATATTCACATAGTGGTGAAGAACCCTACATATGAATTATAATGGCTAAAGAGCCACCCTTACTAATGATCAACATTCTACTATTTATAAAATATATAAGGATCTGAGGGAGGATGGAGAAGAGTAGCGAGGAAAATAGAATGGGCGAGAAAAAAAAATCAAATTTTTGGAGCAGGGAAGGATGACAGCAAGGAAGGCGGGTAGGATGGTAGTAAGGATCAATATGGTAGTAAGGATTATGGCATAGATGCAGAGGATGGATGGCCATATAACACCAAGAGCCTCGATCATACTGAAGGTCTCTACGGGGAAGAACCTCCTAAAACTGGGCCCCCTTCCCAACACCAAAAGGGTTCCACTATTTATCCCACCAATGAAATATCCTTTGCAAGTGTTGTGTCAAAAGGAGGAAGCCATGGTCATGAGTCTTCTATAGCAATCCACATTCCTACTAACAATAAGGACATTAAAATCCCTATCTGTGTATCTTCCAACTATTTTTCTATGGAGAAGTTTTTGTTGGTGGGTAAGTTTATTAGTAGAAGGCCATACATGGAAACCATTCATAGATGGGCCTTTTCCAAATGGAAAAACTTGGGAAGTATGGAAATTTTAGCTTTGTACAAATAATGTTTTGCAATAATGTTGAGCAACCATGATGATACCAACTGCATCCTCACCGAGGGTCCCTGGTTTCTTGGTCACAAGAGCCTATTTCTTTGAAGATGGGTGATAGATTTTGATCCTAAAACTCAGGATATCAACTATATCCCCATTTGGATTTGCATCCCTAATATCCCTTTTCACATATGGCATGATGATATCCTCCATGTAATTGCTAGAGTTATATGTTATTTAGTAGCAATTGATCCTGTTACGCTAGCTCACAAATACATAAAATATGCCATAATATGTGTCAACACAAATATAGCTTCTGAGCTTCCCACATATGCTAATATTAAGTATAAATCCTATTGCAATGAACCAACCTCTAGAGTATGAAAATAAGCCTACTTTTTGTGTAGAATGCCAAACCCAATGGCATCTTAGGATCTAGTGCCTAAATATCAGAACTCAACCCACCAAGGAAAAGGATAAGGGGTAGGAAGAAGGCCCTCTTCTCCATAAAAATGCCCCCATGGCTCAGAATAGAGTAAATAGAAACCTACTGAACAATGGTTTCTTCAAATAACCCAAAAGAGGGTAGAACCAAAATCAATCATGGAAAGGATTGTATATGTAGCAAAGGTCTTCAGGAAATCAAGGCACCCCATCTCCTTGCAAAGGAAATGAAATCGCCACTTCACCAATGAATTTAGTGCAACAAAAAGTAAGTTCCCTTCTTGACTAATCTAATAAGTTTGGTATTTTAGGTGAATATAATTTCTTGCAAGAGGAAGATGAGAGTGTTCCTAGACCCCTTTCTGATGAAACCCAAAACAAAGTCATTTCGTCTTCCAAATCAGGCCCTTCCTATGCCCCCGAATATTTGAAAATTGATCTCAATTTTGTCGAATCTCCATCTAAATTAGGACCATCTCATAGTAATATTGATGATCCTAAGAAGCTCCATCCTGGTAGGCCTACCAAGCAAGCTCCCCTGCCTAAACATTTAGTGTTAGAAATGATTATTTCTAATAGGAACCAGGGCAATGCTAGACCCTCAATCCTTGTCCTTGAACAAATAATCCCTTAAAATTTTAGCCCCAAGAAAACTCAAAGCTCCACAAAGTAACTCATTGACTATGGTAGAGATAAAAAAATAGGAAGAGTTTTATTTAATGAGCAATTCAATAGAGGCGTTGAGGCGGATATTGCTAATGACATTTAGAAGACTCTCTTTCCCACTATCATCAACCAACCCAAAGAGGATATTAAAAGTTCCAAACCCCAAAAACATCAAGAAAAGGGGATATAAAGGCATTTAAACCCTCTAAATGAATATCCTCTCATGGAACATGAGAGGCCTAAATGGGCCATCCATAAACATACTTGTCAAGTCAATCTGAAGAGAATCAAAGCCCTCAATTTTCATTATCTAGGAAACAAAAATTGAATCGAACAACTCACTAACCATAGAAAATAAAATCTAGAAAAAAGTAGTAGTTTTTAGTCATGCTAGAGGATCATCAGGGGGTCTTATGTGCTTGTGGAATTTTCAAAAGGTTGAAGGCAGATTGATCCATTCTAGTGATAGAATTTTAAGTGTCTTATTCCATGATAGAAACAATAATACTTCTTGGATTCTCACTAATATTTATGCCCCAAATACTCTCTCAAGACGGGCACAAATGTAACATTCCTTAAGTAGGATAAAGGATTCCTTTCATAATATCCCCTAGATTATAGCTGGGTATTTCAACACTCCCCTCTACCCTTCAAACAAAAAAGGAGGAACAGATGCCCAAATCAAGATCATGGAATATTTTAGTGAGTTTTTCAACTCAAACAACCTCATGGACATGAAACTAAAAAATGCAAAGTTCACCTGGAGTAATAGAAGAATAGGAAACCAACTCATTCAAGTCAAGCTGGATAGATTTTTCCTCTCCCAGGAAGCCATCCAAATTTTTGGTGATGCTTGTCTTCACTCCCTACCCAAAATAGGATTTGATCACAGTCCTCTTATTCTGGATATTGAAAAATATAGCCCTTATAGGAGACCCTTTATATTTGAATCAATGTGGCTACACCACCTGGACCTGAGGCATAGAGTTTCATACAGCTGGAAATGAGGAATATGAGGGAGACCCCCTTTCATACTGGCCCAAAAACTTAGATTTCTCAAAGAGGACTAAAAAATATGGAACAAAGAAGTTTTTGGCAACCATTTTTCCAATAAACAATCCCTAAAAGACAAACTTGAAACTATAGAGAGGAAAATTTAGAATTATTAGAGTGATGACCAAATCAGGAGCAAATAAAAAACTATCCTTGCTAAATTCCATAATGTTCTTGCTTGTGAGGAATCTTTCTGATGGAAAAATTCTAGAGCCTTATGTGTTAAAGAGGGAGATTCAAATACTAAGTTTTTTCATGTTTCCACCCTTAGTAACAAAAGCAACAATAGCATAAAGAAATTGGTAAAAAGTGATGGCTCATCCACCATTAACACAAAGAAAATCAGATACGAGGTCGTTTCCTACTTCAGTTCTCTCTTTGAATATGAAAACTCTTGCTTGACCTCTACTCAAGCCTTCATGGTTCATAATATCCCCCAATCCATCCCTGAGGATATCAATATAGGCTTGATAGCCCCATTCCAAGATGAGGAAATCAAAAAATCCCTTTTTTCCATGAACCCTAAAAAAGCTCGAGGTCCAGATGGCTTCCCTCCTTGCTTCTTCCAAACCTCTTGGGACATAGTGGGTCAGGATGTATATGATTCCATTAGATAATTCCAATCCTCAAAAATATTCTTGTGAATTTTCAACTCCACCTTCATAGCCCTCATTCCCAAAAGCCCTTTAGCCAAAGCTATGACTGACTTCAGACCCATCAGCCTCTGCAATGTTACCTATAATATCCTAACTAAAATAATTGATAATAGAATGAAAAACATTATGCCCAACCTCATTGATCCTTGCTAACGCAACTCTATTCAAGGCAGATCCATTCTGGATGGAGTCATCACCATTCATGAAGCTTTGCACTCTACTTCCTAAACCAAGAAAGTTGCCTTTGTCCTCAAGATTGATATGAATAAGGCCTATGATAGAGTCAACTGGAATTTCCTTCTAGCCATCCTTCTAAAATTTGTATTCCATCCTAAATGGGTAGACCTAATCAAAGCTTGTATTTCTTTGCCCTAGTTTTTTATCCTCATCAATGGATCTACAACTAGGTACTTTTAGAGCAATAGAGGATTAAGATAAGGGGATCCCATTTCCCCTATATTATTCATCATTATTGTAAAATATTTAGGAAGGACTATCATAGTATCTTGCATAAAAGGTCTTATTTCAATAATCAGAGCTTCGTCCCAGAATAATCCTATTTTACATAAATAATTTATGGATGTTACCATCCTATCCACTCAAGCTTCTGTGTTTGAGGTGTAGGTCATTAAATATATTCTCCACCTGTATGAAGAATATGTTGGGTAGAAAGTCAATTTTAATAAGAGTAATCTTTAGTTCCTCAATACCCCCATCTAGAGATAGATCAATATTACTAGAATCCTTGAATGCTCGATGGTAGCCCTTCCCACCACTTATCTGGGACTCCTGTTATTTATTGGCCATCCTTTAGTGTCCATGTGGAACAACATAATTGAGAGGATCCAAAAATAATTTGGATGGATGGAAAGGTAACCTTTTATCCCAAGCAGCTAAAAGCACCCTCACTTTAGCCTCCCTCCAAATCATTCTTGTGTACTTTGTCTTTGTTTTCAAAAGCTCCTATTGCAATGTACCACAAAATTGAGCAAATTCAAAAAAACTTATTATGGTCTAGGACAAAAAACAAACAACGACTGCACCTCGTCACTTGGGATAAAGTCTGCAAGCCAAAGGACAAAGGAGGAATTGGTCTTAGGAGAATCCACTCTCTAAATCTAGCCCTTATGGCCAAGCAAGCCTAGAGGTTGGTCACCAATATCCAAAATGAGTGGACAACCATAGTCCAAAGGAAATATTTACAAGTTACAAGTTTCTTCAGTGATAATGCCCCTACAACAGGTCCAAACTTTTGGAAATCCATCATTAATACCAGAACATTTTTGAAGAAAGGCTTAATATGGAGACTCATGGGTGGTAGAAACATAGACTTTTGGAACGATAAGTGGATCATTGATAATCCTCTCATTGAAGACCCTCTTCTATCCATATTGAAGGCCTATACATACCTTATGATATGACATAGAGTCTTAAATTTCCTAACTATGCAAGACAGTATAACCAGATGGAAATTCATCTGATGCAACACTCATACAAATTATTCCACTAGCATAAATTCCCTCCTACACTCCACCATCATTCCCATCGGCAATCCCAAAGATATCTTTATCTAGGAGCCTTCTGAAAGTGGTGGATTCACTATCAAAATTTCCTACCATACCCTTCTTGAGGATGAGGAAATTTTGCTCCCATGGAAACTGGTGTGGATAAAATCCCTCATTCCCAAAGTCTCCTTATTTTCTTGGATGACCAATAAAGAAAGGATCCTTGCTATAGATAATTTGGTTAGAAAAGGATTCATCCTCCCTAATAGGTGCCATTTATGTTTGTCTATGTGGGAATCCCATAGCCACATTTTCCTCCATTGTCCTTATTCCTCCTCCATCCTTGATTCCATATTTCAAACCTTCCACATTCTTTGGGCCAAGACGTGTTCTATCATTGACCTTTTCCTCTAATGGCCCAATCCTTACCACAATATCCACCTCAATTTCCTCTAGAAAACTTACCTCCACCATTTTTTGTGGCAAATATGGCTTGAGAGAAACCGTAGAATCTTCACACAACTTTCTACCATTCCTGAGCTAATTGTAAGCAAAATTCTAGCTTATGCTAAAGAAAATACCACCCTTATTCCTCCTTCTTCTCATCCCACCTCTAGATTTGAAATTAGTCTAGGCATATACTTAAACCTTTTCTTGGAGGACATTCAAACTTGTCATAATCATAAAATTAATAATAAGTGGATCCCCCCACCTACAGGCTAGTTCAAGTTGAATTTTGATGGGGCTTGTTGAGGTGTGATTTTGTCAGTTTACAAAAACCACTCGACAACTCAGAATTTTAAATTCTCTCTTGCAAAGAAATTCTTTTCTCCAAGGTTCTTACTTTAATATTTAATGTATCATGCCTATATGCATAAATAAGTACTTGAATAATCTCCTTAGGTTTGCAAGTTACTGTTTACAAGGGGCCTGGGAATCAGGTAAGTGATCTCAAATTCATCATGTGTAACATTCCCTTCACACAAATTATGTTATCCAAATAATAAGATAAATTTACCTTATGATTTAAATGTATTTATGCAAATTTGATAATATCCTTAATTAAAATGCTTCCAAAATAAATTGAATATAATCACTTACTTTAGCATTTTAATGGATATAAAATTTGAATTACTTTAATAAAATCAAAGTACTTGAAATTTAAAATAAAATATAAACCTTGATTATGGATTTTCACTTTTTAAGAATCTAAGGTTTAATCAATGAACATATTTTATTCATCCCAAATATAAAGTTCAACGTTAAAATATTTGAGAAAATGAATAAAATCACAAAAAATGTTTAACCCCAAAAGTATAAGGTTTTGAAAACCCTATTATTCATAGCATAGAGGGTTTAATATGATAATCATTTATGAACTATAACTTTTATGATTTTAAAAATCAAATTCATAAATGTGTTTTTTTATATATTTGTATATTAAATATTTTATGAATTAAAATATTTAATTACAAATATAATTCTTCAATGTAAGATTTGAAACTTTAATTCATAAAATTCTATTTAAAATGTAAAGTTTCAACCAAAATATAGTCAAAGATATCAATTCCAATTACTGATTTTATTAAATCAAAATATGAATCAGATATTTCATTTATATTTATTAAATTTATTTAATTTAATATTTAAATAAATAACTTAATGATAACCTAGTATAAGATTTTATAAAAATAAACTAGGTTATATAATGAACATAGTCAAAATCAAATAAAAGAAAATAAAAAAGTTTTATAACAGGAAACTGATTCTCTGTCCCGAATAAATGCTATAGACAATACCAATTACAGAAATTTAAACCAGATCATGGCTCACCAGTATTCACACAGTAAAAACCATGACATGATGCAATCTTCAAGGGAATACTAATTACCAAATTATATTAAACATTTCATAAATTTCCAAATACATACTGTGCACATACTTGAAACCAAAATATTTAATATAAAATGTTTGAATCTTACAATATGCTCAACATTTCTGCAATATGGACTTCCTGTATATTCTACAAACAAGGATGACTTGGCTCCTTCCAATTATTTTCCTCTCCTTCTCTGCACAAAATGTTCGACCCTCTCTTTGGTTTCTAATTCTCCATTTATAACTTGAGAAATTTGCTCCTCTTGATTAGTTTGCTCTGTTCCGTCAGTTTTTAAAAAACAAATTCTTGAAACCCTAATATCAATAAAGCCTTTTCAAAGGTTTTAATATTTCTGCTCATTGGCATTCAAAAATTAAAGTTATAATCCTACCAATAAGACAAATATTAATTAGAATATAAAACAATTATAAAATAACATTCTTAAATATAATTAAATTATAAATTTATAAAACTTTATAATTTAATTAATTTAAAACAATATATAACTAAACATAACATACGAACATGCAACCTATATGAACACCACTATAATAAATAAAAATATATTAAAATAACACAAAAAATGTATACTAAATAACAAACATATAATTTAAAGACAACATAAAACTAAAACAACATAACATAAAAAAACATATAAAACAAATCAAGAAATACTAGGTATACATGAGACTTAAAAATTTAACATAACATAAAACATCTTTACAAAACCTAACCTATCAATATTAATAACAAACAAAACAAAACACCCTTGACATAAACATAACATAAAAATAATAATACAACTCAAATACCATAATCAAAATGACCATAGAAGCATAACTCCAGGATCTTCATATCATGAGGTGAATTTTGATAATGGCCCATGCTATAAGACCATTCGGAGGAAGATAAGCATTCTTGATATTTCAATGATGACAACGGTGAACAATAAGCGCAAGCAACAATTTGAAACAAGCTTTCAAATTTCAAGTGGGTCCCTAAATTTTGGGGTCATTGTGAAGGAGTCACAACAAATGGTGACTCTACTGGTAAATATCCCTGGACATTTTGGACTTAAAAACCAAACTCTAAAAACAACCAAAACCCAAATATTAAAATCATAAGCGTTAGTGATATCAAGAGAATGAGAATAGACCAAATCGACATGAACCACCAGAATCATCAACATTAGCTCAGTGTGTGCAAAGTGATTCATTCCATATATTCTAAAACCATTCAACATTCCATTATCAGTTTCACATTTCAGACTATGAACAATTTCTCTTTGAAGGAAAACCTCCACCCGATTCTCTTCAAGCATTGCTCTACTTCCAGTTGAGCATTTATAGCTCTGGTAGAGATTATGTGCAACTCTAAAATATTAATTGGATGTAGTGTTTCCTTTATTATAGATATTGCTTCACTGCCAGCTGAATGTCTATAGCTCCGATGAATATTATCTAGTTCTTAGCAATAGATTTGAATTTATTTCCAACTCTTTCATTATTATTTTTTATTTCTCACTTTTATCTCTCATTTCATTTTTTTTATCTCTCATTTTTTCTTGTTGAATGGTAATTTGCAAAAAATCCACCTACCACCTGGGTTAGATATCAGGTAAGGCTGAAATAGTATATAAAATATTTCACCCTAATTTGCAAAACTAACAACTTCATGCATCAAAATTTCAAGCGATATTCTTTAATGTGTTTTTGATACTTGTGGAGCTTTTGCAATATAATTCTAGTATTTCATATTTTTCTTACCTTAGTTCACATTCATGAAGATATAAACTAACATCTTACTCTTTTTTTCTTTGAGTTTCGCAGGTTTTCAAAATAGGTGATCTCATCCTATATGACCTAGGATCAAACACCAAACAAAACCAACAAGTGACCAGTGTCTCAATCACAACTACCTTACTTTTGAAAAAATTCACTTCGAAATGATATCAACTTGAATCATACTCACAAAATCATGAAGCTCCAAAAATCTAGCAAAGGCAATTTATCGTTATACTCAACAAAAACACAACAAAATGTGACAACACTTAACAACAAAACAATAAAACAATAACAATGTCGCACATTAATACATAAACAAATAACTAACTAAAAAACTCACAAACAACAAACTATACAAAACACAAAAACAAGAAAATAAAATCCAAAAGACTATTTACAAAATTATACATTATGTACAAGACACTGTAAAATTTCTACCATCACTTCCCTGGATCCCAAATACAATAGGCACACCTTAAAAAACATATATCATGATTTGCATTCCAAGCTTTATATAGATCCAACAGAAACAAGATTAAGTGAAACAATGTAATCTTCATTTTGCCTTTCACACCCCACTGATTTAATTCAAACTTATAAGCAATTTCATGTTTAATATTTGATCCATTAACCTTACAAGTAAATACATGATCTTCCATGATCTTATGCTTATTCAACAAGATGGTAATTTCAAACCTTGATTCATCACTTTGACCTAAATTCTCATTTTCACAAGCATATAAGATTTCTTTCAAATAAGAAGCAACTTCTAAAAATTTTAATGCAAAATCATCATCTATGTTTTTAGGCCAATCATATTCATGTAACAATTTACAAAAATATAGGATATTTACAAAATAAGAATCATTATAGTTTTGTATACTAAATTGAATTGTTAACTGTTGTCGAACTTGGTTCAATGATTCAATCATGTGTTCTTTTTCATTTAGCAATGCAATCTTATTTGTAGTGAGAAATGAAATCCACTTTAATTCTTCATCAAACTCCAATAGCATTTTATTATAAAAAACATCTAAATCCAATAAATGATTATACAAACTTTTACCTGATTCTTGGATGTTTGAATACAAAGGATAAAATTCTACCTTTTGTACGCTTTCATTTACCATTACTTGATGAGCCATTATAGTCTTTTATTTTTCTTCATCACCACTATCATTTTGTATTATTTCATCAATGACCTATTTTTTAGAAGCATTAAAATTAGGCATCCAATCAAGAACATGTCCATCTTTATCAAACCATAAATCTTGTTGATCAAATAAAACAAAAGTTTCTTTAGGATGAATATGAAATTCTAGTTCTTTTTTAGAATAAAACAATTGAATATTCAATACAATCATGAAAATTTTCACTCAAATATTCAGTATTCGAGAATGAAAGAAAATAATTTACCTCTTCTTCATCTAAAATAGATGAATCATAAGAAATATTTACCATTTATTCCCTTTCTATTGTAGAAGAATGTTCTACAAACTCATGTTCAAAATGATCAAATCTTGGAACCTTCTTTGCTTTTGAATTTGACACATCATTTTCCAGTTGGATAGAAATTTCCATATCTTCACACAAGATAGAGGTTTCAACATCCTACATATCAAGTGAAATGGAAAATTCATCAGTAGGATAATTAGAAACAAATAATTCCTCATATCTTCCCCAACCATTATAATAATCATCTTCCTAAAACATTTGATGAGATTGCATCCCTTATTTCATTTCTTCTTGATCATTATTTTGAGGATACTGAAAATTTTAAATGATCTCATCCATATTTATGGAAGGTCCTAATTTATCATGTGTTTCAAAACTAGTCCACTCTAGGACTTCTCCACTATCTAAAAAAAAATCACTTTTAGGATTTTCTATCTTTGTTTCATGAGAATGATTTGTATTATTAGCAAGATATGCATCTTGATGCATTTGTCCCTATGCTTGATCACTGTTTCTTTTAAGCTGTAGAATTAATATTTGCAACCTATCCTGCAATTTAGGTGAAGCAAGTACTTCATTATAAATCGAAGCATCCTCCCATTTATTCCACCAATAATATTCATCTTCTAAAATTAGGGAGTGATGTTCAACCATTTTTTCACATTCTGTAAACTTAATAATCGAATGCTTTTCAATTTCACCTTCATCACTTTCAAAAAATTTATCTTCAATGAAAAATTCATCTTCCTCAAGTAATAAACTTTTATGATCAATCATAATGAAATTACCTCTAGAATATTTCAATTCTGGAGCTATAATTGTTTCATTCAACTCTATGGAAGATTCTATTCTATCATATGTTCCAAAGCTAGTTAGATCTAAAACTCCTCCAATATCTGAAGACCCATGCATTTCTACATTTTGATAAACTTTATTACTACAATCCTCATTGATGGATATTGGCTTTGAAACTTGCACTTCTTCTTGGATAATATTAAAAGTGGTTGAAAAACTAGGACATTCAATTTCATTTGATGGTGTTGAAAAATGTGTATCATGACTCATATGTGGTAATTGATTTGAAACCTTAGGGTTAAGTAATGATAATCTACCCACATCAATTCCTCTTGAAATCAACCATTTTTCTACAACTATTGCCCCACCATAAGCATGAGACAAGCATAAATATTTAAGAAAATTTTCTAAACACTTAACAATAAAAGGATCTAAGGCTTCCAAGTATATTTGAACGACTTCTTCTTCTAAAATGATGAATTGTGTCTCTATTTCAGTATATAAATTATGAAACCTATCATTAAATTGACTCATGGATTCATTAGGTTGTTTACATATAGAGGAAAATTGATTTGATAACAAATTTGTGTCAACCAATGCTCCAAAATGCTCAAGAAACGTTGTTTCTAGTTAATTCCAAGAAGTGATAGAACCTATAGGTAAATTGATAAGCCAATGTTTAGCAAATTCATCCAATGTGTATAGAAACATTCTACAGAGAACATCTTCCTTCATAATTTGAAAATGAAATATAATATTTTTATATGCCTAAATATGTTCTTCAACTGTAATCATCCCATCATGCTTAAAATAGGGTAAATCATTTTTTGCCATTGAACCAATTTTAATATGCAAGGCTATGTATGAAAATTCACAAGAATTGAATCATAACCTAATTTTTGAATTTATGACAGATTAACATTAATGCAACATAAATAGAAAAATTTCAAAATTTTTTTAAATAACAAATTGCACATGCTGAAAATTAAAATATTACCTTTCAGGCCCTCCTTCTAGCGCCAATTTTTTGAGGTGTGATTTTGTCAGTTTACAAAAACCACTCGACAACTCAGAATTTTAAATTCTCTCTTGCAAAGAAATTCTTTTCTCCAAGGTTCTTACTTTAATATTTAATGTATCATGCCTATATGCATAAATAAGTACTTGAATAATCTCCTTAGGTTTGCAAGTTACTATTTACAAGGGGCCTGGGAATCAGGTAAGTGATCTCGAATTCATCATATGTAACATTCCCTTCACACAAATTTTGTTATCCAAATAATAAGATAAATTTACCTTATGATTTAAATGTATTTATGCAAATTTGATAATATCCTTAATTAAAATGCTTCCAAAATCAATTGAACATAATCACTTACTTTAGCATTTTAATGGATATAAAATTTCAATTACTTTAATAAAATCAAAGTACCTAAAATTTAAAATAAAATATAAACCTTGATTATGGATTTTCACCTTTTAAGAATCTAAGGTTTAATCAATGAACATATTTTATTCATCCCAAATATAAAGTTCAACGTTAAAACATTTGAGAAAATGAATAAAATCAAAAAAAATGTTTAACCCCAAAAGTATAAGGTTTTGAAAACCCTATTATTCATGGCACAGAGGGTTTAATATGATAATCATTTATGAACTATGACTTTTATGATTTTAAAAATCAAATTCATAAATGTGCTTTTTTATATATTTGTATATTAAATATTTTATGAATTAAAATATTTAATTACAAATATAATTCTTCAATGTAAGATTTGAAACTTTAATTCATAAAATTCTATTTAAAATGCAAAGTTTCAACCAAAATATAGTCAAAGATATCAATTCCAATTACTGATTTTATTAAATCAAAATCAGAATCAGAGTTTTCATTTATCTTTATTAAGTTTATTTATTTTAAATATTAAAAATAATTTAATATTTAAATAAATAACTTAATGATAACCTAGTATAAGATTTTATAAAAATAAACTAGGTTATATAATGAACATAGTCAAAATCAAATAAAAGAAAATCAAAAATTTTTATAACAGGAAACTGATTCTCTGTCCCGGAAAAATGCTACAGACAATACCAATTACAAAAATTTAAACCAGATCATGGCTCACCAATATTCACATTGTAAAAACCATGACATGATACAATCTTCAAAGGAATACTAATTACCAAATTATATTAAACATTTCATAAATTTCCAAATACAGACTGTGCACATACTTGAAACCAAAATATTTAATATAAAATATTTGAATCTTACAATATGCTCAACATTTCTGCAATATGGACTTCCTGTATATTCTGCAAACAAGGATGACTTGGCTCCTTCCAATTCTTTTCCTCTCCTTATCTGCATAAAATGTCCGACCCTCTCTTTGGTTTCTAATTCTCCATTTATAACTTGAGAAATTTGTTCCTCTTGATTAGTTTGCTCCGTTCTATCAATTTTTAAAAAATGAATTCTTAAAACCCTAATATCAATAAAGCCTTTTCAAAGGTTTTAATGTTTCTCCTCATTGGCATTCGAAAATTAAAGTTATAATCCTACCATAAAAGACAAATATTAATTAGAATATAAAACATTTATAAAATAACATTCTTAAATATAATTAAATTATAAAGTTTTTTTTTAAAGCAAAAAACCCCTTATGGGTCCGCCTTGGTCTGAGAGACCACGAACAAGGGGTTTTACACCGTCAAAGTCACCCGGGAGTCGCACCCGACCCTGCCTACACCAACATTATCAATTGGATTTTGGATACCCAATTCAGCTTTTTGGTAGGGTGGAGATTTGAACCTGGGACCTCCCTTGGAGGATTGCCCTCTCCTCTCCAAATCACCTACAACACTTGGGTAATTAAATTATAAAGTTATTAAACTTTATAATTTAATTAATTTAAAACAAGACATAACTAAACATAACATACGAACATGCAACCTATATGAACACCACTATAATAAAAATATATATATTAAAATAACACCAAAAATATATACTAAATAACAAACATATAATTTAAAGACAACATAAAACTAAAACAACATAACATAACAAAACATATAAAACAAACAAAAAAATACTAGGTATACATGAGACTTAAAAATTGAACATAACATAAAATACCTTTACAAAACCTAATCTATCAATATTAATAACAAACAAAATAAAACACCATTGACATAAACATAAAATAACAACAATAATACAACTCAAAGACCATAATCAAAATGACCATACAAGCATAACTTCAGGATCATTAGATCATGAGGTGAATTTTGACAATGGACCCTGCTATAAGACCATTCGAAGGAAGATAAGCATTCTTGATATTTCAATGATGACAAGGGTGAACAATAAGTGCAAGAAATTTTTTGAAAAAAGCTTTCAAATTTCAAGTGGGTCCCCATATTTTTGGGTTGTTGTGAAGGAGTCACAATGGGGCTGCCAAAGGAAACCTAAGGAAAGTGGGGGCGGGAGGCATCCTTAGAAATCATCTTGGAGAAGTCATCCTTGCCTATGCAGAATGTTTAGGAGTGCAGACTAATCATGTAGCTGAGGCCAAAAGCATGTGGAGAGGTCTTTCCCTTGCTAGAAATTTTCCTAATAGACTAATGATTGAAGGAGATTCCATCAATATTATCAGTTATCTCAAAAATAGGAGCAATCCTTCCTAGAGGGTCAAGGATTACATTGAGGATGCCAGGAGGATGATCCTTGAGTTACAGGAAGTCATTATCCAACACACATTCAGAGAAGCTAATGGTGATACGAATAGGTTGGTGAATTTGGGAGTTCATACAGATAACATCCTCACATGGTAATGACATTCCTCATGAAGTTCAAATCATCGTGGACCAAGAAAAAATCCAATATGACATTCCAAATGGCTATCCTCAGTAGGGCTAATTTTTTCATTAAAATTTGGGCCCATCCTAGTGGTGGTGCCCTTTGTTTGATTCACATGGAGAATTTTAGGTGCCAGGGTCTCCTCTTCAAGCTTCGTGTCAACTTGGACCACTTTTCAATTTGGATGACCTTAATCAACATTCTTTGTCACATGCATAATTTCTCCAAGGTGTCCATTAAGACTCAATCCTCCTTGGGATGTGGTAACTTTTGGATCTTCGCCACTAGGCACCCCTGTTGCATGATCATTTGGTGGGCCCATGATGGTGTTAGTTTCAAATGCTCAACCACCTCTAGTGCCAATTTCAAAATTTTCTTTTTTCAAGGTAGATGCACCGATGGGACGGTTTCCTTTGTGAGAAGTGCCTTAGATTTTCATCCCTACATGTATCTTCTTGAGCACACGTGCCCCCTCCATCATTATTTTGACTGTTTTTGTCCCACAAGCCTAGCACCCTAGTCTCCCCACGTTCAAATAATTCCCCACCACCACCTCCCCTAGTTCTTAGTAGTGTTTTGTGTCAGCTCTGTCCTCAATATTTTTAGGATTATTAAGGCTAATTTTTCAACTCTTCCAATTCTAAAGCATTTTTCCTTTGTATTTGCAACTTCCCCATTAATATATGGATCCTTCCTAAATATGCCAAGTATCTTGTGTTTTTTAACCGAGCTCTCTTTGCCTTCAGTTGTAAGAATTCAAACCTTGCTTGGCCTTCCCCTACTACTCCCATCCATTGTCTTTCTCTTAGAAGCCTCATCATGAATTTCGCTAAGCCCTCTCTGATGGAGTTAGACCCTGTAGCCAAGAGTGTCCTCATAAAAAGAGGCTTTATTCCCTTCTTTAGTTTATTTTCGAGGAGTGATCTCAACATCACCATGCAAATCCTTGAGAGCTAGGATGGTGGGAGAGTGATGGTTTATGGTAAGGACTACCTTATCAATGTCAACCTGTTGGCTACCATCACTGGGTGGCCAACCAAAATATGTTTGATTCGAAGAGAAAATAATAACTACGAGGTCAAATTAAAATAATTCAAGGACCATACTAAGCTCTGCAAGCAATCCAAGATGAAAATGCTTCGAACAGACCTGCCTTCTCCCTAGAATTCAGTAATGAAACTGGTAATGCAATATTTAACTATTGATGATCCTGGTAAAATCTTGTGCAGTTTTCATTTTGTATTTGTTAACCATTTTAGAGATGTGAATCCCTTAAACATCCCCTAGTTTATCTTCAATTTTGTGAGCTATTCCATTGAAGCATGCAAAAATAAGAAAGGTGATGACCTCCCTTCTCATCAAGGACTTTTCAAAGTTCTTTATAATCACTAGGTAATTCATTGTTCATCTAGTTTAGCCCCTCCTCCCACCCTAACTATTCCTACCAAAGACAAGTCTAGACTCATTCCCAAGCCTAGTTCATCATTTTCCTCATTCCTATATCCGTCCTTAGCCACCAATAAAAGAGCCAGAATTGAAGTCATTAGGGAGCTTAAAAAAGTGAAAAATGAAGAGACTGAAGTCCCTATGAGATTCTCTCACCATATAAGGAATAAATTTATCAATGAACAAAAGAAGATCCTCAAAATTGAGTCATATGAGGATAGCAGTGCTAATGAAAACTAGATTTTGTAGTAGCTAATCATTTCCATGGTATCCAAAGAAATTTCCCACTTAGACAGGGCCATTTCTAAGGTCAAATATGTGGTGGAATCCTTCACAATTTTTTGTAATGCTCTTCACATTCTATTTTTCCAAGAGGAATTCATTGAAAGTGCAAGATGAATTCAAGACCTTCAAGGCCAACAACAAGGATAAGGCTAAGGAAAAAGATCGAGATGATGCCAAGGATGAGGATTCCAAGGAGTGCAGTGAAAATTCTTAACACGTTTTTCTATCTGGTGTTGTTTCAGGGTCTTCCACTTAGGGAAATCTTACCTCTTTTTCTTGTCTTATTTTTTTGCTATGTTTGGGTTGTGTCCCTCTTTTGGATTACGTAGTTTAGACCAACCATCCCCTTAGGCTGCTTTTGTAATCAGGTTTGGGAATTCCTATCAAAATTCCTTTTTTGAATATAATTTAACTTATCAAAAAAAAATCTACTATTTATAGGAAATTTACATTAAATTCAAAATTTGAACATTAATGGTAGTAGGCGGGAAGACTACTCTGGAAATTAGTAGATGCAAAAATAGTACGTTATTCCTTGGGATAGCATTATTCTTCTAGAAGGAGGTAGATATGTCCAACTTGATCTAGGCTATTTGAAACCCTATGACATTCTAGCTTAATTCATTAATCTCTACTTACCTCATCCTTTTACTCAGTTGTCAATCCCCTAGCTAGGCAGCATATGATTGGTATTAAACACCTTGGTAGCAACACACCTCAAATATATCACTTCTACATACAAGCACTAGGTACTGGAGAGCTATGACAGTGACTACACATTTGGCTTGAATTTTGAGTGATGGCAGGAACTTTACACATTGAGCGGGTGCTTACTTCATCCTTCCTTCCACCCGTGAAGACATCAGGGAGGAGGGAAAACATTTTTCCAAGGTTTCACCCATTTTTTTCTTGTAACTTCTTCCCAAGATGGATGGGAGTTCATGTCTTTCTCCAAGGGTGAGGTTACATGATTTTTCCACCCTCGCTAGCTACTTGAAAGGTACATCCAATGAGTGGCTGGAATTTTTGGATAATTTTGCCCAAGATAAAGGGTGGATTGTCTACCCAATCTATCATCCACCCTACTTCCATCCACCCCACTTTTATCCACCCTACTTCTGTTCACCCTACTTCTATATACAATCCATCCATTGTTTTAGGTCGCCTATCACTACATCAACCAGCACTTGATATCTTTTGCCCATCCATAAATGTTCCTTAAAATTTTGGTGAACTCCTTTTGAACAAAGGGAATCACTTCTTGAAGGTAATATTGGGTTAAGGGTGCAAAATTTCACCCACACTCCTCCTATGGTGTTTCAATGCTCTTTTCTAGGTGGTTGTTCATCCAAGCTTCTCTCCTCTTCTGCTTGGGTAACACTCCTTGCTACTTGTATATTTGTTACATTATTCTCCTTGCAACTTGCACCTTAGTTGTGTTATGCTATCCTTGCTATTGGTGCTATGCTATCCTTACTTAGTCTCCTTTCTTGTTGCAGGTTTATTTTGCACTGTGAGCACTAACTTCAAGGACTATGGCACCGTATTTAGTATCTTTAGACACTTTGAATAAGATGATTTTGAGCCCTTATTTGGCCATTTTTCTTTTGCTTCATAGCTTCTTCCTTAGACTAGATAATACTATCGCTTGATGACTACAACTAAATTTTCTATAAACTAAGACAGAATACCTTAGTTGCACCTAGATTTTAAGACTTTCTCAATCTCTTTATGTAGCTTTCTTCATTATCTTTAGTAAGGTGGCACCTTCTCTATTACTTGGTGGTTGTAGTTCTCCTTTTACAACTTCTCTTCACCAAGACTTGTTGTAGCTTTACCTATGTTTAGTGGTGGATTCAATGTTGTTTTCTCCTCCTTGAAAACTTTCTATTAAGTCTCCTTGCTTGGTTAAATTTCCAATGATGATTCCAAGATTTTTATTCATGCAAATACTATGCCTTTTGGATGGCTATGCTTTACACTATTTTATATCAAATCTATGCTTGATAATAATGTCTACTTTGATTTCAATAGATAGTAGGAAGTTGATATTATTATTTTCCTTTGAAAAATATCTATCTCCTCTTTCTTATGTGCAAGTTTTACTCCTTGTAAAAAAACTATCTTCTACACTTCCTTGAATATTTAAACTAAAAACCTTCCTTTTGCAACTTTAAACCTTGAATTTGATGCTTAATAAAACTTAACAATAAGATAAATATAAATTTTCAATTAATGAACCTTTTACACCAATGTTGCATACCTTTTTGGTCTTTGTTCGGTGACAGATTTCTTGGTCATTTGGATCACCTGATTGCTACTCTAAGTTTGATAAATTTACATCTTCAATTTGTATTACTTTGTTGCTTTAAATTAGTATATTTTGCAACTCTTCTTACTATTCAAATTAGCTCCTTAACTCTACCAATTTGCAGCTTTGTAACTCCTTTTAACTTGCTACCAAAAATTGTGGTTTTCTGGCTTTAACTCTCCTCCAAGTAGCCTTTTGGAATTCTAAAAATTAACAGCTATTAATGCTTATAAAATGCTTCCCTCTAATTGCCCTTGAACTCTAAAATTTATAGATTCTATCGCAGATAATTTATCCTTCAATATGCTACCCAATAACCTCTTGGACTTATGCTATAAACATATCAATCTCTTATTTCACATATCAGCCTTCAAATCCTTTGTGGATATCCTCAAATTTTTGTAATATGGTAGCCTCTTCTAGCTCCTTTCTCCTACAGTATACTTTGTTGAATTCTAACTTTAATATTGGCCTATTTGTTGACCTTCTTCTCAAGAATATGAATGTCTTGAGGTCTTTGGAAATCCTTTCCAGAATTTGGCAAACTTCTTGCCAAATATTTATTTCTTTTGGGCTTGTTGTCGGATGGTGACAATTGTCCCAAATTCTTCACTAGTAGGTACTCTTCCTTGCTAGAAATGTTCTCCAATGGAATTCTCCAAGTCTCCTTCAGTGAGGCTTTCCTAGCCTTCTCCTTCGTTATCCTTTCAAGTTAGCTTGAGGTCTTCTCCTTGGGCCTTAAAATCCTGCAGCTTCTCTAGTCTTCTCAAAACTTCAATGAGACCTTCCTTGATCTCTCCAATATTCAACTATGGAAGTTTTTCAATGATATCTCTTTCTTGGATCTCTAAAATCTGCTACTTCTAAAATTTGGAATAGGACATTTTCTAGTCCTTCTCTATATTCAATCTTCCAAATCTAGGATTTCTTCAATGAGACCTCCTGTGAGTCTCTTCAATCTTCAATGTAAAGTCTTCAATATTCAATGGAGATCTCTTTCTTGAGTCTCCTTAATCTTCAATCAACAATGGGGCCTTCTTTCTTGGACCTCCTCCTTGATATGCAATCTTCAATGTGGATTATTTGACGTCTTCTTCTTTTCTTAATATTTTACTTGGAATATTTAATCTACAAATCATACAATGGGATATTTTTTCTTAAGCCTCAAAATATTCAATCTTCAACTTGTTACTTGTAGTGTTGGATTTATTCTAAAGAATATATTCTTCCTAGCTCTTGTAGAAAGCTTCCAAACTTTATTTGAATCTTATATTTTCTACAACACAATATTATAAAATAATAATAGTAATTTCTTTAAATCTAAAGAAAATAAACTTCACTAGTTGATTTTTCAATAAAGTGAAATCAATGTTGAGTCCTAGTCTTCACAAGATTTTCTACAACTCTGTGAAAAGACTCTAGCCAAATAGTAATATAAAAAAATTTGAAAATGAGATTTCCTATCTCCTCTCAACCTCTCTTGTGGCTCTCTCTATTTCCTATCAATCTACCTTGTGCTCTGATACCATTGTTAGCTTTTGATAATATATATTAAAGGAAATGCAACCACAAGATCTAAACTGAGTAAGAAATATTAACTATATGATAATGGTAATATAATATGCAAGAAAAATATATGAGAAACTTTTACAATAACTCATAAAATAGCCATTAATGAAAACTCACAAAAATAGTGCAATGTAATATAATGAAGGTCTTAGACACTCCAAAAATTCTTGCATGATCTACATTTTATCTACCTCATTTTCTCATAATTATGCTCGACTATTCTATATGCTTCTCTATTGCATTCCCTCTTTTTGTTTCACTCTATCAAAGGCCTATATATAGGGAGATATATCTCTTGGAATTTCATCTACCCATGACTCTTCATATATCTAATCTATGACTCATGTACATGTGGACTACATGCATATTTACACCATTGTACATTCTAAAACTTGTACATTTATTACATTACATGAAGTAAATACTCAAACCTTAATCTAAGATAAAATCCTAATCTAAAGATGTACCCAAGGTGGTACATTGGCATGTACCAAATAATGTAATACATTCCAACAAGTTTTCCAACTTGAAGCTTTTTTCCATGCTAACAACATTAGCAAGGATGAATTTTGATTTAAATATGTGATATTGGTAGATAACTATGACTTACTATATTTCAAATTAAAAAATGTATGATATGTCTCAAATAGACAAAAATACCAACCCCATTTATTTTTATTGGTCCTCTTTCCTTTGCAAAAGGATCCATGAACAATTGGTTCAAATGAATAAGGATTCTCAAGCTGCCTCATTTAGACATTGCTCCTACTTAGCATGGTTATTTTTCAGTATCACCATGCAATAAATGCCCTGGATAGTAGTGACGACAAAGGATGAAGATGGCAACACTTTACCAATTTATGTATGGATAAATTTTCTGAGTAAGTCTGAATCCTTTTATAATTTTAATAGGGAATTTTTAGGGCTAACCCTTACTATTATGTATGGTCAATTTCCCAAAATACTAGCTCTAGCATAGGAATTGTTACAAGCAAATCAATCCAAAGAAGGAGACTAGTATATTCTAATTGAATGCATAGTGATTAAGCTTTATGACTTCATAGGGAAACCATTTTTTTGCCACATTTTTTCATGAGTCTAATGTTGGCATTGGAATATTGTAGATAAGTCAACTACGTTAATTAAAATTTTGGCACTAGAGTGAGGAGAAAAGAAACAATCAATTATCCTCTTAATATGGAAGATATTACATTAACAAGGAGGGGTCAGAGTGAGGAGACTACTCAAGTTATGAAAATACTAGGGCTTAGATAACTTCCACAAATATGAAGATATGATGTTGCTAATAAATTTTTGGAAAAGGTAAAATCTCTTAACGGTGCTAAGGCTCCAAAATTTGAAAGAACTCTGAGGTCACACATTGAAAAATTTAGGAATAACAAGTAAAATTCTCTATTGGAATGGAATGTGGGAAAAATGGAACCATTGCCTCCTTGTAGATATTTCTATGATCAGTTGGTAGATTATGATCATGAGCACAAGAAAATACACGAGTTAAAAGAACAAAAAAATTCAAACCATTCAAGAAAAGACTGGTTGATATGAGACTAAGATTCTAGAATGGTGGAAAATGAGGGTGGATACAAATACTATAGGCTCTAAGTTTGGTCACCAATCTGACAAATATTTCTCTGATACATATGATGAACACTATAAAACATGGAATGTCAATAATAGAAAAATCTTAGCTTTAAGCTTTAGTAAGGTTGAAATACAGGAGTAGATAGAGAAAACTAAGACAACAAATAAAAATTCAGAGGTGAAAAACTGAAATAAATCCAAACACCTCTAGCTCCTCCATATCCACAACCTCAACAACAAGATGATACTACCATAAATACACCTTCAATGATTGATAAGGAATAATCTATTTATGAACCTTAATAGGAACATTTGCAATAATATACTATGGGAGATGTAATGATGAAGAAGTTGGGATACTCTGGTGGTGGACTTGGAAAAGATGAACCAAGATCTACAAAGAAATTTCAGGTAGAAAAGAGGCCAAAATATTTAGCCTTGGGGGCAATAGGTACTTCACAAAAGCTAACAAAAGATAGAGTAGATTATCCTATCAAATTCACTTCTATAGCTCTTTTTAAACCTCCAAGTCCTCATGTCCAAAATTTTATATCAACTCCACCGCAAAAACAAAATGATGCTCCAATAACCGACTCTTCATTCCCATAGTATTCAATAATAAATAAATAAATTTTGTTGGGTAGGTTACTAAAGAGGTCAGTAAGAAGAATACGTTGGACCAAAAAAAACATACAACTGAACATACACATGTTTCAAAATTAGAATAGTCATCTCAGCAAGTTCAATAGTAGAATATAGGTAACATATTTTAGTATTCTACTCTATTAGGCTCAGGTATGATTTCTACCCCTTATTCTCCTTATCCTTCTCACTCCCTAAATAATCCTCCCTCCCATTATCAATAGTAGGAGGCTCAAGTAACATATTCACCACCATATAATCCCCCTCCATCATCGCCTAAGCCTCCTCCATATCACTCTACACCTTCTCCATATCATTCATCAAAAATTCAAACTTCATTACCTCTAATTCAAATACCTTCCCCCCTCCATCATCACCTCCCATTTCATTAGGAAAAAAAATCACTATATCCTCCACCATCCTCTACGATGGCAATGACTCTTACTGTTGCAAAATTTATTACAATTCTTACCATAAACATAGATTCTACTATCATGAACTATGTTACTTCTTTCATCTTCGTCAATCCCATTTTTGTCATATTTTACTACTACTTCCATACCTTCTATTCATCCTACTATGGTTTCTTTATAGAAGGTCAAAAGTGTTTCAGTAAACACTCCAAGTTATTGGAGTAAGAATTTTGCTCAACCTTCCAAAAAGGTTTCTCATCCAAGAAAAACTCTGATAGTATATTTAGTGGTTAGACAAATAACAAAAATCTCTCTTACTTCTATATTCAATAAGCCAAAAAGGACATGACTTTATAAGACTATCAACTTGAGGAGCAGACTAAAGATATCAATCAGTTACCTTTAGAATATGAGGTTGTAGTTGCTAAGGATCATTGATACCATTTATGTACAAGGTGATATTTATAGAGAGAAATATGAAAAGTTGGAGGAAAACAAGAAATATATGGAATCAATGATCAAGAATCAGAAGAGTGTGGAGAAAGCCTAAGAAATGAGATGAAGTGGTAAGGCAAATACCAAGAAATGACCAAATTTAAACAAGAATATGAGGAAGCAAAGAAACAAATCCAGGCTCAAGTCAAATAGATAGAGTCTCTACAATGGCACCTTCAAGTAGAAAAAACTAGAGCTGTAGGGTTATCCAAGGATAAATTCAAACTAATAAAAAAGAATATGTGGACTAAAATTATGAAAAAATATTTGGAGATCTAGCCTATACTTGATTTCTTGGATGAAGCTAGTCATTTGTTATTAAAAACCCAAAAGGACATTGAAACTGTTGAGGCTGAGGTTCAACCAATGGTGCCACAAGTAGAAATAATATATAAATTATCTAAATCTAGATGCAATTTTATTGCTAAGCCTATTCCTAGCAAAGAATGGAATATTGCAAGATTAGTAGCCAAGAATATTTTTAGAAGACACAAGTTGATTAAGAAAGGGTAGCTATTACTTGATTAAATTTAATGGAAGATCCATAATATTGTAGAAACCACAAAATAAATGATGCAATATGGTTTCTAAGGGTTTTGGGATGAAGATTGGTTGCTCTTGACAACTACATACCTTTAAGAAAATTTAACATCAATTGTGTAGGATGATTTAGAGATAGATATTTTGCCTAAACCCATTCAAAAAGATCAAGTGATCCAACTAGTGAAATTCTTGACTAAGCTTAGAGAATTTATGAAATCTATAGTGGAAAAGGATATTTTGTGTCTTATGAAAAACTGGTTAAGGTTCAATTCACTCATCAGTAATCGATGGAAATAGAAAATACCACTCAAGCAACTTGGAATGAATCTTTGAAAACATTAGACTATATGATTCAACTATTTAGTGAAAAGGCTAAACAATTAAATGGAGTAGATGAAGAGGAAGGCGAGGAGGAAGAGAGAGAAGAAGAAGATGATGCTAAATATGAAAGAGAACAAGAAGAGGATCATATCAAATATGAAGAAGAACAAGAAGAGAATGTTGAAGAGAGGTACAAAGAAGAAGATAATAATAATGTAAAAATAATTAAGAATATTGAAGAGCAATACCAAGAGATGTAAACTTAGCAAGGAGGATAGGAAGAACAGGGATCACCTCTAAAGTAAATAGAGCATTCAGGGGTGCCACATTTGGGATGAGGTCCAAAACATACCTTATGAATGACTTCAACTTTGATAGTTGTCAGATACGACAAGAAAATCATGATATTTTAATCATCTTAATAAATTCATGCATCCGAGCCTTTTAAAGAGGATCAACACCTACCAATTAAGCATATGTTTTACCTCTTATATTACTTGCATATGAACTGTTACCCTCTGAATATTTTTTCAAATGTTCAAGAGGGTGGCAGTCATAATGAAGTAATATTTTGATACATAATTTTACAATCGATTGGAGTCCATTATTCCATTCCATTTCCGTTCATTCATGTTCTATCATAATTAATTCCTTTCATTTCACCCATTAATTCATTAATTTATGCTTTCATTCTTGCATATAATTTTCCATCTATTCATATTATTTTATAATATTTCCATTTATTGTTTCCTATTTTTCTATCCATTTAAGTTTCAACTCTATATACCTAAAGGATAAGACTCTAAGTTCTATAACTCTACTAGCAAAGTTCCCCGGGAGGCACCATAATGTAGGCCCAAAAGGCTACATCCTTCAAAAATTTTACAAAATCTAAATAAAAATTACTAAGTACTCAAGCGTGTCTCCAGGCTACGATCACGACTCTGCACCAAAAGGCTCTATGCCATAGTCAACACATTTAAATAGGCTATTTTTCAAATTTGAATCATGATCCAGTTGCATATCACGTTCAAGTTTTGATTTGAGAAAAATGAAGTGGAAGTCACAATCATGCAACACTCAAACATGCTCTACATCGCAATCAAACTTGGTCAAAGCACATCAAGAACAAAGTGTATCATTATTCAAAGAAAGCTCCAAACCATGATAAAATTGTGCTAATTAATAGAATCCAACATAAGTCATGGCTTAGGTCCGAGGTGTAGACCAATTGGTTCATCCAAACCCCATAAGGGGGGCGGAGGTCCAAGTTTCAAATCTCGGGCCTTGTCGGACTGAATGCTTGTCCCTTTCCTGGTGCTTTCAGTGGCGTAAAAGGTTTAAAATAATTGTAGCATGGTGGTTATAGGGGCGGACTGCACAAAGATCTGTGTGGCAAATTCTGCGGTACACAGCACAAAATACTATGGCGGCCATAAAAGCTGGACAACTTTCCCGAATTCATGGTGGCTACCAATTCCACCATGTAAATTAAAAAAAAAAACATAATTCATGGCTTAGCAAACCTCTGGCTCCAGGTTGTGGTCAACATAGTCAAATAGATATATCTTAGAAATCTAATTGTGATCGATAGTAAGTTCTACACTGTAAATCACCCAACCAGAAGAAGTGTCAAAAGAAAAGAAGCCTCAGCCTAGAGCATGATTTAGACCACAGTTAGACTTGATCAAAGGACTATTTTTCAAATTTGAATTGCAGCCTAGAGCATGGTTCTATGCCATGCTCAAATATTGGCTCAAGAAAAATAAAGAGGTGGAGGTTGCGACTACGTGACATTCAAACATGCTCTATGCCATGGTCATATTTGGTCAAAGGCCTATTTTATGAGGCTTAATTTTTATTTTTATTAAACCTTAGGTTTCCTAGGTTTATGCATTAGGACTTAGTCTTAGGGTTTGTACACGTCAGCCATTATTTTTCTCATGTTTATTTTTGTCTTGGTCTAGGTGTCTTGTCTCTTGCAGAATAAACAATTTACTCCTTATCACTAGTTTTCTAGTTTTTTGGAGTAAGCCTCATCATGTAATCTTCATATTACGATTTGTAATTTGGGCTTATTTAAGTCCTTTATTGATCAATGTATACTTAGCTTCGTTTGCCATTTTAGTTTGGTATTAGAGTGTAGGAAATTAATGGGGTTTTGGGTCATTTCTGACCTCATTTGGTTGTCTTGTTTGAAGCTCTTCAATTCTATTGTAAAATTATTGCGTAATTGCTACTCTAATCAGAAATTTTTATAGTACATTATTGCACATTGCTATCTTGTTTTCATCGATAACTTTTTTCAGATTTGCAAATGATAGTATTGGCATATTGTTCTTCCCTTCCGCTCTTCGATCAGATCTGACGTAGAGCTTGGTATTCTATGCCAATAAAATCTCTCCCTTTGGCAAATCACACGCACAATGGGTGTTACATTACTACACCGCTTGGAATGTTGGTTTCAACAAAATGCTTGTACTCTGTAATAAAATTTTGGTGCCATAATTTTTTTACCTGTAGATGCTGACATAGTCTATTGTTGCTGCCTGGACACACCTATCGCATGAGCATCATTTGTTGCATCTCATCATCACATAGATATTAGCACTTCAACCTCTACCATCTACACACAATTTTATATTTTGCATACACACAAAACTACATTTTGGCACCCAATTCCTTTGGAGACCATGCCTGAAAAGACCGTTCATATTCAGCGTAGCTCTGTCTGTGTATCACACTCACCTAGTTTGTTAGATCTGAGCATGAATACTTCTTTAATTTTTTGGTGATTGGTGATAGTGAAAATTGCTTGTACCTCACATTACCAAACACATTTACCCATATGCCTCCTAATAGAGAATGTTGTGTAAGCATTATTTCTATCTACCCTGCAGTAAAATCTGCCACTGAAAGTTGGGATATGTGTTGCATTGGTATTCTGGTGAAGCGTTGATTAATTGGACTTGCAGAAAATACCAAGTATTGAATCTGATATTTTTCATCAAATTTTTGATAGGTGATAATCTGGACAGCTTCCTCTCACGATGAACACAACTTCCATCCACCGAAGATCTAATCCCCCTTCGACTCGATTTACCTATAGTATTGGTGAAGACTGCACCTGTTTGAAGACCGATTGCTATCGCTATTTTTGGCTAGTCCACTGTCGCACCATAGTTTTTATGTAATTAATAACATAAATAGTCTCCTTTTCTAGAAATAATGCAAACATCGACATAATCTACTGATAGATGTTTTGAAATTTTCTTTGTGCACCCTATGTAGAAAAAAATCTGCCACAACCGAATATTACCTGCACTACCCAGGGGTTAAATTAGATTCTTTTTTTGACCATGATCTAAACAATTGGTTTCATTCTATTGTCAAATAACAAATCTCCACTCTCCATTACTGTCGGTATGAAAAAATCCAACCATCGGTGACGTCTACCGACTCTTTCTGCGCAAAAATAAAGAGGACATTGCCGAGGCATTTGCGCCAAATTTTGTTTTTGGGTACGCTTCCATATTATAATTATTGCTTCTTAGTGGACATATATATCACTATATATTTTACCATAGAAAAAAAAAAAGTTGTCTTTCTATTTTAATTTTGCAGCAAGTTACTTTTTCAATTTTATACAAAGCGGAATTAGTGCACTATTTATTTTACCTCATATTGTAAAATTGCAAATTTCTTTTTACACTATTGGTATGAAAAAAATTATGGCCTAGAGCAGTGCTTAAGCATTCAATAATAACGTTAGCCAAATAAGTCACAATCCACAACAGGCTATGTGCCATGATCAAATGAGTCAGAATAAGAGATTGCCTAATATGGACCCTAGCCCAAAGTAGGTTCTATGCCACATTGATGAAGGTAACTTAAGGTAAAACTCCTAAGGTGGATCCTGAACTAGGGTAGGTTCCAAGCCATAGTTAGACTTGGTCAAAATCATAATTTGATGACATCATATCTTGGTCCAAAGCAGGATCTATGCCATGGTCAACCTAGTCAAGATATTTATAAAGTAAATAATAGTCATGATTTTGAGGAAAAATAAAAAGTGGCTCTAGCCCATGACCACTAAAAGTGTGCCAATATTTTCAATATATTTTATCTCAATCATTCAATAGGAGATCAACGAGTAACTTTGAACTCAACTAAAGATATTCACAAAACAAAGGACCAGATCACAACATAAGATGTTGAAGTGCATTCTTCTAAACTCATTCAAAGAGATGAAATCGTTGGGTTGGGAAGATGAAACATCAAATATTCAAGGTCCTTGAGCATATTTAGTTCCAGATCTATGGTTTTGAGATGCTACAAGAACAGGGGATGGCTAAGATAATTCTTTACCTCTTAAGTTAAACTTTTTCAAGAAATACAGTTGGAAGCCATGAAGGTCGAACAAGTTGCAAAGGCTAGTTGTAGAAGATCAAAGGACCAAGAGTACATTTTTTTCCTTGATCGAATAGAATACTACCTCATCATCATCTTGCCATCTTGGCACTCCAACTTTCTTGTAATGCTCTAGTTTTCTCAAATCTATTGTAAAAAATATAAATAGAGATCATGCCTTCATTTTAAGGGTTGGCTCTAAAGTGTTTGCCAAAATTGTTGTATACTTTCTATATATCACTAGAAGCAGCATTACTTGGGATGTTTGCCTTAGACTTGTATATTCTCTATCTTCTAATATCAAATATATGAAGTCATTTTTGTTGCTATTGCTATGAATAGTTTATTTTTCTAATTTAGATTGCTAACTTAGAGAAAAATGGAATGATTCATGTTTGAATGTATGCTTTCAATAAGTCATTTCTATTAGTTAGAGTGTTAATATAATTATATTAATTTGGAATATTAATACCCTAGATGTTTGAAATGATTCCTGAAGTATGTAACTATTATCAATTGTGAATATGGATAAGTTGTGAATGTTGTTACTCCCAAATATTATCCTTGAAGTTGATTTGTTAGATGTTCTATATAGAAGCTTATGTTGTTAGCTTTATCCATTCAACCTTTATTCATTTATTTCTAACCCTCTCCTTCTTAACCCTTTTCTTATTTCTATCCCTATTCTTTATTCATTTAACTGTGTTTAAATGAGCCAACATCCAGTAATTTGATAAGGAACCAACCTACTCTAGAAATTGGGTTAAATTATTTTGACCAAACCAATGTGTGGCTTGGGTTGTGATTAGCAAGTGCTTACCTTTTAAAATCTTGTAGATAATAGTCATAATTTGAGTTTCTCTTGATGTCAATCTAAGCCACAATAGTTTCTGGCACGACCAGTGGGACCATTCACAAGAATTCATGAGTTTGTGCCATAGAAAATACGAGGTGTGAATTTGGTAGAGAAAAAAAATAGAAAGAGAGAGAAGGATAGATAAAATGGGAAGAGAAGAAAGAAAAAAAAAGAACAATTTTTATAAATCTTGGTTATGCTTTGATTTTTATTTCTTAAATATGGTTAAAATAATTATATTTTTATTGATATTTTTGGTTGTATCATGATGTACTAGAAATCAAAGAGTGGTGATTGATATCCTTATAGGATACACTATGATAGCTCACAATAGCAAAGTGAGACACACTATAGGCAGTGGGGCTACTGCATCTGGTAGAGATGCCCCAAGTGGAGGTGGACAAACTGCTACTAACAATGTTGGTAGAGAGATGGTACCCAGAGTCATTGACCTTTTGTCTACTTATGGGGGATATGGCCATCATACTAGAGGATATGTGGTAGATCTTGCGTATCCCCATTAGGTGGAGGGTAGTTGACAAAGCACAAGGGCATTGGATAACACTACAATATTATCAAGGGATCTGATGCATAAGATCCAACATAGTGGTCTCTATGTAGATGAGATGTTTGTATGATATGTATTGGATGCATTGATGACCATGCTTTGTGGGATGGTGGTTGGATTCCTGGTGTGCCATAATAGTAGGTGACACTTGTCATGGAAACTAGCAAGAGTAGTGGTATACATGCAATACCATCAAGTGCAGTTTGCATGGTGTTTGTATGTGTTGGCTCATTTGTACATAATATTATACAATGCCATGTACAAATGGTATATAGGACTATTTTATATGGTATTGCTCCATATGTGGTGCTAGGAGCACATGGCAGTCTAAATATTACATGCACTTTCAGGGCCATTGCCCAATCTACACTGGCTAGTAGTATACATATGGGCTAGAAACCTAAAGCGAGTCCAAAGGGTATATACAAGTTTCCTACCACTAGGGAGGTAGTTCATAGATGAGTTGCAGGACCATATGATCATATGGTGACCATGGTATCTACACCCTAGCTAGGGTTAGGAAGATCAGGTGGGTCTCTATGGAGAAGGGTTGAAGCTAGATATTTATCGGTTTGATCGAGTCTAGTAGTAGTTCAACATCCTTTAGGAGATACCAAAATTGGGAGACTACTAGTACCAATGGGTTTGGAGGGACCCATTAGGAGTCAAAGGAAATTCTAATGTGGGGAGTTTTACAAAGGAGGACATGAATTATCCTCTCTACATCAACCCAAGACCAGATGATGTCAGGGTAGTGCATGGATACAAGAGATGGTATAGGGCTATTATACCCTTGAGGATCTACCCATCGATACCAATGTAGAGGTGTCAAGTCATGACTCGACAAGTATAGCTAGCCTTACAAGAGGCCACTTTATGCACAATTGATCATCAATAGAGGGATGCAGACCCTCCTAGGAAAGCACACATTTATATCAGGATAGATATGGTGATGGCCATGAGGATGATAATTACCCTCTCTAGCTCAAGGAAAGGGAGAGTAGTCAGACGTGTTTCCATGGTGGCAATGTTTAGGATATTCTAAATAATAGGAGATGCCTCTACATCGATGATCATAGGACCTAGTAGGACTATGGGTCAGGAGGACCTAAAAAGGAAGAGAGAGTGGTATAGGCTTGTATAGTGACCATGCAGATGGATATGTACCAGCTACAAGATGACATGTCCAAGAGGTAAAATGGGTTGTAGAGTGCCCTAAACATGACGCTCATAAAGTGGTATGTGATGAGGGTTGAAGTAGATTACCTCAAGGGTGAGATTATTTGGTTGGAGGAGGAGCAAAAACATGCTTAGGTTGAGGGGATGGTTGTCATTATGAGAAACCAACAAGGCAAGAGGATCCATCTACTATAAGAGAAGCTACAAAGGATGAGGGAGAGGTTGGAGGCATCTGTATGAAGGGAGACCTTCTACCGGACCCTATATTTTTAGGTGATTCCAACGAAGTAGAGGGTGCCTCCACCATTCTCCTTATAGAAATAAAGTAGTTCATAATCTAGATCATGGAATATTTCATGGTTCATGAACATACGCCCACTAGGACCACCTCTAGCAGATGGCATAGAGGATACTGGCTCATAAAGCTAGGGCTAGGATTGGGATGACATGCCAATTTTAAGTGTGGCATGCAACCCTAGGGATGGTTGAGTATGTTGGTCTTGGACTGTGGCACACTGAACAAGCTAATGTGTACTCCTAGCTATCAAGTAATACATGTTTATTTATATATATAAGTATAAATTTTATGTGTTTTATTTATTTTTAATTACACATGAATGAACTTAATGGACACTAAATGAATTAAACTAATGAAATGCATGAATGGAAAATGAATTAACTAATGAGATGCATGATGAGATGAAGTTAACTAATTAAATGAATGAAATGCATGAGTAGATGAGGATATGGAAATAAAAAGGTGATGGAAGAAAGAAGAAAAAAAAGAAAAAATAAAAACAAGGCTCTGGTCGAATTCGTGCCCCATAAAAACATACCGTGAATTCATCATAGAGTGAATTCACAACCCATATGGATAAGGCCAAAATTCAAAAAAAAAAAAAGGAAGAAGAAGAAGATGAACTAGGAGAAGGTCAACAAAGGAAAAAGAAAACAAAAGGGTGCTTAGAGTATGAAATTTGAGTTAGTGTAGACTGCGAGGGGTTAGTGTGATCAAATGAACATAAACTAAGCAAAAAGGAAAAAGGGTGGAGTGGGACCCTGTAAGGATGTATGCTTGCAAATGGTCTAATGGAGGTTGTCCCTTACTAGTGACCATGAAGCTATCCCATAAGGGTGTAATGCTCACTAGAAAAGATCAAGTGTGGAGCAATACTCATTATGGGTGTGATGCTCACTAATGGCATGGTTAGAGAGACACCTTCTAGGATGTATGTTGGAAAATGACCTTATGAAGGCTACCCCTCACTTGGAAGTCATGAAGCTATCTTGTATTGGATATAATATTTGATTTATTTTCCAAAAGGAGTGTAACCGAATAGGGGTGTGATGTGTGCAAAATATAATTGATCAAAGTAAATAATAGCAAACAAATGTGTGTGTGTGTGTGTGTGTGTGCATGTGTTATATATAAGGAATAATATTGAAGTAAATAATGTTGTGCATGTGTGGCCCTTTTGAAATTTCAATAGCTAAGAGATGTGCATAAGATAGTCAGTGGCCATATGAATACCATAAATGATATTCATGTGATATCTATCCTATCCCATGAGGATACCTTAACAATTGAAATAGCAATAAAGAAGAAAGTGTGCAAAAACTATATGTGCAAATAGAAGAAGCAACATATGTATTTTATCTTGGAGAAAATAAAAAATGATTGAAAATTTTCAAAGGATAAAGGATATACAAGAGATGAAGAACTATATCCCTTGACTTGAAGAAATATTTTATGATTATTAAAACTTTCAAGGTCAAGGAATATATGAGAAGAGAAAATAAGAAAATAAATGAACAAATGCAATGATGAAAATGCATAGAGATGTGCCCTAGGTTGGGGGTTCGCTAAGCATTAGTGACCTAGTATGAGTGCAATGCATATGAGCTAAAATCTAACTAGGTTTCATCACTTGTCTCATTGTGAAGTCCCCAAGAATCTATATGCTCAAGTAGTTAGATGCAAGTATGATCAAGTAGCAAAGTATCTATATGACAAGTAAAATATCTAGAGTGGAACAAAATGTCAATAAATTCATGCACAATATGATAAGCAATCATGTAGTATGAGCAAGCAAACCAAATGTAAGATAAAAGTGAAAGATGTGAAATCATGCATAATATCATTTTAGGTGCATTATGTTCATTGTTTATTTAATACATTTACCATCTAATATTGTTAAACAATAGGTTCCTAAGCCAAACTTGGCCGTTATGACAAATGGGCCTAGCTAATTGGGCTGAAAATTGTCTTTTAGATCTGTACGAACATTAGTGTTCTTTTGGTTTTCCTTGAGGATAAGGTTCCCAACCTCAAAAGAAAAATTACAAAATTTCTTAGAGTAAGATCACTTGAGCCTATTACAATAGGCTCGAAGATGCTCTAAGGCATGGATGCACTTTTCATCCAATAGATCAAATTGGTGCAAATGATCTAAATGATACTCTTCGCTGACTGAAGCATCTTGTAACAATATACACAAGGATGATACTTCTAACTCAAATAAGAAGATTACCTTGATGTCATAGACCAATACATATGAGTTTACACCTATAGGTGTTCGCATGCTAATACGATAGCCTCACAAGGTAGGGTACAATTGGATATACCAGTCATGACTAATATTACTTATAAATTTCTTGAGGATCTTAACTAAGGACCTATTAGATGCTTCGACTTGACCATTACCCTTAGGGTAATATGGATTTGACCATTTGTGTTGAATCTTGTACTTAGCAAAAATTTTATGGACATCCTTGTTCTTGAAAGGAGTTCCATTATCAAAGAGAATAACCAAATAAATCTAATGGGGAACCAAGGTTATCATATTACAAAAAAATATGTTGGAGGGATAAGGGGGTCCCTCATCCTCATTACTCCACTCTAAGCCATGATGATCCATGAATTTAGCATAAGTAACTATTTGATCATCATTAATTGGTAAGGGTTGGTTTTTTTGGGTATGTAACCTATGCCACATATCCTAGGCCATAGGTCAACTTCTAAAGGTTCTTGAATACCTTTCTATTGTGGCCCCAAACCCTTACCTACATATCCCATACTAGATAGGATCTACTTAGGAAGTGGGTAATCATTGGATAGATAACAATGGGTAAAGGTTCACTCTATTGGAAAGGGGTTGCTACCATGGATATTTTCTTCATGGGATGTACCCACATAGACAAAGGTACACATATTGATGTGTACTACTTCACCCTTTTTATGGGGTAAACCCATAGTTCAGGGTGAAGGTGGTAGCTTTGTAAGGTCTAGAAGAGGACTATCATCAAGTACATTAGCTTGGTCCTGTGATGATATTATGATTGATGGTTACTTAGTTATTTTAAAATTCTAAAACTCCTTGATTATGAAAGCATTTCTATGGAGAGAAATGAATGGACAAAAATTGATGTTGGATTGGACTTTCTCAACCATTGAACAATATTGGAATGGATGAGGGTCGCTTGGAATGGTGATAAGCTGATTTTTGAACTCATACTTCAAACATTGATGAAGAGTAGAAGGGACACCCCTCATTGCATGAATCCAAGGGCATCCAAGAATAATATTAAAATATGTGGGGCAAGATACCACATAAAACAAAGTGTCTAAGATCTTGGGTCCTGCCCTAATAGGAAGGGATAAAATTTCATAGTCCTCTTGGGATTCATTATTGAAAGCCTTTATGATGACATCATATTTGGTTAAATCTTCCTCCTTTAATCCAAATTTTTGGAAAAATTTATAAGTGCATATACTTAGGGAGGAACCATTGTCCACCAAGATCCTCTAGATAAACTTTTATCCAATATGTCTAGTGATATAAAGAGGATAATATCCTTGTAAATTTGAGGAAGAAAGATCGTCATCATAAAATGATATGTGATTTATCCCAAGAGAACCAATGACATTGGCTAGGTTACTAGGGGAAATGTCTTATGGGATATATTGTTGACTTAGAAGCTTCAACAAGGCTTCCTTATGAATAGGAGAAGTTTGTAAAAGCTCTAAGAGGGAAGTCTAGTGTATCACTTAACTACTATTGGATGTCGAAGGAGACTTTTGGTTGTGGCTTCAACACTAAGGTTGATTTTTCTACACTTGTCCTCCTTTTTTGGGTACTCTTGAGAACTAAAGGTGGTCTAGAAGTTTGGTTGGATGTAGAACTTGTCTCCTAATGTGATTTTTGAGTTATTTGAGCTTGATCATGTTGCCTTGTAGTAGTTGCTATTATACCAACATACTTTTCTAGGGAGGTAACACATTATGATATGAAACTTGATTAGTTGTTCATTTTGAGATTTATTAGTTGGAGGGTTGTGATTAGGAGAAGGTTAGGAGTCATCCATAATAATATGATCCTTGTATATTAAATCCTGAACCATGTGTTTCAACCTCTTACACAAGTTCATTGCATGTCCCTCTACTCTATGATACTCACAATTGCTAACCAATATTATACCAATATGTTGTTGTATAAATTTGTCTTATGGGAGGCAACTTGATCATATTAGCTTCCAAAAGTTTCTTAAGGATCAATGAAATAGGTTGGTTGAATATAGTGAAATTCCTTGGTGGGGGTTTTTGAGTTTATCCAAATACCAACTTATGTAAGGTACTAGCAGTATTAACATTGTTGGCTTATTTGTTATCTATTATCCCATCACCCATTACATGCTTGTTCTTATATTGGATTTTCATGGTCATTTTTTCTTCTTTCCTATTTTACCTCTTCGAATGAGAGCCTTCTCTACTACTGCAAAATATATT